>CM057233.1:88323788-89610174 GCA_029891385.1 Erythroxylum novogranatense | reverse complement strand
TTATAGAGATCAGATGAAATGGGAATGTTCATCCCATTAGTTGACTTCTTTACATGATTGCTACAGAAATTCCGACTGATGCTATAGAAAGTGGCACGTGCCTTCCAAGTGTTCCTCCGCTGATGTTGACTTCCGATTACCTCATAAAACAGTGTTATCACTTACAACGGATATGCATTGAACTGTATTTGAGAGCCAATCAATAGCTAGATTCTCAGTTCTGTGACAAATCGGTTGTTAGAGATGGGTAGTTTATAAAAGATTATCTTGAAACGATATGACCAAGGGTTTTTATCACACTATTAAGGATATGAGACAGCTTACTGAACTTACCAAACCAAGTGACAATCAAAAGGCTGGAGCAAACGTAATCGATTATGAAACAAAGTTCCACTTTCAACACACCATGCATTAATAGCACAAAACTCAAGGTTGCTTTGAATTCAAGTTAACAGGAAGAAAAAGCTAAGCTTGATATGTTAATACAAGCACTTCCAGCATAAATAACTTTCAAGAACTGTAATCATAACTCATAACTTTTTTAGTGAAATATTGAATAGAACAGATTACCATGACAGTTGATCACTTCTTCCTTTTCTTATTTCCTGCAGGACCACCCTTGTTGAAGCTTCTAAGATCATCGGTGGTCTCTGCTGAGTTTTGTTTCCTCAAACTTTTTCTTCCCCCAAATCCAAATTTGGAGTTCCTTTTTTCTCTTTTCATTTGCTTCTTGTCAACTTGTCTCTTCCCAAATTGCCTTGTTTGCCCTCCAGACCGATCTCCAGGAGCCACCCCTGGCCTCTTCTTGCTAGATCTTTCAAATGCTTTACCATCCTCAAAGGCAAAATTCATCTCACCATCTTTTTCACCCCCAGCAAACCCACTACTTTGTCTATTTTTCCTCAACTTCTTAACAGATTCAATCTCCATTTTTTTCTGTGCAGCCCTCTCTTTCAGCTTCTGGGACTGAACCTCTTTAGCTATTCTTTTGGCTTCCCGAGCCTTCTTTCTCTCCTCAGCCTCCTCAATGTTTCTCTTCTCAGCTAAAAGCCGACTCTTAACTTTCTCCATGTGAGCATCTGACTTCACCATCTCTGCATAATAATCAGGGGGCCTAAGAAAAGGGAGCCCCATTGATTCAAGCTTCTCAAAGGCCTTCCTTGTTCCCTCCAATGCCTGAGTGTAAAAAGCAAGCTCTCTGGCCAGGTCATCATTCACATCCACTTCTTGCTCTTGATCAACATCGATAGAGAGCTTATGGATCCAGCCCACATTGTCTGGCCAACTAATGTCCTGAAACTTGTCATTTAAACCATCCCTATTGTATACAGCATTCAACTGGGGTGCAGCCAACTTCACATGCTCTTGCTCTGATTCGGACTCAGATTCATACTCCTCCTCACTGAGATCTTCCACTCCATTATCATTCATTGGCTCCTCATCTGAATCTTTATTAATCATGGCACTTCGATTTACCTGCAAAAGTAACACAAAATTACGGTATGTTAAATCCCGCCATAAACACTACAAATTACTAACATCTATTAAAGGAAGATCAATAGTTACAGCAGAAACGCACACTAAACAACACACAAAAATGAAAACAATAGAAAGAACACAGCAAAAGAACTTTGAAATTTATACTACCCAACACCCTACTTTCGCAAAATCCGTTGTTTTCCCAGTTGACATGTGATTCACTGTACAAACAGAAAAGGAAAAGAAATTTGCAAACATCTACATACAGAAAGAGCTCAGAAAACAGATTGTTTATGTTTCTCCTCGGTGCATAACCCACACAAACAAACCAAATTCAAATGTATAGATGGGTAAATAAACCCTAGATGTAATCTTACAGATAAGTGACCAAACAAAGCAGGCACAACGGAGAAAAAGCGCAAAAGAATAAAACTTGAAATGAAAAACCCATAAGATCAGCATATATACATACCGGAGTCCTCCAACTATCGTCGGTGAAGAGAGTTCAGAGAATGTGAGACGATCAATGTTGGGGTTTGTAGGTTTTATCAATTTCGATTTAGGGTTTTGGCTTTAGGAAAGACAGAGGGAACTGAAATCTCAAATGGGCCTTAAAGAAGTTTGGGCTCACAGTTATGGGTTATTACTAAATAATAAAAACACTAAATTAAAATTAATTTTATTATTTAAAAATTATTTATTAATTTATAAAAAAATATTTATTAACTAATCTTTTTCAATTTTTAATAATAAAATCATTAAAATAAATGAAATCCAAAATTGAAAATTTGAAAGTAGAATGGATCGGAATTATGGGTACAAAATACTTCAAATCTTCTGTACTCATAATTCTATACTAACTCTATTTCATCTTATCTCATTCACAAATTTCTCTAAATCTTATGTATTTATGTAGATGAGATAGAATAAAGTTGGTACAAGATTATGAATACAAGCTCGGAATTGGCATTAGGGAGGACAATAGGTAGGGTTTAATTCGGGTATTACTCTACTCATATTCATATCTATCGGTTTTTACGATTTACTATCTATATCTAAATCAATTGGATTGTTCGAGTTTTTAGATATCTATCAGGTTGTATAACACATAAAAATATAACTTTTAAATATAAACTATAAAAAGTAGATTTTTGTGAACGCTCCAAATCAAAATTACTTTAATAATAATAAGTCAAGATTTTGATTTGTATATCTTAAAAAACCATAAGATTAGAATAATAAAAATCATAATGTTTAGTGCAAAGACAACATATATTTTTCAATTTTCACAATTAAGAATTAGAACAAAGACTAAAATATTCAAAGTTTCAAAATGTCTTTGTGTGAACTCCACAACATTCAAAATTCCATCTTCATATCGTTTGTATTTTTATCATCTTATAAGAAAACAAAATATGATAAAAAAATGAAGACTGGAGAATAAAGTGGATATTTTAAAACCGTCTCTTCTCATAAAATATTAATATTTTATTATATTTAACCATAAATATTAAAACAAAAAATAAAAATTAGAGTTAATAAAAAACGAGTAGAATTTAGGTATTCATCAGTTCGGATTATCATTAAACTTATATTTAAATTTATATCTATATTTATTTTTCAACATTTATGTTAAATTTATTTTTATTTTTTATATTTATTTTTTCAGATCAAACAGTGCAAATGTTAACCAGGTTAAAAATTGAATGCCACCGTAGTTGGCATTCTAGAAAAGAGAAGACAATGCCAATTCAAAATCAACAACACGAGGCGCCCATTGTAAAAGTATTCTCTAACAAATAGATTCAACCAGCGCACTTGACCATCATGACATCACGTGAGCCACAAGAAACAGATCATCCACCGTCCACACCACCAAGATCAACGGATGAGATTCTACCTCTCTTTAGTTACGAGGTCCTTCAAATAAAACCACACAAGAAGCAAGAAGCTTGAGAAGACAAAAGGAAAGCAGCCTTGGTGACATAAAAGTAACACGACAATGGCAACTATACAGTTCGTCAAAGCCCGACAGATTTTCGACAGTCGTGGAAATCCCACCGTTGAAGTGAGTTCTTGTGCTCCATTTTAGCCGCAAAGTTTTCTTCTTTTTAGAAAAAAAGAAAACTGTATGAACCTGCTTCGAGTTGGATCATATTTGTTTTGATTGATCTCTGCTCTCTACATGAGTATGATTTTTCTATCTGGGTTCCTTTTCGAGCTTATGAACAATGTGGGTAACCGAGAAGTTCTGTGGGTCTTGGTTTTTGACAGGTTGACGTCAAACTTTCTGATGGAACTGTGGCGAGAGCTGCTGTGCCAAGTGGTGCCTCAACTGGTAAATGAAGAAGGAAATGGAAACAAAATGAAAATAAAACCGCTTCTTATATTTTGGTCTTTTTAGTGAATGGACTGTATAATCGCTTGCTTAGTCACGTTTGGTTTTGTCTGAAAGGTATCTACGAAGCTCTGGAGTTGAGAGATGGAGGATCGGATTATCTTGGAAAAGGTGTGCTTAAGGTACGCGTCTGTGAGCTCTCTCCTTGTTGTGGGAATCTACCCTATTCGATTTGTTTTCTGGATCATAAAGAATCCGTCTTGTGTATGTTATGTTTAAGAATCCTGCTGTTATAATCTGTGTTGATGAATCTGATAATGATTTTCTCCTTCTAGTTTTTTACCTTTTTGGGTTTCTTGAAATTGTTCAGGCTGTGGAGAATGTGAATTCTATCATTGGACCAGCCTTGATTGGCAAGGTAAGATAGTCACTTGAACTTGACCTGTTTATTTTGTCAACTAGTGATCGAATAGTGGTGACAACAATTTCTCTATATGATCGTGATTTCCAGGACCCAACGGAGCAGGTTCAGATTGATAATTTTATGGTTCAACAGCTTGATGGTACAGTTAATGAATGGGGCTGGTGTAAACAGAAGGTAGGGTGGGTCCCTAAAAGTTGGTTTTTGCACATGTTTTGCTTTGATTAGTTTCGCCTATGTTAGTTAATGTTCTCCACTTTTGATTTAGCTTGGAGCAAATGCTATATTGGCAGTGTCACTTGCTGTCTGCAAAGCAGGTGCATTTGTTAAGAAGATTCCTCTTTACCAGGTACTTGTTGTGGTGTAGTTTGCTGTTCAATTCGTCTTGCTGCAATTATTAAGAGTTTCAAGGTTGTCATGTCATATACATGCAGCATGTTGCAAATCTTGCCGGGAACAAGACCTTGGTTTTACCGGTACCTGCATTCAATGTTATTAATGGAGGTTCCCATGCAGGCAATAAGCTGGCGATGCAGGTAATTTTGATGGGATAACTTTTCTTTTAAGGATAACATAAAATCTTTATCTGCTACTGATGAAATTGTATCTTTTATCCCCGTTCCTGACTTGGGATTTATATCTGCTCTTGGAACTTTTCTTCTTGTAGGAATTCATGATTCTGCCTGTTGGAGCATCATCTTTCAAGGAAGCCATGAAGATGGGCGTAGAAGTATATCATCACCTGAAGGTTGATATTCTTTCATGACTAAGTTAACTTGAACAAGTCTGATAATTTAGGTTCAATAATCAAATGGATGATTATTGACCTGATTGTGTTTGTTTTGCAGAGTGTAATAAAGAAAAAGTATGGACAAGATGCAACTAATGTTGGTGATGAAGGTGGCTTTGCTCCTAACATTCAGGTTTGTGATTTCTGGACAGCTTTTCATTCAGGTGAATGCTCTGCATGTGAAACAAGTTCTATCAATCGCAATAATCTCATGCAATGATGGCTTATAACGATTGGTATTTGCTTTAGCTTGACTGGGAATTGTAATATTGAGCTTTTTCTTGGCGTCTGTTTTACCTAAAGTGGTTAATTATATTAATGTTCTAACATGTCTTTTTCTTATTTTCAGGAAAATAAAGAGGGCCTAGAACTGTTGAAGACGGCCATTGCTAAAGCTGGATATACAAGAGAGGTTAGTCTCATATCTGTTGATCATAGGGTTGGCAAAAAGGCGGAATCCGGTTCGGCCAAACCCCAAAATGAAGGGATTCCATCTTCCTGACATTTTGAGCTGGGCCATCCCTAGTTGATCGTCATGTATCATTAGTGTCCTTGATAATCTCATTGTTTTCATGGATCTCCTGGCAGGTTGTTATTGGGATGGATGTTGCTGCTTCAGAGTTCTACAATAGCAACGACAAGACCTACGACTTGAATTTCAAGGAAGAGGTATTAAACCACTTGACCGTGTGGTTTCAACAGTATGAAATCCACCTTTCTGCTAACATATAAGTTTTCTAATCACAATTGTGACTATTTCTGATGCAGAACAATGACGGATCACAAAAGATCTCGGGAGACAGTCTGAAGAATGTTTACAAAGCTTTTGTGACTGATTATCCAATTGTGTCAATCGAGGATCCATTTGATCAAGACGATTGGGAGCACTACGCTAAGTTGACTGCTGAAATCGGTGAAAAAGTACAGATTGTTGGAGATGATCTTCTTGTAACAAACCCAAAGGTGAAATCTATAGCTAGACAATATTGGAAAATTGGTTCTGTTATGCTGGTTGTGGTTTATTATGATGACATAAGCTAGAAACTATACTATTAGTCTTCGACATTCAATATTTTGTCCTTGCTTCAGCGTGTCGAGAAAGCAATTAAGGAGAAGACCTGCAATGCCCTTCTGCTGAAGGTAGTAATTCTTAGCTTTTGGTCAGGAGTTGCATCAGTTTACTCCAGGCTCACTTCCAATAATTTGGAACGCAGAACTGCAAAAAGTTGACATGACTTCAATGACTTGGCAGGTGAATCAAATTGGTTCTGTAACCGAGAGTGTTGAAGCTGTGAAAATGTCTAAACGAGCTGGCTGGGGTGTCATGGCAAGTCACAGGAGGTGAACCCTTTTGTTTTTTTGCACACACACCATAATTCTGTCCCATTACTCCTGACTTGCGCTAAAACCGCGTTTTTCCTTGCTATCTGCAGTGGTGAAACTGAGGATACTTTCATTGCTGACCTCTCAGTCGGATTAGCAACGGTAAGTTTTCGAATAGTTTCCGGGTGACCTGTCTTCCATTTTGATATTTTGCTCGATCTAATATGTTTTCCTACTATCTCTGCTCATCCAAATGCAGGGTCAGATCAAAACTGGAGCTCCTTGTAGATCAGAGCGTCTGGCTAAATACAATCAGGTCAATGAACTAACTTTGCACTGTCAAAACTTCATTAGAGTACTTAGTTTCTCTCTTGCTGATTACTTTTTGTTGTGTTTACCCATTGCAGCTTCTGAGGATAGAGGAAGAGCTTGGGTCTGCAGCTGTCTATGCTGGATGGAAATTCAGAGCACCAGTTGAACCTTACTAAACAATAGTCCACCTTACTGGACCCCTATGGAATAAACCGAGTGCTTGTGTTTTGCAACGTATGATTTTGTGTCGCCGTAGGTTGTCGTGAATGCTTAATTACCTGTAAGCTGGTTTCATGCAAGAGCAGGAATACCTGCAACTGTAAGCAAGTTTTGTGCAAGAACAGGCATAAATTGCTAGTTGGATTTTTGGTTTTCAAATTTAGTGGAAAAAAAAACTTATTAGTATTAGTTTCTGATTCTGTGCTTATTTTTATTTTAATTTCACAAAAATCATAAATTAAAATTTAATATTCTGTTTATAATTTGATTTTGCTATTGTAGAAATATGCACTATTTAATTATGTTATCATTACATTCGGTTCGAAGTTTCGCAATAAAGCGGACTTTAGAGAAGTTTGATAGTATGCAGTTTAATTCTTACATAATAGAGACTATTTTAGATAGATTCACATGCAAATGTGATTATAAAAGAATGTTGTAGATTAAAAAGTAAAATTAATTGTCACATTAAATAATCATGTAAATAAAATTACAATAAATGTATAAATGAATAATAAATAAAATAAAATATAACTTAACTTTTAAAAATAAAATATATTTTAAAACTAAAATATAACGAAATATGTAATCTTATTATCGGAAAAAATATTTAAATGATAAAAAACAATAAATAATCAAAGATTTGAAAAAAACACTAATACCTAAATGATAAAAAGCAATAAAGTATGAAAGAACTCGAGTTTGATTCAATATGTAGAAATACAAAACATTTGAAAACATAAAGTTATTAAGCATAAAAATTCAATCTTGTCGTAAACCTAACAATGCAAAGAAATCATCATAATCAAACTCTGAGAGTATTAATCACTTAATCAAACAAAAAGTTAATATCAAATGAAAAAATCCATAAAGAACAAAATATTACAAAAATCCGATAATACTAAGAAAACATCAAAATAGAAGAGATTGATTAATCAAAAATTATTTAATTATGTATTAATAATTATGATTAATATAATTTAATTAAAATTTTAAAGTAGTTACAAATTTGATAAATATATATAATAATTTATAAATTATATATTTTAAATAAATTATTTTAAGCGAAAAAAGACATTTTTCGAGTAAAATAAAAGATATTATTACACATTACAACAACCTTAATAACTACCTTAACGACAAAGTACGTAACCACGAAACGCACACCCCAAAATGAGAGAAATAAAAAAATTAATTATAAAAAGGAAATGAGAGATCATATTCTAGTACTAATTCTACTACTGATCAAGTGCATTCGGGCCAGTACAGTAACTGACCAAATGATTCCACACCCACTGAACCAAGTACTTCCGTCTGATCCCATTCATGTTATACGTGGCACCATCATGATCCTCTATCATCTGCCCGGTGTACGACCCACCTCCTCCTGTGCCGTAGATTCCCTCACACAGATCAGCTATCTCCACCGGGAAACTCGGGTCGGGTCCGGCATACCAAGCATTCACCAACGGGTTCGTTGCCAGCTCGGCAACCTCGTGACCGATCACGCTTATCATTCCATCAACCCCAACGTCGCCGTTCGGCGACTTTAGAGGCTTTAACCCAGGCATGTACGGTGGTACGGCGAACGGATAAGCACACACCCCTGGACACTGCTTTGCGCTGTTACCTACCCAAGCGTACGGTAATGTGTACCCTACGATGGACGGGAAAGTGAAATAGTGAAACCCACAGACCTGCCCGCAGAAATCCTGAACGTACACGTCGGCGGCTGTGAGCAAGAGATATAACCCGCTCTTGGGATTTGTCGGCAACGGCTTAAATGAAGCTGTCACAGCGCTCTTTATTACATACTGTATGGACAGCCTCGTCAACGCTTTACCGTGAGAGTAAAAACGGTCATTCTTCTCCATGCCTAACCGAACCGTCCGCGAAATGTTGGCGCCGGTTTGATCAGTGTAGAGCTGTACGGTCTTCCACCAGCCGGAGACGGAAGGTTGTTTCGAATCAACGGCTGAGATTGAGTTGATGAACTCGCGTATGATCTTCTTCTGAGACCTCTCCCACGTGCCGTACCATATCGGGTGGATAGTGATGTTCTCCGTGAGAACTGGACCCATGTGGTAACGTAAGCGAACGAACTCCGATGATCCTTCATACTTCTTGGAAGCGCCGTAGAGGAGATCGGATGAGTTGGGTTCAGAATGGTGCCATGGTCGCCAGCAGGAGGCCGGAGCGACGTCGGTGAAGAGAATAACAAGAATGGTGGTGACAGTAAACAGCGCCGGAACCGGAGGCACCGGGCTCATCGTTGTTGGTTTAGCGTTATAGATAAGTGATGCTGACGAGTGTGGCTCAAGAGTGTGGCTGCTGTGTTTATAAATGTAGGGAAGGGTGCAATTTGAAAATTTGAAAGAAATTGGGGGGCTAATCATTAATTTGCAGGTGACGGAGGACAGATAGTTTAAATAAAATCTGGGACAGCGTGGGGCCAACCGAGTCAGGATGAGGAATCATGGTCGGCCCCCTCTGATTAGAGCTTTATCTTGTGACCTTTTTTATGCGGTGCGAAACGAAAGGGGTATTTTGGAGATTAACAATTAAAATTCCTAAAGTCTATTACTAGAAGTTCATCAAAATACATCTAACCTGTGATTTTGATTTACTAAAATATCCATATGTTGTCCTTATGCGCGTGCTCTTGGGACCTTGGTCTTGTCTACCTCATTTGGACGGGCCCTTTAATTAAAGGCATTTTGAGAAAAAAATATTTTCTATTACGTATATTCGTATATTCCTTATCAATTTTAATCAGAAATAATAATAATTTCACTTATTTATTTAAAAATAACTGATTACGGAACACCTTTATATATATATATATATATATGCATATATATATATATATATATATATATATATATATATATATATATATATATATATACATACCTTCAATGGCCGAAACATGTTAATACAATCACTAAGCACAATCGGAGAAAAAAAACAGCTCATTAACATGGTTGCTAGGTACCTTTGGTGAAAAAATTAGTCTGTTGAGCACCGTTTTTTCCATCAAAAGCACCTAACAATCGTGCCAACAGGCTATTTTTTCACCGAAGGTGTCTAATAACCGTACCAATGAGCCGTTTGGGCCACCAAAAGTGTCTTATGTGGCTGAAAAAGTTGACGTTTTAATCATGAGTAACGTTACTAGTTGCTTTAAGACTTACCCTCATCAAATTCAACTTTTAAACTTAACTTAAATTATTCAAAATAATAATTTGTGATAATTAATTAACTGGTTAATTTAATTTGAATATAATTAATTCAAAACATATTTAAAATTAGTGCCTGTTTGGATGTACTTTAAGGAGGTTAATAAGCACTTTTCTCTATCATAAAAGGCTTTTTTAAGAAAATAAGTGTTTAGCTATAAAATAAAAAAATACTTATTTAATATAAATAATTTTTTGACAGTCAAAATGCAGTTTTTAAGAAGCTCAAATTTGAACTTCTAAAAAATCTCTCAAATGATTTTTTAGGTAGATTTTTATATCAATTAATGAGCCTATTTTTGTCCCTTTTACTTATATATTTTATACATAATTTTTACGATACCCACAAACTCATTTTCAAGTTTATTTTATAATTATATAATATTATTTAGCTTTTATATGTTTTAATATTTATTTTTGATATTAGTTTTACTTATGCTATATTTCTTATAAAAGTTTAATTAGATATATTTTATTTATGCTTCATATGATTTAAAATTATATAATAATTAATATATTGTGTTTTGCATATTGTTTAATATACTTTAAATAATATTTATATGCATAAATAATTTTATTAAAATATAATTGAAATTAAAAGTACTTTTTATTTTCATGTTGTCAAACAATTTAATGTATGAAACTCTTTCAAAAAACTATTTTCTAAATAACAGCCAAATAATTAACTAGCTTCTTAAAAAATTCTTCTAATAAAATATCTAAAAAATGCTACTGATATAAATTCAACTAAACAGAGACTTAGATTAAGTCGTCATGTTAATATTATTAGATTGATTCAGTTGCCATATTCATATTATATGTAAATTATTATTTTTAATAGAACTATAAAAGAATAATTTTAATAGAAAAGTAGAAGAAATCTTTTAAAAATAAATTTAAAATTTAAAACCTTTAATGATTAACAATTGAATTATTTTCATTTTCAAATATTAAAAAAAATACTAATATCTTCAAAAACGCCATCGTACGGAAAAGGAGTCCTAATCACGGAGCAAATTGCGCGGTTCATAATCACACGTGAGCATAAGAAAGAGAGTATCATTCTTACATACTAGAATGATGTGGCCCCAAAATTTAAATCAAAGTAAGTATGTTTGCTTTTTGTCTGATGGGGCCCGTTATTCAGACAAAAAGTAAGTATGTTTGGACCGAGCTCATGGTTGAATGCGTACACCTGCATTACACTATAACACTACCCTACAACTACACCTGACCAACATGCTTTAAACTCTCGTTCAATAGTATTTTTGAAAGTACGAATAATTGTAACTTAAATAAGTTATTTTTATTAATCAAATAGTGAATAAAACTTAAATAATAATTCACTTAAATTAAATAACCGATAAAATTACTCGTCTGTGACAATTTCAAGTCATAGAAATAACCTTATCATAAAAATACAAATAAAATGTTTTGTACATTATGACTTATTATAGGCGCCTTTAAAGCATAAAGTTTTGTATATTGAGTACGTTAAATTGACATAAGATAATCTTTAAAAAGTATGCTAAATCAAATTGCATAATATATTTTTGTAAAAAGAGACTACAATTCACTCAAAATGTTGAAAATAGTAATTTATTGAGAATAACTAATAATAATATTTGTAAATATTAGTTTATTAGATTTCTTATATACTATATATTTTAAATTAAAGGGTTTATTATTATTAAAATAAATAAATAATATTATATTATTAAAGATAGTAACATGTGTTTTATATTATGGCTTTGTTATAAGGGGACGCTTAGTTCAAATTGGATAATGATGATAAGGATGAGAATGAATATAGTGATAAATAAAATGAATATAATTATTATAATTATTATAGTTAGTTAGAACGAATGAATGATTATCATTACTATTGATAGTGATTAGTTTGTTAAAATATTGAGAAATAAAATTTTGTTAAATTTTGATTTTACATCAAATTTTATATGTTTTAATTAGTTATATTTAATTGATAAAAGAAAATATAATTAATTAATTATATTTTAATTAATTATATTGTAATCATTCAATTGATTACACTTGTCTCTTTATGAAAATTCTATGTACGAGAAAGTTTTAGACTATAAATTCGATTGAGGTCTAAATTATATAAAAAAACGAATGAATGATTATCATTATTATTGATAGTGATTAGTTTGTTAAAAATATTGAGAAATAAAATTTTGTTAAATTTTCATTTTACATCAAATCTTTATATATTTTAATTAGTTATATTTAATTGATAAAAAGAAAAATATAATTAATTAATTATATTTTAATTAATTATATTGTAATCATTCAATTGATTACACTTGTCTCTTTATGAAAATTATATGAATGAGAAAGTTTTAGATTATAAATTCTGATTAAGGTCTAAATTATATAAAAATGATCGATTAGTTTAAATTTATAATTATCATTTTAATTAAATTTAAAATGATATTATTTAATAAATAAAACTATTTAATTATTATTTTTAAATATTAATTAATTTTTCTATATTTAAGATTAAATTAATTCAAACTTATTTTATTAATTTTAAATAAAATCGAACCACAATATTATTTCTTCTGTGAGGATTCCAGGACCTCACACGCGCTGACTGTGTGCTGGGTGAGACAACGTCGCTTAAACTACGGACCTCCTGCGGGGCTGCAAGCAAGGCAAATGGGTGTAGTGTACCGTGTACAAAGGCCAGAGCACTTTTTTGGCTCTGTTGTCCACTTTCGGTCAGGTGAGTGAAGAAGCACTATTTCGATTCACGCGTTGATTGATGGAGGACGTACTGGGCCTGAATAAAACAACAACATTATTATTATTATCTTTTTCTATTTATTTTAATTTTATTTATTTTGCGTATAATTTCATTTGTTTACTCTTTTATCTTGTATTATTATTTTCCTGTTACATCTACATTTGAGTCTACCAAATATAGTTTCTCTATTATGTAGGAGTAAGGTTGTGTACTATCAAATCTCTTTAGACTCCGTTTCACTGTGTAACTTCAAACTGGAAGTGATGATGACGATCTGGGGACATAATTTGATTAAAGATAAAACACACAAGTATATCTTCTATTAGAATTTTTAAATGTTTAAGAAAAGTTTCTTTTAATTATTATTTTTAATTTTTGAAAAATATTAGAATTTTAAATGTTTAAGAAAAGTTTCTTTTAATTATTATTTTTAATTTTAGATTTTTCAAATTTTAGTTAAATAATAATAATAAAATATATACCATATAAAATGTTAAATGTGAACGAATCAAATATTAATAATATAATAATGTAACTCAACTTCCAAATCCGATCTAAAAATTGAAAATTATAATAAATCTTTTATACGTAAAATTTTATAACTTTCACCCTCATTAAAATTTCATCAACTTTTATTTAATAGAAAAGATAAGTAATATAACTTAAATTATGTCACATATTAATTGTATTATATGTTAATAAAATATGATATTTCTACTATATAGTAGTAACATTATGTATCACCTAATCTTCTTAAACTTTCATTAGTTATTGTTGCTTGTTGTTACTAAAAAAATATAACACATTGAATATTTTTATTTTAAAAACATTATTTTTAGAAATTTGACTTGAGCCGAAGTTTGATCGAGTTTGGGCAATCCAAAGCCTTATTTAGTTTGATTTTTGTTAATTTTTAATTAAAAAAAAAACAACATCACTTTATTTCAAATTATTGTCATTTTCTTGCAACTCTTAAGCATTAAATCTTAAAAATAAAAAGAAGCTCAAATTCAATCCTAAACCTAATTGAATTACATAAATTATGTTAATTTCGGGTTAGAACTTAAGCACGAATTTGATTGAATTCGGAGAACTCGAATAACTCAACCCTTAAAACTAAAAAATTTAGTCTAAAATTTCATTAAATTAAACCAAATATCTTAATTTTGAGATGAACTAGTCCAATCGAATCTAAAATTTCCATCTCAAAAGGTAGGAATCCATGTGTTGTATGTCAAAATCGAAAGGACTACCAAAGCATGATTACTTTGACTTGTGGTCCAGAAGGGAGGATGCATCTCGCTCGACGGTGGGTTCGAAAATTATTTAAGTTAAAATTATATTTTATTTTTTAATTATTATTTTGTTAAATGATTCATTTAAAATGTGTAATTTAAATATATTATGTATATTAATATTTTGTTTAATGTACATCCAAATAATAATAATTATAAATTTACTTAACTTAAAAATCAATGAGACTTATATACTTATATGTCATTTACATTATTATTATTTTCCAATAATAAAATACAATAATAAAAATAACATTTTAGTAAAATTTTCATAAAAGGCGAGGCTTTGAAAGTACACAAATTTATTTTTCTTAGTAAAAAATCGTAAGAATGAAAAAAAGGTCCAAAAAGTATATGAAAAATAGAATCTTTGTGTATAATTGTCTTTTCATCTCTCTATTTTTTAGTTATTAAGAATGTCAAATTTAGTCCGGATTAAGAAAGCCACACTGTAAAATTGTTTGGTGTTGGCCCGGCCAGGCCTATGGCCTAATTTTAATGTTCAAAATTGTTATAAAACTGAAACTAAACTTGAAAGAATATTTGGGAGAGGAGAATTCTTCTTATGAAAAAAAATGGTGTATCTTACATCAGTGAACCCTTCTATTTATAGTACATTTTAACCACCTAACACACATGTGATCACTATCTATATATGTTATTGTGTTAGGTAAAACCAACCAATAACCCATCTACCTCATTCTTGTGTTAGGTAAAACCTAACCAATAACTATCTACTCATTCTTGTGTTAGGTAAAACCTAACCAATAACTATCTACCTCATTCTTGTGTTAGGTAAAACCTAACCAATCCATATGTACAATAACTATGAAATGGTGCGTACTATAATTAGTGGTACACCATATTATTTATATCTTTATAACACTCCCTTGGTGTGCCACATAATTGTCTCTTTTCTGGCCTTTAAACGCATTTGGTGTTGCCTCGTTAAAAACCTTATCAGGAAAAACCCAGTGGGATAAAAACCATGATAAGGGAAAAGAGTGAATCGTGACGCCCCTCATTTAACACAATGAGCTCTTCCTCATAAATTTCTTAGATGTCGCATTCCAATCTCGTGGACATGCTTCCTGAAAGGTATAGTAGGAAGTGCCTTTGTGAAAAGATCCGCAGCATTGTTGCTTGATTGAATATACTGGATGTTGATTTCTTTGCTCTTGTCGAGATCTTGGGTGAATTGGAAAAATTTCGGAGGATATGTTTGGTTCTATCACTTTTGATATAACCTCCTTTATTTGAGCGATACATGCCGCATTGTCTTCAAATATGATTGTTGGTTCTTTGTTGGTCGATAAGCCACAAGTTGTTAAAATGTGGTGCGTCATTGACCTTAACCATACACATTCTCGGCTTGCTTCATGAAGTCAATGATTTCAAGATGATTTGAAGAAGTAGCAACAAGTGTTTGTTTCGTGAACGCCAAGAAATTGCGGTGCCTCCATACGTAAATACATAACCGGTTTGGGATCCGGCTTTATGCGGATCGATAAGTAACTCAGATCTGCATAACCAACCAAAACTTGTTTTGCATTTTAGTGTAAAATAATCCCAAATCAATTGTACCTCGAAGATAACGGAATAGATGTTTAATTCCATTTCATTGCCTTTTCGTAGGAGATGAACTAAATCTTGCTAATAGATTAACAAAAAAGCTATATCGTGTCTAAGACAATTAGCAAGATACATGAGAGCTCTATCGCACTTAGATATGGCGTTTGAATTAAGAACTTCTTCGTTTTCTTCACAAGGCTTAAATGGATCTTTCTCAACATTAAGCGATCTACCAACCATTGGTGTACTTAATGGAGTTGCTTTATCCATATTAAAACGCCTCAATACCTTTTCTCAGATATGTCGATTGATGCATTAAAGATTCCGCTTGTCTATGTTCAATTTGCGGACCAAGACAATATTTAGTTTTTCCAAGATCTTTCATTTCAAATTCCTTCTTTAAGTACATTCTTTGTTTCTTGGATTTCTTTAGCGGTACTAATGATATTCAAATCGTCAACATAGGCAATGATAATCACATATCCGGATGTTGTTTTCTTTATAAAACGCAAGGGCAAATAGGACTATTTACATATCCTTTCTTTGATAGATACTCGCTTGACGATTGTACCACGTCGTCCGTTGCTTTAGTCCATATAAGGATCTTTGCAATTTGATCGAATACATTTCCTTTGGTTGTGATTTTAATCTTGAGGCATTTTGAATCCTTCAGGATTTTCATGTAAATATCACTATCAGTGATCCGTCATGTAAGTCGTAATAACATCCATAAGACGCATTTCCGGTTTCGAAGAACTATTGTCGATTAAATATCTAAACGTAATTGTATCCATAACAGAGAGTATGTTTGTTCATAGTCAATTCGGTCTTTGAGAAAAACCTCATGCAACAAGTCGAGCTTTGATCTCACAATCTCATTTTTCTCATTTCGTTTTGAACAAAACCCATTTGTAACCTCAGTGCTTTACACTTTGGGGTGTAAGGACAATAGGTCCAAACACATTACGCTTGTTAAGAGAATTTAATTCAGCTTCAATAGCATCTTTCCATTGAACCCAATCATGTCTATTTTGACATTCAATGATAGATCTTGGTTCGGGATCTTCATTTTCATTGATGATATCACATGCTATAGCATAAGAAAATATTTCATCAATCTCTTTCATATTATTCCGGTTCCATAATTCTTTTGTGTGAATATAATTAATTGCGATTTCTTGATTAATGTCAGTTTGTGTCTCTTCTGGGACACTATCCTCATCTTGTGTTTCTAGAGGAACACTTTTATCTATCTTGGGGTCATTAATCATATTTGCTCCTTTTCTTTTCGAGGATTTTATCTTTAGAACCGATTGGTCTACCACGCTTCATGCGTGTTGTAGATTCATGAGTGACCATGTTCTCGATTGTCCTTTTGGGATTTCAATCCGAAGCGAGGAGCATTCTGGTGGTATAAATGATTTAGTCACTCTTTTGTATCTGTGAAAGCATCCGGTAATTGATTTGCAATTCTTTGCAAATGCACAATTCTTTGCACTTCATTTCGCATTGTTTTGTCGTTGATCAAGATACAATAATGATGGTTCACACCATGTAATTTCTTTCATCACCGCTTATTATCTCCCTAATGTCGGAAAGTATTTTCATCAAAATGACAATCAAGAAAACGTCTTTGTAAATATATCACCCGTTTGAGGTTCAAGATATCTAATAATAGATTTACTTTCATAGCCGATATATATCCCCAATCTTCTTTGAGGTCCCATTTTACTACGTTATGGTGGTGCAATAGGCACATATATTTGCATGACCAAAAATTCTCAAATGGGAGATATTTGGCTCTTGACCAAATGCAAGTTGTAGGGGAGTATGTATGATATGTACTTGGTCGGATGCGAATTAATGCCTCAAGATGTAAAATTGCATGACCCATATAGAAATTGGAAGCTTTGTTCTCATCATCAATGGTTACAGAATAAGTCAAGGCGTTTAATTAAAGATTCAAATAAACCATTTTGAGTATGCACATGAGCAACAGGATGCTCGACCATAATCCCGATTGACATACAATAGTCATTGAAAGTTTGGGATGTGAATTCACCAAAGATTATCTAGTCGACTTTCTTTATTGTATAGTCGGAAATTGTGCTCGTAATTTAATAATTTGTGCAAGAAATCTTGAAAATGCCATATTACGAGTTGATAGTAGACAAACGTGAGACCATCTGTTGGAGGCATCTATCAATACCATAAAATATCGAAATGGTCCACATGGTGGATGAATGGGTCCACATATATCACCTTGAATACGTTCAAGAAAAGTAGGTGATTCCAATTTTATTTTAGCTGGTGATGGCCTTATGATCAGTTTTCCAAGAGAACAAGATGTACATGGACTCTTATTTATTTGAGTAATCATTTTGTTACTCAATGGATGTCCATGTATTCTCAATTATTTTTCGCATCATTGTTGATCCTGGATGACCCAGACGATCATGGCAAATAGAGATTATTGAAGGATCAATGTGTTTTGCTTTAACTACCATATTAGATTCCATCACATTTATATATGTATAATGCAATCCAGTAGGGAGCATTGGTAGTTTTCCAATATGTTTATCTTTCCTGATTGACAGGTTGTAAGATACATATATTTCATATTTCCTCATTGCAGATCGAGTATCATATTATGAGAATATATATCATTAAAACTCAACAAATTTCTTTTAGACTTTAGCGCAAATAAGGCATCATGTATTGAGAACTTTGTGCCTTTTGGTAATGTGAACTTGCTCGCAATTCCTTCAATCAAGTCTATAGGACTGATATTGTGTTCACAATTGTTTTGTTGGTTTTAATTACGAAAAGAACCTTTATCTTCGAGGATAGTGTGCGTTGTGCCACTATCTGGTATGCATAAATTATCATAATTTGCCGCTCCTCTTACAGAACGATCCATATCAAAACTTCGCATAAAAATAAATAATTTAATGAGAAAATTGCAAAAATAAAGAGAAAGAGATGTTATGTTAACTTAAAAACAATACTGTAATTGAAACTAGTAACATAACAAAGCATAACAAGCAATTGAAACTGAGTGATATAATAAGCATAATAATACTTAACAGAAACATAAGTACATTATTTTAATTGCTACTGCCACCAACAATGTCCTGATCCACAAAATCATCAGTAAAATCCGAAGCATTCAGATATGTAGAGTCATCTCAAGGATTATGACTCTTAATGAAATCAAAATCAAAAGTACCAAAGTCGGTTGAATCACCTAAAGGGTGTTGTTGAAGAAAATTCACTTCCTTTTCTTTCCCTTTAAGGATGCTTTGTATAACCGACATAGATGTTCAGAACTCGACAAACTTTAGCCCAATGTCCTTTTGTACCACATCTAAGGCAAGAATCTCCAGAAGTCCTATAAGAACTTCCATGAACATCATTAATATGGTGCTTGTTATTGTGGTGGCTCGTATTTCTTTGAAGAGAGTTATATGGATAACTTCCTCGGCCACGTCCACGACCACGCCACGAATGTAGTTACGACCATGGCCCGACCACGGCCACGCACCGCGACCACGACTAGGCCCATGATGATTTTTTCTTTCATTTGAATTGCAATATTTGCTTCGAAATGCCGCCGCCAGAGGCGGGATTGATGATTTTCATCAAAGTTCATTATTCTTCTGCTCTGAGGAGGCATGAAATCGGTCGAGTATTTTTAAATCCACGACTTCGATATTGTTGTTGCAATGTTACATTTGTTGCGTGGAAGGTAGAGTATGTTTTTCTAACATATCTTCCTCGGTGATTGTTTGCCCACAAAATTGTAGTTGTGAGACAATTCTAAATATAAATGAGTTATACTCATTGACCTTTTAAAATCTTGGGCGTAAAGCGCTCCATTCATCACGAAGCCTAAGTAAAACTTCCTTTTGGTGGTCATATCTTTCTTGTAAATTTTTCCACAAATGACTTGGATCTTTAATTGTGAGGTATTCTCTTTTAATCCTCATCAAGATGACGACGAATGAAGATCATCGCTTTGGCTTTATCTTGTTTTGATGTTGTATTATTTTCTTTAATGGTATCTAAAAGATCCATTGATTCAAGATGCATTTCGACATCAATCATCCACGGCATATAATTATTGCCCGCAACATCAAGAAGCGTGAACTCAATTTTGGCAAGATTGGACATGTTGGCAACTATTATATAATAGAGAAATAATTAAGACAGTTATTCAAATCGATATTACATTAAATAAATCACATGCCTTGCTCAAATGCTATGCCAAGAAGCAACATAGGGATCATAATACATGGTATTACTAAGAGAAAATATATGCGAAGTGCATTATCTAGCTCTATATTAATAGTGAAACAAAATATATAATGATCATAATTATACAAAAATGAAATAGCGGACAACATTTGAAAATTTTGTTTTGTAAGAAATTTGAGGTAAGAGAGGTAAGAGATAGGGATGAAGTAAATTATGAAGAAGTGATATCTATTTATAGAAAAAAAATGTTACTGATTACTAAATTGTTACTAGCCGTTATAAAGTTATCATTTATTTTTTTTTTTACCGTTATATATATATAGCCGTTATACTTTTTTTTGTTAACATTGATGATGTATACTATACAATAAATTACGTATTTAGAGGTGGTAATAACTTTTCATTATTAAAAGAAGGTAAAATAGTGAGTCGTCTATAATTTGTTTAATCATATCATAAGTAGAATTAATGTAGATAAAAAGAAGAACTTTATTTTAACAACATCGTAACTAGGATAAATAAACGGAAGAACTTACGTTTGTTTGATGTATGTAAACCGAAGAACGTTTGTATGATGTAGGTAGACGGAAGAACCTTATGATTGCTTGATGTTGATAAGCCGAATTTAGAAACGAGAGCTTCATGCTGATAACGTGTTATAAAACTGAAACTAAACTTGAAAGAATATTTGGGAGAGGAGAATTCTTCTTATGAAAAAAATGGTGTATCTTACATCAAGTGAACCCTTCTATTTATAGTACATTTTAACCACCTAACACACATGTGATCACCTACTCCATATATGTTATTGTGTTAGGTAAAACCTAACCAATAACCCATCAACCTCATTCTTGTGTTAGGTAAAACCTAACCAATAACTATCTACCTCATTCTTGTGTTAGGTAAAACCTAACCAATAACTATCTACCTCATTCTTGTGTTAGGTAAAACCTAACCAATCCATATGTACAATAACTATGAAATGGTGCGTCTACAATTAGTGGTACACCATATTATTTATATCTTTTATAACAAAAATGATGTTATTTTAAAAGAGCATTTTTAAAATCCCTATCAGCCGTCAGAGAAAAACGCTCATTATAAGAGCGTTTTTTAAAGAAACGAATTAAGTTTAATTTGCTAATTTAATCGGTTGGTTATCAACACATGATTATCAAGAAATGAATATTGTCAAATAGTCGAATACTTCTTAATTTTTTAAAAAATAACTTACCAACTATTTACCAAATAATGTCAAATAGTTAAGTATTTCTTAATCCGCCAAAAAATAGACTCATAAATACTTATAAGTGCCAAATTTCAGTTAGAAGTAAGAGTGAAAAAGTATCACTATTTTTGTCACATCTATATATGTGTTTACAGAACACAACCTCTTTATTATGTAGAAATAAGGTTGCATATTATCAGATCTCTCCAGATTTCGCTTTATTGTGAAACTTCGAATTGGATATGATGATAAATTGATAACGATATAAATTAGAACATTTGTTCTATTTTTAAAAAGGAGAGTAATAAAAATTTAACACATTAAATAAATAGTACAATTTAGAGATGCAGTTTTCAGCGGTCCACTCTGAAATTTGGCCTCAAATTATGATGTGGTTCTTTGTCTAGACGTACTCATGCTTGACGTTCACTACATTATGAAGTTGGCCGTTGGAACGGTGATGGGTCAGGGCAGGATAAGCAGCCTCTCAGGTTGAGGTTTGCCTGATTTGTGACTCGACCGTCAACCAGAGATATCTTACTGAACTTAGCATCGAATTTAGGTTTTAGTAATTTGTACCGATTAATGTCGGATATTATTTTAAATAATTTTTTAATTATATAAAATAATTTTTATTTTTTTAAAAAATTATAAAATAATTTATTGTCAATAATAATAATAAATAATAATAATAATAATAATTACAATTTTAAATTAATTTAATAATTATTAATAAATATAATTATATTTAAATTATATTTTAAAACATATAAATTTCAAATAAATTTTGATTTAATAATTAAAATATATAAAATAAATATTAATTTTAAATTATTTATTTTAAAAGTAAAATATTTTATTAATACTTTATTAATAAGTATTATATAAAATATTAAATTAAATTTAAATAAAATAATTTATTTGAAGTCTTATTTAATTTATAAATATTATTAGTAATCAATTTTTTTATTTTAAAATTAAAATTTACAATAATTATAAAATTGAAATAAATAAAATAAATAATTAAAAACTTTGAAAAAAGAGGAGAAAGGAGAGAAGAGAGAGTTTAAATTTTTTTGAAAATTTTGCAAAAAAATATCCTATTTTTTAAAATTTTCAATACTGATTGGTATTTGCTCGATAGTTTGAATACCAACCAAGATCTTGGCATACTATTTGAAATCGTTCGGTGCTTCTCGATATTTAAACTCTCAGATAACCGATCCTTCATTTCACACCGATTTTTGTCTGGTATCGGCCGGTACGAAACAATATCCAAAATGTTGTCCTCAACCAAATTCATATTTTTCAAAAATTTTAAAAATAATTGTGTTTTTTATAAAACAATTTTGTTTTGTCACCTTTAGTTGAGCCTAGAGTCTAATCGAGCCTGGACAACCCTAATCAGAGCCTTGCTTGTGGCTCAATAGGGCCCGAAAACCTCGACCCATGATTCTATCAACTCAGACTTATCTGGTTGACTTTGGCTCATGTTTAAGCTCAATGGTCATGCTTAATTCACTTATAATTTTTTTTAGGTAATTTTAAAATTAAATTAAATTTTACTAATTCTAAAAATTTCAATATAATTTTGTCAATGTGTAAAGTTATGTCTAACGTAGCTTGCCACGACAGCTTTGCGAACAAGACTATTAACATAAGGGTCGTTTAAAAAAAAACAGGTTTTAAAATACATTTTAAAGTTTATTTATGATTAGAGTGAAATTTAATTTTCTTTTAAAATTAACCCTTCAATGTGATATCAGATCATTTATTCCATTTTTACTATTTTTTCTCTGTTTCAACTTATCTCATCTACATATTTACGTAAGTCCGGAACAAAGGTAGATTTAAATGACATTAACGTATCATTTTTTACGAGGAAATTTTCAAGACCCGGCCCATGAAGGAAACCCCTAACCCTAATAATCACAACGCCTCCACACATATAAACCCCAAACTCGAGCCTTTCTGTCTTTCCCTATTCTGCCGAACTCGCCGTTGCCGAAAAGAAGCCGCCCGAGAACTTCGGTCACTTCCTCTGTAAGGTGCTCTTAACTTATCGACTTGATATTAGAAGTTTTTCCTGGGTTTATTTTAGTGATTTTAATTATTCAATAACCAGCAATCTCTTCACTGGGTTTTGTTTATACATGTTTTCATGCATAATATGTGAAAATTCATGTCTGTGGATTCCCTCTGTGATTAAAGCAGTACGAGAAAATGGCGGCAGCTTACGGAGCTATGAAACCAACGAAGCCGGGATTGGAGGAGTCCCAAGAGCAGATTCATAAGATCAGAATCACTCTCTCATCTAAGAATGTCAAGAACCTCGAGAAAGGTTTGTTCTTTTCTCCATCTATCTTGTATTATACCTGTCAAAGAACTCAATTTTGAACTGGATTGCGCAAATTTTTTGCTGTATCAGACCCATTTCACTTTCATCACTTAAATTTTGTTTACTGTAATTGTGATATATAGAGAAGCCATGTCGATGGTATATTTGAGCTGCTGTATTTTTTTTGTTGTTGCTGTGGTTAATTGTAAAGAAGAGTAGTGTTTGTTTGTGGTTTGTTGAATTTGGTGTTGCTTTGTTTAAATGAGCAGTCTGTGCTGATTTGGTTCGTGGTGCTAAGGATAAGAGATTGAGAGTTAAGGGACCTGTCAGGATGCCTACCAAAGTTCTTCACATTACCACCAGGAAGTCTCCCTGTGGTGAAGGTAATTTATCTTGCAACTAAACTATTTTGACAATTACCAACTATAATTGCTTGAGAAATGTGTAGTTTTCTCTAAATTCAATTTTCACATTATCTCTATATCAGTTTAGAAACAACCCTTCAGATTATTTTTAAGAAGCTTTTTTGTTTCAAGGTTTGTTAGTGTGTGACCGGTCGTGGTATAGTTTAAGACGAGATTAGTTTCTTCATCTTTTTTGTTTCCAAATCCAGGAACCAACACTTGGGACAGATTCGAGTTACGAGTCCACAAGCGTGTCATTGACCTTTTCAGTTCACCTGATGTGGTGAAGCAGATCACTTCCATTACGATTGAACCTGGTGTTGAAGTTGAAGTTACCATTGCAGATTCGTAAATGTTCTGTGCTTTGTTAGTACTTTGTTAACATCTCTTATTGAGCTTTGGTTCAATGGACGTTGGATTACAACAAATGGATGAGTCCTTGCTGTCTTGAGACAGTCCTTGTAGGTCTAATGTAGTGGCTTTGAAATTAAAGGTTTTGTTATGGAGCATGAGAAATTTTTGTTTCGTGTTTACTTACCAAGTCAGACTCCCAAATGTTCTGAAATTGGCTGTTGAAAGATTCTGAAGTTCTTAAGAGGCAATTTATTCGTGCATAATCGGTGCTTCTTAATATTCTTTTGATAGTGTATTCCCAGCTTTTCAAGTACAGTGCATATACAGTCGCTGATGTATTACAATTGCCTTAGGTAAGAATCTAATCTAGAAGTTGGGACATAATATTCGTTTGACATTATTTGGAATGACAATTCATATCCACTGTATGAATGAAGTCATAATGAACAACCTATTGATGAGTATTCACTTATGAGCAGATCAATAATTTGCAGATAAAATTGCATTAGTGGGGGTTAATGATCGTTAAGGTTAGACTCTTCAGTATCAATTGTACAAACTCAACCACACCGACTGTTGAAAAAGAACAAACAATGGTAATGAAATTTCTGTTTCTGCCGATCAATCAAAGTTGCATCTGCATAATCCATAGTAAAACCTTTGGACTACCCTTTTTGCATAAGATGTTTAACATATTACCAATAAACGTAATCTGAAATCTGTAATGCAAATGTCATAATTTGGGGTCAAATAAGAATTCTCAAATGTTCAAGGAGACTTAAAAACGGACTCATTTCAACTATTAAAAGATGTTCGTTGTCCCTCTTCACCGCCAACACAAAACAAAAAGAACTAGAACTTCTGAACTCTGAGGAGAACCGTCACAAAACAATTTTTTGCCTAAGCCACAAGAGTGCTTGCAGTGGTGGACTCGCTGCAAAACAAGATCATAGGAATGCGTCAAGAGTGGAAGGAGTTAAGCAACAAAAATCAAAATAAAAGAGTAAAGGATAGAATAACTAAAGGTTTCGTTAAACAGATGATCACCAAACAGAAGCACAAGCAGCCCACAGATTATGTGATCATGGAATTCAGTATAGCAGCAAGTTAAGCGACAAAGGCAACAATAGTGTATGGTTCCTACACAGTCCTATGATCCCCAGTTATGTACATATCATCTTTTACCGTAGACTGAACTTTGATAAACATGGTTAACCTAGGCCTGTCTTTGGAGTTTCCCTGTGGTTGGTAAAGCAAAATGGGTTCACCCTAGTAAATTCTCAAACTATGGGTATAAGAGTGCCTACCATAGCTCTTTTGATAATTCAAAATCAAATTAATAGCTTCTACTAAAGCATATGGATCTAAGAAGCTACATCTGTAATATAAATGAAAACCTACACTGCAGCAGTTTCCAAATTTTAAAAGCATCATTCTGCTGTTGTTTTCGCAGTTCTAATACACATGAGTATGGACAAGAAAGAAAACAGATTATGGAATATATAATTTTAAAGAACATCTCTGCCCTCATTTAAGAAAGAGTAAATAGATCGATTATAATTATAAATAAAGGATGGTGCATAACCTCTGCATGTGTGCATTCGAGTAAATGAATTGTAACTTGTTGGATCAATATATCAACATAACAAGACTTACTATTTCCAGACAGGTGGAAGCTTCTTTGTCTTCTTGTAATAACGGGCCAGCCTATGAATCCTGCTCTCCACAAGGATCAATCGAAACTTAGAATCCTTATCTTTCCTGTTTCTCTCCAAATGCTTTCTAATAGCAACGGCCTTCTTGATGAGATGGTACAAATCCTCAGGGATTTCAGGTGCAAGACCTAGTGAGTCAAATCAAAACAATATAATAAAAGCTTTATTACCCTGTCGTCAATCAAGCTAACCATTTAACCTCAGTTTGGATTAGTCTTGGCTTACTTAGCATACCCATATAAATGTAACCTAAACTTTTTTTCATGAATTAGTACTTAGGGCATTCAGCTAACCACTTCATTAAACTCAGCAACAATCAGTACTACCAAAAGACCATTTTTCTCTTCCAATCCACTTAATTGTATTCTGAGAGACCAACAAAACTTATAAGAACGACAGCAAAAAGTTACCACTGGCTTTAAGGATGCGCAGAATCTTGCTTCCGGTAACACTTTTGACCTGAGCAATACCATGTGAGTCACGAAGAATTACACCAATCTGAGATGGAGTCAGACCCTTCTTAGCAAATTTGCAAATGCTGTCCTCCACCTTATACAATGAGAAGACCAAAATCATACATTTTTACTCAATAATTTAAGTCTCACGTCCTAATCCGCAATCTCAATCATATATCACCAAGTATAATACAATCACCAAGGCTAAGTTCATTGTCAATTCTCCAAAAACAACTAAGATCAATTATAATGTAGACAAGAGCTCGTTCCAAAACAACTATAGATAGAAAAGATTGAACAAAAACTGAAAAAGAGAAAACTTGGGAGTTGAAGAATTACATCTTGAGAAGAGATCTTAAGCCAACTTGGTGGAGTCCTCTTGTAAGGCAGGGCAGAAGCTGAAATACCCTTACTGCAGCAAAACCACTACAAACGTTAAATACTACAGTGCATGCTCAAATCTTTTATCTGCAGACATAAACATGCAAAAAGACAGTTACAGAGCCGGAATTGGATTTACCCGCGACTGTGCATACGACCCATGATTGCGGCGACGGCTACGGCGACAAGGAAAAGGGGCACTTACCACTCTCTGCGTGAACTTCTGCAACTAGCCCCAAACACTAGTAGTCATTGAGGGTTTTGGCGACATCACCATAGGGATTGGGCTTTTTGACGATATGGCCTACTTTGTTTTGGACTTTAAAGCCCAACACTTTAAGAACACAATAATCCAATTTTTTTAGGGTTTGTAATATTATGAATTTCAGTATCGTCTCAAATTTGGTATGTCATCGCTTTACCTAAACCGACTGCTTGTATGGGTATAATAGTGCTCTGTAAAAATACCTAGGGTGATGTCAAAATTTCTTGATGTCGATCGAGATTCAAAATACCTTTGCTAAGACCTAAAATTTTTAAAAATTAAGGGACTTTTTTGCAAAATTTTTAAAATTTTTCAAAATTTCCCTCCCTCCCTCCCACCGACCTCATATTCCCCCCCTTTTTTTTCAAAGTTTTTAAAATAATAATAAATATTTTATTACTAATAATAATTATATATTAAATAAAACTTAAAATAAATTAATTTTATTTTATTACTAATAAATTATTTTTATTTTAATATTTTATATAATATTTATTAATAAATACTAATAAATTAGTTTATAAATAATAATTTTAAAATTATTTATTAAGAAATAAATAATTTTAAAATTATTAATTATAAACTAATATTTATTATATATATTTCAAATTATTTAATCAAAATTTATATATTTTAAAATTATATTTTAAAATTAATTATATTTATTAATAATTATTAAATTAATTTTATATATTAAATGAAATTGTGATTATGTCTAATTAAATATAAAATGAAATGGAATGTGAAAAACAACAATTCTAAAAAATGATTCAAAATTTTGATAAAATATAAAATAATTCAAAATTCAAAATTTTGGATTATTTTCATTATTTTACAATTACTTATTATATATAGATAATTATTATATATTGATATATATTATATATAGATAATTATTATATATAGAAATAATTAAAATATAATAAAGATACATATAAACTAAAATGAATAAGATATAAACAACAAAACTAAATTAAATAATCTACAAATTTACAATATGACAATGGACTATTTTGTAATTTTAAATAAAATTCAAGGACAATTTTATAAATTTAAAAATATTTTGTATTATTGTAACATTTTAAATACTTTGTATTATTCTTAATTTTATAATTGTATGATGATAATTGTCTTTATTTATATTAATTGTGGTTATTATTTATATAAAAATATTTAAAATTATTATTATTTCATATTAATTGTCATTATTATTTATTATTAAGATTTTGAAAGCATGGTTGATATTATACAAGATAACCGTATAATATACCAATATGACTATTTTGTAATTTTTAAAATTTGAGGACTATTTGATAAATTTAAAAATTTCTAAACGATACTTGTGACTAACTGCACTGCAGACAATTCTGCTCCAGATGACATTGGGCTCATTAGGATTTGTGCTACCAAATTTTTATAAGGGCTTGGGCCAAAACTGAGGCCCAAGACTCACGATCCGAAACTCAATCATGCTTAGGTCAAATAGGCTTTTTTAAAACTTAAAATTTGAAATTTTTATTATTTTATTTAAAATAACATCATTTA
Organism: Erythroxylum novogranatense; assembly: GCA_029891385.1. Lineage (NCBI taxonomy): Eukaryota > Viridiplantae > Streptophyta > Magnoliopsida > Malpighiales > Erythroxylaceae > Erythroxylum > Erythroxylum novogranatense. The sequence continues at coordinate 89,581,477 of CM057233.1, read as the reverse complement.
TATTTGATATATTTGATAGCAGCAAGGCTAGATCATTGAGAGTAAGGCTTAGCTTCGGTCAGGTCCCAGGTTTGAACCTGGGGCAACCGAGGTTTTAACCGTAAGTAGAGCACCAGTTAAGCCCTCGATGATGAGGTGCGCTTGGTTGGCCCGCCTGTGAGGTGGTACGTCAATTGAGTCATCATAAAGGTGTTCCCGCTTAGTTCGCCTACAGAGTTTTCTCAAATAACAAAAAAAAATTGAGTCTAATTCCAAGTTGAAACTCGGAATTAAAAAGAAACCCGTACCTTACTTGATATTTGGTCGATTCAATACAAGTCTATTGAAGAGTCGAATCCAACACAGACAAAAATGTCAATCCTAATATGATATAAACTGTTAACTATGGAGCAGAAAATTAGTAATTGTAACATGTTTTGAAATATATTTTATTTATCAGTATTTATATTTATGAGATTAATATAATAATATTTACAATTAGCATAACAAGAGAGAAGTAAATAAAATATTTATAAATAAGATACAAGAGAATTTTAATGTTACAAAAAGAATTAGAAGTAACTTTTATCACATAAAAATCAGATTTCGAGTCGTTTAAAATTGGATCATGTCCGAAGTATTTGGCAAAAATTTGAACTCAATCAAGAAACTTAGTTTGGGTGGGTCCGCACTATTTGAGTTTTGTCACCTTTAATTACGTCGAGTTTTAGATTTAGCCCCTCCCTCGTGGGGAGTTAAACCTGTAACTTCAGAATTTTGTTGAGTGCAAAACTCACGCCTCACACCACTATCCGAAGCATTTGACAAAATTTTGAACTCAATCAAGAAACTTAATCGAAAATTCCTGCTTGCGTTTGGACTCAGAATTTTGGAAAAAAATAAGTTCAGTCCAAAGCTAATCAAACTGGATTGAATCCGTTAACTTCGAGTCAGACCCGAGTTAAGCTTGACTTAATTGCCAACCCTATGGCTGTTGGGACTATAATGAGTTTATGTAATTGAGTATAAACACATCAAAATTATCATTCAAGAGTAGATAATTGGAGATATGATTCGAAGGGCCTACTAGTTTTCTTTTTGTAGGTGATGAGTGATATACGTTTTAACTTAATTATCAACTCTAAGTATGATTGAGGGATAATGTTATATTTTATTTATTTTAAAATATTTTCATACGTAACGTTTTGTCAATTATTTGAATAAAATTTATTATAAAAAATTATATAAAATTTGTCAGTTTTTGTATATTAATTTTATTAAAATGACTCATAAATAAACTCATCAAAATTTGTATTTTAGTTAAAATATTTTATGTAATTTCAAGTTATAAAATATTTGTTTAATTGGATGAGCTTTTGGGAGGTTAATAAATATTTTCTCTGCCACAAAAGCTTTTTAAAGAAAAATTGGCCACAAAAGCCTTTTTAAGAAAAATTGGTGTTTAACTGTAAAATAAAAAGGTATTTTTAATAGATATGGCCTTTTGGCAACTAAAATATAGCTTTTAAGAAAATTAAATTTGAAACTTCTAAAAAATCTCTCAAATGACTTTTTTGGCATATTTTCATATTAATTAATGAACATATTTTTAGTCTATTTTGTCCTTATGTTTTACATAATTTTTACAATATCCAAAACCCATCTTTAAGATTACGTAATAATATTTGCCTTTCTATATAAATATTATTTATCTTTTTATATATTTTAATATTTACTTTTGATATTAATTTTACTTACGTTATAATCCATATAAAAGAATTGGTTAGATATATTTTCATTTATGTTTTATATGTTTTAAAATTATATAATAATTAATATATTATGCTTTGCATATTGTTTAATATACTTTAAACAATATTTATATGCATAAATAATTTTTATTACAAAATAAAATATAGTTAAAATTAAAAATACTTTTATATTTATATTGTCAAATAATCTACAACCTAAAGTTCTTTCAAACAAGTACTTGTTTAAATAATAAAGTTCTTTAAAAAAGTACTTTTAAAATAACAGATTAAAGAGTCAATTGTCTTATTAGAAAAGTTTTACAGAAAAAGCTTTATTAATAAAAGCTCTATTAGTAACCCAACCAAACAAAGGTTTAGTGATAATCTAATAACTATTTTAATCAAATTATGTTATTTAATTTGTTAAATAATTTATTTTATGAGCGTTAGAGGAGGGTTATCAATGATCGCAACATTTCCTTTGTAAGTTTTACAAAGTGACTATTTTATTATTTGAAATTATACTAAAACAATATTATTTTAATATTACAACTATGCTATTGATCCATGATATAATAACTTTAGTATTATACAGATTCGGTCTTGACAAGAAGTTGGAACCGATGTATTCAAAACTAAATCGAAAGTTAAATCCATAAAACAAGATATTTAAGGTTTAAAAGATTCAATCGATACTAGATTATCATAAAATAAAGATTGAATAAATTTAAATAATTTCAAAGCTGAATAAAAAGATTATCTTTACCTATTAAAAATTAAATTTTAATTAAAAGAAGACCATTAAATGAAAATTAATTAATTTATAAAACTGATCGATTAATTAATAAAATGATCGATTCTTAACAACAAAAGTTATTAAATTTAATCAAATTAAAAATTGAGAACTGAACTAAAAGTTGACTCATTTAAAGTTTTTACTGTTAAACCCACCAAACCGATTTGTTTTAAAACATTCCTCGGAACAGTTCAAACTTCTTCTTCAAAATTACACTAAAATGATTTTATTTTAATCTTGCAAATGTGTTAAAGGTCCATGATATAATAACTTTAGTATTTATACAAAATTTACTCTAATTTAGCTTAAAATTAACGAGTTAAGTAAGTTTAAGAAGTTCAAACTTTCTTTTAAAATTACATTAAAATAATTTTATTTTAATCTTATAAATGTGCTATTAGTTCACAATATAATAATATCAATTCGATCTGACTTCATTTGAAATTACCAACAACTCTACCGAACCTAAAAGTGATACATCAGAAGAATCCTTTTAGTCTTTCGATATCAATAAGTTGATTGTTTCACTCTTGTATTGTTCAAAACTTTGGACCATTCAGATTTTCTCTTTAAAATTAGACTAATGTAACATTATTTTAGTATTACAAAATGATGTGAATTAGGTTGCATGTCATGTAAGAAAAGATGGGTACCGGTTACCTTATGATTACTACCAACAGAAACATGGAGCGAGCAAGGAATTTAGCAGAAGGGCCACCGATCAATATCAACATCAACACATGTCACATGTACCAATCGGATTCAAAAACACTTAAAGCTGTTGTACAAGTGAAAAAACCAAAGAGAGGTATAATAAAAAGTGAAGGTTAATGATGGAGGAGCATTGAAAGTTTGAAGATTCTTTAACCCTATACTTAAAATCATTCAACCTCTTTTTAACTGGAACATGAGTGTGGTTGAATATTGATACCATACTATACAAGCCAATAATTGGAATTAGGAATGATAATGTATGCTTCTTCAGCACCGAGTCTTATTTAGTTCGAGTTCGAGCTTGAGTTTAAACTCAAATCTAATCGTGTTTTGTATTTAGAAATAATAAATTAGTGTAAACTCAGTTTTAATTAATGGATAAAATGTCCAAATTTAGACTCGAGAAGATTGACCCTTATCGGTCTAAACTATAATTCAACGGAACATCAAAACGAATTTAAAATAATGGTTTTTTTTTTTGTAAAATATAATTGGTTCAAGTTAGGTTATGTATATCCGAAATTAAAACTTGGCCTGAATTTTTTTTATTCGAATCAAAATTTACATCCGAATAACTCAAACTTCATCAATTAACTTCAAACCGAGCCGAATTTTTTGTCAAACTTAATTGGAACCCTTTCAATGGTTTACATACAACTTCATAACACATCCTCCGTTTCCATAAGAGAAAAGGGGATAAGCCTCTTGAGTTCAAACTGCTTTATCAAATGAAATGATGGGATGATTTCAAATTAGACTAGGATTGCCATCTAAAGGTGTGACATAAAGAGAGAAGGTACTCCAAGACCAGCACATTCTTTTTCTTTGATAAGAAAACGATATATAACCAACCAACCAACCAACGACCCCATTTGCTGTTCTAGTTTATTGCTATAGTACTACGTTGGTACACATTCATTATGCTTGATTTCAAGATTTAATCAAATGATAAATTAATTTGGACCGAACCAACTTTAATTTAATCGAATTTAATTTCAAGTATATAGAATTGATCAATTTCGAGATTGAATTTGGCAAATCTGTAGCAAAATATGACATTGAAATGATAAATTAGTTTGAACCGATCATGTTTAAGCTTGAATTTGACAAGATATTACTGTAATAATGTATATTTATTGTGCTTGATTTTGAAAATTTTAACTTAATTTGACGTCGGTCTAAAGTTTATAGATCATGTTAAATTTAATCAAAATTTATGTTAGATATTTAAGTCCGAAACGTATTTAGATATATGTGTAACAATTTTTTTTTTTGAGTTTGATCAACCAAGATAAATAAATTTAACTTCAAAGTTACAGGTTAAATTAAATTTAATTGGACTCTTACTTTCAACTCCTGTATTTGGAAGCTTACTGTAAATCTTTCACAACTTCAAAGTTCAACCCTAGACATCAAAAGTTTGAAAAAGGGCCCAACCAAAGAAGACTTAGAATCAAACATTAGGTTAGCAAACATGGTTGAACATATGCTTTGTTGGAACTAATAAAAGACAATTTAAGAGTGAAGAAAGAGAGAGGGAGGGCTAAGGCCACCTAGTCTTTTACTTTCATTGACCTTTGACAACCAAAAAGACAAAAAGAGTTGGTACTAAGAATGGTGCTGGAAACAAAGATTTGATCTTTGAGTACTTTTCATGGTTGACCCATGTCAAAGACTAGCCATTTATGATTTAACCTCATAGCCTATTTTTCTATAATTTATCTCAATTATATTACAGTAATTTATAAGTTAATTTATGTTATACACAATTATTACAATTACATATAATTATTTTTTTTTTACTTTTGCGAGTGAATTAAAAGCATACTTTCTATTAATTAAGGGTAAGATTGTTTACTATTAGACTTTATCGGATCATGCATTTTAACTAATTTTTACTAGCTTATTATTATTGTTGTTGTAATTACATAGAATTGTATAGTATAACTATAAAATGTTGTTATAATTTATCTTAATTATATTCGCTTAATTTATAATTTGATTTGTATTATTTATAATTATACAATTGTCTATAACCAAAATGTTCCAAGTTCTCCTACATTTAAGGATCTTCATAATATTCACTAGTTGCAATTCATTGAGCAAAGCATTCAAATACCTAACTTATAGTGTTTAATTATGAGTTCAATAATTAATCGTGCATGCAACATGATATTATTGGCTGAAGATTATATCCCTTGCCATAAAATGTTGAAAAGGTAACATCAAAATGATATTTTAAGATCTTTGATAGACTAAATCAAATTAATAATTTTAATTAATGGTTAGTGACAACTAAAAGGTAATATAAATATTTTATAAAATTAATATTAAACAATATATAGAGTACAATATATTAATTATTATATAATATGTGAATATTGTAAGAATTATGTGTAAAACATAAAGACAAAAGAGGCTAAAAATAGGCTCATTAATTGATCTGAAAAATATATCCGAAGAAGTCATTTGAAAGGTTTTTTGAAAAGCTCCAAATTTGAATTTTTAAAAGCTATATTTTAGTTGTCAAAAAGTCATATCAATTAAAGAAGTGTTTTTAATTTTACAGCCAAACACTTATTTTTCTTAATAAAAGTTTTGTGATAGAAAAAGTGCTTATTAACCTCCCAAAAATCTATCCAGATAGGTACTTCATAAAGTTACTAGGATTCTAATTTCAAATTCGCTTTATCAAATATATATCTATTTTGGAAAAGAGAAAACAAGTGAAAATTTTAAATATATAAAATATCAATGATTAAAAATCAAACATATTTGATCAGTTCTAACATAAAAATCTTGAACCGATTGATTCTTTTTTAATTTTCCAGATTGATTTACCTTAATAATCTTTATTGTTAAAAGTCGATCAATTTATTAGTTAATATGCCGGTTTCATAAATTAATCAAATTTATATATAAAATAAATCAATTAATTTGTATTTAATAGTTTCCTTTTAAATTAAACTTCAAAATTTTCAATGAATAAGTGCAGTATCTTTTAATTATATTTTAAAATTTTAATTTTATTCAATCTTTAAGTAATTTTATGATCTTTTAATGTCGATTAAATTTTTAAACCTTAAACCTTTTAACTTATTGATTTAAATTTCAGTCCAATTTTAAAATTGAAAATATTACTAATCAATTTTTAATTTCAAAATTCTAATTCTATTAAACTTAAATTGAAATTTAACTTGAATAATTAAAGAAATCTTTCATGCAGCAATGAGGTTTACTGGTACACTCTTCTTTTTCTGTGAAAACTAGGAGCAGAAAGGCAACAAAATCCTATAATTTCAGAAAGAAAAAAAAAACATTACAATGGCGAGACATCTGAGAACTCCTGGTTGAGCATATCATCCTCCAAACATGCCATGCGAAAGGGCTCTCCATCCTTTTCTTCTTCATCTGAAAAGTCAAGTCTTTGTTGCTTGGCATGAGCTGCAATGAACATCATCTTCTGAGCTCTTTCAAGTCCTACCCTTGAATGTCTACTGTGTCTAACCCGTTTCAGCGAAGACCAGTGGCACTTAAACCCGCACGAAGTCGCATGGAGGAAGACGAGTCTCACTGCAACCTTGCCTAATGTCTTGTAATCGTTAAGACAAGTTTCCCAAACTAGTCTGCTACCTTGTGGATTGGCAACTTTCATCTTCCCACTTGAAGGGTCTAGCTGTTTAACCTGAACAGCCTGTGCATATAATGGGTCTAATCCTTCTGATCTCCATTTCATAAGCTCCATTAACGCAACATGAGCTTCTTCTCTTGAAACAAGCCTTGTTATGAGCTTATCAACATCCTTTTCGTGTTCTTGCGTCAAGCACTTAAATGGTGGAAGGTATTTTCCAGTAGTGTCTCTTACCAAGTTAAGAGGGTCAAGTATAAAAGCAGCAGACCATGCAGGGTGATAGTTGTTTCTGAATCTATTTTCGACTATCTTCTCCACAGGTTCTTCACTGATATGGAATCTACCACACCAATCTTTCACTTTCGCTTTCATGTCCTCCCAAAGAGGAAGGCACTGCCCAATCAATGGCTTCTCAACTTCAAGCTCTTGAGCCATCTCTCTGATAAGTTTCACCAAGGTATAAGCTGCCTCCAAATCTTTCCAGAATCTATCGTCTTGAATCAACCCGACGACCTCATTAGCAACAGAATCTTCAGAACTTACCAGCTTACAAGGTTCATCTATGGCAACCATCTGAAGCACACCAGCACAGCTCAATACATCCTCTAGCATTAGATAAACTGGCAGGAAATCGTTTCTGCAATCACATCTGCTCAAAGGAACTCGAAGCAAACTAGAACACTCAAGTTCCTGCATCCTGAATCTTTGGAAGCTACGCCTGAATTGAGATTTATTATTCACGAAATTGGCAAGCTTGAAGCAGTTCTCAGTAACAGTCTTGAAAAGTGGAAATTCCTTGCTAAAATCATTGATCAAACCAATAAATCCTTGAACCTGACAAGGCAGATTCACCATCCACTGATATTGAATCTCTATGTTCCTCAAAGCCTTGGACTGGCAATCCTCGTCAGAAACTATCCCTACACATCTCCGCAATCCACTCCCGCAAACCCCAGCGACTGCCTCCCACAGAATTTCCTCTGCATGCTTTGATGATAATGATCTTCTGTCAACCAAAACTGACTTCTGATACACAGAAGTTCCATTTGGTAGATTAATACTAAAATTAACCAAATTTTCACACCCACCACCACAACAGTTATTTGACTTCCATCCATTACTTGCGATTTGGAAGAATATAGCCTCTCTAATTCTAGTTTCTGCGTCAGTCTTGGCCTCATGAAACCTACTGTCAAGCCGAGCACCACAGAAGTCTCTCCTTGACAAAGAAGGCAAGCCTACTTGATTAAGAAAAGCTCGAAACTTTGGATGCTTGAGGCTTGAAAAGGACACTGACCCGAAAACTTCATAGTACCAATCAGTTAATAACTCAAGAGCAGATTCAATTTGGTTCGTGTTCAATGAAGGACCGGGTGAAGTTTTTGGACTCTTAAGCTTCTTAACACTATCTTCCAACATGGCTAATGCACCCAGATCGTCTTTTCCACCAGATAACATCAAATGCTGTTGCTGTGTCGACCCAGAACTAGAGTACCCGAGTTCATTACAGAACCGAACTGGCTCAACTAAAGCAACTGAATTTATTGGAGTGACCATATGAGAACTTCGCTTCCGAAGGTTTGTGGAACCAGGAGACGGCAAAGACGATATGGGCAGAGGAGAAACAACGGAATTAAGCTTCCCAACAGCAAGAAAGTTTGAGCAAGCTCCTCGTTTGAGATGCTCCGAGGCTGTTCTTGACGGGTTTGATGCAGAAAACACAGCATCGCACAGTAGACACTTGAGCTTCACAGCTTTTGGAAGGTCTGTGTCAGGGTTCTTTACGAGAATTGGCTCCAAATGAATCCAGTACCAAGCTCCTTTCCCTTTGATTGCCTTTGTTCTAATGGCCACCAACCCTTCATATCGCCTGCTCACGGCCCTCACCACAGGGTCCTCCGGCATAAAAGAAGAAGGATCGGTCGGCGTCGAACTCGTAGAAGCCATTCACTCAAATTACACCGAGCCTTATGGTTTGAATATTATCCAAAGTAAGCTCCTTCCATGATCCAATAAAATGGTGCTGCGGGAAAGCTCACAAGGCCACAAAAGGAGCGTGTTGTCGTGGCCGGAAACGGAAGGTGATATAATGCCGGAAAGATGGCGAGTGACGAATTGAACGGCGAAACTGAGTATAGAACAGATCGTATATAGTATATGGTAGAAGTTGACGTTTGAAGATTGAAAAGGAACATATTCAAGAGACAAGATAGTGACAACGAGATATAATGCATGACCTTAACGAGAGAAAGCGAGGGAAGGGTGGGGCCCACTAAACACTTAAGTCTTTGGCTTTGTATATAAAATTTAAGGTTAGATAAACTTATATCCTATAATTTGACTTTTCGAGTCTTTCAAATTAATTTTAAATTTGTAAATTAAAATAATATTATTTATTATAATTTTGATATTAAAATTGAATTTCTAAGCTTTTTATAACTCTTAAATATTTATTTAACCTACATTTTAATTAATTAAAATATAAATTTATGAATTAGTTTACTAAAAAAGTAAACTTAATTATGTTTTTTACTTTCTTTAAAATAATTAATCAAAATCAAATACTAATAATCATATCAATGAACTGAGTAATTATCACAAAAGGACTTGACTAAGTAAAGTAATTTGGACCCACTACCTGAAATAATGTTGACTAATTTATACTTCATATGAGTTTGGTGGAATGGTTGTTATTTTTATTCTTCTTAATGATTAATTTACTCAAGAGTTGAAGGAGAAATAGTGATTAATCACTTACAAAAACATTAGGCTTAAGGTGCTTGTTTAATACAGTTGTGACAATGGGTGTTTAATACACTTGTGTTAAGGATGACAATGGGTCGGACGTGACCCTGTATTGTTGGAGCCCAAGCCTGGATAGGTCATGAGGTCCAATTAGGTCGAGTTCATGCTCGATTGGATCTGATGCAGCCAGGTACAACCCTAAATCTCTCTAGACTTGATTTGAATTTTTTTTATATAAATTTAAAATACAAAACAATGTCATTTTTTGTAAAACAACAATATTTTTAGCCTGAGTTGTCACCCCTAAGTCGTTTTTAGTAAAATAACATCATTTTTAGCCCGAGTTGTCATCCCTAAGTTGTTTTTAGGGGGTGCTTAGTTGGGGGTAATGGAAAAAAATATATGAGAATGAAATGAAAACTTGTATTTGGTATCAAACTATCATTGAAGGGGTAATATTTTCATTACCCACTTCTTGACAATCCTCCATTCCCCTAGTAATTGAGAGGAATGTGAATCATTGATTTAGGGGGTGCTAATTAATAATATTTTAATTAATTACATTATATTTAATTAAAATATTATTATGAATTAAAATATAACTATTCATTAATAAAATATTAATCAATTAAAATATTGTTATTCATTAATTAAAATATTGTTATTCATTAATTAATTACAATATAATTAATTAAAATAGTATTATTATTTAATTAATTACATTATATTTAATTAAAATATAATTATTCATTAATTAAACTATTTTAATTAATTAATTAATTACAATATAATTAATTAAATATTATTATTTAATTAATTACATTATATTTAATTAAAATATTATTATTAATTAAAACATAACTATTCATTAATAAAATATTAATCAATTAAAATATTGTTATTTATTAATTAAAATATTTTAATTAATTAATTAATTACAATATAATTAATTAAAATAGTATTATTATTTAATTAATTACATTGTATTTAATTAAAATATTATTATTAATCAAAATATAACTAATTAAAATATAACTATTCATTAATTAAATTATTATTATTCATTAATTAAAATATTGTAATTAATTAAAATATAACTATTCATTAATTAAATTATTATTAATAATTAATTAATTGCAATATAATTAATTAAAATATACTTCATTCATTAATTAAAATATTGTAATTAATTAAAATATAATTCATTCATTAATTAAAATATAATTCATTTTGTAATTAATTAATTAAAATATAATTCATTCATTAATTAAAATATAATTCATTTTGTAATTAATTAATTATAATATTTTTATAAACCAACCACTATCAATGGCAATGGTAATCATTCCTTCATTTTAACTAACCATCATAATTATAATGATTATATCCATTCTCATTCCTCACTATATTCGTTCCCGTTACTATTCCTATTATCTTATGTGAACCAAGCGCCTCCTTAGTAAAACAAAATCATTTTTAGCCCTAGCTGTCATCCCTAAGAGTTTATTTTGACTATTGATAGTAAGTTGAGTCGGGCTTAATATATTTTCTTGGTAAGATCAAAAGTTTAAAGTTTAAAAGATTTAATCATTATTAAATCGTCACAAAATTAGTTAAAGTTTAATAAATTGAAGAATTTGAAAATAATTAAAAAGAATGCTATTATAATCGAAAATTTTAGAAGTATCATTTAACAAAATTTTAAATGAAAATTAATTAGTTTATAAAAGAGATTTGCTTAAGAAAATCGACAATTAATTAGTAAAATGATAAATTTTAACAATAAAATTATTAAACTACATTAAATCGAAAATTGAAATAAACTAAAAATTGGCTAATTCAAAGTTTTCACTATTAAAACATTAATTTTAATTATAATTGTAAATAAAAATAAAATTTACAAATATAAATTATATTAAATTTATCGATTTGCTTTTTTATTACTATATTAAATAGTTAATTCAAAATAGTATAATTTTGAAATTTTATATATTTTCAATATTTTATTTAATGTATATTATGTTGTTGTTAATAATCTCATGTCTTGTTTTTCTTATATATGACATTTGATAATTATATAGTTTTAGTCCCAATGTATCATCCTCTCGGACCAGCTATTAATCATTACTTTTGTAAGCTATTGTCTCACCAACTAGCTAATCAGACGCGAACTCTTCTTCAGGCGGATTCTTCCTTTTGCTCCTCAATTTATGGGATATTAGCAGTCGTTTTTAATTGTTGTTCCCTTCCGAAAGACAAGTTTTCACATGTTACTTACTCGTCCGCCACTAGAAACACCACTTCTTATCTAACTTGCACGTCTTAAGTATGTCGCTAGTGTTTATCCTGATCACGTCATGGACATCCTGCTTTTCTATGTTCTATAGACTTGTATGTAACTATTGAGAGTCAAGATATTCTACATAATGTGACTATTCCGCCAAAAAGTCCAAACTCCAATTATGAAATCCCTTCTCTCCCACTTCCCATTAACGAAGAAAGGCATGAGAGAAAGTGATGTGGAACGTGTTGCGGATGATTTCCAAGAGTGGGTTGCGCGCCAGAAATCCAAACGAAAGAGTTTGTAGATTTGATGAGCTTTAAAAAGTCAACCGTTTTTTTTGTCAAATTATATTGTCTTAATTTTTTACGTTTTAGGGTTTAGGACCTATTTAAACTCTTATCGGCACTATTTTGAGGGGCAGTATTGGAATATACTTCATATTTGAGGATTCTCTCAATTGAATTTCAGGTTTCGGATTGAAACTTGTGCGTTTACCCTTTACTCGCTGCGTCAGTTGGTATCAGAGCACGGTTGATTATGATGGCAGGAAGAGGAAGCGACGGTTCTAGCGACGGTGATCGTAGAACTGAGGCGATAGTGGATGCCGATCCAAGGCTTCAAGCGTTGGAGAATCGTATTAATGAGCGAATTGACCAACGTTTTCGGGAACTTGCTGATCAGATTGCAAACCTGGCAATCGCGGGTACTAGGAATAGGAATGGTGGTAGGAATCGCACGGAAGAACGACCTATCAACAGAACCTATGCTTGAAGAAGATTCAGATTCAGATGATGATATGGTAGGCCAAGGATGGCGTGGTCGTGGGAACCATGCTCGTAACAACCTTGACTACAGATTAAAGGTGGATATCTCTTATTTCTATGACAGCATGAATATTGAAGATTTCTTAGATTGGCTTGCAGAGGTAGAAATATTCTTTGACTACATGGACATCCCTGAGGAAAAGAAGGTTAAGGTGGTTGCTTGCAGACTGAAAAGTGGGGCATCCGCTTGGTGGGAGAGAGTTCAAGAGCGAAGAGTTCGTGTTGGAAAAAGAAAAATCACTAGCTGGGAGAAGATGAAGAGGTTGCTAAGGGCAGAATATCTTCCTCCTGATTATGAGCAACTTTTGTTTCAATAGTACCAAAGGTGTCGTCAAGGCAACAAGACCGTGAATGAGTACACTGTCGAGTTTATGAGGTTGGCTCAACGTAACAATATGAGGGAGACAGAGGATCAACAGGTTGCAAGGTTTTTAGGTGGATTAAAGCTAGCGATTGAAGAAAAGATTAGTGTACAGGTTTTAAGATCCTTGACTGAAGCCAAAAATATAGCTTTGAGGGCTGAAATGATGCTACAGGAGAATAGTAGATCTGGGGTTCCTCTAGCATAAGTTATAATGAGTACTCCAAAACATCTTTTGAAAAGAATAAAAGTGCGCAAAAGGATGATGTGCAAAAGGAGCAGAAGGCCACAGGTAAGCAGAATGATGATGGGCAAAAAGAACAGCCACGAGGCAATAATCCATATGCTAAACCAATCCTGGGTAAATGCTTCAAGTGTAATCAGCAAGGGCATAGATCCAGTGACTGTCCTCGCAGAAGAACCATTAATATGGTTGATCGAGAGGAGGATGAAGTAGTCTGCGAATCAGATGGTGAAGATGACGAGTATGAAACAGAGGATGATGTTTTTGCAAGAAATTATGTTGTGAGAAAATTGATGCTGACTTCTAAGCCGGAAGAACACTCACAGCGGCATAAGTTGTTTCGAAGTAGGTGCACTATTAGTGGTAAGTTGTTTAATATTATCATTGATAGTGGTAGCTGTGAAAATATAGTAGGAAGGGATGCTGTCGAGAATATGAGACTACGAGTTGAGAAGCACCCACATCCGTACAAAATTGGATGGATTCAACCAGGTGAGGAAATTGAAGTGACGGAGCGCTGTAAGATTCCTTTCTTTATCGGCAAATATTCTGATGAAGTTTACTGCGATATTGTCGATATGGATGCTTGTCACATGCTTCTCAGTAGACTTTGGCAGTTTGATGTTAACGCCCAACATGCTGGCAGAGATAACTTCTACAAGGTGGAGAAAGGTGGAGTTAAATTTACCTTGCTACCAACGAAAGAGAGAGGTCGTGCCAAAGCTCCTAAAGTGGAGGGACGAACCCTTTTTACAATTTCCACTACTGTGAAGGAGTTTGAAGCTGAGTTGAGGGAGAAAAAAGAAGTGCATGCTATAGTTGTCAAACATGTGCTATTGGCTAGTGAAGAAGGGAAGAATACAGTACAAATTCCTGAGGCTGTGAAACCCTTGCTAACAGAATTTGGTGATTTGATGCCAGAGGAATTACCACCTGGGTTGCCACCTTTACGAGATATTAAACATCAAATTGATCTGATTCCTAGTGCTAGTCTGCCTAATCTGTCTCACTACAGAATGAGCCCTAAGGAGAGTGAAATTCTAAAGGAGAAGGTAGAGGATTTGTTGCGGAAAGGGTACATCCAAGAAAGCCTAAGTTCATGCGCAGTGCCTGCTTTATTAACTCCAAAGAAAGATGGTAGTTGGAGGATGTGTGTAGATAGCAGGGCAATTAATAAGATTACAGTCGGGTATAAGTTTCCTATCCCGAGGCTGGATGACATGCTGGACAGACTTCATGGGGCTAAAGTGTTTTCCAAGCTCGATTTGCAGAATGGTTTTCACCAGATTCGAATTAGGCTAGGTGATGAGTGGAAGACAACGTTTAAAACGAAGGAAGGGCTGTATGAGTGGCTTGTTATGCCATTCGGATTGTCAAATGCGCCAAGTACTTTTATGCGGCTAATGAACCAGGTACTCAAGAAATTTATTGACAGATTTGTTGTTGTCTATTTTGATGACATTTTGATCTATAATGGTTCGGAAAATGAGCACTTGCAGCATTTGCATGAAGTGTTAGGAGCATTGAGAGAAAATAAGCTTTATGTAAATATAAAGAAGTGCATCTTCATGACAAGCCAGCTTTTGTTTTTGGGATTTGTGGTTGGCGCTGATGGGGTTAAAGTTGATGAGGAGAAGGTTCGGGCAATTAAAGAATGGCCTACACCGAAGACTGTCAGAGAAGTCAGAAGTTTCCATGGTATGGCTACATTTTACAGGCGTTTCATTAGAAATTTCAGTACAATTGCAGCATCGATCACGGAGTGTTTGAAGAAAGGGAAATTTCAATGGGGTGCAGAAGCAGATTCCAGTTTTGCTGAATTGAAGGAGAAACTGTGTATTGCTCCAGTTTTAGCATTACCGGATTTTGACAAGTTATTTGAGGTGGAATGTGACGCCTGCGGATTCGGAATTGGGGCTGTGTTGTCACAAGAGAAGAGGCCGATAGCCTTTTTTAGTGAGAAGCTCAGTGATGCAAGACGAAAGTGGTCCACTTACAACAAAGAATTCTATTCGATTGTGTGAGCTTTGAGGCATTGGGAGCACTATCTGGTCGGTAAAGAATCTGTTTTATATTCTGACCATGAAGCTTTGAAGTATTTGAGCAGTCAGAAAAGGATTAGTAGTGATATGCATGCTAGGTGGACCCAATTTTTACAAAAAATCTCTTTTAAACTTATTCATAAATCGGGGGTGCATAATAAAGTTGCAGATGCTTTGAGCAGGCGTGCAGATTTGTTGATGACTCTGAAAACTGAAATTATAGGTTTTGATGAGTTGAAGGGATTATACGAAACTGATGATGATTTCGGAGCTGTTTGGGAAAGGTGTTCAAAGAACCAACCTGAAGAGGATTTTCATGTTATAGATGGCTTTCTTTTCAAAGGAGATCAACTTTGTATTCCCAATTCTTCCTTGAGGGAGAAGGTCATTCGTGACTTGCATGGTGGAGGTCTAGCTGGACACCTTGGCAGAGACAAAACCTTTGCTGCTATTCGAGAGAGGTTCTTTTGGCCAAGGATGCGCAGGGATGTTTAAAGTATGGTGAAGCGTTGTTATGTGTGTCAGACTTCAAAGGGGTAGTCACAGAATACATGTTTGTACATACCTTTACCTATTCCTGATAGTATTTGGGAGGATTTGTCCATGGATTTCGTGTTAGGCCTTCCTCGGACACAAAGAGGTTGGGATTCTGTGTTTGTAGTTGTGGATAGGTTCTCGAAGATGGTGCATTTTATTCCCTGCAAGAAGACTTCAGATGCTTCAAATATTGTCCGATTTTTCTTTAGAGAGGTGGTGCGTTTACATGGGGCTCCTAAAACCATCACTTCGGACCGAGACAGTAAGTTCCTTGGACACTTTTGGAGGACTTTATGGAAGTTGTTTGATTCGACATTAAATTTTAGTAGTACAACTCATCCACAAACAGATGAACAAACAGAAGTGGTGAACAGGACTCTGGGAAATTTGATCAGGAGCATTTGTGGCGATAGACCAAAGCAGTGGGATTTTGCATTAGCTCAGGCAAAGTTTGCATACAACAATGCAGTCCATAGATCAACAGGGAGATCACCTTTTTCCATTGTTTATGCTAAGGTTCCTAAGCATGTTATTGATCTAAATGATCTGCCTAATGTTACTATTAAGAGTGCCGTTGGAGAGAAGATAGCGAACAATTGGCAGGCTATTCATGCTGAGGTTAAGAAGAAGTTGGAGGAGTCTAATGCAAAGTACAAGAAGGTAGTTGATCAGCATAGCAGGAAGCAGGGTTTTGCTGTTGGCGATGAGGTCATGGTATTTCTGCGAAGAGAAAGGTTTCCAGTGGGCGTTTATAGCAAGCTACAGCCGAAGAAGTATGGTCCGTACTAGGTTCTGAAGAAGATCAATGACAATGCTTATATGCTGGGACTTCCTGATAGTATGGGGATCTCCAAAACATTAAATGTGGTGGACATCTACAAGTACTACTCATCCGATGAGCCGTTATATCCTGATGATGTTGTTAACTCGAGGTCGAGTTTTTCTCAAGTGGAGGAGACTGACGTGGAACGTGTTGCGGATGATTTCCAAGAGTGGGCTGCGCGCCAGAAGTCCAAACGAAAGAGTTTGCAGATTTGATAGACTTTAAAAAGTCAACCGTTTTTATTTGTCAAATTATATTGTTTTAATTTCTTTTACGTTTTAGGGTTTATGACCTATTTAAACTCTTTTTGGCACTATTTTGAGGGGCGATTTTGGAATATACTTCATATTTGAGGATTCTTTCAATTGAATTTCAGCTTTCGGATTGAAACTTTTGCGTTTACGCTTTACTCGCTGTGTCAGAATGGCATATTCTATTGGCTAGTGATTGTGCGACCCCAATTCTTGACTGGAGGGGACACCAAAGGCCTCTGCCCTTCCATCCCTTGTATCGAAGAACGCCATGCATTGATGGGTGGTAGGGACCTATATTAACTATCATAAGGTCTTTTCTTGTTCTTGTAACTGGTACATTCATAGGGGATTCCTTGATTCATTCTTCTATGAATTAATGAAAACGAAAAGAAATTCATCCAAATTCACGATCTAATAAATAATATAAGAGGAGTAGTTATGAACCCTGTAGACCATCCCCATAGGGGTGGTGAAGGGAGGGCCCCAATTGGTAGAAAAAAACCCACAACCCCTTGGGGTTATCATGCAGATCAAGTTTTCCGTGAGATTCTTAGTTGCATTACGTATAGCTCTTTGTTTGTAAACAAAGCATATTAGTTGTTGTAGTATCGGTTCTCTATATTTGGGCCTGACATTTCCAAGTCTCGAGAGACCGGCCCATTTCGACACATGTCCTTCCAAAACAATCGATGGCATGTAATTTCTGTGCCTGCAGGGTTTTAGGAGCACCTGAATGAAAGACTAGGGTTTTAGGAACAAAGATGGGGTTTTGGGGTAAGTTGAGTACTGTATATTACTGATCAATGCTCTTGCATTTCTTTACGTTGGGTTGCTTAATTCATCGTTATTTGTGTTTCTGCTATCAGGAATTGAGGTCAAACCGGGTAAACCGCACCCGTATCACTCCGACAATGTTCAGGGAACGCTTTACGTTACTCAGGTACGTTGAGCTTCGATTGCGCAACTCGCGGTTTTTTGGATCTTCTTCTTTATTATCTGTGTTCTTTCCTTCTTAAACTTTATACCATTTTTGTAGTTCAGGCGACTCTTGGTCTTGGTTCGACAAAAGAGAGGACTGTACTCCAGTGTTCTGTTGGGCACAAGATTCCAATCTTCTTATGCTCATTGTTACCTGATAAGATTGAGTCTTGCTCCTTGAATCTTGAATTTAAAGATGAACTTGTAGCCTTCTCGGTGATTGGGTCGCGAAGTGTTCATCTCTCTGGTTATTTTGTGTCTGATGAAGGAGACCATCTTCGAGATGAATATGATCCGTATCCATTTCAATTGCTTTTTTTTTTCCAGTATACTGTCAAAATAAAAGAATTCTAACTTTTTTGTCTTCCTTTTTCTCTCTTCTTGAAAACTATGAATGGGACTACTTTAAGTTTTTTTATAAATTTTCTTCTTGCTACAAATAGTAAGTGATTCGGGAGAGGATATTGCTGAGACTGATACAGACACTGATCAGTCCAGTGAATATGACTATGATGATGGCTTTGATGATGGTGATGATTTCATTGTTGATGAAGATGATGATTTCGAAGTGTTCCCTCCATCGCCTGTGCCAAAAAGTGGAGGTATTCCTACAATCATTATGAATTATTTCATGTTTAGTGAGCTTTTATTTTTGTAGACAGTTTTGCCCTGCATAGATTCCTGAAAAATACGTTGCTGATCATGGGAACCAACCTTTTGTTCAAGGGTTGATAATCTAAGATGAATGATTAAGAACACTGTAGTAGAATTCCTAAGAGTTAAAACACACAATCTTGGTGTTGATCTTGAATCAAAATTGTATGATTTGAGATATACTTATTAATTAGACATAATTAAAAGTTGGTTTGTATTTGTGATGCAATTGAAGATTGTATTTTTTATTTGAAGATTTCTTTTGGTTCAGTTGTAATAGAGGAGATAATGGATGATGATAAACCTGCAAATGAAAATGGCAAGCCTAAACAGCATGAAAAGCGAAATAAATCAAGCGTCCATGAGGACCAAGATGACACCCGGAGGCAAATTGTTGTCAATATGGAAAGTGAAGATGAGGATGGCTTTCCAATATGTACTGGTCAAAAGAGTGAAACTATGATTCAAGAGTCCGTACTAGAACAAGGTGAACACAAAGTTAAGGGACCAGCCAAAGAATCCAAGAAAAAAACGAGCAATGATAGTGATGAAGCTGCAGGCAAAAAACGAAAGGTTGAAAATGATGACCAAGATCATCAAAAAGAAAGGTGAGATAGTCCACTCCTGTGGAATGCTTTGTTTTTCTTATAATTGGTTGTCCACCGGGAGGCTAGCTTAAGAACAGTTTAAAATATGGGTACACTTCATGCAAAATGAGGAACCAACTTGACTTCCCTTTCTCTACACTCATTTTACTGTACTGGGTTGGGGGTCTGATGTCAGGAAGAAGAAGAAGAAGAAGAAACAAAAAGAAAAACGCAAAGAAGCAAATTCTTTATTAATGAATGACGATGACACAATTAATCAGCTTCCAAATAATGAAATTCAACCTGGAGAGTTGAATAAGCGAGATTCTGCTCGTGCAGGTGAGAATGGCCAGAGGTAAGAATTAAAATCTTCTTCAGTTGGATGTGTATATCCGGTGCATGTGCCATGTTCAAAGTTTTTTCAAATGCATGGATGCACAAATCAACTCGCATGGTTACCCAGTTTGATTTAACAAGGATTAGAACCTTATGGAACTGGAAAGTCGGTTTCTTTGTTCTTGATACTTTTAACTGACATTCTAACTCTGGAAACATGCTCTCTCTCACCCTCTAACCTGTGAATGCTTGCAATGCATAGATTTACATGCGACAAGTTTCCATTTGTCGCACATAATATATCATTTACATACTCATTTTACCAAATTCATGTGCAGTAGTCATGTTGTTAATGACGATGGTGAAAAGTCTTCTGATAAAAAAAAGAAAAAGAACAAGAAGAAGAAGAAGGCCCATGATATTGGTGAATGCAAAAGTGGGGATCAAACTGCGATATCTGTTGGAGGTGAGGCCAAATCTTCTTTAAAGCCTGAGGATAAGCAATTTGCAGCCAAGTCTTCAAAAGTTAGGACCTTTGCAAATGGACTGATCATCGAGGAATTGGCAATGGGCAAGCCAGATGGAAAAAGAGCTTCCCCAGGAAGTCAGGTAACTTGCTTTCCGCTAATTTGGCGATTGTCAGATAACCATCAGCCAATATCTTGTACCTGCAGCATACTTAGAAGCTCTTTATTATTATTTTTTCCCTTTTAGTAATCTGCTTGTTTTCATTGTTAAATAGAAGTTGTAGGTGGTTTTATGAGGACGGGCTATTGCCTATTATGTAGTGAAGGTGGGCCTAAAGAACCAGTAAATGTACGTTAACAAATAGAATGTCAAAGAATACACAGCTGTATGGTTCAAAGTTATGACCATTAGTGTATATAGAATTTCTCTGAAATTTCCATTTAACACAGCCTCTGGTGTTTGAGTCAACATTCTAGTTAGCTTTCTGCTATGCTCCACGGATTCTTTTGTGCATGATGTGAACTGAACATAAGTTGTAATAATTTCTTAATGAATGTAACCAGTTCTTTAACTGAAAGAACCATGTTTTGGTTTCAGGTCAGTGTGTGCTATATAGGCAAGCTAAGGAAGAATGGAGAAATTTTTGACTCTAATGTGGGAAGAGCACCCTTTAAATTCCGCCTAGGTATAGATAAATACTAAATCCAGTGCTACAAAATAAAATTTGAAACTCCTTTTCCAACAACATAGCTATTCTATTGTGTTGCAGGTGTTGGACAGGTTATAAAGGGATGGGATGTTGGGGTTAATGGTAACTATTCATAACCTTGGAATGTTTCTAAATGTTACTCTGTTATTGTGAATTCAATTCCGGTTTCTTCTCATTTTCTGATTACACCGAATCCTAGGCATGCGGGTCGGCGACAAGAGAAGATTGACGATACCACCATCTATGGGGTAGGCAGTACTGTTTCTTACAACATCCTTAACACTTAGCTCATCCTTACTGTTACTTGGTAATCTCTCTCTCTGGTAAATCCCTGTCGTTGTTTTACTTCAATGCAGCTATGGATCTGAAGGTGCTGGCAAGAAGATACCACCAAATTCGTGGCTGGTGTTTGATGTTGAGTTGGTGAATGTACGCTGAACTGGAACATTGGGAAACCTTAGTGCTAAGGAACCAGTGGATACAGATGGACTTACAGCCTTGTTTTTTGATTTTTTGTGGTTAATAGTAAATGTTCACCATCTACATCAGCTTTAGATCGAAATTTTGTGGTGGGTATTGAGTGAACAGAAGTTTTGGTAGAAAAGTTGGAGTCTTTTCGACCAATTGAACCATGAACAGTTCATATCTGTTGTTGCATAGTATACGAAGTCTTGAACCGTGAACAGTTCATATCTGTTGTTGGATAGTTTACGGAGACAGACAGGAGTGTTTGAAGATTGGAGACCAAGGTCTTCAAAATCCAGTATGGATCATTTGGTTTTATTTTCGATTTTTGTTTACTTTTTTATTAATATTAATAAGTATAACTTAAAAACAAATTAATTAAAAAATTAACTAAGTAACCTTATTTTTAATTTTTGTGCAATAAAATTAAACAAAATTAAAATACCTATTGAATTAAGTAATTTGTAAATTATATTTATACATTAGTATTTTATTTTAATTGTTGAAACTAAAATATTTCATGTTTAAAATTATTTTATTGTAAAACATTTATTAAAATATTTTAAACTAAAAATATATCTATATATAATAATTTATTCATAAATACGAACCTTTTATAAAAAATAATGTTAGAGTTTGTCATTTATTTTTCTTTTAATTTTCAAATAATTTAATTATAATTTATAATTTATAATTTATTATATGTATTTAATATATAATTGAAGGATATATTCATAAATATAAACCTTATTTTGAAATTATAATGTTGTAAGTAAGTTTAATAATTTTAAAATTATATAAAATTAACGAGCTAAGTTTAAATTAATTGAAAAATGAATATGGAGAATCAATCCTTTTTACCCAAAGTGTTTAAATGAATTTGAATAAAATTGATAAAATAATTTTATGTTAAATTAGGGTTAGACGTATCAAAATTAAAATTATTTAAAATTAATGTAAAATTTAATAAAATTTAAATTTTATTAATTTATTGAACCAAAATTTTAATTTGAAATCTCAAATAAAATCTTATTTTTAAAAATTTCGCTTAAAGACTCATGAGTGTGAATATCGTTTTGTACTGTACTGAACCAAAATCGATACAAAATAAATGGTGGGTTATACCGGATTTAAATACTGGTTGGTACCATTGACCGATACAGAAAATTAAAAAAAGAGATCCTTTTTGTAAAATTAAAAAAATTAAAATCTTCCTTCTTCCTCTCTCCTCTCTCTTTTATTTTTTTAATTAGTTATTTTATTTATTGAATTTTTAATTTTGTTTTAAAATAATAATAAATATTTTATTACTAATAATAATTATAAATTAAATAAAACTTAAAAATAAATTATTTTATTTAAATTTATTTTAATATTTTATATAATATTTATTAATAAAGTATTAATAAAATATTTTATTTTAAAATAAATAATTTAAAATTATTATTTATAAATTAATATTTATTATATATATTTTTAATTATTAAATCAAATTTATTTGAATTTTACATATTTTAAAAATATTTTACATTTAATTATATTTATTAATAATTATTAAATTAATTTTAAATTGTGATTATTATTTACTATTATAATTTTAGATGACTATTTTGTAATTTTAAAAAATTTACAGATTATTTATAAATTTAAAAATTATCTAAAATAATATTTAATATTAATAAATATCGGTACCAAAACTTAATCTAATATCAAAATTTACTACACTATTTATAACATTTTATTAAATTTTAATCGAATTGATCACACTCAATTTAAGATTTTCATTATTTTTTAATTGAATTGATTAAAAGAAATAGAATAAAAAATAAAAAATAAAAAGCCACATTTGAAATTCTCGCCAGTCGTGGCTCACTCTGCTCCACCGTACTGAGTAGCTGTCCGATTTTCCAAATTTTCTACTCCACAGGTTTGGATTTTCTCTCTTTCGTCTGCGAAACTTGACCCCTCGCGGAATTGAAAAGACAAAATCCCCAAATCACCTTCCCTCAGTTCACTTCATGGACTGTTGTAACGTACTCTCTTCCTTCAGATGGCCGTCCTCTCCCCTTATCGCCTTCCCTTCCCGCCAAATCTCCACTTTCGCCGGAGGACACAGTGCCGGTGCTCGATTACGCTGCCTAGCAATGGAGGAGCGAGAGCTCGTTCGGCGGCGGTTCTCTGGTTCAAACAAGACCTTCGCATCGATGATCACCCTGGCCTCGTCGAGGCCGCCAAGTTTAATGCTTTAGTTCCTCTTTACGTTTTCGATCGCCGGATTCTTTCTCGTGAGCTGTCTCTTCGTAAAATGTGCATTTGATAAGTAGCACTTGATTACTTCAGTGTCTGGCTTGTGTTGGAGGAATGTGGAATTTGGTTCGTTCTCTGGCCTCAACGCAAGGTTCTAATTTGTGTAGGTTTCGATGATGAAATGCTGGAGATGGCGCTGTTTGCACTTGAAGATTTAAGAAAGTCGTTGAAGGAACGGGGGTCCAATTTAATGGTCAGGTTTGGGGGTGCAGAGAGTGTCATCGGAAACATTGTGCAACAGGTTTTAATTGTGTGCATGCATCCATGGAGAATATTTAGAGCTCTTCCATGAGAAGAGGCCTTTATGAATCTGTCCAACTCACTTCGTTTTGAATTCATCTGAGCAGTTTAAAGTTACGAATGTTTTTGCTGAAGAAGAGGTAGAATACCACCTTCGCCAGATATTAGATATTGTGGAGGAAACCGTTGAACAATCAGCTCTGCTTGATGAGAAGCTAAAAATTGTACGATGGCAGACTCCATTTTACGATATTAAGGTACTCTTCTTCTCAATAATTAGGTAATGTGTATACATGAGTCTGTATTTTGATGCCTTCTGGTGTATCTTTATTTTGTGCAGGATCTAAAGGACTTGCCTGATTCTTATGCTGATTTTACCAAACTCCAGTTGGGGATAACTTCACCAGTTCTGCTTCCAGCGTTACCAAGTGCGGATTTAAAATTGGACTGGGGTAAGTTGCCACTGTATTAAGACGTACTTGCCGCATCCATTAAAAAATGAGATTTCTTCATTAGGGACAAATTAAGACATGGTTTGAACTATACGTAATAGTAGTTTGCATTTGGAGAGGATGACAGAAATTACTGAATAATCCATCAGGTTCTCTTCCTTCCATGGATGACGTCAAGAAGTTTATGAATCATCATACTAATGTTAAATTGAAAGAAAATTGGTCTTTGGTGGAGATGTCAACGGCATCTATATTGCGGAAGAAGTTATCAGAAACTAGGGAAACGAACAATAATGGCATGAATTTCAAGCAGGCTCGGAAGAAAAGACCACAAAAGTCTGTTTTTGTGACACAAAGTGGGAAGATTGTGGGAGGTGGGACCGATAGTGTACTCAATGGTCTAGCTGCATACTTGAGAAATTTGGAAGGAACAGCTCGGGATGACTGGCAAGAGTATGTGGTTGTTAATTTGTTCCAGAAGAACTATTTTATGCTTAGGCATATCACTTTTAAAAGATGGAATTTTCAATACAGGGGAACAATTCTTTTTTGGTTTGATTTCATTTCAGGGTACACGAGAGGTTGCGCAATGCCGAAAGTAGGGAAGGAGCCTCATTTTTTGCACTCTTTGGCCCTGCCCTTTGTCTTGGCATTATATCCAGGAGAAGAGTCCATTTTGAAGCCATTAAATATGAGAAAGAAAGAAATGCTGGATTTTTATCACCGTTTGGATATTCCACAGCTACTGTTGCAGCAGCAGCAGATGCTGTTTGCTCAGTGGAGGTACTTATGTGCATATCGAATAAGGTTTGGTTGATTAAATATCAACCTGGAAGTTCAGTTTAACCCAAAACTTCACCTTATTTTGTTCCAAGATAATGATCGCCATCTTTATGAGTATTTTGATGAATTTCAGCTGAACTTTTTGGCAGTGGTATTGGCTTATGGCTTTGAAGAGTCTGAATGATGAGGTGGCATTTTCTATTAGGATATGGAGATGGAAAGGCCACTTAGTTCAGGTGTGTAGCTGGAAATGGATTGACTTTTTTCATTAAAATTTTAATTTTGAGCTGTCTGTATGAAACTCATGTTTTGAGCAAGGGAATGACTCCCATGTATTCCTTTAAATTTTGATTGAAATATTTACTTTTCAGTATACTGTCGATGGTGAGAAGGGTCCTGCTGTTCTCCTTGTACATGGTTTTGGTGCATTTTTGGAGCATTATCGTGACAACATAGATGGCATCTCTGAATGTGGAAATCAAGTCTGGGCTATCACTATCCTAGGTTTTGGCAAATCAGAAAAGCCAAATATAGTCTATACTGAGCTTCTGTGGGCTGAATTACTAAGAGATTTTATAATTGAAGTTGTTGGTGAGCCTGTGCATTTAATAGGGAACTCTATTGGTGGTATGCTTCAAGTTTTAACCTAAATTTCTAGATTTACTATTTTCTTGTGACTACTCTTTCCTGCATTTGATATATTCAGATTTGATATCGATTTTCTTCTTTTATTTGTTTTATTCATTGAGTTTGTTAATTAGTTCTCTCTCTTCTATGTTGTTGGTAATTCACTTAGCTTACCAGCAGTCATGAGTGATATCACTAATATCACCCTGTTTCTCCAGGTTATCTAGTAGCTATTGTTGCATGTTTCTGGCCTGCTTTGGCTAAGTCTGTTATTCTCGTCAATACTGCTGGAGATATTATTCCAGGATATGGTTATTTACAATTCAGCAGAGTGAGTTTTGAATACCTTAAACTTGACTGATAATCTCAGTTCACTGTATATTTACTTGTTTGGCTTCTGGAAATTATGGTTTTGCTTCATGTAGCTACTAGCAAAGGACAATCTGCCTGCACATCATATAATGTTTTCTCAGATTTCAGTTTTAACCATCTCTTCTTACCACTTCAATTGCTTAGGAGAGACAAACTTCGGGGGCTGCATGGCTAGGGGCACGATTACTTTTGTTTTACTTGAGGTTGAACATCAGAAGTATTGTAAAAAGTTGCTACCCAACTGTGAGTGTTGTCCAATATCTCTGTTGGGTGTTTTCGTATTTCAATTAATTTTACATGATTCTCATTTTGATGCCGGCGTTATAGGCGGCGGAGAGAGCTGACGACTGGCTTATACATAAAATGCTAAGAGCTGTATCCTCCAAATTGATAATATGCTCGCTTAGATTCAAAAATACTTTTGATTATTTTTTTATTGGATGCTCCTTAACGTACACCGAAAGTCCTCTGATCCTGGCGTCCTAGTTGTCCTGGAAAGTATTTTTGGTTTCAATCTTTCCCTACCCCTTAATTTCTTGTTGGAAGATTCCAAGGAAAAGACCCTAATCATACAGGTAGGATCCCTTTCTGCTGGAAAAACATGCTAAGTTTACATTTTCCCGACTTGATATTTCATTCATTTCGGCCGATTACGATCCTTAGGGAATGAAAGATCCAATCTCTGACTCCAAATCCAAAGTGGCTATGCTCAAAGACCATTGTTCTGGCATCGTCATCAGGGAATTGGATGCTGGTAAGTCTGGTTCCTGTTACTTAAAACCTTGCTTCTGAACTTCCTTCCTGGCAAGATTTAGGAATTAGCTTCCTGTTTGATCTTCAATGTCAGGTCACTGCCCCCATGATGAGAAGCCACAAGAAGTAAATGCTATCATTCGTGAATGGATAGTGACTGTAGAAAGCAAAGTCCTACAACGAAGCTTTTTGTAGGTTGTACATAAGTTCCTTGATTGTACATAATTTACCGGCCATTGGTTTTCTTGCAATTCATGTGTTAATCGTAGTGGATAATAAGAAAGACAAATTATATTTTAATTTGTAAATTGTAAATTTTATATTCGAAATTTCATTTTGTTATAAATAATATACGGTATACTTGATATCATTGAAATGAATTAAGCTTTACATACACAAAATTTTCATATTCTACTCATGAGGAATGTCTTGGTTCTTTGCCCTTATCAGGAGGAATGTCTTAGAAGAATCACTCCTACATGTGTTGCTTCCTGGAGAATTGCAACTGTTCATCTTTCACCCAATAGCGATTCTAAAAGAGCAGCCTCTTCCTCCTGCAAAACAGTAACATAAATTCAGTTCATTTAGCAAATCAATGGCTGTGGAAGAAAATGGTTGCTTACAACAAGGGCATTGAACTCTGTCTCCTCGTCTATAGTGCTTATTATGGAAGGGTCCTCCAAAAGATCCTGTTTTTAGATGAAAGAATACAGTTGCTCAAATCATGATTCAACTAAACAAACTCATTTGCAACAGAAACTGCAAACTAACTATATAAGCAGAAAACAAAAGAAGACAACAAACAGGTTCTATGATGAAAGCATGTGTTTACATCATCAAGTATGTGCAATTCTCCATTCTGATCCTGCAAAAAGATAATTGAATTCTGTAAATACAACACGTGATAGGTGAGCATAAAGAACGGGAGAGAAAACCAAAGAAGATGAAATATGACAGACAGAGGGGCAGAGAAAGAGGTGGACTTCTAATATTAGCAGCAAAGTAAAAGCTTCAGCCATTAAGATTTCCAAGATAACTTCCATTATGCTTTCAGTAAATTTAGGGTTTCATGACAATATTATTACAGGTGTTGATGATACAACAGGGTTCAGTTGCATTTTCAATGCCAGAAGGGTTGAATTTTGGGACCTTCATCAATGGCTTAGCTTTACACTTGGAAATAAATGGCACATAAGATATAACTTCAAGCATAATCAAAGTGAAAACAGCACAGACTGAGGCCCAAAAGTCAACTTTCCAAGTCTACAAAAGATTCCTACATGTTTCAGGATTACTTAGGTTTCTAGTCTTTAGTTTCTTCTCCTAAGTCCTTAGCAAAGTTAAAGCTTCTCATTTCTTAACACCTGCTATAGACAGGAAAATGAAAATTTGGGTTTTTCCTATCTTTTGAACCAGATTCTTGTCCTCATCTTGAACCTAGTAGGAATCTCTTTTCGAATTGCCAGAAGAACAATTCTGATAAGCAGATTGCAACAGCACTTATGTCGAAGAAAAAGTAAGCAAGATTCCTCCAAAACCAAGAAGAATTAAATATCTGATTGGTTACCTTTACCGCAACGAACAAAAGTGGATCGGATGGAGTGTAAATCATGAAATGAGCGCCATCCTGCGATAAATAAGAGAATCACTGCAGTAAGCCTCATTAGCTTGAAGAAAGGAGGTGTTACAAGTAGCAAAAAAGGAAACTACAGAAAAGTTAAACCCATAGTATATTTTTCATGCCAAAACCTACTTCAGGAGAACATGATTGAACACTGGTATTCAGGCCATAGACATTAACTAGGCACTTCAAGAGAACAGAAATGATGTGTGATTCCTAAAATTGAATAGGAAAATGATATGATGTTGTTTAAAGAAAAGGCTCGTGGGGTTTACTAATACATCACACTAAAAAGGCTCTTCATACTTTCACAGATTATGGAGCAAGCTTCAGTTCATTTCATCCAGCATTAATCAATAGGCAACCAATAACAATCCATAAACAATAAGAATAAGAGTTCACGAAAATCAGGCTAAAATACGACCAGGTGGAAGCATGTAATTTCTACACCTTCATTCGGCATGCCATCTATATCCTGACCATCATCTGCAGCATTATAAAGCAACCTTCAGTTCAATATGACGTTCAATGAGAAGATCTTAAGCCATAATTCTGTAAGAAATTTGAAGCCTGAAGGTTCCTTAATTTTAGAATCAATCAAAATCCACAATTTGTTTTATTACCAAAAAGAAAAATAAAGATGAAATGTTTTGTTGGCTGGATTCAGACAAGAGGAACTAGATCCATCGTCTACTTACACTGCTTTAAGAGTAAGAGAATAAGATATCACATGTAAAGGCCCCCAAGAACTAAATGTCAAATAGGTGTATGAAGACTACAAAGGGTAATGATGAATCATTTCTTCATGTCATTTGGAGCAAGGAAACAGAGCAATAGCACACAGAGAAGATGTCACCAAAGAAAAAGAAAGAGATACAGACAAAAACACAAAGGAAATATAAATACCGATCAATTAATCAATGAGATTAAAGAAAATTTATTAAGCAAAACAATAAAGATAATGTGTTAGGAACCTCGATAGAGATTGTATAGCTTTTAGTATATTGATAGAAATATAACTACTGGAGCAAGCTCCCCCTCCTGGACAAACCAGGCCACTGTACCTACAATGATGATAGTAAAATTCCCGTTTCCCACTAGAAAGCTTTATATATTCTCCTCCCTCCGTAACAAACTTGCCTAAGATAATCATTCCCCTCCTTTCTAGCTTACTCCTACGAGTATGTTTTGACGGGCTTAGTTGGTATGGGCTGGGGAGAGAGTGGATTGTTAACAATTCCCTCCTCCACAAAAGACTCCTTGTCCTCAAGGGAAAATAGTGAATTGTCGTTAGCGCCAGCGACCTAAGGAGTACAGCGATTCAACTACAGCCCTCACAATCGAGCATTTGTTGTAGATCGTATGGAATAGGGTCCTTCATATTAATTTTTCCCTTCCCATTTCTTGGTACTCCATCGAATTACCAACCAACTCCCAATCTTCTTGCTGTCTCTCATCCACTGGTGTTTTCTGTCTACTCTCCCCAACTTCAGCTTCATCGCCCTCCCAAATAATCAACCCAAACCCTTTATCTGGACAGCGGTGGAGCGGGCCGAAGATCTGCCCACACTTAAAACACAATCCCTTAGCCCTTCTTTCCATCAGTTGTTCGTAGGTTAAGTTCCTCGTTCCCCTCCATTTTGAGTTCCCTGGTTGATGGCCTTCGGCAGTGGTGTGTTGATTTTCGTTGGGTAATTCTTTTGCTTCATTCTTGGTATTACCAGTTGCATGGGTTGGCAGGACTGGTCGGTTAGTGCTGGAATTATAAATTCGATACCCAAAACTTGAGTGAGAGTGGGAGCTTCCGTGTTTAACCTTCCCTTCTTCTGGTCAGACTACCCCTTCACCGATTAGCTCTCTCTCTACTTTCCTTGCTATAGAAATCATCCGAGTGTGGGTCGGTGGGTCCTGACCCGGTTTCTTATTTCTTCCCGCAGTCCTCCCAAAAAGTAGCTCATGAAATGAGTGATTTGTGAAGTCACTCTCTCATACTCTTCGATATATTCATCCACTGAACCAAGTTGAGAGATCGACTTCAATTTTTCTATTGGGTCACCCTCGTCCTTCCTCCCATAACGATTGTTTGAATCTCTCCCAAGTCATTCGTGGGTCCAACTCTCGTAAAGTCATGAACCAGTATAGCGTCGATCCCTCCATACAAATCTGAACCATGGGTAGACGAAGCTCAAGAGGGATTTCATGAATCACAAAGTAGGATTCAGCACGAACGACCCAAGCAAATGGGTCTCCGCCATGGAATGAAGGGAGATCAACTCTCCGGGCCGCGTTGCGATATTCCTCCCATGCGCGCTCTGCAACCGCGGAAGGAGGGCGGCTCTCGGGTCGGTTCGGCTCTACCCTGTGGGCTGGGTGTTCTCCTCCCGAAGAAGAAGAAGCGATATGGCTCAACACCGGTGACCCCTCTACTCCCTCTCCCATGCTCTGTTTTTCTGCGTTCTTAGCCTTGAGAGCTTGAAACCCTTCTCTCAACTCCGACTGAAGCTGCCCTTGAGATTTCGCTAAAGTCTCAACGCTAGCCATCAACGTGCCCGATTATGCCCCGAGATCCTTCAACGTGGCGTCATGCGATTTCACCATTGCTTCCTGTGCTGAGAACGAAGATTCTTGCCTCCTAAGAGACGCTTCTAAAGCGGATATTCTAGCCTCCATACGGGTTTGCATACAATCTCTATCCTCCGTGAACTCTCAATGAAAGCACCAATTGTTAGGAACCTCGATAGAGATTGTATAGCTTTTAGTATATTGATAGAAATATAACTACTGAAGCAAGCTCCCCCTCCTGGACAAACCAGGCCACTGTACCTACAATGATGATAGTAAAATTCCCGTTTCCCACTAGAGAGGAGGGAGGAGAATATATAAAGCTGTCTAGTGAGAATAGTGGGAACGGGAATTTTACTATCATCATTGTAGATACAGTGGCCTGGTTTGTCCAGGAGGGGGAGCTTGCTCCAGTAGTTATATTTCTATATTTCTATCAATATACTAAAAGCTATACAATCTCTATCGAGGTTCCTAACATAATGCAATATCAAGGACACAATGATCATGTACCAAAATAAACCACGTTCAGTGCATGGTCTATACACAATGCACTACACAAATAAACAGGAATAAGGGTTGCATCATCTATGTTTGTTAAAGGATCAATTTTTGGCAAGTTCACTAAGGAGAAATAAATATTTATAATTCAGAGAAAAAAAATAAACTTCCCACGTAAATCTATGACTCTTCAAAATATGCAAGGCATGTACCATAAAAGGTGATGCATAGAACCCTTCCCCAACTTTGCCACAAAAAGCCAAAAGGACACTCAAGAAATTCCAGACCAAGTTGTCTACTTTGGGAATTTTATTGTATGAAACAGATCGAAAAAGTCTGCATAAAGGGAATTGCCTGTCCGGAAATCAAATATGTTATCTTCTGAGTAACAAAATCCTCCTCGTGCTGTATAACAGAATCTGTTAAGAGAACAACGACAGAAATGAACCATTAACAGAAAAAAGAAAAAGAAAACATGGGAATGTGGATTATATTGAATCAGCTAAACTTTGAATCATCTTATACCCACTATGCACCAGATGCATATGTATCTTGGCCAGAGCATATGCAACAGCTGGAAGTATTCCCTCAACTTCTTCATCACTAACCTAAAATAGTAGAAGAGGATTACATAGCAGTTTAACTTCGAAGTAAAACTGTAGAGGGCAAATATGAGTGATGAACCGAGTGCAAAAAAAAATGAAGGCATTTTCTCTGCATGGAAAATACTAAAAAATCACCCTATTGAGAGCCTCCTCACATTTAGTGATTTTCACTGAATTCAAACTGCAGGATCAAGAAGAGTGTAAAACTAGCAAAGTAATTGCAATCCATTAAAGGACAGATAAACAATTCCTCCACCAAAAGTTAGAAACAAAGAATTTTCCAAAAACTCCTTTCCTTACCTTTCCAGTGATTATTTCAAGAACATTAAAAATGGAAGAAGCAATGTACATGCCAAAACTAATTACCTACTATAGTCCTAAATAAAAAGAATACATTATTGAATAGAAAAATAATCAGTTTCAAAATCAACAAGCATACTAATTAAAACTGGAAAAACATACAGCTGACCATCCTTCAACATTTGTGCTCTTTAATATTTGAACAGGCCTGCAAACAACAAATCCATAGATATGAAACCCCAATTTTCTTAAATTTTCAGTTCAAAATTGGCCGTAATTACTTACGTATCAACTGGGCAAAGTAGCAAGCATTCATCCCCTTTTGAATTTCTAAAAACTCTCCTTATAACGCACTCTAATGGGCTATTATTGGAGGGATCAACCTGTCAATAAAACCTCAGAAACTTGCATTCACGAGTGAAACAAACGATCATAAGATTAATAGCCACTCGTAGCTACTACTGCAAGCAAATGAATAAGAGAAACCAACTTTTGAGAAGAGGGTAAATGGCAAGTACAAATAGGAAAAGAGAAAAGCAAGGAAAAGGTTGGAAAGAACTAACAATGGTGGCAAGGCGTTTGTTGGAAGCCATGAGAACTCTCCCAGCTTCATCCACCACAAACCCAGCTGGAGGCTTCGGTAAAGGCATGCTTTGATGAAGAAAAGGCACCGACTTGGCGTCACCACCATTCTGATCATCCGCAGCATCATCAACGCTGCCACGCTCCACAATCTCAACATCCCTTAAATTGTCCAAATTTTCATTCTTTTTCTTCTTCCGTTTCTTCTTCTGGCTGTTAGAAGCAGATTCCACTTTCTTGACGTTACCGTTCTGGGATTTGGTGGACTGGGCAACAACGTTGTTCTGGGATTTGTTGGACTGGGCAACAGTCCCTATTGGTCTTCTGACATGGTTGGGGATTGAAACAGAAGTAAAAGTGTGAGCTTTATAGAGAGGTGGTAGTTGGGGAGAGAAGGAGAGTAGCTTAGTGAGGGAATGGAGTTCAAAGATTGAGAAAGATAAGGCCATTTGACCGCGGTACTGAGGGTTTCAAACCTGAGTTCTACTGTCCATGAAGATATATGAATTATGGGCTTGTATCAGTATCAGGATAACTATTATTACTAGGGTTGTTATTATTATAGTTTTTTTGGAAAGATTTTTTTTTTTAAATTAAATTTGTTGATTATTTTTTTAAAAAGAACTTTATAACGTAGATGGTAATATAATTTTTTTTAATTTTAAGTATATTTTATTTTGTAATAAAATTAATTATGCATATAAATATTATTTAAAATATGTTAAATAATATGCTAAGTATAATATATTAATTATTATATAATTTTAAATCTTATGAAACATACTTAAAATATATCTATCTAAATTTTATATGGATTATAATAAGTAAAAATAATATATATATATATATAAATAAATAATATTATAATTAATTTCTAAAATAAATATAGAGATGAATTTGTAAGTATTATCGAAATTACATGTAAAATATAAAGATAAAAGAAATTAAAAAATATGATCATCGATTTATTTGAAAAATCTACCGAAAAATGTTTTTTTAGAATCTTCAAAGTTGAGATTCTTAAAAATTGTATTTTCACCTTAAAAAAGTTATATATGTAAAAAAGTATTTTTATTTTACTACCAAACACTCATTTTGGTAGTAAAATGAGTGTTTTGAAATATATATATTAAAAAATAAAAGTAGTTGATTATTTTTTAAAAGAACTTTATAACGTAGAGGTAATATAAAATAAAAATATTTTAATTTTAAGTATATTTTATTTTGTAATAAAATTAATTATGCATATGAATATTATTTAAAATATATTAAATAATATGCTAAGTATAATATATTAATTATTATATAATTTTAAATCATATGAAACATATGTAAAGATATATTTATCTAAATTTTTATATGAATTATAATAAGTAAAAATAATATTAAAATATATAAATAAATAATATTATAATTAATTTCTAAAATAAATGTGAAGATAAATTTGTGGGTATTATCAGAATTATGTGTAAAATATAAAATAAAAGAAATTAAAAATTCAAAATTAAATTTAAAATTATATTTTAGCTGTAAAAAAGTTATATATGTAAAAAAGTGTTTTTATTTTCCTACTAAACACTCTTTTTTAATAAAAATTGCTGTAAAAAAGGTGCTTATTTACATTTCAAAATTCAACCAAATGGTCACTATAAAGCTTACAATTAAAATTTTAATAAAAGTTATTTTTAAAAACTCATTAAGAAGAAAATTTTATGTTAAATATGCTTATAATTATTTTTCACATGATAATAAAATTGTATTTATAGTTTGTGTTTTTGGATTTGTACTTGAGTAACATAACAACCATCGATTCTCAGTCGGTGGAGTTTGGTGATGGCAATGCCCACTCTTTTCACTCTCATATGTGTTAGGACTTAGGTGTAGCTTTTCAAGACTTCAACAATTTCCCCAACTCCTCTCAATGGACTTGTTGAAAGCGAAATGGATGCTTCCGCGAGAATGGATTTCAAATGGTAACATCAGACGCCGATACAGTAGTTCTGTAACTCATAACAATCTTTGAATGAGAAGAAATCAACTAAGACGACTATAGCAGAAAAAAGAAGTGATCTTTACTCTGTGCAGAACTATAGAAGGAACTGTAAGCCACCGAACAATGTATTTACAATGAGAAGAAATCAGTTCCTTCTTGCCTGGGCGCAAGATTCAACCTTTCCTTTTGGTTTGTTTCTGGGCATTCCTGAGATCAACCAACGAGGGAAGAGGCCGAGGAACAGGAACATTCGTGCTCCTGTATAACTTCCTCAAGAGTCAAGGGGTCACTGAAGTTCTTTAAGGATCCAATAAGAGAAACAAGAAGAAACCTTGATGACTTCTTCCTTGGCTGTTTTCTTGCCATGCTTTCCAATACATTACTTTCTAGCATATTTTCCAACTTACTTCCACATTTCAGGTCAGGAGTATCCTGAATGGAACTGAAAAACCTAAGTAGTTAATAATTTCGCAGACTATAAGCCACACAAATGCAAAATAATAAAAACATCAAAATTTGATAACGCAGTTCGACACACTCTGTCTACGCCTACAGCGCCCTCACCTAAATTAATTGCTTTCACTGTAGTTCAACAAAATTACACAAAATTAATCTAATATAAGACCACTTAATCTTTGTAACTATCTCACAACCTAACTACCCGTGAAAGATTATCACACCTGATAATACGACCGACTCGTGTTAATCTCGTTAAAAGATTTGTTTAACTATTTTCACTCAAAGACAATAATAAGTAAAACAGAGAAAAACAACTTCCCAGATCTGAACTTCTTCAACAATAAGATCAGGTACCACCATCAAATCACGCATTCATCCACTCTAATTTATCTGTGTGCAGCCACCATTAAACTTCTTCACAGACCCAGAAAATCAGTACATCAAAAATACTATACGTGAACTGCTTGTTGGCTATGAACAGTGGGTCAAAAGTGCAGAGCCTTCAGTCATATGCAGCACCCCCACAAAAATTCTGTTCACTAGTGACTCACGCAAAAACCAACAACTGATAAAGAGCTGTCCCACAAAAACCAGAATACTCAATTACGTAAGACAACCAAACTTCTTACTCACCAAGGAGACAACCTTCAGCCGCACAATAAAATCGCAACCTATGAAAAACAAAAAACCATTGTGCAATTACGTGACACACCAAATCTCCCATGACCCAAAATCCACATATATGTAAAACACCTTGCTGCCAGATTTTTTCCACGTTAGTGTACAGCTAGACACCTTCCATAATAAGAAGATACACACATACATACATAGGTAATCTTCAAGGATTTAAAAATTCTTATGTCCAATTTAAAATGCCAAAATCAAATAGGATATATATAAAATAAATCATAACAATTTATCACTTTTTGACATTTTTGTCTCAACTTTATAGCAATGCACAAGTAGGCAGTAATTGGACATATAGAGACATATTGAATATTGATGCTCCCCCTCAATTCAATATTCAAGTAAAGTATCCAAAAGCACAATCCAAGTCCAATCAACAGAAACTAAATCGGAGCAACAAAACAATATTACAAGTCCAAACATAGAAGAAGAAATACACTGCTTATCTGTGATAAATATCTCCCCCTTTGAGACAAGAGATGACAAAAGGCAATTAAGAACGAAGAACTCGATGCTTCAATTGACGAATGGCTTCAGTAATAACTTAAAGAACACCTTCAAGTCACTCAAACTCGGAGAACAAGGCAACATTAGGATTGACTGTGAAGGTGCCTGAGGCATCCGAAGAACCCGAGGCAACATACGACAAGTCCACCACTCGTGGTTGCTAAAAAATCCGTGGAGAGATATTCATCAAGAGAGCAGACTCCAACATACGCGATTCAGGCGTGGGGATCTTATGGGAATACAGATATTGAGAATTAACAATGCTTTTGATTGATAAACTGGCTTTTGGAGAAGTTTCTACACTAATGTCCAAATGCTTCCACAGAGGGTCATCTAAATATAACCGATGGCTAGAACAATTCTTCTTAATATAATCAAGTTCTATAGAGCGTCAAGGGGGTATTGTCGAGATAACCCATTTTGGGGCAAAAAGCTGCAGAGCCCACTCTAATTACTCATTAGAAGAATGTATAGAATAGCAGACATGCCAAATATTAAACTGATTCTTAAGATGTCATTTTGTACTTATTTTATATATAAATCTTTTTAATGTATTGAAATTATTATTCAAATTGATGGATTTATTTCTTAATTATTTTCAGAAGATTTTTAACATTTAAGAGATGAAATTGAATCAAAAAGATGCAAATGAAGCAAAGATAATTCGAAATTTCAGATTAGCAGGAAATTCAATCACTAAGTGTGGGCACTTGCAAGGACAAAGATTATCTGCAAATTCTGTTTTCAAATGCAGATCTGATTCACTTGAGATTTTCATGATCTTGAGAATTAGATTGCATCCTTATTGATGGAAATTTGCCACCTGAACCTAGGGGAAGATTATTTGCAAAAGATCATGGAAAAAAGGAGAGAGAGGAAGGTTCGAAAAGCATAAAAGGAGGGAAATTGCTACTGTTCATGTCAGCACTTTAGGGATAGTTTTACATTCTTATGTATAATTTTTAATGTATAATTTTTATGTAGTTTTTCTTCTTGTTTTTGGTCATCCATAGTTAGGTCTTTCAATTTTTGCAGCATTTCTTTAGGGATTTTCAGATTTTCTAAGAAAGACCAGGCATGGAGACTTTACAATTGGTTATTTCTTTATTGATTTTCACTTTTATTATGAGTAACTAAATATCTTTTATTGGTTGAGGGAAACCATGTTATCATCTATTATGTATGAGATGTTCCAATAAAGTTTGTTTTGTTGATGAATATTAAGTGTCTTTCAAATTACTTTTATGATTGAATTGGTTGATTTATATGATGCGCAACTAAGAATTGATTTGTTTAATAGCCAGATTAGTAAGATATGACGTTCAATTTTGCTAATTAAAAGTGACAATTAGGATTACCATCTTTACGTTAGAGTTATAAATTTTAAGAAGAAACTCATTTTGATTAAATGCATGTCATATATGTTTGTCTTGTTCATTGGTTTCTTAGTTCTTAAAGCTATTACTCAATTGAACTTCTGATCGTATCTAAGTTGTTGATTAATAAGAATGTTTATAATACATGTTTCTATTTATTTAAACTTAAGAGAAAACATCCCCCAATGAATGTTTATTGATGGACTGAATTTTATATCAAGGATTCATATTAGGATGATAACGTTGGTCACCCAAAACCAAGGTTTGTTGACTGAATTTCCAAGTCTGAATATTTTCATTTAATTTCAGTTTTTAGTTATTTCTAATTTCTTAAATTACGTGAACCAACCCCCCCTCTCCCAATTTGTTTTAATTTTAAACTCGTTAACTTTTACCGTTAAAAATTTCTCATAAGAACGATCTCTACTTTTCACTACTACATTAATTTGTATTGCAAGAAGTTTGTTTCTTTTTAAATTTGGTTACAAGTAACAACAGTACCACTGATCCACCAAAGCTTCATTGAATCTCAACTTCTTTTGAATTTGAGCATCTAAATATTCTTCCCCACATGCATACCATTGTGCTGAGGGCCGGATAATGAGGGCTCAGGATCTAAATTAGCACGAGCCTCGGCAAGTTTTTTGTCCTTGTTCATACAACTTAGGAAATCCATCAAATATAAGAAAACGGGAAGATGGATCTTGAGTGAGGATTTCAGCAACAGTTAGGAAACATTAAGAATTTGCAGCTTTGTCAACAAACATCTTTAACGTAGATGTATGGACACGTTCATCAATATATCCTCTTTACCAATAAGGTCGCATGTTAGATAAACCCTAGTTAAAGCAGGTTACTTCCCCACACAATTGATAACTGTTTCATCAATTTCAAACATAAAATATGAATGTTACCAGATATTCCAGCATTATTATCTCTGTTTCTCTATGCTAATGCCATCATACAAAATTTACAAGGAGAAAATAGATTATGTATATCTACAAGATCATATACAACAATGTGACGGTTCATGTAATGGGTCGTAATAGCCACAGATACAAGCTTTACGGAAGTTATTTGTATCACAATGACTAACTCAAATCCCATTGAGAAAGAGTAATCTTTGCGCCACTAACCCCTATGGACTATGGATGTACACAATGTGATTACTGTATAAGAATACATATGGTCAAACATGTAGAGACATGTGCAAAAGTAGTTGCAAATTTACAAGTGCCGATTTTGATATCATAACATTCATCAAGTACACCGAGAAAATGCCTATATGGAATCTTCAAATCGTGGCAAAAGAAATGTGTAGAGAGAGTCGAGTGAGACTACCTGTTGAATTGCTTGTTGGGAAATCGAGTTGGGATTCAATCTCAACTGCAGCGAAATAAATATAAATTTTTTCATAAACTTTAATTTTTCGAAAACCAAGATCTCTTAATTCTATAAAATGATTAATGTATAAATCATAATAAAGCAGAAACTTAATTTGTATCTTATTCCGAAACTTAATTTTTTCTTATCATATTCTTTGAACCGTTTTCGAAACTGATCCATCTTAACTACCATAGCTGTATAAATATCTGACCTTTAACGGTATCCACAAAGTAAGTTGAGAGAACTCTATAATTTTTACAGAGAGAATTAAGCAAAAAGTATTAGCTTCATTAGAGCTTAAGCTTATTTATAATAGATTTTGAACGTTTTAGTCATTTAATTAAAATTACATTCTAATTTCAATTAACCTTTAATTATAATGACAAATAATTCTAATTAAATATCAATTATGCCTAAATTAGATTTAATATCT
Organism: Erythroxylum novogranatense; assembly: GCA_029891385.1. Taxonomy (NCBI): domain Eukaryota; kingdom Viridiplantae; phylum Streptophyta; class Magnoliopsida; order Malpighiales; family Erythroxylaceae; genus Erythroxylum; species Erythroxylum novogranatense. The sequence continues at coordinate 89,541,749 of CM057233.1, read as the reverse complement.
CATATTGATCCTTATTTATTAAATATCTCATATTTAATTATAAAGATTTTCAAACTTTACAATCAAGTTCAACTTGATTAAAATAATTTTGCTCTCTTCAACCCATTCTATATGTGAGACTTATTAAATTCCCAAATATTTGGATAATTTGTAATTCATAATTAGAATTAGATAAAATAAAACTCATTTTAATTTATCTTTAATTCTTCAATTAAATAATTTATAATCATCTATCAAGATCGTATTATTCCTATCGTTTATAGGTCCCGGTGAAATAAAAAAAGGCCCCAATAATTTGAAAATATACTTAAGTTTATATGTTTGAATGAAATATAAATTACTCAATTAAATAAGTTTACATACTCAACCAAATATTAAATGATCATAACATCGCCTAATAATATCTTACAAATATCATTAACAATAAAATAACTAAAAATAGTAATAGTAACAACAAAATAGCAATAGCAGCAATCAAACAACAATATTAGATTGCAAAATACTAAGAAAATTACATTAACAAATATACAGAGGATCATGATTTATGAAAAACAATTTCTTCGTGCATTTCTACATGCAAAATCATTAATAATATTATCAAGATCAATATTGTCCAACATATCCTTCTCAATGCATAATATAGCTAAACCATTCAACCTTTCTTGTGACATTGATGACCTTAAGTAGGTTTTCAATAATTTTAACTTAGAAAAACTTCTCTCAGCTGATACTACGGTCACAGGTATAGTCAATAGAATTCGATAAGCAATTGAAACATTTGGATAACAATCTGCAGCTTTAACAAATTCTAAAATTTCAACAGATGATATTAACTCATTTGGCAAAGTTACTTGCAATACTTTTAATTCAGAAAAAAAACATCTAAATCCACATCTGACACATTATCATAAGAAAAAGTTATCGTAAAATTAGTGCAACATTTTCTTAATTCCTTATCATTCAATAACCTCAACTTCCTTGAATCAAATATGAATCCAAAAATATTATCAAATGTCGTTAATTGTTCAAATCTACTCTTTAACGAAGTAATTGCCATATCTACAACAACTAGAAAGTAATTAACTCTGAAAGAATCTTCAACTGATTGTATTTCTCCATTATGGTTAATTTCATCAAATTGTCTTTTCTTAATAATACAACGTCTAGTTGGAAATGTAGGCTCTATATTCATCTCAAGCGCAAAGACTTTTAGCAATATTCATACTAGAGCTAAACCCTCCATCTCTATATTTTTCAAAAAATACCATCACATCTTCTAATTGCTTTATGGTAGCATTAATGCACATAGATTTAGATTGCAACTTTTTACTCACCATGTTAATAGCGAATAAAATATCATACCAAATAACCATACCAAGTAAAAACTCAAAACTCTCAAGTACTCTAACCAAGCTTTCTGCTTCACTCTTTGACTTGGCATCATCACAAGATCTAGATAATTCCATCAAAGCCAATCTTATTTAAGGAGCTTGAAATCTAATAGGTTTAACACTTTTTATTTGACTCTCCCAACGAGTGTTGGACAATGATTTCATAGTTAAGCCTAAAACATTATCAAGCAAAACTTTTCACCTTTTAGGAGAACTTGAAAATAATGCATATATATGTTACACAGCTCCAAAAAATGAAACAGTTTTAACACAATAATGTGTCATATCACTAAGAGTAAGATTAAGATTATGACAAGCACACGACATAGATAATACTCTTGGATTTATTTCAAGTAGTCGCTTTTAAATCCCTTGGTGTTTTCCCTTCATATTAGAACCATTGTCATAACCTTGACTCCTTACATTATAAACATTAAGATCAAGAGAATTAAATGTATTCAATAATTCATTAAAAAGTCCCAATCCAGATGTGTCATCTACCTTTAAAAACTTTAAAAAGTACTCATCTATTTTTATTTTATTATTAGACATATTTACGCATCGTACTAACAAACTCATTTGTTCTTGATGACTCAAATCTGGGGTACAATCAAGAATAATAGAAAAGTATTTCGCCTCTTTAATGATCCTTATGATAGAACTTCTAACGTTGTGGGTCAACAGAGAAATCAACTCATTTTGAATTTTGTGACCAAGATAATGATGATGAATTTTATGATTTTGAATACAACTAACATGATCTTGCATTATCACATCAAATCCAGCAATCATCTCAATCAATCTTAAAAAATTACCATTATCATCTTGGTAAAGTTTCTCATTGGATCCTCGAAAAGCTAAATTATATTTAGCAAGATATTTCATAGTAGAAACTATTCTTATCAAAACTTGTCTCCAACGTTCTTTCTCCTTTGCAATTTCTTGTTGCAAATCTTTATCAATTGTTTGATTTTTGCTCAATCTCACTTTTAATTCATTCCAGGTTCTCATATTAGTCATATGCTCAATGCAATTCTCATGTTTTTTGAATCTCTCACTAAGATGCTTCCAATCTCTAAATCCGTCATTTGCTAATCCATTTTGTTTGTTAGTAGATTTGAATAACTTACAACAAAAATAATATATTTTATCTACATGTTTAGAATAAACCAACCATTTTCTATCACGAATCTCTCCATTACTCAAATTCCTATAATAATAAGAATATGAAAAATGACGAGTGGTATTATTTAAAGGAAACATAAGATTTAGTTCTCTTATAGGCCCATTTTCAACTAAAATATCCCTTGCTTTATTATCAAGATTATCCCAAACTTCTAACATTATGGGTCAACAGAGAAATCAACTCATTTTGAATTTTGTGACCAAGATAATGATGATGAATTTCATGATTTTGAATACGTCTAACATGATCTTGCATTATCACATCAAATCCAGCAATCATCTCAATCAATCTTTAAAAATTACCATTACCATCTTGGTAAAGTTTCTCATTGGATCCTCGAAAAGCTAAATTATATTTAGCAAGATATTTCATAGCAGAAACTATTCTTATCAAAACTTGTCTCCAACGTTCTTTCTCCTTTGCAATTTCTTGTTGCAAATCTTTATCAATTGTTTGATTTTTGCTCAATCTCACTCTTAATTCATTCCAGGTTCTCATATTAGTCATATGCTCAATGCAATTCTCATGTTTTTTGAATCTCTCACTAAGATGCTTCCAATCTCTAAATCCGTCATTTGCTAATCCATTTTGTTTGTTAGTAGATTTGAATAACTTACAACAAAAATAATATACTTTATCTACATGTTTAGAATAAACCAACCATTTTCTATCACGAATCTCTCCATTACTCAAATTCCTATAATAATAAGAATATGAAAAATGACGAGTGGTATTATTTAAAGGAAACATAAGATTTAGTTCTCTTATAGGCCCATTTTCAACTAAAATATCCCTTGCTTTATTATCAAGATTATCCCAAACTTCTAACGTTATGGGTCAACAGAGAAATCAACTCATTTTGAATTTTGTGACCAAGATAATGATGATGAATTTCATGATTTTGAATACGTCTCACATGATCTTGCATTATCACATCAAATCCAGCAATCATCTCAATCAATCTTAAAAAATTACCATTACCATCTTGGTAAAGTTTCTCATTGGATCCTCGAAAAGCTAAATTATATTTAGCAAGATATTTCATAGCAGAACTATTCTTATCAAAACTTGTCTCCAACGTTCTTTCTCCTTTGCAATTTCTTGTTGCAAATCTTTATCAATTGTTTGATTTTTGCTCAATTTCACTCTTAATTCATTCCAGGTTCTCATATTAGTCATATGCTTAATGCAATTCTCATGTTTTTTTAGTCTCTCACTAAGATGCTTCCAATCTCTAAATCCGTCATTTGCTAATCCATTTTGTTTGTTAGTAGATTTGAATAACTTACAACAAAAATAATATACTTTATCTACATGTTTAGAATAAACCAACCATTTTCTATCACGAATCTCTCCATTACTCAAATTCCTATAATAATAAGAATATGAAAAATGACGAGTGGTATTATTTAAAGGAAACATAAGATTTAGTTCTCTTATAGGCCCATTTTTAACTAAAATATCCCTTGCTTTATTATCAAGATTATCCCAATTTTTAGGATCATAAATGTCCAATATAGGGCTTACTTACTCATTTGCCTTTAAATTTTCTAAAGTGGATGCATTTGGTATATGATCAGGCTCACTCAAATTTTTAATATCCTCGTGAATATGAATCTCATCACTTATGTTTTCTTTATGTTGTTCAAAACAACCTTCATCTAATTCCTCGGGACTCTCACTAGAGGAACCTACTCTTTTAATAAATTTATTAATTGCTCCTTTTTTAGATTTTATCAACTGTGCTACTTGTTTTCTTGTTTTTTCCTTTTTTCACTTCCAAACAAATGCTTTTTAGGTAACATAATGTAAACCAATTATAACACAGTTGGGCTAGAAAAAGAACAAAAGTACCTGTATGGAACTGGAAGAAGTATGCAAGTACAACCAAACTTCAATAGCTTCACAATATATCACAAAGATATATAAATGGTATTATATATGTGATAGAGGAAAAAATAAATAACAAAATTTAATAACTAATATTAAAATAAAAACAAAGAGCAAATTTTAATGATAGGGACACACTAATTTCTAAAATACAAGAGATTAACAGACTTAGGAAAATATAGTAAATAATATTATAAGTTATTAAATATTCGATTTTCCTAAGTTAAATATTATCCTATTTTATAAGTCGTGGAAATGATTGATTGATTGATTGATTGATTTATTATTATTATTATTATTATTATTATTATTATTATTATTATTATTATTATGACATGTTTACTATAATCATACGTATTTTATAATAAAGAAAAGCCATTTATATAGTATTTGAATTGAGTAACCTAAATTATTTGATTTAGTCATATTATCACTAAATTTAAGTGAAATCTACAATAACACAAATCCAACAATTACTACATTATTTGTGGCAAAGTATAATAAAATTATAATTACAAAATTAAATTATTATAAATAATAAGTAATCTAAAAATAAAAAGAGGACAAAAAATAAATACAATATCATTTAATATAAATGTTACGATTTAAAATGCTAATATAATGTCCACGTTAATGACAAATTACAAATTGATTATAACATACTCAAATATTTAATAAGCTAAAATACATTGAAAAATTAGAAACTTTACCTTTAAATTATACTTAGAACTCGAAAAATAGAGTAGTGAATTTTTTTCTTTGCTAATTTTTAGTTAGAATACCTTAAATACATATAGATTGATAAAAATAAAGAAATTAAAAGGTAAGAATATAACCCAAATGATTTAAAATATTTATAATAAAAAGTTAACGTTAACTTATTAAATGTTAATAACGTTATTACTTTTAAAGCTTAAGATTTAGATGAAAAGATCTGCAACTATTAGATGCTAAAAATGTTGGAACTTGTAACTTACGTTGTCAATACTAACGTTCCTCCATTCCTCCATTAAATACTTAAGAGGCCCTTAAATACTTCTCCACCAGACAACACCCATTAAATACCCGTTAGGCATTAGAGGACCCTTTATATGGTGGGCCCTGGGCAGGGGCAGCCGACTTTGATCAAGATTGACATTTAGCAACACGTCATGACCATTCAAATATTTAGGAATGTCAAAATGATTTTGACTATCCATTCCTTGCATGATTTTTTTTAATAATTCAATTCTTTCATTATACAATGTTCCGATTAGGCATAAAGTACGGAATTAATGTCTACTTCATTGTTAGTCCAATCATATTAATTCTTTACTATTAGCTATCGATTCAAATAATGACATTTGTAAACTATTTACAAAGCGTCATTTCACCTTGGTTAATGATTTCTCGAATCAATACTAATCGAGAACAATAAAACATTCTCCCTAATTACTTTAGGGTGATTAATTATATCTTGATCACACAACTACTTCCATATAGTTCATGCTATATCCAATGACTATTGATTAAACGACATTATTAAATAGGTCATAAGTAGTATTAAAGCATAACAATCCCTATAAAAGATAACTTTACTAACCTCAAGTCAAATGATCACTTATACATTCATCACAATGAGAATTTCATAGATATACAAGTAATGTTCTAAATGGATTTCTTATATCGGGTCAGTTCAGTGAATTTGTTTTCTAATAAGCACCCATATGTTTGTTTAAGTATCTCCATATTTTAGTCTATGAGATCGACAACTTTCTTCATAAGAAAAAACACAACGAATGGTAGTCTTTTTATGTTCTATTAATGTCCAATTTTAATAAACAATGACTAGGAACAATTTTGGGATAATACATAGATGTAATATGAATCTCATAATCTCATTATATTTTCATTTGTAATGTATAATCATCTCATGAATTTATCATACATATCTACACTCGTATAAGATAAATAATGTCTTTAAACTATTATCACAAAACTACTATCAAGGTAATTGGTTGAGGGCTGGGTTTTAAAACTCGGACCGGACCGGCCGGTCTGACCGGTGACCGGTCGGTGGTCCGGTCCGGTTTATGCCTTAAGACCGGTCTCCAATTGACCCGGTGTGAACCGGTCAAAACCGGTCAATTGACTTGTTTTTGACCGGTCGGACCGGTCCGGTTCGACCGGTTCAACAATTTTTTTTTTATATTTTTTTTTAATTTTTTTTAATTTTTTTAAATATTTTTAATATTATATATAATTAAATATAATTATTACGTCACACCGGTTTGACCGGTGGTTGAACGGGTCGAACCGGTTAAACCGATAATCAGTAAGGTCACCGGTTCGATGACCGGTCCAGGTTTCAAAACATAGGTTAAGGGTATAAACCAATATTGCTTTATGCCTACTAGGAAATTTATGAGGACATCTCCCAAATTTACACTCCAGGAAGACATAATCAAGTTGGGCACCTAGGCTTTTCCCCATTTTTGCTGATAAACTTCTCTGGTGATCGCTGTAGAAATTTAGGCCTAAGTCTACAATCTCTGGTGTGCAGGATAATACCGAAGCTGTCTTTGAATAAGAAAATCACAGTTCTCGAGGTTCATAAATCCATGCCAGACAAGAGATCATCTCTCAATAAAGCTCTCCCAGCATCTTTTTTATTTGGAATAATACGAGAGTTTTTCATTTGATTTTCTCATCCCAAGTTTTGAAACATTCAAAATGGAAATGAAAAAACAAGCGAACATAATTATGCAATTCATTTAGAAAAGCCAAAGATCCCCAAAATGAAACAAACGAACAGAGTATGAATGGTTTTAACAACAAAGATTACTATCGAGCATAAAAAATCAGTCAGTTCAAAATTTTCATCGTTAAATTAATTCAGTTAATTCAATTTTTAAAACATTAATTTAATGGGATGTACAGGGACTGGGCTAATGCTCAGGCTTACTAGTTAAAGGTCATTTTATGAACAATTTTATTCTTGAATAATATTTATCCGTATTTCAAATGGTATTAAAAACTTAATTTAACTATATAATATTTAACTATTCTACTATAAGATTTGTAAGATTCCTTAAGAATATATAAACATTAAGATTTCAGCTTTAAAATGAATAATTAGAAAGAACTCAAGAGTTTAATTTTAAATCATTAAATCACTAAATTCAGAATTATGATAATTCTGAATATTTGTTTGGATGTGTGTAGATATCTTATCACAAAAGATTCGTTTATGATTTTGTTTTGTAATATTATTGAATTATTATATAACCCTTATTATATTTTATTTGTTTGATATTTATATATCTAAAGTAATGTTGTGTTCTTAAAAGTTTTAATAAGAACAAATTATATGATAATTTAGTTTTAAAATATACAAATATCCAATGATTGAAATTTTCGAGGTTACTTAAAATTTTTCTTTCAATAGATTATCTATACATATGAAAAGAATGATGAGTGAATTTATAATTATAAGAAATGATATTAGAGTTAATAGACGATATGTCTTTTACATATGGTAGTTAAGTCCAAATTTGAACCATTTTAGTTTGACTGAATTTCAAATCAAATTTAGATTTTTTTCAAAATTTGAGCTTAAATCCGAAATTCCAAAGTTATAAGAAAATAATGGCCTTTTGAATAAAATGATATTGTTCTTTATTTTATTTTTAAAAATAAAAATTGGGTTGGATCAAGCTCTAAGTTGCACAAGCCTAATCAGACTCAAAGCTTTAAGTTGCACAAGCCTAATCAAACTCAAACTTAATTGAATACCTCGAACTTAATCAAACTTTAAGCTGATTTCGAGTTTGAGCAAAAAAAAATTACCCGAATTCAAGTTTGGACATATTCGACAGGCTCATCCTGACCCATTACCAAGCCTAATGCTTTCAATTCAATAGCCAATCATTCCTTACACTATTTCTATATTCTTTAAGTAATTGTCCATTTTATTATACTAGAAAGGAATGAAACAGAGAAGATGAGAGAAATATAGGCAATGAAATGAGGGCTTCAAAATTGTTAGCAGTTGCTCACAGTACAGTAATACACTGACCATTTCATAACGTAAAAAAGCCTCTGATATATATTTCTCTCCTTTTTGTTTTTTCTTCTATTTGTGTTTCTTTCCACCTAAAAGGATTTATAAGCATCTGTTTGTAATTAGCCCATTCTTCCCACAACTTCTTCAACGTTCTTGTTAGAATATATGTTATATATCTAAGTAATTAATTTTGACATTATTTATTAATTAGACATATAAGATATTAATTGAATAATGATAGATTCAAAAGCTATATGGATAATCTTTTAGTTGAAAAAGAATCCTATCTTGATTTGAAGTCTATCTTGAGAGGGGGTGTGATACATCATGTGTGTGTGAAGTTTAGGTGTTGCTAAGGGTCTTTAGATGTGACATAACATTGTTAGAATTTTTAAAAGGTGTGGCCAAGTGCAGAAAATTAAGTGTGCAGTGGGTCTTGAATACATATGGAATAAAAACGATTCTGATGTGGGAGTGTGATTATCATTAAGTGTTTAGTGGGCATTAATGATACACTTGAAAAACATAGCTCACGTTGGTTTTTGGGGTTCTAGTCTTCATGTATACACCGTGGGTCTTAAGTGGGTGCATTATTAAGTGTGCAGTGAGGAGTTAATTGAATGGTGCTCCATGTGTGTATGTGAAAAACTGTGTGGGAACTTTAAGATTCCAAGAGTAGCTCTTATGTGGTGTTTGTCTTCTGAGTTGTGAAACACCGTGGGTTGATTTGTGCTTTTCCAAACTTGCTTTTCTGGATTTGTGCGTGAAATATACATGGTGTGTGGAGTATTCTATATGATTTAATGAGAATTGTTCAAGCTGGATGATTTGCGTGAGTGAACAACTTTGGGATTCCTGTTTTTATATTGGATCGTTGGATTAGAACATGGTTAGGAACGTCTCTTTCTTTATGTGTTGGCTTTCTACTGAGAGGTAGTTGAGGATTGCGTTTACATTCTGTCAGTTGTTAACTGAGCAGCCATAGTTTGTTTATGGAGTTGCGGTGGATCAATCTAGTTGGTGAACAAATTATCCAGATTTATTTCAGTGGAGCTGAACCTTTCGAAAAGTTATTCTTCTCTTTTATCTCAAATGTATTATTGTTTTGTTCTTAGTTGATTGATCACTTGAGTTATTTATTTATCGTTCTTTCATTAAAGGTTGATTGAGAAAATCCTCTATTAAGGTTAGTACAAGGCGGTTGTATTATTGGGTATGAAATTCTTTCATGGGAAGTAAGATTGAGAGATAGTGTCAAGGGTTGAGTGGTATCGACTAAATAAAGCCTTAAGTAAATCTATTATACTTTGGTGAAAGTATTAAGCTGGGTAGGAGGCCTGTAGACGTAGGCAAGGTGTGTTGAACTGTGTTACCAAATTTTTGGTGTTTTTTATTATTTCGTTTTTTATTGCTTTTGTTTTCGTTTATGCTAGAGACGTCCACCATAAAGTTGAAAAGTTTATGAAACTGCCACCCTTTCGGTTTTTTTAGTCAGTTCCATAACAAGAGACTATACTCAATCTGTTGGATCCCGTTCCCGGAACCCAACCTCGAAACAGTACCATCATACTTACCTGTAATCCGATGAAGTTGCCTTAACCTTCATCGATTCATCTTCTTGCACTGATACCACAAATGTTGGATCCCGTTCCCGGAATCCGTTCGTTGAACCAGAACATTGGCGAACATCACAGAAATCGTGAAGCTTACAATCTCGTGCCATTCCTACATTCCTTTTTCCATAACACATCTCGTTGCGGTATATAAATACATATGCATAACCAAAATTTACAATACAAAAATCATATCATAATCATAGCTCCCTCGAGTAAACTAAATTCTTACTCAATCCGGTCCGTACACACAATTGCGAACTTCCACTAGTTATCAACCATACAATATCCACTTTCATCAAAGAATAAATTTACAAGTTCTCATGGCATACCAAGCCACAATATATCGATTCTAAAATTTCCAATACCAATGCAATTGAGAACAATACAATAAACACACATAGAAATCAAACCTTTACTTCCCTTCACCCGATCTTCTTCTCATCACCTGTGGATGGGAATGAAGGGAGGTGAGCTTATAGCTCGTGGGTAACAGGTTTATAACGAAGAACAAGCAAAACCGTTGAAAAAGTTCATTTGTTGTACAAAAATCATAATAAGTTCATAAAACGCTTTACTCCCAAATTCTCAGTCAAATCCGAAGTTCTGAGTTCAAATCCATAGTTGAAAAGTGTCATTGTATAGTGAAAAATATTATCACATCAACACAATATGTTCAATCAATCATCAATATCAAATGCTCAAGTTATGCACATACTTGACAATTCATAGATGCAATGCACAAACAAATGGCTCGAGAGTTCCGTAAACGATTCGGATAAACCGAAGTTAAATCCGTAAACAAAACGAGTCCGATTTCTCAAGGATCTCGTGGCCTCAAGCGGGCAGCCGGGAGAAGGCTATATGTCGACGTGCACGTGACTCCATCCGTAACTCTCTTACCCAAACAAAGCACATAATCCATTCGTTTCATGCTCAAAGCATGTTATCAAAGCTTTCATACTTTTCATGCTCTATTCTTTCTTTTCCGAATATACAAAATGCCATGAAGTTTTCCAAGGCATGACATAAAATGTTCAATGCATTTTCATTTCTATTTTGAAATTCATCGAAAAGTTCATAGGTGAAACATGTAGAAATTTTGCAAATCATTCAATAGAAACAAAACGATATTTATGAAGTAATTGAAATCATTCTTGATTTGGGAGAAAACTTTAGTGGCTCATTACTAAATCATAAACATGAAACCCACCTAAGATCCTTGCTCGAATACATGCTTAAAAGATACCTCTCATCTTGATCCTCTTGCCTTCCTTGATTTCCTTAATCAAATGCAAAATTTCTATTCAAATAGGAATACAAATTAGGAACCCAAAAATCACACATTCACTAAGATAAATTCTAACTAAACCCAAACTTTGCCAAAATCCAAACATTCGGGTCACTTTTTCCATAAAAGTCCTCATTGTCTTACATTTCTATTGACTCCAAAAGCATTCAATTTGGTTCAAAAACCCGAAAGTTATAGCCCAAACAAAACAAGAATCTATACCCAACTTCTGACCAAACTTTAAGATTCTTATAATCTGACTTTCAATTTCAGTGCTTTATAAAACTTGTAAAACTTCGACTCTATTTTCCAACGAATCAAAAATCACCTCATTTGGATATCCACACCAAAAGACATACCCAAAAATATATCAAAAATCATTTTTCGGAAGGACTGGGGGCTCGCCGCAGCGAGCACAAATGTGTGCGTCGCGACGTGCACATTTGTGCGTCATTGTGCACGCCGCGACGTGCACCACAATGCACGCTGGCGTCACCATTTTCTCCATGCGCCATGCGCGTGCTCTAAGCGCTGACGTCATGACGTGCGGGTCGGAGTTGCGACTCCGAACCTCATTTTCTGCATTTTTCGACTTTAATCTTTACCCAAAATCAGATGCAACACATCTAAACCTTAGATCATGTCTTATAGTACATTTCTAACCCATTAACACTTCAAAAACAACCACAAAATCATAAACCCAAAGAAACCTGTCCATTTTTCGTCGAAAACCCTAAAACCACCGATTCTCACCCATTCCACATCCTTTAAGTTTAATCTAACCATAACAAGAGTAAACGAAGCAAAACTTACCCGGAAGCACTTTGAATCTGTTAGAAATCGCTTAGGTAAACAAACCCTCTTTCTCTTCTTTTCTCCAAGCTTACGACACTCTCTCATCTCTTTTCTCCTTCTTTTCTTTTCTTTCTTCTATTTTCTTCCTTTTCTAACTCTTTCTTCTTCTTCTTTTAATTTCTACTTACTTATCAAATGTCCATCTTGCCCCTTTCACTTAAACCTTAGACCTTCTATCCTTAAGTGCCATGACCAAAATACCCTTATACATTCTTACCATTTTTAATACAACCAAACCATAAAATAAATTCGACCAACATTTACATAGCAAATAGGTCTAAAATTTTATCCATCAACCCTCATAATTATTTAAATCATGCTTAATGCAATACGAAAAAATTCAGGGGCCAACAACTCTCCCCCTCTTAAAAAGAATTTCGTCCTCGAAATTCTTATCTGATCGATAAGGAGTGCAGGATGTTCCCGAAATGCCCGTTTAACGTCGTCACTCGAATACTTTCTTTCAATTGACTGCGATTAATAGACTCGCTTGGTCCTTCAATCCCTTATTTGGCCATTCACTTTCTTAACTAGTTCCTCATCATTCTTCAGAGTACTTACAATTTTCTCACTTTCTGTGTCGATAACACCAATACCATATCATATCAGTATTTCCTTAACATACTCACGTACATCACATTTAGAATCCAAAACATCTTTAGCAGTAGCACTAACTATTTCATCGCGGGCTTAGTCAAATCTTTGTCTTAACTTGAGCACACTTTGCCCTCATGTAAACACACACCCTTTAAGGCGATCTCCTCAAAGACAAATCATCTTTTACTAGACAATTCACATCACCTTAATATCGACATTTGCCTCTTATATCTATCTCACGTATTCCATGTCCTTGGTAATTCATCCATCTTTCTTGAATTACTTAATCTAAATCTCATCCATAACGTCTCAAATTTAACCTCCAATGACCAATGGGCCTCACTCATCATAATACAATGCGATAGCTCTTTCTCTCATCGACTCCTCATACAAGATTCTATTGAAATCACGATAACAACGATCGTGATGCTTAAATCAATTCGAACCGTACATTGGTCTCATATTCCCATGAACTCCACACTATAGACTTCAAACATATCTTTGACAGTTAAGACCTTCGACAATTTAAACTCTCCGTCACTTGACATATTTCTTCTAGGATGTAAAGCTTAAATCAACACTTGCCCTTTTTTGGCAGTCTCTTTGCTCAATCATCTTTACCGGTACGCATACTTTTTATCTCAGTCACCCAGTATCCTTTTTCCTACTCGAGCTCAAAATGCACATTCATTTTCGTTTTTTTGGAAGGATTCACAATTTCTGAATCCTTAATTTGAGCTTTGTTCATGCGAAACCGATCTTCCACTTCAGTGACTAAGGGTACTTCATTTTGCCCGAATTCAACTCCGTTCAACACTCTTTATCGCACTAGATCTGATAACCTCTAAAACTGAATTCATATTGTACTGCTATTGAATTCTCTATTCAACGCGTCTGATTACAACACTAGCTTTACCATTGTTGAATACTCATTTGTACAACATAAACTTCCTGTAACTCTATCCATTGTCTCCATCTCGCATTCAATTTCTTCAACTCAATACATACTTTAATTGTATGATCTATACATCTTACACACAGTCAAAATCTTGCTGTACATATAATGTCTCCAACTTTTTGGCAATCACTGCAGGTGCAAATCATGCGAACTTAATATACAAATTCCTAATTTATTCCTAAAGTACCCCAATCCAATTCATATACAATCACAATTCATAAACCATAATCATACGCAAATTTATAACTTAATTCCTTATTCAATACATATCTATAACAAAACTTATATGCCTTTTGCCAAAGAATCTCACATGACTTATACAAAATCTTATCATTACTCTCTTTTACTAACTGACATTTACCACACAAATCCATAGACTATCATACAGCATCACGGTTGTATTTCAAAACCCAAAACCTGCAAATAACTTTAAATACTTACATCGCCACTCGAACAAATCACAAAATTCCTCGGACTTCCTTGAACAATCCAAACTCAATCCTAATCACATTCTCCAAATCCAATTCGCATTTATTTTACTTCGTGGATCTTATCCTGGTCTCTTATGCAACACCATTGTATACTACTGAATTCCCAATTCCAAATGATATATTTAATATCCTCAAAATTTTCCTTACCTTCGTCTCTCATATACTTTTCTCATTTTCCTCAAGTAGTCAAACTATTTTTTTTCCCACTCTTCGAATACACTTAACATATCATCAAACCTCGCTTGGATCACTTTACTCTTCATTCCTATAGCATTGTCAGGGAATTCGCTAACTTGACCAAACATCGTCAAAACTCCATATGTCCACCATTGGTTCTAGTCATTCCGCAAATAACTGATTCCTCAATGAGGAAATCTTACCTCTTGTTATTTTCCAATTCCCAATTGTCTTACCTCTCTTGACTGATTTTCTTCATTCTTTATATTTCCTCATATTTCGCATCGACGTATTCTGATGTCTGCTTTCCTCCACACACTTTAGTTTATTTGAAATCTTAGCTTCCTGTGCTTGTCACACCTTCATCGAATAAACTTGTATTTCCCAAACATACGTATCCAAAACATAACGTGAACCGATATGATATACTCCTCATATTGGCAATTAGTGCTTCCTCAATGTAGGAATCCACCCTCATGGTTTGATCCTTGACATCAAACAAAAATACATCTGATCTCGATGAGTATCTTCTACCTTCTTTACGTGAGTCTCCGCTAGAATAGGACTCTAATACTCGCTTCGAATCTTTACATATTCCTTTTTGGTCCGCTCTTTCTTTGATCATCCTTCATATAAACTATCTGATCTGCTAAATCTAACTTAATGAAGTTCTTCTGCAAAAGAGATACCATTCATACAAATCTTTATCACTCATGTGCTATCATCATCACATCATCAGTTACCTTTAATCCTCGAGAAGACCATTTTCTCTCATCCTCATACGGTGATCTTGCTTCAAGTCACTCAAAACTCAAGGAGTAACAAACATTCTTGCTATCGTAAATGCTTGGCTGAGCATTGTCAAAGTCATGCCATTCTATCCACATATTTCTTTCTTAAAATTACCAATTCATATCTTACATAAGTGATACCTTGATCGCCATTGATCTTGACGACAGTTCGCCCTTATCGAACATACTAACACAAATTTTATGCTAGTTTTCCGAAGTCACTGCTTTCACGCTATATCATTTCATCATGGTTCCATTACCATATTGATTGCGTAGGGCTCACTTCCTTGCCTTCTGAAGCTTCATCATTTTCAGGGCTCTTGATTCATCAAGATACTCTCCTCTCTTGTCGGAGAGTTGGGGGCAACTGATCTTTTCAGAACTCCTCGTATCCTTTTACGAGGTGAAGTCCCCATACTATATATCATTTCATTCGTCTCATACAAGGTCACAACTTCCTCACTTCTATCTCATTTTCCATTCAGCCTTTATTTCATCTTCCACATGTATATCCTCAATCAATTTCAAAATTATCGATGCATAATCACAATGACATTCTGACCTCAAATCCACTAATTTATTCTTACTGCGGATCACCACTTTTGTCGTCGAGAACAACCACTTCGTCGTAAGATTATAGCAACGTTATGTTTCCATTGCAATCTACTTTTACACTCTACTCTCATCATGTATATATACAATCCATGGTAATACATTCGTATCTATATCACTTTCGAATAGTACAATATTACCGTCATGTTCAATCCTCCAATACAATTGCCTTGAGTCATTATCTGTTCCGCTTACCTATACTCTATTTCTCCTTTCTCATTATCCACAACTTTCCTTTTTCTTAGATCGTGACAGATGGACCAATCATCATTTCACATTCAACCTATCGATCTTCCATACATATATTTATATTCTTTATCTCATCCTTCAAACTTTACTTTATCACAATTCATCACGATATTCACAACTCAATTTCCTGAACACATCACTAAAATCAATCAAAATTCTTATCAATCCAAGTCAAACAATCACCGTGGCTCCTCAAATTCTAACACCTCAAACTTCTAACAGTCACTTATGCGTGTAACCCATACATATGCGCCCATGTAAGATCATAATGCTGGGCTCTGATACCACAAATTTTGGATCCCGTTCTCGGAACCCAACCTCGAAACAGTACCATCATACTTACCTGTAATCCGATGGAGTTGCCTTAACCTTCATCGATTCATCTTCTTGCACTGATACCACAAATGTTGGATCCCGTTCCCGGAATCCGTCCGTTGAACCAGAACATTGGCGAACATCACAGAAATCGTGAAGCTTACAATCTCGTGCCATTCCTACATTCCTTTTTCCATAACACATCTCGTTGCGGTATATAAATACATATGCATAACCAAAATTTACAATCCAAAAATCATATCATAATCATAGCTCCCTCGAGTAAACTAAATTCTTACTCAATCCGGTCCGTACACACAATTGCGAACTTCCACTAGTTATCAACCATACAATATCCACTTTCATCAAAGAATAAATTTACAAGTTCTCATGGCATACCAAGCCACAATATATCGATTCTAAAATTTCCAATACCAATGCAATTGAGAACAATACAATAAACACACATAGAAATCGAAACCTTCACTTCCTTCACCCGATCTTCTTCTCATCACTGTGGATGGGAATGAAGGGGTGAGCTTATAACTTCGTGAGTAACAGGTTTATAACGAAGAACAAGCAAAACCGTTGAAAAAGTTCATTTGTTGTACAAAAATCATAATAAGTTCATAAAACGCTTTACTCTCAAATTCTCAGTCAAATCCGAAGTTCTGAGTTCAAACCCATAGTTGAAAAGTGTCATTGCATAGTGAAAAATATTATCACATCAACACAATATGTTCAATCAATCATCAATATCAAATGCTCAAGTTATGCACATACTTGACAATTCATAGATGCAATGCACAAACAAATGGCTCGAGAGTTCCGTAAACGATCTGGATAAACCGAAGTTAAATTCGTAAACAAAACGAGTCCGATTTCTCAAGGATCTCGTGGCCTTAAGCGGGCAGCCGGGAGAAGGCTATATGTCGACGTGCATGTGACTCCATTCGTAACTCTCTTACCCAAACAAAGCACATAATCCATTCGTTTCATGCTCAAAGCATGTTATCAAAGCTTTCATACTTTTCATGCTCTATTCTTTCTTTTCCGAATATACAAAATGCCATGAAGTTTTCCAAGGCATGACATAAAATGTTCAATGCATTTTCATTTCTATTTTGAAATTCATCAGAAAAGTTCATAGGCTGAAACATGTAGAAATTTTGTAAATCATTCAATAGAAACAAAACGATATTTATGAAGTAATTGAAATCATTCTTGATTTGGGAGAAAACTTTAGTGGCTCATTACTAAATCCTAAACATGAAACCCACCTGAAATCCTTGCTCGAATACATGCTTAAAAGATACCTCTCATCTTGATCCTCTTGCCTTCCTTGATTTCCTTAATCAAATGCAATATTCCTATTCAAATAGGAATACAAATTAGGAACCCAAAAATCACACATTCACTAAGATAAATTCTAACTAAACCCAAACTCGCTAAAATCCAAACATTCGGTCACTTTTTCCATAAAGTCCTCATTGTCTTACATTTCTATTGACTCAAAAGCATTCAATTTGGTTCAAAACCGAAAGTTATACCCCAAACAAAACAAGAATCTATACCCAACTTCGACCAAACTTTAAGATTCTTATAATCGACTTTCAATTTCAGGTGCTTTATAAAACTTGTAGAACTTGACTTTATTTTCCAACGAATCAAAATCATCTCATTTGGATATCTACACCAAAAGATATACTCAAAATATATCAAAATCATTTTCGGAAGGATCGGGGCTCGCCAGCAGCAACACAAATGTGTCTTGTCATGACGTGCTGCCACACGCACGTCGCGACGTGCATTTGTTGTCGCCGTGCACCCCGTGCACGCCAAGGTCACCATTTTCTCCATGCGCCATGGCGTGCTCTAAGCGCGTCATGACGTGCGGGTCGAGTGCGACTCGAACCCTATTTTTCTGCATTTTCCGACTTTAATCTTTACCCAAAATCAGATGCAACACATCTAAACCTTAGATCATGTCTTATAGTACATTTCTAACCCATTAATACTTCAAAAACAACCACAAAATCATAAACCCAAAGAAACCTATCCATTTTTCGTCGAAAACCCTAAAACCACCGATTCTCACCCATTCCACATCCTTTAAGTTTAATCTAACCATAACAAGAGTAAACGAAGCAAAACTTACCCGAAAGCACTTTGAATCTGTCGGAAATCCCTTAGGCAAGCAAACCCTCTTTCTCTTCTTTTCTCCAAGCTTACGACACTCTCTCATCTCTTTTCTCCTTCTTTTCTTTTCTTTCTTCTATTTTCTTCCTTTTCTAACTCTTTCTTCTTCTTCTCTTAATTTCTACTTACTTATCAAATGTCCATCTTGCCCCTTTCACTTAAACCTTAGACCTTCTATCCTTAAGTGCCATGACCAAACTACCCTTATACATTCTTACCATTTTTAATACAACCAAACCATAAAATAAATTCGACCAACATTTACATAGCAAATAGGTCTAAAATTTTATCCATCAACCCTCATAATTATTTAAATCATGCTTAATGCAATACGAAAAAATTCAGGGGCCAACACAATCCCTTTTGTTTGCATTCGGCAAGTTCAATGATACTTATTGGTTGCATTATGTTTTAGTGAGTTGTTAATTAGATGATTTGTCCATGTTTAGGTTTAGAATTGTGTTAGTGTGATTATATATTTGTGTTTTTTAATGTTATATGGGCACAATATCGAGCTTTAATTTTGTTTGTTTGAGATGTTTGATGAGTTTGTTAGTGATTAAGATTAGGTAAAGAAAGTCGAAGAAGATTTAGAGAAAATTTAGAGAAGGAATAAGTGCCACAATCGTGGCAGAAGCAGGTATGACAGGCTATTGGCCACGATCGTGATAGAAGCAATTTTTAAATGCCACGATTGTGGAAAACATAACGACAGACGCAGGAATTGCTTCCAAACTCAACTTTTTGAGGGTTATTTTAGACATTTGGACCAGGTAAAGTCTAGTTTTCACCCTAAATGATAAAAGACTAAAAGAAAAAGAAAGAACTAAACAGGGCCTTTATTTGCCATCTTGAGAAAAACACAAGGAAGAGACAAAGAAGGAGAGAAGAGAAAGGGAGTTTCAGTTAGCTGCTGTCTAGCCACTCCAACCCAACCATCTCAATGTATTTTCTATTTCTTTTTGTTATTCATTTATCTTGATGTATAATTTGGGTTTGAGGATGTTGAATATGTTGTCAAGGATGTTCTAAACTCTTTTAGGGATTTGTTCTTGAATCCATGTTAATTTGATTGTTTTTTATGTTAATGTGTTGGGTATTGTAATTGTTTATCGTATTTGCATGCTTCGGTAACAAATTGAGAAAGTGAACTGATAGCAAAATGATTAGGTTAGGTAATGAGAGTTAAACAATCTAATAAATCACACAAACAATCAAATCGGTAATTTATATAAAGAGAGATCTCTTGCGAGGACCTAATTGTTTGCACCATTGAGCTTTCGGCTCTCAAATGCTACTAGATGACCCTAGGGGTGTTCAAGAAAACTCGCGAACCTATGAACCGGACCTGAATCGCATAAACTGAACCTGAAAAATTAAGTTCATAATTCAGGTTCAGGTTTCTAACTTGCGATTCTAGGTTAACCGAACTGAACCTGATTTATAAGTTTAGATTTAAACCTGAACCTAAAACATCCAAAAAAACATATCATATATTTAGATATAATTTAAGAAGATAATAATAATAATAAATTCACTAGTATTTACTATATTAATTCTTGAGTACAAAAAAAAAGAAAAAAATTACTGTAATTATATGTTATTAAACGTTAATCTTGAACATTGTTATTATAAGTAACAACTAATGCATAACATTCAATACTTCTACTTTAAATAGTAATTAATATGTGTCAACATTATTAATCAAGTATTAAACTATTCATAGAAAAATTCATTGACTAAAATAATATAATCATTTAGAGATTAATTAAAGAAATTAATATGTAAAATACATTTATTAAGAAATCCTACAAGTTTAGTTTTTAAGGCACATATATTAGCTTAGATATTTATGAGATATTATAAACATTAAACAAGCAAGTAATCTGATTGTTAAAATATATAATATAGTTGCTAATAAATAATAAGCATATAATAATATTGTCTTGTACAAATACAAACATAGTTTTATTTATCGGAAAGGAATGAAAAATGAGTTGATTTAGTAATAAACTATAGAATTGTATTTATTTATCTTGCTGCACTTTATATAATATAATATTTGAAGTTTTAATTATGATATTAATTTCATTTTCTACACTAAGTTGCAATAAGAAAAGGATACTTTTGTGTTTAATAGTTTTTATTTTATTTTTTAACATGATAAAATAAGATTTAATGATGTTAGAAGAATAGTTCTATTTTTTTAATCAATGAGGTCTAGTAGGCGATTAGTTCTCGCATTGATTCATAATAATAAGAAGCCATATTGCGATATTTGATAAAAGATCAATTGTGATTCAAGTGATTTTAGCCATAAATTTACAAGGTTTGTATTAATACCTTTAGATTGAATTTACTTTTTAGAAGAACTCAATTTATAAGTGATTTTAGCAATTTTATCAATTATTCATATAAGAACAAACTACATTGCTATATCAATGATTCATATAAAACAAACTACATTGCTATTCTCAATTTAAATATAAAAATGATTGCTATTCATTATATTAACAAAATTAAACACAAAATCTTACGTAAGGTTTTTATGGTAATGTCTTGTTTCTTAATAAACTTTCAATAGAGCTTATTATTTTTTATAATTTTTTGTCATATATATTGATATGAATAGGTTCTGGTTATCCTGAGAACCAAATCTGAAAATAGATTAATCGATCCTATAGGTTCAGGTTCAGGTTCTTGTCGAACCTGACATTCAAGTTCAGGTTACTTATGAACGGGTCAGGGTACCCTACCATGAACACCCCCTAGATGACCCTCCTATACAAAGACTCCACTAATAGCTTTGTCCGAAGCATCAGTATGTACCTCAAATAGAAGATCGAACACGGGTAGCTTCAACATAGGTTCAGTTGAGATAGCAACTTTAAGTTTCTCGAATGCCTCCTCACATGCACTCGACTAACACTACTCTTGCTTATTCTTCAGTAAGTCCGTCAATGGTGTCGCTTTCTTAGAGTATCCTACAATGAACCACCTATAATAGTTCATCAAACTGAGAAAACTCCGCAATTCTCATATTGTCGTGGGAGCCTGCGATTCAACTATCGCTTTCACTTTTCTCGGATCCATTCTGACCTGACCCTTGCTCACCACGTGACCCAAGAATTTGATCTCCAACTGAGCAAACTCGTACTTCTCCATCTTTACGTAGAGCTTGTGTTGTCTTAGTCTTTCGAACATTCACCTCAAGTGTTCCACATGTTCTGCCATGTTAGTACTACACACCACGATGTCGTCTAAGTAAACCACCACAAACGAATCTAGAAAGTCATACAGCACATCATTCATAAGGTTTCAAAATGTAGCAGGGGTGTTAGTTAATCCAAATGGCATAACTAAAAATTCGTAGGATCCATATAGAGTTACGCACGTTGTCTTTTGCTCATCACCCTCGGCTATCCGCACTTGCCAATACCCACTCCAAAGATCCAACTTAGTAAACATCTTAGCAAGGGTTTTAATTTTCATCGGGGCCTTGGACACCCTTATACCCAACTTCGAACCATCTTATCCACTAGGAAATTGTGAGTTGCACCCATATCTTCCATTGCGATCACGTCTTTCTTCCCAACCTGTACACCCACATACATTAGTCTATCAAAGGGAATCAACTCACTACTAACCACATTAAGCAAGGTGATTGGATTTAGTGCCACATCATCTGAAGATTCACTGTCTTCTTCGACAATTAGGGCGTTCAACTTCTCCTTTCTCGGGCACTCTAACAAACAACCTTGTTGTTCTTTGAGGACGTTTTCCCATTCTTAGAGCCACCATTTTGCTTGCCCTTGCCCTTGAAATGTCCCTTCTTGGAATCTTTCTTCTTCTTCCCCTCAGTCTTCTCCTGTTGGGCGTGGACTTTGCCCTTGAAAGAATTTGAGGAGCTCGCCTTAGATTCTTTCACCATTTGAAAATATATTAAGGCATCAGTGGCCGAGATTACACCAATTACGTCCTCAATGTTTTGCCTTCGTAACTCCATTTGAGCCCATGATTGTAACTCGAATAGGAAATTGAAGAGCTTGTCTTCGTCTGACATATTCTCAATATCCAATATTAGAGAACTAAAAGATTTGACATAATCTCTTACCATCTTGCCTGAGCTTCTTCAAGGCATTTTTCGCGAGCCAAGAAATATTCATAGGAAGGAATTGATCCCTGAGCTCCTTCTTCATCTACACTCACGTTTCCATGGGAGTTTTACCTACACTGATCTCCGCAGAAGTCCTCGTCCTCCATCAAAGCTTGGCATCCCCATCCAAGTACATTGTCGTCACATTGACCTTATCAGCATCTGATACCCTAGTAGCCGCAAAGTACTGCTCTATATCCTACAAGAAATTCTCCAACACTTCATCCCACACCCCTTTGAACACCCTGGGTTCACATACCTTCACAAAGGAAAGTTGTGGTGTGGACCTTTGGCCTCGATTGACATCTAGCGTTGCAACGACACGCCTCAAGACATTGATCTCGAATTGGGCAGCCTCTTGTACCATCAACACATTCGTCATCTGTTGTTGAAACTGTTGGATTCGTGCTTCTATCATCTCGCATCAAGTATTGTAAGATGTGACCTTTTCCTCCCTTTGAGGAATTGGTCCAATGAGTGCCTCCACCCTAGACACTTGCCTATTAAGTTGCCTACTGCCATTTCGAAATTTGGCTCTGATACCAGTTGATACAAAGGTTACCTTCGGACTCGAACTTTCTCCTCAGTTGATCACCAACACCTTTTGCATGGTAGTCTCACTTAGGTCCGCTTAAGCAAGACTTCAGTCTTCAACGACCTTCGAAGCGTTTACCTTGCACACTCGAAGAAACAATGCTACAAAAACAATAAGAAACAAAGACAACAAGAAAACACACAGATACAATAAAACCAACCTTTATATACTGTCTCTCAAAAGAATACAGGGAATGCTCTCTCTGATTGAATGAGAAGAGCAAAGATCAAATGAGTTACATATAGGCTTTCTAACTTGGAAGCCAAGTTACGCTTAGAATCTCACTAAAACTGAACTGCCTAAGATCGTGCTAAAATCACGTGGACCGATTAGATAACACTCCTATCTAAATAGGACTCTAACTGATAAGATAGAATCTACAAGATAACAGAAAGATAAAGTTTACATTCAACTAGGAAACTAACATCTTTATCCTTGAAGATCTCTACTATCTTCAGATGTTGAGTTCCATTGCAACTCTAACTCCTAGTTATCATCACATCGTCAAAGATCTCCCCACGATCTCTATCCGCTGATGATGCAGTGTGATTTTGTTGAAGCCCACATCACACACTGGCCTGATCCAATGCTTCTCATAATAAATCCGCTAGTCGTGGTCTATTCATCCGAGCATGGGTCAAGTCCTTAGTCCACCAAATCCTTAGTCTAGGTCGAGTCAATCTCCACAAGATCCGAGACTTTATCAAAATTTGCACCAAGTCTGGTCCTACTCACCCATGTTTTTTTAGTATTTTCGCATGCTTCCCTCATGCGTGAATCCAACTATCCTTCCTCCTAAGGGGTGTTATAAAGGTCGCTGAGAAGTGCTCTAAAGTTTAAAAATCTAACATACTCCTACTCTCTGGCTGGAGCTTTCATTTAACTCAACATTTTAAATGTGACTAGGCCGAAACAACCACTGTTGTAAAGATGACCAATCTCATGATGTACTCCTACCCTTTAGGAAGAGCTTTTACATAACTCTACAATTTAAATTTATCAAATTTATTAATAATTTTAATTTATTTAGTTTAATAACATAAATTAAATTAAATCATTCATAATTAAAATTAATATAGTAAATAATATATTTTAATTGATAATAAATAATATTAAAAAATAGAATCAGAAAAATATTACTTTATCATATTTTTGAAAATAGGAAAAAAACAAATAAGATTTTTTATTGAATTAAAAAAAAGATATTATAACAAAATCGTCCGGTTTGCACGTTTGAAATTAAAAAAATCACAATAATACAAGCAATAAATAAAATAAAATAAAAACAAAACCGTTATCTCTCTCTATCTCTTCTCTCTCCAATCCTGTAATTAGTTCGTGCTAACCTCTAACGTTCCATTTCCCGCGGAAAACTCTCTGGGACAATCTTCTCTTCTTGCCTTTTTTCTCTGTTCATAATTTCTTCTGCAACGTGATCTGTTGACACTCACAATGCAATGAAGAACTCGAACTTCATCGTAACCACCACCAGCACCACCACCTCAGAGACTAGGTTTTTCCATGTCGAACTCGCCGTCTTCAACTGCCAACCACGAGAACCCGACGGCCTACAAGCTCCGAAAGATCCCTCCCATTCCGATTCGTCGGACGCAGAGGCATGTCGCCGATGATAACCGCAGTGAACCTGACGACAATGGGAGGGTGGTTGAGGCGGAGGAGCAGTCTGGTAAGCGAAAGGGTGGAGAGAATTCGCCGATAATTATGGCGTCTAGTCTCGGGTTGAACCATATTCGGACCCGATCCGCTCCGTCTCCTTCTCCTCTCGGTTTGGTCACGCCTTCCAAGTTTGAGAATGATGACGGTTTTCGTAAAGAGGAGAAAGGTGGCGTTAAGTTGAATATTCCTCGAAATAGTAACATCGGTAACAGTTTGCCACCGATTGAGCCAGGTAATGATTGTTGAGATTCGTGTATTTTGTGAAAGTTTCGAGCTTTCCGAAACGAATGAAGCGTTTTCTTTTTTGTGTAGAGTTTTGAGGGGACTCTTGTTTTGAATTTTTGAACAGGGAAAAGGGTTTCATGGAGCCAATCGAAATCGTTAAAATGTCCACCATCAAACAATTCACCTTTGGAGGTACATTGTATTGGTTGCTTCACTGAATTGTTAAGTATTTGCTTAGAGGTTTATATGTGAGCATGTGGGTTGTTTTTTGCCTTTTCTCTTTTGCTCTGTTTTTTTTTCTTTGGTTTACTTTTTCGCATTTATAGAGTACTCATGCAGCGTTTGTCAAGGAATTGCAGTCACCGCGCTTCCAAGCTATACTTCGTATTACGAGTGGAAGAAAGAAGAACGCCCCAGATGTCAAGAGTTTCTCTCATGAGCTCAATTCCAAAGGAGTTAGGCCCTTTCCGGTTTGGAGGTCTCGAGCTTTTGGTCATATGGAGGTATATTCCTGTTTGTCACTCCATTTTATATAATTTGCATCCTCTGATCTGTTCCTGTTTTTGTTGGTGTATAAAGGTTAACTTACTTGCTTCTTGCTACTTTAGGAAATTATGGTGGCAATCAGGGCAAAATTTGACAAGTTAAAAGATGAAGTGGATTCAGATTTAGGGATGTTTGCTGGAGATTTGGTCAGCATACTTGAAAAGACCTCCGATTCTCATCCTGAATGGAGAAAGTGTTTGGAGGACTTGTTAGTCATAGCCAGGCAATGTTCAAAGATGCCACCTAGTGAATTTTGGGTGTCATGTGAGGCCATTGTCCAGAAATTAGATGATAAACGACAAGAGCTACCAATGGGTATCCTCAAACAAGCGCATACGCGTCTGCTTTTTATCCTCACCAGATGTACTAGGCTTGTGCAGTTCCAGAAGGAGAGTGGTTATGAAGATGTTCACATTCTAGGTCTGCATCAACTTAGTGATCTTGGGGTTTATCCAGAACAAATTCTAGAAATTGCACAGCAGGAATACAGTGATCCATTGACTGGGGGGAAGTTGATGCATGAGAAGCAGAAGGAGGTTCCTGGTCAAGAACTTGACAATGTCATTGCAAAGCACGGACAAATTGAGAAAGCTCAGGAGATTGGCACTGCCAAAAGTGTTGATTCAACGAGTAGTAGTTATAGGATGTCATCTTGGAAGAAACTTCCTTCTGCTGCTGAGAAAAATCAGAAGGTCAATGATAGTGTTGTTACACCTTCCAAGGACAAAACAGAGTCACTTCATACTAAGGACACAACAAGAATTGGTGGGGATGACCATTCCGAAGTTATTGAAACCCCAGAGTATCTCCCATCTTCAGCTTTAAGAAAAGCTGGCTGGGGATTCTGGGGGGAGCAACAGCATGTTGCGTATGATAATTCAATGATATGCCGTATTTGTGAAGTTGAGATACCCATTGTACATGTAGAGGAACACTCTCTGATATGCACTATTGCTGACAGATGTGACTTGAAAGGCTTAACAGTCAATGACCGACTTGAAAGAGTTGCAGACACTCTTGAAAGGGTACTGGAATCATGGACACCGAAAAGCACTCCAAAAAGCTCTGGTTCTCCGAGAGGAACTATTGAGACCGAAAGAGCAGGTATACAAGAGGAGCTAGAGAAGTTAACAGATGAGAACAGCTTTTCTCGTTGTTGCTCTCAGCACATTCTTGATGATGCACCTGATGCTGATAATGCTTTTGTCAGGGAAGACCAAGTCATTTTGCCAGATATTTCATGTGAAACACGTTCCATTCTTTCACCTGATGTAGAAGCAAAAACATCATCAGGGGGGAGCTTGACGCCAAGGTCACCCTTATTAACACCACGGACAAGTCAGATTGAACTGCTTTTAAGTGGACGGAGGACAATGTCAGAGCTTGAGAATAGTAATCAGGTACGTCAGCTGTATATGGACATCGTTGTGCAGTATCCAAAGTCTTATTATAGATTCCTTATGAAAAACCATTCTGAAACTGACGTCACACTGTATGCCCTCAATTATTTTGTACAGTTGGCCTCTTGCTGATGCTATGCATATGATAACTTAATTTAGCCATCGAGTTTGTATTGGCTTACCAGTCTTTTCCCCCATTTTCTGAAACATCTGGATATTTTTAACTTCAAAATGCATCTATACTAACTGCCACCAAATACCAAAATTTCCCCACTTAATATGAAGTAAGCTCATTTTATAGGAACTAAATTGAAAAAAGTACTTATTTAGTTAGTTAATTAAGATCGCACTAGAATTTTAGACTCTTCATAATCTGGTTCTTGTATGGTGCTTTAGATACCAGGAAAATTTAGACTATATAAGGAGACGTAGAGGTGATGTTTTCAAAGACAAATAGCTTCTGAAAAGAAAATTTGCTGACGTATGAATACACAATTCTACAAAGCCAGCCGCATGCTTTGAAGCTATTCTTTCAATATCTTTGACTATCTTTCACCAGTGCTGTCTTCCTGTCTCTCCGTATTCATTATTTTTAATGAAGCTTCCCTGTACTTGACTGCTTCTAAGCCATTAAAAGCTAATGTATGGGATTTTTGGCATTAAGATGTCTATGGTACTTCTTGTACAATTTTCTTCTTTACTGATATAATCAAGAACTTTTGGGGATACACTCTCATTGTCCTAAGTCATGTTCCGTCTGTTTGTATTTGTTCTTTCCAGAAGATTTTCTTGTATCTCATGCTAGACTGGAAATTGAGCACATTGCCAGCTTTATCTTAATATCATTGTTTGCTAATTGTGCTGACACTTTATGATTCTTCTTTGCTTCAACTGTCAATCATATAAATGCATGACAGATACACAAGCTACTTGATCTTGCTCGTTCCATTGCAAAGATAAACGGAAATGACTATGGCACATTAGAACGTTTGATTGAACGTCTAGAAGACCTGAAATATGCTATCCAGGACAGGAAGGTGGATGCTCTCATTATTGAGACTTTTGGCAGACGCATTGAGAAATTGTTGCAGTAAGTTGGTCTTTCATCTCAAACTTTGTCAATAATACTAAAGTTTCAGAAGTTCAATGGCTTAGGGCTGTTTATGCTACTTCTACTATTAATGTACGACTACTTGGAATTTTGCAGGGAAAAGTATATACAATTATGTGCCCAAATAGATGATGAAAACCCATCAAATCATTTAGCTGATGATGAAAGTTCTGTGGAAGATGAGGGTGTTCGCAGTTTGCGTGCAAGCCCTATCAATCCATGTTCTAAGGACCGAACTTCTATAGAAGATTTCGAGATAATAAAACCAATCAGCAGAGGGGCATTTGGGCGTGTTTTCCTTGCCAGGAAAAGAAAGACTGGTGATTTGTTTGCTATAAAGGTCAGTATTTGTGAGAATAAACAAATGGCAATTAGAGAACTATTGGAGCATTATCTCTCGTATATGAACTCTTATTTCTAGTCGATGTGTAACAATATTTGCTCCTCAAATGGTGGATATGAATTTCTATTTCATCCTTTCGGGAAAATGGTGAAACAATTTTAACTTGTTGCTCACTAGTATGTGGCCTTCTTTTTCTGTTCTGCCTTTTTTATGATCTTCTGCATTCATGGTTACTTCTGAATAACAGCACATCTGCATTCATCTATTACTTATGATTGTCAATCAAAAGTACGTTTCACATATTTCATTTTTTTCCTTTAATAGAATTCATCTGTATCAACTGTAATCTCCTGCCCTTGTACATTCTCTGAAGTTTAAATCTTAGCACTTGAGGAAGTGCTTCTACCTTTTAATCACTTGAGCTATACTTTTTTAGGTGGTTAGCCTTTATGTATATTGAATTCAGAGGCTTAAAATGATATTGGCATGTTCAAGTACGTTTTTTCTTGATGGAATTGATATCCTGAGGATAATTTTGCAGGTTCTAAAGAAGGCTGACATGATCCGTAAAAATGCTGTTGAAAGTATATTAGCAGAGCGTGACATCCTAATAACAGTTCGGAATCCTTTCGTGGTATGCAGGCTTTAAAATGTACAGCCACTTTTAACATGCAAGGCATAGTGAACTACTATCCTAATGACTCTGTGATTGATTATGAACAGGTTCGATTTTTCTACTCCTTCACATGCAGGGAAAATTTGTATCTTGTCATGGAATACTTAAATGGTGGAGATCTTTTCTCTTTATTGAGAAACTTGGGCTGCTTGGATGAAGACATGGCCCGCATCTATATTGCAGAAGTTGTAAGGGCTTAGTTATGCATTTCCTTCTATAGTGGGAAAGATTGATTATTTGCTTGCCTTTCCTTGAATTTTCTTCTTTGTTATCAACCAACAGTACTTTTACACAAGTCTTACTAATGGAGAATTTATTGTTTTACAGGTTCTAGCTCTGGAATATTTGCATTCTTTGAATATTATTCATAGAGACCTGAAGCCAGACAACTTGTTGATCAGTCAACATGGTCATATCAAGGTTGACATTTGGCAAATATTTTCTAACAACCGGAAAGATCAATCTTTCTCTCATAAGTATTGAACATGAAGTTATTAACTGTTTCCTTTGGCCTGTGGACTATCTTTTGGAACAAAAAAGAAAATAGCAAAATGTTAATATCGCTGGGCACTTTTTAAGATCCTCTAATCCATTCTGATACAGTTGACAGATTTTGGGCTGTCAAAGGTTGGTCTCATCAAGAGTACAGATGACTTATCTGGGCCATCACTCGGTAGTTCTGGTTTTCTTGCTGATGAACCAAAAAGTCAATCTTCATCCAGGAGAGAACAGCGTCAAAAGCATGAGGTTGTAGGCACTCCTGATTATTTGGCACCTGAGATACTGCTTGGCATGGGACATGGTTTGTAGTTATTATTAATAAGGTTGAGTAAGGCTTTTGTTTATTAGCATTTGATCATTAATTCTAGTTTCCTCCTTGAAGGTGTAACTGCTGATTGGTGGTCTGTGGGCGTCATTTTGTTTGAGCTGCTTCTTGGTATTCCTCCATTCAATGCAGAAACTCCACAGGTAGGGCCAGTCATCCCTTGTTGCACCATAGACCATTCACCAATGTACCCTTATTAGTGCCGAATGCAATTTATTGAAACTGTTCTTACTTCCTTCGCACCATGTTCTGTTCTGCGTTTCAAAATGAACTAGAATTTGTTACTATAGAAAATACACACAAATGTTAGTTCTAGTCATTTAAAACTTGTATCCTATGCTGCAACATGCTTGTATCCAATACTGCAATTGGTATCATGCTAATGGTGCCTATTTATTGCAGCAAATATTTGACAATATAATGAACAGAGACATACCTTGGCCCAAGGTCCCAGATGAGATAAGCTATGAAGCTTATGATTTGATAAATAAGTAAGATTCATACACGCTTTCTAGAACTCATTGTTGGTATGATGCTGTTCAAGTGATTGATATCCCTTCAAATGCTTAACCTGTCAATTTTCAGATTGCTGACCGAAAACCCAGTTCAAAGATTGGGAGCAACAGGAACCACTGAGGTAGTCTTGACAACCATCGTTACTGCTTGCATAAATAGGCAATTAATTGAGACTAATTGGGTACATTTTCTGATAGGTGAAGCAGCACCCTTTCTTTAGGGACATTAACTGGGATACGCTAGCAAGGCAAAAGGTTGTTTTGGCTCAAATACCCTGTTCTTTGTCTGCAAATTATCACCATATCTAGAACACTGAACTTCCTTTTGGTCGCAGGCTATGTTCATACCATCAGTAGAAGCGCATGACACAAGTTACTTTATGAGCCGGTATATTTGGAATCCAGAAGAAGAAAATGTTAATGGAGCCAGTGATTTTGATGACTTGACTGACACATGCAGCAGTAGCGGCTCATTCAGTAATACGCATGATGAAGACGTATGTATAAAACTCAGTTTTCATAATGCCTATATCTACATTTGTCTTTATATCGACAACTCTTAGATGCAGTTATCAAAATTGCTGTTGATACGTTCTGATTGCAAAATAACCAATGAATGTTATGTTTTGCACCTTATCTGAATTGACAATGACCAATACTCCAATACCACTTTGCATCTTGTTTAAGAACAATCTCTTTACTGCAATCAACTCGTCTTTAATTCGACTAACAACTGCCTTATGCAGGGAGACGAATGTGGTAGCTTGGCTGACTTCAGCGGTCCAACTCTTGCCGTGAAGTATTCGTTCAGTAATTTCTCGTATAAGGTGAGACTTTCCACTTCTACATTTTGTTTAAGGGTTTTTAGTGCCCAACTGGGAAGGTTTTCAAGATCATCTCCTGGAATTACATACTAATACTTAATCATGGGCCTGAATTTATGCTTGCATGATAGTAAGCTTTAGTAAAGGCAAAAGATACAAACTTTTTATATGATTTTTTGAACTCTTGGTCTCCGTGTAGTTATTTTAACAAAATTCAATATTAAAGTTGGATCAAAGTAGTCCTAAAGATTCTGTCATATATTTAATAATCATTCACATAATAGTTTATGTCAAAATAACTCGACAACAACCCAATAAAAGGTAGTACTACATTGTATGCTTTTTTTGACATCTTGAATAATCATAGCCAAGTCTCTATACTGCCTTTTGTTTAAGAATTTATTCTTGTATTAGCAGAACTTGTCTCAGCTAGCTTCTATCAATTATGATATGGTTATCAAGAATGCCAGAGAAGCAGCAGATGCCTCCAAAACTTCTGTTCCTTAACCGGTTGGATGTTGCAGTGAGTATTACCTCCTACCTATTCTTCTTCATTGCTAAACTTCAAGAGTTGATACACCATTTTCTTGTTTCCAAATGATCTTTCATCCACCTGGTTTGTGCTCTAGTCCCGTTAAAGATTTTCCTGATCTTCAATTCATTTTCAGGGGAAGTTCGAATGCGAAAATTTAAGAATCTCTCTGAGAAAAGACATTGATCTTCTTGAGGTAAATCCATGTTAGAAAGCTTTGTGTCCAAGCTTCTTGAGGATGGACCTGTTAAGGGGATGATAATAGTGACACAGAAACCAGTTGTTAAGGTTTAAGAGAAGTGTAGTAAGCAGTTTAAGTTCATATTTGTGACTACTGCAACTCTTGTACATATTATCTATAAATCCTAATCCAAAATCTTCTTTTTTTCTTTTTTCTTTCTCCTTTTCTTACATATTTTGCTTCTTCTCTGAGATAGTATCAAATTCTCCGTAACTATTACTCTATTCCAATCCTGTTTCTGCCTAAAATTCTGTCCCTATTATATTTAAAATGATCTCATTTTAAGGCAGAAACAAGGTTGTAACAGAGTAATGGGTACAAAAGATCTGAACTTCTGAAGATGAGAACTTGTAATTTAATTAACAAAGACAAAGAACTATGTAATTATTTTAAATATTGATTTTCACATGTTAAACACGTAATTAAGAATTAAAAATACCAAAACAAATAAATTCAAACATATTTTAATACTTTTAATTTATTATCCCTATCTTTATAATAAAATAATAAAATAATAATTTAAGTATCAAAACTTGCGTAATTACTACTCTTTAAATGAATACAAAATATTCAAATATCATATATTAATTTTAGATTAATTTTAGTTACGAATGCCGTCATCAATTGAGTTTTAATACGGCATTGTACCAAGATTAGTCAATATTAGTCTTTATTTTGGGTAATTTTTAAATTTATAAAATAATCCTTAATTTTTTAAATTACAAAATTATCCAATATCATATTATACTGATTGTACTTGTATATTTTTAACTATGTCTTCAAAAATCATAATAATAAATAATAATCACAATTTTAATTTAATTTATAAATTAATTTAATAATTATTAATAAATATAATTAAATTTAAAATATATTTTTAAAATATATATATTTCAAATAAATTTTGATTGAATAATTAAAAATATAATAAATATTATTTTATAAATAATACATTTTAAATTATTTATTTTAAAAATACAATATTTTTATTAATAGATTATTAACAAATATTAAAATAAAATTTAGATAAAAATAATTTATTTTAAGTTTTATTTAATTTATAATTATTATTAGTAATAAGAATATTTATTTTATTTTAAAACAAAATTAAAAATTCACAATAATTATAAAAGTTGTAGTAAATAAAATAAATAATTAAAAATTTTAAAAAGAGGGAAAGGAGAGGTGGGATGGAGAGAAGAAGAGTTTAAAAGTTTTTTTTTTAATTTTGCAAAAAAATTCTTCTAGTTTTTAAAATTTTCAGTATCGATCGGTACTGACGATACCATCCGAAATGGGTCAATACTGATCAGTACTTTTTTTTTTATTAAAGGGAAATGCCGAAGCAAATTACAAAGTAGTTCTGGGGAAACAGATCCCCGACTAATCCTCGAAGAGGAAATGGTGGCACTCGGAAGGTGCAGTATCAAAAAAAGTAACCCCAACAACGAAGTGATCCGCCTGGGAGGCCAGCCAGTCGGCACATTTATTGCTTTCTCGGTAGACGTGCCGATGAACAACAAACCAATTCCTTGAAAGGAGCTCGTGGATGCCCATAACTATAGGGTTGGCGACCTGGGTACGGTGGGTAGTGGAGGTGAGTTGGTGGTGCACCGCAAGCGAGTTCACCTCCAATTCGATGCGGCGGAAGCCTAGGTGCTAGGCGAAAGAGAGGCCTGTGAGAACTCCCCAAAGTTTAACAGACATCGGAGTACACCATCCTAGGTTCTGAGTGAAGTCGCCAAGCCAGTTGCCATCACTATCGCGGAGGAGGCCACCAGCTGCGGTTGTGCAGGTGTTGCGATTGCTAGCACCATCAATGTTTAATTTGATCCAACCTGGGGGTGGCTTGCTCCAATTGACAGGTAACTCGTGTCGGGGTAGGACTAGACTGGTAGAGTCGTGACACCTCGCGAACGACAAGCAGAGATGATCTACATAAGACAAAATGAAAGAATCAGGAGATGAGGCCCAAGTGAAGTGAGGATCAAATAGAGACTGGTTCCTCCAAGTCTAGAGGAACCAACAAGTGAGGCCAAAGATGGTCACCCAATCATGACCCAGGAGACGACGACGGGTGTGGATGTTAGTGTGAATCCAGTCGTGAAGAGGTTGAGTAAAGAAATGAGTCGTAGCGAGATGGGGCGACAACATGGTCCACACTCGACGTGCCTTGAGGCAATCGCGCATAGCGTGGAGGGAAGACTCATCGAAGGAACAGTGAGGACAACTGCCATCCGTAGTGAGGTGTCGTTGAACCCTGTGAAGTTTCGTAAGGAGTCGGTCGTGGCCGAGAAGCCAAAGGAACGTGCAAATACGTGGTGGTCTTGGCCACTGTCAGATGCCCTTCCAAACCGCATGAGGCGACTCATGGTCAAGGCCCAAAATCATGGAGTACGTAGAGGCGACGGTAAAATGGTCATTGTCGAAAGTGCCCCAGACCAACCGATCGGGGCCAAGGAAAGGATTGGGCGGAAAAGTGTCAGCAATAAGGCAACAAATCGGTGAAAGAAGCCAAGAGTGGATCTGAGACCAATCGCAATGACCACTAGAATCCACAAACCGGGAGACACCCAGGGTAAGATTGGAAACGGGAAGAGGGTGGGTAGCGTGGGAGAGAAGAGGCTCGGTGCCCACGAACCACGGGTCAAGCCAGAAGCGTGTCCTGGAGCCGTCTCCGATCATCCATTTCATCCCTTGCTGAACGATAGGCCAAGTGGCTTTGATGCTGCGCCAAACCATTGAACCCCCGGTAGTGGCCAAGGATGGGGGAGGTTGGTTGGCATCAAATCGGTATTTATCTGAGAGCACTTTGACCCACAACGCATGCGGATTAATGATCAGGGACCAGTTGAGTTTAGCAAGGAAAGCATCATTCGTAGCTCTAATACTCCGAAGACCAAGTCCGCCCAACTCCTTAGGTTTGCAAACGTCCGACCAATTGACAAGGTGTATTTTGTGTTGGTCGCGAGACGAACCCCACAGATATTGGCGCATAGCACGTTCCAGATCATCACACAGCCTGCGAGGGAGGCGAACTGTCTGTATAGTGTAGCTCGGGATAGCTGCTAAGGCCGATTGGGTCAGAGTGAGGCGCCCAGCAAAAGAAAAGAGTTTGGCAGACCAACCCGAAAGACGCTGGTGAACTTTGTCAAGAATTGATTGATAAATGCGTCGGGTAACACGCTGATGCAGAAGAGGGACTCCAAGATACTATCCGAGATCGGAGGTTCCTCAAACTCCTAATGCGCTGCTGAGGGATTGACGCGCAGCTGGAGAGGTATTACGGGAGAAATAGCCCCGCGATTTGGCCAGGCTTACGTGTTGCCCAGAAGAAGCACAAAAGGAGTTAAGAGTGTCTCGAATAACGGATACCTGATCGAGCGAAGTTTCGGCGAAGAGGATAAGGTCATCCGAAAAAAATAGGTGAGACAGGGGCGGTCCAGTCCTACTTAACTTGATGGGCCACTAGGTACCGTGAGCCACTGTGTGATTAATAGCATGGCCCAGACGTTCCATACAGAGAACGAAGAGATAGGGAGAGAGCGGGTCTCCCTGGCGGATGCTGCAGGAAGGGTTGAATGTGTCACTTAAGTCCCCCTGCTAATAGGGATGACCATTATTCGGGCCGGCTCGATTACCTGACCTGGCCCGAATTAATTCGGGTAACAAAATATCAAACTTCGGGTAAATCGGTTTGGCCCGAAAATTACCCGAAATTTGTTAGGGTTGAGACGGGTAACGTCTAAAAAATTTCGGGTTACCCGATTACCCGAATAACCAACTCTTCTCTCCCCTCTTCTAGTAACCCGAATTAGGTATTACTTTTCTCTCTAATTCCAATCAAATCGCACAAGTCACAGTTCATTTCCTTCTTGCTTCTAACTTCGGTTCTTCACTTCTTCTCATCTTCCTACCTAACCTAACCTAAACCGAAACTTGCCTTTCTCTCCACCATCTAAACTTCTGTTCTTCTCACCTTCACGGCTTCACCTTGTGTAAGGAAAAAATCAGATCTAAGGTACTGATATGATCTTCTTCGGAAGCAGAAACGTGGTGTCGATGTTGGAGACGTGATTGTTGCTGGATCTGTATTTTGCTCACTTCCTTCTCCTAAGATCGCTGCTACTTCGTTCTTGTGTTTGCGTCTCGCCGTCTCCTACTCTCCTTCCATCCTTCGTGTTCTTCTATTGGGTTTCCTAAATGTGCCTTCCACCATCGCTAGATCCATACATATTCAGGTCATAATCCTAACTGTTCAGGTCATAATACGTGTTCTTCGTGTTCTTAGTGAACTAATTGCTACTTGCTATAGAGGTTTCAACTTTCAAGTTTAAATTGTCTTCGACTTGTCATAATCCTAACTGGAGTCTGGAATATGCATATTCAGGTCGTTCGAAAATCATTCATTGCGATATTAAGGCAGCATATATTCTTCTTGATTAAAGCTTTGAACCTAAGGTAAGCTACACTACAAACAAGTTCGTTAAAGTTTCTGTTGTTGATTGACTATATGATTTTTATACCTGCATGTTGCTTCGTGTTGTGATTTCTGAAGGCTTTTGGATTGAACTTGGACATTAGGTGAATGCTAGAAAATCTAATCTTCTTGAAAGATTGCGTTTTTGGATCTCAAATCAAATGCTCTGTGCTTACTGCTTTGTTTGGTTTCTATGTTACATTGGGTTATATACTTATATCTGATTTTCTGGTTCTTGTTTAATTGTTTTTGTAACACCCAAATAGCCCCTGGGAGGATAAATGGATGCCACCCAAGACAGGACAAACAAATCAAAACGTTTCACACATGCATTTTTAAAAACTAAACGTAACACACATATAATACATCTCATAATTTCGAAACAAATCGAAAGAATATTTACAGCCCAAACAAACCAAACAAAATACATTTTTGCTAATACAAAACTCGAAATCTTTTGGCCATGCGGTTGACTTGTCCCGATCCTTAATCTCTTAGCTCAAACGCGTACAGGGCAAATCCATCGTGCTAAGCATATAACTTAGTGAGTAATAACTAATCTATATTAACCGATTTCGAAAATGAAAGAATGCATTTGAATGCATTTTTATACTAAAAGTAAAGGCGAACACAAGAGATCCTTCGAATCGAATACGTAACAAATCAAACTATAAATCCATGAATGTAGTGGGTAACGGACTTATACAGAGATACCATAATTAGTATCAGCAGGAGAGACATATGTCTCGATATCGAGACACCAAAGTGTCAAATAACAGAGCATTGCAGACCCTTCTAGCATGCCTATTTACCCACAACTAGGACTTAACAGTTGTAAAATGTAACAAGGTCATTTCACCATTTCATGTGCGAGCAAATAGCACTTCCAATAAATCAATCCTAGACATCATCTAGAATGTACCTAAAGTACTTACAATCAAATTTTCTACCTATATTACGTCTTCAAATTATCGACCAGACATTTACCTAAATCGACTTAGTGTTTATTGTCCCACAATATCCGGCAATGGTCTTTCCTCTATAATAGGGAACACGGACACAAATTATTGTTGTGCTTCATTACTGTATGATAACTAAGTATGATGCATGTTCATGTCAAATTTCCGGGATTAATCAACAACTCATAGTACCAAATGATTCATGAAGTTTCGTGAAATTAGCGATATGAAGAAGTATTCAAATGAAAGCAAGTCTTTATTAAATCTGAAAATGTACAAATTACATTAATTCTCAAATGCTATGCCAATAAGCAACATAACGATCATAGGACATGTTAAGAAGAGAAAAAGACTGCAAGCTGAATCATTTAGCTCTACACTAAGAATGAAACAAAGATACATAATAATAAGCAGTAGACAAAAAAATGAAATAGCGGACAACATTTGAAATTTGGTTTTCGTCAAGAATTACTTGTGAGGTAAGGGATGAAGTAAATGATGGAGGAGTGGTATCTATTTATAGAGCATATTTGTAAACTAGCCATTTTTGTACCGTTAACTAGCCGTTATTACCTAGTCGTTATACATTTTTGGGTGGAAAAAATACGATGACTCATCGCTCACAAATCGCATTCTTCGCTCACAAATACGCATTTGCCATCGCTCACAAATCGCATTTTCCATCAGCAAGACAATCGCTCACAATTCACTATTCTGCACTATTCACCGTCTTCAACCTCCGACTCTGAAACTTCTTCTTCTTCTTTTTTCCACCTTCCTTTAACTTCTTCACTTTACAACTACCCTATTTAGAAATTCTAACCTATCGTAATTATCCTAAGCTTCAAACATGATAAATCGAACAAAACAAAACAAAGATGTAACTCACGTATGATAAACTAAACTTACCACTTTCCAAAGAAAACTCCAATAGCGGTGTTGGTGAGTGAATGGCTTCGCTTAACTCTCTCGATGGATGGGTAAGGAGGCATTCGGTGAGGAATAAACGATAATTGTTCGATTTAAATCGTTGCTAGTAGGTTTAGATTGCGATACAGGTAATAAACAACTAATAGGTCCAAATAGTAATAAATAACCAAAAAATATTGTTATGAATCTTAGTTGTAATAATTACCCAACAAATACCCAAAAGTTTAAGAAGACTTCCGAAAATTTACCAAAATTTCGTCAGAAAATAATGACTCTCAAAATAAATTGGCAACTCAAAACTAATCCTCCATTAATTTCTAAAAATGTTTGAAGTATACAAAAATTACGAAAATTATAATAATATTGTCCAAATCACTCCGAAGTTTCATTAAACCAATTAACCCGGAAAATGCCATGAATGCATGCCAAAATACTTATGCACAATTTAAGCCAATAGTTAATAAACAAATAACAAACATATTTCGTACGAAATTCCTTTAATATTCTAACCCCTAATGTGGGGCGTTACAACCCTTCCCTCCTTAAGAAATTTCGTCCTCAAAATTCATACCTGATCCGAATAATTGCGGATACTGGGCCTTCATGATTTCCTCTGGTTCCCAGGTTGCTTCCTCAATTCCATGATGTTGCCAGAGGACTTTTACCAATGGTACTGTCTTGTTCCGCAATTGTTTTACTTCTCTGGCTAATATGAAAATTGGCCCTTCTTCATATGACAAATCCTGTTGTACCTGAATCTCTTGCACCGGAATCTTATGGGAGGCGTCAGATCGGTATCTCCTCAACATAGAAATATGAAACACATCATGCAGTCTGGCCAATTCTCCAGGAAGAGCTAACTGATAAGCTACGGGTTCAACCTTCTTCAGAATTTCATAAGGCCCAATGAATCGCGGACTGAGCTTACCCTTTTTCCCAAACCGAAGTATGTGTTTCCATGGTGATACTTTTAAAACACCTTATCACCCACTAAACTCAATATCCTTCCTTTTAAATCAAGATAAGACTTACGCCTATCATCGCAACTTTCAATCTTTGTCGAATAATCAATCTTTTCTTCCGTATCTGTCACAATGTCTGGCCCGATCATCTTGTTTTCACTTAACTCCGTCCAACATACCAAAATTCTACACTTCCTACCATACAACGCTTCATAAGGTGCCATACCGATGCTCGTCTGATAACTGTTGTTATAAGCAAACTCCATCAAAGTCAGATAATTATCCCAACTCTCGGGAAACTCTAACACACAACCCCTCAACATATCTTCCAAAATCAGATAACTCGCTCGATTGTCCATCCGTT
Source organism: Erythroxylum novogranatense (assembly GCA_029891385.1). Lineage (NCBI taxonomy): Eukaryota > Viridiplantae > Streptophyta > Magnoliopsida > Malpighiales > Erythroxylaceae > Erythroxylum > Erythroxylum novogranatense. The sequence goes on along the minus strand of CM057233.1, from coordinate 89,501,727 downwards.
CGGGGATGAAAAGCGATTAAACTTAAGTTGAGTACCCAATGCTTCTGTAAACTTTTCCGTAATCTCAAAGTAAATCGAGGATCACGATCAGAAATAATCGATAATGGTACTCCATGCGATCTTACAATCTCATTCACATACAAATCGCAAGCCTATCCAATGAATAGTCGGGGCGAATAGGTAGAAAATGAGCGATTTTGTGAACTTATCCACAATAACCCATACCGCATCATGTTTCCTTTGAGTAAGAGGAAGTCCAGTGACAAAGTCCATGGTAATGTTATCCCATTTCCATTGAGGAATAGGAATAGGATTTAACAAACCCGATGAAACCTGGTGTTCAGCCTTAACCTACTGGCATGTCAGACATTTTGCTACATAATTCACAACCTCCCGTTTCATACCTGACCACCAGTAATACTGCTTCAAATCCTGATACATCTTGTTTCCACCCGGATGCATAGTAAAGACTGTATTATAAGCCTCAAACAATATCTTCTTCTTCAGTTCATCATTAGCTGGCACACACAACCGGTCCTTATAATACAATTCACCATCACCCTGCACTAAAAAATCAGTTTGTTTACCTTCCTGAGTAGCCAAGATAAGTTGTTGTAACTTATCATCAGCTCTTTGAGCATGACAAATCTCCTGTCTCAACGTGGGCCTTGCTATCAATTGAGCCATCAAGGCTCCATCAGATCCCAACTTCCATCCAATTTGCTTCAGTGATAAAGCCGAGATAGTCTTTCGACTTAAGGCATCTGCTACAACATTAGCCTTACTCGGATGGTAGTCTACAATACAATCATAGTCTTTAAATAATTCCAACCAACGCCGTTGTCTCAAATTAAGTTCCTTCGAGTAGCGGATACTTGCACTCTTATGATCTGTAAAAATTCTACACCTTTCACCATACAGATAGTGTCGCCAAATTTTTAAGGCAAACACTACTGCTGCAAGCTCCAGATCATGAGTAGGGTAATTATGTTCACGAGTCTTTAGTTGCCGAGAAGCATAAGTAACTACCTTCCCTTCCTGCATCAAAACACAACCTAACCCAATCCCAGATGCATCAGTATACAGAACATACTCCTTACCAGAAGTAGGTTGAACTAATACAGGAGCTTCAGTAAGCATACATTTCAACCGATCAAAGCTACTCTGACATCTATCAGACCATTCATACTTCACTCCTTTCCGTAATAGTTTAGTTAAAGGGATGCTATCACCGAAAACCTCTTAACAACCGACGGTAATAACCAACCTGCACCGTAAAACTTCTCACCTCACACGCTCCTCGTGGCTTCCAATTAACAACCGCCTCTATCTTACTAGATCAACTCTAATTCCTTCAAATGAGACAACATGCCCTAAGAATGATACCTCCGAAGCCGTAAATCACATTTACTCAACTTCGCATACAACCGCCTTTCCGCAAGGTCTCAGAATACAATTTGGAGATGGTCAATATGCTCATGTTCATTCTTGGAATAGACCAGGATATCATCAATAAACACCACAACAAACTGGTCCAGATAAGGCCTGAATACTCTATTCATCAAATCCATAAATGCTGCTGGAGCATTAGTTAACCCGAACGGCATTACTAGGAATTCGTAATATCCATAACGGGTCCTAAATGCAGTCTTCAGTATATCCACATCCTTTACCCGAAGCTGATAATACCCCAATCGCAGATCTATCTTCGAAAACACTCCTGCATCTCTCAACTGATCAAATAGATCGTCAATCCTTGGCAGTGGATACCTATTCTTCACTGTGACCCTATTTAACTGCCGATAATCGATGCACATGCGTAGTGTACCATCCTTCTTCTTTACGAGCAACACCGGTGCACCCCACGGTGATACACTGGGTCTAATAAACCCCTTATCCAGAAGTTCTTGTAACTGTAACTTCAACTCCTTCAACTCAGTAGGAGCCATTCTATACGGTGCTCTAGATATCAGAGCAGTACCAGGCATAACTTCGATAGATAACTCCACTTCTCTCTCTGGAGGAAGCCCAGGTAGTTCCTCAGGAAAACATTTGAAAACTCATTCACTACAGGAATATCAAGCAGTTTATCCTTACCACCTTCCTTCTGGGAATCAAGTACAAACGCTAGATAAGCTTCACACCCCTTTCTTAGAAGCTTTTGAGCTTGCATAGCAGATACTACATTAGTTAAAGCACTTGTGCAACCACCATGAAATACAAGCTCAGACTGGTCGGGCCTCCTCAAGAAAACTGTCTTAGCCTTACAGTCAATTACTGCCTGATGTTTAGACAGCCAATCCATACCCAGAATCAAATCGAATTCGTGAAACGGTAATCTAATCAGATCTGCTGCATATTCACTGCCTTGAATCATAACTGGACAATTCCTAACCACCTGATTCACCAACACACTACTGCCCAGAGGACTAGTTACATGCATGTCATATTCTAACTGATCTATAAGTATCTCCTTATCAAACATTTCTCCAAAGACAGATATATGAATGTGAAGATCCAGGATCAATTAATGCATACAATTGTAACCAAAGAGAGAAACCATACCAAGAATGACATCCGGTGCATCCCGATCCTCACGAGCTTCGATTGCATAAGCTCGAGTCAAGCGAAAGGCACACCGGTCGATTCACGCTTCGAGTGCAAGCTCGGATTAGCTCGCTCGATTATATCCGCCTCGGCCTCTTCCTCGACCTCTGCTCCCAACTCAAGCATGCGAAACCTCTCTACTAGCTTGTGCCATCCTGCATCGTCTCGAGGCGGTTTGCAATCATATGCTCCGTCTCGCCACAACGAAAACATGCACTGTAGCTCTCCAAACAGACACCCTAATGGTGAATAGAGCGGTGTGGGCACTCGAGTACTAGAACCTCGACCCCGGAGGAACCCCTACTAGAGACAATCGGTGTAGGAAAGTTTTGTTGCTTTCCCCTCATCACAGATCTCTGAGCAACTCTCGGTGTAGATGAACTACTTTCCCGACTTCGTTTCCCCGAAGACTGACCTCCTCTATTAAAGCCTTTTCTCTGACTTCTTTCTTTCCTGATCGTTTCTTGTTTTTCTACTTTTATTGCAGCCTGTACCAACTGATGGTAAGTAACGTGTTGTAACATAGAAAACGCTGCCAGATGCTCCTTGATCGAATCATGCAATCCCTCCTCGAATTGATGACATCGGAACTCTTCAATCAGTACAGATTCAGGGGCATATTTACTGAGCCGATTAAACTCCCGATCATACTCAACAACAGACAAACTCCTCTGCTTAAGATTCAGGAATTGTTTCCACCGATCCTTTCTGTAAGCTTCCGTCACATACTTAGTTCTAAATTCTTGGGCAAAGAATTCCCAAGTCAGAGGCACCGGTAACTGAGGACTCCGTAAAACAAATTTCCACCATTCATAAGTAGCTCCCTGAAGAAGGGAAACAAAGACAGATGAACCATCTCTCTGTTTGGACAACTAATTTCATCCAAGACCCTCTTCACCTTCTCAATCCGAACTCGGCCCTTCAGATTCCTCCAGATGTCCCCAAAATTCTTCACCCCATACTTCCTCGCTTAATCAATCGGAGCCTTAGGTGTTGTCATTCGATGCAATAAGGTCATCATATCCGGGACAACTTAATCAAAGCTTCTCCTTGAGCTAGAGGAGGAGGTGGAACCTCGACTTCTCCTCGATTGACCTTGATGATCCCGGTGTTTCGAACGATTTGCTCTACCGATTACTCTCAAAGAACTTCAACAATCTCGTGAGATCCTTCCATCGTGCTTACTATAGACAAAACATGGGACACCGCATTAGGCCAAAACACAACTTAGACACTCAGCAGAAAACAATAGACAAGCCGTGGTTAAACCAGAACCGCCTAAACTTGCTCTGATACCAAAAGATGTAACACCCAAATACCCCCTGGGAGGATAAATGGATGCCACCCAAGACAGGACAAACAAATCAAAACGTTTCACACATGCATTTTTAAAAACTAAACGTAACACACATATAATACATCTCATAATTTCAGAAACAAATCGAAAGAATATTTACAGGCCCAAACAAACCAAACAAAATACATTTTCGCAACACAAAACTTCAGACTCTTTTGGCCCTTTGCGGTTGACTTGTCTCATCCTTAATCTCATAGTTCAAACCTACACGGCAAAATCCATCATACTAAGCATATAGCTTAGTGAGTAATAACTAATCTATATTAACCGATTTCGTAAAATGTAAAGAATGCATTTGAACATATTTTTATACTAAATGAGCGGCATAACACAGAGATCCTTCGTAATCGTAATACGTAACAAATCAAACTATAAATCCATGAGCGAAGTATGGGTAACGGACTTATACAGAGATACCATAATTAGTATCGGCAGAGAGACATATGTCTTGATATCGAGACACCAAAGTGTCAAATAACAGAGCAATCGCAGACCCTTCTAGGCATGCCTATTTACCCACAACTAGACTTAACAAATTGTAAATGTAAACAAGGTCATTTCAGTCATTTCATGTGCAGGCAAATAGCACTTCCAATAAATCAATCCTAGACATCATCTAGGTGTACCTAAAGTACTTACACTGAAATTTTCTACCTATATTACGTACTGAAATTACTGACCTGTATTACTTACCTAAATCGCACTTAGTGTTTATTATCCCGACAATATCTGGCAGTGGTCTTTCCTCTATAATAGGGAACACAGACACAAATTATTATTGTGCTTCATTACTATATGATAACTAAGTATGATGCATGTTCATGATAAATTTCCGGGATTAATCAACAACTCATAGTACCAAATGATTCATGAAGATTCAGGAAATTAGCGATACAGCAAGTATTCAAATGAAAGCAAGTCTTTATTAAATCTGAAAATGTACAAATTACATTAATTCTCAAATGCTATGCCAATAAGCAACATAACGATCATAGGACATGTTAAGAAGAGAAAAAGAGTGCAAGCTGAATCATTTAGCTCTACACTAAGAATGAAACAAAGATACATAATAATAAGCAGTAGACAAAAAAAATGAAATAGCGGACAACATTTGAAATTTGGTTTTCGTCAAGAATCACTTGTGAGGTAAGGGATGAAGTAAATGATGGAGGAGTAGTATCTATTTATAGAGCATATTTGTAAACTAGCCGTTTTTGTACCGTTAACTAGCCGTTATACCTAGTCGTTATACATTTTTTAGTAGAAAAAAATACGTATGACTACTGTTCACAAATACGTACGGTTATTATTCACAAATACGTATGGTTACTGTAGCAAGACACTGTTCACCGACACTATTCACAATTCACTATTCTGCACTATTCACCGTCTTCAACCTCCGACTCTGAAACTTCTTCTTTTTTTTTCTTTTTTTTTCCACCTTCCTTTAACTTCTTCACTTTATAACTACCCTATTTAGAAATTCTAACCTATCAGAATTATCCTAAGCTTCAAACATGATAAATCTAAACAAAAACAAAAACAAAGATGTAACTCGCGTATGATAAACTAAACTTACCAGCTTTCCAAAGAAAACTCCAATAACAGGTGTTGGTGAGTGAATGGCTTCGCTAATTCTACTGATGGATGGGTAAGGGAGGCATTCGGTGAGGAATAAACGATAATTGTTCGATTTAAATCGTTGCTAGTAGGTTTAGATTACGATACAGTAATAAACACTAATAGGTCCAAATAGTAATAAATAACCAAAAATATTGTTATGAATCTTAGTTGTAACAATTACCCAACAAATACCCAAAGTTTAAGAAGACTTAGAAAATTTACCAAAATTCCGTCGAAAAATAATGACTCTCAAAATAAATTGGCAACTCAAAACTAATCCTTCATTAATTTCTAAAATGTTTGAAGTATACAAAATTACAAAATTATAATAATCTTGTCCAAATCACTTCAAGTTTCATTAAACCAATTAACTAAAAATGCCATGAATGCATGTCAAAATACTTATGCACAATTTAAGCCAATAGTTAATAAACAAATAACAAACATATTTAAATTTAAATTCCTTTAATATTCTAACCCCTAATGTGGGCGTTACGAGTTTTGAGATCGTTTTTTTGGCTTTAGTTTAACCTGTAAGGAAATTGAGGAACTAGTGAGGAAAGGAAAATTATAGGGAGAGGTTTAGAAAAATTAAGGAAGGTTAGGACAAGCTAGAGGATGTATGTAGTAAAGATGGCGTAATCTCAAGATTGAATTGGTTTTCACTTGAAAATTATGGTTCTTTTATAATCACAGACCTCCTTTCCTATTTGCAGGAGATTCTCAATCATACAAAAGCATTAATTGGATGAAATTTGAAGAATAAAATTTACTTTGTGGTATAACCGGAATAATATCTTAGTAGTGTCTTTGCATTATTATCGCTTCCTTATGAGAATAAGCTTTGAAGGAAACTGCTTTTTTTTCTTTTCTTTTTGAGAGAATAAGAGATTGTTGCAATTGATACCTATGCAAGCATTATATGCCATGAGCAATGAGACACGTGAGGGAGTGTTTGCGGTCTGATATGTCCATTCCTTCTAAAGTGATTGCTTCAGCTTTGGGACGATGTAAGTTAGGGCTTTGAAGATGATATTCATGTGGAAAGGTGAATGTTTTATTTCCTTAGGACCTCAAAATTTTAGTATTAGTAATTGGATTTGAGCTGCATATCGAATGTGGTTTACACTTTTCAATAATTATTACTATATAATGGTGAGATGGGCTGCTGAACATGTTTGGATTTCGATCTTGAATGTTGGGTTTGTTTTTTCCTGTTTTTAGATGAAACAAGAAGGGTCAAATAATTCAATGATTCCATTCAACGTCGAGTCTCCGAATGAAGAGGCTAGAGAGGCCTCTGGAAAAGAGATGCCTCCAATTCCACTAGCAGGCAAAAAGATCTGAGGTATGGCATCATTTTACTGCATTTGTGGCTGAAGATGGAACTAAAAAAGGTAGATGTAATTATTGTGGTAAAGAGTATGCTGCTGATTCAAAAAGTATAGGTACTCGTCCACTTATTTATCACATGAATCATTGCACAATGAGCCCCTTCTTAGATCCTAATCAACGTGAAGTTAATGTAGTTAAGGGTGAGGGGGTAGTCAAAATATTATGATAGCTTGGAAGTTTGATCAAAATGTAGCTAGGGAGGCTTTGACGTATATGGTTGTACTAGACGAACTCCCTTTCAAATTTGTAGAGAACCAAGGCTTTAGACATTTTATGTCTAAAGTTCAACCAAAGTTTGTTTTTCCATCCCGATTTACTGTGTCTAGGGACAACTTCCAACTCTACATAAATGAGAGGAATAAGTTGAAGCAATTGTTAAGGAACTCCACCCATAGGGTTTGTCTGACAACGGATACATGGACTTCTTTGCAAAGAATCAATTATATGTGTTTAACTGTACATTTTATTGATAATGATTGGAAATTGAACAAGAGGATCATTAACTTTTGCCCTATTGATAGTCATAAGGGTGAGGCCATTGAAATGGCAGTTGAGAGGTGTTTGATTGAATGGGGCATTGATAACGTGTTAATGATGACTGTTGACAATGCTAGCTCGAATGATACTGTCATTGCATATTTGAAAAAAAGGTTTAGCACTAGGAAAAATAGTGTTATTCGATGTGAACACTTTCATGTTAGGTTTGTTGCTCATATAATTAATTTGGTGGTTGGTGATGGTTTAAGTGAAATTTCTAGCTCAATTATGCGAATTCGAGCTGCTGTTAGGTTTGTTAAACAATCCCCTGCTAGGTTGAAAAGGTTTAACGAGACAATTGTGGTGGAGATGATTGATTGTAAAAAGTCGTTGTGTTTAGATGTTTCAACTAGATGGAATTCGACTTATTTGATGCTTGATGTTGCCCAAAACTTTGAAAAAGCTTTTGAGAGATTTGAAGTTCTTGATCCTAGTTTTAAGAGTGAGATGGAGGGTGATATGAGGGTTCCTACTTGTAATGATTGGGAGGTTGCTAGAAGATTAACATTGTTCTTGAAGCAATTTTATGAGTTGACTTTGAGAGTTTCGGGCTCTTATTATGTGACTTCAAATACTTATTTTAGTGAAATAAGTACAGTGGCTAGTAATTTAGATCAAATGGTAAACATCAATGATCTTGAATTGAGTTTGATGGCAAGCAATATGAAAAGGAAATTTGACAAGTATTGGGGAAATATTGAGAAGGCCAATATGCTCATTTATATTGTTGCTATTCTTGATCCTCGATCTAAATTAGAGTATGTGAAATTTGCTTTTCAGCAACTTTATAATAGGGAGGATGTTTCACGTATGTGTCATAAGGTGAGAGATACTTTGTTTGCCATGTTTAATGAGTACAAATACATGTTGTCACCTCAAACTAGCCGATCATTTGAGAGAGGGCAATCTTCAAGCAATTTAGAGAAGGATAGTGAACCATTTGAGACTATGGAATCCAAATTTAAGAAATTCAAGAGTGCAACGGGAGGTTGGGATACACGATCGGAATTAGATAAGTATTTGGGTTAAGGGGCAGAAGCGGAATGTGAAAACTTTGATATACTTGGATGGTGGAAAATTAATGGAGCAAGGTTTCCTACACTTGCTATCATGGCTCGTGATGTTCTAGCAATCCCTATCTCAACCGTGTCTTCGGAGAGTGCTTTTAGCACAGGAGGGAGGGTTCTTGATGCATTTAGGAGTTCATTGATCCCTAGAATTGTTCAAGCACTTATATGTGAACAGGATTGGATTAGAGCTTCAGTGACTCGTCATGAGATCAAAATTGAGGAGGATTTGGAGGAGTTAGAACGTTTGGAAAATGGTAATTTTCTTTTTTTATAACTTTATTATTTAATATTTCAATTTGTTATACATTGTGATATTTTTGCATGATTGACTTATTCTCTGATTTATGTTCTTCTAATGTAGAATTGTCACAAATTTCTTTGGAGCCTGGATTACCTGAAGTTTGATGACTTTCATGATTTACCAGACTCTATCAACAGGCAGCAGCAAGTCAGCAACAAACTCTCCTGGCTCCTGGTTTAATTTACCAGGCTACTTTTCATGGCTGTTTTTTTTTTCTTATAGAATTAACAATCAAATTATGCTAGTCAATTGTAATATTTGGACTCTTTCTTTTTATATTATTTCAGGTAACTCAAAATTTTCGAGCCGGGTAAGTTCGGGTTATTAAAATATTGGGTTCAGGTTGGACTAGTTCGGGTAATTACAATTTTGGGTTCGGGTCGGGTAAGTTCCATTTTGGGTTCGGGCCGGAAAATTTCAGGTAATTACAATTTCGGGTTCGGGCCGGGTAAGTTCCATTTCAGGTTCGGGTCGAAAATTTCGGGTAATTACAATTTCGAGTTCGGGTCGGGTAACATAAAAAAAATTCGGGTAATTCGGGCTTTACCCGAATAGTGCAAATTTGGCCCGATTAGCCCGAATGCTCACCCTTACCTGTCAGTTAACTTGGAGGGAGACAGTGGCGATGCAGTGCATGACAAGAGTAATAAGATGGCCGGGAAGGCCCACATCGAGGAGAGTGTCGTGGATGAAGGCCCAATGAAGCCGATTGTAGGCCTTTTCCAAATCCACTTTAATGGCCATGAGGCCCTTGCGCCTCGATTTCCGACGCATAGAATGAATTACTTCCTGGGTGATGATAATGTGGTCGGTAATCATGCATCCCGGAACAAAACTACACTGAGTGGGAGTGACGAGGTCACTGAGGTACGGTTTGATTCGATTAATCAGAATCTTTGTGAGACATTTGTATAAAATAGAGCAGAGAGCGATATGCCTGAATTGTGAGAGCAAAGAGGGGGACGAGATTTTGGGAATAAGGACTAGAATGGTACGATTAAGTTTAGAGTCCCAGAGGTCATGACTAAAGATATTCTAGAGAAAGCTCGTCACGAAAGAGCTAATAGTGGTCCACTAGGATTGGTAGAATAAAGCAGGCAACCCATCAAAGTCAGGCGCTTTATTGGGGGCCATGGTGAAGAAAGCAGTCTTGACTTCCTCGGGACTTAAAGGTCGGTTAAGATCATCTGTGGCGTGCAAAGGGAGAGGGGGGAATCGCCCAGACAGGGGCCAAGCGGGGAGGGAGGGGCCTTCGGAGCGGTAGAGAGCCTCGAAATTCCTACGGGCTAGGTCTTTGAGGGACTGAGGGCCAGTGTATACAGTGCCATCCTCAGCGGTGCAAGAAGTAATGCGCGTTTGCCGATGCTTGGAAGAAGTGAGAGCATGATAGTAGGAAGTATTCCTGTCGCCCGCTTGGAGCTACTGGCTGCGCGAGCGTTGATGCCAGAAGAGTTCTTCTTGAAGCAGAACTTGTTCGAGTTCAGCCTGCAGATAGACCTCAAGCGCCTGAAGGGAGGACGAGTCAGAATCCTCAGAAGGTTGTTGGATACCGGCCAAGCGGGCCATGAGACGTTTTTTTCCGGTGGAAAATATTCTCGAAGGTATCGATATTCCATTGACTGATCAGTATTTAAACTTGATATAACTGACCCTCCACTTTATACCAATTTTAGTCTAATATGATACATACTGACCGGAACTGGTCAGAGCGGAATGATATCCAAAACTCTTTCAAGTTTCAACATTAGCTGCGGTATTTTAAAACGGAAGAAAGTGATCTCTTAGGCCCAAAGAAGGCCTGACCCAGAGTCTTTGTAAGAAGAGCCCATTGGATATTGGATCGCCAGTTACGTAACGAACGAGCACGAGGACAGGGGGCGCGAAGTAGAGAAAAATAAAAAACGATGTGGAGGCGCGTGGTTTCACTTGCTCCGGAAACTTCATCCACGGGATCAACCTTACTTAGCAAAGTTGCCTCCTTTTGACACTCTTTTTTCAGTTTTCAATGCTCCAAGTTGTGAACTTTCTTAGTCTAGTATAGATATTGCAGTCATGGCTTTACACTGTTGTGGTATTGAATGTTAATTTCCAGAGAGGAGCTAGTAGGTTGAAGATTCCGAAAGCTTTTCTCGCTGATGAGCCCTCTGAGGTTCTTGTGTGATGTTGCATTTTCTGGCTGTAGAATTGCTTCTGTTTTTCTTTTATTTTAAGGGCATCATCAATATTATCTTGTGTGTGGCTTTTGAGTCCCAACCAGGGATTGCAATTGCATAGCTTTACAGGTTTCTTGCTTGCTTTCAGGACGAAATTGTAACATCCGTGAAGGACAAGAGCCCATTTTTAGCTTTTGTCATAGGTAATAAGCGGGCCTATGATATTACCTGTTCTCTTTACCTCTTTAATTAACCATAATTGATGAGACCATTGTTCTTTGATTGAAAGATAGATGCTTTCTTGTTGGCGGGGGACGTTCTCTAGTTGTTAGTTCTCACTTAGCATCAAATGTAGTTAGTAGTGAGATTAGAAAGATTTCAATTTGTGTTGACAATGGAAGATGCATTGAAATTAGTACGAACATCGGCTTTTCTTGATTGATATTAACAATTAAAGGTTGTAATAGATGCATGTTTCCGATCCCATGTTTGGTAAGGAGTTCCATTAAACTCATTTGGGATACCTGGATCCAAAACGACAGCTGATTTATAAGCTTTACTGCCTGCTTTCCAATTGAAGTTGAGCTTGTAATGGTGGTGCCTTTTGATAAGTTTCATACATTGACTTGCTTGGTATCATGTTCAATTCTGATGCTTTAATCTTTGAATGGCTGCTAACTATACCCTGGGTTTCCGGTGGCCCTGCTAGTGGGAAAACTACACAATGTTCAAAAATTGCTCGAAGTTTTGGCTTCACACATCTATGTGCTCTTGAATTGCTTAGGAGCAAATAGTGGCTAGCAATGAATATTTGTAACTATACCTCATTCTCGTTGTTGATAGGTCCTTGTTTCCATTATGCTTCATTTCTTTGTTTGACATCTTATGCTGGAATCAATATTCAGGAATGTGATTCTTGATACACTTAAAGACGGAAAAACTATTCCGTCAGAGGTAATGGTTAAACTGATACAAGAGGGGATGGAATCAAGTGGCAGTAGTAGGTTTCTCATCGAAGGTTTTCCCCGAAGTGAAGATAACCGCAAAACATTTGAACAAATTGTGAGTTTTCTTTTACTTTTATAGTCTGTGAATCTATGCAGCTTTTCTTATTATAGCATTGATGTAGGACGATGGTGACCTCCTAAAGATTTGATAAAATATGTATAAATTTTAAGATCTAGGGCTGCTGGAAGGTTTTCATTGTGCTGGAATATAAGATTGTAGAGTTGGAATTTATGAAATAAGGAACTAAAACAATGGAAGGTCTAGGAATTACTCATAAGGTTTATGTGAAGAACTAAGAATCACTCATAGGACTTGAAACAAAGAAAATTTTTGTAATCAAATAATAAGTCGAAATCAGTTCTATAGTTTAGGAATCATTTCCTAATTATCGAAGAATCACTATTACAGAGAAAAAGCTTCACACTTAGGAAATCATTCTATTTTTCATAATTAAAATTGTAGGACATTTTTATTCCTCACCAAGCATTTGCTCCAATGGTGAGTTTCGTATCAATCTTTAATGTCACCTAGTCCTTTTGGTATTAGATTTTCAATCACTTTTACATGATCTTATACTTGAATGGTTATTAATGAAACCAGTTTCTTTTTGAAACCATGTTGCTCTGGGTTCAGGTTAAAAAAGAGGTTGATATGGTACTTCTTTTTGATTGTCCAGAAGAAGAGATGATAAGGAGGGTGCAATTCAGTGATGAGGTACTTCTTGATTGTACGTATCATTTGAATCTAATAACTTTAAAACTATTGTAGTTAGTATGTTGTTACTTACTGACAGGGTGGGATTAGTGAGCATACAGATTCGATCAAGAAACGTATCAATGTCTTTAAAATAACAAGTGCTCCTATTATTGATTATTACACCAAGAAAGGAATACTTCACAAGGTACGTCTATAATGGACAAGGTATTGAAGTCATCATCTTTGGGTTTGATTGTCAGATTTAAAATCCTAATAGGTGCATCGGGTGATAGGTTTCCGTGTAGCCTGGAGGCATTTCTCCTCTTCTCTACTGCTTATTTTCATATGCAGGAAACATCTAATATGCTGCCTAACCATAGGACACAATGCATGCAGATTAATGTTAGGATAAATGAAGATGAAGATGGAAGTATTCGAACAAGTTCGCCCTCTTTTTACCTCCTGCAAGGTATGTTCATATCCTTTCCTGGTTCTCAACTTTGTACAACTTGATGACTTCATTTGAACTTGTATCTTGGTACCATCGATTCTCATTGGCAATAGTAACACTAGTCTGTTTCTTCATTGTATGACAAAATGCAGCCTCGCTTTTTTGATGCCCTGAAACTTAGAAGAATGGGGATGAATCTCTGGCTTTTACTTGTTAAAAACTTGTTAACCAGCATGTTGCACCGAATAACTCGACATTATTTTAATGATTGATCTAGTTACTTTTTCCACAGGCAACTATGAGAAGTTGACAGTTCCTGTTAAAGGGCATGAGCAATACGATATCACAATACATGTAGTCCCTTGAATCTTCAGCGTAAGAGTCTTGAAAGTAGTAAGGATACAACATCAACACTCACCTTTGAAGAACTCAGATTGTAGCAGAGACCGGGGTTATACCAAATTCGGAAATAGATGTGCTTGTATCAATCTGTGTCGTTCTGAATGACGCCCTTCCTGATCGCTCACTCTTTTCCTGATTGCTCAATGTAGAATACACTAGCTTCCTGGCAGATGGATGCATTTTCTGTTATTGAGTAGCAATTTTAATACTGTGACTCTTGAAATTACATGAATCTTTACTGATTTACATTATTTAGTGTTAACTAGTTTACATGTCTCTTTCCGATCGTATAAATTACGTATTGCGAGTAAATTATTTGGTTCCAACCAGTTTACATGTCTGATCAATGATTCTGAGGAACTTGAAGAGAATCTAAATGATTGGCTTTGATAGGAACAAGGTTTAAATCTAGTAGGCTGTTAAGATGCCCAAGCTGCATGCATCCCCGCACTGCTACTTGACACATATTGTAATGATAAACGATTTATCTCGTCGTAACCTTCTCTTGAATTCTCAAAACACCTGTCGTTTTGAGCCTCGAACTCTTGACCTCTAGGAATTGGAAGCTCTTTTAGGAGCCTTCCACAAGACATCAAGAAAAAAGTCATTCTTCAGTGCAACCTATGAATGCAAAATGTGCAGAAAAGGCACAAACTAGAGTTCTGGAACTAATCAAACACTAAATCTTAATGTATCTTTTGAAATTATATATTATCTAGAGGGTTGAATTCAATATTAATCATTAATGTCTTGTGCGTTCATCATTACTCATCATAGGATTCTTCTATTACTTGTTTTTTTTTTCTAAATCTGCAAAAAATATCAAAGCATCTACATCCGATAAATTATTAGGATAAATACAATTACTCAATTACACATTGTGCTCTAATTTAATGTATACTTCTCTACTAAAAGTTAAAAGAATGTAGTGTCAAGAATAGAAATGACAATTTTGGTTCGATCCCGGTATAAAATTAACAGGTTAAATTTGAATTAATCGAATTTCAATTCGGACTCAAATTTAGAGATCGATTTGAATTGATTTAAGCAAAATAACATTGATACTTAAAAAATTGATTAATTAAAAACTTTTCGTTTTGTTCAGTATAATTAAAATACTGAACACATTGTCATTCTAGATTTTAGGGTTCATACTTTAGATTTTAGGGTTCATAGGCCGCTTTTTAGATTTTAGGGTTCGTACTTTTTTTAACGTTCAAAGGATTTCGGCCGGGCAATACTAATCAAGACATCGTGTGTATACTAAACACATAGTCATTGACTAATTAAACAAATATTCTTACACCGTCCTCGTAATGTTTCATTTAAATTTCATAAGCTCTGCTGTTATGTCCCCTCAAATCTTAATTATACTATAAAATATTGCATCAAACGTATGTTTAAACGAGAGTTGGTGCTGACGTTGAAGTGTCAACTAATACCGGAAAATATTAGAATACTTATGCCTTAAACTTATTTAAGCAATGTTTTTAAAACTGACCTGAAAATTAAATCGATAAGACAAAAAATTGAAGGTTTAAAATGTTCAACCAGTATTGGATATCTATAAAATCGCTAAAGGATGAATAAAATTAAAGAATTTGAAATATGATTGTTCTTACCTATCAAGAATTTGAAATTTAATTAAAAATATATTGTTAAATAAAAATTAATTGATTTATTTTAATTTTAAAACTTATTAAGTTACAAAATTAATCGATCAATTAATAAACTGATCATTTTTTAAGAACAAGAGTTATTAAAGCAAAATCGAACCAAAATTTTGAAAACTAAACTAAAAAGTTAGACAATTCAAAATTTCTACAATTGAACCGGCTGAACTAGTTTAGTTTTTTAATCATTTCATTTAAGCTAATCAGAGAATGATTAACGATGAGTAGTATAGAATTAGTGGAGCCAAATCAAATTTAATTTGTAGTTTCTTAAGAGATTTAAAACTTAAACGTTACAAAGTTTAGGGTTGGAGCAGCCTGTTCCTATTAGGGTGTTCTAACCCTGTGTCAATTAATTTTGTCCATACATTTATGTAGACCACTTCATCATCATCATCACACTCAGTCTTGAAGAAAAAGGTGTAGGAGAGTGTGAGGTTAAAACCTTTCTTCTTGACTTGTATTATTTCGTGTGTAAAATATATACAGTTGAGTAAAGGTTCTAGACTATTCAGAGGTACAAGATATTATTCGTTGTAACAGAAATTGGTTATATACAACTTGTTAGGTTGTTGCAGATTGCTTTGGGAGACATGTGCTATCTGTAGAGAAATCAACGACACTGGGCCCAGGAGAAGTTGTTTGGCCCAATAGCTTGGTCGTGGACTTGGATGATTGAGCAGAACTTTGTGGGGCAGATTCCTTTACACCCCCACGCAAACGAAACCTAGGATTGGGAACTAGGTTTAGTTTGAAAGACAGATCTTCAAACCGTGCGGCATGGAGAGGCTTGGTTAGTATGTCGGCGAGCTGGTCGGTCGTAGGAACATAGCGTACGTCAAGGAGACCAGCAGCGATTTTATCGCGCACGAAGTGAACATCGATCTCGATGTGCTTTGTGCGAGCATGGAAGACCGGATTTTGAGAGAGAGATCTGGTGCCGTTGTTATCACAACAGAGAATGGGCGATCGAGGAGGCGGAAACCCAAGCTCAGAGAGAAAGGAGGTTAACTAGAGAACCTCGGTAGACAGTTGAGAGAGAGCCCTATATTCGGCCTCTGTGCTGGATCTCGCAACCACCGTCTGCTTCTTGGAGCTCCAGAAGATAAGGTTGCCGCCAAGGAAGACACAGCCACCGCTGGTGGACTTACGATCGTCGGGAGAGCTGGCCCAGTCAGAGTCACTGAATGCCTGAAGATCAAGTGGAGATGACGACGATCGGAACAGTAAGCTGAGATCAGAGGTGCCTTTCAGGTAACGTAGAACTCTCTTTAGGGCAACCAAGTGAGGAATAAGGGGAGCCGATAGAAACTGACTTAGTTTATTGACCATAAAGCTAATGTCTGGACGGGTATTGCACAGATACTGGAGAGCACCAACCAGACTTCGATACAGAGAGGGATTTTCAAAGGGTAAACCTTCATGATGAGAGAGTTTGATCCCCGTTGCAGCTGGAGTGGAGGAAGGCTTACAAAGCAGCATATTAGCTTGGGTAAGTAAACTTCGAATGTAGCCACTCTGAGATAGAAATAAGCCTGTATTGTTTCTGTAAACTTCAAAACCCAAAAAATAATGTAAATGTCCCAATGTTTTGAGAGCAAATTGTGTACTGAGTTTGGTAATAATAGAATGTATATGTGATTTGTTGTTGCCTGTAATGAGAATGTCGTCCACATAAACCAGTAGGATCAGGATATGGCCATTGGTATTTAGGTAGAACAGAGAGGTGTCAGCTTTAGAGTTTAGGAAACCCCATTGAAGAAGAGCAGAGCGAAGTTTGTGATACCAGGCTCGCGGGGCCTGTTTTAAGCCATAGAGGGCTTTAGATAGTTTACAGACATGATGAGGGAGAGATGGATTTTCAAAGCCTTGAGGCTGAGAAATGTAGACAAGTTCTTTTAGGTCACCATGGAGGAAGGCATTATTAATGTCAATTTGCTGAATGTCCCAATTGTGGGAAGCAGCAAGGGATAGGACAACCTTAATGGTGGAGGCTTTAACCACAGGAGAGTAAGTGTCGAAGAAGTCAATGCCAGGGGTTTGGGAAAAACCCTTGGCTACAAGGCGGGCTTTATGTTTGGCTATAGTTCCATCAACATGGTACTTGGTCCGAAAGACCCATTTAGTGCCTAGGATGTGCATAGAGGGATCATAGGGTACTAGTGTCCAGGTGTTGTTTTTCCGTAAAGCAGAGATTTCCTCACACATGTCATTATACCAGATGGGAATGCTGAGGGCTTGGGTAACAGAGTCAGGTTCAGAGGAGGGAATAGAAAGAAGAGAGGCAACATAGATTTTTGGTTTGAAAATGCCGCTCTTAGATCGGGTTTGCATAGGATGTGTTGAGGGAAGAGTGGGAGGAGCAGTGTAGATAGTAGGGGAAGAGGAAGAGGGTAGAATAGGTGGTGAAGAAGAAGCATTATTAACAGGAATAGCAAGAGATGGGGAAAGTACCTGATGATGTGCTGTGGAAGGAGAGGTCGCAGGAGAGAATTCTTGCACAGGAGAGCTGCTGGAGGATGGCCTTGGACGATGAAACTGTTGAGGAGAGACCACAGATTGTAGAACAGAAAATGGTAGACTAGGGGAGGAAGAAGAAATTGAGGAGGGGTTGGAAGGAAATAGAATGGGATAAGGAAATTCAAGTTCATTAAATTCAACATGCCTAGAGATGTGAATGGTGCCTTTGCTGGTGAGACATTTGTATCCCTTATAAACAGGACTGTATCCTAGGAAAATACATTTGGTGGTGTGGAAGTTAAATTTATGAGGGGAATAAAACCGGAGGTATGGAAAGCACGAGCAACCAAAGGTTTTAAGAAAAGTATAGTTGGGCTGTTTATGGTATAAGAGTTCAAAGGGGGAGAGGTTCTGTAATTTGGCAGATGGTAGGTTATTTATGAGGTAAGTGGCTGTGGTGAAGGCCTCAAGCCAAAACCGCAAGGGTAGATGAGCATGAGCTAGAAGAGTGAGCCCGGTTTCAGTGATATGACGATGTTTTCTCTCAGCTATGCCATTTTGTTGGTGAGTATAGGGGCAGCTGAATCTTGTTTGGATCCCATGCTTAGATAGAAAGGGCAAGAAGTCTTTGAATTCCCCACCCATGTCTGTGTGAAAGGCTTTTATCTTGCTGTTAAGTTGAAGTTCAATAAAATTTTTGAATTGAATAAATGTGGCAAGGGCTTCGGATTTTAGCTTTAGTGGATAAAGCCATGTGAACCTAGTGTAAGCATCCACAAATATTAGATAATATCTATGGCCTTCGGTTGACAGCAGAGGGGAAGAACCCCAAATGTCTGAATAGACAATTTCTAAGGGATGTTTGGCAGAAATATCATGAGTTTGAAAGGGTAGTTTATGGAGCTTGCCTTGTTTGCATGAGTCACAGAATTTCAAATCTTTGGTATTAAGATGAATTTTCATTGAATGAAGAACTTGTTTCAGTACATGTGATGATGGATGACCAAGTTTGGCATGCCAAACATTAACATTATTTGTAGACAATTGAGCAGAAAGAGCTTGTGGATGAGAAACTAGGGTAGAAGTATTCGGAAGAGAGGATGATGGTGGACTGTTCTTGAATTGAGTGATATGTTGAGGTTGAGGTGGAACATCAAGGCTGTAGAGGCCATCCCGAAGCATCCCTTTGAGAAGAATTGTCCCCGTGGTCTTGTCCTTAAACAAACACATTGTGTCAGAAAATTCTACAATAATGTTGTTGTCTTTTGTGATTTTGGAAATACTCAGCAGATTCTTAGTGATATTTGGTACATGAAGTATTTGGTGCAAAGATAATGGGGTGTGTTTAGTGTTTTTGAATTGAATGTAAGATGAACCAATGTGTGTAATAGGTAAAGAGTTTCCATTACCTACTGTAACCTGATCATTACCAGTATAGGCTGAACCGATAGAAAGATTATTGAGATCAGTAGTGATATGATTTGTTGCTCCAGAGTCAACATACCAAGTGGAACCACTAGGTTGATCAGTACCAGTATTTGTTTGAGCTATGAAGGCTTGTGGTGTCCCATTGTATGTGTGCTGCTGTCCAGTACTATGAGAGTGATGTTGTGTAGATGAATTTGATGATTTCATTTGCTGATTTCCATGCCATGACTTATCAAATCGCTTGTAGCATCTAAGTGCATCATGCCCTGGTTTTTGACACAGTTGGCAGTATAGTCTATTAGCACCAGTCCATCTTCCTCTACCACGACCACCCCTTCCTCTAGAAGTGTGACCTCCATGATTTCTAGCTTGATTGGGATTCCTGTTATAGGATGCAAGATTGACTGAAGGAGAGGAAATAGTTAGATTATGAGATGCAGTATTTAGTTATTCAAGTCTTGTTTCATGCATCATAAGACTATACTGCACATCTTGTAAGGTTGCATTCTGCATTGTGTGAGTTAGTAGGACAACCACTGGGTCATAATCATGGCCTAGGCCATTTAAAGCACTGAGTATAAGTTCATGATCTGATACTGCATGTCCTGCTACCTTAAGAGAATCTCCAATTGATTTTATCTTCTGTATATAATCTGAAATTGTCTGTGAGCCTTTTTGGATTGTTGACAGTTGCTGTTTTAATTGCAGGACCCGAACCATTGATGTTTGTGCATACAGACTCTCCAGTATTTTCCAGCATTCAAGAGAGGTGGAGGAATGATTTACCTGACCTACTACATCCTCACCTATAGTGGAAAGGAGCCAACAAAGAAGTAGTTGATCTGATCTTCGCCATAAGCGGTATTCTGGATTCAAAATGGTTTGAGGAGTCTCTGTTGATGTTGCTGCTGGTTCTGTGATAATTTGTGGTGGTGGAGATACATCTGAGGAGATGAAATCTTCCAGTTCAAGGGCTCGAATGGCTGTTGTGACTTGTGCTCTCCAGTTGATGAAATTGGTTCTGTCCAATTTGATTGGTAAGTTGAAGTTGAGTGTTTTTGCCAAAGCTGGAAAATCTAGAAGAGGGGTAGAGATTTGTGATTGGCGAGTTTGATGAGAGGTTGAGGAAGAGTCTTGAGCCATTGTGACGTTGGTCAGTATGAGGGCTCTGATACCATGAAGAAAAAGGTGTAGGAGAGTGTGAGGTTAAAACCTTTCTTCTTGACTTGTATTATTTCGTGTGTAAAATATATACAGTTGAGTAAAGGTTCAAGACTATTCAGAGGTACAAGATATTATTCGTTGTAACAGAAATTGGTTATATACAACTTGTTAGGTTGTTGCAGATTGCTTTGGGAGACATGTGCTATCTGTAGAGAAATCAACGACACTGGGCCCAGGAGAAGTTGCTTGGCCCAATAGCTTGATCGTGGACTTGGATGATTGAGCAGAACTTTGTGGGGCAGATTCCTTTACAAGTCTGATGTCCCGCAGTTAAGCGAGATCTTGGGAAGTCTGATAGTACGCAACCTTACCCCTATATGTAGACTACATATATAAATAAAATTTAATAGACCATAGTAGCACCTAGTTATTTTTTCAATCATTAGCAAAGTCTTACGTTAAATAATCTTTTATAATTTATTTTAAAGGGCCTTGATTTATTATATAATTGATATATTGCCTGTTAATTGCCCCACACGAATTGGCATATTACAATTTTTTAAGCCTCCACGTCTGTATGTTTGTTCTGCGTTGCCTTTTTTTTTTGCAAGCTAAAGAAATTGCATGTTCTAGCACTAACTTGTCAAAATAGTAAGTCGGCTCACATGGCAAAGAATCAAGGCTTTGTTGAAACCCTTCTATAATAAAACTGAAGCCCCTGAACTTCATTCTCGTCCCAAGAACGCCAACTCATTCACTCTTCAACCCACAAAAAGGTTTCGACCTAAAAACATGGCAAAATCATCACCAACCCTTTATCTGCTGTTACTGATCTCTCTATATATCTCAAGCACAGCAAAATCTGCTGCAACTGCACCTAGTTCTCTAAGTTTTGTAAAATCCTCATGCAACGCCACCACATATCCCGCCGTGTGCTTCCAGTCTTTGTCACCTTTTGCCACTTTGATCAGAAGAAACCAACGCCTGTTGGTTCACACAGCTTTGTCGGTGAGCTTGTCAAGAGTTGGTAACACCAGGAGATTCGTGCACAAGCTTACAAAACTCAGTGGACTCAAGGATCGTGAAAGGTCAGCCCTCAGGGACTGTGTCCAGGAGGTTAGTGACTCCATTGACAGCTTGAGTCAGTCCATTAAAGAGCTCAAGAAGACAGGTAGTTATAAAGGCAAGGACTTCGAGTGGCGTATGAGCAACATCGAGACATGGGTTAGTGCTGCCTTGACCGACGAAGGCACCTGTCTTGATGGGTTCGACAGTAAGGCCTTGAACGGTAGGGTGAAAACTTCTATCAAGGAGAGGATTGTGAGTGTTGCTCACGTTACTAGTAATGCACTTGCGTTGATTAACAAGTACGCCTCCACTCATTAGCTTGCTTTACGTGAGGGTTGTGGTGATGATTTTAGTTAAAACGAATGGTTACTCAATCAAATCCTTCTTGTTCTTTGTTTGTCTCATTCGAAGTTGGAACTTATCCAATTCATTGATGCGTGAAGAAAGAAATGTCATGATTAAGATGTTTTGAATAAGTTATTTGATAAATTTAACGAGAGTCCTTATATTAGGTAAGAATGACAGTTCATGTTCGATTCGAAATTTTTGATCCAAACAATTTAGATAGTTAAATCTCTTAACTACATATCTCAATTTTGAGTCCTCAAAATAAAGAAATCTGTTTGGCTAGCACTTTACTTCTTACAGACTGATCTGGTATAAGTAGGGATTAGTCTAGGTGTGAATAGTTTAAAGACACTATCTAAAAGTTGAGACCCTCTTAAGACATCTTGTGGGATAAACCAAAAAAAAAATCTTAAATAATATTATTTTATTTTAATTGGTTCGAATTAGATTGAGATGACTCTCGTAAATTTGAATTCGAACTTCTGATTAGCTTGAACTTAATTTATTGATTTTGTGTTGAACCCTTTTTTTATTAAGTATATATACTAAGAGCGAGTTCGGATGGACGATCACGCAATGCATCCAACCCGTCCATTTAATCTGACGACTTATCTTGTTTATTGAATGTTGTGTCGTGAGGCGACCACGCAATACATCCCGACCGTCCATTCAATATGACAGCTTATCTTGTTCATTGAATGTTGTGTCGTGAGGTGACGACGCAATCCATTCCGCCCGTGCATTTAATCTGACGGCTTATCTTGTTCATTAAATGTTGTGTCCTCGGGCGACCACGCAATCCATGTCCTTGCGAAGACTTATATCTGTTCATTGAATGTTGTCTCCTCTTCTGCAAAAATTTCTCTCTCTTTATTTTTCCTCTCCGCACTTGCCTTCCTTTGCTCTCTCGCTTCTTTCGTTTCCAGATTTGGTCGCTTCTTTTTCGTGCCCTGATGATTAGTAAGTCTGCAGCTGTTTATTGCCGTGGTTTTATATTTCCGTTTGTTACTTTCGTTCACGTTTTATCGTATGCACAGACGGCGTACGGTTTTCTCTCCGGCCTTTGTTTTTCCTATTCGCACTTGCCTTCCTCTGCTCTCTCAGCTGTTTATTGCAGTGGTTTTATATTTTCGTTTGTTACTTTCGTTCACATTTTGTCGTGTGCACAGACGACCTACGGTTTTCTCTCCGGCCTGGGTAAGTTTGCTTCATTTTTTTCCCATTTTTTAAGTATATATACTAAGAGCGAGTTCGGATGGACGACCACGCAATGCATCCCACCTGTCCATTTAATCTGACGACTTATCTTGTTCATTGAATGTTGTGTCGTGAGGCGACCACGCAATGCATCCCGGCCGTCCATTCAATCTGACGGCTTATCTTGTTCATTGAATGTTGTGTCGTGAGGTGACAACGCAACCCATCCCGTCCGTCCATTTAATTTGACGACTTATCTTGTTCATTGAATGTTGTATCCTCGGGCGACCACGCAATCCATGTCTTTGCGACGGCTTATATCTGTTCATTGAATGTTGTCTCCTCTTTCGCAAAACTTTCTCTCTCTTTATTTTTCCTCTCCGCCCTTGCCTTCTTCTGCTCTCTCACTTCTTTTGTTTCCAGCTTTGGTCGCTTCTTTTTCGTGCCCTGATGATTGGTAAGTCTGCAGTTGTTTATTGTCGTGGTTTTATATTTCCGTTTGTTACTTTCGTTCACGTTTTATCGTGTGCACAGACGGCGTATGGTTTTCTCTCCGGCCTTTGTTTTTCTTATTCGCCCTTGTTTTCCTCTACTCTCTCAGCTGTTTATTGTCGTGGTTTTATATATCCGTTTGTTATTTTCGTTCACGTTTTGTCGTGTGCACAGACGACCTACGGCTTTCTCTCCGGCCTGGGTAAGTTTGCTTCATTTTTTCCCATTTTCTCTCTCTTTGTTTTTCCTGTCCGCCCTTGCCTTCCTCTGCTTTCTCACTTCTTTCGTTTCCAGACCCTAATGATTGGTAAGTTTGCAGCTGTTTATTGCCGTGGTTTTATATTTTCGTATGTTACTTTTGTTCACGTTTTATAGTGTGCACAGACAGCCTACAGTTTTCTCTCCGGCCTGGATAAGTTTGCTTAATTTTTTTTCCCATATTCGCTCTCTTTGTTTTTCCTGTCCGCCCTTGCCTTCCTCTGCTCTCTCAGCTGTTTATTGCCGTGATTTTATATTTTCGTTTGTTACTTTCGTTCACGCTTTGTCGTGTGCACAGACGGCCTATGGTTTTCTCTCCAGCTTGGGTAAGTTTGCTTCATTTTTTCCCATTTTCTCTCTCTTTATTTTTCCTGTCCGTCCTTGCCTTCCTCTGCTCTCTCACTTCTTTCGTTTCCACCTTTGGTCAGTTTTCCTTCTTGGTCAGCACCTACATTCAGGGGAGAAAAATCATGCCTCAAATAAAGAAGACGTAGTGTAGACTTGCATATGACAACATTTATCATGTTCTTCATCGTCAGTGTTAACAAACTTGGAGCACCTAGATCCAGGGGAGAAAAATCTGAAAAAGGATTCCTCATTAAGTATATATAATAAGAGCGAGTTGGGATGGACGACCAGACATAGTGCAGACTTGGATATGAGGAGGACAAACTTGGAGCACCTACATTCAGGCGAGAAAAATATGAAAAAGGATGCTTCAAATAAAGAAGACGTAGTGCAGACTTGGATATGAGGAGATTTATCATGTTGTTCATCATCAGTGTCAGTCCATATAGGAGCTACTTGTGATCCAATAGGAAGATTGTAAATGCGTAGATCAAGATTGTATCTTGAAGAATTGTAATATTATATAGCATAATTTGGTTACCGCTTCGTCTCAGTTTCCAGTTCGTCTTACTTATGGCTTCGTGTTATTTTAATATGTGCACTATATTAAAAGTAAGGCGAAGTTTAAGTAAGACGAAGTGAAAGCAGGACGATAAAAGTAAGACGATAAAAGTAAAGACGAAGTGAAAGTAAGATGATAGAAGTAAGACAATAGAAGTAATCCGATCGAAGTAAGACGAAGTGAAAGTGAGATAGGACGATAGAAGTAAGACGATCAAAGTAAGACTACCAAAGTAAGACGAAGTCAAAGTAAGACGATTGAAGTAAGACGATAAAAGTAAGACGAAGCGAAAGTAAGACGATAGAAGTAATCCGAGCAAAGTAAAACGATGTGAACGTCTGATGAAATTAAAGTAAGACGAAGTGCAAGTGAGACGAGGTGAAAGTAAGAAGATCAAAGTAAGACAAAGTCAAAGTAAGATGATAGACGATAGAAACTGAGATTAAGCAGTCAAACTAAAACTATAGAAAAGTCAAACTAAGACGATAGAAGCTAAGATGAAGTAGAGTGAATAGGCGAAGTTAAACTAGGACGATGAAAATAAGACGATAAAAGTAAGACGAAGTCAAAGTAAGACGATAGAAGTAAGATGATAAAAGTAAGACGAAGTGAAAGTGAGAGGATAGAAGTAATCAGATCAAAGTAAGACGATGTGAAAGTCCAACGAAATCAAAGTAAGACGAAACGAAAGTAAGACGATAAAAGAAAGACGAAGTGAAAGTAAAACGATACAAGTAAGATGATCAAAATAAGACGATCAAAGTAAGACTAAGCCATAGTAAGACGATAGAAGTAAGACGATCAAACTAAGACAATAAAAGTAAGACGATCAAAATAAGACGATCAAAGTTAGACGAAGCGAAAGTAAGACGAAGTGGAAGTCAGATGATAGAAGTGAGACGATAAAAGTAAGACGATCAAAGTAAAACGAACTGAAAGTAATCAAAGTAAAACGAAGTGAAAGTGCGACTATAGAAGTAAGACGGTTAAAGTAAGACGAAGAGGAGTTAAGTCAAACTAAGACGATAAAAACTAAGACGAAGCAGAGTCATGTTTGACTCGCGCCTTTCGTCTTACTTTGACTTACTCTTCCACCTCATGTTTGACTCGCTCTTCTGTCTCATGTTTGATTCGTGCTTGCTCCTTCTGTCTGATTCTGGTTTGCGCATTTCGTCTCATTGTGTTGTTTCATTATTATTTGTTCTTCATGAAAATCATTTACTTGATGATAACAAATATTCACATTAATGAGAACCAAAATAAACAGCACAAAGTATAAGAACGGATTATATACACCAAACAAAACTTCTTGTCTTCTTGTTCCTTGTTCGTCGCCCTATCTTCGTCTGCTTTCTTCTTCTTTCTTGTTCCTCCTCTCCGCCCCTATTTGTTATTGATCAATAATGAATTAAGACCGTAAATACTTCAATATTTCTGTCATCATGGCCTTCATTTCCTTCACTTATGCTCCAAGTGACTTGAAATCTCGTCGAAGTTTAACGATTTCCTCTCGTGAGTCACTTAATGAGGTGGGATGACCTTCCGCATCATCGTTATCGTCGTCCTTCTATTGTGCTGCTTCAATATCAGTCACTGAAGGATGTGGATCGTCAGCGTTATCATCGTCCTTCTGTTGCGCTCCTTCAATATCAGTGACTGAAGGATCGAGATCGTCATCGTTATCATCATCCTTCTGTTGCGCTGCTTCAATCCTTTCAGAATCTTCTCCCCGGTTTAGCTCTTCGGTTTTCTTCTCCTCTTGCTGACATAGGGCCCGAACTCTTAGTAACCTTTTTGCTTTCTTCGATATATCGGATAGAAGTATCTCCCCTTTTCGTTTCACGGAGAACGTCTCTATGCCCTGTACCTGGCTAGCTTCTCTGTGAGAAATCTTCGAATCTTTGGATGATGTCTTCTGTTCAACCATAGGCATTTTCTTAGAATCTACTTCTTTTTTGTCCAGAATCTTTAAGCCCATTTTAGCAATCGTTGCGGAATTGATAAAACTCTTGGGATTTATCTTCATTCTGTTTCTTCTGTCCAGGAGACCTCCAGAATCTTTGAATATCCTTGTCAATAATATTCCATATGGGAAATTGTTCAATTCCTTCTTCGTCTTTAACATATAGTCAAAAATAAGGAATGGTAAATCAACGGGTTGTCGATTGAGTAGATGGAATAGGCACTGTTCATCTAACGTTGTCACCAGATGCCTTGAGTCTGTTCTTGGTAGAATGCAATGGAAAAGGATTGAATGTAGAATCCTCGCCTTCGGCACAAGACTTAATGCTTTCTTCTCCTTAGGATCGTTGTTTGCATACAACAGTCGATTGATTTCACTCTCCTTCACGCTAGCCTGCGTCGTCCATCTGGCTTTACTACTGAGCTTTTCTCCAGTAGATGAACACTCGGTGACTTTCTCAATTTTCTCCATTGTCACTATGACCGACAATCTATCCACTGTTGATACGACAGTATTGTCTACCGTATGCATATTCTTCTAGAAATCATAAACTTCGTTCTGATATATAGTTTCTTGAACTTGAAAGAACTTTCTCCACTCAGCTGCAACTATCTCCGGTTCAATGTCCATGTTGTCTTTCCTCAACGACTCAAAATCCACAAGTCTTCCGTAAATCATTGTTGATTCCATTTCCTTCTGTTATTGGTAAAGGAGTTACAGCATAGATTTCTTCTGTAAGGTAGGGTTAGTTACTAAAGTTGAGAGAACAGAGTGATGCAAAACTTTTGTTGGGTATACTTCAAAGGTCGATGTCAGGGCATATAAAGACTATTGGAATTCTTCCCTCCAAAACTTTCTTCTTGCAGAAGTTACCAGCTGTAACTTTGTGTTAGTAACGCCGTTAATTCTCACGACCTTTTAACTGGGTTGTGACTTGTCAAACGGTTGGTCACGTAACATAATCACATTAAGGTTTCGTCTGATTTCCTTCAGCCGTTCTTCACTTAATTGCTTGGTGAAGTTGTCTCCAAAAGTCGTCTTAGTTCTCTTCAGCCTTTACCAAAATTATACATCAGTAACTAATTTCGTTATTATATGATTTCCAGCAAAATCGTGAATCGTCTTATTCTTGCTTCACAGTCTTCCCGTTTTTTATGATAACAAATTATCTTAGTTTTTAGAAAGAAAGTTTTATTAATACGATATACAATATAAGACTCTGTACAATGAAAAAAAAACTTGCCCAATCTGTACATACGTCAGATAAATACTTGCGCAATCTGTACATACATCAGAAAATATTGCCCAATCTGTACATAAAAAAATTACTTACCCAATCTTCAATTTTAACTGATTCAAAATTTCTCACCCGCCAATATTTTTGTCGCTATTCCTATTCACAGTTGTTTACTTATCGATTATTTAAGTATGGAACACACACAAAAGAAAACCTTTCTATGCTTTCTTCCGCTGTCTTTGTTATTTTGGTCTTTCTCTCCCTATTTGTTATTGATCCAATAGATCATGACCGAAGATGTTTCATAACCTCAGAAAACATTTGTTTGATTTCGGTGCGCAGTGACTTCATGTCGGTGCGCAGTGATTTCATTTCTTCTCGTATATACTGTACTTCCTTGTACAAGTCAGTCACTGAAGGATGCGGATCATCAACGTTATCATCATCTCTCTCTTCTGCTGCTTCAATAGCGATAGTAGTAGTATATGCGTCTGAAGATATGACATCTGGTCCGGTGATTACAAAGGTGGGAGGTTTGAAAGATAAGTTTGGTTTCGAAAGATCGAGGTCATCAGGTCCGGGTAGTCTTGGAACTTGTCGTCCAAGTAGGTGCACTGCTTCTGTAAAGGATGACACACAACTCAAGGGTCTAATGTGCATAATTAAGTGCACAAGAGTCGTTCTGTAGTCTCCTTCTATAATTTTTCCAACTACCTCACAAGTTTCCTCCATCGTCTGGCGACCAAATTTACTTCCTGATGCCTCTGAAATGTAACAGGAGGCATAGGTTCTACTCTGCTGAACTCCAAAGCATGCCTCATCTATGTTTCTGACTTCATATGCAATCTCAACTTCAGTCAAATCACCCTTCTTCCCTTCAGGGTACATTTTCTTCTTCCCTTTTTTCCAATTACGAACAAAGTAAGGCTGTAGGTCAGGCAGAACCTTGATCATAGTTTGCTTTGTGATAGGGAAAATAGTATGTACTTGCTTTGTCATCTGTGTAGGGTATGGTCTGGTCCCTTCATGTCTCAAAAACTCATACATACTCTTCTCATGATAATTCAACAGATGCATTGTACTACTATCTACCAAGATTGGTTCAAATTGTAGCTTGACTGACCTATTCTGGATTTCTCTAATCATTAGAGAGCTACTACTACTCACAGGTTCAACTTCTTCAATAATTTTCATCTTTAAATCCTCTTTTCTCAGTGGTTGAGAACGATTTGCCTGTGCTCTACTGTGTTCAACTGACCTTTTCTTCCGTTGAACAACAGAAGCAGTGTTCTTCTTCTGACATCTTTTCTGCTTTTTTTTCTCTCTCCGATCACTTAAGAAGTCTGTTGTTGAGGTTGAATTTCCTTGTTCTGAAATTCCAACCTCTTTTCAGTCTCAGCTTCTAAAATTACAGCCTCCGGTTTCTTTTTCTCTTCAATCAGTGGAGAAGTCTGTTGTTGAGATTGAATTTCCTTGTTCTGAAATTCCAACCTCTTTTCAGTCTGAGCTTCTGAAATTACAGCCTTCGGTGCTTGCGTCTTAGAGTCTCCACCCTGATTCAACTCTTTTCTATCCTTTCCCTTTTCTTGACGAACGCTTCGTACTCTAGCCGAGCTTTTTCCCTGCTTGGGTTTGTCCGAAAGCAGTGTTTCCCCCTTTCTCTTTAAGGTCGTTTGCCTCTCCGATTTTCCTAACTGGCTAGAATCAGTGTCTTCTGATTCCAGATTCTTCAAACCCATTCTCGTAATAGTTGTAGCATTGATCTTGCTTTTGATATTCATCATCATCATGTTCCCAATGTCCAGGCGAACTCCACAATCTCTGAAGATTCTCGTCAGCATCATGTCATATGGTTGGCCAATCCAGTCTTTCTTGGACTTTATGATATAATGGAAGATAAGATATGGAAGGTTTATGGACTGGTGATTGAGTAGATGATATAAACATTGCTCATCTAACGTCGTCACCAGATTTCTCGATCATGTCCTTTGCAAAACACAATGACAGAGAAGTAAGTGCAGAAGCCTAGCCTTCGGCACAAGACTTGAGGCCTTCTTTTCCTTTGGGTTATTACTTTCATATAGTTGTCAGTTAATATCAATCTCATCCGCGCTAGCTTGAGTCATCCATTTAGCCTTGTGAGCGAGCTTTACTCCTACACATGCACACTCAGTAGCCTTCTCGATTTCATCCACCGTCACGATGATGGACAACCCGTCCATGGCTGACACTAAAGTATTTTCGATTGACTTAATGTTTTTCCAGAAATCGTATATACTGTCTCATTTATCTCGAAGAACTTCTTCCATCCGGATGCTACAATCTCCGCTTCTATATCCTTCTGGTTCATCTTCAAGGACTCAAAATCAACTAGACGGTCTGTTGTGATCCATTGCTCCATTTCTTTTCGTGGTTAACAAATAACTAAATGCACAAATGTATTTCTGAAAGAGGTGAAGTTAATTTTTGAAATTGAGAGTGAGAGCAAGGGAAGGTTTAATATGGAAACATAGTAATGAAAAGTTTTTCTCGAGAGTTCTTTTGATAAGTGCATATTTGTCTGATATTTATGTTTTAATTATTCCTTTTTGTTCCTCCTGTTGATGCAATTATTGGGACTTAATTTGATTTAATATTTCCTTGTAGGGAATTACAATCTTTGCATAACGTGGGAAATTAAGAGGAAAACAACAATTAAATCAAAGACAGGAGACATAGGCGCAACAAGGAAATGAATTGGAGGAGTGCATGCCCAACGTACGTGACCTAAGGAGGGCTGACATGGAAGCTTGGAAATATAAATAGAACAAAACAAAAGAAAGCAAGAGAGGATGCGACGTTGAGGAATGGAGCAGAGTCAACAC
This sequence comes from Erythroxylum novogranatense, assembly GCA_029891385.1. Taxonomy (NCBI): domain Eukaryota; kingdom Viridiplantae; phylum Streptophyta; class Magnoliopsida; order Malpighiales; family Erythroxylaceae; genus Erythroxylum; species Erythroxylum novogranatense. Next base: position 89,471,065 of record CM057233.1, on the reverse strand, counting down.
GTGAAGCACGTTAGCAGAGGGGAATTAAAAAGAGTTTTACATTGACAAGTGATTTTTAATGGTCTTGTCATTGAACAGCCACAAGAAGAAGAAACAAGAGGAAGTGGCGACGGCTGAGTGGAAGACAAAAAAGAAAGAAAGAAAATCACGCAACAGTGGAAGATAGCAGCTGAAAACAGGAGAAAGCAACAGGCAACGACAATTTTGGAGAGATCTTCTAGTTTTTCTTCTTTCCCTTGTTATTTAGACTATGTTAATTAAGAATCTTGTTTTGTTTAATTCCGTTATGAGTAGCTAAATCGTTTTAGTGGGGGAATTCCAATTGTTATGCTTTGACTCGTGAGACCTATTGTTCTGATTATTTGGTTTATAATATTCGTACTATTTCTGTTTTACTGTCATTATTTATTAATTGATTATGCGATTAGAGCCCGATTGTAGAATTAGTTAATTAACATATCGCCAACTGATTTACTTGGTGGTGTTAGCTGGGTGATTAGTGTTTGTGGCAATTGGCACTAGGACATATTACTTGTCTGATTTTGTGTTGAGAAACTTGCGATCTAATTAGATGAAACACGAGTCAGTGCGTAGTCAGTTAGGATTAGTGTTTCTTTAGAGCTTAATGCTGTTAATTAATTGAATATCGGAGAGAGTCTCGAAGGGGTTATTAGTTAATTAGGGAACATTTTAAAGGAGTCTCTATGATTGTTCTAAAATTAAGAAGAAGCGAAGGAGCCAGAGGTAGTTGGTAACCATAGCTAACTTATTATTAAACCAAAGAAAATATTTGAGTCGATGATCGAGGTCTATGCATAATAATTAGGAATTTCCTGACTAGTTGTCGTTATTTGAGTTAATCAATTTTATCTGTGTTCTTTGCTAGTTTAATCATAGTTGTTATTTTATTTGATATCAATTGTGTTAATCATTTATTAGTGATTAGATTAATTAGTAGTTTAGTGGAAAACTCCAAAACCCCCTTTTTAATTAATTTCACTCGTTCTTTGGCATTTGAATAGAATCAATTTATTCCATTCTTTGTGGATCGACCCCATTACCACTGTATGCAATTTATATTCGTTTGGTGTTTGGGATTTATTTTTGGTGGACTCGATAACCATCAAATTTTGGCGCCGTTACCGGAGAACTGGTAACTAATTGATTTTGTATTGTTTTATCCCTAAGAACATTCGTACGGGAGATTCCATCTTGTACGACCCTGAGATCGAAAAGACTGCTAAGAGGCTCAGGAAGTTGAGCAAACTGAGGAAGAAGCAAGGAGAAGTTAGTGGATTATAGACCCCTGTTGAGTCGGACACTGAAACAGAGTACGAACAAGAGATTGAAGTTGAACAGCAGCCTGACAGGAAGCTTAACCTTGACCACGCGCAGGATATGGCTCTTAACAGAACCCTCCAGGATTTGGGTAGGCCCACTGAAGCACAGCATCCGTTGTGCATAGACTTTCCAGAACTTCAAGAAGGGTTTGAATTGAAGTCTGGACTCATCCACTTGTTGCCCACCTTCCGTGGATTGGAAAACGAGGATCCGAATAAGCATCTGAAGGAATTTCAGCTCGTTTGTACTTCCATGAAGCCCCGCAATGTCACGGAGGATCAACTCAAACTGAGAGCTTTTCCATTCTCGCTGCAGGATGCAGCCAAGGACTGGCTCTACTACCTACCTCTAGGGACAATCAACACTTGGGAAGGGATGTCCCGACAGTTTCTAGAGAAATATTTTCCAGCATCCCAAGCCGCCAACATCAGGCGAGAAATCTGTGGCATTAAGCAGAAGGATTCAGAGAACCTCTACGAGTACTGGGAGAGGTACAAGAGAATTTTAGCAAGCTACCCGCAGCATGATATATCCGAACAATTGATCATCCAATATTTCTATGAGGGTTTAATTCCAATAGGCCTTGAATGATGGGCGCCATGAGTGGCGGGGCATCGTCGTCAAGAAACCCTACTGAAGCACGGAGTTGATATCAACCATGGCGATAAACTCCCAAAGCAATTCGAGTGCCCACCAGATATACCGCGAAGAGTGAACGAGGTAAATGTTACTTCTCTTAATGAGGTCAAGTCTTTGCTAACAACTTTGGTCCAGAATTTGAATGTAGGTACTCCTCCACCTGCGAGGGCATGTGGCATCTGCACTAGCCTAGCTCACCCAACTGATGCGTGTCCAACACTCCACGATGAAACACCGGAGAATGTGAATGCTATCGGATTCTAACAAAGGAAGTTTGATCCCTATTCAAACACCTACAACCCCGGTTGGAGAAGCCATCCAAATTTTAGTTATGCAAACAACCCACCGAACCAACAGAACTTCCATCACGGACCACCACCACCGCAACAGCCTTCGGGCTTAGGTAAACCTCTTGAAGAAATTGTCCGTATGTTAGCTACTAATACTGAAAAATTTCAACAGGATACTGCAATCAGATTTCAAAAGATGGAAGAGAGTATGAAGACTCTAGAGACTCAAATGAGCCAGATAGCATCCTCAGTTAGCAAAATGGAGACTCAAGGCAAGCTGTCGTCTCAGACACTCGACCTGAGGCATAATGTGAGCGCTATTGTCTTAAGAAGTGGTAAGGAATTGCAGCCCCTAGTCGACAAGAACCCTAAACGTGACCACGTCCAAGGTTCCCGTGCAGAGACAGAACAGGAAGCCAAAAGGGAACTTACACGTGACCACGTACAAGATTCAGGTCCAGCTGGAAATCCTCAGAAACCCAAACCTCTAGTGGTTCCACCCCCATTCCCCCAGAGACTGGCTCAGAGTAAGAAAGAAAAGGAAGATAAAAGCATCATGGAGTTATTCCAAAAAGTTGAAGTAAACATCCCGCTTCTCGAGGCCATTAAACAGGTTCCGCGCTACGCCAAATTCCTTAAGGAATTATGCACAAACAAGCGTAAGTTAACAGGTAATGAAAGGGTGAGTGTGGGTGAGAATGTTTCAATTTGCCTTCTGAGAGGAAATTACCTCCTAAGTGTCGCGACCAAGGTATGTTTTCCATTCCTTGCAAAATTGGGAACATTGGTATAAGTAAAGCTATGTGTGACCTAGGAGCTTCTATTAATGTGATGCCTTTATCTGTTTAGGCAACCAACTACTCCTCTGATTACTCGGAAAAAAAAAGAAAAAAATTTTGCAAGCATCTGAGTAATTACGAGTAAGGCTAAAGCCACTTGACATTGTGATTGACCGAGTAACCGGATGACATTCATCACAAATGTTTGCGTTCGTGTAAGAAGGCCAATGACAATTTCGAGTATTTATAGCTAAAAACACCTAATTAAGTAATTAAGATTAACCCGATCTTCCCATGACTACCACATAAATTCGGAATTCCTTGTGTATACTAACCACCTGATAAGTGAAGTGTGTTTGCTAGGCTTGATTGGTTTTTAATTAAAATTCGGTAATTCATGCATGCGCTTCAATTTGAGTTCAGGCTTGTGTCTTCTCGTATGGGAAATTTGTTGCATTTCTTTGACATTTCATTGACATTGGGACAAGATTGCGCTCTCATTCCTAGTTTACATTACCTTTGTGCGTGCTTGATTTAGTGGAGTGGTTTTTCATTGTGTCTTGGTCCTCTTTTATGCTTGAGGACAAGCATCATCTAAGTGTGGGGAGATTTGATAAATGCATACTTGTCTGATATTTATGTTTTAATTATTCCTTTTTATTCCTCCTGTTGATGCAATTATTGGGACTTAATTTGATTTAATATTTTCTTGTAGGGAATTACAATCTTTGCATAACGTGGGAAATTAAGAGGAAAACAGCAATTAAATCAAAGACATGAGACATAGGCGCAACAAGGAAATGAATTGGAGGAGTGCATGCCCAACGTACGTGACCTAAGGAGGGCTGACATGGAAGCTTGGAAATATAAATAGAAAAAAAAAAGAAAACAAGAGAGGATGCGGCGTTGAGGACTAGAGCAGAGGCTACACGTGAAGCACGCTAGCAAAGAGGAATTAAAAAGAGTTTTACATTGACAAGTGATTTTTAATGGTCTTGTCATTGAACAGCCACAAGAAGAAGAAACAAGAGGAAGTGGCGGCGGCTGAGTGGAAGACAAAAAGAAAAGAAAGAAAATCACGCAACAGTGGAAGATAGCAGCCGAAAACAGGAGAAAGCAACGGGCAACGACAATTTTGGAGAGATCTTCTAGTTTTTCTTCTTTCCCTTGTTATTTAGACTATGTTAATTAAGAATCTTGTTTTGTTTAATTCCGTTATGAGTAGCTAAATCGTTTTAGTCGGAGAATTCCAATTGTTATGCTTTGACTCGTGAGACCTATTGTTCTGATTATTTGGTTTATAATATTCGTACTGTTTCCGTTTTACTGTCATTTTTTATTAATTGATTCTGCGATTAGGGGCCGATTGTAGAATTAGTTAATTAACATATCGCCAACTGATTTACTTGGTGGTGTTAACTGGGTGATTAGTATTTGTGGCAATTGGCACTAGGACATATTACTTGTCTGATTTTGTGTTGAGAAACTTGTGATCTAATTAGATGAAGCATGAGTCAGTGCGTAGTCAGTTAGGGTTAGTGTTTCTTTAGAGCTTAATACTGTTAATTAATTGAATCTCGGATAGAGTCTCGAAGGAGTTATTAGTTAATTAGGGAACAGTTTAAAGGAGTTTCGTTGATTGTTCTAAAATTAAGAAGAAGCGAGGGAGCCAGAGGTAGTTGGTAACCATAGCTAACCTATTATTAAACCAAAGAAAATATTTGAGTCGATGATCGAGGTCTATGCATAATAATTAGGAATTTCCTGACTAGTTGTCGTTATTTGAGTTAATCAATTTTATCACTGTTCTTTGCTAGTTTTATCATAGTTGTTATTTTATTTTATATCAATTGCGTTAATCATTTATTAGTGGTTAGATTAATTAGTAGTTTAGTGGAAAACTCCAAAACCCCCTTTTTAATTAATTTCACTCGTTATTTGGCATTTGAATAGAATCAATTTATTCCATTCTCTATGGATCGACCCCATTACCACTGTGCGCAATTTATTTCATTTGGTGTTTGGGATTTATTTTTGGTGGACTCGACAACCATCATCTTTACGAGTCGATCTCAGGGTATGTTATGAGCGATGAGACTTCTAGACTAGGTAGTATTCTCAAGGCCTTGACACGCTTTCCCTCCAAAACTTTTTCGTGACGGAAATTACCAAATTGTATCCTTTGTCGTTCTTTCATAGTCTGCATAAATTAAATCGACAAACCTTGCTCTTATTTTTGCTTCTCTGCGATTTTATTTCTGTGATCTTAGTTTGCCTCTGCTTCATCTTAGTTTCAATCGTCTAATGTTTTGTCTCTCCGCTTCGTCTCACTTTTGCCTATACATTTCGTCTTACTGTTGACTTACTTTTATCTGTGCACTATGTGTTACTTTTGTCTCTGCCCTTATATTAAGCTAATTATCGTTTCAATTAATTAATTAATTAATTAGTTCACTATATGATAATCATTAATAAGGAGATGGTAATTTTGAGCTCCTTGACGCAATATAAGACTGTGTACAATTTTCTAAAAAAAACTTGCCCAATCTGTACATACGTCAGATAAATACTTGCGCAATCTGTACATACATCAGAAAATATTGCTCAATCTGTACATAAAAAAAATTACTTGCCCAATCTTCAATTTTAACTGGTTCAAAATTTCTCACCCGCCAATATTTTTGTCGCCATTCCTATTCACAGTTATTTACCAATCAATTATTTAAGTATGGAACGCTTACAGATTAAATGCCTTGTACATCTGCTTCTCTTTAACCTTTTTAATGTAGCATTCATTATTTAATACATCCCAGTTTATTATTCAAAACCCAACATTCAGATGTCTTCCTTTTCTCTACACATGTAAGCAATTTTTTTACGTATCTCAACGAAAATCGTTTCTGTTTCACTTTATCATCTTTCAGTACTGCCCCTCATTTAATACAGTGGAACTCTTCAACTACAATTATTTATTACACAGCTATATTTCTCCCCTGTCAGACGGTCCACTGATACGTCTATATTTAAACTTTGAAACTTTTCTCTTCTTAACTTCAATCAAACAATTTGTACCATCTTCTTTTGCCTTCTTCTTGTTTAACCAATATTCATCACATCCTCCATTCCAAGATACCTTAATCTATAGTATGTCAAATTCATTAGGAACCACCAATCTCACAATATATACTTATAAACTTGTATCATGCATCAAAGGTATCCCAAGAATAAATTGCCTCAAAATGAAGCGAGAACAGCATATGAGTTTAACCATGTAAAGCATGCCAAGTTTCAAAGATGAAAAAGGGGAAAATCTTTCAAACAACATATGAGTTTAATCATAAAGTAGTGTGACTGCATAATGAAATACTCATAATTAACTGCCTGTTTGGTTCAAGGAATGAAATAGACAGGGAATAGAATAATTATTCTTAGGAATAGAACAAATGAGGAATAGAACATAATGAGTATTACTTTGTTTGGTTTAGGAAATGGAATACAGAAAGAATTTCTTCTTCTTCTTCTTCTTCTTCTTCTTCTTATTATTATCATCATCATCATCATCATCATCATCATCATCATCATTATGATTATTATTATTATTATTATTATTATTATTATTATTATTATTATTATTATTATTATTATTATTATTATTATTATTATTATTATTATTATTATTATTATTATTATTATTATTATTATTATTATTATTAAATTCCATTTTAGTATTTATTTTGTTCTTATCATATGATTTTCCAACATTTTGCAATGATTAATTTTTCGGTCCGACTTATGTCAGCATTTATTGTATAGCTGCAAATTGCAATATAAAATAACAATGGAACGATATTGAATATAAATATAACATAAGGCTTTGAATTACTAAAAAGTTAGTTAGTTGAACAAAAAATAAATTTCAGCCCTATTTTAAATAACTAGGCAAAAAAAAACCTCTATTTCAACATAATCTTCAATATGTCGCAAAAAACCTCCTCACCCACTTAAGTTTTCGAGAAGATGCAAGAATGAATAACAAAAGCATTTGTGTAGCTGATTGGAGGGCTTCAAAGCTGGAAAACATGTTTGAATGTAGCTGCAAAAGCAATGAGAGGAATCATGTAAAAAAAAAATACAGCTTTAATTTTTGTAAATATCTTAACCATATTTACAAAAATATTGGCAAGAATAGAAAATTTCATTCTACATATCGAGACTCATTTGATACAACTCAAAAGTGTTTTCTTTAAGGATTGGGCTTGATCTAACATATTCTTGATGAGCCTACCAAGAAACAAGATGGCAATATCATCTATCAAGAACCAGTGACAAAGCCTCCATTTGTAACCTGAACAATATGTAAAACTTAGAGCCAAACATGATAAATGATTTACTCATGTGGTTTAATCCAATAAATAAATAAATAATTAATATTAATAATAATAATAAGGACATTTTGGTCTTTTTATTACTTATTCCTTTTCTTATTCCAAATTTATATTTTCAAACCAAACATTGGAATAGAAGTTCTTTATCTATTTCATTCTTTAAACTAAACAAAGTAATACTCATTCTATCATATTCCTCATCTTTTTTATTCCTAAGAATAATTATTTTATTCCCTGTCTATTCCATTCCTTGAACCAAACAGGTCATGAGGGAAAAACAAGACCCCTATTTCAAAAGAGTACTATATCAGTCGCTAATTAGATTGTTCCATGAAAATTAGCTACATATATATATATGCCATCACTTCAGAAAGCCCTACCACCGGAACCAGAGGGATTGGCGGCAGTACCATCACCTTGAAAACCACCATCGCTAAAGCTGAAACGACACCCCAGCAGCAACTCATTAGCCCTAACAGTGACATTCCTCCTCAACTCGCGCAAGGCCATAACGTAGGCCTTCAGCTCCTCGTGCCCCATCTCTTCAACACTCTCATTATCCCACCAAAACTCTCCATGCAAATCACTCTCATGACTCAGCCTATTCCACTCTTCAATCATTCCCAATCTGATCTTCTCCTCCTTAAGTTGCTTCAAAGCATCTTCGTACTCTTTGTTCCACTTTTCAACTTGAGGGTTGTTACTACTTGTTAAGACCTCCAAGTCTCTGCCGGAGTAAGAGGTCTGGTTATCCAGATAAGCATCGAGAATGGAGTCTACATTGGGATGACCAAAGGAAAAAGCTTTTTCACCGGGAGAGAAAGCTATAATGGCCACCTCTGCACCACATAAGAGACTAAGCTCGCTTGCTTTCTTAACCAAACCGGCCCGGCGCTTTGAGAAGGTCACTTGCCGGGTGCTTTCCTTTTCTATTCGCTTAATCTCAATCTTTTGTCTGCCTTTGGTTTTCTTCTCCAGTTTCTGTCGTATAACCATGTTGTCCATGATCAACCAGAGAGAATATGAGAGTTCAGAACTATGTAGATGGTGGTCTTGCATGCTTCTGTGTCTATATATACATATATGTATGTACCTAGTTCTATCATTCACGACGGTGATGTGGGGAGTTAATGTCCAAAATAGGAGATTTCTTTGTGATTTAAGGGCATTTTTTCACTTATTTTTAAATCAATAAGTAGGCATATAGAATCAAAATAATTATTAAGCCATTAACGAGGAGTCCAGATCTCCTGTCCAATATTATAGTGTCTTATTCTGTCTAATGAATCTCAGTCATTTATTTATATGGGTTCTGCGTAAATTACTCATGGATCCCGCGTGGATCTTACAAAATAAATGGTTGAGATTTCATTGAACAGAATAAGACAGAGTAATACTGGACAAAAGATATTGTCTCATTAACGAGGGAGAAAATGTAGGATTAATAACCTATGCCGAGTTGACTTCAAATAAGGAAGTGAATTTTTACTTAGCAGTCGAAATTGAATTGAGATTCTAGTGTATCAAAAGGTTGATTTTTGTTTTGACTTATCCCAACTCATAAACTAGCCATTTTTGATGTAGCATATATATTAGATATGAGCTACTAATTAAAATTTCTTTATGGTTAAATTTTTATGTGTAGTCAATTATATGTTTTTGATAATATTTTAAATTCAATTTAATCAGTCGATAAAACACTCTCCGGAACAGAATAATTGATTTTGTGAACGACAGTGACTTATTTTTGTTGTTTCTGTTGCCCATTTTCATTACATACCTGTTTCAGTAGTTAAGCTCGAAAAGCTATTACATACCATAGATGATAGACTTGGAATATTTATGTAGGGAAGGTACACGTTAACTCTAGCCACAGTAAGTCATGTTGAAAACTTTGTATTTTGTGGCGTTAAGAATCATCTTGTCAACCCAATGGTAATTCATATACATCCAAAAAATATAAAATGAAAACGAAAGAAAAAGATCGAGATCGTGGTTGCCGCTTTTGATATCTGGAAGAAGAATAGGAACCGTGATAGTCGCGTTTTCTAAATACTCGTTATTTGTGAAGTGTAGAAAATTGCCATTTGGTCTATAATTGGGAAAATAAATAGTACTCAGTAGAATCACTACTAAAGCAGCCCCCTAACTCTTTTTCAAGTATCAGTTCCCTAATTTTCAGCGATCAGCAAAACATAGTGATGGCGTGGAGTCTGGAAAGTGATCGAAATAGGATCCAGTGGTTATTAGAAAAGTTTTGTGCAATTTAGTTTTATCAGGTAAAATTGAACCAGAGAATTTGAAGGTATTTTTGGGTTAATTGGTTGGGAATTTGGCTTCCAAGAAAGAAGCGAAGTTGTAGAACGTTTTGTAAACTACAATTTAGAATCAAGAATCAGATCAAACAGATAAGGGACAGTCGAGTTAGGTTGGTTTTTCTGAATACATGTCTGGCTGGGCGGTTGATTGGCGATGGTTGAGAAAACTGGATATTTTGAGATGGCTGGAGTTAGAACTGGGTAAAATGGTTAACAAGAGAATTGTATGTCTAGATGTGTAGAACAAAATTGTTTTTGAAAGTTTTTGGGTTTGGACAACAAGTGAAAAGATAAACAGGATTTTGTGACTGAAACTAGGACTGGGTGATATAATGAGAATGGTTTAGAGAATGGATACTTTGATCAGGATAAGATTCGAACTAGGTAAAATATCCTTCGGTAAACTTTTAGTTAAGGAAGTAAACAATGCTATGGCTTTGGAATCACCTAAATAGGACACTCACACAAAAAGTTATGAATTTTCTCGTACAACTGGTCAAATAGAAGTCTAGCGATCAAATCAAACAAAACAATAAACAAAGTTGAATGTTTTCGGAAAACAAACAAACCCAACGATTGTTCTTCAGAGAAACAATCAAAACCCTTTAGTTTTTAGAAACTAATAAAACCCTATGATATGTTTTAGGAAAACATTCAAACCCTTAAGAATTGCAAAGCAAATTCTCTCAATTTTCATTCATCATAATCTCCTTACAAATATAGAAGGCTAGTTGTTTAAATAGGAAAGTTTTAGACTAAGATAATCACAAACCGTTTTCTCCATCCCTTTTGGCTTCCCTTCAGCAACTAATGCACTATAAATACAAATAAAACTTCTCATAATTGTCCATCAAACTACCATAAGTTGTAGAAATTAAAAGGAAACTGAAATAGAAATAAATAAAGAAACTAATGAGCTTTTAAAGCTCTTATTCGTCACATAACAAAAGAAAACTTTATCAAACACTTGTGTTGAACCTCCACAACGTCTTGGGCTCTATCTTGGGCGTCAACATGTCAATTTAAGGGCTGGTCAATAATTTTACATTGATCAAGACTCATAATGTTTGTGAGTTGACTTGGGCTTGAGCTTTACAAATACAAGCTTTGCAAAGGCCAAAAACGCTGAAGCAAAACCTATAACTTCATTGTGGGCTTGGATGGGCTCCTTCAGGGTAGAAATTGTTGTGCTTGATGGTCCTCCATCATTCTCCCATTCTTGGGAAGGTCTTTCTTCCAAAAATTCTAAAGGGAACCCATTCAAGTTGACACAAACAGTTTGACAAAGCACAGGAAAAAGATTATCAACAAAAAATGAAACTTTAAGAGCACACCTTCGATAAGGTGTGCTCTTAAAGTTTCATTTTTTGTTGATAATCCTTTTCCTGTGCTTTAAAAGTAGAACATTCGAAAGTGTTGGTTGAAGAGTAAAGGGCTCTATCAGTACGTAAAGATAGAACATTTAAAAGTGTGGGTTGAAAATAACAAATGTTGTGTGATATCTGGTTGAGGAAAGGTTCAAAATCAAAATAACCGTTAGATGAAATAGATGGATGAGATGAATTTTGTGATCATCCATCCCTTCATCCTTAGTATACCTATACTTAATGAACTACTAGCCGATAGTTCTTCGCCGGAAGTTTTGTATGATAATGTATGGCTTTAGGCACCACATTTGTGTTCAATCTTGTTTCTTGTTTGATTTATGTGCATGCATTAAAAAATATATATATAAGCAAGATGTTAGTCAGACGTCGCGTACAAGTTATTGAGAAAATGTTACTAATAATAATATATTAATAGCAAATCTACAAAGAAAATAGTTGAAAATGTCTAGGCCAAACTAGTTCGGCATTTCAATACAAACTACAAAAGAATTTAAACATAAGAGGGATGGTGCAACAAGTCTATAAAATTCACTTGTCCTATTGATAGGTCAACAGGTACAAAGATCATGTATACTTTGACAAAAAAGAAAATAGTACAGAATAAAATGAAGCATTCTGTGGAGGAAATATGCTTGATATGGCCTTCTAAATCTCTCTACCAATGCTTTAAGGAATGAACTTCTGCACCAGATCTTTAAAATCACAAGAAGACTGGTTAATCATGATTTTCCTCGTCTTCTGGAAGATCTGAAAATGCAAAGAGCAAAACAAGCAACCCATAGTTAGTAGGTGTCGTTAATGCATAACCAATCAAGAGTGAGATGCCAATAAATTAGTCATAGGTTAATGTTGTTATCCATAAAAATCTCACCAGAAGTAGCTCCTGATCAATCATGTCCAACATCACCCGAGATGATAATATCGTCTTCAAATCAATGAATATAATAATCACTCAAAAATGATATTTTGTTGTCAATTGTCATGCCATGCTTTCAACTGCAACAAATACGTCACAAAATTGATAACCTAATAATGCTACGTCTTACTGCTAATATCATGAGAATGATTAAGCTATATCTTACTGATGGTATTGAGCCAAACTACTAAAACCATGACATTAACTACAATTGTTGAACTTCCCCTTATACTCCCTCCTCAATCCCTCTAATGCCTTTCATTTGCATCAAACTCCTCTCTCATTGGTTTATGTCAACCTCTTTTGTGGAGAGGCCACAAAACTACAAGCAACACTAACGACTTATTTCAACATGAACTTAAAATCTTGATTATAAGCTTAAACATCGCAATCATTAGTTTCAGCATCTCATACTTACCTTCCAGCACAATCCATATCCACGCTTTGTAACATGTTACTTTAAAATCAAGAAGTATAGCTGGTGCTCTACTATTTACAATTAGAGAATGCAAAAATTAGATAAGATTGCTCCATAATCTTAATTCATAAATGAATTTTGCTTTATGAAATAAAATTTCACAATCGTCAAGGACATCACAAAGATTTTTATATAAAAAAAAAAGAGATAACCTTGCAAAGTTTTGCCATAATCTTGGAGGTCGTGTTTGCAACCCACAATCTAGACCAGAGAGGAAAGATGATCATGAAATAGCAAAGACACAACCTTGCAACCAACAAAGGTCCACGTTGAAGTCCTCCTTTTCTAAAAGAATCTAACCCTCTGACTCACTGCTTTAGACTACTGCATAGTTGCCAACTTACTGACTCACGCAACTCATTTAGGCCAATTTCAAAAGCTTTATCCAATTTTTTTCTCTGTATTGCAGTCCTCCTTCAATTGTGAATCAAGTACTTGCCAAACATTGTTTAATGAAGATAAACAATAATAACAGTGCAAATAACAAACAATCAGATGATTGGATTTTGAGGAATGAACATAGTTTGGAATTTCTTCATGACACTCAAGACATACTAATAGACCAACAGCAAGTTGACATATTTTTTGTAGAGAGGATTGGACTATCTGGATTTCGATTGAACCCACACTAAACAATTCATAAGTTCAAAAAATAAAAGGCCGATCCATCTATTTTCGCCATCAAGCATTTATTTCCTAATTAAGGTTCCTCGATGTAATAGGACAAATATATGAGGTTCAACACAAGCGGATAATCTATATATATATATATATATGAAGTGAAAACAAGATGAACTTCAAACATTATCAGCAAAGACCATGACCATATACCTCATAATGGCCCTTCTTAAATTCATTCAGAAAGTTTGCAACAATAAACGTCCAGGACGTTCACACATCAGTCTACCACATGTTATACCCAAATTTACTTTATAGCTAGAATTCAAATAAAAGGGTAGATAATCATATGAAGAAGATAGATTACAGCCAGAAATTAAATGCACTAACCTGCAAACATTCCTGCTTTATGTATGGATGGCTTAAACAATTGAAGCCCCAAATTCCTTCACTTTGAAGTTCTTGCTATAGTATAAGCATCACGCTCACATTCATACAGCAAGACTACCAAGACAAAAATAACTTCATAATGCAAATTGGCTAAAGTAGTTTAGGTCTAGAATAGCATCATTATATCCACAACTTCAGAGGAGCACCGATTTTCAAGTATATAGCCTTTGAAGTTCACTGCTAAATAGCTTCAATGCAGTCTTCTTTAATAACATTCTTTTGAGTTGTTATTAATAGAAAATGGTTGAAATAAAAAATCTATAGGTTTCATTGTGATTATTTACACTTATTGTTTCTGGTTTGGCTATTAGGTCATCAAATAGCTTCACAATTTTCAAAACAGTCCGTGGAACGATATGTTAAAATAGCTTCACAATTCTGGTTGTTCTTTGTACAAATTTGACTTTTGAAATTTGCGTGACTTACCTTATGGCTAAACTTATATATATTAATAATGCTTGTGAAGAAAAACGTAAAACTTCTCATAATAGCAATGTTGTTTTAATTTCTAGATCCATACAATTTCCTTGGGAAGTTTGTTATTATCATTGCTTAACACAGTTCCAAAACGATTTTCCATCTTTGACTCACTTTCATACACCACGTGGATGAATAAGCTCCCCTTCCTCATAATCCTACTTCTTCTTCTCTCACGTATGTTTTTTTTTGCCCTTATTTACTGGTTCCCTTATCTCATTGTTGTTCATCCTATGTTTAAAATGGTACCTTTGAAGTAATAGCACTTTTTAGAGTCTAATTTCCATTATGTTTTCTTACCCTTCTAACATTTTGAAATTTGGGTTCGTGCAGGATGTTGATTATGACGCTACTATGGCCACCAAACTTTCAATTGCTAAGAAAATTTTTAATAGGGAGAAAGATTTGATACTTAACTCTAGTCGATTTCAGCAATATTTATCTGAAAATAAGGTATGGTATTGTGGACTTTTATTTCCTTTCAACTGAACCTAAGTAATTCTTCTGTAAATATCCTTCAATTTCTAGGCATTTTCCTTTTATTTTGAATTTCATAGTCACTAAACACCAATTTCTTTGTTAATGCATCCTTTGAGTCAACTTTTGTTTTGACCTTCATTTTCTTCTTGGTCACAGGAATGGCTGAAACCCTATGCAGCATTCTGCTTTTTGCGTTATTTTTTTGAAACATCTGATCACAGCCAATGGGGTTGCTTTTCCAACTACACGAAAGGGAAGGTAATCGCTTTGTTTTTTTCTGGGTTGTTTAGCTTATATTAGTTATAGAAGCATCTTACTAATGATTACGTGATGGAGGTTGTTTGATTTATTTGTAGAAGCAACACTAACAAAAGCCTTAATTCATAGGGCGTAATCGGAGGAAGTCATCTTCAGCCTTATCTCTCTCTAAAATATAAAAAATGCCAGCAAGAGCAATAGAAAACTCATGATATCCAAGAGGTAGATTTATGGCCATATTCGCCATCCAATCTATCGTACAATTTCCTTCTCTGTAACTAGGAACAACTCGCACTAGTTAGTCACGATTTAGCCATTCTCTAGCAGTAGTGACAAGGGAATCCAGATCTTCTGTCCAATATTATAGTATTTTATTGTGTCTAATGAATATCAGCCATTTATTTATGTGAGTTCTGTATAGGTCTTGCGTGAGTCCCGCAAAATAAATAGTTAAGATTTCATAAGACAGAGTAATATTAGACAGAAGATCTTAATTCGTGACAAGGGATATTACCCTTAATTAACAGCTGAACCATACAAAGACTATCCACCTCTAAGATGAGATTTTCAATACCAACTGCCCAGGCCATTTTTAGTCCTTGCAGAACCCCCCCTAGCTCAGCAGCAACAGGAGTACAAGCACCTATGTGCATAGAGAAACCTCCCTTCCAGCAACCAATTTGATCCCTTAACAGGCCACCTGCTGTAGCCACCTTCAGTTGAAGTTTTAAAGGCACCATCTGTATTAAGTTTCATCTATCCTTCCTTTGAAAGAACCCAACCAATCAAACATTCATGCCGCTAAAGCCTAGTCTCATCAGTAATGTTAACTCTTTTTATCTCATTAACTTGAGCTAGGATGGTTGAAATCTTGTTCCTGATTTTTGTTCGCACAGATTCTACCATTCCTCCCCTTCCAAATAAGTCAGCAAGTAACCCCAAAAATAAGCTGCCAATCAGCGTCAAGATTTAAACCTTCTTGTTTGGAGAGGTTTCTAACCAACCAGTCTGTAAAACTTCGGTTGAAAAAACATTGTGAATAAACCCGAGAATTTAAGCATTCCCAAATGTTTCGTGTTTCGATGCAGTCTCGGAGAACATGAACCAAAGACTCCATATCACAACAGGTTTCACAGTAAGGTTGCTCTTTAATATGTCGTTTATATAATTCCAAGTTAGTTAATAGCTTACTGTAGAGCCAACCAAAGAATGGACCGAAAAAGCTTACATGCAAGGTAGAATGACTCAGGTGCAATTTAAAAGAAGGCATCAACCTATTGTTGTCTAAGTTTTATATATATACAGAGAGAGGGATTCGAAACTTGGATAAAACTTGAATCCGTTTAAATTGAGCTTAACCTATTAATCTAGGGTCGGACCATCTTTACGGTGTAAAAGTTCTTATTTTTTTTATTACACAAAAGAATTACAATACTAAATTAACGCTCTTGGGTACATAGCACTCTGCATATCGTGTCGGAGGATCTCCTGAATGCCAAAAGGGAGCTCGTGAAGTAAATAAAGACTCGGACTGTGTACTCCAGCGAGACGAGTGAGGCTATCTGCATACTGATTTTTTTCCCAAAACACGTGCTGCAGTAAGTAAATAAAGTTCTTATTTATCATTGAACCAAGCTAGTGTGTACAAGCTAGAAAAGAAAAGGAGTGAAATCAAAACAGGGAAAAAAAAAAAAACCCCAAACTATTTACACAATCGTGGAAGATGAAGGTTGAGATCTAAAGTAAGCTAAAAGGCCAACAAGAGGAGCATTAATATAAGTAGTTGGCTCTGTGTGTACAAAATCTGGCCTAGAATCATTATAAGCATCGTTAATGTCAGGTCCTCCAACAACTGCCCCTGTCAACAGGTTTGGATTAGGATCGGAGCTTTGGAAGTAGGGAGTTCCACCTTGGCAATCTATGTGGCTCGGATGCTCGTCGACAGACGGCAACGATGAGCCACGGTGGTGGATCCTTTGAGGAAAATGGTAGCCATATCCCACCATGTAGGACATGTTCAAAGGGTTGCTTCCAAGTATGTAATCCACCTGCAATTTTTCCAGGAGATTAATCAGTTACAGTAAGGTACATAATTGATGAGAAACATGTAGGAGATGAAAGGTTCCAAAATTCTGAACATATCAAACTCAGTATCTTTTAACCTATAATATTTACCTGTCCTTTCGCGAATTCCACAAGCCTAGCAGGATGTACCATGACATTACCGCACTGAATGTTCTTGTTTACTTGATTCAAGTAACGAGCATAAGTGAGAAGAAGAAAGGATATTGCGGTCGTGTGCTGCAGGTTACTTCCTCCATTTTTGAATAGGAGTCCACCTGACGGTATTTCATATTTTCAGAAACGAACTTAGTATCAGAGAACTACTCAGATTACTGATCTGATCAGGAATCATTCAATCCAGAAAACTAAAAACAAAAATTAATAATGTTCAGAGAAAGCTAACCTGGAGAGTACGAGACTGACACTGTTGGTGATTCAGGCAACACCGTACATATGAACTTCTCGGCATCAGGAACAAATGGACTAGAATTGGAATCGTTGGGCAACAGGAACTACCAAAGAAAATGGACAAGTCCTTTTCTTAACAATGATTTTGTAATAGAACGTTTATGCGACAAAGTTGTATGTTTAAGATTTATCACCTTGGAGCATAGAATGTTTATACCAGCATGCTTATCGTCCCATCCGAATTCAGCAAAGCTACCACTCTCGTACGAGACGCCATTTTTATGCTTTACAAGCTCCTTCTCCAAGTTGTTGATGTTCTCTTTAACATAATTCCAATAAACAGAGAGGTTGGTGGCCTTAAATAACCATGCAGCCGCCCAAACCAGTTCGTCCTGCGAAACACTTGAGAGAAGCATTAGACAAATTCTGCAGAAATTAAGCTTATGATCATGAGCAAATCAATGATCATAATACGATAACCTCTTAGTTTGTATATATATGCTTGCCTCGTAGCCACTAAAATCACAGTAAAAAGGGCACACCCATGGTCCAAGACTATTGTTGTAAGATCCACGATATGTGTCTGCAAAGTTGAACACCTAGGCGATCCCAACAAGAAGAAGGCTATTACTCATCACTAGAACAGGAAAAAAGAAGAGATATCTCATAAAAATAGAGGGTTACTTGTAATTTAAGTAATTTAAAATAAAAATTCTTTAATTTTTAAAATTATAAAAAAATTGTGTAATTTTAATTTTTAAAATTACTTCCTATCGTATTTTCACTAAAAATAATGGTGAAATATTGAAAAATATATGAATTAATTAAATATTGTTAATATAATGACTTAATTTAACTCTTAAATTTCAATTCAGCCAATTAAATTAACTTAAATTAATAATTTATTATAATTATTTTTAATTATTAGTTTACATTGATTTTAATTTAAATAAGGTTCAAAGGTCAATAATATTTAATTTTAAAAAATTGGGATTTTAGTTTTTAAAATTACTTTCTCTTATATTTTAATTAAAAGGATTAATCAAATATTGCAACGTAACTGAAATTAAATTTGTCAAAATTAATTAGAATCAAGTAAGTTTTAAATTGAATCTAAATAAATTATAATTGAAATGAATTAATAATTTATTAAAATTATTTTAAATTATTATTTTAGATAAATTTTAATTGGTACGACTCCAATTTAAGCATTGTGTCAAGAACATTTAATTGATAACCATGTATCGGATAGTCTCATTTACCTCTATAGCTCGCTTGACAAGCTTGGAAGAATAGGCAGGATCGGAAGACCTAAACACCAAGGAAGATGCTGCGAGAGCAGCCGCAATCTCGCCGGAAACTTCCGATCCCGGAAACTTTTCGCTCACCGCGTACGGCGTTCTTGGAGTGTCCATGTCTTCGGGCCTCTCCCAACAATTGTGGTCACCGAAAGGATCACCCACTTGGACATATACAAAACCCGGTAGGTTTGTTGCTTTAAGGAAGTAATCCGTTGCCCACTTCACAGCTTCTAGTCCATGTTCTAGGTCTGGTCCCATGAAATTTCCATACTCCAACACACTCCAAGCCAGTACTGTTGTTGAGAACGCCATTGGAAAGTTGAACTTCACGTTATCACCAGCATCATAGTAGCCACCCACCAAATCAACCTGAGGATATGAACATGACCGTAATTAATTACAATAATCAGGAGAAAAGATCCTCTGTTTAATATTACTGTCTTATTCTGTCTCATAGAATCTCAATTATTTATTTTACAGGATCCACGCGAAACTCACATAAATAAATAACTGAGATTCATTGAACACAATAAGACACTATAATATTAGACAGAGGATTTAGACTCGATAATCAGTACTAGTCCGAGATGGACAAAGGGGTACTTACACCAATCTGAAAACCATCATTGAGAGCTGAATCTTTCCTCCAAGTCATCCTCTGGGTAGACGGCAACTTTCCTGATCTCTGGCCTTCGTAGAACAAAATGCTTTTAGTTAAAGCATCACGGTAGTCATGTGAAGCCACTCTAGTCGATACAGCCAATACTATAAATCCTCCAAATAGCACCAATCTTTCTAATAAACTCATTCTCTTGTGAATCAAACACGTATGATTTTTCAACTGAGAATGAATGGCTTGAGCTTGAAATCGAGCATTGCTGCTTTATAGTCGAAGGTTCAGAAATTTTTATAAAATTGAATAAGAATAAAAATTTTAAAATATGATTAAAGAAGATTATCTTTACTCATCGAAAATTTTAAATTTTAATTAAAAAGAAAACTGTAAAATAAAATTTTATTTATTTATTTTAATTTATACAAAATTATTATAATTTATAAAAATTTATTAATTTACAAAATTGACCAATAATTTTAAAATAAAATTATTTAAAAATTAAACCAAAAATTATTCCATAGAATTGACAAAAAATTATTGGTCTCATCCATAACTTTAAATGTCTCAACTTCCTACATGAAAAGCTACGCTTTGTCATCCTTGGAATTTATTATAACGACATGCCTCAAGTTTTCACATCTTGATTTGTTTTCCAAGTTGTTATTTGATTTTTAAATAAAATAAAATAGTAATCATAGAAAGATGATGACGGTCCATTTTGGCTCAAGCTACTTCAATTTCGTTCACACGTTGAGTAAACTGATCAGTTCATCGAAGTAGCTTAGTGTTTGTTTAATTTAGTTTTTGGGAGGTGAATAGAAGAATAGTATTTGTTTTCACCAAAGTTGTTTAAAAAATTAAATATTTGACTTTAAAATTTAAAAGTATTTTTAAAAAATGACTTTTTGAAAACTAAAATATATATTTTGAGAAGCTCAAACTTGAAATTTTAAAAAACTTTTTAGATAGGTTTTTAGATTAATTAATAAGCCTATTTTTAATTCCCTTTATCCTTATGTTTTTACGCATAATTTTCACAATCCTCACAAATACATCTTCACGTTTATTTTGATATTTATATAATATTATTTGACTTTTTATATTTTTTATATTAATTTTACTTATATTATAATATATATATATAAGATTTGATTAGATATGTTTTCATTTATATTTCATATGGTTTAAAATTATATAATAATTAATATATTATGCTTTGCATATTGTTTAATATATTTTAAATAATATTTATATGCATAAATAATTTTATTATAAAATAAAATATAGTCAAAATTTTAAATGCCTTTTATTTTCATGTTGTTAAATGTCTATTATATGAAACTCTTTCAAAAAAACTCCTTTTTAAATGACAGTTAAACAGTCAACTGACTTCTTAGAAAAACTCTTCTTAAAAAAATTTACTGGTAAAAGCTCCACCTAAAAAGACTACTGATAAAGTCTATCCAAATAGGCAAATATATTGCTAAACATTTAGTCCAAAGTGATTAATCAATAATTTATAAAATTAGAAATTAATTTTGTCTTAAATCATAATAACCATTTTCTAAATTCGCATTAAGGATACATATAATAATTTGTAAATTGTGTGGTTTAAATAAATAATTTAATAAAATCAGTTATTCAAAGTTCAATATTTTAAGAAAAATAAGCATTGTTATTGAAATAATAATTACCATCATAGTAACAAAAATAAAATAAAGCAATAATAATAATAATAATAATAATAATAATAATAATAATAATAATAATAATAATAATAATAATAAGTAATAATTAATGATAAAGAAATTAGATGACGATAACGTAGCATTTGTGTTAATCTGCATTTTACACTCACATCAGAAGAATTGCCGGCATAGGTTACTGTGAAAAGCACGTGTAGAGTAAAATAGAATTTAAACCGGTAAGTAAATAGATTTAAGGTTTAAAAGGTTTAAGTAGTATCATAGTATCATAAACTAAATTAAAAATTAAATAAAATTTAAAAATTTAAAATACGATTGAAAAGGTTATTTTATTTATCTAAAAATTTGAAGATTAATTGAAAAAATAATTAATTAATTTTAGTTTATAAAAATTTAGTAATTTATAAAAGTTGACCGATTAATTAATAAATTAATTAATTTTAATAATAAGAATTATTAAATTAAATCAAATCGAAAAGTTAAAAATTGAATCGAAAAATTGGAAAGTTCAAGATTTTAGTTAATTAATAATTTAAACTAATAAATTACATTTGAAAATGTTTAAATTTTAGTTAGAATTAGAATATTAAAATTTTGTCATTAATGTAAGGGTTAATTACCCAAAAAATTCAATCTTTTGTCAAATTTTCAATTATAGCTGGAATTTTAAAAGTAGCAATAAAATATCAAAACTTTCAATTTGTTAATTCTAGCCCAAACTTTAAAATTGACAATAAAATAATTTTCTATTTTCTTCAATTCTAGCGATATTATCAATTATTCTCCTGATACTCTCAGCCTTTTATTTTTGTTCATTCTTCTAATGTCTCACACTACTATCACATTACAACGTACTATTCCAGTAAGTTCTTTATTTTTAATTCGTTCTTTTAATGTTCTTAGTGTGAGGTCATTGAAGCTGCATAATATGAAAATCAAAAGATGAGGGCGTTGAGAAAATAAAATGAAAACAAAAAAAATTGAAATCAAAGTGTACGATCGTTAGAGCTGTGTAATCTGATTGAGGCCATTTTTAAACAACGACGTCGCTTTAATTGTGTGATTAAACGACGCCATTTAATTAATCTTTATTTATTATGTTAATTTTAACTGACATGTATTAATAATTAAGGTTTCTAAAATATATGGCAAGCCACGTCAACAAATTTAACAAAAACATTAACATGTTAAAGTCAAAATAATTAAAAGTTTAAATATTTTATTATTATTTTTAAGTTTATGTTAGAATTAAAAAATTAAAATTTAAATATTTTATTGTTACTATTTAAGTTAAAATTATAATTAAAATTTTGACAAAAGCATGAGATTTTTTGATAATTAACTATTAATATAAAACTCCGCCAACTTTTGTGGTAGTCCGTAGTTTCAAGGTATGTTCAAAGTCAGAAATATTCATCCAAGTCATGCCTCATCCTAATCCTTTATTCCTTGGTTTCATGTCCATAATTCAACTCTACACAAGCATGGGACTCAGGACATATGAAAACGTAGGAAATGCAAGTCTCATGAGACAGACATGAAATTCTCTTGTATGGTTATGGGCAAGACATGATATCTTGAAATGATTATTGTCTTTTATATATATATATATATATTGGAATCCTTTAGGATTATGGGCACTCTTCAAAATATTAGAAGCATGGTTTCCTTAAGCATGGTTTCCTTAGCCCCTAGGGGTAGTTGAATTGATGGAGTAGATACGTATAAGATCAAAATGTCTTGTGTTCGATTCCTCCTATTTACGCTCTCTCGATTGAGCCTGTCGTGCAGCACTTGCCTAATACAGAGTATAAAATTGACATAATTTTGTAGGCTATTACATCAATCTGAAAATTTACCTAATACATATTCAAATAATAACGATTGCGAGTTCCTCCGCGTCAAAAAAAAAATGTGTCAAAAAGTGTCGTTTACCAAGTACACATCTATTCAAAAAGTGTCGTTTTGCGTATAACAAGCCTGGATAATCCCATTATAAGGTCAACCGGAAGCCCAGTTTTTTAAAAAAGAGACGAGGCTCGATTAAATCAGACTTAGCCCTTGGGCCTGCCCCGTTCCAATCTGTCGTCTAAGGTCGATAAGAGCAAATATATTGAAGATGTTGTTAATCTGATGGGCTTCTGTTTTTATTTTAGTCAAAGCCAGAATCACTGGAGTCAGACTACTTAGTATCATAGTTGATCCAACTCATTACCAACCCTGTAAATGTCCAAGTCACACTAAAACCAAATTTAATTAAATTTAATTAGTTCCAACTCAATAGGATTTAGAACCTTTTTGTCACTTGAGTGACATGTTCTTCCCATGTCCTTGGAGGGCTGAACGCTGCTTAATTTATGGAACTATAAGTCTGTGAACATATGTGGGCCTTTTTGCAATTGAGACCCAAAAAGTGGGCTTTTGACTAGAGGAAAGTTCTTCTCGCCTTCAGAGGCTTATGTTTTAATAGAAAGAGGTTTTGAGCACTTGAAACTTAAAATCAAGTAAAGAGTTTGGTTTAAATAATTATTTAAAATTAAAACTAAATAAATTAATATTTAAAGATAAAATATTTTTATTTTAGTGAAATAGAGTTGAATAATTTTAAAATTATTTATTATCTATTATCTATTATTTGTTTTATTTTTATGATAAAATTTATGTTTATTACTTTTGAGTGAAACTAAATAAATCTTTAAGTGTTGATAATATTTAATCGATTGTTTATTTTTATCAGAATTTAGGGTTTCAAGGTATCTTCTTTATTGACACTTAATAGGACTTATATACACAAAGAGTACAACATAGATTAGGAAATTAATCTCCTAATCCTAATAAACTAGGAAGCTAACTTTATCTGAGGATCTTTAGGGATCCTAATAATTCATATCCTATATTTGATATTTATCTTTTATATCTTATATTTATCTAATACAGTATCTATATCTATTAGTACAGATTCTCACACTCCCCCTCAAGTTGGTGTTTATGAATTTTTCATTCCCAACTTGGATACAATGTCCTCAAATATTGAGCTACTCAACCCTTTAGTGAGAATGTTAGCAAGTTGCCACCGTGTTGATAGATACGGAGTGCATATCAAACCACTGTCTAACTTCTCCTTGATGAAATATCTATCCACCTCAATGTGCTTAGTCCTATCATGCTGAACTAGGTTGTGAAATATGCTTATTGCTAATTTATTATTATAGTAAAGCCTCATAGGAACATCCCACTTAATCTTTGAGTCTTCTAGAATGATTTTCATCCAAAGCAATTCACATATACCTTGTGTCATAGCACGAAATTTTGCCTCTGCATTAGATCGTGCTACTACCCCCTATTTCTTTCTTCTTCATATGTCCAGATTCCCTCCAGGAAAGGTACAGTACCCTTACGTAGATCTTCTATCCACTACCGATCCTACCGATCCTACATAGTCACCATCGGTATATGCTTTAAGTGTCATATCTCTATTTCTTTTAAACAAAATCCCTCTTCCTGGAGTTCCATTAAGGTATTGCAAAATTCTATACGCTACTTATAAGTGAACTTCTTTCGGACTATTCACAAACTGACTTACCATGCTTACAACATAGGCTATAATAGTTTGGTATGAACCAAATAGATGGGTCGTCCTACAAGTCGTTGATACAATTCCCTATTGACTGGAACATCTTCCTATATTTTTCCCAGCTTACGGTTCGGCTCTATGGGTGTATTTACGGATTTGTATGCAACTTTACCTGTCTCCTTGAGTAAATTAGTAATATACTTCTGTTGGCATATAAAAATTCCCCTCCTGGAGTGTGCTACCTCAATTCTCAAAAAATATTTTGACGTTCTCAAAATCCTAATCTTGAACTCTTTAGCTAAACAATTAATCAAGATCTGCTGCTTTATCTTATCATCTCCTGTGATTATGATATCATCCACATAGATTAGTAATATTGTTACTTTCCATGTGGCTGAATGCTTAATGAACGAAGTGTGATCGCCTTGACTTTGCTTGCATCTTATAGATAACATGACCCTTGCAAATCTACCAAACCAGGCCCAAGGGGGTTGTTTCAATCCATACAAGGCTTTATTCAGCTTACATATAATATTGGTGGTCACTTTTGTTTCGTAGACCGGTGGGACCTTCATATAAATCTCCTATATTAAATCCTCATGTAGAAATGCATTCTTTATATCAAATTGTTGTAGTTCCCAACCACAGTTTGCTGTTAGAGATAAAATTACTATAACTGTATTCATCTTAGCCACAAGAGCAAATGTCTCTAGATAATCAATCCCATAAGTTTGAGTGTATCCTTTGGCTACCAATCTTGCCTTGTACCTTTCAATCGACTCATCAACCCTATATTTTACCGTATACACCCATTTGCAACCCACTGGCCTTTTTCCAGTTGGAAATTTCACCAAACTCTAGGTTTTATTCTTTCTTAGTGCCTCCATCTCCATATCCATGACTTGTTTCCATTTTTCATTAGACAATGTCTCAAACAAGGTTGTAGGAATGGTTGTGATATTAAGGTTTACAACGAAGGCTTTAAATGTTAGTGAGAAATTTTGTAAGGACATGTAGTGTGAAAGTGGGTATAACGGGCTTTTGGTGCATGTTTTGGTTCCTTTCCTAGTGACAATAGGTTGATCTTGACCTTCCTCACTAATCTGTACTTCAGTTTCAGTTTGCAAAGTAGGAAAATCAGAAATTGTTACCTCATTTGAGAAATCTGGTTCAGATTCTTGTACATGTACAGATTTCGGATTGACCTGTTTCTGCCTTGAATACACCAAAATTTTGTCAAATCGCACATCCCCAGAATAAGATTTAGGTTTAAGAATGGGTTCAGTTTTAGGAAATTTTGGTTGAGCTGAAGGTATTTGATTGGGTTTAGATAGAAGTAAGGAATCATTTTTTGACGCTCTAAGAAAGAACTCCTTATCTTCTTTGAGATTCTCCCCCTGAAGATAAGGCTAGATGAAATAGGTTTCTTGTTCTTTAAAGGTGACATCTCGAGACACATGAAATTTCTTAGAAGGAGGATGATAACACTTATACCATTTTTAAGTTGGTGAATACCAATAAAGATGCACTTCAGTGCTCTAGGATCCAATTTCTCACGGTCTTGTCTGTGAATATGAACAAAGGACAAACACTCAAAAATTCGAGGTACAGGATTGTTTGTAGTAGATATATTTGGGTAGAATGAAGATAGTATCTCCATTGGACTTTTGAATCCAAGGACTTTAGAGGGTAGTCTATTAATGAGGTGAGTAGCTGTAAGGACCGCTTCCCCCCAAAAATATTTTGGTACATTTTTTTGAAATAACAATGCTCGTGTTTGGTATTAAAGGTTTTCATTTTTCCTCTCAGCCAACCCATTTCGTTTGGGTGTTTTGACATAAGAAGACTCATGAAGTATCCCTTCTTTTTAACAATAGAGAGTAAAAGTTTGGTTGAAGTAGTCTTTAACATTGTCGAATCTAAGTTTTTTTTTATGTTTACACCAGATTGGTTTATTACCATAAAGATGAAATGCGGAAGTACATAACTCACTTCAGACTTATGTTTGAGTAAGAAAACCAAGGTAGCCCTAGTGCAGTTATCAATAAAAGTTACAAACCACCGTGCCCTTGAAACATTTGAAAGAGTTGAGTGACCCCAGATATCAGTATGAATAAAACAAAAGGGAAAAGTGCTTCTTTTATTGCTAAAAGGAAAAGGTCTATGCTTGTGTTTAGTAAGTTCACACACCTCACAATGAAGACTCTCAAAATCAAGCTTTGTAAACAAAGCAGGAAACAAAGACTTAATAATCCAAAATGATGGATGACCTAACCTACGATGATGTAAGAAAAATTTGCGTTCATCAAACATGAATGAATAGGATGAACTGCTCCTGGATATGTTTGATCCGTTTATTTCCTCAAGATAGTAGAGACCATTCCGTTCTCTAACATTTCCAATCATCTTCCCCAAATACCTCTCCTAAAATAAATAGTGGCTTGAGTGAAATGCAACATTACAAAGTAAATCAAGTGTGAGTTTTTGCACAAATATTAAATTTGTGGATAGCTTAGGGACATGGAGAACATTTCTTAATATTATGTATGGGTTTATTTGACATCTCCTATGCCAGCTACAGTTGCTAAGGATTCATCTGTTGTGGTTATCTTCTTATTGCTTGGGAAAGGGGAATAGGTGGTAAAGTGTTTAAATGAATAAGTCATGTGGTCGGTGGCTCCTGAATCCATAATTCAAGATTGCTGAAAAACCTTATCTAAAACCTTTATTACGACTGAACTAGAACACATACCTGAATGCACAAAAGTGCATGTACCTGCAGATTTCTCTGTGTTGCTAATGAATGTTCTCATCTTTTCCACTTCATCTTGGTTAAAGCCCTTTGAATCTTGCCTGTCTTCCTGTTGGGATGTATTTGTAGCAACCTGTGCTTATCCATTACCCCTAGGTTGATATCCTTTCTATCCCCACTCACCGCTAGGAGGCTTTCCATGCAACTTCCAGCATTGCTCCTTCATATGACGTGGCTACACCATAGGTCATCACAATTTTAAGACTTGGATTGACCCCCTTTTCGAGTTTCTGCATCAAATCTTTTTCTAGCCTGCTTTTCAGTCCTAGCTACCATAGCTGAACCATCATAAGGTTAGAATTAAGCATTAAATTCCTCCAAATTTCTTCACCCCGAATAATGGTCACTACCTTATTAAAGCATGGAACTTTATGTTTTTTGAGTATCTGGATCCTTATTTGATCAAACTTAGAATTCAATCTAATAAGAAAGTCATAAACTATATCATGTTCAATGAACTCCTTTATTATAACAACATCATCTGGACTCTTGTTCTGAATCACTCAATAATGATCAAGTTCCTGCCAAAATGACTTCAACTGGTTGGCATATTCTGTCACAGTTTTGTTCTCTTATTTAGAGGTAACAATCTTGACTTTCACTTCATACACTTGAGCCACATCCTTAGCTTTTGAGTGTATCTCACTACAAGAGTTAAGACATTTAGTTATAATTTTTGTGTGACTAACTATTGTTTCGTCACAAATACGAAGTTTTTTTGTGACAAGACAATTGATTGACACTATTATTTGAATTAACTGTGATGATTTATTTTTTTGTCACTAATACAATAGTAATTATGACAATTTAGTATCTTTCACAAATAAGTTGTCACTATTAGTATATTAATAGTGTCAAATTTTCTTTTATCACTAAGTTTTGTCATTAAAAGCCTATACAATTTGGTGCCAAAATAATTTTGGCACTAATTAAATTGTAATTGTGACAAAATATATGTTAGTAACTAATATTTTCTATTTATTGTGACAAAACATAGTTTGGTCACTATTTTTTTTTGTTACGAAACGATTAATCGTCATACAATATTTTACTTGTTGTGACAAAAAATTTTGTCAATAAATATTTAATCAATTAGTGTCTACTTCATATTGTTACAATAACCGAACTATAACTACGATCATAACTATTTGTAATTTAGTGACAATTTTTTGTGACTAACTATATTTGTCATCACAAATACGATATTTTTTAGGGCCAAGACAATTGATTGACACTATTATTTGAATTATCTGTGATGATTTATATTTTTGTCACTATTACAATGGTAATTGTAGCAATTTAGTATCTTTCACAGTTAAATTCTCACTATTAATATATTAATAGTGTTAAAATTTATTTTATCACTAAGTTTTGTCTCTAAAAGCCTATGAAATTTGGTACCAAAATAATTTTGGCGGGAATTAATTGTAATTGTGACAAAACATATGTTGGTAACTAATATTTTCTATTTGTTGTAACAAAACATAGTTTGGTCACTAATATTTTTTTCTTGTTGTGACGAAACGGTTTATCGTCACATAATATTTTACTTGTTTTGACGAAAACTTTTATCAATAAATATTCAATTAATTAGTGTCTACTTAATATTGTCACAATCGCCAAACTATAACTATGGTCACTACCATTTGTAATTTAGTGACAATTTTTTGTGCCTAAGTATTATTTCGTCACAGATACGAGGTTTATTGTGACAAAACAATTTATTGATACTACTATTTGGATTAACTTTGATGATTTATTTTTGTGTCACTAATATAATGAAAATTGTAACAATTTAGTACCTTCACAATTAAATTGTCACTGGTAATATATTAATATTATCAAATTTTCTTTTATCACGAAGCTTTATTATTAAAAGCCTATGTACTTGTTATGACGAAAACTTTTGTCAATAAAAATTCAATTAGTTAGTGTTTACTTAATATTGTCACAACAACTAAACTATCACTATGCTCACTACTATTTGTAATTTTAGTGACGAAATTTTTGTTGCCATTTGATCAACTTTTTGTTACAATTTTTTTGAGAAATTAAAATGTATTAAAAAATATAGGGTTTACATCTAAGGGATCAGATCTGACCGGGCATATGGTCAAATCATATCCTGATGTCCCAACATTAGTTTCTACAGCCATTCGTTTTTATTCTACTTTCCTTTTTTTCTTTGACCGTATTGAACAAACCTTGTTTTGGAGAATTTTAAAATTCATAAATATTGATTTAGTGTTAGTGGTCCTGTACTCGGGGAGAGAGGAGAGGTCGCTAGTTCGTCGGACTAACGCACACACGGAGTAGCCTTGTTTAAGTAGAGCACGGCATAGTGTACCACCTAGGTAACCATTCCCTCTGCTCATTTTCTCTCAAAGTTCCTCCCTAAAGGTTGATGCTTTCCTGCCCATTTTGTGAAACCCAGGTTTTAGATTTTCAAAAGGCTATCATTTTCTAGTTGTCAGATCTGATTCATGTCATTTTTTGCTTCGTTTATTGCCCATTAAAGCAATATGCTTTAGGGGTTTTTTGGTTATATAGGTAAGTCTCCTCATTTTGGATCTCTTCGGTTTTATCAATTTAGGGCATTTATCTTATGCCCTAAATCTCGAGACGTGGCCTACCATCTAAATGAACGATGCGCTCTGAGTTGTCCCTTTCTTCTTGTCCATTCTTGTCCGATCTACAAGGATCATAACCCAGGAAAGTCTCCTCCTTTGTATCTCTTCAGTTTTAATCATTTTAGAGCAACTGATCTTGTAGCGCCCCCTCACCGTATGGTACACATCGGAAAACCCGAAGGTCGCTCCAATACGTATCCCACGATAAAGGTGCACTACCAGAACATTTTTCCAATAATATCCACATGGCATCGCAATAATTAAAACCATAATATCAGAAATCGGTAACTTTTAAAAATCCAAAATAATCTTATCATAGCAGCAATTTCAATACAATCATCCAAAAGCAGAATAGACAAGTCTATCAGTCCCCTAAACAAAACCAAAAGGGAACTGATATAAGCATCTATCCTAAGTCATCCTCAAAATCCAACCCAGCTGACCGACCTGTGTGCCATCGCTTCTTGCCAAAGACGTCAAGACGGCATGAAAAGACTATCTCCGGAGCTAGGGGTCTACTCTATCAGTCCTGAAAAATAAGTTGCAATTTTGGGTGAGTTTGCGAACTCAGTGAGAAACCATCATCGATGGTTCACTCAAATCATGCATTACGCAAATTGCGTACAACACGACACTGTAATATTCAATTAACACTATTATATAACAATTTATAGTAGTTTATAACAGTGTACAGTATCAGTGACAAAATTACAGTAGCATAGAACAATTTACAGTATCACATCACAATTTACAGTAAATCATGGCATCACACGATTCAAGAATCATCACACAATTTGGCAATTCAATCACCATGTATATAATGCATATGAGACTCTTTCCGCTTATTCAAGATTGCCCAAGTGCTCGATCGTGTTCAGTGGAGGACGCGTGAGATTTCTCCCCTGGGCTCGAGGTCTTGTCGAAGATGATGTTCGAGCTCGAGGCTCTTTTCAAAGATAATAGCAACTTGGGTCACATTCCATTATCGATCATGCATTTATGCATGCAATGCGATGTTCAATAATTCAAGATTCAAGATTCAACAGTATGGCTATAAAAGTCCAAGATTGTATTTCTCAAGAACATCAATAATTCATCCATAGACAATAATCCAATCCAAAGATGAGAGAAAGTGATCATGCAATTTCACGCCTAATACATGAGAGGCATACCATCCAATCATGTATATTTTAGTAATCATACAGTTTCACATTTGGCAAATAATTCACGTTGAGCATTTAAACAGTCAGGAATTTGAGAAACCAACTAGGTTACTCACCAGAACTTCCGAAGTTCTTGCTCGAAGTTCCAAAGAATGTCCGTGGAATGACGATCCAACGGCGCATCTATAACAGTAAAATACAGTCCCATTACAAGATGCTCAATTAAATAGTTCAGTAATGCATATGTCTCAGTGAAATTATGTACAACGCATGTTCACGATTTTCCCGGTGCTAAAACCCAATTTTGAACTCTTATGTCCCATTCTAACTCTTCGCTCAATTGATAGACAATAATGGATCCAATCCTAAAATTCAGTTCAATTTCCTCAATTCATATTTCCTAAAGCAATTCCCTATTCATTGGGTCAAAACCTCCATTGAGAATCCCAATTAAAACTCCAATTGTCTCAATTCAATATTTAGGTCACACTATGAACCATAATCGACTTTATTCTCTATAAATCAATGTCACTTAAATCAATTCTAATTCCTATAATTATCCTCAATTGTAGACCTCTTTCCCTAGTCCGTAACGAATTTGGAATCACCTCAATCGGAGGTCTACACCATGAATTATGCCTAATAATTTGAAATTAATTCAATGGAACAGTCCCCTTCGTCGTGGCCAAGAGGCCCTCGCCACGGCGTGAAATGGTCCGCTCGCCACGGCGTGAAACACGCTCGCCGCGGCGAACAATCCAATTCGGGCGCGCCGCGAGGCGAAGAAAACTCGTCGCGGCGTCAATTAAACGACGCTCGCCGCGACGTCCTCTTCTCCCTCGTCGCGGCGAACGAATTAAAATTCGTCGCGGCGAGGCTTGCGCGCAGGTTGCGGCGTGCGACGAATCCTTCGTCTTCTCCGATCGTTTTCAGCTATTTCTCTCTCTATAAAACCACCATTAACTCTCCCAACTACTCAATAAACCATAATAAATGCCATAAAAACCATCAATAACAACATTAAAACCATTAAAACTTACCAATCAAGCTCCAATCCACAGATCTCTCAAAAATACCGTAAACCCTAAAATCTTTCAAAATCAACGATGATCCACTTTATAGCTTCTCAATCCTTCATCAATCACAATAAACAAGTTAGCCTTACACAATGAGGAGAAAACCACAAGGAAAAATCGAAGGATCTCACCGTTGGGAGAAATCGAAGATCACCGTAGAGGGGAAGAAGAAGAAACGAAATGCCTTAGACCAATTTTCCCAAATTCCTTTTAAACCTATCTATTTATAGACATAGGTCTCCAAATCAGTCCAAATTTCAGTCTCTAAATTTCAATAGCTCAACATTTTAATTTCCTAACAGTATAACCCTAATATTTCCCTTGCCATTGGACCATTCTTTCAAGATTATACAACAATCATCATCACTCCAAAATTTTCGATTAAGCATGTTCTCCCGAATATCCCGAAAATTTCCTATAAGTCATTATCAATTATCAGTCACTCTTAGGCTATTCTAGATCAGTCATTCGAGTCCATTTACTCCTAATTTCTCAATCAATTACAATCCAATCAGTCCACAATCCAAATCAATTTATACTCACAATTAAATGCCGGAAAATCATGAATGCATGTACCTATGAATAAATGCATATGCAAGAAACCAGTTCCTCTATAATTAGAGGCCAGTAACATGTTCAATCAGTGAATGCAATGAAACCTATCAGTCTAACCCAAAATTACCAAAATACCCTTGCTATCAGTAACGGGATGTTACAATTCACACCTCCTAATAAAAATTTCGTCCTCAAAATTTAATACCTGTCCGATCGAATAGATGAGGATACTGACTCCTCATATGCTCCTCAGTCTCCCATGTAGCTTCCTCAAAAGAGTGGTTTTTCCAAAGGACTTTCACCAATGGAATCACCCTGTTTCTCAGCTGCTTGACCCGTGATCCTATAATCCGTACCGGCTCCTCAACATAGGTCAAATCACTGGCTACCTCAATCTCCTGAGCCGGAATCACATGCGTCGGGTCAGAACGGTACCGTCGGAGCATACTAACATGAAATACATCATGCATCTGGGACATCTCACCCAGAATGCCAATCAGAAGCCAACGGTCCTATCCTTTCAAAGATCTCATACGGACCGATATACCGAGGGCTCAACTTGCCCTTACGGCCAAATCTCAAGATCCTTTCCAAGGAGACACTCAAGAAACACTCATCACCTACACTATATTCCATCTCTCGCCGATCTTTGATCCACATAGCTCTTACATGCATCCCGAGCCGCCGCGATGCGACTCTGATCAATCTGCATCTTATCCATCAGATCCTGAATCACCAGACCTCTATCGATCTCATACCCTCTTCATCCCAATACAGTGGCGATCGACACGGCCTCCCATACAAGGCCTCATACGGTGCCATCCCAATGCTACTCTGATACTGGTTATTATATGCAAACTCAATCAGTGCTAAATACTGATCCCATGATCCTCTAAACTCCAATACACACGCCCGAAGCATGTCCTCAACAGTCTTAATCGTCCTCTCACTCTGTCCATCCGTCTGAGGATGAAACGTAGTACTGAAGTTCAACCTCGTACCCATAGCAGTCTGCAGGCTCTTCCAGAACCTCGAGGTGAACCTGGGATCCCTGTCTGAGACTATCGACAAAGGAACCCCATGCAACCGCATAATCATCGCCACATACTTCGGGCCAACTGATCGAGTATTGCTCTCCTCATCGGCAAGAAGTGAGCCGATGAATCAATCGGTCCACTATGACCCAGATAGCATCATGCTGCCTCGGTGTCCTAGGCAACCCCGTCACAAAATCTATGGTAATTCGCTCCCATTTCTACTATGGGATGGGCAACGAATGCAACTTTCCCATCGGAGCTCGATGCTCGCTTTAACTCGCGACAAATCAGACACCTGGAAACATACACTGCCACTTGCCTCTTCATACCAGCCACCGTAAATGCTTTGCCTCGTAGTACGATACATCTTGGTCGTACCAGGATGCATAGCATAGGCAGCTACATGTGCCTCCTCTAGAATCTCCCATCTCAAATCATCTATATCAGGCACACACAGTCTCTATCCCATCCATAACGTCCCATCTCTCAACTTAAACTCCGAATCAGTACCAGCCTGGACTCTCTCAATCAGTCTCACTAACACTGGGTCTTGATCCTGAACTCTCCGGATCCTATCATGCAACATCGACCTCAGCCTCAGAGTAGTAATCAAAGCTCCATCCCGACCCAAATCCATCTCAGACATTAAGAGCTCTCAACCAATCGCACCGGTAACCTCGAAACTCGAACTCGAGCTACACTACCATGCGATCTCCTACCGGTGCATCGCCACCACATTGGCCTTCCTGGATGATACTCAATCGTGCCATCATAGTCCTTCATAGAACTCTATCCATCTCCTTTGTCTCAGATTGAGCTCTCTCGACTCAACAGATATCCGAGACTCTTATGATCGATGAAGATCTGGAACGCGTCTCCCATACGATAATGTCTCCAGATCTTGAGCAAAACCATCGCGCCAACTCTAAGTCATGACTTTGGATAATTCACCTCGTGAGACCTCAACTGTCTTAAGGCATACGCTATAACTCTCCCATGCTGCATCAATACACATCCCAGTCCCTGATGCGAGGCATCACTGAAAACCACAAAGCCTCCAGTACCAGAAGGAATGCTCAACACCGGTGCAGTAGTCAACCGATGTTTCAGCTCCTCAAAGCTCTTCTGACACTCCTCAGACCATCTAAACGGTACATTCTTCCTCAATAGCTTCGTCAAAGGGGTGGAGATCAACGAAAACCCCTCGACGAACCTCCGGTAATAACCGGCCAATCCTAGGAAACTCCGCAACTCTGGAACACTCCTCGGAATCTCCCAACTCATCACTGCCTCTATCTTGTGAGGATCCACCTGGATACCCTCACCGGACACCACGTGCCCTAGAAATACAATCTTATCTAGCCAAAATTCACACTTAGTGAATTTAACGAGCAACTGTCTCTCTCTCATAACCCGTAGAACAATCCTCAAGTGCTCAGCGTGCTCCTGCCTACTCCTCGAATAAATCAGTATATCATCAATAAATGCTATCACGAACCGGTCCAGGTAGGGCTAAAAAACTCTATTCATCAAAGCCATGAAGGCTGCCGGGGCATTAGTCAACCCAAACGGCATCACTAGGAACTCGAAATGCCCGCACTGCTCCTCAAGGCACTCTTGGGCACATCGCCTCTGCGATCCTCAATCGTAATAGCACGATCTCGATTCAATTTAGTGAACACCGAGCTCCTGCAATCGATCAAATAGATCGTCAATCCTAGCGGTGGATACTTATTCTTTCTTCATTACCCGATTCAACCGCCTATAATCGATACACGTCTCGATGTCTCGCCCTTCTTCTTCACAAACAAGATCGAGCTCCCATGGCGAAACACTCAATCTAATAAACCCTTATCCAAGAGCTCCTGCAATCGAGCCTTAAGCTCTCTCGCCCACCGGTGCCATCCTATACGGAGGAATCGATATAGGGCTGCATCGGAACAAGATCAATCTCAAACTCGATCTCCGCTCTGGCGGCAATCCCAGAACTCCTGAAACACATCGGAAATTCCCGACTACGGAACATCCTGCAATCTCATCTCTACTCGAATCCACCACGAGCCGATAGGCCTCACAACCTCCCTGCATCAATCTCGGGGCACTTTCGAAGGATATCATCCTCGGCGGCATCGCTGACTAACTCCTCGGAACACAGCTCTGGGCTGACCAGGAGATTCCAATACAACCTCCTTGGTATAACAGTCCATGATAGCCCTATGAGCAGTCAACCAATCCATCCCCAATATCACGTCAATCTCCCTCAGAGCCAAAACGATCAGATCGGCACTCAAAACTGCTCGATCTATTTGAACCTGACATCTCATACAGATCTCTCCCAATACAGTCGTTTTACCTAGAGGTGTACTCACCTCTAACCCATGCTGTAACCTCTGCCTATCCCCATGCAGTCTACATGCTAAATGCGGTGTAATGAAGGAATGAGTGGATCCAGGATCCAACAATGCATATGCTTCGAGACCAGAAATAAGAAGCATACCCGCAACAACATCCGGGGAATCCTGGGCCTCCTGCCGAGTCATGGCATAGACCCTAGCTCAGGATCGTTATCCGCCGGTCCTCTCGACCACTGCGGACCCCTCTGCTCGACCTCAACCTCGACCTCGGCCTCTCCATCCGGATCCACCACCACGGCTCTGCTGCACCGTGGTATTGCTGCCTGATCTTCCAGTCATAGTAGACTGGGCTCCCAAAGTCTCTGGGCATCTCCTCACTAGGTGGTCCATCGAACCACACCTCAAGCAGGCTCCAGATAGCCATCGACACTCTCCACCGTGTCTCTTGCCACAATGCTCACATAAAGGAGCAGACTACCCTGAAACTCTGGCACTATCGCCACCACTAACAGTCTGTACAAATCTGGCCCTCTGCCCATGACCAGTCTGTCTAGCCCCTCCTGCAGATCTGAAGGGCCTAGTCTGCCGCTTGCTATACCCTCTGCTAGCACTGCCCTGACTGTCACTGGATCTCTTAATCCTGGTCCCCTGACCAGTCTCAGTCACACGCTGTCTCAGCAGCTGCTCTATCCTCACTGCTGCAGCCCTCAGCTCAATAAAATTACCCATATCAGATCTAGCCAATAGGGTACGGATCTCCAGATTGAGTCCGCCCTCAAAACGCCGACACTTGTCAGCCTCAGAAGCCACCAGTGAAGAAGCATATACCACTAACTCGCTGAATCAAGACTCATAGTCGGCCACGGTCAATCGCCTCGCCTCACTCTAAGAACTCCTCAGAACTTCATCTCTAGATAAATCTTGGGCATGAAATTGTCCTTGAACGCCCTCAGAAAATCATCCCATGTCAGTGTGCAGGGCCTGGTGGTACTGCCCGGGACAGTCTTCCACCACTGATATGCAAGACCCTGTAGCAGAGAAACCGCATAGTAACAATGCTCATCCGGGTCGCAGTCCATCTGATCGAGGACTCTCTCAGTCCTCTCTAGGCATCCCTCAGCCTCCGCAGGTCGGTTACCGCCATAAAGTCAATCGCCTCCTCGCCACGCAGTTGATCATATCTCCGTTCCCGTCTCACAGGAACTCGAGAAGGCAACTCCTCTGAACAAGGCGCAGGAGACTCCCTACTAGCTCCTACCGATTCCAGGTCAGCTGGTAACTCAACTCGATCTCCAAGGACGAATGACCTAAAATGATAAGAAATTCGATCGGTTCCACTATTCTTGCGGTGATTCCAAATTTAATTTCACTAATCCCAAAGATGCGAACTGGCTCGATATTATTTAATGTAGCGCCCCCTCACCGTAGGGTACACATCGGAAACCCAAGGTCGCCGAATCGTATCCCATTTATAAAGGTGCACTACCACAATATTTTTCCAATAATATCCACATGGCATCGCAATAATTAAAACCATAATATCAGAAATCAGTAACTTTTAAAAATCCAAAATAATCTTATCATAGCAGCAATTTCAATACAGTCATCCAAAAGCAGAATAGACAAGTCTATCAGTCCCCTAAACAAAACCAAAAGGGAACTGATATAAGCATCTATCCTAAGTTATCCTCAAAATCTAAACCAACTGACCGACCTGTGTGCCATCGCTTCTCTTGCCAAAGACGCCAGACGGCGAGAAAAGACTATCTCCGAGCTAGGGGTCTACTCTATCGATCTGAAAAATAGGTTACAATTTTGGGTGAGTTTATGAACTCTCGGTGAGAAACCATCATCGATGGTTCACTCAAATCATGCATTACGCAAATTGCGTATAACACGGCAATCTTTGTAATATTCAATTAACGGTATTATATAACAATTTGATGAGTTTATAACGATTATACGATGTCGGTGACAATATTACAGAGAATAGAACAGTTTATAGTATCACATCACAATTTACAAGAAATCATGGCATCACACGCTTCAAGAATCATCACACATTTGGCAATTCAATCACCATGATATAATGCATATGAGACTCTTTCCGCTTATTCAAGATTGTGCCCAAGTGCTCATCGGTGTTCGATGGAGGGCGCGTGATTTTCTCCCTCGGGCTCGAGGCGGCCAAGACTGATGTTCGAGCTCGAGGCTCTTTTCAAAGATAATAGCAACTTGGGTCACATTCCATTATCGATCATGCATTTATGCATGCAATGCAGATGTTCGATAATTCAAGATTCAAATGATTCATGTATGGCTATAAAAGTCCAAGATTGTATTTCTCAAGAATATACAAGAATTCACCCAAGACAATAATCCAATCCAAAGATCTGAGAAAGTGATCATGCAATTTCACGCCTAATACAAGAGAGGCATACCATCCAATCATGTATATTTTAGTAATCATACGGTTTCACATTTGGCAAATAATTCACGTTGAGCATTTAAACGATCGAGAATTTGAGAAACCAACTAGGTTACTCACCAGAACTCCGAAGTTATCACTCGAAGTTCCAAAGAATGTCGTGGAATGACGATCCAACGGCGCATCTATAATAGTAAAATACAGTCCCATTACAAGATGCTCAATTAAATAGTTCAGTAATGCATATGTCTCAGTGAAATTATGTACAACGCATGTTCACGATTTTCCCGGCGCTAAAACCCAATTTTGAACTCTTATGTCCCATTCTAACTCTTCGCTCAATTGATAGACAATAATGGATCCAATCCCAAAAATTCAGTTCAATTTCCTCAATTCATATTTCCTAAAGCAATTCCCTATTCATTGGGTCAAAACCTCCATTGAGAATCCCAATTAAAACTCCAATTGTCTCAATTCAATATTTAGGTCACACTATGAACCATAATCGACTTTATTCTCTATAAATCAATGTCACTTAAATCAATTCTAATTCCTATAATTATCCTCAATTGTAGACCTCTTTCCCTAGTCCGTAACAAATCTGGAATCACCTCAATCGGAGGTCTACACCATGAATTATGCCCAATAATTTGAAATTAATTCAATGGAACAGTCCCTTCGCCATGCCGAGGCCCTCGCCACAGCGTGAAATGGTCCGCTCGCCACGACGTGAAACACGCTCGCCGCGGCGAACAATCCAATTCGGGCGCGCCGCGAGGCGAAGAAGACTCATCGCGGCGTCAATTAAACGACGCTCGCCGCGACGTCCTCTTCTCCCTCGCCGCGGCGAACGAATTAAAATTCATCGTGGCGAGGCTCGCGCACAAAGTCGCGGCATCGCGATTTAATCCTTCGCCTTCTCCGATCGCTTTCATTATTTCTCTCTATAAAACCACCATTAACTCTCCCAACTACTCAATAAACCATAATAAATGCCATAAAACCATCAATAACAACATTAAAACCATTAAAACTTACCAATCAAGCTCCAATCCACGATCTCTCAAAATACCGTAAACCCTAAAATCTTTCAAAATCAACGATGATCCACTCTATAGCTTCTCAATCCTTCATCAATCACAATAAACAAGTTAGCCTTACACAATGAGGAGAAACCACAAGGAAAAATCGTAGGATCTCACCGTTGGGAGAAATCAAGATCACCGTAGAGGGAAGAAGAAGAAACGAAATGCCTTAGACCAAATTTCCCAATTCCTTTTAAACCTATCTATTTATGACATAGGTCTCCAAATCGCCTAAATTTCAGTCTCTAAATTTCAATAGCTCAACATTTTAATTTCCTAACAGATAACCCTAATATTTCCCTTGCCATTGGACCATTCTTTCAAGATTATCTGATCGATCGATCATCACTCCAAAATTTTCGGTCCGGGCATTTTCTCCCGAATATCCCAAAAATTTTCTATAAGTCACTATCAATTACCAATCACTCTTAGGCTATTCTAGATCAGTCATTCGAGTCCATTTACTCCTAATTTCTCAATCAATTATAATCCAGTCAGTCCAGTCAGTTCACAATCCAAATCAATTTATACTCACAATTAAATGTCGAAAAATCATGAATGCATGTACCTATGAATAAATGCATATGCAAGAAACCAGTTCCTCTATAATTAGAGGCCAGTAACATGTTCAATCAATGAATGCAATGAAACCTATCAGTCTAACCCAGAATTACCAAAATACCCTTGCTATCAGTAACGGGATGTTACAGATCTTATGCCCTAATTTTCCAGACATGGCCAACCGAATGAGTGATTGATGCTCTCTACGAGGGTCTCTCCCAGATAGGTAACTCATTTGTGCTCTTTTGATCACATTATAACTCATCATTTTGATATAGGGGTAGCTAAGTCGAAGCTGAGAGGAGGAGCTTCTCTGCTCTCATCAGGTGAGTCCCTTGCTCCTCTTTCTTGTTTTGTTTGTAGATCCATGCTTTGTCTTTTGTTTTCTTTGATGAATGGAGGCAATTTGGAGTAGCAGATGGTGCTTTTGATTGATAACGACGATTCATTTGATGGTTTTACTGATTTTCATAAGAGGGTTTCTTTTAACTCGAACTAAGCTTCCCAATTCCAGTCACTACTCTGATGTTTCTTAGTCTCCTTGTTTCTTCTCCCACTACTACAACAAGCACTAGTTCTTCTTCTTCTAATAATGGGGATGGTTGTTGGACCAAACCCGCCATCGATCGCCTTGTCATTATTATTCTCGATGCTCTCAGGTAAGTTAACTTTGTTAGTCAAGCATAAGTTGGACCATCTTGCGATTAAAGTTGAGTTTGTAGGTTGTTTTCATTTTTTATTTTATTACTCCTAGCACATTTTTTCAAGTTACATATCGCTACCTATCCCATTTTCTCTCATTGATTATGAAAGATTTGATTTCTGACATAAAGAATTGATTTCTGACATGAATTAACACCTACGGGTTGCTAATTTTTTTGGTTCATAGAAAAGAAACCGTGGATGGATAGACTAACTGTGCTGCAGATCCTGGCATCTACAAATGGGTCTTCAACCAGAATTTTCAAAGCTATTGCAGGCCCCCCTACAACTAGTTTTCAACATCTGAAGGTCTTCACTGGTGTTTTAACTTTTCCAGTTTATATTCTTTAATTATTCAGTGATTCCTGACAAAAACTTTTCATGTTTTTTGGTACCACTTTGATTGTGTTTATATGCTATTTTAAATATACCAGGGCTTGACTACTGGTGGATTGTCGACATTTATAAATGTTGGTAAACCATAGAATTCCAAAATGTTATTTGCCCATTATTTTTTAGAATGATTTTCTTATGTTAAGTACTTGGCTCATTTTTTGTAGCTTGATTTTGCAGCAACAATGTCAGCGTTGCTAGGTATTCCTGTTGGATCCCGTTTGGCTTCAGAGCCCAACTCTTCAAAGTACCATAACTATCATCGCTTCATTTTCTTACTCTGATACCACCTATGTTGGATCCCGTTTGGCTTCAGAATCCAACTCTTGCTCTAAATCAATGTAAACATACATACATAACTGAACTACTTAAATCTATCATTTCGTTACTCCAGCAAACAAGTTTGAAAATACTTTGTTTACAAATCAAAAGCCACACCATTTGCTTAATTACAAAAGTACAAAGTAGCAAAATATAGCAATTCCTTTAGGCTCGCGAACACTTGATCTTCTTTTCACTATAACCTGAGGATAGGACAGAGAGGGAGGTGAGCTTGACAACTCATGGGAACATTTTATAACAAACGAATAAGCAAAAACCTTGAAAACATTTTTCTTTTCTTAGAAATCTTTCTTTGAATCATAAAAATGCTTACTTTTCAAAATTCTTGCCCTGCAGACAAAATTCACAACTTACAAAACATGAATGCATCAACTTAACAATTCACAGATGCAATGCACAAACAAATGACTCGAGAGTTTCGTGGAACAAAACGGATAAATCGAAGTTTAAACCGTGAACAAAACGAGTCCGATTTCTCGGGATCTCATGGCCTCAAGCGGGCAGCCAGGATAAGGCTATACGTCGACGTGCACGTGACTAACGAAACGTTCCTCTCTCGCCCAAACAAAAGCACATAATCATGCTTAAAATCATTTTATCATATGCTCATGCTTTCTCTTGATCACTTATACAAAATGCCATCACATTTTTCAAGGCATAACATAAAATGTTTCAATGCATTTCCACCTTTATTTCTAAATTCATCAAAAAGTTCATATACCGAATCATAAAATAATTCTTCAAATCATTCATAACAGTAAATGCAACACTTATGAAGCAATTGAAATCAGAAAACTTCTTTGATTTAATGAAAACATTAGTGGCTTATTGATTCTATTATAAACATATACACACCTTGATTTTCTTGCTTAAAAGACTTGACTTGCTCAAAATGCTTCTTCTCTTTGCAAACAACCTGAGGTATCAAAGGTTCTTTCTCTTGTTCCTCTTGATCCCTTTAACAATAATGAAAAACCCCACTCAATAGGGTTTTCAATTAAAAATTCCCTCACAGCACAAACACTAAAATTGGTTCCAAAATACATAAACCCAAATATTTTTCTAAACTTCATGAACTGAAATTCTTTCAAAACCCCAAAAGTTTCAAAATGATCTTACCTTCATTCTTCACCAAATGAAGGGATCCTTAGCTCAAAAGGAATCTCTTCTCTTCCTCTACCTTTTCTTTTCTTGAACAACCTCAAAATCTTTCTTGAGGGTTAACACAAATGAAACCCTAGCTAGTTTCTCTTATTTCTCTCTCTCATTCTTTTTCATGTTTTCTCTCTCTTATCTCTTTTCTCATCCATACATTTTGTTTCTCTAGAATCTTCTCATTCCCATAATTCTTCTCCATTTATAAGCAAGACAACACTTTTTTTTTCCAATTATGCCATTAATGAGTCCAAAAAGTCCATTTTACCCTTCCTTATAAGCTTATGTTCTTTTAAACTTAAGTGTCTTGCCAAAAATATCCTTGAACCTACTTTCATAACACTTTCTTCTACAAAATGTCCCTCTTTGTTTTAAGTTTATAACGCCACCGAAATAATTCAATTTGGTTTAAAGGTTCAAAAGATATACTTCAAACATTTTTGGACTGCTCTTGCTCATAACAGTATACTATACACAACTTCCATATGAAATTTACACATCTTAGAGACTGAATTAGATTCCACTTTCTTCATATCATTTGTAGCTCCATGACTCTAGTTTATCAAAAATTAGAAATCATCTCATTTGGAGTTCTACTGATCCCAAAATCATCAAAATACTGAAGTATATTCAGTGGATTATCACCAGTTCATAACACTTAAAAGCACAATTGCTGTACCCGTCCCACTTTTTTCACTTAATCTTTCTCCATTCATTTCAGATAGCTTCTATTTTTTGAGTAGATGTAGATAAAAGTCTTACGAATCCAATGGTTCAAGAATTAAGTCATTCGGAGGTCTAGAGAAG
Organism: Erythroxylum novogranatense; assembly: GCA_029891385.1. Classification (NCBI taxonomy): domain Eukaryota; kingdom Viridiplantae; phylum Streptophyta; class Magnoliopsida; order Malpighiales; family Erythroxylaceae; genus Erythroxylum; species Erythroxylum novogranatense. The sequence continues at coordinate 89,427,479 of CM057233.1, read as the reverse complement.
AAGTTATAGTCAAAAGAAGCAACCATGTTTATGAACTTAATTATACTGAAACTGTTTTGGGGAAACAGTTATAACTTTCTGTAGAAATTTCTGATTGAGGTTTTCTTTGAATGGTTCGAAAGAAGATATGAAGAGATAAAACTTTCATGAAGATCTCAAAGGCCAAATCTTTCATTTGAGGGGTCAAAAACAAAGAAGAAGATGCATGACGTCATTTTGAGACTATGATGACATCATCAGACGATACAGATTGGGAAAATCTCCATAACTTTCCATACAGACATTGGATTAAGGAGTTATTTATATGGATGGAAAGAAAATTTAAATATATACAACTCTTATGAAGACTTCAAAGGCCAATTCGTTCATCTGAGGGGTCAAAAACAAAAGCAGACGATGATGACGTCATCAGATGATACAGATTGGGAAAATTGCCATAACTTTTCCTACATACATCGGATTAAGGAGTTCTTTATATGGTTGGAAAGATATTTTTAAGATCTACAACTCTTATGAAGACCTAAAAGGCCAATTCGTTCATATGGGGGTAAAAAACAAAAGCAGACGATGATGATGTCATTTTGAGACGATGATGATGTCATCAGACGATGCAGATTGGGAAAATTGCCATAACTTTCCCTACAGACATCGTATTAAGGAGTTCTTTATATGGTTGGAAAGAGAATTTCAAGAGATACAACTCTTATGAAGACCTCAAAGGCCAATTCAAACGTTTTAAGGGTAGAAAATGGATCAGAAGGTGACAATAAATAGTAACTGAGACGGTCAAATTGAGACGCAAAAAGTCAAACTGAGACGGAAGCAAAAGCAGAAGGTCAAACTGAGACGCAAAAAGTCAAACTGAGATGGAAGCAAAAGCAGACGGTCAAAATGAGACGCAAAAAGTCAAACTGAAACGGAAGCAAAAGCAGACGGTCAAACTGAGACGCAAAAAGTCAAACTGAGACAGAATCTAAGGCTGAAGCAATCAAAAGGGCATAACTTTCAGCTCTGATGTCCAAAATTTTCATACTATATATCGTTGGAAAGATAAAAGAACTTTCCAGAAGGCAACTTTGTCAAAACCTATTTATATCAATCCCAATTTTTCCCCTAAATTCTGAAGACGAATTTTCTATTCAACATACTGCACCAATTTCTTAACTTCATGACAACCTTTGAGATTCTTAGAGACAGAATTGAAATTTGATGTCTTCATACGAAATGTAGCCATATATCTCTAGTTTAATTTAAATTAAGAATCATCTCGTTTGGATGACTAGAGAAAACATTGTGGCTAAAAGACTGAAACATACTTAGTCATTATCTTCCATATCATCTACCAGTTTTTTTCAGAATCTTCCCTTAACACAACTCATACCAAGATCACCTTTTTCTACTCTATACACTCTTCATTCTTAACTTCATTTCAGATCAATTTCCTCCATAAAGAAATCATAATCCATGAATAATCATGAACATGAATACAGAACATACACATATATACCTATTCGTCATCAATTTACTACACAATATTGCTCTCATTTTACTTCTAACTTTCATCTTAATTCTTTCTATTTCAAAAATCTTTTATCCACCAAAAACCCCATAGCAAATCATGAATCTATGCACATTTCTTAACTCTACTTTACTCTTGTCTATAAATTCTTGGTTCAAGAACTTTCATTTATTTTGTTCTTTACTCATGACTAATCACCAAAATTTCTTATTCAATAGGTCTAATCTTTCACGAAAAGTTCGGGGTCCAACAATTCCCTTCCCTTTTGGAAGGTGCCGTGTAAGCATCCTTCAATTATACTTGTGTATCATTATATTGAATGCATTTTACACGTATGTGAGGACTTGTATGTGATTGATGAGATCCCATAATCAACTTTCCTTATGCAATTATTACTTTCTGTTCTTTGTGATTTAGCAATCAATCATGTCAACAAAATGCATATAACTCTTGCAATAACTTGTGGATTCCACTGCCTAAATAAATGTGCATGAAGAAAATGTTTAATATTCTATCATAATCTGAGCCACACATGCTACAGAAATTTCATTTTCATCTTCTTCTTCATTAAATTTGAGCAATGCTTTAGCTGTTATACAGAACAGTATTGTTGTGCTTGGCACTTCAGTGTTAGTAGGGAGTAGGGTCGCTTGCTTTTCTTGGTTTCTTGCTTAAGGCTTTGGAAAACTTGACATGTCCTGGATACTTTTTCTTGTTGGAAGTTTATGCGTATTTGACAAGGATATATTTCAACATTTGATTTAAATGTTTTTGCTGTTTAAAATGCTTTGCCATTTTGTAGCTACGTGTGGGTTTTAAAAATTCTGAAAGTTGTCTCCTTAATGTAAATTTGTTGGTTTGTCTGGGACAATCTTCTTGAGTTTGGTTCTTGTTTTTAAAAGTGTTTATAATGAGCTTCTATGTCCTTGCAACACCTTTTAAATGTTTCTATATGACTGATTTTGGTTTTTAGTTTCCTTTACCAGCATTGGCCGGGTAAACCTAGAGATGTATGCTTTGGCTACTGGTATATGGAGTTTAGAGTGTGCCAATATGGAGAATTTCGGCAATCAGGCAAAATGGGATAATTGGTTACACAATTATGTTGATGTACTCTGCATCAACTCTTAGTATGTGCTTTATTATTTCTTTCTTTTCTAAATTTATTAGATTTAAGATAAATATTTTGTGTCAATCCTATATAAAGTTGCCTCTCTCTTTTTCAACATATTCTTATATTTTGGAAAATTTCTACTTAGGTACTAAATAAACTTCTAAGCATGGATATTTCTGATGTGCAATTCTTTCTGCTATCATCTATTGTTATTCATTAAGTGATTAAAAACATAGGCCAGAACGTGTCCTAACTAGTTTTTTAAATGGATGATTGATTCTAGTTATCGGATCTTCAGCAACTCTTCCTTTGAATATTAAGTGCAACTTGCTATATGCTAAGATAAACTGTACAGTAGATTGAAGATTCCCTATGGATAGTTCATTTCATCAAAACCTTCCAGGCATCAACCAATGTTCTTATTTACCCAGTTTTTACTAATATCTAGATCCACAGTTTTTTTGTCTGCACAACAGCTCAAGCATCTCTTTACAAGAACTTTGACTATTTTACTGCACAAACATAGACCAATGGAGTTAATGTTTTGACTACAGGTCCCTCACAGTGTGACACTGTTTCTTCTTTATCATTAGTAATTTCATACTGGTTTGTCGCCTTGTTCTACAAAGGATTCTAGGAGATGCATGCAAAATATGCATTAGAAAAATGTGCATATTGGATTTTTAATTGCAATATCTAGCTTTGATAGTGTATTAGTAGGTGTTTATCTCTGTCAATCTTCTTTTCGTTACCTTCTGTCATTTTGCAATTTTCAGTTGTAGGTGAAAAAATACATTGATGCCTACTCAACCTCTTCAGTCACTGAATTTTCTATTGAAGATTTGTTACACATATCAGACGTATATGATAAGGCATTAGTGATAAATTTATCGTAACATATATTCTTTATTTAGTGACAACATTATTGTAACATATAATTTTTATACTTGTGACGAAATCTGTTAGACAATATAGCCACTGATGCAAATTTCTGTTATAACTAATTTAATTCCATTGATGAATTGATAGTTTTATTTGTGATAATAAAGAACACATTAGTGATAATACTTTTTGTAAGAAACAATTTTCATTTTTGTGACGAAATTACGTTGACACTTTTTTGTTAAAATATTAGTGACCAAGAAGTAATAGACACCAATAAAAAAAATTATTAGTGACAAATATTGTCACTATTTATAATTACTTTAGTGGCGATAATGTTGTAACAATAAAATGTAAGTATTGTTACGACTTCATTCGTCACTAATTTATATTATTTGTGTCAATAAACTTGTCATAAATATGTAAAATTGCTATGACCATATAGTGTTGTCACACATTCCATAGGTTTTAGTATCGGCACTTTTTTCACAATATAATGAAGTATTGTTTACAACTTTATTCGTCATTATTTGTGTCAATAAATTTGTCATAAATAAGTACAGTTGTTGTAACCAAATAGTGCTGTCACACATTTGATAAGTTTTAGTGTCGGCAATTTTGTCATAATAAAATAAAATATTGTTACGACTTAATTCGTCACTACTTGATCTTATTTGTGACGATAAACTTGTCATAAATATGTAAAGTTATTGTGATCATATAGTTTGTCACACATTTCACAAGTTTTAGTGTCAGTATTTGTCTCACAAAAGTGTTGCATAATTGTGACCATTTTTAAAATTAGTCACTATTTCATTAGTGACGGAGGTATTTGTGATGAGAGGTGACGACTTCAAAGATTAGACATTATTAATAATAGTGATAAATATTACTGTTTTTAGTGACAACTTTTACTTTCACTAAAAATACAATTTCTTGTAGTGTCTACTGAATCGCATCCCAAATATCTTTGGTTGTAACCATGAACATTACCGTATCACTTATTTTAGGCATCATTGAGTTCCAAAGCCACGCCATAATTAATGAGTCCTCCTCATCCCATGCTTGAAAACCTAGATCTTCTGGCCTTGGTCCAGTTACTGATCTTTCCTTTGCCTTTCAAAATAGTTCGAACAAGTTGTGACTATTTGAGATAATTTTTTTCATTCAATTTGTAGGCATTTTGAATGATTTGTACTTCACCAAAGATTGAGTCTTGATTACTTCATCCGATGAAGCCACAATTATTGATCCACCCTCCTTTGTTTTTGTCATTGTCCTTCACTTCTATGTGCAGTCAACTATTTACCGAAACTAATCAGCGATGAAGGCTGACTCAGGGACAAAGGAAAAATAATTTTAAAAGAAGAAGAGAACAACAATATAACATTCTTAAAAATTTTGTCACCATAACATATTTTTATTTTGTAACCAAAAAACTTATTTCATGAGCAAACAAATTCCCAAGGTTTGTAACTAAAAAACTTATTTCTTTGTAAAAAAAAATTATCATTGTAGAATTACATTATTTTTAGTTTGAATTATCCATAATATCACTATAGTATAATTAACATGATTCAAAATTATGAAATGACGGTGTAATTGATTTTTACTTATTAATTCTTGGTTGATAATCAAAAAAAAAAATTTGTAGAGCTTTTAGAGAATTCAGCTTGTTGGAGTTAAATAAGCTAACTGATAAGTCATTTATTAAACACATTAATAACTTTGTAAGATGATCAAAAAGTGAACTTTTAATCGACAAGTTAAAAACAGATTAGTAATTGTTTGTCAAACACCTTCACTGGAGAGATTTATTAGCACGCATTATTACTCCTAATAAGATTTGAATTCAAAGTCTGAAGATTTGAAACTTTGAATTCAACTCGTTCCAAACCTAAATCTTATTTTATATCCTTTTAATTAGACTTTGCTATACAAGAGATTGAATCTAACGTAAGGTGAAAATACAGTTTGGAGTCCTTAACACTTGCTAATTGGCTTATCTCATGATTGAAGAAAGTATGAACAGAAACGTAATCTGTAAACAAGAAAAATCACATGGGTCATCCCGACTTTACAGGTGCAAGAGGTTTTTGAGTGATCCATAACGTTGCTTCTTCCTTTCAAGGAACTATTGCTTTCACTCCACTTATGCCGTCCAAAAATGATTAAATATCAACCACTTTGAGGGTATCATCATGTGTTTCTGAGGAGATTTCACACATAGATATCGATAACTTGCACAGTTGAACTTGATCTCTCCCTCTTTGCAATGGAAGTTTCAAGTAAAGAAACAGAAAAAGGGTTCAGTATATTACTTCATAGTATCGCCATTTCCAGAGTTGACGATGCACTAATTAACCTGATTTATGTAATGCTTATACTCAACTTGCAACGTGAAGCAAGTCTGTGACAGAATTAATTTAAAGTCAAGACATACCTATTGGTATTCACTAATGCTTGCATGTTATTTCAGATTCCAGGCATAAGTTTCTTCTCCTTGTGAATTAAACAGCAAAGTCTTCGCATAATATTGTTTTTTTGGTGTTGGATTATATAATACTCCTGCGTTGATCAGTACATTACCTTTCTTGGACAGAAAACTAGGAAAATATTCAGAAACATATGCAGTCTTGTAAGAAGAAAAGTTAGATTTTATGAACCTTATAAACATAGACGAACATATCAGAAAAACAAAAAGGAAACCCGAAAATGATTGGTAAGCTCTTTGCAATTGTTGCATTCTGGTTTTTAGTTATTTCTGTTACAGAATCAAGGAGCACCAAATCTAATATAACTTGGTGGTGCAACTTGACACCACATCCTGAACCGTGCCAAGAATTCACAAGGCATTACTTCCCACATGCTGAACCAAAGCATAGGTCTGGATTCAGGGAAATGATGGTTCGATTATCTCTGCGTAGATCAATAAATGTTCAGAGTAAAGTTCTTCAAGTTGGACCGAGCTGCGAAAATCATCCGCAGAAAGCTGTATGGAGTGATTGTTTGAAACTTCACGAGAGTACAATTCACCAACTGAAGCGCGCCTTAGGTTGTGTAAAAGCCAAGGGGAGGAACTGCACAGATTTTGATGTGCAGACATGGCTAAGTAGCGCTTTGACCAACATTCAGACATGCCGTCTTGGATCTGTAGATCTTAACTTGTCGAATTTCGTTACGCCTGTGGAACTCAAAAACCTGTCCATGCTCATTAGCAACAGCTTGGCGATCAACGGGGGTTTGCTTCAGGCGGAGAAGAATAACACGCAAGGGTTTCCAAGGTGGTTCTCGAGGGAAGAGAGATGGCTATTGCAGTCTTCATCAGCTTCAACAAAAGCTAACCTTATTGTAGCTAAAGATGGCTCGGGACATTTTAGAACAGTTCAGGAAGCCATTGATGCAGCTTCCAAGAGGAAATATAGTACTAGGTTTGTTATTTACATCAAGAAAGGAGTTTACAGGGAGAACATTGAGGTTGGACTCAACAACAACTACATTTGGCTGATTGGTGATGGCATTAAGAACACGATCATTACTAGTAGCAGGAGTGTTGCAGGAGGTTACACAACCTACAGTTGTGCAACTGCTGGTAATAAACTATTAGTTCATGTCTATTTAACGTAAACTGATACTGATTCTGATCATTCAAGTTCATGTACGAATTTAATAGGAATTGATGGGCTTCGCTTTGTTGCTCAAGGCATTACATTCAGCAACACCGCAGGACCACTAAATGGTCAAGCAGTTGCTCTCCGATCAGCCTCAGACCTCTCTGTCTTCTACAGATGCGCATTTCAAGGATACCAAGACACGATCTTTGTCCACTCTCAACGACAATTCTTCAGAGAATGTTACATCTACGGGACCATAGACTTCATTTTCGGAAACGCAGCAGTTATCTTCCAAAACTGTGTGATCTACGTACGAAAGCCATTAAAAGGACAAGCCAACGTGATCACAGCACAAGGTCGCTACGACCCTTTTCAGAACACAGGAATTTCAATCCACAACTCCAAGATTCTACCGGCACCGGACCTGAAACCGGTGGTCGGAGCTTTCACAACTTATCTGGGTAGGCCATGGATGGAGTACTCAAGAACTGTGATTCTCAAAACTTACATTGATGGTTTTGTTAGTCCAGCTGGTTGGTTACCATGGAATAACGGAAGCTCTGCTCTTGACACTCTCTTTTATGGAGAATATCAGAACTCTGGACCAGGTGCTTCTACTAGCTTGAGGGTTAAGTGGAAAGGCTTTCATGTTATAAAGAGTGCTGCTGTGGCCTCCCGGTTTACTGTTGGAAGCTTTATCGCCGGTCAGTCATGGTTGCCGACCACCGGAGTTCCGTTCACTACTGAACTTTGAGCGCTTTGCTTGTGATTTATAATTTATCTGATTTTTTAAATTTTTATTTATTCAAATTTCCCATGTATTGTTTATTACATAATCAAGTTTCAAGTTAAGCCCAATTCAAAGAAAACTAAGTCTAGCTCAAATTTTGATCGACCCAAATTAAGTTCGAACTCAAATATAATCTGCTTTGGACCAACAAAAATCTTCGGCTCAGAACACATAATCAATGATAAAGCTCAACTTCCATTTTTCTACAAAGGTCCAATTGGAGTAAAATTGGTCCAAAAAAATAGGGATCAAATTCTTTGTTCTTGTTTTATGTGCTATATTGTACTCTCTCCATTCCATCCATCTATTAACATAGGGTAGTACATAAAAACGGAAGCAGCTACCCCGTGCCTAAAAATAAAGGATTTAACCCTAATTTTTTATTGATTTTAAATAGTATTGAAATCTAATCATGATCGAATTACAGGCATAGCGAAAAATAAATTTTTTTACGGATTCCGAGCGAATCTTAATAATTGATCAAACTTGAATAAAATACAAAACGATTTAGAAATTATACCTTATTTGCTTTCCGCTAAAAAATCTTTGAAACTTTTCTCTGATTGATTAATCATCATTTATCCAATTGTCTAACCTCTGGTAGTATCCATAGAGCAATTCCCAAACTGCTTTTGAGAGGAAGAAGAAAAAAGTGCTAACTTTTAAAAAACTATTCCTTTAAATAGAAAAATCATGACAGTCTTTTATTAAAATTAAATCTCTTTAATTATAATTAGAATCTAATTCTAATTATAATTAATTTAATTTTAATAAAATCAAATATCTCATACTTGATTCCCAAAGTTTCTCAAACTTTATAATTAAGTCCAACTTAATTAAATTAATTTTCTTTCACATATTACTCTTTAATATGTGACTCATTAGGTTTCTAATAAATTGGCAATGATTATAAATTATAACTCTAATTTATAGTTAAAATTAGATAAATTAAAATTTTTTAATTTATCTTTAATTACCTAATTAAATAATTCATAATCATAAATCATGATTGATGTCTAGCAACATGTTATGATTACCCAAATATCATGAATGTCAAAGTGATTGACTTAACCTATTCATACAAGGCTATAATGTATAATTTAATTCTTTTGTCATTAGATTTTCTTATTGGACAAAGTATAGATACGGTGTCTACTTTTATCATCCAATCATGTTTGTTCTTGATAATTAGTAATTGATTTATAATTGAAATTTAAAAACTCCTTTTCAAATATCAATTCACTCTGGCCAGATAATTCTATAAATCATTACTAATCAAGAACAACAGAATATTCTCTTTAATTACTTTAGAGTGACGAATTCTATATTAACTTACTCAACTATCTACATATGGTTCATATTGTATCCAATTACTATCGACTGAATTATCCTAGGATGATTTATAAGTAACATCAAAACACAATAATTCTCACACTAGATACCTTGGTAATCTCAAGTCTGAGGATCAATTATACAACCATCATTATGAGATAATCCATAGACATATAAGTAATATTCCATTCGGAATTCTCATAATCGAGTTAGTTCAGTGACTTATTCTCTAATAATCACCCACACATTAGTTTAAGTATCTCTATACTTTAATTTATGAGATTAATTACTTTTTCATAAGAAAGAAACATAATGTGTGCTAGTTTTACCGTTTCAACAGTATCCAATCTTGATAAAACTACAGTCAGGAACATTTAAGAATAACACATAAGTGTAAATTGAATCTCATAATTATAATCTCATCATAATTTCAATTACACAGTAATTATTTCAAGGAATTTATCTTTAGTATTAAAAAATAAAATATTAATGAAATTAATACACAAAGATAAATAATGTCTTCTCATTAATTAAAAAATAATTTCATACATTAATTTGTATCCAATTGATTGACTACAAGGGCATAAACTAACAATCTCCTACTTGTTCTAAAGCCAATCAACTATGTTATGGCTTAGTAAAAGGATCTGTTAGATTCTCTTCAATGAAAACTGGCTCCAATGTTATGTCTTTCTGCTATACTATCTCCCTAATCAAGGGAAACTTCTTGAGTACATGTTTGGACCGTTGATGAAACCTGGGTTCCTTTGCTTGCGTAATAACACTGTTGTTATCACAATACAATACTGTGTGCTCAACAATGCTAGGAACCACTCTAAGTTCAGTGATGAACTTCTTGATCCAAACTGCTTCCTTTATCACCTTTGACGTTGAAATGTTCTCTACTTCGATCGTTGAATCTGCGATGGTTGGTTGTTTGGAACTCTTCTAATTAACCGCACCACCATAAAGAGTAAAAATATACCCTGACTCTGATCTACTATCGTCTTGATCAGACTGGAAACTGGCATCCAAATAACCTTGAACTCTCAACTCAACTCCTCCATAGACCAGAAAAATATCTTTAGTCCTTCTTAAGTACTTCAAGATGCTTTCCAAAGCCGTCCAGTGACCCTCACCGGGATTAGCTTGATATCTGTTTGTTATGTTCAAAGCATAAGCAACATCTGGTCTAGTACATAGCATTGCATACATGATTCATCCAATTGCTGAAGCATATGGAATATAATCCATTTTATCTCTGTCCTTTTGTGGCTGTGGACACATACTCTGTGAGAGAGAAATCCTATGCGATATGGGTAAGAATCTCCTATTGGAATTCTCTATGTTAAACCTCTTTAGCACTTTATCTATGTACGTGGGTTGAGATAATCCAAGCAACCTTTTTGATCTATCTCGATAGATCTTTATACCTAGTATATAGGCTGCTTCTCCCATATTCTTCATGAAAAAGTTCTTAGATAATCATATCTTAATAGACTAGAGCATTGAAATGTCATTTCCAATAAGCAATATGTCATCCACATAAAGCACTAAAAAAACGACTGCACTCCTACTTACCTTCTTGTAAACACAAGGTTCATCCATATTTTTTATAAAATCAAAATTTTTAATTGTTTCATCAAAACGGATGTTTTAACTCCGCGACACTTACTTAAATCCATAAATAGACCTTTTCAACTTGCATACTTGATTTGGAAATTCTTTGGATTCAAACCCCTCAGTTTGTGTCATATACACATCCTATTGCAAATTTCCATTGAGAAATGCTATTTTGGCATCCATTTGCCAATTTTCATAATCATGGTATGTTGCTATAACCAATACAATCCTGATAGATTTAAGCATTGCTACTGGTGAAAAAGTTTCATCAAAATCAACTCCTTGTTTTTGTCTGTAACCTTTCACTGCTAACCTTGCTTTGTACGCACATATATTTCCATCCATATCATTTTTTCTCTTAAAAATCCATTTGCGTCCAATAGATATTATACCTTTAGGTGCATCCACCAAAGTCCATACCTAGTTAGTGTACACGGATTCCATTTCGGATTTCATGGCTTCTTGCCATTTTAAAGAATCAATGTTTGACATTGCTTCTTTAAAAGTAGTAGGCTCATCATCTATAAGTGATACATTATCATTTCCATCTTAATATTTACATCTAATCTAGTGGGAAGATGACATATCCTACTAGTTCGTCGTGGACTATGTGTCTCTTGAACCCTCGGTTGTACATCATATGTATCCACTTGAGGTTCTTGTTTCATGTCGACGTGAATTTGTGGTTCTTGAACTTCTCCAAGTTCAACCTCACTTCCATTACTTTCTTTGAGAATAAATTCTCTTTCTAAAAATGTAACATGTCTTAAGACAAACACCTTTTGCTCAATAGGATGATAGAATTGATAACCGAAACTTTCTTTCAGATATCACACAAATTTACAATTATTCGATTTAACTTGAAGCTTATTAGATATATCACACTTCACATAAGCATCATATTCCCAAATCTTTAAGTGTGATAATCCAGGTCTTCTACCAGTCCATATCTCATATGGTGTCTTATCAACCGATTTAGATGAAACTTTATTTAGAAGATATATTGCGGTTTTGATAACAAGGAAAGCCAAAAAAAGCAAAACAGAGGAAAACTAGCTAACGCAGGATTCTGCGGTACAATGTTCCGTGCATGTCACGATGTAGAAATTCCTTAACTGTCGACGGTGACGTTTGTAAGTGATGCGTGCCAGGGCGAGCCAGAGCTGAGAAGTGGGCCAAGTGGTATGCACTCTAGTTGCCTTTGCGATGGACATGTTGGAGGTGGACCACCCAATCCCGTCCAAGGATATCTCGTATACCTGCCAACAAAAAAGTAATATCAACTAAAGGGGTAGCAGAGGAGGATAAGATATTAATAACTTCCAAAGAATCGACTTCGAGAATGACTCACCGATAATCGATCGATCAAGCCAAGTTAAGACCCGAAAGGATTCCCTGAAGTTCAGTTGCAAGCGACGATCGCTACCCAATAGACTGAAGAAAGCCCTCGTACCATTGACCGTGTTGGTCCCGAATGAGCCTGCCCGCTGTGGCAAAATAGGCGCCGTGGTTCACCGCCCCATCTGTGTTCAGCTTGACCCAAGTCGCCAGCGGTTTGGTCCACCCCATTAGTCTACCCACTAGTAGGCCCTGTGTCGGGAACACACAGCTTTCCGCTATCCGGGCCCTATCAAGCCAGTCCATATAGTCCATGACAGCCTAAGTACCATTTGTCGACCAATGAAAGGCAGTGTCAAACAGACTCTTATTTCGCCACTGCCACAAAAACCAGCAGACGACTCCAAAAACTATACTTCAGGTTGACCGCCACACTGGGGAGCTTGCTCCAGAAATCCCTCACCCGCGGACAGTCACGAATGGCGTGCAGTGTGGTCTCAGCTTGCCCACAGAAATGGCAACTACTGTCAGCAGAAATATGCTGTGCCATCCGTTGGTAATTGGTCAGGAGCTTTTCCTTGGTCAACAACCAAAGGAAGGTTCGAATCCGTTGGGGCCCTGCCCATTTTCAAATGGCAGCCCAAATGTTGTTAGGCGCATCCCTGGGACTCCCTTCAATCAAGGCGTAAGCAGAGACCACTGTGAACCTGCCGTGCTCAGCAGGGCCCCAACGCAAAGTTTCCTCTGCATCGCCGACAGCAGTCCGGAGAAGGGTCACAAGATCTAAGCAAATGGTGATAGGGAGGTAGCGTTGGAATAGATGTCACTTCCAGGTGCAGTCCTCGTTCAGGAAATCGGCAATCGTAGTGTGAAGGATAGAAACCGGAAGGGGGGAAGTTACCACATAAATAAGGGGACCCCAATCCTGAATCCAATGATCCATCCAGAACAAAATGCGCCTACCATTTCCCAGCTCCCAGCGCATGCCCTGACGGTTTCAATTGTATATCCCCAAAAGGATATAGGAAGGACTGCATGACTTATACTGGAATGTACCATATCTAATAGTATATGATTTCTTCTTTCAAAAATTCCATTATGTTGTGGAGTTGCAAGAGGAGACCATTATGAGAGAATCTCATTCTCTTTAAGTAACCAATAAACTTGTAGTCTAAGTATTCACCACCTCGATCTGATCTAAGTGTCTTAATACTTTTTCCAGTTTGTTTCTCTACCTCTAGTTTAAATTCTTTGAACTTTTCAATGATTCAGACTTTTGTTTCATCAAGTACACATAATCATATCTAAAATGGTCATCTATGAATGTAATGAAATATGAGTATCCACCTCTAGCATTTGTAGACATAGGTCCACATACACCTGAATGTATTAATTCTAGTAACTCGCTAGCAAGTTTTTCCTTTCCCTTAAAGGCTAGTTTAGTCATCTTTCTTAATAAACAAGATTCACAAATTTCATATGATTCATAAATAAAGGGATCCAAATATCCTTCATTTTGCAATTTTGTCTTTCTAGTTTCATTGATATGACCTAACCTAAAATGTCATAAATAAGATGGAGTTTGGTTACTTAATTGATTTTCTTACTATTGATGTTAAGAATTGGCCTCTAACTCATACAAACCATTTGTAAGCAATCTAGATTCGTAATAAACATCATCTTTATAAAAAAAACAACTGTTATTCTTAATTATAAAGACAAATCCATTCAAATCCAAATGACTAATAGAAATGATGTTTCTTATAATAACAGGAACATACAATTATTAAATTCTAATATAAGACCAGAAGGCAAAGCTAAACTACAAATCCCTACAGTTAATGCAGCAACTCTTACTCCATTGCCAACTCACAGGTCCACTTCACCTTTCTTCAATGATCTACTCCTTGTTAACATCTACATGTTATTACACAAGTGAGAACCACAACCAGTATCTAATACCCAATAATGTGAAGCAGAAGTAGAAAGATTGATCTCAATCATAAACATACCTGAAGAAACAGCTTCCTCAAGCCTTTTATCTTTTAGGCTAGCAAGATAAGATGGGCAGCTCCTCTTCCAATATTTGTTGACTCCGCAATGAAAACATGTGCCCTTGTCATTGCTATTCTTCTTAACACCTCCTTTAGCTTTACTACATTAGTAGAAGCCTTCTGTTTCTTGTTATTATTCTTCTTAAAGCTCTTTTTCTTGCTTTTAGAAGAACTAACAACAAGTACAGAACTGGGTTCCTTTTTAAGACACCCTTCCGCAGTCTTAAGCATGTTCAACAGTTCAGGCAGTAGCATGTCCTTCTGATTTATGTTGAAGTTCATGACGAACTGTGAAAAGCTTGAACTCAAAAACTGCAGCACCAGATCAATGCTTAACTCGTGGTTCATGACAAAACCTAATTGGGTCAATTTTTTAATGTACCCAATCATCTTCAGCACATGAGTGTTGACTGAAGATCCTTCTGTCATCTTGCATTGAAAAAGTGCCTTGGAGATTTGATATCTCTCCACCCTACTTTGTGCACTAAATAACTCCTTAAGATGCAGTATCATAGTAGGTGCATCCATGTTTTCATGCTGTCTCTAAAGTTCAGAAGACATGCAAGCTAAAATCACACATGTGGTTTGTTCAACGTCATCAATATAACCTTGATATTTCTCTCAATCTTTATCAGTAGCATCTGAATACTACTGATGAAGATTGAGATAAATATTAGCGTTATATTGATGACATTGAACAAGCCACATGTGTGATGTTCAGATGGAGCAGGAGTATCAAGAATGTATAATTTCTTCTTTTGCGTAAGAACTATTATTAAGTTTTGCAGCCAATCCGAAAAGTTGGGTCTAGTCAGCTTGTTTGCATCCAAGATGCCCCTCAAAGTCAGGTTAGTACTCATCTTCAAATTCAATAACTGGAAAAACATAAAAGGAGCATATATTAGTTTATATCAAAAAATCAAATAGAATAACGACTTTAATATTATTTGATTACTCCCATTATTTTCTGCAAAATAATAGCCCTCACTATTATATCAAAAAATTATCAAATAATTTCTTAGTGGGCTAGGATCCTATTTAAAATTAATTAATCTTGAGTTTACTCAATAAACCAACTAAAAATAAATTAGGTAGAAGACAACTTTTCAATCACATCTCATGTTACTCCTAATATCGTTAGATGACAACTTTTGCCAAAATATATCAACTATATTATTCCTAACAATGTCTTTAATTTTATATGATCATGACTTTACTCATTCAAATCATACAATTTTAATTAAGTTGAACCCATTAATTTAAGATAAAACATATCCGAGATAAAATAACCTTGAGTTTACTCAACAAGTCAAACAATAAACATAATTTTGATTTTATTCTCAAATAATGGAAGACAACTATTAAATTCATAACGTGTACTTAATATTTTATTGAGGATTTAAAATTTCAAAATTTCGGTCTCATCATAATAATATAATCTCATTATATTTATAATTTCAAACATAATTGAATTATGAAAGAAATTATGTAAAACTTTGGCTTGATTCTAATTGTTGATTTGATAATAAATTTAATTTAATAATTCAACTCTTGAAAATTAAATTAAATTCCAAAACCTTTCCTAATAAATATTCCTTTGAAAACAATTTTCAAAAATTAATAAAACATTTTTCAATTTTATTAGGAGTTGAAATTAATTTAATCTTTATTAAATTAATTAAAGACAATTTAGGGTTTTAAAACATTTTTAAAACACATTAAAAAAAATTGGGTATGTCCACTTTTAGTGCGTACATTGCACGCGCCAATCACATCTGCTCATTCGAGGACAATGGGCGTGTGTCCCATACGCGCCCATTGTCTTCTCCACGAACCGTCCCCTGCTTCTGAGATCCCTCCTGAAACTGCTCCTTCCATGTTTCTCACCCACACTCCCTCTTTACTTTAATCACGACACAACCTATCTTCCACATTTCTCAACCATCATCTGTTGGTTTCGCACGGTCGTCTTCTGCACTCACCGTCGTCTTCTACACCACCTTGTGTTTATGGATGAGTTTTCACCCATCAGTTTTGCACGGTGGCGCCAACGACTAAACGCCGCTATTTTTGCAACTTGTTCAGTAAACGCAAGCTGAGCACACAATAAATATAATCAAAAGATGGTAGAAACACAAACATGGTTAACCTAGAAAATTAAGGCTTTCATCGCAAACGCAAAAGCTAGAGAATGTGATACAAAACCGAACATGGAACAAGCAGTATATAGGTTTCAGAAACCCAACAAAAATTCAACATTGCAGATGCAAATCTTAGGTTCTCGAAACAAATAATTTCAAACAAAAACACAAGCATCTTGTTCGGTTAGCACAAGCAGAATACCAAAATCGACGAAGAACACAAGGAAATAAATGGGTTTTAGAAACCCAACCATAACACAATATCACATAATCAAAATTTAGATTTTTCAGCATCGCGTGGAAACAATTTCCAGAAATTAAACTCGCACAAAACCCAGAACAATTAGGGATTTCAAAACCCTAGACCTTTAGAAAGATGCAAGGTTCACAATTAAAGCCATTGTATATGCTTTCAGATTCAATCGCATGATATATAGATGAAAAATTAGGTTTTCGACTTTTGTTCAGAAACAGAATAGTACAATCGTGAATAAGCTTCGGGAAAGATAAAAACCTAAGTAGAACAAAATCAAATTGTATCATAATCAATAATAATCAAGCCTCTAATTCAAGATTAACAATTAAAGGAGGTTTTGATACCATTGTTAGAATCCAACCGTGATCGAATCACGGACGCAACAGAAAATGAATTTTTTTTACGGATTCTGAGTGAATCCTGATAATTGATTAAACTTGAATAAAACACAAAACGATTTAGAAATCACACCTTGTTCGCTTTCCATTGAAAAATCTTTGAAACTTTTCTCTGATTTATCAATCACCAGCTGTCCAATTGTTCAGTCTTTGATGATATCCATAAAGTAATTCCCAAATTGTTTTTGAGAGGAAAAAGACAAAAGTACTAGCTTCTAAAAAGCTCTTTTCTTTAAATAAAAAAAGCATGACAGTCTTTTACTAAATTAAATCTCTTTAATTATAATTATAATCAAATTTTAATTCTAATTCTAATTAATTTAATTTTAATAAAATCAAATATCTTATATTTGATTCTCAAAGTTTCTCAAATTTTATAATTAAGTCCAACATAATTAAATTGATTTTTTCACAAATTACTCTTTAATGTGTGACCCATTAGGTTCCTAATAAATTAACAATGATTATAAATTATAATTTAATTCATTAATTAAAATTAGATAAATTAAAACTCCTTTTAATTTATCTTTAATTCTTCAATTAAATAATTCATAATCATAAATTATAATTGACGCCTAGCTATATGTTATAAATTACCCAAATATCATGAATGTCAAAGTGATTGATTTAACCTGTCATAGATGGCTATAATGTATAATTTAATCATTTCGTCATTCAATATTATAATTAGATAGAGTATAGATACAGTGTTTACTCTTATCATCCAATCATATTCGTTCTTGCTAATTAATAATTGATTTATAATTGAAATTTGAAAACTCCTTTTCAAATATCAATCCACTCTAGCCATATAATTCCATAAATTATTACTAATCAAGAACAACAAAATATTCTCTCTAATTACTTTAAAGTGACGAATCTTATATTGACTTACTCAACTATCTACATATGGTTCATACTGTATCCAATTAATACCAATTGAATTATTTTAGGACAATTCATAAGTAGCATCAAAACATAGTAAGTCTCACACTAGATACCTTGGTAATCTCAAGTCTGATGATCAATTATACAACCATCATTATGAGATAATCTATAGACACATAAGTAATATTTCATTCAGAATTCTCATAATAGGGTCAATTCGGTGTCTTATTCTCTAATAATCATCTACACGTTAATTTAAGTATCCCAATACTTTAATTTATGATATCAATTACTTTCTTCATAAGAAAGAAGCATAATATGTGCTAGTTTTACCATTTCAATAATATCTAATCTTGATGAAACTACAACTAGGAACATTTAAAATAACACATAAGTATAAATTGAATATTAAAATTATAATCTCATCATAATTTTAATTACACTGTAATTATTCCAAGAATTTTATCTTTAATATTGAAACATAAAATATTAATAAAATTAATACACAAAAATAAATAATACCTTTTTATTAATTAAAAATAATATCATACGTTAATTTGCATCTAATTAATTAACTACAAATGCATAAACAAACAAATCGGTGAACATCTTCTTCATCCTCATCTTCACACCCTACCCAGCCCGTGCATTGAATGGTTGAGATCTGTTAAAAACGGAGAGAACAGATCTACAAGAGTAAAAGATCTGTTCCTCGTTGTCGCAAGGCTAGAGTGGCAAGTCTGTACTATTAATAACAAGGTGAAATAAGTCAGAAAGTGTCGATTTTCAATGACATAGTCGTTATTGCAATTTATGCAATTCTTTACCGTACTTATTTTTTTTAATAATCTACGATCATAACACAATGATAAAATCTTAAATTCATTGTATATGATTAATTTTAAAATCACGAGCTATAAACCCTTGATCTTTTGAATAATTCAATTTTATTAATTTTAAACAAATAATTCAAAATACCTCTTATCCAAATTTCTATAAGAAAGTATTTGTAAAGTTTTAAAAGGGTACTGAAATAAGAAATTTACGATTTAAAAGGATCAATCGGTATTATATCGTCATAAAATTGATTAAAATTTAAATAATTTGAAAAATAATTAACTACTTTTTATTGAAAATTTTAAATTTTAATAATAAAATAATATAAAATTAATCGATTTATTTTTAATAGTCCATTCAAAGATTTTATTTAACAATCTTATTTTTAATTAAAATTTAAATTTTTAACTTACAAGGATAATCTATTTTAATTATTTTTAAAATATTTAATTTTATAATAATTCAATATGGGTGGTTTACGTTATTTTTCCCTTAACGAAAATTTTATGAAAAAATAGAGAATAAAAAAAGATAATCTACTACTCAATTTCATCCCTACAATTTCGGAGTCATCAAGTTAAGATCATATTGAGATTGTCGTCTGGAAATCAAGTCCACCATCCTAAATATTTGGAACTCCGTATCTTTTGGAACTAACTGTGGATTTCCTTTGACACTGTCAAGGAAGGTTTGACCATGCGATATCGAATGAATACGGGCATCACGTCGAGTGGTTTTTATAGCCATTAATTTTTTACTCATTAAATAAAATATCTTTTTGTTTAGTTTGAATTGGTTCAAAATTTTTCTAATTGAACCGATTTGATGCTACTGAGTTTTAGCTTGATATGACCTAAAATTGGATCAATTTGAATTGATCCATTGACTTTAAATTTGTGTGAAACTCAAATTATTAAAAATCAGTTTAATGCTTAATATTTCGGTTTGATTTATTTTAATATTTCTCATCGTTAAAAACTGATCAATTTATTAATTAATCGATTAGTTTTATAAACTAATAAATTAAAATAAATTAACTAATTTTATTTAATATTTTGGTTTGATTTATTTTAATATCACTTATTATTAAAAACTAATCAGTTTATTAATTAATCGAATAAGCTTTTATAAATTAAAATAAATCAACTAATTTTTATTTAATAATTTTTTAAATTAAATTTTAAATTATTTTATAAAAAATTATCATTTAATCATATTTTAAATTCTTTAAATTTATTTAATTTTAATTAATTTTATGATAAATTAATACCCGTTTAACCTTTTAAATTTTAAATTTTATTTTAATAATTTAACTTTCGATCTAATTTTAAAATATTAGTCTGAGTTCGAACCTCAAACGGATCAAATTCAGGCTGCATAGTTCAAATTTCCTACATAGAATACATACCTTCAAGAAATAACATGTATCCCTACAAGTAAAAAGCTGTAATATGGATCTCAATCATCAATCAACAAGCAGTGAAAAAGAATGATAAAAAATGGTGGATCCCCCATTTGAACCAAGTTACAATTCTTTGTGGTGTTCAAACAGCTGAATCTCTACCAACAAAGATTCTAAGTACCTGATGCAGAAAAGAACATGTATCCTACCAGCAAAACAAAAAATGTTTAGCAGGAAACGAAAACTGTAGCAAAGATTGCCATTAGCATAGTCAAAACTAGCTTGAAACGGCGGCGGAACTCGGACACCGCGACGGAGGAGAAGTGACCGTCCCTGACGACAAGAACAAAATGTATTAGCCTCTACGAGGATGACCAAAGACACATACATGCAAAAGAGACCAAGAGTGTCGGATACATACTTCTGCAAGTATCTAAGAGCTCCACAATATCTGACATTATCAGGAGGACTCTTCTCGGTATAGCCGTTCTCCTCAGGATTGATGATTTTCATGTATGTTTCTTGTCCGAGATACCATCTGTCTAAGTTCTCAATCCTAAGATTCCACACACCAACATTGTCAAGAGACACGTAAACTGCTGTCCATGCCCCAGGGTAAACCTGGATTTGAGAAACAGAAACACAAAGGTCTTTTATGACATAAAAAATCAAACATTCTATGTAATGTAATCCACAGCTCTAGGAGTAACTTCATGACTGTGTCATATCCAATTCTATAGGAAGGATAATCAACAAATAAAGATACCTCTACGGTGCTGCGAGAAATAGCATCCCACTTGTTATATTGTTCTCTGTCAGTTTCCGTCCAAATTCCCCAGTCCATTCTGGTTTCCAGTCAAATCATTCTTTTTATTTTTCTGGCTTTCCAGACAGAATCAACAAGAAAATGAAGAAACAAAAACTTTCTTTTCTTACCCAACCACGAAAAAGGAGTAGCCATTCATGTGAAAGCTCTGAATTCTGGTGTCACTGTTCTGCAATACAACTTCTATGAACCCTTTATACGTAGCATTGATCAAAGATGTGCTCATCTTAGCCGGCCATTTGCGTGGTTGATTAGGAAAATCAAGCTTGTAATCTCCCTTCAGTTTATGAATATCTGCGAGCCTAATCGGTGTATCAGGATTCACAAACGATAGTCCATTAAGTGTTGCACGTCGTTTCCCGTTTATTGTTACCGGTGGCGAGCTCCTTATAACATACGTATCAGTCACGTTGATTGAACCGTAGTGAAAAGAGCCCTGAGGGTTTGGTCTAGCTCCACTTGCAGAAGTGTTTTGCCTGACAGC
Organism: Erythroxylum novogranatense; assembly: GCA_029891385.1. Classification (NCBI taxonomy): domain Eukaryota; kingdom Viridiplantae; phylum Streptophyta; class Magnoliopsida; order Malpighiales; family Erythroxylaceae; genus Erythroxylum; species Erythroxylum novogranatense. The sequence goes on along the minus strand of CM057233.1, from coordinate 89,405,981 downwards.
ATGCCAAGGGCTTAGCGGAACAACATTTATTATAAATATGCAGAATTTGAGAAGATCCAATAATAAAGAATTAAATAGTAAGGTATGAAAATTAAAAAAAAAAATCTGTTTTACTTTATAAAGAACGAAAAAGTAAAAAAAAATGAAAAGTAGAAATTAAACAAAATTTTACTAAATTAATAAAAAATGAAAATAGAAAATCAGAAACAAAGAGAAGCCCTAACCTGATGGATTTTGGCTGGTTCATTGCTGCCCACCGGTTATAGATATCTAGTGGTGCATCAGGCAAAGGACCAGTTGCTGTTCCTCTGGAATTGGAATAGTGCAAGATGGCAACTCCTGTAACTCTTTTCCAAAGTGATTCATTCACGAATCGAGCACTTGCCACGATGTAGTAATCAGAAGTTGCATTCTGATCCATAGTAACCAGAAACGAATAAGATTGACCCACATGAATGTCGAAGCTGGTATAGTTTTGTTGTACAGTGTAATGTCCCTCGGTTTCCACAAGAAGCAGATTATGACCCTGAATCCTGAAATTTAAACTTGTTGATGTACCAACATTATGAACTCGGATACGGTAGGTCTTCCCTGCAAAGAAAAGGAATTGTTTGCAATTTCGAATAGTCCAACCGAGTACACCGTGTCGAAAAATCGCGACAGGATCTCATCTCGATCGCTTACCTGGATTGACATTGATGGTCTCATACTTAATGCCTTCAGGAACAAAAGCTTTGTCGTACCTGTATGGTCCCTTTCCATTAATCAAAACTCCGTCTGGCATTCCAAGCTCCTTCCCAGATTCAAGGTCACTCATCAAATCCTTAACCAAGATTCAATCATCACCAGAATTTACTTTTCTTAAGTCATGCAGAAGGCATTAAAAAGCTTGAAATGAAATGTCATCAAAACACTAACCAAACGACTTCGAGTGTACCAATCACCAATCATAATCACAAGATCACCATCCGGTTTTGCAAAAGGGATTGGAATAACTATCCGGTTATTAATGATGAAAGGACCAAATCCTCCAGATGCCCTTTGAAGATTAAGGGATGGACCATAGAAAAAGCTTCCAATCTGATCTTTCACTTGGAAACTGTACGTGAAGTTCCGTTTTGGAGGAATAGGACAACTCGTTCCTGGAACACCATCCATCCATGAGTTACGTCTCATTTCGATCCCAGGCCTGTCAAAATGTCGGAAACCAATCAGTCAAGCTGAGACAGCATCTCTGAAAAGAATCAACTAAGCAAGGAGGACACACCCACCAAGTCATGAGAAAATCTTCATTGAGTTCATTGTGCAAATTAATCAAAACATTGAAATTGGTAGTGACATTAATAACAGGTCCAGGAAACTTCCCACCTACAGCTATAACCTGCAACCCAGAAATTTTAAGGAAACAACAAAAAAACCTGAGACCTCCTCATCACAGCATTAAAAATGAGGATAGAACCTGCTGGGGTACGCCGAGAGGAGAGACAGTGAGGTAAGAGACTTTAAGTTCATAGTACACGGTCGGGTCATCCGCAAAAGAGAGGTATAAGAGTAGAGCAATATGGACCAAAACAGGCAGCGAAAACCGAAGAATCGCCATGCTTTACAGTAACCAGATATGGAGAGCCAAGCAAATTCTCAATGCAGTGAAACTTTACGAACGATTACATAGTTCTTCTGATCGCAGAGATACAAACACATGCATACGAGAATAAATGAAGATAAAGCGGTTGTTGTTATAGTGTACGTTCGTCGTAGGGTTAGGAAAGAACAGATAGAACAAGAAAGCCTGAAGGCGCCGCCTTAAGCATTTCTTTTCCCTAAATTCTTGGAGCATGATTAGAACAAATCGGTTACAGGCTAAACAGATTCATTAGTCTCTTTCTGTGATTGTCAACATCAATTCAATCTATCTGAGAATGTGTAGAACTCCATTGGAATAGTGTAATTGTGATCATTTAAATAGTGGTATGAAGGATTTATGCAGTTCCTCTAGAGATTTTGTACATACTTGCGCCTTATTGGATTAGAGTACATAATTGCCAAATTACTCAAAAATATATAATTTATTTTGAATTAAGTTTAAATCACTATGCAAGTAAGGAATTTTTCTCAAAAATGAAAAATACGGGAAAAATGAAAAAAAAAGAGAATTGAACTCTTACTTGAACGGAAATTGAATTATACTAAAATTACGGGGTTTTCTAAAATAATGGTTTTCATATAAAAACATATATTATACTTAAGAATTGGAGTTTTGATTAAATATATAGAATTTTATATTTTAAAATAATGAATTAAAAATTTATATATAAGGCAAATCCAAATTAACAAAAACAATTAATCAGTAAAAGTAGGTGTGGATTTTGTAAAACAAGATTTTCAAAAAAATAAAATTATGATATTTTACTTTTGCTTTTTGTTCATCAACTGATAATTACTAGGTGAAAACGGGGTATAAAATTACCAAAGAAAAATTGTCAAATATTTGTGATTTTTTTGTTGAAAGTGATTGTAACCATCTTTGAAATAGTTCGCTCCTTAAAAGTAAAGATTTTTATGACAAGTTTTGAGAAATTTTTTCCTATATAAAACACAGTTTGCCACAAGGGGTGTTCCTATTGATACTCAGTGCCCGAAAAGTGGAATTGGGAAAGATAAAAACCATGTGTTATTTAATTATGTTTTTGCTGCAAACACTTGGCATATTAAAAGCGTGAATTTTGCTAATACTCATCCAGTAGATATCATCTAGGGCATTCTTAAGAATACAAATAAATTAAATATGCAGAAAATGAGGGTAATCTTACGGAGCTTATGGTATCATAAAAATGTTTTTATTTGACAACAAAAATATGTTTCTTGCATTAATGTGATTTCTTTGGCTGATAACTATACTACCTCTTGGACCAGACTCATGTTGCGTAGGGGAAAGTTTCATCTCGTGCTCCTGCTATCCCACCTCAAAGAAAATTAAAGAAACCAGCCCCATCTTGGTTGAAATGTAATGTTGACTCTGCACTTTTATCGAAAGTTTCAAGCATTAGTTTGGTTGCTATTTTACGGGGGCGAAAATGGTAACTTTATTAAAACTTTTTCTAATTTGATTACTATGGTGGTGCATCCTGTTGTTGCTGAAGCCTAGGCCTTGAAGGAAGTTTTATCTTGTCTTAAAGATAAGGGCATGAATATCATTAAGGTTGAAATGAATTGTTATAAACTTTTATGTCTTTTTCAGACACTAAATTGGAGCTTATTGTGTCAGATTGTATTGATCTTAAAAATCATTTTATGTCTTTTTCCTTTAAAAGAATGTACAGGGATGCTAATAAAGCAACTCGCTGCATTGCTAAGGCGGCTTTATTACAAGCTCACTATGTTTCTTGGTCTAGTCCTCCTAGCTGGTTAGATGAAGTTTTATCTGTTGATTCTTGTATTTCTACTAGCTTTGAGATTGAAAGATGTTAGTTTGGGTGTACAGGAAGCCTATTGGCTCAGGGTTAGATTCATCATCTTTCTGTCTCTATGTTTTATGTTTTTTTTAATAATATTGTTGTTTACAAAAAAAAAATTATTATTTTTATTATTAAACAAGGGATGAATTAGCTACTCTTGAACTTTACAAGGAAGCAAATGAGGAAGAAGATCGTTTAGGAATGTGTGTAAAATATGTTTTATTTTTACTCAAAGGCTGACTTTAGAGCAACTAGTAATGTTACTCCTTTATAAATAAAAGATCTAAAATTTGAATATCAAAAACAACTTCTTTGTAAAATATAAAGAAAAATTAGGAAGAAGATCTCTGATTAAGAAGATCAAGATGATTTATCTCAACTCACGACCACAACAATTTTCAAGAAAATCCAAGAATATCATAACTTTTGTGAGTGTGTGTATTGAATTAAAATAAAATTGATTAATTCTTATATTAAAAAGTACTTGAGTAAAATAATTAATTATATTTTTATTCCATTGTTGAAATGTTAATTAATTATAAAATACATTCAATGTAAATATTACAATGTGGAAGTTACTCTTCAAATTATATTTTAGAAACCTGTAATAAGTTTAGAAATGTGTAAAATAAGTTTTATTTGTGATTAAAGGCTTGCTTTAGAGCGACTAGTAATGTTACTCCTTTATGCCAAAAAGATCTTAGGTTCGAATATCAAAAAGAACCTCTTTCTAAAATACAAAAAGAAATCAGGAAGAATATATTTGATTAAGAAGATCAAGACGATTTATCTTAACTTACGACCACAAATAACTCCAAGAAAATTCAGTAATATCATAACTTTTGTGTGTGTGTGTGTCTTGAATTAAAATAAAATTGATTAATTTTGATATTAAAAAGTACTCAAGTAAAATAATTAATTAGATTTTTATTCCATTGTTGAAATGTTAATTAATTATAAAATACCTTCAATGTAAATATTACGACGAAGAAGTTACTCTTCAAATTATACTACACTTTAGAAATGTGTGTAAAATAAGTTTTATTTGTGGTTAAAAGCTTGCTTTAGAGCAACTAGTAATGTTACTCCTTTATGACTAAAAGATCTCTGGTTCGAATATAAAAAGCAACTTCTTTGTAAAATATAAAGAGAAATCAGGAAGAAGATCTCTGATTAAGAAGATCAAGACGATTTAATCTCAATGCACGACCACAACAAACTCCAAGAAAATTCAGGAATATCATAACTTTTTTTGTGAATGTGCCTTGAATTAAAATAAAATTGATTAATTCCTAACTAAAAAGTACTCAAGTAAAATAGTTAATTATATTTTTATTCCAATATTGCAATGTTAATTAATTGTAAAATACCTCAATGTAAATATTACGATGTAGAAGTTACTCTTCAAATTATATTTTAGAAATGTGTGTAAAATAAGTTTTATTTGTAGTTAAGAGCGAACTTTAGAGCAACAAGTAATGTAACTCCTTTATGACTAAAAGATCTCAAGTTCGAACATAAAAAATAAGCTCTTTGTAAAATATAAAGAGAAATCAGGAAGAAGATATTTGATTAAAAAGATCAAGATGATTTATCTCAACTCACGACCACAACAAATACCAAGAAAATCTTCAAATATCAAAATTGATTAATTCTTATATTAAAAGTACTAAAGTTAAACAATTAAGTATATTTTATTTCATTGTTGCAATGTTAATTAATTGTAAAATATCTTCAATGTAAATATTACGATGTGGAAGTTACTCTTCAAATTATATTTTAGAAATGTGTAAAATAAGTTTTTACTTATAGTTAAGAGTGAGCCTTAGAACAATTAGTAATATTACTCCTTTATGATTAAAAGTCTCAGGTTCAAATATCATAAACAGCTTCATTGTAAAATACAAAAAAAAAGCTGTGTATAATTGATATTTCTTTGCTAACTCTCGCAAAACGAAAAACCTTGTGTATTGAGGTTGTTATTGTTAATAGCAATCAACCATCGCATGTTAATCCAAGTTTCAATTACTTGTTTCTTACATAAAGTTAAAATTAAAACACAATTAATCCAGTTCAAATAGAGTAAACTCACATTTTATATAATAATATTGAGTCGAATTTGATTTAAAAAGTTTAAAATTCACTTTAATTGACATTCTTAAATTTTTCGAGCTAAATCTTTACAATCAAACTTACTTATTTAAGTTTAATCAAAATTGATAAAACTTGAATCTAAACCTTAAGTAATTAGATCCAATATATATTATCATTTCTAATTATAAAGTTCGATACTTAGTATCATGTTATTACTTTATTATTGCCATCTTTACTATATTCAAGGACATGGAAGATTTGTCCTTATTACGTTTTTTTTCAATGGAGTTCGTTGAAATGAGCTTTTTGGAGAGTAATTACTAAAAATAAACTCTCCTACCACTTCTGTGAAAGAGTAATTTGCAGATAGAAAATTTAAATTTATAAGGTAATAAATATTAACTGAAACATTCGATCAAATATGTCGTTGTAGTATAGTGGTGAGTATTCCCGCCTGTCACGCGGGTGACCCGGGTTCGATCCCCGGCAACGGCGAAAATGTTTTTAGTTGTTCTCAGTCCATCTACGCAAAAAATATTAAATTTCCGTTTCACGCTAGTCACACAAGTCGTTGTAGTATAGTGGTGAGTATTCCCGCCTGTCACGCGGGTGACCCGGGTTCGATCCCCGGCAACGGCGAAGAAAATTTTAGTTGTTTTCAGTCCGTCCTCGCAAAAATTATTAAATTTCCTTTTGACGCTAGTCACACAAGTCGTTGTAGTATCTTGGTGAGTATTCCCACTTGTCACGCGGGCGACCTGGTTTCGATCCCCGGAATCGGCGAATACGTTTTGGTGTGTTCACCATCTCAGTCCCTTGCCGGGAAAGACACTCAATCGCATTTTGTCAATGATTCCGATACCAAACTTGCCATCAACACCTACTTTAACGTCAATGCTCCTCCGACCTTTTCTTCCGTCTCTAGCCTCCCACAACCACCAAAACTCACAAATGACACCACCACAGATGGCTGCAAAACCATCTAAAGATGTTTCCCTCTCCGCCGCAACGTCTCGGAGCAATCTCATAACCACCACCAAAGTCCATGTAATGGCATTAGATGGAATTGTCAACGTCAACTCTTTGTTCACATTAGCACTCTTTCTTGGTCTCACATGGTATCCCACCTACGCCACCCTCGTCACCGACGCTTCTTGCGTCGCTGCTGGTCCCGCCGTCGCAGAGAACCTAGTGGTTTTCCATGTCTACTCCTTTAGCTGCTTCTTGTTTTCAAGTCTGATAGCATTGGCCATCAAAGAAGCAATCAAAATCATTGGCAAAGATCATAGCTTTGAACGTCTGGGTGCGTCTACTGCTCATATCAACTTGGTGGTATTAAGAGTAGGGACTCTGTTTTCTGGGTTCGGTTCGGTTTTCGGCTGTGGGTTCTTGATGATGGCTCTAGTGGACTTGGTGCAGATAAAGTTGGGAACTCTGGCTTGTGGCGATCTCTATACTTTAGCTGCTGTTGCTCCTCTGGTGATTTTGGTACCTTCGGCTTTGTTTATCTTCGTCTTTCTTGTTCTTTATGCATTTACTCGTTAGCTAAAACTCATATTTCTCTAAGTTAATGTATGTATATAGTTTTATAAATTAAGAATTGAAATGTTAAATCCATTTGGTTGCTGTGTTTAATCTGTAAATGCTTATGAAGAAAGGTTTCATTTGTGGTGGAGAGACAGGCATTTGTTCGGTTTGTTCAGTTTTTCATTTTCTTAACATCAGTCTTCTTCACGTGTTATCGCTTGCCATTTTGACTGGTTCGATGAGATCTAGTGGGTTAGGTAGTGGTAAAGAAATGCAATTTGCAATTTTTATATTTCTAATTGTATTGAAATGGTTCATTTTGTCCCCTTTTTTAATGATATGATATTGAAAATGGCAGTAGAGTAGCTTCAAAGTTGTTCCACCACATAAACTTAATCTGTGAAGTCAACACTTGATGTAGGAGCTTAATGACAAGTTCCCGATTTTTATGTTTAATCCAAATTGAAGATTTGTATGCCTTTTGATTCACACTGATGCCATTCTGGAACTTAAATATGAGTGATGGAGGTGATTAGCATAGAACAGATTCTTAATGCTGTTTCCCATCTGTTCATTGTTTCAATGATTTTGTCTCTGGGAAAGAGGTAGGATATGGTCTTGAACTCATTATTTGGATGGCTAGGGATCAAGTTGTTTTCAGTTTCCGTTGTTTCTGCTTCATCATTTCTGTCTTATCTGCATTCTCCTTTGTTTCGTTCCTCTTTTGGTGTCGCTGCTCTGGCCCTTGCTATTCCAGAAGCCAAATGACATTTCAGGATCAGAACCATCCTCATCCTATTGATCTCCTTTCTTTTCCATCCGCCTGGAATCAACTCTTGTTTTCTTCGGAACCGCCGCAAAAGCTCCTTAAAATTGCGGTTTTTGTCAAGAAATGGCCTCGTCAATCGTTAGCTGGTGGACTAGAGCGGCATGCTTTGACCCTTCATCTTGCTCTTGCCAAAAGAGGGCATGAGCTTCACATTTTCACCTCTTCTCTCCCCAACATGTCTTTCCCAAGGCATCAAAATAGCAACTTATACTTCCACCTCACAAAGCTGACAGCTGCTGGTTATCTGGACCAGTCTTTAGTCTGGAAACAATTTCAAGCTCAAAACTCAACTGGGAAACCATTTGATGTGATCCACACTGAGAGTGTTAGTCTCCTGCATACCCGATCCCACAACTTGAGCAACTTAGCTGTTACTTGGCATGGTATTGCATATGAAACCATTCATACTGATATCATTGAAGAGCTTCTGCGGAATCCAAAACAACCACAAGCATATGCACTGAGTGAAAGAGTGATTAAGGTTGTGGAAGAGGTCAAGTTCTTCCCGGACTACATGCATCATGTTGCTACGAGTGATCATGCTGGAGATGTCTTGAAAAGAGTATACATGATCCCACAAGAAAGAGTTCATGTTATTCTGAATGGTGTGGATGAGGAAGTTTTCAAGCCAGATTCTGTCAAGGGCATAGAATTTAATCAGAAGTTCGGAATCCCACGAAGTAGAAGATCATTGATTTTCGGTATGGCAGGGAGGTTGGTGAAGGATAAAGGGCATCCATTAATGTTTGAAGCATTGAAGCAGATGCTCACTGAAAATTCCACATTTCGTGACAATGTTGTTATCCTGATTGCTGGTAATGGACCTTGGAGTGAAAGGTACAGAGATCTTGGAACTAATGCAATTGTTCTGGGATCGCTAGAACAATCTCAGTTGGCTAGGTTCTACAATGCCATAGACATTTTCGTGAACCCGACACTACGAGCTCAGGGATTGGATCATACTCTGTTGGAGGCTATGCTTTCTGGTAAACCTATAATGGCCACAAGAGTTGCAAGCATCACAGGGTCTGTTCTTACTGAGGTTGATATGGGTTACATCTTTTCACCAACCATGGTTTCTCTAAAGAATGCACTCTACAAGGCATGGGAAGATGGCAGAGAAATTCTGGAGAAGAAGGGGGACGTTGCCAGGATAAGAGGATTGCAATTGTTCACTGCAACCAAAATGGCATTGGCTTATGAAAAGCTATTTCTCTGCATTTCCAGAGAAGGAAATGAAATGGAAGATCCTTGTCAGCACCAACAATTTAGTGTTTAGAGCTAAATCTGACAGCCAATTTTCTCCAAGTTGTTGTGTTCGATCTGGTAACTGAAAAACAGTTTCTGAGTAACCGGAAACAGTGTAGAAATCGCGGGGTTCATTCCAGGGATTGAAACATATAGCCAAGTTCTTCAACTTTTAAATTACCCTCACATGAGGCAGAAGAACTGCAAATGTAAAACGTTTTTTGCTTTGAGTTGAAGAAACAGTCAAACGTGTCATTATTTTCACTAAAGACTTCAAAATTTTTAATGGCTATAGATGATCATCTACCTTTAAAGTCAACATTATAGTGTTAATTGATTCACATTTAACAAATTACTAAAATTACTACATCATTCAACCATGTAATGATCTTTGGTCGAAGTTAAATGATTTTTAATGACAGTAGCTCAGATGTCAATATCAGTGATCTCATCAGGAGCTTGTGTCCAAAAAACATGAAATAAAAATGAAGCATTTCTCTATTAAACCAGAAAGAATTAACAAATAGTTGGGAACTATATCATCTCCAAAGAACCAAAACTGGAATTGAATGATCAGTATACTTGACAATAGGAGCATCACAGGAAAGTAATCAGAAAGACATTTACAATTAAGACAAGAAGCTTTGAGCAGACTAAGGTTGCTCGGTAGGGGAGGATCCTGACGTGACTACCTATATGTGTTCCTGTGCAGGTCTGCTTCCAAGCTGCTTGGTCTAATTCCTATAGAACTAAAAAACATAGAGATATATGCTTTCCTGTTGTATAGTATATCAAAGATTATACGTTTTTCTGTTTTATTCTTTGCGCATGTTATAAGCCACTTGACTTCTTCCACATTACCAGGGAGTTGAGGAACTCCATAACCTGAAATGGAAAAGGTACAAGTAACAGATAATGTCACACTATTGTTAATGGAGAAGAAGATTAAAAGCAGTAGAACACCTGATCTCTCCAAAGCATTACTGTTAATCACACTGTACCTCTGACGGGTCTCGGAGGGAATAATATGCATTGCTTTCCTTCGGTGCAGACGACACTATGATGCCATAACCACTTTTCCTCTCTCTCAAAACCTGTTTAGAGGGATCCTAAGGTCAGTGAATTGTACAAACAAAGACAATTATAGTTACAAGAACTGATCAGAACAACATGTAGCTAAAGAAATGACTATTTCTCGCCTTGAAAGCATCTTCATCTGTCCGGTCATCTCCCACATAAATTGGAAGAACATCGTCAGAATTACTTAGTCCTGAAACAATTTTTATTTCATAAGTGGCTCAGAAACTGAAGTTCTTTGTATCAATAAGTAATCAAAGACCTTCAAGACAAAAGGTTGACGAACCTAGTGATTCAAGTACAAATAGTACAGCTTTTCCTTTGTCCCAGTCGATCATCGGCCGGACTTCTAAAACCTAAACTTCGTCAACCAAATAAAAATTAGACAAACATCATGAATAGATTGAGAACGGTCATGACAGATACGAAAATTACCTTCCTCCCGTGTGTCAACCTCAGCCGTGGGAACTCTTTTATAACATCATGAACACGCTGTGCAACTGTCATCCAACTCTAAACATAGAAGAAAGGTGCAACAATATCATTAAGCTTGAAAAGGAAAATTGTTCATTCAAGTTACTAACTAATGTATGCTACTTTGTGGCGAAAAAATGAAATAGTACCTTCTCATCTACATTACGGTAATGCACGGAGACGCAGAACTTGTTGTTTTCGACTTTAGCTCCTTCAATGTCCTTGGTACTTTCAACAAGGGAATCGTAGACCTGCTCAGATGAATTTAACAAAATGCTCAATAACAAAGGGGAACAGAGAAAGAGAACAAGTTGATGTTGTTGCTTTGTACAAGATATTTACATACCTCTTCAATCATTGGTAAAAATTCACTAGCAGGCTGGAACAGAGTAACTTCCTTGCCCTGTTAGTAGCATAAGTAGGTTAAAACAAACTAAACAAATCATGAGGTGGAGAAAGATTATCAACTTGCAGACGACTTGTTAGAAAGTTACCTGCTTATCAGTAGACCTGATGGAATTTGAATGAGCAACACAGGCAGATTTTGTAACGGGTCCTATGATGTCCATCCCATGGCTACCAGCATAGTAGAGTTCTGTTAATCCTACAAACTCATAAACCTGGATCACCAAAATCCACAAATGACATATAATCAGATGAAACAATAAAAATCTTAACCACCAACACAAACAAATCGTCTTGAAATGTTTTACTGTTTTACAAGACAATCCTTTCGATTACCTTGTCACGGCTTCTCCCGCTAATTATTGCTGTTGGAAAATATCTTGCCACCTTTTTAACAGACAAACGCATCTACAATGAAATTAGAGGATATCTCGGTGATTATTCATGTACAGGACATTTTAAAAGAAGATCAACTAAAAACTTCTAAGCAATCAAGAAGTTCTTCTTACATTATTAGACATGAAAGCACAGTCGGGGTCATCAACAATTGGTGATAGTGTACCGTCATAATCCAGGAATAGGGCAATTCTCTTTCCTTTGGCAAAGTTTGTGATTTTCTCAAAAGAAGTAAGAGCAGATGGGTATTTAAGCTGCAAGAAGGAAGAAACACAGGTCAGAAAGATCATCATCAGACTTATTTGTTAGAGATAAATAACAAAGTGTTCTTAGGAACAGACAATTACCAGCCAGGAGCGATAAGCAAAATCTGCATCAGCTAAAGGAAGCTCATTCTGTATGTCTTTGTTTATCTTCTTATGAGGAGGAGAAGAGGACATCATGGCATCCAGCCAACCACTGGAACGAATATCATCAAGCACTCCAGTTTTTTTCCTTGGTATAGTTAATAATAAATTTGATGAGAAAGCTGCTCCTCTGGGTGAGTATTGCAACAGACTGTTATGAACTCCCAGTGTTGACTGATCCGTGAGAACAGGAGCAGTGTGATTTGATTTAAGGTCCATTGGATCTAAATTTATTTGAAGACGTTAACAGCAGACAACCTTCCAAATGAATAATAATTGTAGGTTTTTTGTATTGATATCTAAGATTTCTCTTCAGCCGACTCGTTTATCGAAGAAGAACCACCTTTCAGAGTTTTCTTGTTACAGCTGCTTTGTGAGCAGTCAATCAAGAACAGTGCTCCTGAAAACTGGTTAGTATAAGATTTGGTCCGTAAGAATATGATGAAATAAAGAAATGAATAATCTTCTAATAGCATAATAATTTGTTATTACCTATCTTCTGCAAGTCTAACCAAAAAGATCAAGCACAATAAGATCAAGCACTAAAAACAGATTTACACACAATGTCTAACCAAAAAGATTGTGGTAATCTATGTAAACAACAAGAATATCCTCAAAGCAGTGTACAATTAACCAAAACAAAGATTCAGAGAATGTGGCTCTGTTTTGCCATTTCCATGAGATGTAAATTATAGAAATGGATAGTGATGCAGGTGCTAAATATAATATAATTATCAACTTTTTTTTTGTGATCTCTCTCACTCTTAGCTTTTTCCTCTGTTCAGTCTCATTCCCACCAAAGTATATTAGTTACTGCTGAAAAGGAAAAATCATTATCAACTGTTCACGCCCTTCACTTTCTCATGCCAGAGGCAGCAATCAATAGAACTAGGGAATCTTTCAAAAAAAAAAAAAGAACTAGGGAGCAGAATCGGTATAAACTCCTGAAATTAAAACTGCAAAAATGCAAAAATACTAAATGTCCAAAAGTATCAGTATATTGATTGGGGATGTATCAACAAATCCATGTCTGATTCAGCAGATTGATAACGACTGTTGTAATTCACAAAGATTTCAAAACTGTCCAAATTGAAGGGAAACCAAACATGCATTAAGAAGTGGAAAATCTAAACTTAAGGTAATTATTATTTTAATGTTCCATTGAATTTTGGTTGCAAGGAAAAGAAAACTAGGACCCTACAGGGCATTATCATCATCAGCCAAAAAACAAAGATTTATATGCAGCTGCAACAAAAACATATGATGAAACACTATGGTAATGGTAAAAAGAGGACACTAAACACATTAAACCATACATCGGTTTTCTTAGTAAAAAAATTGAAAGTTAAAACCGCAAAATAAAATTGATCAGATGCATGATTTAGGAATCAAGGAACAGTCTTTTCGTGAAGATATCTGGCAAATAATGTTTTAGAAATTGGGGGTAGTTGCAGACAATAAGATACTCTCGCAACCTCACATAGTGGAGGGTCTCAATTATCACATGCAACTATCTATGAGGGACCCAACACTAAACACAGATTCAGACATTTTATAGATCATCTAAATGAAAATGAACTAACAACATGCACATACATATAGATACAGACATCTCATTCTCCTATACCATCACAAATTCTAATGTAATTTGGCCACTAACACCGAAAGCAACATAGTAGAACACGAACGCGAGTTCATTTTCTCATGCTTACATAGTATTGTTCAAGCCTTGATACCATATATGACCCAACTGAATAGAAGAACCGGTACGATATTTAGCTACGGTCAAGATTCTAGATACCGACTTTAACGTTTTGGTTTAAAGAAAATTAGCAACTTTGACAAAGAAAACACCACCATGTTTTCAATGACTTGAAAAGTATACGCTTGTTTTACTCTAAAACAATTTGACATCTCCAATCAGTCCATTTTACTCAAAAGTTTATTTAAGGACTTGAGGAAAGAATCTAAGATAAAAACAAAAGCCATATCACATCATTGGTTAATCAAGAGGAAGCAAGTCAGAATCAAAGTCGAAATCCCAAATATCGGTTTTATGGGGCTGGGAAAAAAACTGAAAGAAGAAAACAAAACTGAACTGACCCGTGACGTAACAATCGCAGCAAGCCAAAAGAAACGCATCTCAAAACAAGAACCAGAAAATCAGATATAACCCAATGCAACATAGAAACCAAACAAAGCGCAGAGGATTTGAGAGCCAAAAACGAAATCTTTCAAGAAGATTAGATTTTCTAGCATCCACCTAACGTCCAAGTTCAATCCAAAAGCCTTCAGAAATCACAACACGAAGCAAAATGCAGGTAGACCCTTCAAAAACAACCCGAAAGTTGAGAGTTTTCCATAGAAAGGAACCTAATTCAACTCTTCCTACGTTATTCCAGCTATTTCCTCAGCCGACAAATATATACATGCACAAATGAATGGCGCAGCATTACAAAGAAGAAGAAAAGAAAAATACCCAAAAGAAAACCCTAGAAATCGCAGAGAACGAGGGACGAGAGTCAAGCGCTAAAGATTTTGTTATGCGAAACCGCAAAACTACAGAGAGACGACACAAAGAAGAAGAAGAAGAGGAGGAAGCACTTAAAATAGAGAGTTGGTATTTATAGGAGGAGTCTGTTTTCGGTTGTTTTGGTGAATCGAAGAGCGCGTGCCGCTTACTCGCCGTGCGTTGCACGCTCCAATCAATTCCACCCCGCGCTTTTGATTCGTTAATAACTGAAAAGAATCTGGAAAATCATCTTTTATTGATTTTGATTTGATTCTTCTAAATTTGGGGAATTATAACAATAAAAACGGCCGAGATTTACGCGGGGCCCGGAGTGGACACGTGGTGGCTCACGCGAAGCTCGTGCTGACACCTGTGACCGAGTTAGATGACGTGGCGAATTAGCGGGTGGGACCCGCGATACCACGTGTCGTCGACTTCGGGGTGGACAGGATAACAGCTGGGAGATCGTCGGTTACGTCCCCACGTGGCAGAAGACGGAGTGGGGGTGGGTCCCGACAGGTACGGCTGCTAAATGAGAGCCACAGGATGAGTGGGGTCGTCCAGTGATCTGGGTACAATTTATCAGAGGCCATTCGATGGATCCGACGTGGCAGGGCATGACTCTCGACGGAGACAGAAGCTGAAACATTTGTCTGGAAAGCTCCTTCCCAACTCCTTCCGAAAACGACAAGTTGTTTTGGGAACTTGAAATCTAGCGGTGCTTCAAAGATAAAATGTAATGAGATATTGGCCTACGTGAATTGCTAAGGGGTTTTTTTTTTTTTTGACTTAAATAAAGTTATAGATTTAAATTATTTTTATGTATACAATTGTTTAAAATTTAAGGTTAAAGTTTTACCTTTCATAAGGGATCTACCGACTCGAGCAAGG
Organism: Erythroxylum novogranatense; assembly: GCA_029891385.1. Classification (NCBI taxonomy): domain Eukaryota; kingdom Viridiplantae; phylum Streptophyta; class Magnoliopsida; order Malpighiales; family Erythroxylaceae; genus Erythroxylum; species Erythroxylum novogranatense. Next base: position 89,390,666 of record CM057233.1, on the reverse strand, counting down.
ATTAATTTAAGTTGGATGATTTAAAGGTACTTCCTTATAAGTTGAGACTCTACTAGAATACCTCGTAGGTAAAAAAAAAAAGAAAAAAAGATGAATATAAGATATGTGAGTTAGTAAAGGATTCTCCTAACTTAATTGAGGTCGTTGATTCAAACCTCCCTTATATATGTAATTATTTAAAACTTGGAATCAGTGCTTTGCCTCCCACAAGGGACCTACTCCGTTCGAGTAGAGATTAATCTAAATATGAATGATTTAAAGGTGTCTTCTAATAATTGAGACCTTCTTAAGATACCTTGTGGGTAATTAAAAAAATGTAATAACATGAATTTTAATTACACTTTTAGTCGAATTTTATTTATTCATTTTGTATTAATTATCTAATTATGTGACACAATTTAAATACTTAATTATATTAAAACTTATTTTAAAATATGTAAATTTAGTATTCATATTAATAATTTTATTTTATACTAAACTCAAACTCTAATTTTATTTTAGATTGTAATTTAAATAAAGTACAAACTAAAAGAAATTGAATTAAATTTATATAAATTTAAACATATCATCTTTAATTTAAAATATAAAATTATGTCCTTTTATGTTATAAAACTCTTTTAATTTATTTTACTTTAATGTGACTTAATTATAAATTTCCAATGTTATGGTATGGTCCAAATGTAACATTAAATGTCATGTCTCAAATTTGAATGCATGAATGTGGAAGGTAAACGGGATTTGGTGGAGACTGGAGAGAGGGGGTTAGTTAATGTCAAGGAAGAGACGGTCAAAGCTGGTGACTAGAGAAAAACAAAGTAAAAGGGGACATGGCACTAGTAGTCCAGTGTAAGTGATTGGAAGATACTTGACAAAAGTAAGGTTTAGCTCAATATAAATTTAAATATTTGAATTTAATTTAGTTGGAAATAATACAACAAGAACAATTTAATGAGAGTTTTATTGATACACGAAATTTGAAAAGGTCCAATAATACGTAACTTTATTCTTAATTAAGTTAGAGGAGTTGGAGTTAACTTAATTGAGATAAGTGGATATCATTGTATTCGATAATTGAAAATTAATTAAAAAAAAAGATTATCATTTTATTAAATGATATTATTTTAACTATCATATTATTCGGGTTCTAATTGAATTGAATTCATCATAATTAAATTCAAATTATTTAGTTTGAACATAATACTTTAAAATTATTTTAAATTCCGTTATATTAGAATTGAGTCAAGTCAACGCGTTCAGTGTATAAGACTAGAAGTTTAAGAAGGGTCAGAATGCAATTTCTGGTACTCGAACCTGTGATTTTATAGTTACAAAGAAGGAACTTTACCATTTGATCATATTCACCTTCAAAAAATGAAAATAAGTAAAAAATGATATTATATTCTACTTAATTATTTCCAATATTCCATTCACATTTCACACCCTTTCCAGAAGGACTAAGCACAAGCAAGGCTTTCTTTGTCTGGCGGAATTTAACACTTTAGGAAGTTCCTCTCCAACATGCTTACGGTGGAATCCAACCATTTCTCAGGGAAAATGGTGCCACAGAAAGCATGCATGTTTGGGGAAAATCTCTCTCGAGTAGGATTGACAAATTAATCTCACACGGATTTAAAATTAACGGTTCAATTTCGAATTAATTAAGTTTTAAAATAAATTTGAATTTAAAAGAGTCTATACAAAGTTCAACTTAAACCTCTAATATCTTTACGGTCTGCCTGATTTAAAGGATAGAATAGATAAAAATATAATAATTATTTTTAAAAATAAAAAATAAAAATAGAATAGAATAAGTATTTTACTGTTAAAGATTTTCTATGCTAGTATTTGATTTGAAAATATAAACTTGAAATGATAAAATAATAAATAACAAAAAATCATATTATTATTATTATTATTATTATTATTATTATGATTATTATATTCCTTATTATTATTAATTTTATTCTTCTTATTAATAATTTTATTATTGTTATTATTAATAATTATTATTAATTTTCTACTTGTTATTATTCTTATTAATATTAAATTTATTAATTATTATTAATTTTCTTTTATTATTATTAATTTATTATTTTATTAGTTTTATTATTTTATTATTATTAATTATTATTTTAATTAATTATATTTATTTATATTGTTATTATTATTATTATTATTATTAAATTCCTTATTATTATTAATTTTCTTTTATTATTATTAATTTATTATTTTATTAGTTTTATTATTTTGTTATTATTAATAATTATTATCATCATCATCATCATCATCATCATTTTGATGATCTTTAGCTCATCATCATCATCATCATCATCATCATCATCATCATCAAATCTCATGAATGAAGCGAGTGCGGAGAGGTCTGATAATTCGCAGCCTTACCTCTATATAATAAAGAGACTGTTTCCGATAGACCCACATGTAAATGAGATAATATAATAATGATGCAAGTTTGAGAGAGAAAAGGTAAACTAGCACGAAATAAATACGTAAAAAGGTAAAAAAAAAAGGTCTGATTCAAGTTAAACTATAAAATAATAATAAATAATAAATAATAAATAATAATAATACTAAAATATACGGAACTAAAAATAATCAGAAAATTAATACATAATAAAATAACAACATAAAACTACGATAAAAATAATATAATTTACCAACTAAAACGGTAAGCAGAAAAGACTGAGGCGAGAAGTCCAATCCGTATTAAAACATGCAGGGGAAGGAGTGGACGACGCAGTGTTGGTGGTAACCCTAAACGTAGATTTAGCAAATTTTCAATGTCAGAAAAGCATTTTTCTGCAGAGGGGTAATAAATGCCTTGCTTCCAAAATACACAAAGCCCTCTCCCTCTACCTCTCTCCATCTATAACGACAACGTACTATTGTCTACAAAAGGAGGGCAACTACCACTAACACTTCCATCTATGAAATCAATCCCCATTTTGCACATCCGAATCCAAAGGAAAAACATGGATGCAGAGGGAGATTAACGTACAGAAATAGACGCTAAACTAATATACACAAGCTCAGACTTCCAACAACAATTAATAGATCAAAGAACGAAACTTCCTATGATCAGCATAGACACTAGATACTATTAACAACATAAATAAACACATATATATCCAAAGAGTCTGGAACCCGAACCCTAGATAAGAAAATCTCACGACTAAACCTAAAAAACACAAGATGGAGACACAGAGGAAAACACAGAAGTAATGGATAATCTGGAGGTAGTAAGTAGAGAGAGAAAAGAAAACTCGCTTGTTCCATGACAACACGACGATGATTATTTGCTCACAATACCTTTGATTGTTCTTCCGTATCCTCGCTGACCTCGTGCTCTGCAATAGCTCCGACAGCCACTGCCTTTCTCATCCAGACGATTTATTGACTGAAAAAGAAAAGAAAAAGGCATATCTTTTGTGACGACGACCCCGTTTTGGACCCAAGCCCTCAAGCTTAGCAACAGGACACCCACTCCTAGCCCTTTCTACGACAACTTATCAATCTCTTTAGACCCATTCGATCTCACACACTCCTCACTCTGCAACTACAAATCAAACTCCATCGCCTTCTTTAACTTTTTACATCCCAACTTATCGAATCGGTGAGATCTCCACCCGTAGCACAAAAATATAGGCAAATCAAAATGTTCATGGAAACAAACACTTAAACTCCGATAAATAATAACTCAAAACCTTTACGTACGAGTCCTAATAAGTGGTTAACCCACAAACGTAACAGAGAAAGCATATGGACCGGCAAACTCGAAAGGATGATTAATTTTCACTATTTTGATTTCTAATTCCCTTTTATTGAGTGCAAATTGAGTTCAACCTAATAGACTTACTCATCTTTTGTTATTAGGGAGTCTTGAGCATTATTAGAGCTTATTATGAAGTAAAAAGTCATGAAATGGACAGATAAGGAAACAGATATAAGCTGGCAGACATGTTGCTGACTAAGTGTGGGCACGTACAAGGAAAAAGATTATTTGCAGAATCTGATTTGAAATCAAATTCGATCCACCTAAGATTTTCATGATTTTGGGAATCAAGTTGTTGCCTTACTGATAGAGATCTGCAGCCTGAATATGTGGGGAGTATATCTGCTGAAGATTATCAAAGTAGGAAAGAGAGAGGACATTGAAAAGCATAAAAGAAGATATTTTCCTACTCACGTTAAGCATTATTAGGAGTATACGCTTTCGGTAGTTGTTTTACTAGGATTTTTCGTATTTTCTGGAAAAAGACTAGGGATAAAGACTTTGTATTTGGCTATTTCTTTGTTGATTTTCACTTTTGTTATGAGTAGCTAAATCTTTTTTCTTGGTTGAAGGGATCTACATTATCATCTATTATGTGCGAGATTTATAAATAAAATTTGTTTCATTAATGAATATTGAGTGTATTCCCAATTGCTTTTTATGATTGAATTGGTTGATTTCTAGGGTATGCAACTAGGAATTGATTTATTTAATAGCCATATTAGTAGAATTTGACATTCAGTTTTGCTAATCAAAAGTGGCAATTAGAATAATCATCTTTACGTTAGAGTTGGAAATTCTAAGAAGATACTTAATTTGATTAAATGCTTGTCGTACATGTGTTGTCTTGTTCATTAATTTCTTAGTTTTTAAAGTTATTAATCAATTAAACTTAAGATCGTATCTTAGTTCTTAAAGTTATTAATCAATTAAACTTAAGATCGTATCTAAATTGTTAATTAATAAGAATATTTAGAATACGTGTTTCTATTCATTTAATCTTAAGAGAAAACATCACCCAATGAATGTTTGTTAATGGATCAAACATGTATTCTCTTAAGATTAAATGAATAGAAACATGTATTCTAAACATTCTTATTGGTCAACAACTTAGATATGATCTTAAGTTTAATTAATTAATAGCTTTAAGAACTAAGAAAACAATGAACAAGATAACATATGTACGACATGCATTTAATCAAGTTAAATATCTTCTTAGAATTTTCAACTATAACATAAAGATGATAATCCTAATTATCACTTTGGCAAAACTGAACGTCAAATCTTACTAATCTGGCTATTAAACAAATCAATTCCTAGTTGCATACCTTAGAAATAAACCAATTCAATCATAAAAAACAATTCGAAAGACACTCAATATTCATCAATGAAATAAACTTTATTTATAAAGTTCACACATAATAGATGATAACGCGGTTCCCTTCAACCAAGAAGAAAAATTTAGCTACTCATAACAAAAGTGAAAACCAACAAAGAAATAGCCAAATATATAGTCTCCATCCCTGGTCTTTTTCCAAAAAATACCAAAAATCCTAGTAAAATTACTGCAAAAAACGTAAACGCCTAATAATGCTTAATGTGAACAGTAAAATATCTGCTTTTATGCTTTTCAATGTCCTCTCTCTTTCCTACTTTTGTAATCTTCAGCAGATATACTCCCCATATATTCAGGCTATATGTAGCGCCCCCTTACCGTATGGTACACATCGGGACACCCGACAGGTATTCCACGATAAAGGCGCACTACCAGAACAATTTTCACTAATATCCACATGGCATCGCAGTAAAATAAATCACAATATAACCGAAATCAGTAAATTAAAATCCAAAATGATAATCATTTTATACAGTCATCCAATGTCAGAATAGACCAGTCTATCAGTCTCCTAACAAAAACCAAAAAGGAAACTGATACAAACATCTATCCTAAGTCATCCTCAAAATGCTAACCCAGCTGACCGACCTGTGTGCCATCGTCTCTTGCCAGCTGACATACGGTAAAAAAGAATATCTTCGGAGCTAGGAGTCTACTCTATCAGTCCTGAAAAATATGATGCAATTTTGGGTGAGTTTTGCGAACTCAGTGAGAAACCATCATCGATGGTTCACTCAAATCATGCATTACGCGTACCGCGTACAACACAATTCAGAGCACAATTTAGTAACAGTCAATTAACAGTATCATATACAATTTACAATAGTCTATACCAGTTTACAGTATCAGATATTATTTTACAAACAGTTTACAGTGATAAACAATTTACAGTATTAAATACAATTTACAATATCACATCACAATCTACAGTCAATCATGCCATCACGTAATCAGTCACTGTCACAATTCAGTCAGTCAAGTGTATGCAATGCATATGAGACTCTTTTCCAGTTATTCAGTGTTGTGCCCAAGTGCTCAGTCAGTATTCAGTGAGGGACGCGTCAGGGATAAATCCCCTCGGGCTATGCCCGGTCAATACAGTGTTCGAGCTCGAGGCTCTTTTCAGTGATATTAGCAACTTGGGACACATTCCATTATCTGATCATGCATTTATGCATACAATGCAAAGGCTTTCGATAATTCAAAGTGTTCAAGAATTCAAGATTCAAGAACTCAATATCCAGTAATTCAGTATTTAGTATATGGCTAAAAGCCCAGTATTTTAATTCTCAGTGTCACTCAGTAATCCATTCCAATACAGTAATCGTATGCGAATCAGTCACATATAGTTCAGTAATAATACAGTTCTCTCTTATACGTAATATAGTTCACTCTCATACATTTCAAAGGTCATACAAAGGGTCTAGTCTAATACAGTGAGAGCATACAGTTTGATCATGTATATTTCAATAATCATGCAATTTCCAGTGTCATGTAACAGTCCCGTTCAGTACGGTAAAAGCATACAATTCAATCACATTCATTTCAGTAATCATACAGTGAACATTTAGACAAACAGGAATTTGAGGAACCAACTAGGTTACTCACCTGTTACTTTCGAGCTACTGCCTGGAAGTCCCAGCAAAGTCCGTGGAACGACGATCCAACGGCGCCTCTATAACAGTTAAATACAGTCCATTACTAATTGCCCAATTAATCAGTACAGTAATGCATATGTCTCAGTGAAATGATGTACAATGCATGTTCACGATTTCCGGTGCTAAATCCCAATTTCAATACCTTAAGCCCAATTCCACTTTCTCACTCAATTTCTTGACAATAATTGATCCAATCCTATGATTCAGTCCTATCTCCTATATTCATACTTCTTATAACAATTTCCTATCCATTGGGTCAAAACCTCTATTGCAATCTCCAATTAAAACTCCAATAGTCTCAATTTGACACTTAGGTCACACTGTGAATCACAATTGACCTTAATCTCTATAATTCAGTACCAATAAAAATTAAATCGAATTCTCATAATTACTCTCAGTTGTAAACCTCTTCCCCTAGTCCGTAATAAATCTAGAATCACCTCAATCGGAGGTCTACACCATGAATTATGCCCAATTAAGTAAAATCCAATCCAATAAAACAGTTCCTCACCACGACCTCGCGGCATTCGCCGCGACGAAAGAAGCACGCTCGCCGCGGTGTGCGTCTCCTTCGCGGCTCGCCGCGACATTAGCCAGAGGCTCGTCGCGACGTAGTTCTTTCCCCACTCGTCGCGACGCTTGCTGCATACGTCGCGACCAATACATTTAATTTAAGTCGATTTATTCGTCGCGACGAAGCCCAAAAACTTCTGCGCTCGTCGCGACGTGCGGCGGTCCGATCGTCTTCTCCGATCGATTTCCGCCATTAATTTCATTAATAACCTCCATTAACACTCCAACTATTCAATCTCACCCCATAAATGCCATAAATACATGTAACAACCATAATGATCAACATTAAACACAAAATACTTACCAATCGACGATTTCTCCACAGATCTCAAAATCACCGTAACCCTAGAATCCTTTGAACCCAACGATTACACACTTTCCAGGCTTCTAACCTTCACCAATCATTATAACCATGTTAGCCTATCACAATAGAAGGGAAAATCATAAGGAAAGATCAAGAAATCCTCACCGATGAGAGGAAATCAAGAACACCGTAGAGGGGGGGAAAGCTCGCGATGCCTTAGCCAATTTTTCCCCCAAATTTCTCAACCCTAGATATTTATAGACCTAAGTCTCCGAGTCAGTCCAAATTTCAGTCTCTAAATTTCAATGATTCCACATATTTATTTCCTATCAGTAAAATTCTAATTTTTCCATTGCTATTAGACAGTTCTTTCAGTAATATACAATATCAATCATCACCCATCTATTTTCATCAAACATTTTCTCCGAAATTTCCTAAAATTTCCTATAAATCACTAGTAATTACCACCACTCGTAACCAATATTAAATCACCAATTGAACCCAATCACTCTAATTCTCAATCGGTCCCCAATCCAATCGATTCGATTCGATTCTGGTCACAACCCAACAATTTCAAATAATTCTAATTTACAATTAAATACCGAAAAATCCTGAATGCATGTACCTATGAATATATGCATATCACGGTAAACCAGCCTCCTCATGATTAGAGGCCAAGAACATGCTCGATCGATGTATGCAAGTGAAATCCTATCATCCGTCCCAATATTACCATAATACCCTTAATGACAAGAATGGATGTTACAATTCACCCCTCCTTATAAAAATTTCGTCCTCGAAATTTCATAAATAGTCGATGAGGAGGACAGGAGAATTTATCCGCTCCTTTCGATTCGATTCTCGCTCATATCCTTATAATTATTTGCCAATCCTTACATTCAGTACCAGAAACACATTTATCAATTCTTAACACTGTATCTTAATCCAATCCGTAAAACACTTTGTAAATCAGGATCATCTTTTAGATTTTAAACCATTTTACCAATCCATTTTCATGACAGTCACATAGAGGCCATTTAATGACGAATTTAGTTTCCTTATCGATTCGACTCGTTGCCATAAACTGGGATCGCTCAACCCCTATTACAGACTCGCTTCACGGTCATTAGTAACTCAAATCAACCATAGTCTTTGAATATGTTCAGACAATCTCGATGGACTCCAATGATATCAGTCTCACGTTTGCCTCAGCAATCACATCTGTTAGTTATCCCCACGAATAACTATTCGAGTTCACACTCTAAACCTTTTATTACTCTTTCGGTACATTCTTGTTGAAACACAACACTTTATAACACAGTTATCAGTCATTTCCTCAGAAGTTGACTCATGAATCACCAATTTGTTTTGCTAGTCCTTTTAATGCACAATTGATTTGGAATTCCGATAACTCATACTACTTTCTTTTTGCCCTTATTACCAGTTACCACGATTTAAGATAATCTATCACAGTACAGTCTACGACGTTATACTTGTCCCTAGATACGCTAAATCACATTGCGCTATATCAACTTACCTTATAATCTTTGCGGGGACATTTCACTAAATATTGCAACGTCTCTAATTTAGAACAACATGATTAACACTTAAGCTGAGCAGTTCTCCACATGTCTCTTTCACACTCATCAGTCATACTTTTCACACATTCTGACACATATTCCTTTACCCAAATTTCCCTTTACAGTTCAGTAGGCCTATTACACAATCGGATTCCTTACGTTCACATATTGCACATTTCCTCGATGTGATTCTATCTCTCACACGTGAGTTTCCATTAAAATCAGGTCTCCCAATGGCAACTTTTCGTTCCTTACAAATTCATTTCCAGACTATCCTTTCATTGTTAAATTTTCCAATTATAATCATCAAATCAACTCCGGTATCCACTACGTGAGCCATGTGGCCTCACTACGTCCCTATATCAATCTCGTGGCACTCCAAACCGCTTCGGTCGACCCAAACTAGGCACTCTATACGTGCCTTTTCCAATACAAATCGTTTCCCAAAGGAGTACTTACCACTAACCCATTCATTAACCTTTGTCTATTCTCATGCGCCTATATGCGGAATGCAAGGTAATAAAGAAAGATAAATGAATCCAAAATCCAAGAATACATATGCTTTAAAACCAAAGTTAGAAGCATACCCGCTTATAACATCCGGGAATCTTGGGCCTCCTGCCAATCATGGCATAGACCACGGCACCCGAGGTTGCCGTCTGCTGTCCGCACCCTCGACCTCACTTCCGATCCTCCGCCGACCTCGACCTCGGCCTCGGCCTCTCCATCCAACCCACCACGACTCACAGCACCGTGGTATTGCTATCAGATCTTCCAGTCATAGAAGACTGGGCTCCCAATGTCTCTGGACAGTTCCTCACTAGGTGGTCCATCGAACCACACCTCAAGCAGGCTCCAGACAGCCATCGGCACTCTCCACTGTGCCTCTTACCACAATGCTCACATAGAGGAACAGTCGCCTCAACTTCTAAAGATCGACGCCACCACGACCAAATGCATAAAACTGTCTCTCTGCTCATAACCGGACTGTCTAGTCCCTCCTGAGGACCTAAAAGATCTGCTCTGGCGTCTGCTATACCCTCTACTCTCATTGCTCTGACTGTCGCGGGGTCTCTTATTCCTGGTCTCCTGACCAGTCGCGGCTTGCCTCTCTCAAGAATCGCCGATCCTCATCTCTGAAGCCCTCAACTCAATGAAATTAATCATATCAGATCGAGCCAATAGGGTACGGATCTCCAGATTGAATCCGCCCTCAAAACGCCGACACTTGTCAGCCTCAGTAACAACCACAGTAGAAGCATAGACCAGTAGCTCGTTGAACCGCACCTCATAGTCGGCCACGGTCATCTGTCCTCGTCTCACTCTAGAACTCCTGTAGCTTCATGTCCAGATAAATCTTGGGCATGAAATTGTCCTTGAAGGCTCTCAGAAAATCATCCCATATCAAGATATCTGAGGCTCGGTAGTACGCCTGACATCCTCCACCACCGATATGCGTAACCTCAGAATGAGAAACCGCGTGGTCGGAACGCTCATCCGGTCACAGCCCATCCGATCGAGGACTCTCTCGGTCCTCAGAAGGCGATCCTCGGCTTCCGCAGGTCGGTGCCGCCATAAAGTCAACCGCCCCACCTTTCGCGATTGTTCATATCTCCGTTCCGTCTCACAGAACTCGAGGAGGCAACTCCTCCGATGAGGCATCGGAGACTCCCTACTAGCTCCTACCGATTCCGTGTCACGGGTGATTCAACTCGGTTTCCAAGACGGATGACCTAAAATGCATAAGAAATTCCAATCGCTTCGCTTATTCTTACAAAGATTCCAAATTTAAAATGACTAATCCCGAAGATGCCAAACTATGCTCGATACCACTTAATGTAGCGCCTCATCAGTAGGGTACACATCGGGACACCCGGGTGTATTCCACGATAAAGGCGCACTACCGTAACAATTTCCACTAATATCCACATGGCATCGCAAAAAATAAATCACAATATAACCAAATCAAGAATTAAAATCCAAAATGATAATCATTTTATACAATCATCCAATGTCGAATAGACCATCTATCGGTCTCTAACAAAACCAAAAGGAAACCGATACAAACATCTATCCTAAGTCATCCTCAAAATGCTAACCCACCGATCGACACATGTGCCATCGTCTCTTGCCAGCAGCTTGCACGGCCGGAAAAGAATATCTTCGGAGCTAGGAGTCTACTCTATCACTCCTGAAAAATATGATGCAATTTTGGGTGAGTTTTGCGAACTCAGTGAGAAACCATCATCGATGGTTCACTCAATCATGCATTACGCATCACAGACAAAGACAATTCGAGCACAATTCAGTAACAGTCAATTAACAGTATCATATACAATTTACAATAGTCTATACCAGTTTACAGTATCAGATATTATTTTACAAACAGTTTACAGTGATAAACAATTTACAGTATTAAATACAATTTACAATATCACATCACAATCTACAGTCAATCATGCCATCACGTAATCAATCACTGTCACAATTCAGTCAGTCAAGTGTATGCAATGCATATGAGACTCTTTTCCAGTTATTCAGTGTTGTGCCCAAGTGCTCAGTCAGTATTCAGTGAGGGACGCGTCAGGGATAAATCCCCTCGGGCTATGCCCGGTCAATACAGTGTTCGAGCTCGAGGCTCTTTTCAGTGATATTAGCAACTTGGGACACATTCCATTATCTGATCATGCATTTATGCATGCAATGCAATCTTCAAGAATTCAAAGTTCAAGAATTCAAGATTCAAGAACTCAATATCCAGTAATTCAGTATTTAGTATATGGCTAAAAGCCCAGTATTTTAATTCTCAGTGTCACTCAGTAATCCATTCCAATACAAGAATCGATGCTAATCACCACATATAGTTCAAGAATAATACTGCCTCTCTTATACGTAATATAGTTCACTCTCATACATTTCAATGGGTCATACAAAGGTCTAGTCTAATACAAGAGAGCATACGGTTTGATCATGTATATTTCAATAATCATGCAATTTCCAAAGGTCATGTAACAATCCGCTCAAGACGTAAAAGCATACAATTCAATCACATTCATTTCAAGAATCATACAAAGGAACATTTAGACAAACAGAATTTGAGGAACCAACTAGGTTACTCACCGTTACTTCCGAAACTCTCGCTGAAGTCCCAAAGAAAGTCCGTGGAACGACGATCCAACGGCGCCTATATATGCTTAAATACACCCATTACTAATTGCCCAATTAATCAAGACAAGAATGCATATGTCTCGGTGAAATGATGTACAATGCATGTTCACGATTTCCGTGCTAAATCCCAATTTCAATACCTTAAGCCCAATTCCACTTTCTCACTCAAATTCTTGACAATAATTGATCCAATCCTATGATTCAGTCCTATCTCCTATATTCATACTTCTTATAACAATTTCCTATCCATTAGGTCAAAACCTCTATTGCAATCTCCAATTAAAACTCCAATAGTCTCAATTTGACACTTAGTCACACCGTGAATCACAATTGACCTTAATCTCTATAATTCAAGACCAATAAAATTAAATCAATTCTCATAATTACTCTCAGTTGTAAACCTCTTCCCCTAGTCCGTAATAAATCTAGAATCACCTCAATCGTAGGTCTACACCATGAATTATGCCCAATTAAGTAAAATCCAATCCAATAAAACAGTTCCTCACCGCGACCTCGCGGCATTCGCCACGACGAAAGAAGCACGCTCGCCGCGGTGTGCGTCTCCTTCGCGGCTCGCCGCGACATTAGCCAGAGGCTCGTCGCGACGTAGTTCTTTCCCCACTCGTCGCGACGCTTGCTGCATACGTCGCGACCAATACATTTAATTTAAGTCGATTTATTCGTCGCGACGAAGCCTAAAAACTTCTGCGCTCGTCGCGACGTGCGGCGGTCCGATCGTCTTCTCCGATCGATTTCCGCCATTAATTTCATTATTAACCTCCATTAACACTCCAACTACTCAATCTCACCCCATAAATGCCATAAATACATGTAACAACCATAATGATCAACATTAAACACAAAATACTTACCAATCGACGATTTCTCCACAGATCTCAAAATCACCGTAACCCTAGAATCCTTTGAACCCAACGATTACACACTTTCCAGGCTTCTAACCTTCACCAATCACTATAACCATGTTAGCCTATCACAATAGAAGGGAAAATCATAAGGAAAGATCAAGAAATTCTCACCGATGAGAGGAAATCAAGAACGCCGTAGAGGGGGGGGGGGGAAAGCTCGCGATGCCTTAGCCAATTTTTCCCCCAAATTTCTCAACCCTAGATATTTATAGACCTAAGTCTCCGAGTCAGTCCAAATTTCAGTCTCTAAATTTCAATGATTCCACATATTTATTTCCTATCAGTAAAATTCTAATTTTTCCATTGCTATTAGACAGTTCTTTCAGTAATATACAGTCAATCAGTCAGTCACCCATCTATTTTCAGTCCGAACATTTTCTCCCGAAATTCCCGAAAATTTCCTATAAACTACTAGTAATTACCAGTCACTCGTAACCAATATTAAATCAGTCAATTGAACCTAATCACTCTAATTCTCAATCAGTCCCCCAATCCAATCGATTCGATCAAGATTCTGCTCACAACCCAACAATTTCAAATAATTCTAATTTATAATTAAATACCGAAAAATCCTGAATGCATGTACCTATGAATATATGCATATGCGGTAAACCAGTTCCTCTATTATTAGAGGCCAGTAACATGCTCAGTCAGTGTATGCAGTGAAATCCTATCAGTCTGTCCCAATATTACCATAATACCCTTAATGACAGTAACGGGATGTTACACTATAGATCCCCATCAGCAAGGCAACAACTTGATTCCCAAAATCATGAAAATCTTAGGTGGATTGAATCTTATTTCTAAATAGATTCTGTAGATAATCTCTTTCGTTGTACATGACCATATTTAGTTAGCAACACATCTGTCAGCTTGTATCTGTTTCCTTATCTGTCCATTTTATGACTTTTTACTTCTTAATCAGCTCCAAGGATGCTCAAGACTCCCTAGTAACAAAAGATGAGTAAGTCCACTAAGTTGAACTCAATTTGCACTCAACAAAAGGGAACTATAACTCAAAATAGTGAAAATTAATCATCCTATCAAATTCCCCCACACCTGAACTATTGCTTGTCCTCAAGCAATAACTCAAACGCTTCACTCAAACAATTCCTGTAAATAGTAAATAGTTAATCAAGCACATAGAAATCCATCAATGCTTTCAATCTAATTCACTCATTTCAACTCTATCATGATAAAAAACAAGTTACTCACATACAAGCACAAAATCAATAAAATAGTAACTCAAGATGCATAGTGTCTACCATTTAAGCCATTTTCATTTGTTATCAAATAAACAAGTCAAGAATGCTCAGAATGAAACAAATACAAATGAAAAGAAACAATACAAACAAAGATATAAGCAATATTAGTTTGATAAGTCATCTAACTTTTCAACGCGAAGGTGAACATTTTATGGTGAACACCCCTGGCTACTTTGTTAGATCACCATTTCAAATGATAAAAAAGCACTATTTGTAACTTCAATTGTAGAGAATGTAAGTTGAAGCTAGCGGAGTGTAAATTACCCAATACATAACAACTCAAAAACAAAAGAACAACGATGCTTCTTATTTAATAACACAAAACAAAGACACTTTTGATCAACAATTCAAAAACAAAAATAGTTATCTCTTCTTCTTTTTAGTTTTTTTTTTTTATTTTCTTTTTCGACATTGCATTCTAAGCATGTCATTCCACATTCACATGACAAGCTATATAAAATGCACTTAAATACCAAACATCATACACAAGAGTCACCAAACATATGCAAGGCACACAAAGGAAAAAAATGAAAAACTTTGAAGTTAGCATCATTTCAAGAGTCAATCAAAGTTCCTTAAATCAAAAGCATCAACATCAATTACTGTATCACAATTAACTATTAACTAAAGACTGAAATCATTCAAGTTACTACATTCTCATCATCGCCATCAAACTCACAACAATCCAAGTGTGCAAAAATCTCACACTTGCCCTACCCCCACACTTAGAATGGGAATTGTCCTCAATGTCTAAAAACAATAAAAACACAAAAGAGGGATGGAAACGGAAGTACTCTCCTAGATTGAAGACGTCATATGCAGCTTTGAAAACACAGATAGCAGTGTAGAAGTGAAAGATTGCAACTTCCTTTTCAAACTCCTACAAACAAAACAAACCAAAGAAAACAAGTAAAACACTTAAAGCAAACACCCAAAATATATGCAATAAAGAGAAAAACACACAAAAGAAAGGGATACGGATGGGGTGTCTCCCATCAAGAACTTATTTAAGGTCATAAGCTTGACCCTTGGCAATTGTACATCATCCATTATTGAATGAATGCGTGAGCCCAACAAGAAGCATGCTCAAATTTCGTGAGGAGCCTGGAGCACCTTCCCTTGAAGTAAGCTCTTTATCAGCACGACGCCTCGAGGTTTCTAAGGAGTGGAACTTTATCATTTCACCATCATACTCTAATATTCACTCTTCTTTTCAAGCATTGCCCTCCTCACATCAAGATGGTCTCTGTATGAGTATCACCAATGGGTGTGGAGACTCGACATCTTGTTTGCTACCTTCGGTCTTCAGCTCGCTCGCTCACAACTCTCCTAAAATTACACTTCTTGTGGCTCTTCTTGTTCTTGTGGCACCCCACTCTCATAAGGCATATCCCCGAACCTACTGATAATATTCAAGGACATAATCTATGAAGGTGGCTTGCTAGAATAATCAATCAGTCAAAAACTCATTATATGCAAAATTTTCAAAACAACAAACGCATATGCAGAAAATCAATACAAAATTGACAATATTATTTGCAAATAATTCTAATTTGGAAAGTTATTACAAAAAGAATTATTCAAATGCACATGGTACAATAATTGCGAAAAACACAATTTGATACAAAAATAATGAAATATCTTTTCAGACGCGAACTGATTCTGACCTCTATCTCTTACTCGAATGTAGTGGTTAGACTCTCGTTTGCCTAAAAGGGTAACTTCTCTAAGCCTGAAAAACAAAGTTGCAATTTTGGTGAGTTGTGCGAACTCAGTGAGTTAACCATCCATGATGGTTCACTCAAATCATATAACACATCACATCATATATTTATATAATTCACATCACTTCATTTATCATGTAGCATCATATATCAATCACTTCATATATCACATTCAGAGCAGTTGAACATATCATTTTGATCAGTTAAAACATATATATAAATTATAAATGCAATGCATATGAGACTTATTTTTATTTATTATTTTGTTGTGACCGAGTATCATTTTACTAGCTCATATCTTTTGTAGATACCGAATTGTATCAGATAATGTCCTATATCTCTTAGTGGATACCAGGTACAATAGCAACTGAGCCTGAGGCTCTTATCATATTATGAGATTTAAGCTCTTTTTTACTTTCTGAGCTTTAATATATTTTTATTGGCGACTCCGATCATAACTGCCTTTATCTTTCATGCATTCATGTAATAAAATGCATCACATTTACATATTTTCAACAGTCATCATATTTCAATTTCACATTCAGAACACATTTATCATAAGACCTTGATCTAGCATTCAACAAAAACGTTGAGTGTGTTATTTCAGTCATATTCACATACAAAGAGCACTTCCAATATATATAGTTCATGTATCAAACGCCTCGGACTTTCTAAGTTCGGAATCAACATAATTAATTTCATAAAATAATCCAATATAGAATTCAATTCAAACAAATAATTAAGACTGTCTAGGTTACTCACAGTACGCTCCAGATTATCATTTGCTTCCAAGATCTAGAAACGTATAGATATGGACGTTCTATCCTATAGCCACATCATGCAATACACACATTGCACACACATCATTAATTGGACAATCTTATGAATACCCAATCATATACATATGTATATGTGTTTTGTATAATGCATGTTCAATGACAATCTCGGGTATATTATTTAAATTCACATCTTAAACTCATTCTCATTTCATAATTCATATATGTCTAATTGAACTTAGGTTTACACTTCATTTTTACATGATCAATCTAAGTTCATTATTCTATCCTTATCCTTTGTATGTTTCTAGGTTATTCTTAGGCTTACACCTCAAGAACACTTAGTTATTCTAATATCATAACTCAATTTCTCGTCATTCCTTTTTTTAAAACATTATATGCTCTCATAATACCCAATTCTCATTCACATTTAATCACTTAATACATATTACTTAACTCCTTTGAATCATAACTACAATCATATGAACATCTTCATTCCCATTATACTCATGCCTTTGGTATTTTCATATCATCCATTCATTCACTAAGTTATAACCTCCATTATCACTTCATATATATCATACATTAGTCACTTAATCCAAGCATCATTCTAGGTTGCCCCATTTTATCCTAAATTAAGACCAAATGGCCAATGAATGTTTGCTAGGCGGACTTCCACGTCCGTTAAGTGAACCTTTATGAGTCTCTTATAGAAATGTTAAAATTTGACCCTCTAGACAGCAAAATCTCTTCTCGGGATCTTTATAGAAATTGTAGAACTCGAAGTTTTCTTTAAAAGCTTACTTAAATGACCTCAATTAGAGTTCTATAAAAAAAGGTTATGCCTCTTGCCCCAACATATATAAAATTGAATCGTTTCTGGATTCCTAATTCTTTACTTATTACATTCAACATCATACGCTTAGTCTATCATTTCTAATTTAATTTCTCATCATTTCCCCATTATTCTAACTCCATTTTAACTTAATATCATCCACAAACAATTTATAGTCTATGGTTGATCATGAACACTAATAACAGAACATATACACATACATACATTCATCATCAAAACATATATTCATCTTCATTTCTACCTTCATTTCACTTCTAACTATCACCTTAATTCATCTCATTTCAAGAGCATAACTCAACATCTTGGTTAACCTAACTTTCACTTTCATTACACCCTTAATTCACACCTCATAACATCTACATAATAACTCATCATTCATGGTTTTCATACTCTCAAAATAAAACACAAATACATGTATTCATCCATTAATTTACTGCACCCAGTACATAACTTCAAGTCAAATTTTGAAACTCTTAAAAGACATAATTAAAATTCGACGTCTTTATGAAAAATGTAACCATATGTCTCTAATTTAATCCAAATAAAAAATCATTCCATTTAGATATCTACAGATCAATTCATGACTAAAATGCAGATGCATATCTAGCAGAAATGTTACAATTAACATATTCCAACACATTTTAACACCATTATCACTTTGTCTCTAAAATTTCATCTAGTTCTTCTCTTTTTAAGATACTACACTTGCATTTTATTTAACTTCAAGACTCAATCCAATCCATTTCTAAAATAACCAATGATCCACATTTTTATACATCAAAAATAAAATATGAAAATATATATTCACAACTCAATTTTTTGCACTTCTTTCTACCTCATTTTTGGATTCATTCTAACTCTAAATCATCTCAATACCAAATCATACATTATTGTTCATAAATCATAGAAAAACAAGTTATCAACACATTGATTTCTTCGTGATCATTTTATCACTAATTATCATCATACATGCTTCATTCAACAAATCAAGAAGAGAAATGCTTATACTTGTTTAGCTTCAATGTCTTCAAACCACACTTAACCCTAGCTTCTCCAACATACACGATTATCATCATCCTTCAAGGTAGAAGGGTTAGGTCTTTTAGTAACAAGATAGAGAAGACAACAAATCTTGAAGAAACAGAGTGAAAGAGTTGGACAAAAATCAACATGATGAGGGTGGTAAGAGTTTTGTAGATGGAGAAAAGAATAAGAAGATGAGAGTAAATGAACAAAATGAAGAAAAGAAGCATGTGTCGCAAATGACAAGTGAAAGACCACAATATGGTCTTCAATTTAGGTAAAAGAATAGTAAGTGGTGAATGGTAGTGACACTTGTCACTTTCCTATGATCCCATTTTGGTCTTTTAATAAACTAATCCATTTGTCTCTAATCTTTAACCTAATTTTTCCCAATTTTTAATGACTGTTGTCATTAAATCCCAATGTCATTTATAAGAATTTCCACTGCCATTTGACTCTTATTTCTACTATCATTTATCAATTGTTCTATAACTTGACAATTTTCCTAATCCAAAAATATCCTTAAATTTCAGAAAATTTTCATATTTCACCAAAAATTCTAATTCACTACTTATACAATCCAACTCAATTTTTAAGATACGTAATCTATAATTCACATTTTAATTGCATTAAAACAGTCATTTATACATGAAAAATGTCAATGAATGCATGTACAATTTATTGTAATGTGTGCAATAATCATATTCACGTGTGTGTATGCTAACATTATGCATGAGCATGTAATGTATTTTTCTAATCTCTCATTGGTATTTGAAATAACCTTTCTTTCCGTCCGATTGTCGCCTTGGGGTTACTTCAAAATTTTAACCAAGGATTGCGTATAGCACAACCTCAGGTCGTTCTCTCTGAGGAACCAAAAGTGAAATTAATTTCTTAAGTAACTAAATGCAATGCAACCTAAACTATAAAATGGGGTTGATTTTAACAATTACCGCTACAAATTTTAACGAATGAAAATAAATGCAAAGGACTTGTTTTTGGTATTTTGAAAATTTAAATGAGAAATTTGAAATAACAACGAGTGAATTAAATAAGAAAACAAACACAAATAATTAACAATGATAAACGCAATCCTTCAGTTCATTAACGCAAGCAATCATCACTAAAAAAAATATGGGAGTTAAAACAATTGAACCAAGAATTAAATTTGAACTTTAATCTAACAATTGAGCTACCTCGAATTGTTACAAAAAAATATTTTTCAATAATCTCAATTTACTTCCTGTCACCAGACTAGTAAAATAGAACTAATGATACTAACATCAATGCTCGACTTTTACGCAATAATTAAGAAATAGAATTAATGCCAGCAACAGATAAAATGTTTCAAATAATTCAAGCCACCTTGAATAATTACCAATTTCGCTAAAATCTCAATACAAAGTTTTGACCCAAAACAAAGTAATGAAATTAAATCCGAAATCAACACAATATCAATCGCCAAACAATAATTCAGTCACAAAATCTTGCAATTCAAAAATATAATTACACGCAACTCCAAATAATTAAATAGTTATCCTAAGATCTAAGAATAGCTAATTAATTAAATGGACAGAAGATAAATGTAGTTAAAACTCCCCTATAAAATTCCAAGCTCTTGCCTTTGTCGTTGAACCGAAGGATTAAGATGAACTAGTCACAAAAATTCATTGGAGCTGCTGCTGACATTAAGCTCCGATGGTAAGCCATGGAAGGTGGGAATGATTCGGATTTGGTGGAGATGAGATTTTTCGACTTTATCATTGTCTCCATCTGATTTTTTTTCTATTTCTTCATGCACCCATATCAAAACCTTTAAGCCAACACTGTAGCTAGAAGTGACAAATTAATGTTTGTTCTTCATCTCCTCAAAAACCACGCACACACGATTTTTTTTTCTTCTGATTTTTCTAACCTTCACACACTTACCCAGCTCCGGTTCCTATCTCCATGCTTCTTAATTTTTCCAGACCACTCACAGCCAACAACGCCTCTCCTTTCACGTAATCTCCTTCTATTTTTTTCTCTTTCTCCAGACCACGCAACAACCAACTCACAGCTGCCTTCTTCAACGCTCAACAGCCACACACACACACGTTCTTTGCTTCTTTTTTCCACCAGCCCTCACCAATGACGCATAACTGCTTCAATATTTCCTCTTATATATATTTTTAACCCACTCCACCAACGCAGGCAACATATATCACGCAACTCACAGTCACTCCCTTCACAACGTCTAGCAGTCACTCAACTACACAAAGGTTTTTGCTCTCACGTTTCTGCCCAACATCGCCAATACTCCTCACACTCACGTTAGTTACTCCACCAACGCCCAGCTCCTCACTTGCACCACCTCTTGTTTATTTTGTGATCTCCAAGCCAAGCTCACACAAAACAGCTCTCCTAACTCACGTAAATCACTACTTTACACAACTCCACACATGTAACGCACACACTCAAGTTACACCACCCACACACAAATCACACTCACGTTACTCACTTCAAGCTAGCTTTCTTTCTTCTTCTTTTTTTTTTTAATTCTCCAAGCTACTTACGACCATAGAGCCAGCCCCCTCCACTTTACACTCACTCAACGTTAGCTTCTTCACTTGACCAACACCATGCACTCCACAACTCACTCACGGACAGCACTCAATACACAACCAAAAACAGCACAAAGCACACACTCAACTCCCCACCAGCTACCTTTCACACACTCCTAAAAAAAACACGTTAACTCCCCAGCAACAGCAGCCTCTCAAGACCACTCACAAAAATCCAACTACGTTTTTTTTTCTCCTTCTCTCTAGCAGCCCACGATACTCTCCCTACTTCAACTCACCAACAACAGCAGCTACTCTCATCTCCATGTAATCTTCAACGCCAACAGCCAGCTCAAGTCACTTCCACCACTTCACACAACGCACATCACCAGCTCCTTTTATTTTATATTTTTGTCTAGCCTTCACGCACCAAGACAACGCAATACACTCCACCAAGATAGTTGCTGCCTATATTTCGTTTAAAGCCCATCTCTTTATTTTTTTCAAGCTGGCACACCACTCCTACACAAGCCAACAACGTCTCCAGCTTGCTTCTTTTTCTGCTACAAACCATAAGACCACCTCACAACAACGCCACCTGCACTCCACATGCACATACCAACCATGTCTCCCTCCATGCCTTTGCTGCCCACAACCCACGTTTCTTCTTATTTTTTTCAGAACTTTTCAGAACAGCACACACTCATATTAGTTGGTCCACGTCCCATACAAGTTCCCTTCTTGATGTTATTATTATTATTTTCTTCCTTGCCTAGCTAGCACGCACTCAACACTAGCTCTCCAAAACTTACAGCACACTCACTTCAATGCCCCACTTACGTTGCTTTTGTTTTTTTTTTTTGCTTTTCCTTCATTTTCTTTAATGTGCTTTTCTTTAATTTCTTCAAATAACCTACAAAAAAATACAAATAATGTAGCATCAATTGTCTAAAATTTAATTTATCACAGTTAAACCAAAATACGACAAGTTTTGCCCTTATAAACCTAAATTAAATGTACATCACAATAATTCAAATAATAATCAAATAAAGCTATAAAGATCACTTTGAGTGACAAAAACTCATCCAACTGATATGAAAATAAATATGAAATAAATGAGTTTGTCACTATTTCTCAATTACTGAGATCTAGGGTTCTAACCTTTAGTATGAAAACGGAATGTTACATTTCTTATTTTTCTTTTACATGTAAACAACTAGGAAAAGGAAATAAAATTCGGTTAGCGATAACATGAACTGCATCGCTTACCTTAGAAGGTTGCACATCCTCCATCTTTTCTCGAACTATAATTCTTCCTCTCCTAACTCCGCTTGCTCTTCCTTTATTGCTTCTGGGTTCTCTAAGTGATCTCCACTTTACGAAGGAATGCACAACTCCTCAACACCACTCTCCTATTGGTTAAGAATGCTTGCAAACACTTGGGCTTCATTCTCCCTACCATGTCCACTAAGTGACTCAATTGATCTTCCAAGTTCTTCAAGCTACTCCTTGCTTCCTGCTAGAATTGAAGAGTGTTCGTTGCCAAACTCATTACGATCTCCTTTAAAGACATCTCATCGGCTGTGGTGGCGATAGTGGAGGTGGAGGCTCTAGCTAGAAGTAGGACTGCTCTTGATAGTAGCTTGGTAGAGAAGTGAATATGTATTGTGTATCCTGCAAAACATGACATGTACAAAAAGGATAACCAAAAAATGAGTAAACTTCACATACCTTAACTTGTTGGTCATCCCTCGGTACTTGCACAATTAAGGATGTGAAATCCGTCACTTGATGCTCAAACCTGAAAGTAGCAACATATGGAAACTCATCATCATAATAAGGATAATATGAAAATTCATAATCAAAAGCATACTAATAGTGAGCCATGCCGCTAAAAGATCAAAAAATTAAAAACAACTGTGAAGCTAAAACAAACAAAAGACAATGTAACCAAGAGCAACAAAATCAAAACCAAAAACAAAAACATCACTAAAAAAACTGTTAAGAAATTCCCTATTAACGGCACCAAATTTTGATATTGTTGTCATCTGCAACCAAACTAATACCAACTCTTCACTAACTACATTTGTCATTGCTAGAGTTGGTATTAATTTGGTTGTAGGTGATAGCAGTACCAAGTATTATGATATTTTTGTCTAATTAAATAAAGGATTATTTAAATTTTAATAATATACCAGGAATAGAATTCTTATTCCAGAAAACCAAACATGCCCTTATTATATTTTAATTTACCAAAATAATGCTAATATGATTTATAAATTTAAGAAACTCAAGTGAAAAATAATGTCAATTTAAAATTTAAAATCAAATTGATAATTGGCTGAATCGAGTTCAAACAACGCAACTCAAACTCGGTTAAATTTTGTGCTAAACTCGAGCAGCGTATTAAAAAGTCAGACAACCTAATCTTAGTTTGACTTTTAAAAACAATTATCTCTTGTACGCAAGTGACATTGATTCCTATTGGAGAATCGAGATTTAAAAAAATAATAACACAATAGATTATTACCTAAAGCCCTGTACATTACATGGTTCCATCTAAATGAACAAACATGAAACATGGAAAGCAACTTAAACAATAAAAAAGAAAGCAAGGAAACATTCTATACACGGAAATGCTTTTAGCTTTTCAATGTTTACACGTTAATTCACAAAACAATGGTCAAGCTAACATAAATTTTTTTAATCAAATGCAAATCTGCAAGAACTAAATTGATAAATAATGTAATGGAGGAGCAGAAGTCCAACTCTAAGATTGAGTGGAAGACAATTGCTGCAGTAGGAAAACAGCAGAAGCAAAGTACACCGCTTATTCATGTATGCATGCAAAAAGAAGAATGTCCTTTTTTTTTTTTTCTGCTTACAAGGGAAAAATACAAAATTAACTTAAAGCTCTAAAATTCAATACTCCGCGAGCATCCTTGTGGATCTACTCATGGATGCTCGGAGGAGGGTCCTGAAGAACATGAAGACCGGGTTGGAGAAAGGCCGCAAGACTCGCCAAACTATCAGCACATTGATTTTCTTCGTGGGCGACATGTTGGAAGTGGAGTTCCCAGTCGCGATGAAAAAACTCCTTAATACCTGACACCAAAAAAGTTTCCTCAATCAAAACACAATTAGAGAAATTAATAATGTTAATAATCTCGCAAGAGTCAGTTTCAACTATGACTCTTCGATAGCCTAATTTCCAAGTTAAAGTAATGCCTGAGAAGACATCCTAAAGTTCAGTAGAGAGAGGAGAAGCCTGTCCAATAAATCGCTGAAGGCCCCCACACTAGCGTCCATGGCTATTCCTAATTAAGCCCCCAATGGAAGCCTTATCGGCCCCGCGGTTAACTGCACCATCATTGTTGATTTTCATCCATCCCTCTAACAATTTAGTCCAACCCAATGTGTTGAGATCCGTTTCGTACTGGCTAGTACCGATCGGAAGATACCGTACCGGTCAAAAAATGATACCCGAATCTCATCTTTGGTATCGGCCAAAAATACCGATTGATACTGGCCAATTTCGACTATACTGACCGATACCGGCCGATATCAATATTGACTTTCACCCATTTCTCGAGCGATTTAATCCAACCCACTAAAGATCCTATGGTCATACGAAGAATGTCCATTTTACAAAACTGTAAGCAGATGAGTAGTGGGTCAAACAGAGCAACCAAGCATGCTCTTCCTTGTATGGCAACAAATGACAGTGACCTTACAACTACTTCTCATGCGAAAGTCTAAAGTAGCAGCGCATTAATTTTACTACTGCAGTCAAATTATCTGGAAGTCTTTTATTATCTTCATCGTCAACACCTAACTGAACTATCTCTCTTTTTGTACGATAAGTTATCAGTAGGGTTAATAGTAAGCTGAGGTTGGTCTTCGGGTCTAAGGTAGGCCTGGTCAAGTAAGGTAGGCTTGGTCAAGTATATTATTTTCAGATTTATAAATTAAAAAAGCTATTTTATTCAAACGATATTATTTTTATTTCAAAATTTCAAGATTTAAGTTGAATAGCCTGAGTTCAAAGTTTGAAATTAAAAAATTGAACCATACTCCAAAATCTAATTAACTCATAATAATTATATCGACTTTAATTGCGACAGGGTTAGTTTTATCAAATCTGGTCATCTCTTTTGGAGCAAATCCTCTGTACTTATAAGGATATTATTCAATTTTATTCATATATTTATATGAATCTTACATAAATATGTGGATGAGATTTAGTAGATTAATATAAAAATTAGTTTACAGAAATAGAGAATCTAGTAGAATATTCTAATCTTATTTTAGTCAATTTTATCTATATATTTATATAAATTTTGTATAAATATGTGGATGAGATTCAATCGAAGTTTGGAGGCAAATGTCGAGTCATGCTAATGATAGAGATTCCGAATCTCTTTGCGTAGTTAGCTCAATACGTAAACTGAATAAAGTAACTTAACTCTCTCTCTCTCTATATGGAGTAGGATTTGACGTAGTTGATGAGCCACTAGCACAGATAAAAGAGTTTAGTATATAGTGACTAAACTTTAAGAGACCCCATTTCCAGGTAAAAGAGCTTTTTGTGTGGGATGAGAGGGCACTCGGAAACTTTAAGAGACCCCATTTCCAGGTAGCTCAGCTGAGCATTAAAGAAGAGAAAGGGAAAGGGAATGGTTTTGCTGGTGGGTCTGATATTTCACTAAAGAATGAGGAATTATGGAATCGAAATTAATATATTAATTTAATATTGATTAATTTTTATTAAATTTAATTTAAAAATTAATTAATTTAATTTGAATCGATTCAGGTAATATCATTTTGATTAATGGTTGAAAATTTTAGTATCTATTTAGTTATTTATGGCAACCGAGCCCTACTTTTAACATCGGGCAGAAATTAAGGTCTTAGACTTGAATTTGAGTCTAATTAAACTTAGGTAGTTTAAAATTTTATTGTGTTCAATTAATCTCTTATTTTTAATAATTCAAAATGATGAAATTTTATGTAAAATTTTTGAGTTTTGAGTCAGACGAAATCGAACAAGCTAAGTCTGAGCTCAATTCAAAGCTTCAAATTGTAAAAAAAAAAAAAAAAAACTTAAGTCTAATTCGAAGCTTAGGTCAGACTCATAAACTTTAAGTCAGGCTATATTGAATTTGGTTTTTTTCGTCATCCTTACATTTAATTCAAGTCTGAAAAAAAAAAGTCTAATTTTAAAGATAATCAATTCGAAATAAGTATGTTAATTTTAAGTCAAATTGAGCTTAACCTAATCGAACAAGTTCTGCCAATTCTAGTCACCTCTTTCAGGGGGACGTATTCTTCTCTATGAATAAATGGCTTGGATGTAAGGAAAACGGGGAGTACCGGACATTTGGGTACAAGTTAAGCGCTTTCAGGGCAATCATAATTTGACTTGATTTTGGCGGCTAATGTAATGTTGTCTGATGTTAAAGACACAGATTCCGAATCTCTCCAAGTAGTTTATCGTAGTAAACTGAATAAACTAATTTAACTATATATATCTTAATTATAGGATTTGAGGTAGTTGATTAGGTAGGCATGAAAATGAACGGATTGGAAGAATATAGTATAGAGTGACTTGTGGTTTCGGCTTCTGTGTGGGATGAGAGGGCAATTGGAAACCTTAAGAGACCCATTTCGGGGTAGCTGAGCATTAAAGAAAAAGAGTGGGTGGGCCTTATATTGCATTAAAGAATCATGAATTATTGGGTTTTTATTGAATTAAAATCTAAAGGATGTTTAATTTAACTTGAAATGCTTCGTAAGAATATCAACGGATCAGGCTAAGATAGGCCAGCTCGTAGTCCGACTCGACCACAAGTTGATCAACCAGTGGCCCAATTATAGCCCAACAAGCCATGAGTGAGGTAGGCTAACCTGATCTATATATATATATATATATATAACATAAAAAACGATGTTGTTTTTGAAGTAACCCGATCCATTAGGGCTAAAAAAAATTGACATCCTTAATGGTTCGGTTAAATATCATTTTGATTAATGGGTGAAAATTTTAGTGTCTATTTGATTATGCACGACAATCAAGTCTAGCCCGAGATCCTATTTTTACGTTTAAGCGTTTTAGACTTGAACCTGAGTCCGATTGAGTTTGAGCAATTCAAAATTTGATTGTATCCAATCAAGTTTTATTAAATTTTTTAATTTTTGGATGATTTCTTTTACTTTTAGATAGTGCCTAGAAAGGATAATTCTTATACTTCTTGTCCAAATCTTACAACCATTATAGCTACTCTATACTGTAAGATGGTTTACCGTTTACATAATCATGTCATAGATTTGAATTATCTCAATTTCACTTCAGATGCCTTGTACATGATAACATACAGAGCTCATGATCAAACTATCGATGACTTATGTGAAAATTATCAATTTTAGATAAGGCTAAGTTAGGTAGCCTAAGCTTGAACCCGACTTAAAGTTTGAAATTAAAAAGGTTTAAACTTGGTTCGAATTCAAATCAACTTAAGTCGGGTCATTAACTATGAGTCAAACTAAGGCAAACTGAGCTTATTTTTATCATTCTTTCATTTGGTTCTATTTTTTTCTCTCTGGATTTTAATTTTTGTTTTTATGTTTTTATTACTTATTTAGTTAAGATTTATAATGAAAAATTGAAAAAAATTATTAAAATTTGCAATGAAGGTTTAAAAACAAAATAATATCCATATAACATTTGAACTGTTCAATTTAGATTTGTCGAAACTTTAAGATAGACTCGAACTAAAAGAAAAAAAAAAGAGCATGATTGATTATAATTGACAAAATAAGGTCAACTCGTCTTAAAAATGAATAAGTCAGATTCAAATTAAGCGATCTTTGGGTTAAAAAAGAGCATGATTGATTATAATTGACAAAATAAGGTCAACTCGTCTTGAAAATGAATGAGTCGGGTTCAAATTAAACGATCTTTGGGTTAGATTCAGATTGAGTGACTTGACTTAATATTTTTATAAAAACGATATTATTTTAGTGTGATTGTTCAAAATAATCGTTGTTTTATTTTTAAAATTTTTAAAATATTAAAATAAAATAATATCAATTTAAATAATAACATCAAAACATTATTATTTTGAACGATATAAACAAATTCAGTCGGATTCTTACCTTGTCAACCGTACTTGAAAAACCATGAGAAATAAGGATTAGCCGACATTCTTGAATAAGTAAATGCAGATTTTCTTACAAGTTCTTTTGTAATTTCATTTTTCGATCCAAGCAATTAATTATTTCTCAATTTGGTAAATTGCCTTGGAAAGAGTAGCATAAGTTAAGAATTAATAGTTTGTTTGATTCTACTGCTAGAATAGATAAGTAATTGAATGGTTATTTTAGAAATAGAATAGAATATATATTTATTAATTTATTTTATTTTTAAAAATTTCTATAGATGATGTATGTTAATGTTTAGTTTAAAATATAAATTTGAGATGACAAAGAAATAATTAACAAAAGATCAAAATATCCATTATAGTCTTCATTATTATTATTATTATTATTATTACTACTATTACTACTACTACAGTACTACTACTACTATTCCTACCATATTTTATAAACATTCATTCATCTATTTTTGTGAGTTCTATTTATTAAATTGATTATGTATATATATTTTGATTGAATTGATTTTTAGAAATTGTGTTCACATCATTGGTTAATCTCAATTTAAATTAAAATAAATAAAAGTTAGAATTAATTATATTTTGTATTAAACTTAAATTTAATTAGACTTAAACTTGATTTAAACCCAATTTAAAACTCAAAAATTGAGTTTAAATGTAAATTCTATCTTTCTCAAAAAATAAATAAATGGAGATATATTTTCATTTATTATTAAAATCTCTTAAATCACATAAATAAAAAGACACTAAAATAGAAAAGACCCTAAACTAAGACGTAAATTTGAGACTTTTGAGTAATAATACGTATTTAATTATAATAAACCTTATAATAAATTAATTTTGAATTATTCTTTGCTATATTTGAGGACTGAACTTGCCTTCAGTTTTTAAATTTTGGTTTAATTTATTTTAATTATTATTATTATAAAATTGTTTAGTTTATAAATTAATCGGTTTATTTTGTAAATTAATAAATTATTATAGGTCAAAATAAATCAACTATTTTATTTAATAATTTCTTTTTAATTAAACTTTAAAATTTTCAATAAGTAAAGGCAACATTTTTAATCATATTTTAAATTATTTAATTTCATTTAATCTTTAACTGATTTTATGAATATCTAATACCAATTAAACTTTAAATTTCTTACCTTACTTCTCACTTTGCTTTCAAAACATTGTCGTTTTTGTCAAAACACTTAGAAAGAAATATCAACATACTTTACATATCATGTGTTATTTATGTGAAAAAGTTAGAAAATTTAGTAAAAAGAGACTCGAGGTCAATTCATAAAACATGATTTAAAAAAAAAATTAAATTTTGTCTGAAATAAATCAAATAACATGATATATTTATTTTGAAAATGGTTGGTCCTTTGGAAAATGGAGTTATTTTGTTTGTTAAACTCAATTATTAAAGGCCCATTCTAGAAGCCCGTCTAGATATGGTTGGAACAAATTGATCCATAGGCTTTGAATACTAGCGCCTAATGTGAAATATAATATTAACATGACTCCAAATTATTTAAATTAATTTACAAATAATGAGATGTTATAAATGTATTAAATTTTCACAATAATTTTAAGATTGTATCTTTTTTTCTTTGTGATTTTTCATTTGATGCAAATAAATTATTGTATCAAATTCTATAATTTCAGACGATCAAATTTAATAATTTTATTTAAAATTAATAATGGACCGAATAAGTTTCAAGTCAAGCTAACACAAGTTTGATCTGAATCCAAAAATTAAATGAACTTATTATTTTTGAAAATTAAGTCCAAACGAACTCATCAAAACTGAACAGTATAAAATCTTATTTTTTAACTTAAATTTTAAAAACAATATTATTTTACTTATACTTTTGTCATTTACTTTTGATAAATTCAAATTGGGCCAAACCAGACTGAGCCCGAATGCAAACTAAAGGCCATTCAACTTAAACTAAATCTATTGACTTACAATTCATCCAAGTTTATTGCAAATGCTAGCCGGGCCGGTCTTGACGTTTTTTAGGCACTGGTCAAATAAATTTTTTTTCTATTTTGCCTTTTTTTTATAATGATAATCAAGAGTGAGCTACAAAAGAGATAAAATTGGGCCCTTTTGTTACTCTTTGTGAAAATCAAAACTTTCACTAAGAGCAAAATATAATAAAATAGGACTCTTATTCTTCATAAAGCTGGGCCTGCCTGCCCTTGCCCAGGCCGGATCTGATGCTGGTCATTATATGAATTTGATCAAAGCCGATCCAGTCATCAGTAAAGTGGAAGCTGATTTAGTCACTAGTAAAACCGAAGTTCATGAAGGGACTATGATAACAAACAAAGGAACACTGGCATAACTGGATTAGTCAGAGAACACAATCATCCAGAGATGGTAAAGACAAGTTGTAAAACACAGACAAGAAGAAGAACACAAATACATGACAAGACAAAGTTAAAGGAGCAGAGTGGATGCAAAGGTCTAGTTCTTAGGATCAGAGAAATTTAAGAAGCTAAGAGGTCTCAGCTACCGGGATAACCAGATCGGAAGGCCGTCTGTTGCCATTGCCCCAACTCACAAGCATGCTTCAAATGTTCCATTCTCTTCATTATCAAGCATTTGGACAACATGTGCCACACCTTCTGCAAGTTCCTTCCGAATCACACCATCAGGCATATCGAATGTTCGTCTCCTGATGGAAAGAGTTTTCCCTGGAGGCTGAGGGTCTATTACATCCAGCATTGCTTCCAACTCATCCACCATTGATCTCTTTGCAGCTCTAACCAAAATATCAGCTCCCTAGAAAAATCAAACATTGGACACGTTAAGAATCAAAAATAGAATCATGGATTTTCTACCTAAACAAACAAAAACAAATAAGTTCCAATCATACAACAAATCCAATGCTTCATTCTTCTTCCAAGTTTCCTCTTCAATCTCAATTTTCGCGCTAAGCACGTTGATTCCATTTCTTGGTGACGCAGAACTGATCAAGTGTGGTTCTCCAAGAGGCGGTTAATGTTAAAATAGGACACGTTTCGGGTTAGTGAACTTTGATCATTGTAGATCACGTCTTATAAATGATAATATGCACACAATCACCACCAAAATGATGCCAGTAATGAATTTGATTTCAAGCTATTAGAACAAGGACTACAGAAGTTGAGCCTCTCTGTTGCTTAAATAGTCATTTGACAGAACTCAAGCTATGTTCATCACGAAAGTGGGGTTACCTCAATAGCATCAACGGTAAGGAGCAGGACAATGATCTTTTCGGAGAATCGTTGCCGCTCTTCTGCATCCCGAGCCACCTGGCGGCGGTAAGAGAAGTTGTTAAAGGAAGCTCTGATCTCCTTCAACTTGCTTTTGGCAATAGCCAACTCCCTAAGAGCACGCAGAGCCTTCGATCTTCGAATCAAATAAGCCCTGAAGCTCATTTGGATCAACAATGCCGCATCTTGCACAGACAATTCCTTCTGCTTTCCCTTACTAGCTCTTGCCACTCTTAGTCTTCTCCCAAAAGCCTTAAAACCCCATAACCAAACACAACCACACAGATATAAACCACAGAGATATAAATTAATCAATTGTCGTTTTCAGAGTACCTAAATGATTCATTTCCCAACAAGACAGACAAAAGGGTTGTCCAAAGATCAATTCTTTTCTAATGTTTCCAATGCAGCCAAAACGAAAACGAGGAAAAGAATAATAAAAAAATGGAGTCTTTTTGTCATAATGTGCTAGTTCAACATGAATCTTGAGCTGGGTCTGATTTTAACTAGCCATACCTGTCTTAAAACTAGAGCTCCATGATCGTTGGGCTCTTCAATCTCCACCAAACGCGCGCCACTCTCAACTTTCTTCTTCTTCTCCTCTGATGATCCGCTACTCTCAGCTTTCTTCTCTTTCTTGCTCTTCTTCTCCTTTTTCTCTGCTGATCCACTACCCCCACCCGCATGGCCAGTCGATGCTTCGATCGTGTATTTCCGTGAGATTGCATCTTCTCCCTTTATCTCAGCCGTCCATTTGTACTTCTTCTCAGTTCCCGCCTTCATCTCTTTCTTTCCATCCTTGATATCCGCCGTCCACTTGTACTTCCTCTCCACCGGCCCGTGAATCTCCGCCGTCACCGTGTACTTACGGTCACCGACTTCCGTCTTGGGTTTGACCAGATAGTCAAACTTTGACTCCAGAGCACTGACTCGATCACACAAACTCTGTAACCACAAGTCGTTGTGAATCCTCCGGGGCGAGTAAAACGACGTCGTTCGACCAATGTGAATCAGATCTGTCACCTTTTCGTCTAGTAGCGAAAAGGGGTTAGGGTTTAGCAGGTCAAGAGCAGAACTGAAGCACTCTGCTGCTGCTGCTTCTTCGTCCCAAAACGACGGGAAAGACAGCGTTTTGGGAGTGAAAAACGAAGCTTCTTTTAGAAACAGAGAGCTTGCGAAATCGGGCTCATAGATCTCCATTCTTCTGAATCTACTCATAGCTGATGAGAGTCGGAGAACTGAATCAGAACGAGTTAGGGTTTTGGACGATTTGAGATCATCGGCTAGTAGCTGTCATCGATTAAAAGGAGGTTTCGAAGAAGAAGACAAACATGTGAGTGACCCGAGGAAAAGATTGACGTGTAGGGTAA
The DNA here is from genome assembly GCA_029891385.1 of Erythroxylum novogranatense. NCBI lineage: Eukaryota > Viridiplantae > Streptophyta > Magnoliopsida > Malpighiales > Erythroxylaceae > Erythroxylum > Erythroxylum novogranatense. Next base: position 89,357,284 of record CM057233.1, on the reverse strand, counting down.
AATGGGAAATTGAAGATGTGAGATTCGGTGGAGTTGGCATCAATGGATAAGATATAAAACAAACCGTGAGACTGTTTCGCCGCGTCATTAGAGTTGAAAGGACGAAAATAGCCTTGCTTTCTTGTGAAAATTACGGGGACATGAGAATCTGACATTGCGATTACAAAGTGGTGGAGAGCATGTGGCTTTTCGTGATGTGTGTCCTCTGACAGAATCGCCCACCGCATGATCCAAGGGTTTGGGCTTGGCTGAGCCCAATTAAGAAATTCATAATTATTACTCCAAAATTTTTATTAAATAAGCGTTTAATTATATTAGATTTGCTCTTTTTTATTTTTTAAAAACATCATTTTATTTTTAATAATATTTAATTATCGTATTAGTCTACTTTATCAATTTTTAGTTTAGTTTATAATTTTAAAATGATGTAATATTATAATAATATAATATAATTTAAAATAAATAAAATATAATTGTATAATAACTAAATAATATCATATTTAAAATATAAGAGGTGCGATGAAAAAAAGCTAACCTTTTATACACAAATTTAAAAGAAATTAGTAAGTGTTAATTTAGATGAAGTATAGGTGGGTATTCACGGGATCAGATTATCTGTTCCATTTTTGCTATTTTAACTTTTCTCATATACACATTTATATGGGAAGTATATACACATTTATATGGGAAGTATATAAATATGTGGATGAGATAAGTTGAAACAACGTTATAATAGTAAAGGTGGAAGAGCATAAACCTCCCCTATTCTCATGATCAATTTTATTAAGAATTTATTTTATGTTATTTATAGTAAGAGTAATCATAAATAAATACCACTAATAAAGTAATAATTCACTAAAATATTTTCTTACATATATTATTTATATATTTTTAGTTGACTTATCTTTATATAATATTTGATAATGTTTTAAAATTGAACCAAAAATTAACGATAAAATGATATTTAAAGTTTAAAATGTTCAACTGATATTAAAATGCTATAAAGTCGGTTAAATATTAAATAAAATAGAAAATTATTTATTGAAAATTAAAGTTTAATTAAAGAAAAGATTATTAAAAATTAATTATTTTATTTTAACTTATTAATTTAAAATTAACTAAATAATTAATAAATTGATCCATTTTAACAACAAAATTTATTAAAATAAAATGAATCAAAAAATAAAAAATTGAACTAAAAAATTAACGGGTTTAAACTATTAAATTCACGTAATTAGTTGAGTTAGGAATGATTTGCAATTAAAGTAAGACGATATATTGCAAAATATTCCACTAATTCCTTAAACTAAGTTGGGACAGGACACACAGAATGTTTGATACAAGTAAAACAATCACACATTCTAAGCATTACAAGTCCCATGAACACTATGCCAATAACCACCCCACAACTTATAGCCCCACAGACCTTCCTTACGCCAACTTCTTTCCCTTCACTCTTGTGATGAACCGCCTTGCCCTCCGTCTCTGGCGGGGTCGGCGGCGGAGGGGGCGGAGAAGCCATTTCAGAGGGCAGAAGTTCATCAACCACATGGTGTGGCTCATGGAAGAAAGGAGAACCCAGTTCATCAAAAGAACACGCCTGTGTCTCGCCATCTTCATTGAGACACGACTCGGTGCATGAACACTTGGAAACCATATCATCATCATCATCAAGGGTTGTCCTGAACTCGTCCCAATTGTGGAAAGCAGCTTCAAGCTCTGTGAGTCTCTTGTCAATGTGTTGCAAGTGATGTGGCTTCGCAGGGCTGGAGGCGACTTCGGTGGACAAGAGGGTTCTCAAGAACACGAACCTTTGCTCTATGTCTTGAGAGTCAGGTTGGCGGTCAGGATTGTGATGAGCGAGGTCTAGGAGTTCGGACTCAAGTTCGTCGATTTTGTTCTGCAAGATGGCGAATCTCTTTGTCATGTTTTGGTCCAGTGTTCGTCCTTTCCTTGCTTCTGATCTGATACTCTTGGTTTGTGGTGGGAGATAATAGGAGTAGTGGGGCTGTGATGTTTCAGTTATAGGACGGTTTGTTTTGTAGTCTTGTGCGAATTGGTACTTGGAAGTTATACATTGACGACGGTTGAGAAATGCAGTTTCAGGCCCTGACCAAAAATGCTGGATAAGGGACGTCCTGATCATTCGGATCATTAGTCATCAGACAAAAGGATCCAACCTGAAACCCTAATCATGCAACAAAAATCCCATTTTCGAGGGTCTCTGAAATTAAGCCATTATTAAACACATCAAGGTTTGGATCATGTCACAGTAGAAGTCAACTTATTTCACTGAAATGTGAAGATTATATGGAAATCAATGATGGAAGCCATATTATCTTCAGTTTTGTCAGACAAAACCCCTAACAATCTCCCAAAATACAGGTTACAAATTCGAGTAATGATATAGAACTGCAATCAAAACCTGCAAACGATAACGTTAGTTGAATTAAATTATCCGATTTACAGCTTTAATACTGCTTCAAATCAACATTGAACCGATCAGATTGTTACCACTCCCAAATCCTACCAACTCAAGTATAGGACACTAAAAGGACTACTAAATTCAGGTCATGCCATACGCAAAGAAAGCACACTAAGCACTCAAATTCATCAGGACCGATTATGCAGCTCAACTGTGACAGAAATTGGAATAAAACTTTCATTGACTGGTTATTTAACTAGTAATTCGATATGTTAACTCAGTATCTGTCGAGAGCTACTCCATGGAGTTTGCAAACATTACTCATAGATATAGACCATACATACTCAGAAGTGGACAGTGCTATTGAATCCGTGGTGATGTGTTGTTGGTGCTTGGATTAAAAACTGGAACGCAGACATCAGCTTGTCCATCAATGCATGTGTAGCGACTTTATTCTGGATATGTAAAACGCTTTACTTCTGCCCCTTCCTTCTTTCTGATGTGTATATACAGCTTTGAGGCAAGTGCGTATTTTCTTGAGTAAATAGGAAAAGAAAAAGAGTGAAGGATGATCAGTCTTGGACATCTGAACATACTTCTACTTGCACAGCCACAAACTTTTTTAGTACTTGGTATACAACAGGACAGGTCGATCGTAAAACCATATTAAAGATGAGCCATTTCACAATTGAAGAAGATTGTTCACAGTAACAGTGACGGAATTTGTTTGCTGCAAGTCCTGCAAAAGTAAATGTATTATTTATCACAACAAATGGAATACAGTTAAAAGGAAAAAAACACCAGAACTCAATCATAAAGCAAGCATGTCTACATAATACTCGTAATAACAAATTCTAGCACAATAATATTTCCTTGATCTTCCTAAGAGAATCCCCAAACTAATTTCCATGAAAATAACCCCCCTTCAAAAATAAAAGTCTCACTATAATGATTCTTGAAATAGAACAAACCTCTTTCCACTGAACTATAAAAGATAAGAAGGTAGAGCAAAATAAAGTAGAAGCAATATGAGACCATGTTAGAAGCCGGAACGTTTTCAGAAAAAAAAAAAGACTGGAACTTTTGTACACACCATCATGCATCAAACCAAACTTTACCTCAAATATCAACTCATCAGGAATGTGAGGCAAAACTTCTCGTACTGTCTCAGCCATGGTTAATATGTTTGCTATGTTGTTATTGGCAGATCGGGAAGCAGTCCTCATACGCAACTCACTAGTCTCAGCAGGGTATCTTCCACCAGTGGAACGCAGATTAGAAGAACCAGATGAAGCATTGTGAGAGGGATTAATCGGCCAAAGGCTCCAAGAGGCATCCTCAAGAGCATTCTGAGTATAAGTTTCTCCCACATTTGCAAGATGCCTCATCATCATCTGAACTCTGTTGAATCCAACTGATCTCATAGGAGCTGAAGGACCAGCACCATCTAAACCCTGGCCTGGCCATGTATGCGGCCAACTTGAATCCAGTCCTGTACTTCTGTAAAACCAAACAGAAATTCAGAATTAAAGCCTTGGGGTTTCAATTATTTATGATCAGGATATTTGTTTCAGCTAGAAGCAGCAAGGATGCTTAGATCTAGACATGCAAGAAACCCCATATTATGAAGATCTTAAGTAAGGAATTAAACCTCCATGGATCGCCTTCCATAGAGGCTCGAGTCTCATTGGGGAATACACCAACAGTTAGAGCAGGATTAATTTGTTGATCAAGTCGGTCACTTATTTGATGAGCAAGCCGCTCATCAGTTAAAACTCCTCTAGTAGGAAGATTGCCTTCGGTTTGATGTCTACCCACAAACAGTGGCTTTCGACAAGTGGGGCATGAAAAATTGTCACTCAAACCCTGATCCAACCTGACATTATTTAGTAATATTCAGCACACATCACACGAGAGATATAACACAAATAAACAACTAAAGAGGAAAAGTTTCTCAAAATTACCAAGATCTTAAGCATGCAAGATGAAAGAGATGACTGCAGTGCAACTTTTTCGCCCTAGCCATAGGTTCCTATCATTTGCCCATTTCACTTGACTTCCAAAATTCAAAGGAAAATACAATCAAGAAATGAAAAAAGCATCCATACCCTACAGATGGCACATTCATCATCATATGCCTGTAGCTCTTCCAATGTTGCATCAGGTAGTGCAGCATGAAGAGCACCAAAAGCTCTTCTTAACTTTAAGAATCCTTTTATTCGCTTTATTATAGCACTTAGCAAGGCCTACTCAAGGTAACAAAATCAGAATACACGAGACACAAATTGGTCAAAATAGTTTAGCTTATGGTTTGCCAAAAGTAGGTTCTGATTAAGATGAGTAAAGAATAATTACACGGAGATTTAAGAACAGGATCGCATCAATAATATGAAATGCCATGCCATGAAGCCACCAAATATGCACATAATGACCAAGAGCCATCAACAAAGTTGCCATGTCCAGAGAAAAACACAAATTGCGAATAAGAATGCCTTTGCATTCTGAGAATGAACCTGCAGTGACAGTAAGATCAGAAACATACTAACACCAAATACACAATAAGAGTATGCTAGGCACAATGAACCAGTAGCTCCATTTAACAAGGCAAGAATCGAATTTTTCATATGCCAGCATAGGCATCATTTGAGCACCAAGAACATTTGAACAACATAATTGTCTTTTTTTCAGATCAAACCGCAGTTCTCAGTGTGCAACCAAGTTGCCAGAAAGGCATGCTATTGGTTTAGTACAGTAGGACTGAATATGAAACCTTATCATTTCATGTCAAACTATTTTCTTCATGAATAGGCTCACGATTCCACTTTGGTGGAAGGAAGTCAGTTGAATTTAGATAAATCAAATGGCTTAGGCATATATTAAAATTCTTACAGTTGACTACTTACAAAGTATATCTGAGAATCTCAAATACCATAAGAAGCGCCATAAACGTTTTATCTGGAGCCAGAAGAAAAGTCTCAATAGCATGGAATAAAAAGTGGTGGGTTCCTCACCCTCTCCCTCTCCATGGATACAGAGTATCCACTTTTAGTTGGAAAAATATTTTGTTTCATGAATAAATTCTAATATCCAAAGGTGGAGTGCTGATTATCTTTCACTGATAGGTTAGAAATCAGTGTGGTTCTCTCTTTATATCCCACTTTTATAAGTCCCTGTTACAGTTTGCATCCGATTTCAATCATGGCTTTACTTTGTCCAGGAGCATTACAATTAGCATACGAGTAGGATCCAATAACCTGAACTTTTCCAGGACCGGGGACAGTTGCAATTAAGCCACATTGTACTCAAAAAACACTATATTAACCAACCAATCAGATCTAAGATGATCATGCATTAATCTTTAAAATTCAATAGGACTACCTGCTCTGATTGCATCCAAGATTCTGAACCTTTGGCAATTTGAACTATTCCCAGCTGAATGATAAAGCCACAATTCAAACAATTGAAAACCATGAACCAGCAAGGCCTGCAGAGGAAAATGGCATCTCGGTTGTGAAATGTCATAGCAGAATATTATAAAGAATTATCAACCATTCAAAGATCTAAAATGTGTTTCAAAGACATTACTTGCATCGTCTCAAAAGCAACACTTAAGGGCTCAAAGAACAACAACAGAACCAAGGTTGAACCCATTCTTCTGTATATATCCAGACACAGTGTTATCCTGTAAGCACAAAAAGTAAATTTTCGCAACATTCATAAATTCTATTCCACAAAGTAAAATGTTTGCTGTGCTTCAGTCAAAGCAACTTATCTAAGAACAGGGAGATAAAGAATAGTAAACCCTATTGCATCCTAATTTGAAATCATGAGAAAAAATAATCTCTTTATTCCCTTTCTTCATTCCCATACAGACCTAATGCTTCAACGTAGTAAATTGTCCATACAATTCTGCCCTCCATTTTCTTACTTCAAAATGAAAACAATACTAACTATATTCAGTCTTCCCTATGATTAATGAAACCCTCCAACTCAACCATCGAAATTATTGGTCACCCAAACACAAGCAAAGAACTTGTTTTGCTTCATCGTAAATTGATCTTTGAATATCTAATCAGGTATCAGATTAACATTCCCATAATAATTTACTAGCATGTAAACACAGCTTAGAGCATATCTCTTAAACATAAAATTCATGAAAATGAAGATAGTTCAATTTGGCCCTCATCAAAATTACAGAGGATTTAATTGTTGCATTTGCAAATGAAAGGTCAGGATGTGACAAAGTACCAATAAACATCAACAGCGAGTACCAACAACAATACCGAATACACACAGAAATAAGTCCATGGCAATGCACATGGTGATGCATTCAAGCGTTCAAGTCGATCTCTAGCCAATGCTTGAAACATCTGTACGGCATTAAACAAATAATCAAGGAAGTCTTATGGGTAATACTCTTCAAGTAAACAAGCAACATCCATCACAAGTATATACCTTTAAAGAGCATAAAACAGTCAACCAGACTACCCATAGGCCTCCATGAACAATTGTATGTGGAATAACCAGAGGTAGAAAAAGGCCCTATTGTACACCGTCAACAAACATAAAGCAATTGTAAGATTCATAAACATAGGAAACTAACACATAAACAAGAATCTGTTTCAGTTATGTTCTTTCTCATTCTTGTTCAAAAACCCAAATTCTTAACCACAAATGTAGCATAACAAACTCAGTGACAGACACAGACAAAGTACTACATTATTATTGCTACAAACAAGATTATTCACCTTGTGAATCACATAATTGATAAGCCGTTCCACTAGTTTTCGAGTTTCAGAAGGATACAAGTCCCCAAAGAAAATAGTCTGCACATTGAAAATAAAGTCACAACCACCACAACCGAAAATATGAATGATGTGAATCAAGCTCAAAAGCAAGGAGCACTTGTGATATGCAACACCAAGATCTCATCTTTACTCTGATCTAAATAGCTGGATCAGTAAGGTCATATTATAACCATTATCAGTAAACGTGAAGATTCTTCTCAAAGCGAAAAACTGAACAGCAATTTGTATGGCTATTGAAAGTCTTTCAAAGGTTGGTTAAGCCCAAAAATATTCTTCACCTCATGAATTATGGAATACATTTTATCAGTAGCAGATGTCCTTAAAATTTTTTTCCTAATCCTTAGTATATCTCCATTTTGATTTACAAGCTTAACAGCCACAAAGTCTACCAGAACTGACCAATTATCCATTTCTGATGGGTGTAACCAACTGAGATTGACTGAATTCAGTATGGACATTACTAGACTCCACATAAAAATCATTCAAGATTTATGAGCCAAAAGGATGCCATAATGACTGTTATTTGGCAAAAGATTAAACTCACCTTAACACAGACGTTAACTAGAATAAACACATTGAATACACAATTCACTAGCAAGGCAATGGTGCAAAAAGGAATTGACAGCAGCTCAACATCTCGGATTCCATTCTCCAGGTTTATGAAGCTAACACCAGTTAAATTCTCTGATCTCAGCTTATCCAACGATAGCTCTGTCCAACATGCTAAACCCACGAAGCTTAAAACTGTATAACCAGCCGAAATTGCTAAATAACTCACACCCATCGCAAAAAGGAAGAGCCTTTTTGTCAAAACCCAGTTCCCAGATTTTCATATGGACTACGTCAACATAGCTCCATCCTCTAAAGTGCAGCTGGTAACAATCCCAAGTGAGTATAAGTACTGTTGAAAGCCAACAAAACAAATTATCCGCAACACCAAATTACAAAACCACGAACACCTGCAAAAACACAGGAAAAAATAAAGTGATTAGTCATTAATGAAATAAAAGTAAACGACGCCAATCAAATAAGATGAATTTACCCGCTTCTATGAACCAAAACAATAGGCAAAAATGGGAATAGGGCACAAGAATCCCCAAAATTCAAACCCTAAATCTAAAGAATAAATTGATGATAACAGAAAGAAGAGTCAACCGCAATGAATATCCAGCTCAATCCAAATCGTTAAAAAGAAACGCAATCCGAATTCGGATTCAAGATCGAGAAACGGAAAACAAACGAAAAAATTTGCGTGTTCAAGGAATTTGGAACCAAATCATCATATAAAAATGGTAATGCAAAATAGAACAACAATCACATTGACTACAACACAAGAAAACAAATTGATCACAATTTGACAGCGAAACAAAGAACAATCAGAAGAAAAACAAACCGAGCAGTTGAAAAGGCCGAAAGCCTAATTCGACATAAGAAGAAGAAACTGCCTTCGGCGGTTCGGCCTCTTGAAGTAATAAGAGATATTCTTGAGATAGAAAAGTAGAAGACGAAGAAAGTTGGTCAGAAAGAGACAGAGATATGGATTTGGGGGAGTTAGTATCTACTGAAATAAATAATATTTTATTAATAATTAATGATTATTTAAAACAATGTTTATTAAATTACCTTTTAAAAATTATTTATATTCAAAATGGATTAAATTAAAATTTAGATGCAGTATAACACAAAAGTTAATTTTAAATTTATCTTGATTTATTTCAAAATTATTAAATTAAATTAGAATATATTTATATTTAAATATTTAAGTTAATTAAGAATGAATTCAATCTCAAATTAAATTATCAAAATTATTAAATTTAATTAGTAATGTTTTAAAAGTTGGACAAAAGTTAAACAGATAACAAAAAATGTTTAAAGTTTAAAAATTCAATTCATATATTATACGGTCGTGAAATTGATTTTAGATTGAATATGATTTAAAATTTTGGTTGGTTTATAAAATTAAAATAATTAATTAATAAACTAATTAATTTTATGAATAAAAGTTATTTAAGTAAATCGAATCAGAAAATTAAAATCAAACAAGAAAGTTGGTCGGTCAAAGTTTTTAAAATTGAACCTACCAAGTGATTTAATTTTTAATCATTGGCAATAAGTTATAATTTGACACTTAATTTTAAACTAGGCTTAGCAAACAAGATTCTATAATATTGTTAAGTCTAGAGTATTAATGAATTATAAGCATATATATATTGTGGTTATAAGATTCCCTATGCAATCAATAAGATTTTAATTGTTAATTGTGAATTATTCTTGTGTATTCTTTATATAATTAAAGGTAAAATTTCTCGAATTTTTGAAGTTTGGTATATTATTAATGTACTTCTAATTTTTAAAAATTATCCATAGGTTCGATAGACTTGTCCATTGAGTTTGGAGTCAAGATCACACATAGGTTAGACAGGCGTCTAATCAACTAAATCACACATAGGTTAATATTACATGACAGAACTATGTCTTATACAGTAGTTGCTACTTGGATCAAATTTATGAACCCATCTTCCAACATCAGGAAATGTAATGAGATTGTGACAATTAACAAGATGGTAGTAATAAAACATGTGTAAACGCCTGGTGATCTCCAAGCCCTGAGAGCAAGCAACTTTGGGAAATAGATGGCAGATAAGGTGTTCAACACAAGATACCAATATCATAGAAAGTTTCTAGCTAACTATCTCACCTACTCTTCTTCCAAATTCTATTTCAAGCGCAGAAAAGTAAAACCATTGAAATTTATATCTACTTGACCTTACCCTTCCAATCCTTGCTTCTTCAAATTCACAAACACATCGGATGCATTAGGAAAGGAGGAACTGCATCTCTTGACCACTTCCAGCTATCCAACAGTAGGGCTGGCAATTTGGCCTGGTGGTACGGGTAATTTGGATTAAAACAATGTTGATTGTTGAATGTCTGAAGAACTAATTGACTAAACCGATGACATCATCTTGACTCAAGTCTAATTAGGTCGGGCTCAGCCTATTGCTATTCTTACGAATAACAAACCGGGATGAGATCCTGGTGCCAGATCACAGAGGATCTCATCCTCAACAAACTGACTTCATCAATAAAAGTAACATGCGAGTGTACGTCGATCATGTGAGATTAGTGATCCAATCCAAAGTTGCATCGAAAAAGAATGGCAAGATAAACAAAAACAGGATATACTCTTATCAATTGGTAGCAGCAAAGAATAATTCTCCGTAAATGAATGTTATGGACATGAAGACATGGAACTTTATCCTCCTGTGAATACTCATCTCAGAGATCGAAGCAAACAATAATTACATGACTACCAATCGAAAGCAGAACAGTGACATCCCTACACATGGTATCATCTTAAACCCAGAAACTATATCTCAAACAACTAAAACTCTGCTGCCCACCTCACCATTATAAGAAAACGAATTAGTAATCAGCTACAAGAATTCAATGCCTAATAGGCATGTTAAATTTTCTTTTTCATTGAGGATATGGATTTAAAAGCATAGAAAATCTACCAATATTCACACACCAAAACAAAAACAATGCTTGAATTATCTTTTAAACCTTCAAAGTAATCATCTTTGGATACAATTCAGTTCATGGAAATTGTATCCAATCCACGGGACTCATAAATCAAGATTAAAAGTAGTCATATATATCCATGGATTTTGAATATCAAATAGACAAAAAGTATTAAAGAAGGGAGAAAAAATCGTTAGCTTTGCTTTATAACTTGTTGAAACACTTTTTGGTGTGCTAAGAATCGTATGAAAGAAGTACCAACAAAGAGAAAAGGTAGAAGATCGACTAAGCTAATCTTCTTCATTTTTACCCTTGGGCTTGCGATACTTCTCTTCGATGAGCTTTGCCTTGAAGAGGGCGTTGTGGACGAGCTTCTTGATGTTAGGAACAGCATAGTTTTGAGCTATATATACTCCACAAACCGTGCCTACCATAAATGTGAATCCACTCCTTATTATCCCCATGTCAAATTTCTCGCCGCCGCCTCTTCTCTAATCCGAGATAGCTCTTGTTCGGGAACGATCTCAAATCAAAACGCAGTATTGAGTCTATTTACTTCCAAAACACAGCCATTGCCACAGTAGTGCTGATGTGTTTCTTACATCAAACTCCAGAATTTTAATAATTTTGAAACAAATCAAGATGAATTTAAAATTAACTTAAGCTGCAGCTGGTAACAATCCCAAGTGAGTACAAATACTGTTGAAAGCCAACAAAACAAATTATCCGCAACACCAAATTACAAAACCACGAACACCTGCAAAAACACAGGGAAAAAGAAACTGATTAGTCATTAATGAAACAAAAGTAAACGATGCCAATCAAATAAGATGAATTTACCCGCTTCTATGAACCAAAACAATAGACAAAAATCGGAATAGGACACAAGAATCCCCAAAATTCAAACCCTAAATCTAAAGAATAAATTGATGATAACAGAAAGAAGAGTCAACCGCAATGAATATCCAGCTCAATCCAAATCGTTAAAAAGAAACGCAATCCCAATTCGGATTCAAGATCGAGAAACGGAAAACAAAACGAAAAAATTTGGGTGTTCAAGGAATTTGGAACCGAATCATCATATAAAATGGTGATGCAAAATACAACAACGATCACATTGGCTACGACACAAGAAAACACATTGATCACAATTTGACAGCGAAACAAAGAGCAATCAGAAGAAAAACAAACCGAGTAGTTGAAAAAGCCGAAAGCCTAATTCGATATAAGAAGAAGAAACTGCCTTCGGCCTCTTGAAGTAGTAAGAGATGCTCTTGAGACAGAACAGTAAAGAAAAGACGAAGACAATTGGTCAGACTTCAGAGAGAGAATTCTGGACAGATAGAGAGATGGATTTGGGGGAGTCAGTATCTACTACGGGAAATAAATAATATTTTATTAATAATTAATAATTATTTAAAATTATGATTATTAAATTGTTTACATAAAAACAAAGTTAATTTTAAATTCATCTTGATTTACTTCAAAATTATTAAATTAAATTAGATTATATTTATATTTAAATGTTTAAGTTAAATCAGAATGAATTCAATCTCAAATTCAATTATCAAAATTATTAAATTTGTAACTAATATTTTAAAAATTAGACCAAAAGTTAAATGAATAAGACAAATCATCATAAAATTGATTTTAAATTGAATAAAATTAAAATTTTAAAATTTGATTAGTTTATAAAAGGCGAATGATTAATTAATAAACTGATCAATTTTAAGAGTAAAAGTTATTTGAATAAATCGAATCACAAAATTAAGAATCAAACAAAAAGTTGATCAATCAAAGTTTTTAAGATTAAACCTACCAATTAAATCGTTGACAATAAGTTATAATTTATATTAATAAAATTGACAAAATAAAATAATTTTATTAATATATTATACATCACAAGTCATTAAATTTAAATTTGAAATATTTCAGACTTAATTTTGAACTAGGCTTAGCAAATAAGCTCGGTTCTAACTCCGTTCAATTTGATCAAGCTTCGACCAAATTTTTGTTTTTTTTTTAATTTTCGGTTCGAACTCAAGCCTAACTCAATGCTCAAAAATTCTAAAAAAGACTAAAAAAAACAAATCAAATAAGGTCAAGTCCAATTAAGCTTTGGGCTTGTTGAAATAGAATTTGGAAGAAGAGTAAGTGAGATAGTTAGCTAGAAACTTTCTATGATATTGGTATCTCGTGTTGAACACCTTATCTGGCATCTGTTTCCCAAAGTTGCTTGCTCTCAGGCATTGGAGATCACCAGGCTTTTGCACATGCTTTATTGGTACTATCTTGTAATTGTCACAATCTCATTACATTTCCTGATGTTGGAAGATGGGTTCATAAATTTGATCCAAGTACCAACTACTGTATAAGACTTAGTTCTGTCATGTAATATTAACCTATGTGTGATTTAGTTGATTAGACGCCTGTCTAACCTATGTGTGATCTTGACTCCAACTCAATGGACCAAGTCTGTCGAACTTATCAATAATTTTTAAAAATTAGAAGTACATTAAATTGAAACTGGTTTCTTTTGAGATTTGACAAAGGATGCATTTCAACTCTTAAGATAAATTTACTAAAACTTAACTTGGGACCCAATAAAAATTTATACCTCAAGTTAACGTCCTCGATTCAGCAACTTTTGCAGCTACTTCAGAGACAACAAGTCTGGTCAGAAGCAGACCAGCAACCAGAGTTGTTATCATAAGCATTATGAAGACTGCATTCCAGCTCTTAGCTGATATGTAACCAGTTAGAAATGGTCCAATTGCAGCCCCGATCGAGCCAGTTCCATTAATTATCGCCGTCACGGTAGCCAACGCTCTTGAGTTTCCTTTTAATGAACTGTGTGTTCCCAGATCAGCCGAAACAGCTGTTGTTATAAGAGCAGATGGTCCATTAACAAATGTGCCGGCGATGAACGTAAGAGCAATGTTTAAGGTTAAAGAGATGTGTCCATAGCTTCTGTAGAAGAAGAGTGCAGGAATGGAGCAATACGTGAAGCTTGCTGCTGTAATGGCTGCGGCATCTAGGCAATCAGAAATGTGCCCAGCTAAGATTCCTCCAACTACCCCTCCAATATCAAATAATGTTGACAAGTTTCCAGCTGACTCACTTGATAAATATTTACCATCAATGGCTGCAAGATTAATAAACATTAAATAAGTCATTCCAAGTGTTAAAATGTAAAGGACAAAAAGGTTTAGACACTAATAAAGTAATTCGATTTCCACATTTTGTTATATGCTGGTATACCAGTTCTCACCATTCCCAATTGGGTTTTGTAGAAGTCTTTGAGCTTAGCGAACGTGCTATGATAGAAGTACATGATCAGGAAGTGGAGTCGTCCAAATTACCTGTGTGGCTTATGTAGAAAGGAAGCCAGTAGAGAAACGCGTAAGCGACCAATTTGGCAAAGAAAAGGCTAGCAGCAAAAGGAGCAACACCAGGAATTTTCAATGCTTCAATGAACCCCACTGCTTTCTCCTTTTCTTCAGAGTCTGAACTCAATAAAGGCTCTGTAATCCCATCCTCAACTTTCTCTGTCGAAACTTTTGTTATGTCTTCATCTCTGTTAGCTCCAACAGATTCCGGAGTAATAGGAAGGAAAAGGAAAACCATCAAGCCAACAAAAGCAATAATGAGACTAGGCACAAGAAAGGACCAACCCCAACCATAGCTCAACGTTGCAGAAGCAATCAAAGACCCTGAAATGCTCCCAACAGAAGTGTTAGCATTCCAGATACCCATAATTAGACCTCTCTTCTTCTTTCCAAACCAGTTACCAATCACAGCAACCACTAAAGGCCATCCAGTAGATTGGAACAGGCCAGCAAGCATTTGTACCATCAAGAAATAGTAGAAATTATGCACATTTGCCCAATAACCAACCCCAAAGAGTGACGTAAATATAGCAGTTCCAACCATCCCTATTGTCAAAAGGATCCTCAAATTCAACCTATCACCCAAATGTCCAGCAAAGTACATTCCAAAGGCATATACGGAGAGAAAAGCCAGATCAAGATCACCAAGTAATGCAGTCCCTTCCGCTCCATTGAACGGGGACCAACCATCTCCAAGTACCAATAGAAATCTTCTTTTTCCAATAGGCTTGGTCACATAAGTGATACTCCATGGAGAAAATTTCAAGCCCACCTCTGAAGTTTCTGGATCAAGGACACTCTGAACAATGCTCAGGGTTTTTCGAGCAACGTGAAAGCTAGTGTATGCAAAAAAAGTTACAACCCAGACAACGATCTGGTAGCTTTTGTAGGAAATCTTCCTTCTCCTTATGCACTCTATGAATTGGATTCCAAGGGGTTTATGCTCGTTCTCAAAAGATGTTTCAGCTACTGGATCCATTTCTCGATTCTTAACTCAACTTTGTATAAGGAGGAATTGGGATTTTTACCTTGTCTGCAAGACTGAAGACAACAAGCAGAAGCAAGAAAAAGCTAGTGAGAATGCAAGTAAATAATTAAAGCTCAAAACTTGCATACAGAACTTATTACTTTAGATGAAAAATAAAATCAATTGTAGGAATATTCTCTCAAGGTTGTGTTAATTGAAGGACGGCATAAATGCTATTGTCACAGCATAAGTGAATAGCGCAAGCTCCCAAATTCAAAGCAGAGGAAACGAGGAAAAGTGAAGAAAACAACAATAGTAAGTGGAAACAACTTTCTCTAGATTCTGCAGTCATCCGATGCTCAAAAGAATTATCATAAAAACCAGATGAAATTAGTGACCTATCTTCAAAAGCTTCATCGGCAAGGCCACTTTTAATCATAAACAGACGTTGATGTGGTACAAGCATCTGGTTTCAGGTTCAGATGCTTCTCCATCTTCTCAAGTTTAATGTCTCTTAATGTGCAAATTTCCACTCCTCTGTTCTTCATCGTAGCCACTTGCCATTACTACCATGCTGTTCCAGCCAGGTCCCACCTGATCTATTAAAAATTGATTTATGCATTTGGTTATGATATATGAAGACAACATGTAACATCAAAATTGACATGAATCATCTGTCGGTGCAGCTGTTCCATTCAAGCACATAATTTGAGTCAGACATCATAAATACATGAGAACGATATAGCCTCAGTTATTCAGTACAAGGATAAGGTGTGTCCGTGTACCTAAGAAAACAGTATTAAGTTCATCCAATTACAGCCTGTCAATAGTTAAAATACATGTAAAACCATGGTTACACACCAACATGAAGTAGCATCTCCGAAATGTTGTACACTTCTGAAAGTAATGCACGTGAGAGAAACGAATAAGTGAAGATTTGCAAAGCAATGACGCACCTAAATCACTCTTAGTCTCGAGGAACAGGTCGTGTGAGCAAATACGAACGAAGTAGTAGGCACAAACCTCCCTTGAGTCCCCGGCAATTTCCTTGTACCATTTCCTTTCTTTAGCCAAGAAATTACCATCAAAATATTCACCATTTTCACAAATCATCAAGCTCCAAGTAGCAAAAATCAATGGCAACCCTGTTCATTAAGCAATCAACACTTGAATAACAATAATGAAAAAAAGAAGAAGAAGATCTAAGTGCCAAAAGAATTAGGGTTTATGGACTATACCAGCGATCTTGCGTTCGTCCACCATAGCTCGCTGGATGTCCATTAACAACGGTTCTGACATCATTGACGTTTTTAGCCAGTTTTGAATCTCGATAGAAGGGGATTTATGGTTTGTACTTGGAAGAGACGATCTAGGGTTTTTGACATAGCCAAGATTTTATTAGCCAAGATCTAGGGCAGACAAGATCATAGGATACGAGCGTAACTTTTGAATTTCTTGTAATTCATCTCTTTGAAATAACGTATAATTGTAAACCCGAGGACGTACGTGGGTTGATATAGCCATATAGGGTTATTCTAGATCAAGTGAGGATACGGATTCAAACCTCTTTTTATATGCGTGGTTTTTTAAAATTTGAGATTAGATTTTTATTTTTTCGTAAATACTCTAACTAATTTGAGTGAAAATTAGTTTAAATATAAATCTTCTTAGGATATTTCGTAAGCAACCAAAAATATATAAATTAAAAATTATATATAAAATCAAATTAAATTTTAAATCCATGAAATTTAAGATATAAAAATTTGATTGGAATAAAATTTTAAAATTAAATATAATTAAAATAAAAATTTTGAAATTTAATTAAAAATTGTTAAATTAAAATTTATTTATTTATTTGAGTTTATTAAAAGTTATTAATTTATAAAATTAACTGATTAATTAATAAATTAATCATTTTAACAACAAAATTATTAAAATAAATTGAATTAAAAATAACAATTAAATTCATAAGCATTTGCAAATATTTGAATTTTAAAAATTATGGCTAAAATAAAAACAATGAATTTTGAAAAAATTGAACATATTGACTTATCATTTTATTGTCAATAAAAGCAAACTTTTAATTAAATTTTATATTAAGTTATTTTAACAAAATATTAAAACTTATGTATCTTTTATCAAATATTTTAAACCTATTAAACTTTAATATAAAGTATATATAAATGCTCGGATTTTAACTTTTATGAAATAAATTTATTAAAATAAATAACTAAACCATTAGTTAAGTATAATTTACAAATTTAATATTTATTTAACAAATGTTAAATTTGAAATGTGAAATGTATTTTATACTAAAGTTTATGAACATAAGTAAACAAAATTTTCTTATTACAAAAATATATAATCTAAACTTGAAAAAAGTTATAGATTCAATTTAAAATTAAGGGTCAATTCAAAAAATTTAAATTTATTTAATTTTGTAATATTAAAAGAGGAGTTAAAATATTATAACTTTCAGTTAGTTATATTTTTGTTAATTTTGATCACGTCATATTAATATTTTTACCATGTGATTGCTATTTATTATACTTATGTCATGTATGAATTTTAAATAAAATAACAAAAACTCTAAATAAATTATATACTTCTTTGTATGTTCTACTTCATAATTATTTTAGAGTATTTAATATTTTAATTCATTAATAATAAAATTTATATGTAGTATAAATACAATATGTAACAATGTAGTAAAATACTAATATGATAGAAACTCGTCATATCATTCATATTTAAAAAGAATTTAATGTCAAATTATTTTTGTTAAAAATTAAAAATTAGAATATTTTAAAAATATTTTTTAAAATTCAGGTTAGTATCACAAAATTTAGAAAATTTTGAATTTTTTTATAATTAACCCTAATTACCTAAAATTAATAAATAAATTTTGATATAAGTAAAATTAGAAATGACAATGAGTCAGGTAAGGTCGACCTTAGGCCCAATGTAACATCCCGTTACTGTCAGCAAGGGTATTTTGGTAATATAGAGACTGACTGAACTGACTGGAATATGATTGAGTGAGTAATTTGGTTCAAATGATTGATTTAGAATAATTTAAGTATAACTGGTATTTTATAGTGGCTTATAGGAGATTTAGGAAATTAGGAGATAATGCGGATAGGAAATATTGGAGAGATCGATTGATTGATTGTATAATCTTGAAAGAATGTCAGATGGCAATGGAAAAGCTAGAGTGGTGATAGGAAATGAATATCTTGAGCCATTGAAATTTAGAGGCGAAATTTGGATGATAAGGAGACTGGAGTCTATAAATACCTAGGTTGAGAAATTTGGGGAAAAATTGGCTAAGGCATTTGCGAGTTTATCTTCTTCCTCTCCACGGTGATCTTGATCCTTCTTCATAGGTGAGGATCGTTGTTTCTTCTTGTGGTTTCCTCTATTGTGTTAAGCTAACGGTTTATTGTGATTATTGTAGAAATGAAGTGGATTGAGGCTTGAGGGAGGAGATCGACGGTGTTGAGAAAGATTTTAGGGTTTGCGATCGATTCGATGATTGGTAGCTTTAATGGCTTCAATGTTGTTATTACTTATTTTATTACATCTATGGCTTTTATTGTGGTTGATTGAGTAGTTGAGGGTGTTAATGGGCGTTTTAGTGAGAGAAATGGTGAAATCGATCGGAGAAGACGACACGTCTTCGCATCGTCGCGACGAGCATCGGCGTTAGGGCTTCGCCATGACGAATAAAATTGAATTGAGTTAAATGTATTGGTCGCGACGTAGGCGAAGAAGACGTCGCGGCGAGCCGGAAGGAGACGACGCCTTGCATGGCGTGCCTCTTCGTCATGAATAATGCCGCGAGGTCGCGGCGAGGAACTATTTTATTGGATTGGATTGTACTTAATTGGACATAATTTCATAGAAACATATGCATTCTTGTCTTCGTTTAATTGAGCGATTAGTAATGGACCTGTCTTTGTCTTATTATAGAGGCACCGATTGGATCGTCGTTCCACGGACATTCTTTGGGACTTCAGTGCAATAACTCGGAAGTAATGTGAGTAACCTAGTTGGTTTCTCAAATTTCGAGTGTCTAAATGTTCACTTGTGAATTACTTGACAATGTGAATTACATGACTCTTGAGTTGTATGTGATCGAATTACCTTTGTATGACCATTGAAATGTATAAAGGTGAATCTATATAGTCTTGAAATGTGTATGGTGAATTGCATGCTCTTCAGATAGAATCTGAATAATGTGAATTTCAACATATGACCGCATGACTCTTTGGAAAGAATGCGATCGAATTGTATGTGTTTACTGTATTGGATTGGATTCTTGAATTATCGATTCTTTATTACCTTGGACTTTATAGCCATACATCGTGACTTATTGAATCATTGAATCTTGAATTCTTGAATATTACCTTCGCATGCATAAATGCATGATCGGATAATGGACGTGCCCCAGTTGCTAATTTCATTTGAAAAGAGCCTAGAGCTCGAATCTCGTCTTGTCGGGCTTAGCAGGGGAAAATCCACGCCGCGCCCCCCCATTTCTTGATGAGCACTTGGGCACAACACTGAATAACCGGAAAGAGTCTCATATGCATCATATACATGATAGATGGAATCAAAATTGTGTGACGATTCTTGAATATGCGATGCCATGATTTACTATAAATTGTGATGTAATCAGTAAATCGTTACTATGCTATCAAATGTTATTCTTGATCATCGATATTGATATAGACTATCGTATAATCGTTATGTGAACTGTTCTACGCTACTGTATTATTGCTAATGATATTGTATACTGTAGCAAACTATTATAGACTATTGTACATTTGTTATATAATCTTTATTAATTGTTATTCTTGTGTCGTCTTTGTCTGTGATTTATGTAATGCATGATTTGAGTGAACCATCGATGATGGTTTCTCACCGAGTTCGCAAACTCACCCAACATTGCAATTATTTTCGAGAATCGAAGAGTACCCGATTAGCAAAACGGGAGTATGACGCAGATTCAAGTGAAGGTCGAAGTCGGGATCGGTTCGTATATGCATTGTACGTCTTTATTTTTGTACTAAAGTGTTTATTATGTATTTGTAAAATTGACCTAAGTGGCTTTTGAAAATGAGTGTATCCTATTGGACGGATTGAATGAGTACCCAAAATTGAGTATAGAATTCTACGCATTTGTTATAGAAAGTAATGTCCGATTTTACGGCGAAGTGTTCTAGACGCCACCCTCATGGTCACGGCTCCGGATATCACCATAGATATCAGATTCGGGTCTCGTCGGGAGTGGGGTGCTACACCCAAGCTCGACTCAAGACTTGATCAATCTAAAATAACCCAAAGCAACACACAAAAACCATCTGATAAGTGAAGAGCAAAATAACAATGTCCAACCACATGTAATTGTCTTGTAAGAATTATCCAAAAAACTAGCTTTTGTGGCTCTGATTTTTAGTTTCGATGATACAATTACCACTCGCCAAGCTATCCAAATTCCAGCAGAAGCAATGATCAAATCCACGTTATTGCGTTTTGATTTGAGATCATAACCGAACAAGAACTATCTCGGATGAGAGAATAGGCAGCGGCGACAGCCATTGGCGAGAAATTTGACATGGAAATAATAAGAAGTAGATTCTCATTCATAATAAGCACAGTTTGTGAAGTATACATAGCTCAGAACTACGAGAAATTTGACATGGAGATAATAAGAAGTAGATTCTCATTCATAATAAGCACAGTTTGTGGAGCATACATAGCTCAAAACTACGACGTTCCTTACATCAAGAAACTCGTCCACAACGCCCTCTTCAAGGCCAAGCTTATCAGAGAAAAGCATCGCAAGCCTAAGGTTAAAAATGAAAAAGATTAGCTTAGTCGATCTTCTACCTTTTCTCTTTGTTCGTAATTTTTTCATACGATTCTTAGTATACCAAAAAGGGTTTCAACAAGTTATTAAGCAAAGCTAACAACCTTTTTTTGATATTCAAAATCTATGGATATATATATGATTACCTTTAATCTTGATTTATGAGCCCGATAGATTAGATACAATTTCCATGAACTGAATTGAATCCAAAGATGATTACTTTGAAAGTTTAAAAGATAATTCAAGCATTGTTTTAGTCTTGGTGTGTGAATATTGGTGGATCTTCTATGGTTTTAAATCCATATCCTCGATGAAAAAGAAAATTTAACATGCCTATTAGGCATTGAATTTTTGCAGCTGATTACTAATTCGTTTTCTCGTAATGATGAGGTGGGCAGCAGAGTTTTAGTTGTTTCAAATATAATTTGTGTTTAAGATGATGCCATGTGTGGAGTTGTTGCCACTCTGCCTTCGATTGGTAGTCATGTAATTATTTTTTGCTTCGATCTCTGAAATGAACATTCACAGGAGGATAAAGTTTCATGTTTTCAAATCCATGACATTCATTTACGAAGAATTATTCCTTGCTGCTGCAAATTGATAAGAGTATATCCTGTTTTTGTTCATCTTACCGTTATGTTTCAATGCAACTTTAGATTGGATCACATGATCGATATACACTTGCATGTTACTTTTATTGATGAAGTCAGTTTGTTGAGGATGAGATCCTCTGTGATCTAAGAATAGCAATAGGCCGAGCCAGACCTAATTAGACTGGAGTCAAGATGATGTCATCATTTAGTCAATTATTTCTTCAGACATTCAACAAACAACATTGTTTTTGATCCAAATTATCCGTACCCTCCTCCTCTAGGGCTCTTGAGGTGGGGTCTTAGGAAATTAGGATTAGTCCGACTAAGTCGGGATAACTAATGTAAAAAATAAATAAATAAATGGTTTTACTTTTCTGCAGCTGAAATAGAATTTGGAAGAAGGGTAGGTGAGATAGTTATGTAACGCCCCAAATTAGGGGTTAGCAGATTAAGCAACTTGAGTCCGATTTATGTTATGTCTCTTTGACATTTTGGCAGGCATTCATGGCATTTTCCGGGTATCTTGGTTTAATGACACTTCGGATTTATTCGGACTGTATTAAGATAATTTTAGTAATTTTTGCATACTTCAAACATTTTTAGAAATTAATGGAAGATTAGTTTTGAGTTGCCAATTTATTTTGCGAGTCATTATTTTCTAACGAAATTTTGGTGAATTTTTGGAAGTTGGTTGGAACTTCTGGGTATTTATTTGAGAGAAAAATTCATAAGTGTGTTTTTAGGTAATTAACTATTCATCCAACAGTACTCCAATAGTACTAATTGAATTAGTTTACGAATATATACGGGTTGAGTAATGATTTTGAGACAGAACCGATAGCGTTCATCGGTGTTGTTTCGCAACTCTGTCAGTCTGATTTCGATCTGCTTTTCTGCTGCAGATCACGAGGTTAGTTCTTTTGATAATGAATCGATGGTCTGTTCTTGTCTTTTATAAAGATAGTCGGATGAGATTTGATATTGGTACAAGAAATTTTTAGATCTATCATATTTGACAATTTGGATGATTCTGATAGGTTAGATTTGTTAAATAGGTTAGTTTTTAAGTGATGATGCTAAAAGAATTGAGAAAAAAAAAAGAAAGAAAGGAGGAAAAAAAGAAGAAGAAGAAGAAGTTTTGCAAAGTCGGAGAAGACAATGAACAGTGCACAGTGATGAATAGTGCATAGTGAATAGTGAATGTATGTATTTTTGAACAGTATCTGTACGTATTTGTGAACAGTAAGAATAATGACACTTCGGATTGATTCGGACTGTATTAAGATAATTTTAGTAATTTTTGTATACTTCAAACATTTTTAGAAATTAATGGAGGATTAGTTTTGAGTTGCCAATTTATTTTGCGAGTCATTATTTTCTGACGGAATTTTGGTGAATTTTTGAAAGTTGGTTGGAACTTCTGGGTATTTATTTGAGAGAAGAATTCATAAGTGTGTTTTTAGGTAATTAACTATTCATCCAACAGTACTCCAATAGTACTAATTGAATTAGTTTACGAATATATACGGGTTGAGTAATGATTTTGAGACAGAACCGATAGCGTTCATCGGTGTTGTTCCGCAACTCTGTCAGTCTGATTGCGATCTGCTTTTCTGCTGCAGATCACGAGGTTAGTTCTTTTGATAATGAATCGATGGTCTGTTCTTGTCTTTTATAAAGATAGTCGGATGAGATTTGATATTGGTACAAGAAATTTTTAGATCTATCATATTTGACGATTTGGATGATTCTGATAGGTTAGATTTGTTAAATAGGTTAGTTTTTAAGTGATGATGCTAAAAGAATTGAGAAAAAAAAAAGAAAGAAAGGAGGAAAAAAAGAAGAAGAAGAAGAAGTTTTGCAAAGTCGGAGAAGACAATGAACAGTGCACAGTGATGAATAGTGCATAGTGCATAGTGAATAGTGAACGTACGTATTTTTGAACAGTATCTGTACGTATTTGTGAACAGTAAGAATACGTATTTGTGAATAGTAATCCGTATTTTTGAACAGTAGAATCCCGAAAATTTGCATGAACATGCATCATGTATCCTATAGTAATTATGCACAATAATAATTTGTATCATGTTCCTATTATAGAGGAACGACCATCGCCAGATATTCTTGGGACTTGAGGCAATAAATAGTAAGAAGCGATTTAAGGTTAGTAATCCCAGATTTCATCGATAAGTAAGATAGAAATTTCGATCGTACATCATCTTAAGACAAGAAATTGGAAGTTATAAAGACGATCGATGTCGAAATTTGATGAAAATTGATCACCATATCAAGAATGTCAGAATCGATCAATAATGTCGATAATGTAAGTAATTTCGACGATAAGTACTATGGGTAAAATCGATATAAGAGACTGGGGACGGTCTCACTTTGAGTTGTTCTCATCTTTGAATTGTGTTACATTAGGACAATGAATGTCCGAGTGCTCGTGTGTCTTTGTCTTGATTGTGTCTTTATTCCTACAATGAACGTCCGAGGTAATTGTTGTATGCTTTGGTTATTGAAGTGCTAATGTTATTGTACATGAAATGTCTGAACTGATTTATTCTGTCCGAGTTGTGGGTAAATAGGCATGCCTAGAAGGGTCTGTAGCGCTTCTGTGACACTTCGGTGTCGAGACTTCGGTCTTTTGTGACACTTCGGTGTCTTCTGATATGGACACTTCGGTGTCGAGACTTCGGTCTTCTGTGACACTTCGGTGTCTTTTGATATGGACACTTCGGTGTCGAGCCTTTGGTTTCTGATATGGACACTTCGGTGTCGAGATTTTGGTCTTCTGAAAAGTCCCGTTACCCACTTCTGTTTTATGGACTTCTGATTTGTTGGGTTGTGGTCGCGTGCAACCTTGAGGTTGGATCGCGTGCAAACTTGAGGTACTGAGGTACGCAAAATACGGGCCCAACACAAAACACGGACCCAACATTAAAAGGCGATCTGTTCTGAAGTGCATTTTGGTTAAATTAGATAAATGATTACTCACTAAGCTATAAGCTTAGCACGGTGGATTTGCCCCGTGTAGGTACAGAGCAAAGAGATTAAGGACTGAGACAAGTCAACCGCAGTTGCCAAAGGAGTCAGAGTTTTTGTGTCACTCGAATATGTATTTTCTTTGGTTTGTTTGGGCCTGTAAATATTCTTTCGATTTGTTTCGGAAATTATGAGATGTATTATATGTGTGTTAAACTTAGTTTTTAAAAATGCATGTGTGAAACGTTTTGTTTTGTTTGTTCTGTCTTGGGTGGCATCCACGTATCCTCCCAGGGGGTATTTGGGTGTTACAAGTTAGCTAGAAACTTTCTATGTGGTTCTGCCGGATTTTGGCTGAACCGTGCGTTGCCGTTCTGATCCATGAATCTACTGCTTGCTGTGATGAATCAGACGTGAAGTCACTTGCAAAACAAGGAAGGCTCGTCGGGGGTTGTGTCCCGATTAGCCCCTCCGACGCTCAAGTAAGGATCTTTCTGAAAGTGAGATTGATCAATGCAGAGAAACAAATTAGGTTATGATCCCGTACCTCGATTATGGGGGAATAATACCTTTTATATGGTTTTGCAGTTAGGTTTAAGTCTTTACGTGTTTGCATGGGAGAATCCTTTCAACTGATGGGTCGAAAGGGGGCATGGGCTTTAGGCACAGGACTGAGCTTCGATGAATGGACCGATCGGCCCATGGGTCGTCTTGACTGGGTCCGGGCTCAGCACGGTCGACCAGACCATAAGCCCCCCTACTCCTCGAGTCTGAGCGAAGAGAAGGGTCGGAGGAGTATGTAGAGGTTTTATAGCTCGGTCATAGGACGACTCGGGGTTGGGGCGATCGGCTGAGCCCTGAAATATAGCTCGTCTATTGATCAGCTAAATGGAATAATCGATTAGTCGGGCAATGTTGTTGTAGCCCGATCATGGGACAGCCCGGGTAGTTTCAATCGGGATCTCAGGGTTTTGATGCATTGAGACGCACGCCTCACACCACTGGGCTACATGCGTTACTGCCCGTACTGGGGTTGGTCGAGGTGGTGTTCCAACTGGTCGGCCTCGGCTCTTATTAGACGACAGCTCGCACAAAAGTGAGTCGGATTGTCATTATTAGCGGGCTCGTGAAGGCATTTATTATTTGACGGCGCATGCTCTCTGACAACGTTCGAATCAAACGACGTCGTCTTTATAATAGTTACCAGATGTCCCAGTCGTCCCTTCACCGCCGCGTCCGTCCGGATTTTGATTAACTATAATTTGCCTCCGCTCAGTTGTGCGCGTGTCCGTGAGTAGCTCGGATTCTCCACGCGTCGAGCTCGGTTGGATCGTAGTTCGAGCGTTTTCCCTATAAATGCTCGGAGTCGACGGACGGTTTGCTTTTCTTCACGCTCATTTCGTTCTTGCTGTCTTCTTGCTTTCTTCTGCTTTTTTCCTATTTTCATTCTCGGAAGTTGTTTGTGGCGTCGCTCAAATTTTCGATTCCCTACCACTAAATAGGTACGTCCCCTTCTCTCATTTTCCTCTTCTAGATTCCTCTTAAAAAGCATGTCGTCTAGTGGTTCTCGGAGTGAGGTTTCTCCAAGTGATTCCGTTGACGAGAGGTCGTCGGAGGTTATGGCCGAGGCGACGGCGTTGTCGAGGTTAAGGGATATTGAAGAGATTACAACAAGGGAACGGAGAAACGGGCTGGTAGTAAAGGAGTTGCCCAAGGGTAAATCCAAGATGTCTGCGGCAGAGTTAAATAGGTCGATTGCTAAGAATGGTATCCCTCGGTCTTGGGGGCCTAGGTTGCCGTCGGGGGACGAAAGGATCGACAGCAGCAGAGGTGGGTGGATTGCCCTCTCTGTGTACTTCTTCTCGGTCGGAGGCTTGAGACTGCCGCACGTGCCGATCGTGGACGAAGTGTGCGCTGAATTTCAGTTGATGCCGAGTCAGATCCCTCCGAATGGGTAGCGATTCATTAATGGGCTTGTGCTGTTGTGCCACCAATTCGGCTGTCCGCCCTCGGTCAACATCTTGCGTCATTTCTTAAGAATGAGTCAAAGTCCGAGTTCTGATGGTGGCATCCCTTCCCTAATGTATAAGGATGCGGTGTCGCCAAATGGAAGTCTGGTAAAATTACCTACCGGGCGAACAAAATACTTCTTTGTGAAGCCTCCGGTCCTCTTCCGAGTCCCAGTAGTGGAGGTATCCCAAGTCGAAGCGATGAAATGACTCATCGAGTCTATTCCTTCTGAGGAGGAGCGGAGGTAGTTAGCCGTATAAAGGAGCTTGGCAAGATAACTTCGCTCGGCTCATCTCGGGTATGACAGGGGCCTCGGCCAACTCTCTTCTGATTGACCCCATGCATGAGTTGGAGGGCTAGGAGAGGAACGCCCTTTGGTTGACCCTCATGGTTGATTTATCTTCCTTACTGTAGGTTTTGATTCGGTTTCTAACCTGTTTCCTTTGTTTGTCGGTATGGTCAAAGTTAACACCTTCCCGCCCCCAAGTCCGCCAAGAGTAAGCGTCAGTCGCAGGTCTTGGGAGGAAGAGGTCGGGGAGATAGACGGAGGTCGATTAGATGGTCGCTCGGCCAATCGCCTCGGGGCGTGGCGTGTTCCTCCCGACTGCCTCGAGCGCCTGTGGCACTTTTCTTTGTCGCCGCCCTGGGTGAGTACTGTAGTGATCGAGGAGGAGGAGGAGGAGGTTGAACGACCTCTTAAGAGGAGAAGAGGGCCGGGTAGTTGATCGACCTCCTCTCGTGGACGACCGATCATCTCCAGTGGTCGATCGATCTTCTCCAGTGGTCGACCGATCTCTTTGCCCCTTGGACCGAAGCAAGGGGAAAGAGAAAGTGGGAGATTGTTCTGCCTCGTCTGCCCAGAGTAAGGAGAAAAAATCAGCGGGTAGCAACGATAAGTAGGAGGTGGCGATTAGTCTCGAGAGGACTGTCACGATTGCTGATGCCGAAGTGGCTCGTCATCTTGTTGGAAAAGTTATTCCTCCTTCAGATGAGGAGCGCTTTGACGAGCTAAGTCTTGAGGAGATGACGAGTCGCGCCATCCGTAATTCCATGAGGGAGGTGGCCCTCACTTTCTATACGCATCAGCGAATCAATCTGTTGAATCGAGAGATCAATTCCCTCTTGGAGCAGGTGGACGGTTTGAAGACTAAGCTCTCGGAGGTCGGGGAGGAAAAAGACTTCTCCCGGGCTCAGCTTTCTTCCTTGGAGGAAGACAAAAAACTCTAGGAGGAGGAGCGATCTCTTGAGAGCCCACTTGCCTCGGGAGAGGAGGAGGAACTCCTTGAGGCTCGGCTCACCGGGAGGAGGCCGAAAAGGAAAGGCGATGACTAGGAACAAGTTGTCTGAGGAGTCTGCGGGCTGCGAGGATCTGTGCATGAGCCTGGAGAGGGTGCTCGAGGAGAAATCCTCCGAGACCATGCCCAAACCGAGGATATGTTAAGGAGGGCGCAAGCCTTCGTGAAGGAACAAAGGATTGAGGCGATCCTGCGATGGCAGAGGCGGTTCTTGCAAGACAAGTGCTTGGAGTACTCCTGCGACCTGACCCTCATGATCTTGAAGAATTATTATAACGCCATGCGTTCTGAGGGCCAGACGGTCCTTCGCTCGAGAAGTTTGCCGAGCCGTTGCTTCCTACCGCCTTGGTCTTTCTCTGGAGGAAGTGACGGAGAGAGCTATGGAGGACCGGGCCCGATCCCGAATGAAGAGCTAGATTTTAGCTCTGCTTGAGGAGGACGAGCTTCCTCTTGAGGGCACTTCTCCGATCACGCCTTTGACCTGCTCAAACCGACTTTTCCCGCTTCCAAGGATTCTCCCGGGCATCCTCCCACTTCCCCTTCTGTAGACTTTTGAGGCTCACCTGGTCAGGCTTGTGGCTAGGGCAAAATGATATCAATGAAAATTCGTTTTTACTTCATTTTTTCTCGATGTCTCTTTCCGTATTCATACTCTTTACTTTCAATGTATGTTGAGTTATAATGAAACTACTCATAATCGACCGGCTTCAAGGTCGACTTATAGTTTCGTCTTGGTGACTCGACTGACCGTAGTCGATTTATGGAGATACCGGGCGATAATGAGAGAGGTCCCAAGGATCTCGTCTTGGCGACCCGACCGACCGTAGTCGATCTTCGGAGAACGCCGAGCGATGGCAATGGCGAGGGTCCCAAGGATCTTGTCTTGGCGACCCGACCGACCGTAGTCGATCTACGGAAAACGCCGAGTGATGGCGATGGCGTGGGTCCTAAGGATCTCGTCTTGGCAACCCGACCGACCGTAGTCGATTTATGGAGAGATCGGGCGATAACGAAAGAGGTCCCAAGGATCTCGTCTTGGCGACCCGACCGACCGTAGACGATCTTCGAAGAACGCCGAGCGATGGCGATGACGAGGGTTCCAAGGATCTTGTCTTGACGACCCGACTGACTGTAGTCGATCTATGGAGAGCACCGAGTGATGGCGATGGCGTGGGTCCCAAGGATCTCGTCTTGGCGACCCGACCGACCATAATCGATCTTCGGAGAAGCCGGGCGATAACGAAAGAGGTCTCAAGGATCTCGTCTTGGCGACCCGACCGACCGTAGTCGATCTTCGGAGAACGTCGAGAGATGGCGATGGCGATGGCGAGGGTCCCAAGGATCTTGTCTTGGCGACCCGACCGACTGTAATCGATCTATGGAGAGCGTCGAGCGATGGGTGCCTAGATTTTCTATTTTTTGCCATACATGATTGAATTCTTTATTGCCAAGAAGTTTGAAAATCCCTTTATTGATGATAATGAGGTCGTGGGCCGTTAAAAAACCTCTCTAGCAGGGACAGGAAAAAGGTACCCACGTGTATACAAAAAAGATAATAAGGAAAGATTAACTAAAATAAAACTTATCTATTGGTAGAACGCCTTCAAGTTCTGTGAGTTCCAAGGCCTCGGTAGAAACTTCCCTTTCTCATCGCTAAGGATGTAAGAGCCATGCCCGACTTGCTTCATCACTCGGTAGGGTCTTCCCACGCCCCGTCCGAAGTTTTCCGGATGCTTTCGGTAGCCTCGACTTTTCGTAGGACATAACCACCTACCTTCACATCGCTCGGCTTGATCTTTCATTGTAGAACTTGGCGCCCTTTGCTGATAGCTTCGGGCGGTGCCGCTCTCTATTCTCGCCGAGAGAACGAGCTCGCTCTGCGGGCTTCATCATTCCGCTCTTCTTCATAGCCCGACACCCTTTGATTGTGCAATCGCCTCTCATGAAACTAGGGCTTCGCACAAGGTCATCTGAGCAGTGTTTCCCCTGTGGCTCCGTTCGGTGTGGTTCTATAGGCCTACAATATTTCGTCTACTTCTTTCACCCAGGTTTTTCGGTCGTCCAGGCGCCTCTTGAGGGCGTTCATTATCTTCTTATTGGTGTTTTCTGCGAGGCCGTTACTTTGGGGATGGGCTACCGAAGTCAACCGCAGCTTGATCTTTAGTCGATTGCAGAAATCCCTAAATTTGTCGTTGTCAAACTACCGACCATTATCTGTAACCAACACCATAGGCATCCCGAAGCGGCATAGTATGTTCTTTATGAAACTTTCCATTTTTCCCTCTGTGATTGTAGCGACTGACTCCGCTTCTACCCACTTAGTGAAATATTCCACTGTCACTATTAGGAATTTCTTTTGTCCGGGACCGAGAGAAAAAGGCCCCAGTATATCCATTCCCCATTGAGCAAAAGGGATAGGATGGCTCATGATTTGCATTCGCTCGGTCGGCTGGTGGGACAGGCTGCTGTTTCTTTGGCAGGCCTCGCATCGGTCGACCTTTTCCTGACAATCTCTTCTCATTGTCGGCCAAGAGGTACCCTGTCGATGAGTCGGTGAGCCAACATTCGCCCCTATGTGATTTCTCGACATCCCTCATGGACTTGACCATTGCCATTGCTCGTTCGGCTTCTTCATTCAAGCATCGAGCGTGACGGTCGTAGACCGCTTATATAAATCTTGTTGACGATCGTATATTCTAATTTGCCTTTATCCTTAACTTCTTGGCCTCGACGCGTCTTCCCTGGTTGCCTTCCTTTTAAAAGGTATCGACGATCGATTCTGTCGACTCGATCGACCGGTACTTATGTTGAGAACTTCCTCGGCTTCAATGTTAGTGGTCAAGTCGTTCGACTAGAATATTGTTAATGGCATCACGTTGGAAGCCATTTTGAGAGCGCGTCCGCTTTAGCATTTTGAGCTCGTTCTATTCTGGCGATTAGTCTTGTTGAAATTGCTCAATTCACCTTTACTAGCCCCAGATACTTGATCATGTTGTTTCCTTGGTCTCAGTCGCTTGATAGACTTGGCCGACCACCACTTGGCTGTCGCTGTATATCTTCAGGTGCTTCACCTCCATCTTCCTGGCAAGTTGGAGCCCGATTATTAGAGCCTCATATTCTGCTTCATTATTGGAGGCCTTGAATTCTAGCCGAAAGGCGTATTCCACCTTTTCTTCCATATCTGGCCGATCAAGACTACCTCGCTCCGCATCTCTCGGCATTGGATGACCCGTCAACAAACAAACTCCAGGCGGGGAATTGCTCGTCTGTCGAGCTCGGTTGGCTCATCTCTGCAATGAAGTCTGCCAACACCTGCGCTTTAATGGTCGTGCGGGCTTGTACTGTATGTTGAACTCTCCCGGTTCTACCGCCCACTTTATCACCGACACAAGTTTGAGCTTTTGAAGGCATTGCACGAGGGGTCGATCGATCCATACCTCAATGGTATGGCTTTGGAAATAAGTCTCAACTTCTGGCGCCATTATCAAAGAGAGGGCTAAGCTTCTATGGGCGTATATCGTGTTTACGGCACAGTCAACACTTTCTTGACATAGTAGATGTGATCTTTGCCGCTTCTTTCGATTGGATAAATCTGCATGACGATCGACCCCCGTAATCACCAAATATAAAATCAGTTCTCCCCTCTACCGGCTTTGCGAATTGGTGAGCTAGATAAATATTGTTTCAAGTGCTGGAAAGCTTTCTCGCACTCATCCGACCATTGAAACTGGGTCACATTCGCTTTTCTCAGGGCTTTGAAAAATGGAAGGCACTTGTCTCCTAGCCTGAAAATGAACCTGCTCAACGAAACTATCCGACCGGTCAATATCTGAACATCTCTCAAGCATTGTGGCGAAGGCATCTGTATGATGGCTTGAATCTTCTCTGGATTTGCTTCGATTCCTCGCTGAGTGATCATAAACCCCAGGAATTTTTCGGATGCCACCCCAAACACACATTTTTCCGGGTTTAGCTTCATCTGGAATTTATTCAAGGTCTAGAAGACTTCCTTGAGATCTTGTATATGCTCTGTCGACGTCTTACTTTTGACCACCATATCATCCACATAAGCTTCCACCGTCCGGCCAATCTGTTTTTTAAAGACTTATGTGACAAGCCGTTGATAGGTCGCCCCGGCGTTCTTCAGGCCGAAAGGCATTACTTGGTAGCAATATGTGCCTTGGTCGGTTATGAAGGCGGTCTTTTCTTCGTCTTCCAGACTCATTTGGATCTGATGATAACCCGAGAAAACATCCAGGAAGATGAGCAGCTCATGTCCTGAGGTGGAGTCTACTAATTGGTTGATCTTAGGTAATGGAAAGCTGTACTTTAGACACGCTTTGTTCAGGTCGGTGAAGTCTATGCACATTCTCCACTTCCCGTTCTTTTTTACTAAAACGACATTGGCGAGCTACTCAGGATATTTGACCTCTCGGATGAACCCGGCCTCCAGCAACTTCGCTACTTCTTTCTCAATCACCCCTATCGTTCCTTCTTTGTGTCATCGCTTCTTTTATGCGATCGACATAGTCATGCCGAATACCGAGAGAGTGAGATCTGTTGATCGAGGAATTAGAGCATATCGCCGATGCCCGATGCTTAAACCGACCTATTTTCCACCAAACACTCTGTGATTTCTTTAACCAGGTCCCTCTGCAGCTCGGAACCTAGGTTTGTGAACTTAGAAGGGTTGGCTTCGTCCATTACAACCCTTTGCGTGTCTTCTACTAGGTTCATCCTGTCCGTCTCTTCGTCGGTTCTCACATCAAGAGAGTTTGTCAGCACAACCGCCCTATCTAATGTTTTAGTCTCTGCCAAGTAACATTCCCTGGCAATTCTCTGCTGACCTTTGACCATACCGACTCAATGGGGTGTTGGGAACTTCATAACTTGGTAGTAGGTGGAGACGACTGACCTGAGGGCATTTTGAGTTGCCCGCCCGATTATTGCATTATATGCCCCCTGAAACTTTACGACAAGGAACTCAATGTCCCTCTCTATCTGGCATGGTTTGTGTCCAAATTTTACTTTCAGATACACCCGAGCGAATGGGTATGCTGACGCCCCGGTTACTCCTTTGATGGGGCCGTCTGTAGGCAGTAGTCGATCTTCGGGTACCTTCATCTGCTTGAAGGTCTCATAATATAGCAAATCGACCGAGCTATTCGTATCAATCATCATCCGCTTCACCTCGTAACCGTCCATGTTAAGGTTTACCACGAGGGCGTCGTCATGAGGACAACTTACTCCATCGAGATCCAATTTGTCGAATGAGATCATCTCGTCATTCTCCTTTGATTTTTTGGTGGGTGAATCTTTGCCGACCTGTTTGGCGTATCGTTTTCTCTCTTTAGTGGTGGATCCCCCTGATGCACTTCCACCAAATATCGTGTTAATGATCTCAGCCGGTCGATCGTCTTGTTGCCCAGTATTTCCGTCGTTTCTTTCCCTTGACCGTCCTCTCTTCTCGTAGATTATCTGTATTCGCATTCTGCCTACCCCCGTCATTCCGGTCATTTTGCCTTTGATGCGGTCGCCTACTGTCTGACCGACCTGTCCTACGATCGACATTTTGTTCGTGTTTCACGAATCGGCCTAACCTTCCATTTTGAATGAGGAGTTCGATTTCTTTTTTCAATCGCCAGCAATTTTCCGTATCGTGACCGACCTCTCTGTGGAAACGACAATATAAGTTGGGGTTCTATCCTTGTAAGGGTCTTCATTTTTGAGGCTCTCGGATAGTTTCCCATTCGCTCTCACGGCCTTGATCCTCTGCATATGTCCTGTTTAGCGGAGCGAACTCCTGCCGATATCCCTGTCGATCGGTTGGCCTTCTCCAGGTCGATTGACCTTTTTGCCTTTTGTGCGAATTGCCCGCATCATTATTGACGATCGTCTGCTTCGACGCCTCGTATTTTCAAAGACTTCTTGAGTTGAATATACTGTCCGCCCGTTTCTTATTTCTTGAGCGGATCGGGGTTGATCGAGGGCTAATGACTTAAACTCCTCGTCTCGTATTGGTCATGGCGCGGCCCGGCATGGACGAAAGCGGTGAGGTCGGGCACTTTGATCGCCGTTATTGAGCCGGGTGATGAACTCCCGCAAACTCGTTTCTTCCTTGGGTGAGTTGCATCACCTCCAGAAGTCCGTCTTTTCATTTGCTTACTAGTGGCGAATTGGTTGAAATAACAATCTGAAATCTTGAAGCATGTGACACAACCCGGGCAAATTTGTTGAACCAACAGAGCTCCCTCTTGAAAGGTCAGTCTAAAAACCTTGCATTGGATAGCATCCGGGACACGATGTAGATTCATCATGGATGAAAATGTTGCGAGTAGTCCAGAGGTCGGTCTTTCGATGTACTTCTCACAATTCGGTATTTTTGTGCCGGGGGATGCTATCCAAGATGTCCGGAGTGAAGGGAGAGTCAGATCTTTGCGTCGACGATCGGAATGCTTCATGATCGCGTTGATCCGATCATCTACGATTTTCTCGGAGATTGGTTGGGCGATGATCGCTTGTCATGCTAGGTTGTCGGGTGGCTTGCGCGCGATTTACCGTTGTTGTCTTGGTTGAGGCCGCAAAATCTGGCGGATCAACAGATCATTTGCTTCCTCAATCTGCTTTCGGGTTAGGGTGGTATGCATAGCCGGAATACGTTCTGCTCCCGATCGGTGTTGGAGATTTTGGTGTATATTGGGTTCAACATTATCTTCTAAGGCTACGCTCTGTTCTTCCTGTTCCAAGGTCTGAGGTTGCTGTTGATCGTGAGGATCAGTGGATTCCGTGAGGGAAACGTGCGATGCAGGTGGCAGAGTCGCAGGTAGCTGCAAACCTAGACGTTGCATCGCCAGAGCTGCGACAACGGCTATATCAGGGTTCATCGCCGCCTGACTGATCTGAGTGTTTCTGGACGTGGTGCCCAGAAATCGGGCCCCACGGTGGGCGCCAATTGGTTCTGCCGGATTTTGGTTGAACTGTGCGTTGCCGTTCTAATCCATGAATCTACTGCTTGCTGTGATGAATCAGATGTGAAGTCACCTGCAAAACAAGGAAGGCTCGGTTGGAGTTGTGTCCCGATTAGCCCCTCCGACGCTCAAGTAAGGATCTTTCTGAAAGTGAGATTGATCAATGCAGAGAAACAAATTAGGTTATGATCCCGTACCTCGATTATGAGGGAATAATACATTTTATATGATTTTGCAGTTAGGTTTAGATCTTTACTTGTTTGCATGGGAGACTCCTTTCAATTGATAGGCCGAAAGGGGGCATGGGCTTTAGACACAGGACTGAGCTTCGATGAATAGACCGATCGGCCCATGGGTTGTCTTGACTGGATCCGGGCCCAGCATGGTCGACCCGACCACTATGATATTGGTATCTTGTGTTGAACACCTTATCTGCCATCTGTTTCCCAAAGTTGCTTGCTCTCAGGCCTTGGAGATCACCAAGCTTTTACACATGTTTGATTACTACTATCTTGTTAATTGTCACAATCTCATTAGTCATTACATTTCCTGATGTTGGGAGATGGGTTTATAAATTTGATCCAAGTACCAACTACTGTATAAGACAGTTCTGTCATGTAATATTAACCTATGTGTGATTTAGTTGATTAGACCCTGTCTAACCTACTGATCTTGACTCCAAACTCAATGGACCAAGTCTGTCGAACTTATCATAGTTTTTAAAATTTAGAAGTACATTAATAATACACCAAATTTCAAGAATTCGCGAAATTTCACCTTTAATTGAAACTGGTTTCTTTTTGAGATTTGACAAAAGATGCATTTAAACTCTTTAAGATAAATTTACTAAAGCATAACTTGGGACTCAATAAAAATTTATACCTCAAGTTAACGTCCTCGATTCAAAGAACTTGAGACAACAAGTCCGTCGAAGGCATCAAAGAACGAGTTGTTATCATAAGCATTATGAAGATCGCATTCCACTCTTAATGATATGTAACCGATTAGAAATGGTCCAATTACATTTCCGTCGAGCCGCCCATTAATTATCGCCACACGGTAGCAACGCTCTTGAGTTTCCTTTTAATGAACCGTGTGTTCCGGATTAATTAAACGATTGTTGTTATAAGAGCGGATGGTCCATTAACAAATGCACCGTGATGAACTTAAGAGCAATGTTTAAGGTTAAAGAGATGTGTCCATAGCTTCGTAGAAGAAGAGTGCGAGAATGGAGCAATACGTGAAGCTTCTTCAGTAATGGTGCGACATCTAAGCGATCGAAATGTGCCCAACTAAGATTCCTCCAACTACCCTCCAATATCAAATAATGTTGACAAGTTTCCAGCTGACTCACTTGATAAATATTTACCATCAATGGCTGCAAGATTAATAAACATTAAATAAGTCATTCCAAGTGTTAACATGTAAAGGACAAAAAGGTTTAGATACTAATAAAGTAATTCCATTTCCACATTTTGTTATATGCTGGTATACCAGTTCTCACCATTCCCAATTGGGTTTCGTAGAAGTCTTTGAGCTCAGTGAACGTGCTATGATAGAAGTACATGATCAGGAAGTGGAGTCATGCAAATTACCTGTGTGGCTTACGTAGAAAGGAAGCCCGTAGAGAAACGTGTAAGCGACCAATTTGGCAAAGAAGAGGCTAGCAGCAAAAGGAGCAACCCCAGGAATTTTCAATGCTTCAATGAACCCCACTGCTTTCTCCTTTTCTGCAGAGTCTGAACTCAATAAAGGCTCTGTAATCCCATCCTCAACTTTCTCTGTCGAAGCTTTTGTTATGTCTTCATCTCTGTTAGCTCCAACAGATTCCGGAGTAATAGGAAGGAAAAGGAAAACCACCAAGCTAACAAAAGCAATAATGAGAACAGGCACAACAAAGGACCAACCCCAACCATAGCTCAACGTTGCAGAAGCAATCAAAGACCCTGAAATGCTCCCAACAGAAGTGTGAGCATTCCAGATACCAATAATTAGACCTCTCCTCTTCTTTCCAAACCAGTTACCAATCACAGCAACCACTAAAGGCCATCCAGTAGATTGGAACAAGCCAGCAAGCATTTGTACCATCAAGAAATAGTAGAAACTATGCACATTTGCCCAATAACCAACCCCAAAGAGTGACGTAAATATAGCAGTTCCAACCATCCCTATTGTCAAAAGGATCCTCAAATTCAACCTATCACCCAAATGTCCAGCAAAGTACATTCCAAAGGCATATACGGAGAGAAAAGCCAGATCAAGATCACCAAGTAATGCAGTCCCATCTGCTCCATTGAATGGGGACCAACCATCTCCAAGTACCAATAGAAATCTTCTTTTTCCAATAGGCTTGGTCACATAAGTGATCCTCCATGGAGAAAATTTCAAGCCCACCTCAGAAGATTCTGGATCAAGGACACTCTGGACAATGCTCAGGGTTTTTCGAGCAACGTGAAAGCTAGTGTATGCAAAAAAAGTTACAACCCAGACAATGATCTGGTAGCTTTTGTAGGAAATCTTCCTTCTCTTTATGCACTCTATGAATTGGATTCCGAGGGGTTTATGCTCGTTCTCAAAAGATGTTTCAGCTACTGGATCCATTTCTCGATTCTTAACTCAACTTTGTATAAAGAGGAAATGGGATTTTTACTTTGTCTGCAAGACTGAAGACAACAAGCAGAAGCAAGAAAAAGCTAGTGAGAATGCAAGTAAATAATTAAAGCTCAAAACTTGCAAACAGAACTTATTACTTTAGATGAAAAATAAAATCAATTGTAGGAATATTCTCTCAAGGTTGTCTTAATTAAAGGACGGCATAAATGCTATTGTCACAGCATAAGTGAATAGCGCAAGCTCCCAAATTCAAAAGCAGAGGAAACGAGGAAAAGTGAAGAAAACAACAATAGTAAGTGGAAACAACTTTCTCTAGATTCTGCAGTCATCCGATGCTCAAAAGATTTATCATAAAAACCAGATGAAATTAGTGAGCTATCTTCAAAAGCATCATCGGGAGGGCCACCTTGAATCATAAACAGACGTTGATGTGGTACAAGCACTCACACTGGTTTTCAGGTTCAGATGCTTCTCCATCTTCTCAAGTTTAATGTCTCTTAATGTGCAACTTTCCTCTCCTCTGTTCTTCATCGTAGCCACTTGCCATTACTACCATGCTGTTCCAGCCAGGTCCCACCTGATCTATTAAAATTTGATTTATTCGTTTGGTTATGATATATGAAGACAACATGTAACATCAAAATTGACATGAACCATCTGTCTGTGCAGCTGTTCCATTCAAGCACATAATTTGAGTCTGACACCATAAATACATGAGAATGATATAGCCTCAATTATTCAGTATTAGGATAAGGTGCGTCCGTGTACCTAAGAAAACAGTATTAAGTTCATCCAATTACAGCCTGTCAATAGATAAAATACATGTAAAACCATGGTTACACACCAACATGAAGTAGCATCTCCGTAATGTTGTACACTTCTGAAAGTAATGCACGTGTAAAATGATGATATACAACTAGAAGAGACAGACGAACAAAAAGAGAAACGAATAAGTAAAGATTTGCAAAGCAATGACGCACCTAAATCACTCTTAGTCTCGAGGAACAGGTCGTATGAGCAAATACGAGCGAAGTAGTAGGCACAAACCTCCCTTGAGTCCCAGGCAATTTCCTTGTACCATTTCCTTTCTTTAGCCAAGAAATTACCATCAAAATATTCACCATTTTCACAAATCATCAAACTCCAAGCAGTAAAAATCAATGGCAACCCTGTTCATTAAGCAATCAACACTTGAATAACAATAATGAAAAAAAAAGAAGAAGAAGATCTAAGTGCCAAAAGAATTAGGGTTTATGGACTGCACCAGCGATCTTGAGTTCGTCCAGCATAGGTCGCTGGATGTCCATTAACGGTTCTGACACCATTGAAGTTTTTAGCCAGTTTTGAATCTCGATAGAAGGGGATTTATGGTTTGGACTTGGAGGAGACGATCTAGGGTTTTTGATATAGCCAAGATTTTAGTAACCATGGTAAGGGAAGACAAGATCATAGGATACGAGCGTAACTTTTGAATTTCTTGTAATTCATCTCTTTGAAATAACGTATAATTGTAAAACCGAGAGCTTACGTCAGTTAACGTATAATTGTAAATGAGGTTGCGAATTCAAAAGTCCTTTTTATATACGCATTTGTTTAAAATTTAACTTCAGAATTTTACTTTTTTGTAAGAGACTTACTTGACTTAAGTAGGGTTAGTCTATGTGTGGATGATTAAAGATGTCTTCTTATAATTAGGACCTTCTTATAATATATAGTAGACAATAAAAAATATAAATTAAAAATTATATAAAAAATTAAATTTAAATTTAAATTCATGAGGTTTAAGATATAAAAATTTGAGTTGAATAAAATTTAAAAATTAAATATAATTAAAAATAGAAAAATTTAAAGTTTAATTAAAAATTATTAAATTAAAATTTATTTATTTATTTGAGTTTATTAAAAGTTATTAATTTATAAAATTAATCGATTAATTAATAAATTATTCATTTTTAACAACAAGAATTATTAAAATAAATCAATTAAAAATAAAAATTTAACAAAAAATTTAAAATTTAAAATTTTTACGATTGAACCGACTAAACTGATAAAATTTTTATTCATAAGTATTTGCAAATATTTGAAATTTCTAAAATTTATGGCTAAAATAAAATAATGAATTTTGAAAAAATTGAACATATTGACTTATCATTTTATTGTCAACAAAAACAAACTTTTATTAAATTTTATATTAAGTTATTTTAACAAAATATTAAAAACTTATGTATCTTTTATCAAATATTTTAAACCTATTAAACTTTAATATAAAGTATATATAAATGCATTTAACAAATGTTAAATTTGAAATGTGGAATGTATTTTATACTAAGGTTTATGAACATAAGTTAAAAAAATCGTATTACAAAAGAAATATAATCTAAACTTGACAAAAGATATAGATTCAATTTAAAATTAAGGGTTAATTAAAAAATTAACCTTAATTTTGTAATATTAGTTTGCAATTTAAAAGCTTTAAATTTTAGAAAATAGTTAGTTAAATTTTGATTAATTTTAGTCACGCCATATTAATATTTTTATCACGTGATTGTTATATATTATATTGGTGTCACGTATAAATTTTAAATAAAATAATAAAAACTCTAAAGAAATTATATGCTCCTTCGTATGCTCTACATCATAATTATTTTAGAGTATTTAATATTTTAATTCATTAATAATAAAATTCATACGTAGTATAAATACAATATGTAACAATGTAGTAAAATACTAATATGATAGAAACTCGTCACGGAGAATTTAATGTCAAATTATTTTGCTAAAATTGAAAAATTCTAATATTTTAAAACTACTTTTTAAGTTCAAGTTACTATCACAAAATTTAGGAAAATTTGGAATTTTTTATAATTAACCCTAATTTCCTAAAATTAATAAGTAAATTTTGATATGATTGGGATTAGAAATGATAACGGATCAGGAAAGGTCGGGCCCACTTAGGCCTAAGCTCGACTCAAGACGTGATCAGTCCAAGGTAACCCGAAGCTTGAATTAGCTCGACCTGATCAAATTTTTTAAAAATTAAAATATTGAATAAAATGTCTTAAGGCGGGCTTAGACAGCTCTAACTTGAGATTGTCTTGACGTATCGAAAACTTAATCTCAAAGCTCAATCAACTTGGGCTAGACCCCTTGACATCGTTCTGGATCCACTACCCCCGACTTAATCATTATGGGCCCAGATTGGCCCATTTGATTTTTAAGTATTCAACAATACCACATTCACAACCTGTGGCCCAGAGTGCTTGGATTAGATACAGAGAAAACCAGTAACCACAAAAACCATCTTGTAAGTGAAGAGCAAAATAACATTGTCCAGCCACATGTAATTGTCTTGTAAGAATTATCCAAAAAACTAGCTTCTGTGGCTCTGATTTTTAGTTTCGATGATACAATTACCACTCGCCAAGCTATCCAAATTCCAGCAGAAGCAATGATCAAATCCATTCTGCGAACTCCTCCTCATTAACCACGAACTAAGCTTCTCACTACAAGCAAAACCATGAACGACACAGTCGACAAGCTTGTCATCTTCCTGGCAAAGAGAGACGGTATAGACAAGCTCGTGAAGACATTCCAGTACGTGTCCAAGCTTGTGCACTGGCACGTCGAAGCCACAGACCCTGAACTTGCTCAGCGGTTCAAGAGCTGGGAGGTTGCTTCAGGACTTAGCAGAAAAGCTTTTAGAACTGGCAGGTTTCTCACAGGCTTCAATGCTCTGAGAAGAAGCCCTGGATCCACCCCAGGCTTCAAGTTCTTGGCTGTTCTCGCTAATGCTGGAGAGATGGTGTATTTCTTCTTCGACCACTTTCTTTGGTTATCGAGAATCGGAACTCTTGATGCGAAGCTGGCGAGAAGGATGAGCTTCGTTTCAGCTTTTGGCGAGTCTTTTGGGTACGTGTTTTTCATTATTGCCGATCTTATTATGATCAAGGAGGGATTAGCAGTGGAGAGAAGACTTGTTTCTTCTTCTTCAGAGAAAGATTCCAAGGAATTGAAACAAAACATAGGCAAGGTCAGAGGTGACAGAATCATGAGGTTCATGGCTGTGGCAGCTAATGTGGCAGATTTGATCATAGCACTTGCAGATATTGAACCAAACCCTTTCTGCAATCATACAGTAACTCTTGGTATCAGCGGGTTGGTCTCTGCTTGGGCTGGTTGGTACAGAAACTGGCCCTCCTGAAAGAAGAAGAAGAAGAGACTAATCACCCAGGTCTTGAAAATGGAAGATTTCCTTTGTACCTTCTTGTTGTAGCATTGGCAGTTGATGTTATAGTTGAGCTGAAGTTGAAGAATTTATAAGAAAGAATAGATATCAAATACAAGATTAGGGGTGATCCCATTCATGCCAATCTTCTTATCCCTTTTACGACTTAAGCTATATTTCATTCTTTCTTTTAAAAATTAAGCTAATTTAACCGTTTAAAAGCGAAAATTTTAAACCGATCAATTATTAATTTTAATTTTTTGTCTGATTTAGTTTAAAAATTTATTATTAAAATTGATCAATTTATTAATTAATTAATCAATTATTATAAATTAGTTAATTTTATAAAATAAAATAAAAATAAAATTCATTTAATAATTTCCTTTTCAGTTAAACTTTAAAATTTTCAATTATTAAAAAATATTTTCAATTATATTTAATATTTTGCCAATTTTATAATAATTTAATACTGATTAAACATTTTAAACTTTAAATTTTTGTCATATTATGATCCGATTTTGAAAATATTGCCATATTCTTAATACAAATCATATCTTAATAAGAAGACAAGTGTTATAAATCAAGTCTAATTAGTACCTTAATTACTTAGCCTACTCCCTAAGTAGTGAAATTAATTCTTAAAATGTATAAAATGGGAATTTAAAGACAACTTCAAGGGGAGTAATTAGAATTTGACGTGGCGGTCAGTTATTGGTCCAATGACGTGGTAAAACAAACGTTTGACCGCATAGAATAATCACCGGCTACAAGCAGTTGAAGTCGAAGTTGACCTTGCAACGCCTCGTTGCGTTCGGAGAAGAGATTCAGATCGCCACCAAATCAAGATCTCGGCTAATTGAGTTGAAAGTGGTGAGATTTTCTCAGCGATCCAATGGCGGAGGGAAGTGGGTCGCACTCGCGATATGTGAAGTTGACTAAAGAGCAAGCCGCTGTTGAGGACAT
This sequence comes from Erythroxylum novogranatense, assembly GCA_029891385.1. Classification (NCBI taxonomy): domain Eukaryota; kingdom Viridiplantae; phylum Streptophyta; class Magnoliopsida; order Malpighiales; family Erythroxylaceae; genus Erythroxylum; species Erythroxylum novogranatense. The sequence goes on along the minus strand of CM057233.1, from coordinate 89,314,643 downwards.
CAAGCCGGGCGAGCTTAATCAGCCCATAGACGTTCCTCAGGTCTGTTCCTCTACCATTTCTTTGAGATTTGATTTGACTTAATTGTTTCAATTTAGCTGAATTTGGAGAATTTGTTTGTTTGTTCTGTTGAAATTTTGGCAGTTGAATGTTCGGAAATGCAACGAATGTGGACAGACGCTGCCCCAAGACTTTGAACCTCCGGCGGATGAACCTTGGACTACAGGAATTTTCGGCTGCGCCGAGGACACTGAAAGTTGTAAGTTTTTATCCTTTTTTATTAATTTAAGTTTTCTCTGTTTATTTGTTGCGTCAATTGCATAAAGCTTGTGCCTTGTGGTCTTGATCTCTGCATCAAAGGCATTGGTCGAATTATCTGAACTTTTGTGCCTTGTATGTGTTGGTAGTTAGGAAATTGAGCTCATTTCTAGGATATGTTCAATTTTGCTGATCCTGAAAGAGGGCAAATTTCGAGTGTCTTGATCATGACGATTTTACTTTAGCTTCTTTGAATAGCATCTTCTATCAGAGTTCTATGCAATTGAAAGCTTTCAATTTCGTTTGTACTCTTGACATGTCTGTCTCTAGGTTCATAGCCAGTGTTGTGGATGAACCCTGGTGATGGTTACCCTCTTTCATTTCTTCCACAGGCTGGACAGGGCTGCTTTGCCCTTGTGTTCTATTTGGACGAAATGTGGAGCAGCTTAGAGATGATACACCTTGGACGACTCCGTGTATTTGTCATGCCGTTTGCATTGAAGGCGGCCTTGCACTTGCCACAGCAACCGTGGTATTCCCCGGTATTCAACCCAGGACATTGTTTCTTATTTGTGAGGGTTTACTTTTTGCTTGGTGGATGTGTGGCATATATACCGGTCTTGTTCGGCAATCCTTGCAGCGAAAATATCATCTTAAGGTAACCTGAGAATCTGCTTATGTTACTGCTAGTCTATGCGCTGATACTTTCAAAAGTTGAGGTTTTTATTCAACTGGCCAATTGGATATTACTTGCGCTACTGTTTACAACTGCCACCCTCAAACTCTTTAAGTTTTTTATTTAATTTGATCCCTGCTCTAGGGTTAGAATGTTGTTTTTGCTATTTACCTTAATGGAACTATAGTTTTTTTCAATTACTAATCACTGATATGGCTTGGCATGACTAAGATTTGATAACTTCGAACTTGGTGGTTAAATCAACTTGAAAGGCAACAACAATCTGAATACACTTACTAAGTGCATTGCATCACACGTAAATTTTGTACTTGTTAAACTAAAAGAAAACAACCAAGAACAAAAGTGAAGCAGTGTTTTAGAACCTGACGAATCAACATGGTCTAGAACTGTTCCGAGAAGGGAAGAAGGTTGGTACTTGACATGTGGAGCTTTCTGCTTACTTGTACATTATTTTTGTGTGACACAGAACTCGCCGTGCGATCCATGCCTGGTCCACTGCTGTATGCATTGGTGTGCTTTGTGCCAGGAACACAGGGAGATGAAGGGCCGTCTATCGGACAACTTTGCCGTGCCAATGACCATCGTTAATCCTCCCCCGGTTCAAGAGATGAGCTCTGAGAATGAAAATAGGGAGCCCAACCAATCCACCGAAAAGGGTACCAGTTTGGAGATGCAGGCTTTGTGAAATCCACCATTAGCACAAATTGGAATTCAGAAGCAATCCATCCCCTGTTGATACTCTTTTTTTCTGGAGAGCTCACATTTTGACTATGTAATTACCTTCATATTTTGGTAGACGCACGTACCATTTATATTTTTGTTTACACACTGCGGTATGTGCTGTCATATACTGAACACTCTTTCTTCTGCATTTACCCTTCTGATTCCAAGTGCGTGGAAAGTGGAAACTGAAATTACATGGTCTCTCTCTTTATTTATACTCCAAATCTCTGTTTTCCCTATGCTATATTATTGAAGAATGCATATAATGGTTAACTGGTGACTATCTAGGTCGAGTGCTCTGACCTATACAGTCTGTGTCCATTCAACTCAAAAAAAGGCTGAATCAAAGTGTCATCCTATCTGGGTTCGGACTTGGAAGGGCGACCCGGTTAAGTCCGAACAGATCAATTTTAGTAAAACAATATCATTTTAAGGGGTTGGACTGTTTGATCCATAGCCTCTGCTGACGTACCTGATCAAATCTTTTACTCACTGTCGTTTTTGGCATCCTAAAGAACACAAAGAAGCAAGAGTCTGACTAGTCATTCTTAAACACAGACAGACAGGACACTTGCCTAGTCAAAGTAACAGTTTAAACATTTTCAAACACCATCTAACAACCCACCGGCAAGCTTCCAGTCTCTGTCCTCCTCTCTCGCTCTCTTGGACTCACTGACTTATTTCAACTTTCATTTCATGGAGAAAAGACCAGAGAATGGAAACAGGCTTCGATGCAAAAGAGAATTGGTGCACTGTCTGAAGAAAAATCAACATGAAATTACTGATTAATTTCGTAATTAATCAATACAATTAGATTAACCCTTTAATTGTAACATGCTAGATTTAAGAATTGGATAGACAAATACCTGAAAATTGAGGAATAATTGAGTCCATTGTTGTTTTCTGTGAAACGAAGTGATAGAGATGCAAATGATTGATTACTGTTATTCCAAACTCTGATTAGAAACCCGTACAGTTCTCAATGAGGCGACTGTATTTAAGGTCAGCTAATAGTAGGGCCTCATGTGCATTGCAAAACATGAGCCAGGCCTACCCATCATAACAAGTCCATGAACATAAGCCTAATGACATGTATGAGAGAAGTACCATTGACATCTAATTAATTGGAGCTTATACAAAATTATGTTTATTATGCTAGTCTACAAAATTATGATAAAATTCTATCGTTCTTTTACTTGGACAACATAACCAACATCAATGAACAACATAAACAAATCACCATATTAATATAACAATATGTGGCCACAATAGGATGTCAAAGTAGATCCAACAATCTCTCAATCATAAATCCAAAATGAGGTTACAAGTACATCAACTTTATAGAAATCAGACCCGATAGAAATACTGACAACATATATGCAAGATACCTATACCTCGATGACCTAAACAGAATGTGTTATAAGGAGATGTCCATAAAATGATGTTCGTTTCTGCAAGTCTAAACAAAATTGGCCTAAGCATCCACCCAAGATGCCAATTGAGATTTAACATAATATATCAGAACAACAAAATGAGACTGGGTATAAAATGTCTCCAACAAAATGTCATATATATATAATCATTTAAATGTTTCTGCGCAGTATATTAATAAAGTATATGACAATAACAATAATAGCAACAAGTATAAGCTAAAGTCTCTAGACTGAATAACAAAATAGTCAAATACAATGTTGCTATAAAAAATAACATAAAAGACAGACTCTCACTAATCCAAGGCATCAAAAGATCTAAATAGACCCATACGGATTACATTATTCACAAAAGCCTTAACAATCAAGCATTTGGTCAGAGGATCTGCCATTATAAGATCGGTGGGTATATGCTTTATACGGGTTTGAAACTCCCTAATATTATCTCTAACAAACATATACTTTGTATCAAAATGTTTCGAACGCTTGGATTTCTTACACATTTGAGAGAAGCCCATCACAACAGAGTTATCACAGTATATGGTTAGAGGTCTGGAAACACTCTCCATAAGATGAAGCTCAGAAATGAAATTCCTGAACCATATTACTTGTTGAGTAGCTTCGTAACAGGCCATATACTCTGCCTCTATAGTTAAAGTTGCTGTAAGTATTTGTTTTACACTTTTCCAAGATACAATTCCTCCAGCAAGCATAAAGATATATCCTGATGTGGATTTGTGATCATCAAGGCAACTACCATAATCAGAATCAGAATAACCTATCACCTTAAGGTGATCAGACATCCTGTAAGAGAGCATGTAATCTTTGATACCTTGTAGATATCTCAGAACTCGTTTCATAGCTTGTCAATGACTCACACCAGGGTTGCTCAAGTATCTCCCAATGCACCAACAACAAAAGCAATATCCATACGTGTACAAACTTGAGCATATATAAGACTGCCAATAGCAGAAGTATATGAGACCTTTTCCATCTCTGACTTATCTTTATCATTTTGTGGACACTGGTTATTCAAGAGTTTGTCACCCTTTTGGATGGGTGCACTGCAAGGATTACAAGTCTTCATGTTGAATCTATTCATGATCCTTTCAATATAACTTTTCTAAGACAAACTAAGAATACCACAAGATCTATCACGATGAATTTCAATGCTCAGAACAAAAGAAACATTGTCAAGATCTTTCATATCAAAATGAGCTGTCAACATTTGTTTAACCTCAAAAAGAAAACCGATATCATTACTGGCTAAAAGAATGTCATCAACATATATGAAAAGAATAATGAATTTTCTCCCACTATTCTTCAAGTAAATGCATTGATTAACAACATTTTCCTTGAAGCCATAGGAGCAAACAATTTGCTCAAACTTTAACTACCATTGTTTGGAGGCTTGTTTCAACCCATAAATGAATTTTTTCAATTTGCATACCATGAGTTCCTTATCTTTCTCAACAAAACTAGTAGGCTAATTCATGAACACATCTTTATACAAATCACCATTTAGAAAAGTAGTTTTCACATCCATTTAATGGAGCTCCAAATCACAATGAGCAACCAAATCTATCACAATACGTAAAGAATCTTTAGTAGAGACCAGGGAAAAAGTCTCTTTATAGTCTATACATTCTCTCTAGTTATACCCCTTTGCAACAAATATGACTTTGTACCTTTCTATCTCACCTCCAACATCATGTTTAGTCTTAAAGACCTATTTACACCCAACAGTTTTACAGCCACTGGGTAATTCCATCAAATCCCAAATGCCATTCATACTCATAAAAGCCAGCTCATCTTTCATGGTTACCAACCATTGTGAACTACGAGGACCAGAAATGGCATCCTGAAAAGAAATTAGATCTGAGTCTGCAACTAAATTGAATTCATGCTTCTCCAAGTAAATGTAATAGTGAATTTAGAAGACTCGGTGGATTTAAGAATCCTTTCGGATATCCTAGGTAGAACTACAACCACATCTAGGACTTGAGTATCAATGCCAACCTGTTGAGGAATATCAACATCATTTCCTGGATCAACCACATCATCATAAATAAGAGGAGATTGAATTGCCTCACGATGAAAAACAATAGGTGTAGGAATAATGTAGCACCCCACTCCCGCGAGACCCGAACCCGACATCGACGGTGATATCCGAGCCCGCGACCCGCGAGGGTAGTATGCAGAGCGATCATCGCAGTTGTTAAAACTCATTATGATTTTTTTGAAAACCAATGAGTCGCGAAATTAAAATAAACGATTCGGCCCGTGATACAAAACCCTTTTAGTCATGCACTTTATCAAAGATCACATGTCAAATAATATTTATCAATTAGGCCCTCAATCAATTCAATACAATTTTTGGAATATAAATTTACACATAAGTCAAGATAACACGAATGCGACGTGAATCGATCCCGACATCGGACAATCGACTCTCTTGTAGTAACCATACTCCGGTTCATTAACGGGTACTCTTCAATCCTCGAAAATAGTTGCAATGTTGGGTGAGTTTGCGAACTCAGTGAGAAACCATCATCGATGGTTCACCCAACTCATGCATTCACCAATCATAATAGCACACAGTAGCATTTACAGTAATATCACATATTATCACATTCAGTTCCAATTTCATATACACATGCAATTTCATCATTCATATATTTCAGTCCTTTATAGTCATATATATATGCAATGCACATGTGACACTGTTCCATTTTCATTTCGTTGTTGGACTGCATACCAAATCGTCCCCAAAGAATGGGCACATTGCGTTGAGCCGCTGGCTTCAAACATCTTGAAGCCTAATACATCGAGCCTAAGGCTCAATACGTTGGACCCGAGGTCCTGTGCATCGAGTGAAAGCTCTCATATACGTTAGGCGTGATATGCCCCGATACGGTGGTCGCCCGGCCACAACCGCTTTTATCTCGATCATGTCCTTATGCATGAATGCATATGTTCCAATTTCCATTTACAGTTATTTCTATCACTTACATTCAATGCCATTTTATTTCTTCAGACCTTCGGTCCGTATTTCAATCATATATTTTTTTCCAATTTATTGCATCATACCATATCGCATTTAAAAGTCACATCCAATGTATTAAATGCATAATTAACACTTCAATATCAATTTCCATTTCTGGACCTTTGGTCCGAGATCTCCAATATAAACATTCACACACAGTTACACACAAGTAGCACTTCGTTATCTCATTCCAAATATTTCAGACACCTATGGTCCGAAATCAATCAAAGTCAAATACACATGTTCCCATCCATTATCTCCACATGGCATAATCATGAGATATTAAACACATAAAATCGAGAAACCATCTAGGTTACTCACCTAATAACTTCCGAGCTATTGCGGAAGTCTCGCCAAGTCCGTGGATCTACGGTCCAACCGAGCCTCTATAGCAATTCAAATAGGCAAACATTACTAATCAGATAGTTAGAGTGACCAACTAATGCACATGGAATAATTAAACGTGTATAATGCATGTTCATGAATTCCGGCCCTAATCTCTTTTTTTCCCTCAGAAAATCCGCCTAAAATTAGAAAACTATTGGCGCCGACGGCGCAATTCGGACCTCTATAGGTCCCCAATTAAATAAAACAAGGATTACCAACAATTATCCGGCCACGCCAATTTCCGTCCAAAATTCCCAAATTCTCACAAATGAAATTAAATATTATACTAATCCGATGCCTCAAGAATCAGGTCAATCGGACGCCGACGGAAAAGAAATTGACAAAGGAAGCAAGAAATCCTAAAATACCCATTTAACAAATCAAAAATAATAATAACAAAATAAATAAATAAAAAAAAAAAGAAAACCAGCCTCGCTCCAGCGAGGCTGTTTTATCCAGCCTCTTCACTAGGGTGAGGCGTCACCCTAGTGACGCTGCCCCTCATTAAGCCTCGTCACTAGGGTGAGGCGTCACCCTAGTGATCAGGCAAAATTCCCATTCCCCTTCCCCTTTTTCCTGATTTTTACTCCAACTTTCAATACCCATAACTCTTAGCACACAAATCAGAAAAATACAAATTATACCTTGTTGGAAAGATAAAGAAATCCTCTACAATTCTCAAGAAGACCATAAAAATTAATCTCACCCCTAAGGGTGTCAAAAATCCCTTCAAAGGTACTGCCTACTCAAATCCCATTAAAACAGAACAGTACATTGCAAATTCCATAACTCTCTGATTCTTCAGCCAAAAATTACCACATAAATATGCTCAATAAGTTCACAATGTCATCTACAACTTTCATGAACAACCCAAAATCAACTTCCATAAGCAACTAGGTCAAACAATTCGACAAAGAATCTGTATACAGAAATTAACCAATCTGGTCAGTAATTTCCCAATCAGCATAACTCTTAGCACAAATGTCACAAAATTCACTACCTTATATCCCTGAAAAGATAAGTTCTCAAACTTCAATTTTCATGAAGAACTCAATTTCCAATTCAATCTCTAACAATTTCAAAACTGTTATGGAAGATACTGTTATGATCAGTCATTCATAACCTAATGTAGGGTCAATCTTTGCAAAATCATAACTCCCAATTCTGACTTCTAAAAATTACACACCATATATCATTTTCAAGGTAATCTCTTCCTCTACAACTTTTCAGAAGTTCACTCACACCAATTCAGTTCACATAAAATGTTAAAATTGCCTCCAATCAGTAAACTCACAAAATCACACTTAAGCTAGGTTTCATCCAAAATGCTCAAAACCAGTCCTTAGTAATCAATTCATATCTCCCAATATACAATTCTAAAAATAGCAATATCAGTAGAAATGGAAAGATAATTCAATATGCTACAACTTCCATAAAGACCATTTCTCCTAATTCCATCTCAATTAATTCATAAAAATCAGCAAAGTTCATATGTTGTGGTCTCGGTTACTGTTCACAGGCAATGGAACAGTAACTTTCCATGCAAAATTCACCTTCTATCATTGAAATTCAACAACACCTATTTCACACTAAATTGAAGCCAACATCCCAAAGTTTCAGTGGCCACTAACCTTACCTCATTTTCATTTCTGCACAATAAGTTATGGTCAAATCAGTGCAATAGGTCAAAGTTAATTTTCCAGCATCTACTTCTCTATTCACTTCCTTTCATTCCAACACCTTCCTACATCCATAAGCATCTTAATTGGACACAAAATCAGTCCCTATATCATGTCTACATTCACTAGGCATTCCTACCAAAAATTGGCAGCACTAACCTCTTCCCTTTCCATGCACAATTAATCATCAATATACAATCAAAATCATATTAAAACCAAACTCTATCATAACCATTTATTATCCTAACATACCTTACACTTATACCCATTTATTTATACTATAATTCTCATTAAGGTAAAGCATCAATAAGTTTAATCATAGTACCACAATCCCCTTTAAATGCTTCTAACTATCATGATGTATTAAACTACAAAATCAAGCATAATTAAACACTTAACTTAAAACTTTACCTATTTAAAACTTCCAATCTTCAATCCCTTTACTATCCCACCTCAACACCTTCTTCACTCTCTTCAATCACATACAAGTGGGAGGTCATCATGGCAAGACAACAACTTGGTTGCATGAAGGAAAGCTTAAGTTTGGAAGAAGAGTTTATTTTAAAGGAGGAAAATCGATGGAGAGGAGAAGAAGCAAAGTTTTCGGATGGGTGAGGGAATATGCAAAACAAAAGCTCTTTTCCTTCTTTTAACATTGAAGTTTCCGCAACAAACAAGACAACCATTCATTAAAAGGTGGGACACTTGGCAATTAGAGGAATAAGACAAAATAGACAAAAGACAAAACTATATAATAGGATTTATTAAGAAATCCTAAGGACATTTGACCCATTCAATTTCAATGGCCCCAATTTCAAATCCAAAATAATATACCCAATATTATAGTTGTTGGACCCCGAACCTTGAGTGACAATTTGATTTAGTAATATGAATGATCAAGTGGATGAGTTGATTGAAATGCTAAATTTTATGATGAAGAATTTTGAGATATTTTGGTGTAGAATTATAGGAAATATGATGAATTGATGATATATGAAATCAATTTCGAAGAATTTGTATTTTATGGTATTGAATTGGGATAAATTGGTTTAGGCCAATTTTAAGATTTGGGGATTTTTGAAATTGAGGATTTAAATGTCTTGGAATTAATGTGAATTGAGGAATTGTGAGATTAATTTTGAAGAAATTATGTTTTATGAGATTGAATTCGAGTGTCTTGGTTTAGGCCAATTTTGAAAATTGGGGATTTTCAAAATTGGAGATTGAAATAGCTTGAATGTAAATGGAATTGGTGAATTCCTAAGTTGATTGTGAAAATTAAGTATTTTTTGATGTGAAATTTGGATGATTATGGTTTAGGTTTTGGTATTTTGGAAGAGAGAGAAAAGCAAGGATCAATTGGAGCTTGAAATCAAGTTTTCGGCAATAATTCGAGGTGGGTAGCATATTTATATTTTGATTTGTGAGCAATATGCAATTTTGAAAAATTAAAGAAAGCAATTTTGAAAATAAAGAAAGCAAAATGTGAAAATTTTGACAAATTATTGTTTTGTAAAGGTTTGAAATTCGATTTCAATGTTTTCTAAAGATTATTATAAGTTTGAATTCATTGCTTTCAATGATTCGATAAACCGATAGAAATTTCGAAAATGCATTTGTTGTGTATGCATTATTCAATTGTTGAAATTATTGTTTGATTGAATGTTTTGATTGTTGAATTTAGTGAATGATAGATGAATAAATTGAGTGGTATGCATTTTTGGAGAAAATTTTGAAGAAAAGTACGAAATTGAAAAGTGCCTTCGGGCAATTCGACTTTTCGTTTTCGATTATGTGTTATGTGGATTTGGTAGGTCCCTTGGTGAGTCATTGCCTCTATGTGTATAGCCTTCTCCAGTTGCCCGCTAGTGGCACGGAGTCGATTTCGGACTCCTTCACGGCTACACTGGACCGCAATGCGGAAAGTGTAATACGTTCTGTTTCACGATCGCATGACCGCTATGCGGACTGGCAAGACGCTCGCTTGGACCCAGCTGCACCATTCGATGTGTTATATGTTTTGATTTGTTTATGTGTTCTGCATTCATATTTATGAAAAATTCAAGAAGTTTTGAAAATGAGAAAAAGTGAGATTATTATGAAAAGTTTGAAAAATATGAAAAAAATAGTTTGAGGAAATTGTTTGAAAAATTATAAAGTTTGAAAAATTCGCCTTTTTGGCAAAAAGAGTATTAAAATGATTTCGCTTATTTATCGCTTTATAAATGTGTTATCCACGAGCTGAGCTCACCCCTCTTTCATCCCCATCTCCGTGTTTCGAGCGGAGATCGGATGAAAAATGTGAAGACATCGCCGACATTTCGCCGCTTAGATTTTGTGTAATTTGGATCTTTAGTATGAATATATTCATGACTTGAGATAAGTTTGGGAAAAGTGTATTTGTGTATAAAGTTGAGTATCGGAATGAATGAGAAATTTGTATATGAAATTATGAATAGTTTGGGAATCTATATGTATGATTGATTTGGGAATGAGATTGAACTATGAGAATGGTAGATTGAATGACAAATATGAGAATGTTTTAGAAATAGGTTTGTGGTTATTCACGATATCCTGGACGGAGGGTCCGTGGATTCGATGTGTGTGATTGTTTGGAAATTTTAGAAGTGTTGTTTTGAACACTTTGCAGTTCGTTAGATAAAGGCAAATTATATCTTTAAATTTCGATAAAATCTGGGATAAAATGTAATTTGAGATTTGTATGGATGAATAAGAATTTGTATGATTGTTGAGTTTCGGTTTAAGAATGAATTTTCCTATGGGAAATTATATGGATGTGATTGATGTAAGAAATGAGAATAAGAAAAGAAAAAAAATTCATAACGGATTTTGGAACGCCTTAGGATTCCCAACGCGACTATGATCATTCGATAAGTTTTCTTTGATTATTGTTTCCGGATGTCGGATGTGTCTGCTTTGATTTCGTTTCGCTTTGCAATCTGTTCGTTTGATTCGATTAGTATTTGCTTCCGCTTGCTTTTGCTTCCGCTTCGCTACTTTCGGATTTGTGCGCTTCCGTATTTTGTTTTCGATCCGAAATTTCCGCTTCCCTTCGTTTCTGTTTGTTTCGTTTTCCGTTCTGCTTATGTAGTTGGGTTCCGGTAACGGGATCCAACAATTATGGTATCAGAGCATAGAGTGAAAGTGTTACGTTTATTCGGTTGGGATCCGGTTCCCGGATCGGGTCCCAACATTTATGGTATCAGCGCATAGAGTGAAAGTGTTACGTTTATTCGGTTGGGATCCGGTTCCCGGATCGGGTCCCAACAATAGTGCCATTGGATAACAATTTTTTGCTACCAAAAATCGACCGGTTCGCCACTTGGCGATCTTTCCCGGTCCAGAAATTTCCGGAAATTTCCCCGAATCATTTTTCTGAGAATTAATGAAATTCCCCAAAATTATAAAACATGTAACAGTGCACTCCAAATAATTTTTCAATCACGAAAATCACCTTTTCTCCCCAAAACATATTTAGGCGATTCATCATGATTTTGCGGTCCGAAAGTTTCTTCGAAAATTCGAAAAATTCCTATAAATCCCAAAAAATGTAAAACGCCAATGACGACTCGTAATAATTTTTCAAATCCCATAACCACGTTAATCACAATAAAATGCCGTTAGGCCCATTATCGGAATGTCATGAATGCATGACCAAACAAATCAGGTGCACAAATTCATCGAGCACCGCATCAGAGATACCGACACTACTCATACATCCCTATTAGTCTCATCCTATGCCAATTTTACTATTTTACCCTTCCAGGAGGGGGTGGGATGTTACAAATAACAACACGATCCTCTCTGAAATCAACAACACAAGATTCATGTCTTTCATTATGTTCTATGTCCCCTTCCCCTTCAAAATATACAGCCTGATCTGATTCAATGACTCTAGTAGTGTGATTGGGACAATAGAATCTTGAAACTCTTGAGCCAGTACAGTAACCAATAAAATAACCTAAAATATTTCTAGGATCAAGCTTCTTCAGTTGAGGATTATAAATCCTTACCTCAACCTTACAACCCCAAACACGAAAATGCTTCAAAACGGGCTTCTTTCCTGATATAAGCTCAAAAGGAGTCTTTGGTATAGATTTACTAGGCACATGATTGAGAACATAAACAACAGTCCTCAAAACATCTCCCTACAAGAACTCTGGTAAGGTGAAGTGACTAAATATACACCTAACCATCTCCACGAGAGTACGATTTCGTCTCTTTACAATCCTATTTTGTTGAGGAGTGCCAGGCATGGTATATTGCACTTCAATTCTACAATCTTGCAAATATCTAACAAAAGGGTCAGGGTTTCTACCAATTTCATCATACCAACCATAATACTCACCACATCTATTAGATCTTACACATTTGATCTGCTTCTCAAGTTACAATTCAATAACATTTTTCAGTGCTTTAAAAACATCCAAAGATTTATATTTCTCACGCAACAATTCAATCTAACCATACTGAGAAAAATCATCAATGAAGGTGATGAAGTACCTATAGCCGCCTATGGAAATAAAAGTAATGAGTCCACAAATGTCTGTGTGAATTATCTGTAATGGTTCCTCCTTCCTAGTCATTTTCTCCATTCTTACTTTAGCTGTAAACTTCCCTTTTATGCCATCAATACAAGTGTCAAAATCAGAGAAGTCTAGATCATGTAAGATAGTTTCCTTAATCAACCTCTTTATTCTCTCCTTAGATATATATCCTAATCGTTTATGCCATAACATTGAAGATTTTTCAGTAACTCTCCCACATTTCTTTCGAACAACAATATTAACATCATCACGTGGTCGGTAAAAATGAGAAGAATTAGCAATTAGCAAAAACAATCCATTATGCATAATTGCAGAACCAACAATAGGTACTATCTTATTCAATGTTTGTTCAATTACTCTTTTACCTCCAAATGCAATCTAGGCATTGGGTTCAACAATAATGATATCCCCTAACAACAAAACAACTCCATTATTGATTATATGGAAAATGTATCCACAACCGTGTAAAACAGAAATTGAAATCAAATTCCTTCTTATAAAAGGAACATAAACAGTATCTTTCAAAAGCAAATCATGTCCACTACTTAACTTCAAGGAAACTACTCCTATGTGCTTAACATTAACATTAAATCCATCTCCTAGTTGCACCGTCAACTCCCATTTATTTGTTTTCCGCCTGCTTTTGAACTCCCGCAATGATTTCTTTACATGAATAGTTGCACTAGTGTCTAACCACCATAAATTAGGAGAAACATCAACTATATTTGATTTAAAGCAGACAAATATTTGAGGTATACAACCAGTTCTTAAACCTCACACAGTCATAATACCTATGCCCATGTTCTTGACAAAAGTTGTAGTTTCCATTAAAAAAGGCTTGGGTTTAGCTCCAGAACTCTTACCAGGCCCAGAAGATAATGCAGGTTTATCATTCCCCTTCTTCTTAAATTAAGGCTTATCCTGTTTGTTTCTATAAAATTTATTCTTGTCACCACTCTTGTGAGAAGTGTGATGAATACTGTGAGACTTTCCCTTCTTCATAGTATGCTCCTTTTGAATAAGAATGGAAATCAACTCATCAATGCTCCATTCATCTTTCTGAGCATGATAAGTAGTCCTAAGAACATCAAACTCAGATGGAAGAGATTCAAACACCTGCCAGATCTGATAATCCTCTCCTAACACAACTTTTATGGCCTTCACCTTGTTATACCAGTTCACAAGCTTCATAACATGCTCACGAACACCACCCATACCATCATACTTTGTCTTAGACAGTAAAGACAAGTAATTAGACTTTTCAGTCTTATCAAACTTCTGAAATTTTTCACCAACAACCTTGAAATAAATTTTGGCATTATTAGTTTCTGTGATGCTCTCTTTAATAGTCTTCTCCATTGTGTACATGATGGTCATCAAACAGACCTTGTTAGAACGAACCCACTTATCATATTTAGCTATATCTATAGCAAAAGTCTCAGCAGTAGGTTGTTTAGGCTCATCCTCAAGGAAAGCAACATTAACATTGGAAATTGTCAAAAAAAGGTTCAAGGATTTAAGCCAGCCCTCATAATTGATCCCATTCAACTTAATCAAAGAATTCAAAGCTGGAAATTGATACAAAGTAGGGAGATTTAGCAAATGTATCAACAACTAACAAAATTGGGCAAACAACATAGCTGGGTTCTCATGCAATTGCAATCCTGCCTAAGGATCCCAAATTATAACGCAAATCACCCAGAACATTAAATTATGCCCTAAAGTTAATATTGATAAGATACTGAAAACTTAAAGACATAATTCAATGAATTAAACCAAGCATTCGAAACCACATTGATAAAGACAAACTGATAGGATAAGTGCACCATTAACATAGTATCTAATGTATGCCCAATAACAACATCACAATATCATTTTGTAATAAGTGGTCTCACGATAGGTAAGCTCACAATTTCACAAAGTGAATGACAATAGTCCAATAACACATCCCAAGATTGCCCCATAGGTTCTAGTTAACATCACAATTACAAAATTAACCATATTAATCATATAATATAACATTATATGCATAAACTACATCCAAAATTAATTTTGGTACGTAACTACATTAACATTGAGAGTACACAAGACCCCACAAGCCTATAAAATACCATAAATAAGTAGAAAAATTTTCAAGATAAAATTAAGAGAGTATATTATATTTTTATTAATTTTAAATTCAGGAAAAATAATAATAAATATTTTCATTATTCAAAAAATTAAAAAAACATAAATTAGAACTGGGTAAGTAGAGCAAATAGGAAAAATTTGGGAAAAAAACAACCAAGGGAGCTGGCCGTACGCGACTCCACGTGCCACTATTGCGCGTGGGGAAGAGCCAGCTGGGTTGGGCTGCGTCTTCTTCACCCGGATAACTGGTATTCGGGTCACTCGACCCGGTTTGAAAAAATAGTGATATCTTGCTCAATTTTGATATATTTTCAACGAAATTGGTGTCATTAGATTCAGAATTTAACGATCTATCAAAGCCCTCAATCAATTTCATGAAAAAAGCTACTGAAAAGGTTCAGAAAAAATTCAAAAATAAAACAATTTTATAAAAGGGACAGTTCGGTTTGGTTCGAGTTTTGGGTTTTTAAAGAACAAACAGAAAATTCAACATACTTACCACACGATTTAACACCAAATCGAAACAAATCAACAACAACAAAATAGATTAAAAAATCAATTAACAAAATCGAAAACTCAAATTTTATGAAAATAAACATCTAAAAAAATACCCAAAATCAGTAACCATAATTAGGGTTAACGAAGCTCTGATACCAATTGGAGAAAAATCAACATGAAATTACAGATTAGTTTCATAATTAATCAATACAATTAGATTAACCCTATAATTGGAACATGTTAGATTTAAGAATTGGATGAACAAATACTTAGAAATTGAGGAACAATTGAGTCCATTGTTGTTTTCTGTGAAGCGAAGTGATAGAGATGCAAATGATTGATTACTGCTATTCCAAACCCTGATTAGAAACCCGTACAGTTCTCAATGGGGCGACTGTATTTAAGGTTGGCTAGTAGTAGGGCCTCCTGTGCACTGCAGAACATGGGCCAAGCCTACCTATCATAGCAAACCTATGAATATAGGCCCAATGACATGTATGAGAGAAGTATTATTGACATCTAATTAATCGGGGTTTGTACAAAATTATGTTTATTATGCTAGTCCATAAAATTATGATAAAATTCTATCACTGTCCTCCCATGTGCATGTTATCGATGCCAACGGTGATGAAAGCGCCATTTGGTGAGGCCAAGCTGGCGGCGATAGCCGTTGAGTTGAAAATACTGCTAAGAATAGCAGATATGCCTGGTCCAATGCAGGAGTTTGGGTTCCGGTGCACCAGGTCATTACTCGACACCAATCTCGAGAAGAGACCAAACCCTACTCATACTGCCATGTCTCTCAAGAAGGTACGTAAAATCTTATGAAATGTTCGAATGCTTTATTAGAGGAAGGAAAATTTTCAAATTTAGAGATACCCACTTCGAACAAGATTGAAATCACTATGAAATTGTCTTCTTTATCCTAAACTCCTTCATGTCTTTTTTGTTTCAGGAGTTTGAAGGTGTTTATGGTCCTACATGGCACCGTTGAGAATTAATTCAAATTTTTATAGTTGTTAAAGTTCCTTTAGAATAGGTCTTAGATTGTTTTAGAATAAGTCTTAGATTATCTTTAATCCTATCTTATAAGCTATATTTGGTGGCCGAAAAATCTATTTTAGTTGTTTGTATTTTGTCTATATAAGGCAACCAAGTTTAATAATAAAAGCATAGGAGTGTTACCTATTGTTTAATCTTTATCTTATCCAATCTATTCATCTTCTATTTTTTTAAAATCCCAACATGGTATCAGAACTTTCAAAGATCTTGAGGGACCTATGAGTGATTAATGTTTTGTAAGTTCAATAGAAAAGAAGGGCAATGAGAAACCAAGAAAATGAAAAGATGATGGAACGAGCCTATCTAGTGAAGGTTCTGTCATTAAAGAAAAAAGGAAATATTCAAGAAGAAACTCTTTTTTAGATTTGTTGGTAAGAAGTGCACCAAGATGTGCTTGGAGAGAAGTGCTCTAATAATTGTAGGTTAATGAGAAGGGCATCAACAAGAATTGGTGAAGAGAAGTGCTTCATATAATATTCTGAAGATTAGGAGAGAAGTGCTCCATCCTTAGAATTTTGAATTAAGAGGGAGTGTTGAGAATTAATTCAAAATTTTATAGTTGTTAAAATTCCTTTAGAATATGTCTTAGATTATCTTCGAATAAGTCTTAGATTATCTTTAATCTTTTCTTATAAGCTAGATTTGGTGGTTGAAAAATCTATTTTAGTTTTTTGTATTTTGTCTATATAAGGTAACCAAGTATAATAATAAAAGCATGGGAGTGTTACGTATTGTTTAATCTTTATCTTATCCCATATATTCATCTTCTATTTTTAAAAACCCCAACAGACATTGCATTGTTGGGAAGAGTTTTGGGTCCTTCGTCACTCACTCAAGTGGTGGATTTATGTACTTTTCAGTGGATAACCTCAGTTTTCTCATCTTCAAGATAGAGGTCCGACCATTATCTAACACTAATGCTTAACACAAAACTAAACACTAATTCTTAGAATCAAAACCTTCATTTTTATGTTATTTGAAGTTTTCAGCTTGCTGTTATGCTTATGCATCTTCATAACGTCTATGAGTGTATCATTATGAATTAGGGTTTCGATTATGGAAGGACAAGTCAAGTAAGAATTAAAGAATTGAGTCTATAATACCAATATCTTGAGATTTAAAAATGAGATAAAGATGTCTTCTTACAATACCAGTCTTTAATCTATTTTGATATCTGGCATATGATACCTTCTTTTGGAAGTTTAAAAATGTGCATTTTGAACACAATGCTTACAATAAAATAAAATATTTAAGTTTTATTATGTGAGAATATTTAAATATGAGTTCGATAAGATATAATTTAATTTATTAACTTAGATTATTTTATCCAATTTGTTATAATTAAGTCAAAAGTTGGGTTCTAACACTTTTATCCATCTCTACTATGAATCACTCCATTAGTGTGATTAAGATCCAAATCCAATTGTAGTCACCATCATGGATCCAATTTATATTTTCATATTAAAAATAAACATGGAATGTATACTAAAATTAAATATCAAATATTAAAAATTAAAATAAACTTAAAATTGATTGAAGATAGTTCATACTCCTAATCAACTTCCACAAGAAGCCATAATGCCTACAAGTCCTTTTTTCCTATAATAACAAGGATTCCTTAAAAAAAAATCGCACATTATCCTTCACCTCATGTCAAAATAAATCAGTTGCTTTTCACATCAGAATCTGCAACACAAGCTCTACATCCATGGTTTTAGGAGTGTGTGCAACCACAAATTATGATAAGTATGCTTTTTTGCCATCTTTTTTCTATAATACTCACTAGGTTATGGAACATTGCTTCTATGGTAGTGATGATACTGCCTTCATGAGAGACTTGATGTGCACTGACCATGTTCTTGGTTTCTATAGAAGGGAAAGAGTTACGAGGTCCTTCAGCGAGGTCGAGACCCGAAATTCTTCGTTCACTAGGGCTATGTTTGGTTGGACGTAAAGTTTTTAATGGAATTAAATGAAATAGAATGAAATGAAATGATTTATAATGGACTGGAACATAAATGAATTTAATATTAGAAATTGTTGTTTGTGAGAGATGGAAGGTTCATAATGTAATATAGTGAAATGTTGTTTGAATGAAGGATTTATATGTAATATAGTGCAAAGTTGTTTATCATTTTATATTACATCCTAAACCCCCTAAATTGAAGGTTTTTCATTTATACTGTTTAGGATGGAATGAGATGTAATATGAAAACCTTATCTTTCATCCCATTCTATTTTATTCTATTATAAAACCTCATCTTAAATGATGAAATAATAATATTATTAAGATATGATATATATCTGCTTATTTTAGTTTTGACATTTTATTTATTAATTGGATATATAAGATATTAATTGGACTTGGATTCAAATACATATAGTTGTTACACTTATATTTGAGAAAGAATCCTATGCTAAATTGAAGTCTATCATCTGACAAAATTGTGGCATATCATGTTTGTAATTGACAAGAGGTACTGCTAGATTTGTGGATAGGCAACAAGGGGTTTGCGTGTAATATTGGGGTTCTTGATGGTGTGTATCTTGGGTATCTCAATTGATGACAAGGGTTGGTCTCTTTGATGTGGCGTCAATTGCTTTTTTTTGTGGAAAATAAGTGAAGTTTTTTTTTGTGGTTTTCGAGTTTATGGTGATACACGGTTGATTGATTTTTGGTAGAAATATGTGTGTCTTGTGCCATATGGAGTGATTGGAAGTTCTTAATGTTGGAAGCTTGAGTGTGAAATATTGGGTGGTGTGAGTGAAGGTTATAATGTCTTGAATTTTTACTACTGTGTGTCTCTATTCTTTGAGGTACATATGTGAGTTATTATGATTTGTAATGTGGTGGATGTGGGCATGATTTTCTAGAGAGTTGGTTTTATTACGTGGGTTACTCTGTGCTGTCCACGTTTTTTGTAGTAAAATACATGAGTGTTTTGGTGAGGTTTTTCTTATGTGAAGAAAATTGAAGACAACTGAAGGTGGGTTCATACTAGCATGACCCAGCTCTTGCACTTGAAGCATTATTTACTTAGTGAAGGTTTTTGGTTGGGTGTTTAATTGATGGGTTGTGCGTGATTTGATTGTTGTTCCACATATACGGGCTGAATTGATGAAGACTCGTGAATGTCTCTTGATTTGTGTCTTTGGTGTGTTCTTATTGTTGGTGAATGAGCAAATCACGTGGTTGTAGAGTGCAGAAAATTTCAAGACAATAGTAGATTAGGTAGCTAGTGTCATTGGTGAACAACTATTAGAATAATCTTCAGAAGAGCTAAAAACTTTGGGAAGTTGTTCTTTGTTTCTTTCTCAAGTGTTTTTATTTATGTTGAATTTTATTTAATTACTTGAGTTGCTTAGTTATCATTAAACATTGTTTGAGAAATTCCTTTGTTGAATTTAGCACGAGGCGATCGTACTATTGGGTGTGAAATTCTTTTACAGATAGTGAGGATGAGAGATAGTGTTAAGGGTTGAGTGGTATTGACTCAGTAAAGTCTTGTATAAAACTATTATCGTTAGTGAAAGAATTAAGTTGGGTGAGGGCCTCGCAGACGTAAGCAAAATGTACTGAATTGCGTTACCAAATTTCTATATTGATCTGTTTAATTTTGTATTTATTTTTCTATTTTCTTTTGTGCTGAAAAATTAACAGTTGCTGATATATTTACTTTATATCTAGTAACCGGCATATACAGTTACATGTAACTACGACATAATCTTACAAGTAATTGCAGTCAAATCAGAAAGTTTGCGAAACAACCATCTCTTCGATTTGTTTCAATTATATTTCATTTCATTCTATTATAAAACCTCTATTTAAGCATAGCCAAGCTACGTTGAGTTCTGCGAATTTTGATTTGGTATCTTTACCGTTAACTAATGAAACAAAAAGGAAGAGAAGAGCAAATAAACTTTTTGTATATTACTACTAAACATACTGTACAAAATGCATATATATACATGTTGAGCTAACAAATTTTGTTGTAATTATTTACAGAGAGGTTGCATGGGTGTCCTAGTTGTTGAGGTTTGTTAGAGCTATGTATAGAATTTGTTAGAAAGGGAGTTATCTGCTATGGTAGATTGTAAATTAATTAGCTCCTGGTAGTCACGTATTACCAACATCCCCTCCTCAGTTTAAAAAATCTACGAGACCCAATTTGGCAATAGCGATAAAAATGGTTTCTGCAGAAAGAGCCTTGGTAAAACCATCGGCCAATTGTTGTTTTGAAGAAACGTGAGCAGTAACGATGAAGCCTTCCTTAACAACGTTCCGTACAACATGAAAGTCGATTTCTAGATGCTTGGCATGCTCGTGAAAGATGGGATTTTCAAATATATGAATGGCTGCTTTATTGTCACAACACAAGTATACGGAGATGTAGACTTTACCTGTAAATCCTGTAACAAATAGGAAAGCCATTGGAGTTCAAAAACTGTGCTAGACATGCTTCTGTATTTAGCTTATACGGACGAACAACTAACGGTGGATTGTTTTTAATCTTCCATGAAATCAGTGACTATGCCAAGAATATACAGTATCCAGTAGAATAGACAACTTGCCCAGTCGGAATCAGAAAAAGCTTGAAGCGAAACAGTAGTTTGAACTGGATAAAAAAGATGACAAGGTCATATGCCATTAGTGTATCATAAAACATGTACTAGTGCATCCCAATGTGGTTGCCTTGGTTCATTTTTAAACTGACTGAGATATTGAACTGCGAAAAACAAATCAGGATGAGTAAAACTCAGATAAAGCAAAAAATCGAAGGGGTTAGTAGTTTCGCAAACTTTTCAATTTTACTGTGGATGTCTTTGAGATAGAGAGAAACAACTTTCCAATAAATTCAACTCCTTCCAAGACATATCTGAAAGTTGTTCACCAAGAGTACTTCAGTAGTAAATTGTAGAAAATAGATAGGTTGCCAATTCCCCAAAAACCACCATCAATTGATGTTGAAGAGTATAATAAATATGCCTAGTTGATTCAAAAAATAATTGACATAAACACCGCAACCAACCAACGCTTAAAACATAAGAGAAAAACTCAGCATTCATATAAACAACTCAGGTTGGCGTGATCAACCAGAAGAGATTTTTTCATTAGATATGTAATTTCCTTGGCTAAAGAATCAACAACACAAGCACAAGAATCATCAGCTAAGTAATGGAAACACAAATAGGAGGCAACCATAGCTCCTACATAATCCATCGACCACACCTCTGAAAATCCAACATTAAACCTTGATTCTCACCAACATGCAACAACCACTTCCCTTTATTTTCTTCTATCCACAAAATCTACAAAATCCAGCGGTAACACTCAAAATCAATCATGCATTTTTTCCCACTTCACCGATGAGTCTTCAAACATATGTGATATATCACACCCCCTCTCAAGATAGACTACTATCTAAGATGAGATTCTTGACTATTATCCAAGATGAGATTCTTTCTCAACTAGAAGATTATCCATATGACTTTTGAATCCAAGTTAAAGTTATATTTACACAACAACTCTATCCAAAAAGCCAATTCAAGTAAGACTTCTTGATATATATTTTTTGTTATTATCTGAATATCCAATAATCAAAAATGTCAAAATTAAAATAATAGGACATAGTAAATATCCTAACACAATTGACCCACCAAACGTCGATATTTTTCAGGATTTGATAAAATAGCCCCCTCGTCGCATGACAATTTAGTACCTGGTGTTGGACCAATGGTGGTTGACAAATTAAATCCCACTTATGTTTTGATAATAATAAAATGTATAGAATTGGTTAAGAAATTATTTCAGGTATTTTGGGATTATTATTGTGCAAATCAAGATGGGCAAGTGATTAATCATTGAGGAATTAAGATGGAAGCTTCCTTATAAGTGCAAGAGACATTAATAAAGAAGATTATAGAAGATTTGATTGGATATTACCATTGAAGCCTAAATAAGTTGACTAGCACATCATAAGTTGACTTATATATCAAGATCCGAACAACATAAGTCGACTAATACATGAAGATCTGTCAACATAAGTCGACTAATAGTACATAAGTCGACTTATCGAGGACCACAAGTCAACTTACACAGCACAAGTCGACTTATTGAAGAGCGGAGATGAAATTTTACGTAAATCGTTGACACAAGTCGATTTATACACTCGACAAGTCAACTTATAGGTACAACTAATTAATTCCAACGGTTCAATTAGCCACAAATGGAAAGGAGGATGTTAAGGAACGGTCATAACAATTAGACAACGACTATATGGGTTCCCAACAGCTATTTTTCTTCAAATATAAGAGTAGATGATCAGAGAAAAAGATGAGACAAGTTCTACAAGAAAAATACTCCACTATTGCTTCATATTTTGCTCACTATTGCTCTTATCTTGAGCTTTTTTCTTCAATCTTTATATTATTTCTCTTACAATTTGAGTGACTAGTAAAAAGTCACTTGTGAGGTAGGATTTGTGCCGGAAGACAAATCAATTGTAAAGGTAGCTTGAGCTGAAAATCAAATGGTGTTAGTAGGATTTGTGCCGGAAGACAAATCAAGTGTAAAGGTAGCTTGAGCCGGAAATCAAGTGGTGTTGGTAGGATTTGTGCCGGAAGACAAATCAAGTGTAAAGGTAGCTTGAGCCAGAAATCAAGTGTGTAATAAAGTGGTTTGCAAAATCCTAAGTGGGAGCTTAGGTAGAGGACGTAGGGCTTAGCACCGAACCTCTATAAAAACAGTGTTTGCACTTCTTCCCTACTCTTTACATTTAAATTGATTTTATGTGTATTAACTTCTGATTTTATTGTAGAAAATTACGAAAAACTTTATAGATCTATTCAACCCCCCTTCTAGATCGCTAACAATTGGTATCAGAGTAGAAGTATCCAGGGATGACACACAACAATGTAGCGGAAGAAGGTAACACTAATAATCGCCCTCCGTTGTTTAATGGTTCTAACTACTCTTCTTGGAAAAATCCTATGAAGTATCATATCATAAGCGAGAGAGTAGAATATTGGAAGATCATCGTCTTCGGTCCACAAGCACCGTTGAAAGAAAATGGTGAGTTAAAAATAGAGCTGGAATACGACGACAATGATTGGAAGCAAGCCTACATCAACGCAAAAGCTATGAAGTTGATATATTGCGCTCTCACGGTTGAGGAAAGAAATCGAGTAAACTCTTGTACCAGTGCTAAAGAAATGTGGGAAAGACTTCGCATCACTCATGAAGGAACTAATCAAGTTCAAGAGACAAAAATCAACATGCTTCTCCATGACTATGAAATGTTTGTCATGAAGGAAGGTGAGTATATTTTCACTATGCTTGATCGTTTTGCAGAAATCACAAATGGATTAGGAAACCTTGGAAAGCATTTGACGGATAGAGAAAAGGTGAAAAAGATTCTACGATCACTACTGAAAGAATGAGACTCTCAAGTCACCGCTATTATTGAATCTAAGGATCTCAATCAGTTGGAATTCAATGCCCTTGTGGGATCTCTTATCAATTATGAGATCATTCTAAAATCAAGAGGAGGAAGAGGTAAGTCACAAAAGTCAATTGCTTTTAAAGCTAACACTTCTTTTGTGGATGAAAGTAATAAAAAATTAGACGAGGAGGAAGAAGATGAAGAGCTAGCAATGTATGCTAGAAACTTGAGAAAATTCAAGGGATTACTCAAAAATAGGAAGAGAGAATTACGTGGCGGAGGAAATGACAAGTATGACAAAGGGAAAAAGAAAGCTAGCCTAGTAGCCACTTGGAGTGATGATGAAGAAGCATACCAAAGTAATGATGAAAACAACTTAGCACTTATGGCAAATAGCTCCTCAACAAGTAATGATGAAGATGAGGTAACTTTCATTGATAAAGATCTTATAGATTCTTTTAATGCTTTACAAATCGATTTTGAAGAAGCTATTGAAATCAACAAGAAATTGAGAAAGAAAATAAGAGAGCTAGTTGCAGAAAATAGTGTCTTGCTTGAGACTATTGATGATTTATATTGCACTAAGGAAGATCACTCTACATGCCTTGCTGAAAAAGAAAATCTTACTTATGAGCTTGATAGACTTAGAAAGGAATTTTCATATGTGGTTGAAAAATTTGCTGGTGGGAATGA
Organism: Erythroxylum novogranatense; assembly: GCA_029891385.1. NCBI lineage: Eukaryota > Viridiplantae > Streptophyta > Magnoliopsida > Malpighiales > Erythroxylaceae > Erythroxylum > Erythroxylum novogranatense. Next base: position 89,290,032 of record CM057233.1, on the reverse strand, counting down.
AAAGTTTGAAAAGATGTTATCTTTACAAAGATATTCAATTTCTAAACATGGTTTAGGATATGATCCATTTAATAGAGATTGTTCTTTGATTTCTAAATTTACTAAAGATAGCAAAGTTGCTAAATGTGCTAGATGCTTAAAAGATGGTCATATAGAAATTGCATGCAAAAGTATTAGAAGATGTATTAATGTGAAGAAAATCTGGGTAGTAAAAGGTACAGCTCCTCCTAATGTGATTTATATGACTAACCAAAATGGACCCAAAATGGCCTGGGTACCAATGAGTAGAAAGAATGTTTCAGTTGTAGGTACAAGCAAGGAATGAAAATCTGGATGTCGACTAATTGGTGACAAGTCTGCTAACAAGTCGACTTGTGTGGGTCAATAAGTCGACCTATGATATACACAACACTATGGAAATGAATAAATTTCAGGATAAGTCGACTTATAAAAAATTGACAAGTCGACTTATGAGGGTCGATAAGTCGACTTATGGAGGTAAAACAAGTCGACTTATGTTTACACGGGTTCCATTGTTGGATTGTTATGTTATGTAATGACTTTGCATTTTCTTTGTGTTTGCTTATGAACTGCCAGTCAAATATAAGTCATCTGGGTCTTCTTTAAAAATTCTCTTTTTTCCCAAATCTCCAAAAACATATTCTCTTCTACTTTGAGATTTCTTCATGATGATGATTGTAACATCCCGTCACCGATAGGATGTGTACAGTTCCTCTTATACGTATTTTGTATACGTATTCTGCATCTGTATTTATAACCTCTGCATATTTGATAAATGTTCATCATTTCATTAGCATCTGTATGTACATGCATGTATGACAGAATTCTGACTTGTTTGTGTCATTGGAGACTTTGTGATTAACGTTTAGTGTGCTTTGATTTGTGAATTTGGAGAAATTGTGTTATTAGTGGAATTTAATATTTTAGAACTTCGATTTATGAAATTGAGGAGTCAAATTGAACATAGGCATTGAGAATTGAAAATTGGAGTATATGATAATGAGTTTTCTAATTTTGTGGAATTATAAGAATTTTTCTGGAATTTTTGGAGTATTAGGCCCGGACTGGAATAATGGCTTAGTGACTGATTTAATTGCGATTTTGGTTCCGAATTTGATTGATAATTGATATGAGATAAATTAAATTATGATTTGAGGAATTAGGGTATGAATTATTGAAATTTGGGAGAAATTAAAGTTAGAAATTGAATTGAGGTGGTTCGGATTGGACTTGTGGCAATCGAAATTGCCAAACAAGCCTTAAGGTTTCTGTATATATATAAAGCCTATGCCTTTGAAATTTGAAAGACGACGCTTGCTTCTTTTTCTGGAGAAAATTGCTTTGTTCTTTTTCTTCCCTTGCGTGGATTTCTTGGTGATTTGGAAGAGTTTAAGGCTTAATCAAGTAAGTTATTGCTTATTTATGTTTTCTATAGTTTGATTCAAGCAAGAAATTAAGTGATTGATTGTTTAGGAAGTTAGAAAGTTTCGGATGATATAGGTTAGGGTGAAATGTGATTTTGATTTGGGTGATTATGGAATAATGCTTATTTGATGGATTTGAGGTTAGAAATAAGTTGTGTTAAGTGAATAATATTGTTTTGGAGTGTTTTGAATGAATTTGGAAGGAAAGGGATCAGATTATATAAGAAGAATCTGGGTTTTCTGGCGATTCTGGGTTCGCACGCCGCGACGTGTGACGAACACGCCGCGGCGAGCGAATTTTTCCCCCACGCCGCGAGGCATGCGAGGCAGGCCGCGGCGAATGAAAATTTGTCGCACGCCGCGGCGAGACCAGACGACGCCTTGCAAGGAAGCGGGGTGATTACGCCGCAATGAGAGAGACGCACGTCTTGTCATGTGAAGAAGGGCGATGTGAGAAGTGCGTCGCGGCGAAGGAGATTGGAGCCGCGGCGAGGAGATTTGGAAATTGGCTCGCCGAGGTGTGGACGCCATGCAAGGCAGAGAAGAGAAGTCACGAGGCGAGGGATCAAGCCATGCAGCGAGGGATGCAAGTTTCCGAAATAGTGATTTTGAAAATTTGAGGTTTTGAATTTAGGGAATTAAGAATTTGATGATGCAATTAGATAGGATTGGATTTCAATTTGGAGTCTATGAATTCGAGATTTAGAGTATGAGATCGGGAAATTCAGATTCGTGTCGGAAATGTCATAACGTGCATAGTACGTACATTATTTGATATAATTGAAAATTTGATTTTGAAAATTGGTCAATTTAGTAATATTCAAATATTCTGATTTGATAGAGGCTCAAGTGGAGCGTCGCTTCTCTGACGCAGCTGAGACTTCCCGGCAGTAGCGCGGAAGTTTAGAGGTGAGTAACCTAGTTGGTTTCTCAATCTCTGATGTGCTATGTGCTTTGTATGTGAACTATCTGTGCTTCTGATTAAGTGATTCGCATGAGATAAGTTATTGAGAATTGTGAATGCATGCTAGGCATGATTAGAAATCAATAACTGACAGTTGTGACTGGAGCATATTCTGATCTGACTGGAGCTATAAGCTCATTATTGTGATAAGTGAGAAGGGATTAGTGCATACCCAGAGGGCTCTCCTATCCCTAGTGCGCGTGGGCAGTAGTGCATACCCAGAGGGCTCTCCTACCCCCAAAAATGCGATTTCTGTGTAATGTGCCCAGAAATGGGATAACTCTGACGCCCAGTCACAACACTAAAAATGAACTGGAAATCATTGTGCATTTAGTGTAACATCCCATCTCTGATGGGAAGGATATTTTGGTAAATTGGGACGGGCTTGGAGTATTGATTTTTAGCTCGGCATGAGCATACAACATATAGCCTCTATGACTGATGATTGTTTTGCATATGCACATGATAACATGCATACATGACATTTTCCTACTTAGTTTCAAATTGAGACCTTTGTGAAATTTATGGGATAGTTGTTTTGGAAAATTATTCGAGAGCGTCATAAATTGTTTCCCATTTTAGGAATTTATGTGAATTTTCTGGAATTTTTCGGTTCTTGCCCGGACCGAAAAATCGCTAAGTGGCGAACCGTTGATTTTCGGTATCGAAAATTTTATCCAATGGCACTACAATATTGTATATATTATTTTGGGATTGAAATTAGGGCCATTGGACTAGAATGGGTCAAATTGCATTAGAATCCTATTTACTAATTTGTTTTTTTGCCTAATTTGTCTTTTCTTAAACTTTACACTTGTCCTCACCATGTAATGCCCCACCATTTGTTCCTATCTTTTATTTACGGTTATTTCATTGTGAAAAAGGAAAAAACTCATTCTTCTTGCTTACATCTTCCTTCATCCAAGCTTCTCCCCTTGGTTTCTTTCTTTGATTTCTTCATTGGTTTTAAGCAAGTTCTACTCCTTCTCCTACCTTTTGCATACCATACAAGTTTAAACTTCTACCTTCCTTTGGTGAGTATCGTGTGAGAGTGGGGTGAATGGAAAGTCATGATTTGGAGTATTAAGTGAAGGAAGAAGGAAAACTTGATTTGGTAAGTTGCTTTTTTTAAAGCTTTCATTTATGCATTTAATGAATAAATTGGTTGTTAGATGCATTGATTGGTATGTATTGGTCATTAATCAAGATTTATGATAATCTATTGGCTAAATTCTTGTGTCATTAGGATGCTTATGCATGTGGTATTGGTATTGGAAGTGTTAGGAATTGAATGGAGAAGTAAAGCTGGAAAATGAATCTTTGACCCTATTGCAATGTTTTGATCATAACTAATTGTGTGGTTATGCAAATGAGGTGAGGTTTGTGCCCAAGTAAACTTTGGGATGTTGGCTTCATTTTAGTGTGAAATAGGTGTCGGTAAATTTTAATGTTAGAAGGTCGAAAATTGGCATGGAAAGTTTCTGTTTCTGGGTCTGGGAACAGTACCCGCAAATATGTCAAATGAGTTTTGCTAATTTTTCTAAATTAATTGGTATAGGATTAGGAAAATGGTCTTCATGAAAGTTGTAGCCTATTGAGTTAGCTTTCCATTACCACTGATCTTGTTAATTTTCGAGTTGTATATTGGGAGATATGAACTGATTTCTAATGACTGTTTTATGCCTTGACTGAAACCTAGTTGAATTGGCACATTTAGTGCACATTCGGACTTGGAAGGATTTTTGTAATTTTTGTGAATTGAATTGGAGTTTGAATTGTACTGAAGAGTTCTAGATGACAGATTGATTTTGAAAATGATATATGGCTTATAATTTTTGGAAGTCAGATGTGGGAGATATGGAATTTCAAAATCTGAACTTGCATTGTGATGTTAAGTACTGATTAGGTCAGTAACTTGCATAACAGATTTGAAACTGTTAGAAATCGAATTAGAGATTGAGTTCTTCATGAAACTTGAAGTTTGAGGAGTTATCTTTCAGGGACATAAAGTTTGGATTTTTCTGACTTGTGTACAGGGAGTTATGCTTGTTATAAGTGTACTGCTCAAATTGAATGATTTTAGGGACAGCAACATTGAGTGAATTAATTGACTTGTTTAGCAATGGAATTTGATTTTGGGTTATTCATGAAAGTTGTAGAGGACATTGTGAACTTATTGCGCATATTTATGTGGTAATTTTTAGCTGAATATTCAGTGAGTTCTTGAAGTTGTAAGTTACTGTCCTGTATTGATGAGTTTTGAGTAAGCAGTATCTTGGATGGGATTTTGACACCCTTAGAGGTGGAATTACTTTTATGGTCTTCTTGAGAATTGTAGAGGGTTTCTTTATCTTTCCAACAAGGTATAATGTGTATTTTCTGAATTGTGTGCTAAGATTTATGATTGTTGGAAATTTGGATTGAAAACAGGAAAAGGGCAAGGAAGTAGAGGAACCTCGTCGGATCGCGAGGCGACGCCTCGCCCTCATGAGGCGAGGTAAGTCAGCCCAGTCGCGAGGCGACGCCTCGCCTCGCGAGGCGAAGTCAGTCGGCCCAGTCGCGAGGGCGCCGCCGCCCTCATGACGAGGCCAATGGGTCGACCTCATGAGGCGACGCTCGACCTCATGAGGCAATGTATTATTTTTAGTATAATTTAATTATTTGGTATTTGGTGATTCTTTTGTCAATTTCTTTTCCGTCTGACGTCCGATGGACCTGATTCTCGAGGCATCGGATTTGTAAAATATTGAATTTCATTTTGTGAAAAATTGGAAATTTTTGGACGAGAAATTGACGTGGCCCCGGGTAATTGTTCGGTAAGCGCTGTTTTGTTTAATTGGGGACCTATAGAGGTCCGAATTGCGCACCGTCAGCGCCAGTAGGTTTCTAAATTTTAGATGAAATTTTTAGTACGGGAAAAATTAGGATTTAGGGCCGGAAATCTCATGAACATGCATTATACACTTATATGTGCATTATATTAGTTCGAATTGGATAATTAGTGATGAGATTCCTCTCTGTTTGTTATAGAGGCATATTTGGAGCGTCGATCTACCGACGTTATCGAGACTTCCAGATGTTAGCTCGGAAGTGCAGGTGAGTAACCTAGTTGGTTCCTCAACCTTTATGTGTTTAAGATTTTGCTATTATGCCATGTGGAGATAATGGAGGGTTTATGTGTATTTGACTTTGATTGATTTCGGACCATAGGTGTCTGAAATATGGGGAATGAGATAACGGTGCTATTTGTGTGTAACTGTTTGTGAATGGGAGATCTCGGACCAAAGGTTCGAGGAATGGGAAATTGATATTGAAGTGTTACTTATCCGTTTGATACATTGAATGTGACTTTTAAATGCGATATGGTATGATAAATTGGAAGAATATATGATTGAAATACGGACCAAGGTCCAAGAAATAGGAAATGGCATTGAATGTAAGTGATAGCAATAATCGTAAATGGAAATTGGAACATATGCATTCATACATAAGGACATGATCGATAAAGGCGGTTGGACCGAGCAACCATCAGATCGGGGCATATCACGCCTAACGATGTGAGAGCTTTCACCAACGCACAGACCTCGGTCCAACGTATTCGAGCCTCGGGCTCAATGTATCGTGGCTTCAAGCCCACGTTTTCAGAGCCACCGCTCAACGCAATGTGCCCAATCTTGGGACAGTTTGGCATCAGTCACAACAACGAAATGAAAATGGAACAAAGGTCACATGCGCATTGCATATATATATATGACTGTAAATGATTGGAAGATGTAAATGATGAAATTGTATGTGTATATGAAATTGGAACTGAAATGTGATAATCTGTGATATTACTGTTAATGCTACCATGTGCTAATATGATTGGTGAATGCATGAGTTGAGTGAACCATCGATGATGGTTTCTCACTGAGTTCGCAAACTCACCCAACATTGCAAATATTTTTTCAGAATCAAGAGTACCCGTTAGTGAGCCGGAGTATGATTACTACAAGAGAGTCGAGTCCGATGTCGGGATCGGTTCACGTCTGCATTTGTGTTATCTTGACTTATGTGTAAATTTTATTCCGCAAAAAATTGTCTCAATTGATTGAGGCCCTAATTGATAAATATTATTTTGGCATGTGATCTTTGATAAAGTGTATGGCTAAAAAGGGGTTTGCGTGTCGTGGGCCCAACTTATTTTTCTGATAATTGCGCACTCGATGGTTTTAAAAAAAAAAAAAGGTAAAATGTATTGACTGCTCTAGCATACCACCCTCGCGGGTCGCGGGCTTGGATATCACCGTCGATGTCGGGTTCGGGTCTCGTGGGAGTGGGATGCTACATTTGTGGTATCAGAGCCCAGAAGTACAATCTTACATGGGCTTTCTGAAACAAATGTGTCAAGTTACGTGCATTTAAGTCATGTCACGACAGAAAAGGACAAGCGATCCCAGTGTAGTATACGAGTCGCTTACATAAGTATGTCTCACTCGTTTAAGTGGTTAGAAAAGTGAGAAAAGGATAGTGTGTTAGAATGAGATGAAAGGAAGAAATGGATATTGCAAAATAGGAAAGAGTGTACGGTTTGATCGAGATGATGAATATTTATTGATATTGATGGGTATATTATGAAATGCAATATTGGAGTTATATTGGCAATATCCTTGAATATGAGATAGCTATAAAGATTATAGTTGTAAATTCATAGAGGAAAATAGAGATGTGACAATGATAAGATAAATGAAAATAAAGTGTTCTATGATATAGAAAGGTTACAACTAGGATTGATTACCATGTTAAGAGTTATAAATAAGGATTGGTGATTTGGAGTCAAAATATCATAAGTGCAAAAATCAAGAATGATTTCATATCTGTGATATTGATTTGAGTGCGGAAATATATGGGTATAATGCAATAATGAAAAGATTGGAATGTAAAACAATGAAATTGGTAGATGAAAAAGTTGTTCGGGTTTAATTGATCTGCCTAAGTAAATGCACACCTGATTATGGGAGCCCTATGTTAAGTGAAAATGTTAAACTGCAATCGATGAGTTAATGGATACTTGCTAGCCAGAATTCTTGTCCAAAAAAAAAAATTCCCTTTAGGAGTTAGAAGAAGAAATTAAAGTGTTTATAATGATCACTTGTGAATAAATTGAGATTGTAGATGGTCCTCACGAGTGAGGACGGGTGTAAACAGGAAGGTTGTTGAGTTCAGAATATATTGTCACTGTAAGTGTATATGTGATAGTGGGATTACCATCATGGGTGAAATGAATAATTTATGTGAATATGATATCAGAAGTAATTGGTGGCCTACTACATAAGCTTTGATTATAATGCCGGTAGCTCAAGTTTAAAATGAGTGAGAGTAAGGCATGAGAATACTTGTCCTGATTAATTGAGAAAGAAGTGAGACAGTTAAAGATGCTAGCATTGGTAATGAGCTTGAGGAAATAAAATGAGGGACATGAATAGAGTAAGGTCCCATGATTAAGAATTGGTACCAAAAGAGAATGGTTATCGAGAATTAAATGCAATTAAGGTATTCTTAGCAAGATGATCTATTAACGGGCACATTGATGGGACTATAGAGATATATTGTCAGATAGGATGTGATGATTAGGGTGATGATGGCAAGATAGTAGAGGGAAAGAAATTGTTTAAGTGCTCTTCAGAGATTGATCTTCATGAAGTATCAAGAGTAATCGATATGTATATTTATATAGTGAAAAAAAAAAAGGTTGATTGGTAAAGTTTTATGATTTGTATTACATCCGCGAGACTCTAGCTTAAAAAACTAAACTATGCTCTTGAAAGAGTGTACATTATGTTAATGAGATGGTTACGATTATGTAAGAGAATTCTGAATAGTAATTAAGCCTTTGAGGGATTAAATGTTCGTGTATACTTTGTGTAATTATGTTCTGAAAGTACGAGATCGATATAACGATTGTTTATTCAAGTTAGTAAGTGATCTATCACGAATAAATTGAGTTATGTGGAGAAATGAAGGTAAGGAACATGTGGCAGAATATGTTATGATGAGACAAATTAAATGAAAATTGTTCCTTATTGGAGACGTTCGATAATGAAAGAGTTATATGAGTCAACTAATGGTATAAGTTTATTGTATTACTGAAAAGGAACATGTCTCAATTGTGTTTGGAATGGATAATGGATATAAGCAAAAAAAAAAAAAATAGATGAATTAGTATAGTTGAGGAAATTGGTTGACATGCAAGTCTCTTAAGAGTGAATCTTAACCTGATTGAAGGAATAAAGGATGAATTAGTATGCGAACATGAGATATTGGGAGAATTAATCAAGATATAGGTACTGATAAAATGTGGAAGTTCAAAAGATATGGGTATGTGGAATTGGGAATTTATTAGACCTAACTAATGTTTGGATGCGTTCAAAAAAAATTGTCAAAGATTTTCTGGTTTTAACAAATTGACAAGAATAATTGAGGAAAACATGTGAATGTTATGACTGATGATCATAAGGAGACAATTGAAGAATTTACTATTTATACTGAAGTGTTCCAGTAAAGGTTATGATGTGATCTATTGACATTGTATAAAGTGATTTTATGTACCTTGGGGGTAAATATGATTCTATGGGCGGTATTATGACCGATGATTTGAAACTTGTTATACTAAGTGTGGCCTAAAAGCTTAGAGACATTAATCGTACACAAATAGTTTGGAGATGTCTATGAATATGCAAATCGATACCGATTGAGTTATTTCATGCAGTTGAATGATTTGAAAAGGATTCAACTACCGATTAATTTAAACTAAGCCAATGGCGACTTTAAGAGATTGAGCAAAGAAAGAAATAAATTCTATTGCAGAAGATCAAAATTTGGGTAATAAGGTTATCAAATCTAGTGTATTATTGAGTGTTAATAGTCGAACTGACAAAAAGGGGTAAAAAGAAAGCATTATTAGTTATGGGAATTTCAAAGTTGGTGTGCATCAAAGCGGATTGGCAAAACCCAAGTGAGGATGTAGAAATTGTAAACTGTATTGAGGAACGAGAATTAACTCCAATTGTTGAGGAAAATGATAGGTATAGTTCATATTAAGAAATATGGGGATACTCATTACGGAACTATTAGTGAAAATGTAAGGAATGATCAAGCTTTAAGTTTTAGCAAGAGTGTATTGATAGAGTAATTGAAAAGTTAAAATGGGAAATCAAATGATTATAAGTGAATGGTTCAAGAAAGCACAAGAAACAATCGAAGCGTTACGGTCTAGTAAAAGTATTGTGGAAAAGAAATTGAGGGATACCAATCAAAGTGAACAATGACATGTGGGATTAACCAACAGGCTTGACTGCTAGAGACAAATGTGAAACTGATAATTTTTGGATTGAGAGATGAAATTGATATATAGTGCAAAGGGATTATGGCATGACAATTATTATATTGGTGTCACCATTCGAATAATGTATAAGGGGTCTTACTGCCAAAAAGGAGTCGTTATCCCTATACTATGTGATCAATGCAATAACAATAAGGTGGTGACAATGAGTCGAATTGATTCACACTGAGGTTATAAATCTCATGAGATTTGTGTTTTGATAATAACGGAATCTGATAAGCGATAAATGAAATATTTTGAAGGGTATGGCCTCGACCAAAAGGTACTTAGATGGAAATAAAGGTGTAATTAAGGGAAATTGAATTAAGTGATGAGGGGCCTCATGTGATTGTGGTATGAATAGAATTATGGATTGGTAAGTTAGGCTAAAATCTAAAAGATGTTTCGGATTCACAAAGTGTTTCATAGATAGAATTGGAAATATTGTTAGGATCCGATATATATGTTATTGATAGTGATGATATTGAAAGTGACAAATTGCGCGTAATCATGAGAAAGCAGTAAATTATGTAAAGTTCGAGAAAGGAAAAGAGTAATTAATTGTTTTGATCCCCGTTCATTGACCGAATTTGGTCGTGTAGTGGAAACAGTGGGAAACAGAGGGTATTAATCAAAAGACTCCCCTACCTTCCTGATAAATCAGATATGAAATTTCGAGGACGAAATTTTTATTAGGAGGGGAGAATTGTAACATCCCATCTCTGATGGGAAGGATATTTTGGTAAATTGGGACGGGCTTGGAGTATTGATTTTTAGCTCGGCATGAGCATACAACATATAGCCTCTATGACTGATGATTGTTTTGCATATGCACATGATAACATGCATACATGACATTTTCCGGCTTAGGTTTCAAATTGAGACCTTTTGTGAAATTTATGGGATAGTTGTTTTATAGCTCCCACATCTGACTTCCAAAAATTATAAGCCATATATCATTTTCAAAATCAATCTGTCATCTAGAACTCTTCAGTACAATTCAAACTCCAATTCAATTCACAAAAATTACAAAAATCCTTCCAAGTCCGAATGTGCACTAAATGTGCCAATTCAACTAGGTTTCAGTCAAGGCATAAAAACAGTCATTAGAAATCAGTTCATATCTCCCAATATACAACTCGAAAATTAACAAGATCAGTGGTAATGGAAAGCTAACTCAATAGGCTACAACTTTCATGAAGACCATTTTCCCTAATCCTATACCAATTAATTTAGAAAAATTAGCAAAACTCATTTGACATATTTGCGGGTACTGTTCCCAGACCCAGAAACAGAAACTTTCCATGCCAATTTTCGACCTTCTAACATTAAAATTTACCGACACCTATTTCACACTAAAATGAAGCCAACATCCCAAAGTTTACTTGGGCACAAACCTCACCTCATTTGCATAACCACACAATTAGTTATGATCAAAACATTGCAATAGGGTCAAAGATTCATTTTCCAGCTGTACTTCTCCATTCAATTCCTAACACTTCCAATACCAATACCACATGCATAAGCATCCTAATGACACAAGAATTTAGCCAATAGATTATCATAAATCTTGATTAATGACCAATACATACCAATCAATGCATCTAACAACCAATTTATTCATTAAATGCATAAATGAAAGCTTTAAAAAAAAAGCAACTTACCAAATCAAGTTTTTCCTTCTTCCTTCACTTAATACTCCAAATCATGACTTTCCATTCACCCCACTCTCACACACGATACTCACCAAAGGAAGGTAGAAGTTTAAACTTGTATGGTATGCAAAAGGTAGGAGAAGGAGTAGAACTTGCTTAAAACCAATGAAGAAATCAAAGAAAGAAACCTTCAAAATCTGAACTTGCATTGTGATGTTAAGTACTGATTAGGTCAGTAACTTGCATAACAGATTTGAAACTGTTAGAAATCGAATTAGAGATTGAGTTCTTCATGAAACTTGAAGTTTGAGGAGTTATCTTTTCAGGGACATAAAGTTTGGATTTTTCTGACTTGTGTACAGGGAGTTATGCTTGTTATAAGTGTACTGCTCAAATTGAATGATTTTAGGGACAGCAACATTGAGTGAATTAATTGACTTGTTTAGCAATGGAATTTGATTTTGGGTTATTCATGAAAGTTGTAGAGGACATTGTGAACTTATTGCGCATATTTATGTGGTAATTTTAGCTGAATATTCAGTGAGTTCTTGAAGTTGTAAGTTACTGTCCTGTATTGATGAGTTTTGAGTAAGCAGTATCTTGGATGGGATTTTGACACCCTTAGAGGTGGAATTACTTTTATGGTCTTCTTGAGAATTGTAGAGGGTTTCTTTATCTTCCAACAAGGTATAATGTGTATTTTCTGAATTGTGTGCTAAGATTTATGATTGTTGGAAATTTGGATTGAAAACAGGAAAAGGGCAAGGAAGTAGAGGAACCTCGTCGGATCGCGAGGCGACGCCTCGCTCATGGCGAGGTAAGTCAGCCCAGTCGCGAGGGCGACGCCTCGCCCTCGAGGCGAAGTCAGTCGGCCCAGTCGCGGGCGCGCCTCGCCTCGCGACGAGGCCAATGGGTCGACCTCATGAGGCGACGCCGCCCCTATGAGGCAATGTATTATTTTTAGTATAATTTAATTATTTGGTATTTGGTGATTCTTTGTCAATTTCTTTTCCGTCGACGTCCGATGGACCTGATTCTCGAGGCATCGGTTTGTAAAATATTGAATTTCATTTTGTGAAAATTGGAAATTTTGGACGAGAAATTGACGTGGCCCCGGGTAATTGTTCTAAGTTACTGCTTTGTTTAATTGGGGACCTATAGAGGTCCGAATTATGCACCGTCAGCCTGAGGTTTCTAAATTTTAGATGAAATTTTTAGCACGGAAAAATTAGGATTTAGGGTCGAAATCTCATGAACATGCATTATACACTTATATGTGCATTATATTAGTTCGAATTGGATAATTAGTGATGAGATTCCTCTCTGCTTGTTATAGAGGCATATTTGGGCCGATCGATCGACGCGTCGAGACTTCCAGATGTTAGCTCGGAAGTGCGGTGAGTAACCTAGTTGGTTCCTCAACCTTTATGTGTTTAAGATTTTGCTATTATGCCATGTGGAGATAATGGAGGGTTTATGTGTATTTGACTTTGATTGATTTCGACCATAGGTGTATGCAAATATGGGGAATGAGATAACGGCGCTATTTGTGTGTAACTTGTTTGTGAATGGGAGATCTCGGACCAAAGGTTCGAGGAATGGGAAATTGATACCGAAGTGTTACTTATCCGCTTGATACATTGAATGTGACTTTTAAATGCGATATGGTATGATAAATTGGAAGAATATATGATTGAAATACGGACGAAGGTCCAAGAAATAGGAAATGGCATTGAATGTAAGTGATAGCAATAATCAGTAAATGGAAATTGGAACATATGCATTCATACATAAGGACATGATCGATAAAGCGGTTGTGACCGGAGCGACCATCGATCGGGGCATATCACGCCTAACGATGTGAGAGCTTTCACCAACGCACGGACCTCGGTCCAACGTGTTGAGCCTCGGGCTCGATGTATCGTGGCTTCAAGCCCAATGTTTTCAGAGCCACGGCTCAACGCAATGTGCCCGTTCTCGGGGCGATTTGGTATAGCAGTCACAACAACGAAATGAAAATGGAGCAGTGTCACATGCGCATTGCATATATATATATGATTGTAAATGATTGGAAGATGTAAATGATGAAATTGTATGTGTATATGAAATTGGGCTGAAATGTGATAATCTGTGATATTACTTGTTAATGCTACCATGTGCTAATATGATTGGTGAATGCATGAGTTGAGTGAACCATCGATGATGGTTTCTCACTGAGTTCGCAAACTCACCCAACATTGCAAATATTTTTTTTCAGGAATTGAAGAGTACCCCGTTAGTGAGCCGGGAGTATGATTACTACAAGAGAGTCGAGTCCGATGTCGGGATCAGTTCACGTCTGTATTTGTGTTATCTTGACTTATGTGTAAATTTTTATTCCGCAAAAAAAATTGTACTGAATTGATTGAGGGCCCTAATTGATAAATATTATTTTGGCATGTGATCTTTGATAAAGTGTATGGCTAAAAAGGGGTTTGCGTGTCGTGGGCCCAACTTATTTTTCTGATATTTGCGCACTCGATGGTTTTAAAAAAAAAAATGGTAAAATGTATTGACTGCTCTAGCATACCACCCTCGCGGGTCGCGGGCTTGGATATCACCGTCGATGTCGGGTTCGGGTCTCGTGGGAGTGGGATGCTACATTTAGTCTGTGATTATGCTGTGAATGTGATATGGAATTAATTGAAACTGTGTGATTATGATTGTATGAAATTCTGATTTATGATTCGAAATGTGATATGTGTTGCTTTGTACGCGATTCTGCGTAATGCATAAATTGGGTAAACCATCGATGATGGTTACTCATTGAGTATCGCAAACTCACCCAAATTGTGACTATTTTTCAGGACAACGGTAGTGAGACTTCTAGCTCCAGATTTTGGGACTTTTCCTTTTGTGTGTGCCGGCGAGAGGAGCATGGCCCACAGGTCGGTCAGCTGGGGATCCTTTGGGATATTTGGGGATGACCTAGATAGGAGCTATTATTGTTTATTTTGGCTCTGTATATTTGTAATGATGACAGAAGTATGGTTTTCAGAAATGAGATAAGAAGTACTCTTTTGGTTTCAAAATTTTAGTGAATGTGATCATTACTGCTTAAATTATTGATGCCATGAGGTTTATTAGAAGTGATTGTTTGGTAGTGCACCCTCATCGTAGAATATGTATCGGTATAACCTACGGGCGTCCCGGTGTATACTCTATGGTAAGGGGGCACTACATTGGTGGTATCAAAGCATGGTTTGGCATCTTTTGGGCATAGTGTATTTTAGGCCTGAATCTTTATGAGAAAAGCAAGAAATTGATCAGAATTGTGATTTTATTGTAGGTCATCCGTTTTTGGTGATCAGGTAGATCACTCAGCTGACCAAGGATCAGTAGGAGCTAGTAGAGAGTCCTCTGTGCCTTTGTATGAGCAAAGCGACCTCTGTGGTTCCCATGAGGCGGAACGGAGGTATGATCGTCTGCGTGGCGAGGAGTCGTGGATTTCTTTGGTAGCATGCACTCGCCGAGGCCGAGGGTTGGTTAGAGAGGACCGCGGGTCCTGACCGATGGATTGTGACCCCGATGAACGCAACGACTATCTTGTTTCTTTGCTTGTGGTCCAGCCAGATCGGTGGTGGAAGATCTGCAGGGAGTTCCACGGCACTGTGTTTTGACTTGGCGGATTTTCCGAGAGCTTTCGAGATAATTATACGCCCAGGGTTTATATGGAGATGAAGATGCAGGAGTTTCTGGATTTGAGACAGGGGTCTATGACAGTGGCCGACTATGAGGTCCGATTTAATGAGTTGTCGGCGTATGCATCTGTTCTGATTTCTTCTGAGGCAGATAGGTGCCGGAGATTTGAGGGAGGGCTGAATCTGGATATTCGTACCAGGTTAGCCCGGTCTGACATGGGCACCTTTGGAGCCGAGGTCGATTCTTTGTCAGATCGGCGACTCTTGAGGCAGAGCCGAGTTGAGATTGGTCAGGGATCTCAGAGTAAGAGATCCAGTGATAGTTAGGGCAGCTCAGGTAGGAGCTTTAGCCGACGCCGAGGCGTGCTCAGATTTTGGAGGTCCTGACGGTCTGGTTGGTTCGAGAGGTAGATTTGGGCGGTCGGGTGGCGGTGGTAGTGGTCGAGGCTCCGGCCAGCTTCCTCCTCTGTGCGAGTTTTGTGAGAGGAGGCATAGTGGGGAGTGCTGGAGGTTTACTGGAGCTTGTTTGAGATGTGGCTCGATGGAGCATCAGATCCGGCACTGTCCAGAGATTTTGGGAGCTCAGTCTGCTTCGAGTGGGAGAGCTGGTAGTAGCACGACTGTGCAGCAGAGCCGCGGTAGTGGACCTGGATTCAGGGGCAGAGGCAGAGCTCGGAGTGGAGCTGGAGATTCTTTTGTGGGGTCGGAGAGTCGGGGGAGTCGGCCGCAGTCGCAGGCCAGGGTCTACGCCATGACCAGGCAGGAGGCCCAGGACTCTCCAGATGTGGTTGCAGGTTTGCTTCTGCTCTCTGATATAGAGGTGTATGCATTGATAGATCCAGGGTCCACGCATTCATTTATTGCACCGCATGTGGCATGTAGATTGTATGTGCATAGAGAGATGCTTCAGTATGGGTTGCAGGTGAGTACACCTTTGGGTAGTACCACTGCTTTAGGCGAGATTTGCAGGGGATGCCCGATTCGGGTAGATTCAGCAGTATTGAGTGCAGATTTGATAGTGTTGCCCCTTCGAGAGATTGAGGTGATTTTGGGGATGGACTGGCTCACTGCCCATAGGGCGATTATGGATTGCTATACCAAGGAGGTTGTGTTAGAGTCTCCTGGTCAGCCGAGGGCTGTTTTTCGAGGTGTTAGTCAGGCAGTGCCAGCCAGGATGATCTCTTTTATGAGTGCTTTGAGGTTGATGAGAGGTGGCTGTGAGGCTTATTTGGCGCATGTAGTGGATTCTAGAGTGCAGCAGAGTTTGCAGGATGTCCCTGTGATTAGAGAGTTTCCCGATGTGTTTCCCGAGGAGTTACCGGGGTTACCGCCGGATCGGGAGACGGAGTTCGAGATTGACCTCGTTAGGTACCGCTCCTATATCGATACCTCCGTATAGGATGGCACCGGTGGAACTGAGGGAGCTTAAGGCTCAGTTGCAGGAGTTGTTGGATAAGGGATTTATCAGGCCGAGTGTTTCCCCGTGGGGAGCTCCGGTATTGTTTGTGAAGAAGAAGGACGGGACTTTGAGGCTTTGCATCGATTATAGGCAGCTTAATCGGGTTACTGTTAAGAATAAGTACCCACTGCCTAGGATCGATGGTCTCTTTGATCAGTTGCAGGGAGCTCGGGTGTTTACCAAGTTAGATTTGAGATCCGGTTACTATCAGTTGAGGATCGCAGAGGCCGATGTGCCTAAGAGTGCTTTCAGGAGCAAGTATGGGCATTACGAGTTCTTAGTGATGCCGTTCGGGTTGACTAATACCCCGGTAGCCTTCATGGCCTTGATGAATAGGATCTTTCAGCCATACCTGGATCAGTTTGTGATAGTGTTCATTGACGACATTTTGGTGTATTCGAGGTCTAGACAGGAGCATGCGGAGCATCTGAGAGTTGTGTTTCAGATTATGAGAGATAGGCAGCTTTATGCCAAATTCACTAAGTGTGAATTTTGGCTGGATGAGGTGGTGTTCCTAGGCCACATTGTATCTAGTGAGGGTATCCGGGTGGATCCTCACAAGATCGAGGCAGTGAGGAGTTGGGAGATTCCGAGGAACGTGTTAGAGTTGAGGAGTTTCCTCGGATTAGCAGGATATTACCGGAGGTTTGTCGAGGGGTTCTCTATGATCTCAGCCCCGTTGACAAAACTTCTGAGGAAGAGTGTGGCCTTCAGATGGACAGATGAGTGTCAGAGGAGTTTCGATGAGTTGATACATCGGTTGACTACGGCACCGGTGTTAGCCCTGCCATCTGGATCAGGAGGTTTCGAGGTTTATAGTGATGCTTCGCAGCAGGGTTTAGGCTGTGTGTTGATGCAGCATGGGAGAGTGATAGCATATGCCTCGAGACAGTTGAGAGCCCATGAGGGTAATTATCCTGTGCATGACTTGGAATTAGCGGTCAGGTGTTTGCTCAAGATCCGAGACATTATCTCGTATGGGGAGACGTTCCAGATCTTCACCGATCATAAGAGTTTGAGATATTTGTTGAGTCAGCGAGAGCTGAATCTGAGGCAGAGGAGATGGTTAGAGCTGCTTAAGGATTACGACTGCACTATCGAGTACCACCCAGGGAAGGCCAATGTGGTGGCCGATGCACTGAGTAGGAGATCGCATGGTAGTGCAGCTCAGATTCAAGTTTCGAGGTTGTCATGCTTAGTTCATGTAGCACCCCTTACCATAGGAGATGTACCGGAACGCCCGTAGGTCATTTCGATACACACCCTACGATAAGGGTGCGCTACGAACAAACTACCAACTCCACATGGCATCAATGTATTATAAAGCAGTAGTATGGAATTCACTAATTTTTTAAGACATAACTTTCTCATTTCATATCCTTAAAGCCAGAATTTATACAACTGAAAGTTGTCTGTACATGTCTCCAAAAGGAAAACAAGCAGAAAGCTAACTAGGTCATCCCTCCAAAAGTGCCAAATGACCGACACATGTGCTATGACTTCTCTTGCCAACTCAATCTACACGGCAGAAAAGTCTATCCGAGCTATGAGTCAACTGTCTCGGTCCTGAAAAATAATTTGCAATTTTGGGTGAGTTTATGAACTCAAGAGGAACCATCATCGATGGTTCACCCAATTCATGCATATACACAGAGTCACATAATTATTTCACCAAATCACATTCAAGAATACCACGTAATTATCATATCACCAATGGAACCAATTTAAATGCATATGAAATGTATATGAGACGCTTTTCCAGCTTTATTACATTGTTGTGATGGAAGCTGGCTCGTCCCATTAAGGCGATACTCGGTGAGCCATAGGCTCAGATCACCAGGCTCGAGGCCCAATCACGCTGAGCTATAAGCTCGTTGGTCGCTTCCGTCACAACCGCCAATTCTCGATCATGCCAAGTTATGCATGAAATGCATATGTCCAATATATCCAAATCAATAGCGATCGATCCAAATTCATATAAGACACTCATAGGCAATCCCATGAAATTCATACATAACACTCCTATATCACAGTTCGGATATTTGAGACACCTATGGTCCAAATCAAGCAAATCAAACACATATAATCCTCCATTATCCCCACATGGCATAGTTGCAAAATAGTAAACACATAAAGGTTGAGGAACCAACTAGGTTACTCACCTAATAACTTCCGCTAATGCCGGAAGTCTCCGCAACGTCCGTGGAACAGCGGTCCAATGAGCCTCTATAGCAATTGAAATAAATTCACATTACCAATCAGATAATTAAAACGATCAAATAATGCACATGGAATCCTTAAAACGTGTATAATGCATGTTCATGGCATTCTGCCCTAATCTAAATTTTCTCACCACAAAATCCGCCTAAAATTAGAAAACTATAGGCGCCGACGGTGCATAATTCGGACCTCTATAGGTCCCCAATTAAATAAAATAAAGATTACCGAACAATTATTCGGGCCACGCCAATTTCCGCCTAAAATTCCCAAATTCTCACCAAATGAAATTAAATATTCTACTAATCCGATGCCTCAAGAATCAGGTCAATCGGACGTCGGACGGAAAAGAAATTGACAAAAGAACGATCGGATCACTAATGCCAAATAATAATTAACAATAATAATATATATATATATTATTCACCTGCCGCAGGGGCGAGACGTCGCCTCTTGCGAGGCTGTCTCATCTCGCCTCGTCATGAGGCGGCGGCGCCCTCGCGATCGGGTCAATTCTCTCGCCTCGAGGGCGAGACGTCGCCTCGCGATCCGTGAGTTTCCCTACTTCTTTGCCCCTTTTTTCCAGATTTCAATCTTAATTTTCAATTACTCTAACTTTTAGCACACAAATCAGAAAAATACCCACTATACCTCATTGAAAAGCTTATGAAAAGCTCTACAACTCTCAGAAGACCATAAAATCAATTCAACCTCTAAGGGTGTCAAAATCCCATCCAAGATACTGCTTACTCAAAACTCATAGATATAGGACAGTAACTCACAAATGCGAGGACTCACTGATTAATCAGCTAAAATTACCACATAAATATGCTCAATCAGTTCACAATGTCCTCTACAACTTTCATGAACAACCCAAAATCAGATTCCATTGCTAAACAAGTCAATTAATTCACTCAATGTTACTGTTCCTGAAACTATGCAATTTGAGCAGTAACTTTATAACTAACATAACTCCCTGTAGACAAGTCATTAAAATCAGAGCTTTATATCCCTGAAAAGATAAAATCCCAAACTTCAATTCTTCCTGAAATAACCAAACTCCAATTCAGCCTCTAACATTTTCAAATCTGTCATGCAAGTTTCTGACCTAAACAACACTTAACATCACAATGTAGGTCCAGATTTTGAAATTCCATATTTCCCACATCTGACCTCCAAATATTATAAGCCATATACCATTTTCAAGATCAATCTGATATCTAAAACTCTTCAGTACGATGCAAACCCCAAATCAAATCACAAAAATTCCTAAAATTCCTCCAAACCCGAAAGTGCACTAAATGTGCCAATCCAGCTAGGTTTCAGCCAATGCATAAAAACAGTCATCAGTAATCAGGTCATATCTCCTAACATACAACTCGAAAAATTGCAAAATCAGTGGCAATGGAAAGCTAATTTAATAGGCTACAACTTTCATTAATACCATTTTCCCTAACTCCAAACCAATTAATTGAGAAAAATCAGAAAAATTCATTGAACACATTTGCGGATACTGTTCACAGCCAACAAAACAGAAACTTTCCATGCCAATTTTCGACCTTCTCACATTATAATTTAATAACACCTATTTCACACTAAAATGAAGCCAACATCCCAAAGTTTACTTGGGCACAAACCTCACCTCATTTGCATTTCTACACAATTAATTATGATCAAAACAGTACCATAGGTTCAAAACTCAATTTCCAGCATTCAACATTAATCTAACTCCTTTCACTTCTAACATCTATAACACTTCACTAAGCCTCAAATTTTACCTCTAATTCATCCACAAGCTCAAGCTCATTTCAACATACACTTCTAGAATTATACATAATTGGCAGCAACCACACAATTCATCTTCCTAAAGGTTTTCCATTCATCTAAGCTAACAAACTCAATCCAAATTCAAGGAAAACTATAATCATTTATTCATCATTCATTCATCCATACACAAGCACATAATTACACCCATTAAAACCTACCCCTATGGTGAGCAAGTACATGCATAAATGCTCTCCATGCATGCCTCTAACTACCAAAAGAAAAGCAATATAAACATAAATACTCACCAATAAGTTGCAAGCTCTAGTTTCCTTCAAGTTCACACCAACTTCTACTTCAATCTTCCAAGCTTTACTCAATTCCTTACCTCTCACCAATACCCACGAATATCACTCCCCCAAACATACAAACCATCATCTTTACAAGGCTTCAACTAGGTCTTGGATAAGCACTAAGAAGAAACAATTATAAAGCAAAGGAGGATGGGAGGAAGGAGAAGACCATCGCATAAGGAGAAAAAAAAATCAAAGAAGTTTGCAAGGTTTGGATGACAACGAATAATGGTCTTCCAAAGGACATTTCTTTTACTTAAACAAGTAGAAGAGTCGTAGATGATAAGTATAAGAAGACAAAAGTCTTCAATGGAGATGACACTTGGCATATTAAAGGAAAAAACAAAAATGAACTTAATTTACATAAGTTAATCCTAAACTTTACTCTAATTTAATCTTAATCCAATTTATGCTAATGGTCCCATAACAATTCCCATAATTATTTATTCACTAATCTCATGCCATTAGGCAATCTTTTTCAGTACAGAAAAGCTCACTCGATCGACCGCTTGAATTTTCCTATCCGAAAGAACCCTAAAAATTTCAGAAAAATTCTCATAAATCTCTAAAAATGTAAAACAAATTATGGCGCACTCCAAATAATTTTTCAAAAGCCATTGTCCCATAAATTTAACAAAAGAACACAATTTAAAACCTAAGCCGGGAATATCATGAATGCATGTTTACTCTGTGTATGTGCAACCAAATCCATAATCATAAAAGCTATATGTCAGAGTTCATGCCGAGACCTAATGCAATACTTCTAACTCATCCCAATTTACCAAAATAACCCTTCCTATGGGAGTTGGGATGTTACAATTCTCCCCTCCTAATAAAAATTTCGTCCCCGAAATTCTTACCCGATTGATCGAAAAGATGAGGATATTGTCTCCTCATATGCTCCTCGGTCTCCCAGGTAGCCTCCTCAGTCGAGTGGTTCCTCCAAAGAACCTTCACCAAAGGAATACTCTTATTTCTCAACCGCTTAATCAGGACCCGACAATCAATCGCTCCTCTACATAACTCAGACACTCGACACCTCAATCTCCCGAGCCGGAATCACATGAGTCGGATCGACCGATATCTGGAGCATACTCACGTGGAAGACGTCATGCAACCGGGACATCTCACTCGGCAAAGCTAACCGACAGGCCAAAGGTCCTATCCTCTCAAAGGATCTCATACGGACCAATGTACCTAGGGCTCAACTTGCCCTTCTTGCCAAATCTCAAGACACCTCGCCACGGTGACACCCAGAAGAAAACTCGTCACGCCTACATCATACTCCATCTCCTCCTATCTTTGATCCACATAGCTCTTACGCTTATCCCGAGCCGCTTGATGCGACTCAATCAACCTTCACCTTATCAACAAGATCCTGAATCACCAGACCCTCAATCATCCTCACCCCTTCCTCATCCCAATACAGAGGCGATCTACACGGTGCGCCCATAAAGTGCCTCATATGGTGCCATCCCGATGCTACTTGTGAAAATGGTTATTGTATGCAAACTCAATCGTGGCTGAATCGATCCCATGCTCCTCTGAACTCCAATACACATGCCCAAGCATATCCTCAACAGTCTTAATAGTCCTCTCACTCGCCCATCTGTCATCGAGGATGAAAAGTCATCTTCAAGTTCACTAGTCCCCATAGCGATCGCAAACTCGCCGTAACCTCGAAGTAAATCTGGGATCCCCATCGACACTATCGACATCGGGACCCCATGCAGCCTCACTATCTCACCACATACTTCGGGCCAATGATCCATGGTATTAGTCTCCTCATCGGCAAGAAATGGGCCGATTTATCAACCGTCCACTATGACCCAGATAGCATCATCTTTGCCTCGGCGTCTAGGCAACCCCATAATGAAATCTATAGTAATTGCTCCCATTTCCACTCCGGAATGGGCAACGAATGAAGCTTCCCTTCGGAGCTCGGTGCTCGGCCTTAACTTTTGCACGCCAAACATCCGGATACAAACTCCGCTACCTGCTTCTTCAAGCCAGGCCACCAGAAATGTTGCTTAAGAGTGTTATACATCTTGGTAGTACCAGGATGCATAGCATAAGTGGCCATATGAGCCTCCTCCAATATCTCTCGCCTCAGATCATCCACATCAGGCACACAGAGCCTCTGTCCTAACCATAAAGTCTCGTCTCTCAAAACAAAACCCAACTCGAATCGCTTTTACTCTCCATCGGCCTCACCATAACAGGATCCTTGTCACGAACTCTCTGATCCTGTCCAGTAGCATCGGTCTCAGTCTCAAAGTAGCCAATAACACTCCATCCCGATCCAGATTCAACTGCACATTCAAAGCCCTCAACTGAATCAAATTAGGCAACCTCATTGCCTGAATCTGAGCTGTACTAGAATGTGACTTTCTACTCAGAGCATCAGCCACTACATTGGCTTTCCCCGGGTGATACTCGATGGTGCAATCATAATCCTTCAGTAACTCCAACCATCTCCTCTGTCTCAAATTTAACTCTCTCTGGCTCAACAGGTACCTCAAACTCTTATGGTCCATGAAGATCCGAAAGGTCTCACCATCTGTAATGCCTCCAAATCTTCAAAGGCAAACACAACCGCAGCTAATTCCAAATCATGAATGTGATAGTTTACCTCATGAGATCTCAACTGCCTCGAGGCATAGGCAATGACTCTACCATGCGCATCGTAACACACCCCAATCCTCGATGTGATGCATCGCTATACACCTCAAATCCTCCAGGTCCAGATGGAATAGCCAACACCGGCATGAGTCAACCGATGTTTTAGCTCCTCAAAACTCTTCCGCACTCCTCGGTCCATCCGAATGGCACATTCTTCCTCGAAGTTTTGTCGAGGGCCGAGATCAATGAGAACCCTCGACAAACCTCCGTAATAACCACCAATCCGAGGAAACTCCAATCTCGTGCACATTCCTAGAGCTTCCCATTTCAAAGACCCTCTACCTTACTCGGATCCACCAATACCCTCTCCACCACTATATGCCCCAAAAGATCACCGATCCAGCCAAAATTCACATTTGCTGAATTTGGCGAACAATCTCTCTCCTCATCGTCTGCGTAACACAATCCTCAAATGTTCACTATGCTCCTGCTCTATCCCTCGAATACACTAGGATGTCATCAATGAAAACTATAACAAACCGATCCAGTAGGGCTGAAATACCTTATTCATCAAGGCCATAAAAGTCTGCGGGGCATTTGTCAACCCAAACGGCATCACTAGAAACTCGAATGCCCATACCGCCCTAAAGGCGCCTAGGCACATCGGCCTCTGCAATCTTCAATCGATAGTAACCAGATCGCAGATCTAATTTGGTAAATACCGAGCCCCCAAGAATCGATCAAACAAGTCATCAATCCTAGGCGGTGGTACTTATTCTTCTGATCACCCGATTCACCGCCTATAATCGATGCACGCCTCAAAGTCCCATCCTTTTCTTTACAAACAAAACTGGAGCTCCCATGGTGAGACACTAGGTCTAATAAACCCTTCTCCAAAGAACTCCTCGCAATCGAACCTTCAACTCCCTCGCCCACAAAGCCATCCTATATGGAGGTATAGATATAGAGCGGTACTGAACGAGGTCAATAGTAAACTCGTCTCCCGATCCGGCCAAGCAAACCCAGAACTCATCAGAAACACATATGGAAATTCCCTAACCACGGAATATCCTCAAGTCTCTCGCCAACTCGTGTCAATCACATGAGCAGATATGCCTCACGACCTCCTCGCATCAATCTCGGGCACTAAGGAAAGAGATCATCCGGCCGGCATCGCAGCTAACTCCTCGAACACCGCTTAGGTGACCAGAGACTCCAACACAACCTCCTTGGTATAGCAGTCCATAATAGCCCTATGGGCCGTCAACCACCCATCCCGTAATCACATCGATCTCTCTCGAGGTAATACTATAAGGTGCGCCTCAACACCGCTGATCAATCTGGATCAAGCATCCTCGCACCTCTCCCAATGCAATAGTAGTACCTAGAGGTGTACTCACCTCTAGCCCATACAAGAGCCTTTCCCTATCCCCATGCAACCTAGATGCCATATGAGGTGCGATAAAGAATGCGTGGATCCAGATCCAAAGAATGCAAACGCCTCAATATCGTAAATAAGTAACATACCACCACAACATCGGGGAATCTGGGCCTCCCGCCTCGTCATGGCGTAGACCACGGCTCAGGATCGTGGTCGGCCGCCTCACCCTCGGTCCTCACAAAGGATCCTCTACTCTACCACGGCCTCTACCTCGGCCTCTCGCACCGATCCACGTCCGGATCCACCCACTCTACTCTGGCATGCAGGTGGTGCTCCCACTCGCCACTACCAACAGATGAGCTCCCAATGTGGTCAAGGGCAATCCAGAATCGATGATCCATGGAGCCGCATTTAAGGCAAGCTCCAAATAATCGCCAAGACTCTCCAAAATGTCTCTTCTCACAAGGTGCTCACGTAATGGGGCATCTGCCCAAAACCTCTGCCACTACCATCGCCATCGCCACCAGATAAATCTACCTCTCGCCCAAAACCAGATATGCGACCCTCCTCAAGATCTAAAGGTCCCGCTCTGGCGCTGCTAAAACTCCTACCAGAGCTACCCCGACCGCACTAACTCTCTTTCCTCCGGACCCCGACCCATCTCTCGATTGTCTCTCGTCTCACAATCCGCTACTCTCAAAGAAGCAGCTCTCAACTCTATAAAAGAGCCCATATCGAACGAGCCATCCGGCGGATCTCCAAATTCAACCCCATCTCAAACCTCCGCACCTATCTGTCTCAAGAGAAACCACAGAGTCCGACACCCCATCAACTCATTAAACCTCACCTCGTACTCTCCATCATCATCCTACCTGCCTCGGCTCCAAGAATTCCTGCATCTTCATTTCCAGATACACCTTGGGCATATAGTTATCTCGAAAGTCCTCAAAAGTCCGCCCATGTCAATGGCAAGGCACAGTGGTACTTGCCTTAACAGTCTTCCACCATGTATAAGCCGGGCCTGCAGAAGAGATCTTGCATAATCGAACCTCTCATCGTTTCGCATTCCATCCGATCGAGAACTCTCTCGATCCTCTCCACCAACTCTCACCTCGGTGGGCCGGAGTGCATCAGACGCCATAAAGTCGACAAATTTCCTCGCCACGCAACAAATCATATCTCCTCTCCCGTCTCACGGGACTCTAGAGGTAACTCCTCGATCGAGGCACCGAGGACTCTCTCGCTAGCTCCAACAGATCCTCGTCACCGGTTGATCTATCGATCACCAAATACGGATGACCTATAACAAACAAGAACTCGATCGGTATACGCTTCTCACAATAATTCAAGCCTAATTATATACTAGTCCCAACAGATGCCAAACCATGCTCGATACCACCTAATGTAGCACCCCTTACCATAGAGATGTACCTAACGCCAGAGGTCATTTCGATACACACCTACGATAAGGGTGCGCTACTGAACAAACTACCAACTCCACATGGCATCAATGTATTATAAAGCAAGAGTATGGAATTCACTAATTTTTTAAGACATAACTTTCTCATTTCATATCCTTAAAGCGATAATTTATACAACCGAAAGTGTCTCAGACATGTCTCCAAAAGGAAAACAAATGAAAGCTAACTAGGTCATCCCTCCAAAAGTGCCACCGACCGACCAGTGCCATGACTTCTCTTGCCAACTCAATCTACACGGCAGAAAAGTCTATCCGAGCTATGAGTCAACTGTCTCGGTCTGAAAAATAATTTGCAATTTTGGGTGAGTTTGCGAACTCGGTGAGGAACCATCATCGATGGTTCACCCAATTCATGCATATACACAGAGTCACATAATTATTTCACCAAATCACATTCAAGAATACCACGTAATTATCATATCACCAATGGAACCAATTTAAATGCATATGAAATGTATATGAGACGCTTTTCCGCTTTATTACATTGTTGTGATCGAGCGCTGGCTTGTCCCATTAAGGCGCATTACTCGGTGAGCCATAGGCTCAGATCCTTTAATGGGCTCGAGGCCCAATCACGTTGAGCTATAAGCTCTCTTGGTCGCTCCGTCACAACCGCCAATCATCGATTACGCCATGCATGAAATGCATATGTCCAATATATCCAAATCAATAGCGTATCAGATCCAAATTCATATAAGACACTCATAGGCAATCCCATGAAATTCATACATAACACTCCTATATCACAGTTCAGATATTTCAGACACCTATGGTCCGAAATCAAGCAAATCAAACACATATAATCCTCCATTATCCCCCACATGGCATAGTTGCAAAATAGTAAACACATAAAGGTTGAGGAACCAACTAGGTTACTCACCTAATAACTTCCGCGCTAATGCCGGGAAGTCTCCGCAACGTCCGTGGAACGGCGGTCCAACCGAGCCTCTATAGCAATTGAAATAAATTCACATTACCAATCAGATAATTAAAGCGATCAAATAATGCACATGGAATCCTTAAAACGTGTATAATGCATGTTCATGGCATTCCGGCCCTAATCTAAATTTTCTCACCACAAAATCCGTCTAAAATTAGAAAACTATAGGCGCCGACGGCGCAATTCGGACCTCTATAGGTCCCCAATTAAATAAAATAAAGGATTACCGAACAATTATTCGGGGCCACGTCAATTTCCGGTCCAAAAATTCCCAAATTCTCACCAAATGAAATTAAATATTCTACGAATCCGATGCCTCAAGAATCAGGTCAATCGGACGTCGGACGGAAAAGAAATTGACAAAAGAACGATCGGATCACTAATGCCAAATAATAATTAACAATAATAATATATATATATAATTATTCACCTGCCTCGCAGGGGCGAGACGTCGCCCTTGCGAGGCTGTCTCATCTCGCCTCGTCGAGGGCGTCGCCGCCTCGCGACCGGGTCAATTTCTCTCGCCTCGCGAGGGCGAGACGTCGCCCTCGCGATCCGGCGAGTTTCCCCTACTTCTTTGCCCCTTTTTTCCAGATTTCAATCTTAATTTCCAATTACTCTAACTTTTAGCACACAAATCAGAAAAATACCCACTATACCTCATTGGAAAGCTTATGAAAAGCTCTACAACTCTCCAGAAGACCATAAAAATCAATTCAACCTCTAAGGGTGTCAAAAATCCCATCCAAGATACTGCTTACTCAAAACTCATAGATATAGGACAGTAACTCACAAATGCGAGGACTCACTGATTAATCAGCTAAAAATTACCACATAAATATGCTCAATCAGTTCACAATGTCCTCTACAACTTTCATGAACAACCCAAAATCAGATTCCATTGCTAAACAAGTCAATTAATTCACTCAATGTTACTGTTCCTGAAACTATGCAATTTGAGCAGTAACTTTATAACTAACATAACTCCTGTAGACAAGTCATTAAAATCAGAGCTTTATATCCCTGAAAAGATAAAATCCCAAACTTCAATTCTTCCTGAAATAACCAAACTCCAATTCAGCCTCTAACATTTTCAAATCTGTCATGCAAGTTTCTGACCTAAACAACACTTAACATCACAATGTAGGTCCAGATTTTGAAATTCCATATTTCCCACATCTGACCTCCAAATATTATAAGCCATATACCATTTTCAAGATCAATCTGATATCTAAAACTCTTCAGTACGATGCAAACCCCAAATCAAATCACAAAATTCCTAAAATTCCTCCAAACCCGAAAGTGCACTAAATGTGCCAATCCAGCTAGGTTTCAGCCAATGCATAAAACAGTCATCAGTAATCAGGTCATATCTCCTAACATACAACTCGAAAATTGCAAAATCAGTGGCAATGGAAAGCTAATTTAATAGGCTACAACTTTCATTAATACCATTTTCCTAACTCCAAACCAATTAATTGAGAAAAATCAGAAAAATTCATTGAACACATTTGCGGATACTGTTCACAGCCAACAAAACAGAAACTTTCCATGCCAATTTTCGACCTTCTCACATTATAATTTAATAACACCTATTTCACACTAAAATGAAGCCAACATCCCAAAGTTTACTTGGGCACAAACCTCACCTCATTTGCATTTCTACACAATTAATTATGATCAAAACAGTACCATAGGTTCAAAACTCAATTTCCAGCATTCAACATTAATCTAACTCCTTTCACTTCTAACATCTATAACACTTCACTAAGCCTCAAATTTTACCTCTAATTCATCCACAAGCTCAAGCTCATTTCAACATACACTTCTAGAATTATACATAATTGGCAGCAACCACACAATTCATCTTCCTAAAGGTTTTCCATTCATCTAAGCTAACAAACTCAATCCAAATTCAAGGAAAACTATAATCATTTATTCATCATTCATTCATCCATACACAAGCACATAATTACACCCATTAAAACCTACCCCTATGGTGAGCAAGTACATGCATAAATGCTCTCCATGCATGCCTCTAACTACCAAAAGAAAAGCAATATAAACATAAATACTCACCAATAAGTTGCAAGCTCTAGTTTCCTTCAAGTTCACACCAACTTCTACTTCAATCTTCCAAGCTTTACTCAATTCCTTACCTCTCACCAATACCCACGAATATCACTCCCCCAAACATACAAACCATCATCTTTACAAGGCTTCAACTAGGTCTTGGATAAGCACTAAGAAGAAACAATTATAAAGCAAAGGAGGATGGGAGGAAGGAGAAGACCATCGCATAAGGAGAAAAAAAAATCAAAGAAGTTTGCAAGGTTTGGATGACAACGAATAATGGTCTTCCAAAGGACATTTCTTTTACTTAAACAAGTAGAAGAGTCGTAGATGATAAGTATAAGAAGACAAAAGTCTTCAATGGAGATGACACTTGGCATATTAAAGGAAAAAACAAAAATGAACTTAATTTACATAAGTTAATCCTAAACTTTACTCTAATTTAATCTTAATCCAATTTATGCTAATGGTCCCATAACAATTCCCATAATTATTTATTCACTAATCTCATGCCATTAGGCAATCTTTTTCAATCTGTAAAAGCTCACTCGATCGATCGCTTGAATTTTCCTATCCGGAAAGAACCCTAAAAATTTCAGAAAATTCTCATAAATCTCTAAAATGTAAAACAAATTATGGCGACTCCAAATAATTTTTCAAAAGCCATTGTCCCATAAATTTAACAAAAGAACACAATTTAAAACCTAAGGGAATATCATGAATGCATGTTTACTACTGTATGTGCAACCAAATCCATAATCATAAAAGCTATATGTTTGTGAGTTCATGCCGAGACCTAATGCAATACTTCTAACTCATCCCAATTTACCAAAATAACCCTTCCTATGGGAGTTGGGATGTTACAGTTCAGTTTAGAGCTCTTAATGTGCAGATAGATTTGAGTCAGGATGGAGCTCTGATTGCGACTTTGAGGCTGAGGCCAGTATTGCATGATCGGATCAGGAGAGTGCAGGCTCAGGACCCAGTTTTGGTGAGATTGATTGATAGAGTCAGATCTGGATGGGAATCTGAGTTTGAGTTGAGAGATGGTTCTTTGTGGATGGGCCAGAGATTGTGTGTTCCTGATGTGGAGGATTTGAGGCATGAGATCTTAGAGGAGGCTCATTTGGCCGCTTATGCCATGCATCCGGGTGTCACCAAGATGTATCGCACTCTTAAGTTGCATTTCTGGCGGCCGGGTATGAAGAGGCATGTGGCGGAGTATGTTTCTCGGTGTTTGACGTGCAAGAAAGTTAAGGCCGAGCACCAGCCCCATTGGGAGATTGCATTCATTGCCCATTCGGAGTGGAAATGGGAGCGGATTACGATGGATTTTATCATGGGTTACCCAGACGCCGAGGCGCAGTGATGCTATCTGGGTCATAGTGGACCGATTGATTAAATCGGCTCACTTCTTGCCAATGAGGAGAGTAGTACCTAGATCAGTTGGCCCAAGTATGTGGCGGAGATAGTTCGATTGCATGGGGTCCCGCTTTGATAGTGTCGATAGAGATCCTGTGTTTACTTCGAGATTACGGAGGAGTCTGCGATCGGCCATGGGTACAGATTGAACTTCAAGATGACGTTTCATCCTCGCATGATGGACAGTGAGAGGACTATTTAGACTGTTGAGGATATGTTGAGAGCCTGTGTATTGGAGTTCCGAGGTGCGTGGGATCAGTATTTGCCTCTGGTAGAGTTTGCATATAATAATCAGTACCAGAGTAGCATCGGTATGGCACCGTATGAGGCTTTATATGGACGTCCGTGCAGATCCCCTCTTTACTGGGATGAAGAGGGTATGAGGATGTTAGAGGGTCCCGAGCTGATCCAGGACACGGTTAATAAGGTGCAGTTGATTAGGAGTCGCATTAAGGCGGCTCAGGATAGGCAGAAGAGTTATGTGGATCAGCATCGGCGAGAGATGGAGTATGCAGTAGGAGATAGAGTGTTCCTCAGAGTGTCTCCGTGGAGAGGAGTTCTCAGATTTGGCCGTAAGGGCAAGTTGAGTCCTCGGTATATCGGTCCATATGAGATTATTGAGCGGATTGGACCGTTGGCTTACAGATTAGCCTTACCGAGTGAGATGTCCCAGTTGCATGATGTGTTTCATGTGAGTATGCTCCGGAGATACCGATCAGACCCGACTCATGTGATCCCTGCTCAGGAGATTGAGATAGCCAGTGATCTGAGTTATGTGGAGGAGCCGGTGCAGATTATTGGATCGCGGGTCAAGCAGTTGCGGAGCAGGGTGATTCCATTGGTGAAAGTCCTTTGGAAGAACCATTCATCAGAGGAGGCAACTTGGGAGACTAAGGAGCACATGAGGAGGCAGTATCCTCACTTGTTCGATCAGTCAGGTAAGAAAATTTCGGGACGAAATTTTTGTTAGGAGGGGAGAATTGTAACATCCCGTCACCGATAGGATGTGTACAGTTCCTCTTATACGTATTTTGTATACGTATTCTGCATCTGTATTTATAGCCTCTGCATATTTGATAAATGTTCATCATTTCATTAGCATCTGTATGTACATGCATGTATGACAGAATTCCGACTTGTTTGTGTCATTGGAGACTTTGTGATTAACGTTTAGTGTGCTTTGATTTGTGAATTTGGAGAAATTGTGTTATTAGTGGAATTTAATATTTTAGAACTTCGATTTATGAAATTGAGGAGTCAAATTGAACATAGGTATTGAGAATTGAAAATTGGAGTATATGATAATGAGTTTTCTAATTTTGTGGAATTATAGGAATTTTTCTGGAATTTTTGGAGTATTAGGCCCGGACTGGAATAATGGCTTAGTGACTGATTTAATTGCGATTTTGGTTCCGAATTTGATTGATAATTGATATGAGATAAATTAAATTATGATTTGAGGAATTAGGGTATGAATTATTGAAATTTGGGAGAAATTAAAGTTAGAAATTGAATTGAGGTGGTTCAGATTGGACTTGTGGCAATCGAAATTGCCAAACAAGCCTTAAGGTTTCTGTATATATATAAAGCCTATGCCTTTGAAATTTGAAAGACGACGCTTGCTTCTTTTTCTGGAGAAAATTGCTTTGTTCTTCTTCTTCCTCAAGGTGGATTTCTTGGTGATTTGGAAGAGTTTAAGGCTTAATCAAGTAAGTTATTGCTTATTTATGTTTTTATAGTTTGATTCAAGCAAGAAATTAAGTGATTGATTGTTTAGGAAGTTAGAAAGTTTGGATGATATAGGTTAGGTAAAATGTGATTTTGATTTGGGTGATTATGGAATAATGCTTATTTGATGGATTTGAGGTTAGAAATAAGTTGTGTTAAGTGAATAATATTGTTTTGGAGTGTTTTGAATGAATTTGGAAGGAAAGGGATCGGATTATATAAGAAGAATCTGGGTTTTCTGGCGATTCTGGGTTCGCACGCCATGACGTGTAGATTTAACACGCCATGCCTGAGCTTAATTTTTCCCCACGCCATGAGGCATGCGAGGCAAGCCACGGCGAATGAAAATTGCCGACGCCATGGCGAGACCAGACGACGCCGCAAGGCCAAGGGGCGTGATTACGCCAGCAATGAGAGGAGACGCGTCACAGCGCGAAGGGCAATGTGAGGAGCGCGTGGCGAAGGAGATTGGAGCCGTGGTGAGGAGATTTGGAAATTGGCTCGCCATGCGAGGCGTGGACGCCAATTAGGGCGAGAGAGAGAAGCTCATGTGGCGGATCAAAGCCCATGGCGAGGGATGCAAGTTTCCGAAATAGTGATTTTGAAAATTTGAGGTTTTGAATTTGGGAATTAAGAATTTGATGATGCAATTAGATAGGATTGGATTTCAATTTGGAGTCTATGAATTCGAGATTTAGAGTATGAGATCGGAAATTGGTTTGTGTCTGAAATGTCATAACGTGCATAAGACGTACATTATTTGATATAATTGAAAATTTGATTTTGAAAATTGGTCAATTTAATAATATTCAAATATTCGATTTGATAGAGGTTCGAGTGGGCGCCGCTTCTCTGACGCAATGAGACTTCCGGCGAGAGCGCTGAAGTTTAAAGGTGAGTAACCTAGTTAGTTTCTCAATCTACGATGTCTTTATGTGCTTTGTATGTGAACTATCGTGCTTCCGATTAAGTGATTCGCATGAGATAAGTTATTGAGAATTGTGAATGCATGCTAGGCATGATTAGAAATCGATGGAATCGATTGTGATGGAGCATATTCGATCCGACCGAGCTATAAGCTCATTATTGTGATAAGTGAGAAGGATTAGTGCATACCCAAAGGGCTCTCCTATCCCTAGTGCTGGCGTGGGCGATAGTGCATACCCAGAGGGCTCTCCTACCCCGAAACGCGATTTCGTGTAATGTGCCCGAAATGGATAACTCGACGCCAAATCCAACACTAAAATGAACCGGAAATCATTGTGCATTTAGTCCGTGATTACGCCGTGAATGTGATATGGAATTAATTGAAACCGTGTGATTATGATTGTATGAAATTCGATTTATGATTCAAATGTGATATGTGTTGCTTTATACGCGATTCTGCGTAATGCATGAATTGGGTAAACCATCGATGATGGTTACTCATTGAGTTTAAACTCACCCAAATTATGACTATTTTTCGTGACGGTGGTAGTGAGACTTCTAGCTCCAGATTTTGGGACTTTTCCTTTTGTGTGTGCCGGCGAGAGGAGCATGGCCCACAGGTCGGTCAGCTGGGGATCCTTTGGGATATTTTGGGGATGACCTAGATAGGAGCTATTATTGTTTATTTTGGCTCTGTATATTTGTAATGATGATATAAGTATGGTTTTCAGAAATGAGATAAGAAGTACTCTTTTGGTTTCAAAATTTTAGTGAATGTGATCATTACTGCTTAAATTATTGATTCCATGAGGTTTATTAGAAGTGATTGTTTGGTAGTGCACCCTCATCGTAGAATATGTATCGGTATGACCTACGGGCGTCCCGGTGTATACTCTATGGTAAGGGGGCGCTACAATGATGTTTCTCCACCATGATGGTTTTTGTATCTAGCCAAGACCAACATTTCATATTATTGTATTTGCTTGCTACTTGAGACTATTTGTGTTTGATGACTTGCTTCTCTATTTAATGTGATTGCGATATTTCATCTATTGTTGGTTTGTATTAGTTGTTTTGATTATGACAAAAAGGGGGAGAAAAATGAGAAATTGGATATTCTTTAGTTACTTGATTAAGGGGGAGTATGTATGTTAAATTGTCTTTGATTTGAGTCTATCTTGATTTCAAATTACTTTTATGAATTTGATCTTACAAGGTTATTAAATTCAATGATTTATATGATTGAGGGGGAGACTTCTAACCAAAATGACAAGGCATAAAAACCTTGATCAATGTTTCTTTCTTCTCATTT
Organism: Erythroxylum novogranatense; assembly: GCA_029891385.1. Classification (NCBI taxonomy): domain Eukaryota; kingdom Viridiplantae; phylum Streptophyta; class Magnoliopsida; order Malpighiales; family Erythroxylaceae; genus Erythroxylum; species Erythroxylum novogranatense. The sequence continues at coordinate 89,255,250 of CM057233.1, read as the reverse complement.
CTTAAACAATTTCTAAGTGTTTTGTCATTATCAAAAAGGGGGAGATTGTTGGACCAATGGTGGTTGACAAATTAAATCCCACTTATGTTTTGATAATAATAAAATGTATAGAATTGGTTAAGAAATTATTTTAGGTATTTTGGGATTATTATTGTGCAAATCAAGATGGGCAAGTGATTAATCATTGAGGAATTAAGATGGAAGCTTCCTTATAAGTGCAAGAGACATTAATAAAGAAGATTATAGAAGATTTGATTGGATATTACCATTAAAGCCTAAATAAGTTGACTAGCACATCATAAGTTGACTTATATATCAAGATCCGAACAACATAAGTCGACTAATACATGAAGATCTGTCAACATAAGTCGACTAATAGTACATAAGTCGACTTATCGAGGACCACAAGTCGACTTACACAGCACAAGTCGACTTATTGAAGAGCGGAGATGAAATTTTACGTAAATCGTTGACACAAGTCGATTTATACACTCGACAAGTCAATTTATAGGTACAACTAATTAATTCCAACGGTTCAATTAGCCACAAATGGAAAGGAGGATGTTAAGGAACGATCATAACAATTAGACAACGGCTATATAGGTTCCCAACAGCTATTTTTCTTCAAATATAAGAGTAGATGATCAGAGAAAAAGATGAGACAAGTTCTATGTTGGGACCCAATTTGGAGACTGGCGCCCCAACCCGAAAACGGAAGATGGAACGAATCACAAAGAGGCGGAACGAATACACGATTGATCACAAAGCGAAACAAATCATTAACGAATCGAAAGCCAACTTGGAAGCGAAGCATATAAACAAAGTCAAATCAAATTGGCTCGGAGACAAACCAAACAAACGATCACGAATCATAAATCGAATTGAAGCATTCGAATTGAAACACAAGTACCGACATCCGCGAACAAAATCTTAGAAATCACTGTCGCATTGGAAACCTTAATACATTCTAAATCCGGTATAAATTTTTCTTTTCTTTTCTTTCTTTCTTATTCCTTTCCTTTTCATTTCTTTCATAACCAAACTCAATCCAAAATACATTATCACATTCATACTCATACACACATCCCAAACATAACTTAAATCAATACATAATTCCAGAAGTCCATACACCTTATACTCGTTATATACATAATTTCATAAATCACATATGTCCTGGAATGACTACTCTTCATACACTCGTGGCAATTCAGGCCATATACAATATCAACAAATTTTGAATTTCTCAACACTATCTTACTTAACAGCAATACAATATAAACACATGCAAATAGAAATCTTCATTTTCTTTCACCCGATCTTCTTCTCATCACCTGAGGATGGGAATGAAGGGGGTGAGCTTATAGCTCGTGGGTAACAGTTTATAACAAATATATAGGCAAAATCCTTGAAATTATTTTTCTTTTCTGGTCTTAGAAAACATTTCTTTGAAATCCGTAAAGCACATTTTCAAAAGGTTCTTTTCCTTGCTATAGCCAAAATCTCCATTTGCAAAACATATGATTTTTAGGCTTTCAGCCATAAACCCATAAGTTTATAAAACATGAGTGCATCAATTTGACAATTTATAGATGCAATGTCATATCACATATGCAATGCACACAAATGGCTCGAGAGTTCCATAAACACGACGGAAACCGAAGTTTACCGTAAACACGACGAGTCTATTTTTCGAATCTCGTAAGCCTCAAGCAGGCGACCGGGAGAAGGCTAAGGGGGTCAACGTGCACGTGACTATCGAAATAGGTTCTCTCTTGCCCACACAAAAGCACATATCATGCTCAAATCAATTTATCGAATACTTTCAAGCTTTTCTATCTTTTCCATTCACACAAAATGTCATTGAATCTTTCGAGGCACAACACAAATATATTTTGCGATTCATCAAAGTTCATGTATCGAATCAAAAATGATTTTTCAAATCATTCATACAATGATGCAACATTTAGGATGCAATTGAAATTGGAAAATCTCTTTGTTTAAAGAAAGCATTAGTGGCTTATAAATTTTATTATAAACAGGTACCCACCTCGATTCGATGCTAGAAAGTTGTTTCTAGCTCCAATTTGTCCATTGGTCCCTTCTTTCTTCCAATTTAACTTCACCTAAAGCAATTTCACCCAAATTCAACATCATAAATAACTTAATCCTCAAATTGAACTTAGAAAACATAAATCCCTCATATATTCAAGCTTTCTAAATTACAAATTTCCAAAAGCCCCAAATTCTAACTTTGGGCATAAACCCTAATTATTAAAATCCCAAATTAAACCCATCATACTTAGCAATCATCAAAATTGACTTCATATTCCACAAACCCATACCATTTCCATATTTCTAAACCATAAATCGAAGAAAAGCTCAAAGCTCAACTTTTCTCTTACCTCAAACTTTTCACCATTTTCGGATTTATTAGGCTTGGAAGGAAGCTCTCTTCTCCTTCCATCTTTTTCCCTCATGAATCAACGAAAAACTGAACTTGAACCCCCAAAAATTCGAAACCCTAAGCTCTCCCTTCTTTCTTCTCCGAAGTTTGCTCTCCCTTCTCTCTTCTCTCTTCTTATTTTTCTTTCCTTTTGTTCAAGTGTCGTGCCTCACTTAATAAAACAACAGCCCAATCCTTTTTATAGTGCCATGTCATTTAATGAATGGGGAATGACCCATAAGCCCCTCCATTTAAGCCTATAAACTTAATCCTTTGAGTAACCTTCCAAAATTGCCCCATTCATTGGTCTTTAAAACTGACATCTTGTCTGATTATTTCAATAAGGTAAATGAAGTCATTTGATAAAACTTTCTTCTAAAAAAATGTTCCTCTATGTCTTACGAATCCATCGCTTCAAGAATCGGATCGATCGGAGCTCTATAGCTCAAGATATCTCCAAAATACTGAAGTTTCTTTTTCATACCCGAGGCTGAACACTACCCCTAACTTCCGACCCAGATTTGGAAGTCTTAGAGGCTAAATAATAGCTCGGATCCTTCATAACATTTGTAGCCCCATGTCTCTATTTTAATTTACAATAAGAATCAACTCAATCCGAGCTCTAGCGACCTATAACACTGAACATTGTTCAGCCATTACAACACCGAGACTGAACACTACACTGAACTTCCGATCGATATTTGAAAGTCTTAGAGGCGACATTATCGATCGGCTCCTTCAGATTAATTGTAGATATATGTCTCTAGTTTAATTTACAAAAAGAATCAACTCAATCCGAGCTCTAGCGAGCTCTAGCGACCTATAATACTGAACACTGCTCATACCATTATAAAGCTGAGACTGAACTCTATACCTAACTTCCGACCCGTATTTAAAAGTCTTGGAGACTACATTGTCGATCTGCTCCTTCATAACATTTGTAGATCCATCTCTCTAGTTTAATTTTCAACAAGAATCAACTCAATCCGAGCTCTAGTGATCGAGATATAGCCAAAATACTGAACATTGTTCAGTCCTTATAACACCAAGACTGAACACTACACTGAACTTTCGACCTGTATTTGAAAGTCTTAGAGGCTGCATTATAGCTCGGATCCTTCATAACATTTGTAGCCTCATCTCTCTAGTTTAATTTTCAAAAAGAATCATATTGATCGGATGTCGGAAGAAGAAGTTATTCTCAAAAGAGTGAAGGGAGGTCAGAGCTCGGCCAAAAAAATCAAAGCTCGGCCAGAACGAAGATCGGTCGGCCAACAGAGGTCGGCTCGGCCAATAGAGGTCGGTCGGCCAACAGAGGGCGGCTCGGCCAACAGAGGTCGGTCGGCCAACAGAGGTCGGCCAACAGAGGTCGGTCGGCACCCAATCTGACCTTCAAACTTCAGACCCTCATAACTTTTGACTCCGAGCTCCAAATCAAGCGCGGTTTGTTTCGTTGAAAAGCTAAGAGACAGCTCTACCATTTTCAAGAAGGACTCAAAGGCAAGCTCGGACACTAAAGTAATCAAAAGTTTGCACAAAGATGACTGATCGATAATTTCTCAACAGTACCAAAACTTGCAAACATCATAACTTTTGATCCAGAACTCCAAATTTAACAAACTTGGTATCTACGGAAAGCTTGAAGAAAGATATACAACTTCAATTAAGGCCTTAAAAATCATATCGACCCCTAAATAGGTCAAAAACTCCACACAAACTGACTGGTCGATCAGCTTCACATTAAACAGTCTCAAAACTTCTAAAAATCATAACTTTCTACTCCCTTGTCCAATATTTTCGTGCCTTATATCAATGGAAAGATAAAAACATAATCTACCACTTTCATTAAGACCACTTTGGCTAAATCAATCTAAATCAATACATATTTGCCATTGAAGTCTCTAAACACCATTCCAACACATCAACTTCACATCTCAACACATCAACTTCACATATTCACCCACTACCACAAACTCTTCAACTAATTCATCTCAAACACAATTCAAATCTCCAATAAACTATTCCAAAGTCATTTCCCCACATCAAACTCAACACCAAAGGATATACGCATACACATTTCTCTTTCACAAAAGTCATACGCAATCTTACTCTTAATAGCATTTTCCAAACCAAGGCAAAATACACTTAACTTTCAAATATCATAACTTTCAACTCGATATCGAAAAATAGCATACTTTATGGCTACGAAAAGCTCTCAACATAATCTACAAATTTCATGTAGATTATTTCCTCAAAATCTGTCTAAATCAAAAGTCAACTCTTTACTCCAAAAAGTCAAACTTTCTAATTTTCTTCAACATATAACACTTTCGCTAATCATTTCTTGCTTTTCAACTCCATTTCAATCAACCCATTCACTTTAATTTTCATAACTCATACAAATCTACTCAAATTTCAAAGTCATCAAAACCAATCACTTCATTTGTCATCAATCTCCTTTAAATACAATAACATCTACAACACAATACCTATACAAACACACTCATTGAATTCCATTTTAATAATTCTAATTTCCATCAAAAGATCGGGGTCCAACATTCTACAAGAAAAATACTCCACTATTGCTTCATATTTTGCTCACTATTGCTCTTATCTTGTCACACCATTGTATTGAGCTTTGTTCTTCAATCTTTATATTATTTCTCTTACAATTTGAGTGACTAGTGAAAAGTCACTTGTGAGGTAGGATTTGTGCCGGAAGACAAATAAATTGTAAAGGTAGCTTGAGCTGGAAATCAAGTGGTGTTGGTAGAATTTGTGCCGGAAGACAAATCAAGTGTAAAGGTAGCTTGAGCCGAAAATCAAGTGGTGTTGGTAAGATTTGTGCCGGAAGACAAATCAAGTGTAAAGGTAGCTTGAGCCGGAAATCAAGTGTGCAATAAAGTGGTTTGCAAAATCCTAAGTGGGAGCTTAGGTAGAGGACGTAGGGCTTAGCACCAAACCTCTATAAAATAGTGTTTGCACTTCTTCCCTACTCTTTACATTTAAATTGGTTTTGTGTGTATTAACTTCTGATTTTATTGTAGAAAGTTACGAAAAACTTTATAGATCTATTCAACCCCCTTCTAGATCGCTAACACCTGGTTGGATTGGGGTTGAGGCAGGTCATAGCTCCTCTAAACCAGCATCATGTAAAAGGTCCGAATTGTACTTAGATTGAGATAAGTAAATACTATAAGTAGAACGAGTCACCTCAACACCCACAAAAAATTTCACATATCCTAAGTCCTTAATAGTGAATTTGTTGTCCAGATATGCTTTAACATCAATAATTTCAAACTCATCAGGACCTAAGACTAGTAAATCATCCACATAGATAATAATTGCAAGGAAAGACGAACCGATACCTTTAGTGAATAGACAATAATCAGAAGTTGCTTGAACGAACCTATAGTTGAGAAATGTATTAAAGAGAGCTTTGTTCCATTGTTTGCCAGCTTGTTTCAGGCTATAGAGAGATTTCCTTAGGCGATAAACTTGACCATCTTGTAGTTTATCATAACCCTTAAGAGGCCAGAGATATAATTCTTCGTCGACATATCTGTGCAAATAAGCATTGTCGACATCGATATGATGGAGTGGCCAACAATTAGTAGCAGCTATGGCAAAGAATAATCTGATTGTTGTAACCTTAACCATCAGTGAAAACATTGGAATAATCAATTCCGACGCGTTGGTGGAAATCTTTAACAACAAATCTTTCTTTCCGCCATTCTACTGAGCCATCTAGGTTGCGTTTAATCTTGTATATCCTTTTCGTATCTAACAAATGTTTCCCTTTCGGTAGAACGGAGGCTGTCCAAGTTTCATTTTCCTCCAGAGTCGCTAATTCTGCTTGCATTGGACTATTGAGTGGCTTTCATATGACAGTGGTTTATAATCACTAGAAACATTGGGCATAAACGACATGTAAGTGGAAGAAAAAATAGGAAATTTAGGTGAGGAAATGCCGAGTGTACTCGAGGAGAGTGACAAGCTATTGGTAGCAGTATTCGAAGCATCAGCGGTGGCAAAGAAGACAAAGTGGCCAAGGTATTTATGTCTGGTGCGTATACGTGTACTGGTATGTGGAATAAATGAAGAAGAAGGTAATGCGGGAGGGTAGGTGGGGATAGAAATGTGTGTATCAAGTAGTGTATCAAGTGAGTTATTGTCTGGTATGGGTGAAAGGAGTGGACGTGTAGTGGGCCTGGTAGGATTAAGAAGGTTGTGTTGTAGAGGTAGGGAAATTGGGCTGAGGACAAAAAATAGGTTGATATGTGGGTTGATTTGGATATTTGGCTTGAGGTGAAGCAGGTATATTTTGGTATGTAACTAGGTGTTCATGAAATGTGACATCTCTTGAAATAATTTTTTTTAATCCAACTCAAATAATTTGTATCCTTTTTGACCAGACACGTATCCAATGAATATACATTTTGATACACGTGATTCAAGTTTGCCTTTGAAAGTTTTGGTGTTTGTTGAAAAACAAAGGCATCCAAATGTGCGTAAATGGTCATAATTTGTTTTTTTAGTAGATTTTTGCAAATGGAGTCATCCATGTGAGTATTTTTGTAGGTAAGCGATTGATTAAAAAAATGGCCGGAAGAAGAGCTTCCCTCCAAAACATTGTAGGTAATTTGGCTTGGAAAATGAGTGTTTGGGCAATTTGCAAAAGATGTTTGTGCTTACATTCCATAACACCATTTTGTTGTGGTATGTAAACATAAGATTTTTGGTGAATGATACCTTTCTCATAAAACAAATTTTGGCAAGATTGGTTTGTGAATTCAGTTCCATTATCGGTTCTTATACATAAAGGTTTTAACGAGAATTTAGTTTCAATCATGTTGATAAAATTTTTGAGTATTTCGTGAACATGGGCCTTACTATTAAGTAAGTAAGTCCATGTAGCACATGAAAATTCATCAACTATGGTAAGAAAAAATCCTGATCCATCAATGTTCAGAGTATTATACGAGCCTTAGACATTGACGTGCAATAGTTCGAAGGATTTTGTAGCTATTATTTCGTGCCTTGAAAAAGGTTTTCTTTCTTATTTTGCAAGAGGAAAAATGTTATAGCAAAATTTAGTAGGAGTTTTTGAAATAGAAATTGGTACATGCAAAAGTTTACTCAATGATACGTGTCCTAATCGATGATGCCACAAAGTATAATCATCAGATACAAAATTAGCAAATGATTTATTTACATAAAACTTGGGAGATGGGCCTTTTAAGTCGGTGGTAAAATTTTGGGTAGTAAGATAGTAAATGCCTCATTCCGCTTTGACTATCGCTACAATATCATCACTCCATGGGTCCTGTAAAAAAACTTTGTTGTCAGCAAAAATGGATATCAATTTATTTTCGGTGGCAATTTTGTGAATTGACATCAGATTTTGGTTAAAAATCGGTACATATAGGGCATTTGAAAGAGTCAATTTTGGGTGTAGATTTATTTTCCCAACAACAGTAACATTTCTATAAGAACCATCAGGTAGGATTATTGGTTTGGTGTATCATGTTGTGAGATTTTTCTAATAAACTAGGTTTCAAGCACATATATGTAGAAGCCCCCGAATCTACTATCCATGAATCACTGTCATATTTTTCACTACTACAAAATGAACCGTTGAAGGTAGAGGAGTTACCTGCACTGCTGTTGTAAGCTACATGATGTGCTTTAGTGACTTGTTTACCTTTGATGATTCGCATTAGTTCCTGCACTTGTTTTGCTAATGTGACAACATCCATGTAATTCTTCTGTGTTTCTTGTCCTTCATTAATTGGATTGTCCAGTGTTGTTGCCCCCGCAAATATACCCTCCCCTTTTTTTGTTGAAGTTCTTTATACCATTCTGGTATCCCGTTCAGTTTGAAACATGTTTCCCTGAGATGTCTGATTTCATGACAGTAGCTGCATACCTTGTGACACGGAACCCCTAGAATCGACTCGATTAAGAACCTCTTGATTGATCGGATCAAAACCCAACCCAAGAATTCAAATTTGTCGTAAGATCCTTAGACACCTTAACCCAAGATTAACAATGCAATCAAAAACCAAAACACATAAGATATTAAAAGAAAGCTACAAACAATTCGACTAATCACTTGATAAGTTCGCAAAATAGGTTTGTAGAGAATTTCAGGATTGAATCCCTCAAAAAGTGACCTAAAAATATTCTCAATGTAATCTGAATAGGGAGTGCAGAAAACAAACTTTTTAAGTGTCAAAAAGTGGGCCTAAAAATGAAAAACTTACTAGAAAAAATGAAAAGTCACTTAGGAAGTAAACAATTTTCTGACAGAACATCGTTTAGTAAATTGAGCATATTTTGGGCTATGGACCTCCGATTAAGGAAAATATTATACTATTGGAAAGATAAGACAAAAATCTACAACTTTCATGTTGGTAAGTTGGGATGATTCGGCCAGAATCAATGTTAGAATTTCGGCCCAAGTCAGAGCAAGTGAATAGTGTTATTGCCTTGATGTTATTGATTGTAACTTGATCTCCAAAGGCCTTTTCTTCATCAACCATGGTACATATAAGCTCACCAAAAACTTCTTTAACCATCTTAGCATTAGCGAGTAATTGGGCATTTTGACATGATCAACGGGTCATCTGATAGTTGACTTGTCTTTTGACTCTCTCTTGAGTTCACATCATCCTCCCCTTCTTGAAAAAGATTCGTCCTCGAATCTGAAATGGTAAAAGGAGATAAATTAGAAACATTAAACGAAATGCTAATGCCATCATGCTCACCTCAGAGATCCAATTTGTAGGCATTGTCATTTATCTTTTCGAGAACTTCAGGCATCAAGTCGATCTGATGCTCAATCCCTTTGATGGGCGGCAAGCCTTTTGGAAGTTCCTCTGGAAAAATATCACTATATTCCTGCAAAAGATATTTAGCAATAGAGGGCAAAGAATCATCAAGGTCAGCAGTACTAAAACAATTTTCCTTGTACATCAACATTACAAGTGATTTTTTTCATGATAAGTATCTCTAAAGTCTCTCCCTCTTGCATATAAGCTCACTTTCTTATCTTGTTTACACTCAGTGTTTCCTTTTCCCCTCTCACTCTTCCTAATTTTTAAATTCGCACTCTCACTCATTTTTCCCTTTTCCCCCTTGTGTTTGTTTAGCTAAACTCTCTTTGCTTTTTTCTGACTCCTCTCTTTGTCTAAGCTTTAGCTGGTCTTCGTATACTACTTTAGGAGACAATGGCTTGAGGGTGACAAGTCTTCCATCTCTAGAAAAAGATAAGTATTTAGATAATCATTATGTGAGATCTTACGGTCATACTCCTAAGGTCAACCCAAAAGTATGTGACCTACTTGCATTAAAATCACATCACATAAAACCTCATCAGAATACTTGCTAATAGTAAATGGCATAACCACCTGCTTAGTCATTTTAACCTCGCCACAATCATTTAGCCATTGTAGCCTGTACGGCTTTGGGTGTTTCAATAACGACAATCCAAACTTTTCCACTAAATAAGTGATAGCAGCATTAGTACAACTACCTCCATCAATAATTAGACTGCATACCTTCCCACCTACATTGCATCTAGTATGAAAAATATGTTCCCATTGTTCTTCTGGAACATCATTCTTAGCCTGCAAATTTAAGGCTCTCCTTGCAACTAATAAGTCTCCATACTCTAGATATTTTACATCACTTGCATCTTCCAATGATGGCATTTTCAGATCTGTTTCCTCTCCATCTGTTTCAACAACCCCATCATCTTTTATGATCATAGCTCCTTGTTATGACATTAAGAAGCTATGTGGCCATACCCTTGACATCTAAAACACTTAGTTTTGCTGATGCTAATCACTGGAGTGGTTTCTTTGTTCTTCTAAAAAATTTCGCTCTTTTCTTTAGAAGTGTATTTGTCTTCTTTATATTTTGGTGTAAACCTATCATGTTTGAATTTAGAAGAATTCCTCTCTTCACTACTTCTCTTGTAGCCTGACTTCCAAGACGATCCACCACTATTATTGAATTGAGATTGTCTAGCTAATTTTTTATAACTAAGTTGTTTCTCCACTTTTATGGCAACACTAGCCATATCTTCAATCTCCACATAATGTTGTAGCTTAATTGTGTCGACAATTTCCTTATTCAGCCCACACAAGAATCTAGCCATAGTAGCCTATTGATCTTCTACAATGTCTGCCCTGATCATAGCCATTTAAATTTCTTTATGGTACTCTTCAACACTCTTAGAACCCTATTTTAAGTTTTGGAGTCTTCGATGCAGTTCCCTGTAATAATAACTAGAAACAAATCTTGCTCTCACAACAGCCTTCATTTCATCCCAAGTTCGATAGGTCTCTCCCCATTTCTTCTTTTGTTAATTTGAACCTGATCCCACTAAAGTATGACATAGTCTGTAAATTCTACAGCTATTAATTTGACCTCCTTTTCTTCTGAATAGTGATGACAATCAAACACAAGCTCCACCTTTCTTTCCAACTCCAAATATTGGTCTGGATTACTTCGACCTTGAAAAGAAGGAATCTTCATTTTTATACTATTCAGGTTATTATCAACTTCTTCCCTAGCTCTCGATTCTCTTCTAAGCATGCCACCTCTTCTTCAATCTCTTGCCACATACTCTCTAGTTTGATATCTATCCCACTCTTCCATGTTTGTTTCAGTTTCAACATCCTCAAATTCAGGTTGGTTGGTTGGTGGTGGTGTTGGCCGACCTCGTTTCAGAGCATCTAAGCGTTCTAACCTCTCTTTATAGCTTTCAAATGCAAGATTCATTCGGGTCATTTGTTCTTGTAAAGCCTTTAAAGTTATGGCGAAGTCTTTTGAATCCCTTTCGTCACCTACCTTAGACATTACAAAGTAACAAGAAAAGCAAGTGTAATTGATAAAATTCGTAGATAGCAAAGAATGCATAAACGAGAGCAAAACACTCAGCGAAGAACAGAGAAACGAGAGCAAATATTCAAGTATGTAGAGAGAAAATTTTATTTCCAAAACCTCTCTTAGAATTGTGTTTCAGTTCTCTTTATAAAGCTATAGTCGACGGTTAATAGTCAAAGAAGAAGAAGAAAACTAGCTATCGTAAACTGAGCTGACAAACTACAAAAACGAGAAAAAAAAAACAAAAAGGTGGGAAACCATAATGGAACAAGAATAGGCACCAACACCCCCCTTCAAGCTGGAGGAGGTGACTTGAACATCCCCAGCTTGGACAAAAGATGATGAAACTGAGGCGAAGGTAAAATCTTGGTTAAGACATCAGTAAGCTGATGCATAGTAGGTAAATAAGCAAGTTGCAACAACCCTTCTAAAACCTTTTCCCTGGTAAAATGACAATTGAGTTTGATATGCTTGGTCCATTCATGAAAAACAGGATTCTTCGCGATGTGCATGGTAGATTGATTGTTACAATGCAAAGTAACAGGAGTTAAAGACGTGACCCCAAGTTCTTCCAATAAGGCAGACAATCCAAGTGAGTTCAGCGGAAGTGTAACATCCCGTTATCGGAGTGACGGGTAGATTAGTAATTTGGATCGAGTTAGGATTTGGTACAGGCAAAGTGTTGCATTGCACATGCATTACAGTTTTGATAGTCATTGATAAATGATTATTGACTGCATAAGTATATATATATGTACATACATGTATGACAATTCCCGACTTGATTGTGAAATTGAAAATTGGCTAGATGTGTAATCGGAAATTTGGTTATAATAGGACAGATGAGGATTGGGTTGTGAAAAGTGGAAATTGAATAAGTGTATTAATTAGGTTTTGAATATGAAATTGGAAGGAAATGGAATTTAGAGAACTGGAAATTGGAATATGAGTATAGAAATAAACATTTCCTAATTTTGTGAATTTATGGGAATTTTCCCAGAATTTTTAGAGTAATGGATCCGGACCAGAAAATTGGCCTAGGGACTGATTAATGTGATTCCGGTCCAGATTAATTGACAAATGATATGAAATAAATTTGAATTATGAATTCGTGAATTATTAGTTACGAGTATTGCGAAATTGGGAGAAAAATAGAATAGAAATCGGATGTATTAGACCTAAGAATTGAACATAAAGTGATGATCTCATATATATATATGCATAAGCTTAAAGGTAAGCTCATTTTCTTCATTTTCTCTTTGCCATCGTTGACGGTGGTGGGTGAGCAAATTTGGGATTTGGAGTTGTTTGATGGATTCTCAAAGGATTGAAGCTTAAATCAAGTAAGTTTCTATGTGTTTATGCCTTAAATCATTTGTATTAATCGATGATTTGAGTAAGAAATGGTTTAGAAATTGAAAGTTTACGATGATAGGGTTTGATGGTTTTGATTTGGGTTTTGATGGAAATCGAGTTAAATGATGGATTGAGGTTAGATATGAGTTGGGTTTAAGGCTTAGAAATGATTGAGAGTGTTTATAATGAATTTGGATGAGATTAGATGAAAAGATCGGATGAGATTTACGGGTTTTGGACGATTTACGGGTTTGCGTCGCGACGTGTGAAGAACACGCGCGACAAGCTCCTAAGTGTGCGTCGTCATGACGAATAAATGATTTTATAATTGATACGTCATGACGAATGGGATATAAGCGCCTTGCCTTGTGACGAAGGAGTTAGATGCGCGTGGCGAGAAGAAAAGGCGATGCGTCATGACGTACATGGGCATCTGCCATGACGAGGAATGTGCGATTCGCCATGCGAGGTGTCTTTGGTGCCTTGGCGAGGATGTGATCCAAAATGTGAATTTTAAGGTTTTAATAAGGGATTTAGGAATTTGAAAATTTAGTTGGTTATGGATTAATTGATTTTTTAGAATAGGAAATTGCAATTCAAATGAAATGATTAAAGGATTATAAGGTGATTGTTACAAGTAATGAGCTTGAGGATTTATGTTAAATGATTTGGTTTATTAGTGATTAATTGGTAAATTGGTTTATAATAATTGGAAGTGTTATGGATTAGTGAGAGAGTGATCAAATTTAGTAATTGGAATTGGATTGGGAATGTCATAACATGTATAATATTTATCGTATTTGCTATTAATTATTGAATTTGACATAATTGGTAATGTGATTTATTGATTTGAAATAGAGGTTCGATGGATCGGCATTCCACAGACGATATTGGGACTTCAGTCAGTGGCTTCGGAAGTGCGGTGAGTAACCTAGTTAGTTTCTCGACCTTATGTGTTTATTAATTGTATGCACCGATGCCATGAGGAGTTACGGATGGATATATGTGATTGATTTGATTGATTTCGGACCATGGGTGTTGAAATATTTGATTAATGATATCGAAGTGCAAAGATGAGTAAATGTGTATGAATGCATGAGTGAATTAAATTGTAACATGCATTAGTGAAAATGAATGGAAATGTATTTGAATGAAATCTGGACCAAAGGTCGAAGAAATGAAAAGTGATATTGAAATGAAAGCGGAAAATAAATGCAAGTGACAAATGATTGAGATTGGAAATTGGTTAGTGACATGTGCATTCATGCATAATAAATGATCGATAATGGCGATTGTGGTTTGGTGCAATACCACCGCCAGAGCTTTAAGCTCAACGCTTACGAGGCCTCGTGCTAACGTATTCGAGCCTCACCGATGATCGAGCTATGCCCAACATTTGAGGCTTCAAGCCCAATGTTTGAGAGCCAATGGCTCAGCGTATATGAGCTCGGTAGCACGGTCACAACAACGAAAAGTAAATGGGCGTCACATGTGCATTGCATATATATATTCTTGGATGAAATTGTAAATTGATTGTAATGACCGTGAAATGTGAATAAGGAAATTGCATACGATATTCATAAATGCTACAATGTGTTATGTGTATATGATTGTGAATGCATGAGTTGGGTGAACCATCGATGATGGTTTCTCACCGAGTTCGCAAACTCACCCACATTGCATCTATTTTTCAGAAGTGAAGAGTACCCGTTAGACCACGGGAGTATGTCTACCGCTAGCAGCGAGTTTGGTCGGGATCGATGTAGTCACGTCTGCATTAGTATATTGATTTGATTGATGGGCCAAATGATTTTGTGTAAATGTGTTGTAAAACTGAAATTGTTTTATTGGAAGCGTTTTTGTTACGATTGGGCGGTTTATTCATTGATTCTGCGCACTCTTTTGGTTTTGAAAGAAAAGAAAAGGTATAACGTGTTTTAAAAGTTAGTATCGTTCTAGACGCCACCCTCATGGGTCACGGACCCGGATATCACTTATTGATGTCGGGTTGGGTCACGTCGGGAGTGGGTGCTACATATGTGGTATAAGAGCCCAGAAGTACAATCTTACATGGGCATTCTGAGAAAAATGTGTCAAAGTGCATGCATATAAGTTATGTCTCGGCAGATAGTGACGACTGATCCCCAGTCTAGCATATGAGTCTCATACATGAGCCTGTACTAGTGGTTTAAGTGGTTAGGAATAGTGAAGAATAGATGATATGGAAAATGTGATAAATGGAAGTTGTGGAAATCAAGGAATAAGAACAAGTACATGGTACAATGTGATAATTGGAGATTTAGTGCATTGGTACTGATGGGCGTATTATGAAATACGACATTAGAGTTATATTGGAACAGTCTATGAATGTGAAATAGATGTGACTTGTATATGTGTAGTTGTGAATGTGTATAGAGGAAATCATAGAGATATGTGAAAGATGGCAAAATTGAAAGTGTATAAGTAATGGAAATAAAATGTTTTATGAATAGAGTTCTTGTGAAAGCGTGATGGGAGTTATGATTGTTGTAATATGGATTTGAGTGTGGTTGAGTAAAGCGAAATCATGAAAAGAGATCGAAAGGTAAGAAAAGGGATATTGATAGGTGAAAAAGTGAACAGTTGTTAAGGTCAACGGATTTGCCTATGCGAATGCACACCTGAAATTGGAAATGATATCGGAAACCAATTGGTGCGTTAGTGGATAACCGCCAAGTCAAATAGTTAAAAGTTCATGTGAGATAGAGTAAGAACCGAAAGTGTTTATAGTGATATTTGGAAATGAATTGAGATTGTAATTAGGATATTGGTTTAGTAAAAGCCTCACGATCGAGGATAGGTACGGAAAGGAAAAATGTGGTCATAGATTAAATGAGATTGAGGTGTCTTCAGTATAAATGACTAATTGGTAAATTGACGCAATATTGTTAATGGTAGGTACCTTAATGAATGGTATAAAAAGGATATTCTAGTTATATGGATTATGGCATAGATTGATCGTCACAGGATATTGTGAATAATTGAAATCGATAAGAAAGGTGACAAATTGTTGATGATTAGGAATTGAAAGAAGAAGTTCCCTAAATTGGATTAAGTTGATTAGATGATTAAAATTGAAAGTTTAGCAATGAAAGGACAAATTGGAGATAAATGTGAAATTGTAAAGGATAAGTATCTAGAGAATTTGGTGTTATAATATGAAATGAATTGTAAAGATGATAATGTGATCTATTGGAAAAAAAAATGTAAAGAGATTCTATGTGTATGGAGATCGAAGATAAGCTTATGGGCTGCATTGGTATTTGATGACTTAAAATCTATTGTATTGAATAGTGTATTGGAAAGTGTTGTGAAAAGTTTGGAGATTCTATTTATACGTAAAATGTTTTGGATGAATATGCGTTTGTAAAGTAATAATGATTAAGTTATATGAGTAAATTGGGAAAAAAAAGGAACGTATTAGCAATTGGGGATTCCACATCAAGTGTGCAGAGGTGTATTGAAAGCATGGCAAAATCCGAATCGAGAATTTTGAATAGTGGATAGTATCGAGAAATGTGTGGATAGATTAGGCAGTAAAGAAATTGAGTAATGTGACTGGATTAGGAAATATGAGTAAAACTCATGAAAGGAATTGTAAGTGTATTAAAAGTGTAACAGAAAGTAAAATGTGACGTTGAAAGATTATGAGTATGTTTGACCTATATGGTTGTTGTGTGTTATCGATGTGAAACTAATATAGGTTTGGAGTTCATAAGATTATGAGATTGATGCATAGATAAGATTGATTGTGTTTAGTTGGAGATATCATTTAAAAAGTGTATGAAAGGTTTTATATCTAAAAGGAGTTGTTCATTCGGATAGTAAAATGATCAGGACCTAATATAATTAGAGGCCCTGAATGATTTAAGTTAAGATTGACAGGTGTTTGAATCAGTAATATGGTATAAGAAATTCAAGTTGATGAGAATGAATTAAATTAATGATTACCAAATCATGAAACTGATGAGATTAGAAATTGACATTGGAGAGATGCAATATGTTCAACGATCTGAGAATGTTTCTAAATGTGTCACCTTGGCTAATCTATGTAATGATTGAGATAACAGGTAAATGGGAAATGAAATTTGTTATTAGGGGCCTCGATGTGACCGTGTTGTGAATCGATTTATGGATTGGCAAGTCAGTGGTAACCTAAAAGATAAATGGATTTGTAAAGTGTTATATGGACAGAAATAGGAAATATTGATATGATCGGAGGTGTGTAGCATTGGTATTAGATATAAAGAATTACGAGTAATCAAAAAGAAATCGTTAAACAGTATAGAGTTTGAGAAAGGAAAAAGAGGTAAGTAAGCAGTTGTAGTGTGATTAAAATAGCAAGTCCGTTTAAAATCCTAAAAGATGATTCGGATCTCAAAATGTTACAAAGACTGAATTGGAAAATATTGTTAGGATCCGATATATGCGTTATCGATTTTGGAAGTGATAAATTGTGTGTAAAAGGGCAATATAGGGTTGAGAAAGATTTGACAGAAATTATTCGTATAGCGAAATAAGTGGAAATAAGAGAATCAATGATCGAAAAGACTCCCCTAACTTGGTGATAAATCGTATATGAAATTTCGAGGTCGAAATTTTTATTAGGAGGGGAGAATTGTAACATCCCGTTATCGGAGTGACGGGTAGATTAGTAATTTGGATCGAGTTAGGATTTGGTACAGGCAAAGTGTTGCATTGCACATGCATTACAGTTTTGATAGTCATTGATAAATGATTATTGATTTGCATAAGTATATATATATGTACATACATGTATGACAATTCCCGACTTGATTGTGAAATTGAAAATTGGCTAGATGTGTAATCGGAAATTTGGTTATAATAGGACAGATGAGGATTGGGTTGTGAAAAGTGGAAATTGAATAAGTGTATTAATTAGGTTTTGAATATGAAATTGGAAGGAAATGGAATTTAGAGAACTGGAAATTGGAATATGAGTATAGAAATAAGCATTTCCTAATTTTGTGAATTTATGGGAATTTTCCCAGAATTTTTAGAGTAATGGATCCGGACCAGAAAATTGGCCTAGGGACTGATTAATGTGATTCCGGGTCCGAGATTAATTGACAAATGATATGAAATAAATTTGAATTATGAATTCAGGAATTATTGGTTACAGTATTGCGAAATTGGGAGAAAATAGAATAGAAATCGGATGTATTAGACCTAAAGAATTGAACATAAAGGTGATGATCTCATATATATATATATGCATAAGCTTAAAGGTAAGCTCATTTTCTTCATTTTCTCTTTGCCATCGTTGGCGGTGGTGGGTGAGCAAATTTGGGATTTGGAGTTGTTTGATGGATTCTCAAAGGATTGAAGCTTAAATCAAGTAAGTTTCTATGTGTTTATGCCTTAAATCATTTGTATTAATCAGTGATTTGAGTAAGAAATGGTTTAGAGAATTGAAAGTTTACGATGATAGGGTTTGATGGTTTTGATTTGGGTTTTGATGGAAATCGAGTTAAATGATGGATTGAGGTTAGATATGAGTTGGGTTTAAGGCTTAGAAATGATTGAGAGTGTTTAGAATGAATTTGGATGAGATTAGATGAAAAGATCGGATGAGATTTACGGGTTTTGGACGATTTACGGGTTTGCGTCATGACGCAGAAGAACACGCCATGTGACAAGCTCCTAAGTGTGCGTCGTCGCGACGAATAAATGATTTTATAATTGATACGTCATGACGAATGGGATATAAGCGCCCCGTGGCCGAAAGGAGTTAGGTGCGCCAGGCGGAGGAGAAAAGGCGTCGTCGCGACGTATACGGGCATCTGCCATGACGAGAATGTGCGATTCGCCATGGCGAGGTGTCTTTAGTGCATGGCGAGGATGTGATCCAAAATGTGAATTTTAAGGTTTTAATAAGGGATTTAGGAATTTGAAAATTTAGTTGGTTATGGATTAATTGATTTTTTAGAATAGGAAATTGCAATTCAAATGAAATGATTAAAGGATTATAAGGTGATTGTTACAAGTAATGAGCTTGAGGATTTATGTTAAATGATTTGGTTTATTAGTGATTAATTGGTAAATTGGTTTATAATAATTGGAAGTGTTATGGATTAGTGAGAGTGATCAAATTGAGTAATTGAGGAATTGGATTGGGAATGTCATAACATGTATAATATTTATCGTATTTCTATTAATTATTGAATTTGACATAATTGGTAATGTGATTTATTGATTTGAAATAGAGGTTCGATGGATCGGCATTCCACAGACGATATTGGGACTTCAGTCAGTAGCTTTCGGAAGTGCGGTGAAATAACCTAGTTGGTTTCTCAGCCTTATGTGTTTATTAATTGTATGCACCGATGCCATGAGGAGTTACGGATGGATATATGTGATTGATTTGATTGATTTGGACCATGGGTGTTGAAATATTTGATTAATGATATCGAAGTGCAAAGATGAGTAAATGTGTATGAATGCATGAGTGAATTAAATTGTAACATGCATTAGTGAAAATGAATGGAAATGTATTTGAATGAAATCTGGGACCAAAGGTCCAAGAAATGAAAAGTGATATTGAAATGAAAAACGGAAAATAAATGCAAGTGACAAATGATTGAGATTGGAAATTGGTTAGTGACATGTGCATTCATGCATAATAAATGATCGAGATAATGGCGGTTGTGACGGTGCAGCCACCGTTTTGAGCTTTAAGCTCAGCGCCACGAGGCCTCGTGCCCAACGTATTCGAGCCTCATTTCGATGATCGAGGCTATGCCTAACGTTTGAGGCTTCAAGCCCGATGTTTGAGAGCCAATGGCTCAACGATATGAGCTCGGTATGCGGTCACAACAACGAAAAGTAAATGGGCGTCACATGTGCATTGCATATATATATTCTTGACTGAAATTGTAAATTGATTGTAATGACTGTGAAATGTGAATAAGGAAATTGCATGCGATATTCATAAATGCTACTATGTGTTATGTGTATATGATTGTGAATGCATGAGTTGGGTGAACCATCGATGATGGTTTCTCCGAGTTCATAAACTCACCCACATTGCATCTATTTTTCAGAAGTGAAGAGTACCCGTTAGACCACGGGAGTATGTCTACCGCTTCTTGAGCGAGTTTGGTCGGGATCGATGTCGTCACGTCTGCATTAGTATATTGATTTGATTGATGAGGCCAAATGATTTTGTGTAAATGTGTTGTAAAACTGAAATTGTTTTTATTGGAAGCGTTTTGTTACGATTGGGCGGTTTATTCATTGATTCTGCGCTCTTTTGGTTTTGAAAGAAAAGAAAAAGGTATAACGTGTTTTAAAAGTTAGTGATCGTTCTAATCGCCACCTCGCGGTTCTGGACGGATATCCTTATTGATGTCGGGTTCGGGTCACGTCGGGAGTGGGGTGCTACAGGAAGCCTGAGATATAGCTCGGTATTCCGCTTTAGTCGAAGACCGAGCAACAGTAGACTGCTTCTTGGACTTCTAGCTCAATGGAGAAGCACCAAATTTAACAAGATAACCAAAAACTGAACACCTAGTAGCAGGACAGGAGGCTCAATCAGAGTCGCAATAAGCATGAAGATGAAGAGAACTAGAACCAGTAAAATAAATACCATCACCCAAAAAACCACGAACATAACGAAGAACATACAATAAAGCATCCATGTGAGTCGTGTGAGGATTTTGCATAAATTTACTGAGGGTCTAAACCACATAGGAAAGATCCGGGTGAGTGTGCGTCAGAAAATTCAGCTTCCCAATAATCATGCGATAAATAGTGGGATTAGCAAGTGGAGTGCCACTGGTGCGAGTAAGTTTGAGATGCAAAGGGAGAGTAGCAGGAGCAACCGTACAAGAAAGCATATTCTGATCACGTAAAAGGTCTTGAGAAAACTTCCTCTGAGAAAGTACAATACCATTAGCAAGATACGAGACTTCAAGCCTAAAAAAATAGTGTAAAACACCTAAATCTTTGATGGTAAACTGCTGATCAAGATAAGACTTTAAAACGTCAATTTTAGCCAAGTCAAAACCAGTAACAATAATATCATCGACATAGACAACAACAATAGTAATCTACCCTGAGGTCCGCTTGATGAATAAACTATAGTCAAGCTTCGAAGATTCAAAACCAAGATGTAATAGAGCATGAGATAATTTCGAGTACCATTGACGACTAGCCTGTTTAAGCCGATAAAGCGATTTCATCAAGCGACAGACTTTATTCTCAGGATTCGAAACCCCAAGAGGCACCTTCATGTACACTTCTTCATGTAAATCACCATGAAGAAATGCATTATTAATATCAAGCTGAAAAACCTCCCATTACTTGCTGACAACCAAAGCAAGAATACATCGAATAGTAGTCATTTTAACCACAGGAGAAAAAGTTTCAGTATATCAACCCCAAGCTTTTGATGATTTCCCTGAATAACTAGACGAGCCTTGTAACATTCCAACGTGCCATCAGATTGCAACATCACCTTATACACCCATTTACTGCCAATTGCTCTCTTACCTGATGGTAAATCAGTCAACACCCACGTATTATTTGCCTATAAAGCCTGAATTTCTACAGTCATTGCATCAACCCAACGTGGATCATTGACAGTGTCATAATACGAGGTGGGTTCAGTATAATTAGCAAGAGTGGTGAGTTTATTCTGTTGAGAAGAAGGTAGAGTAGTAAAAACAACAAGTGGACAAGGTAAAACCATAGAGGAAGGAGAACGAGCATGACACACATACTGCAGTAAGTAACTGGGTGCTTTGGTAATCCGGGTGGACCGACGTAAAACAGGAGGAATAAAAGTAAGAGGAGAGGAAGCTTGTAGATTAAGAGGCAGAAAAATAATATCAATAGGATGAGGAGTAGAAAGAGAAGAACCAGAAGAAGTAGAAGAAGGCAAGAAAATGTGGGAATAATCAGTAGGAGGAATGGGAAAAACAGAATTGGTGGAAGAAGAAACAGAGGAATGAAATGGAAAATGTTGTTCATGAAACCTAACATCCCGACTAGTAAAAATTTGTTTTGTTTCCAAATTCAACAATTTATATGCTTTTTGGCCAAAGGGATAACCCAAGAAAACACACGGAACAACGTTAGGAGAAAATTTATTTTGGGATAAAAAATGTGTAGAAGCATAACATAAACAACCAAAAGATCGCAAATGACCATATGTAGGGACGACATTATGGAGGAGTTCAAAAGGAGTGCGATTCTGCAGGGAAGAAAGAGGGAATCTATTGAGAAGATAACAAGAAGTAAGTAGAGCTTCACCCCAATAAACCATGGGTAGATTAGCTTGAAAAACTAAGGCTCTTGCACAATCCAACAAATGTCTGTGCTTCCTTTCAACAGTACCATTCTGTTGAGGTGTATGGACGCATGAAGTTTGATGTAAACTGCTTTTGGAAAGATAAAAGGCATTAGCAAGGTTTGAACAAATTCTAAACCATTATCGCTCCTTATGGTATGAACAGAAGCATGAAATTGCTTTTCAACATGAGTGATAAACGATTATAAAATGGCCAAAACTGAGAGTTGAATTTAAATTAGTAGGATCGCAATAAGTGAAAGACAGTTAAGAGTGTGATCGAAATTCAAACTAAGGATGGTTTTTAATAATTAGGTTATAATTGTGAGAATTATGAATGCAAATTCAATGCAATTGGAGTCTTCAATAGGTGAATTTGATCTAATTCAAATGATACTGGTTTTGAGATTTTTTGTGAGATTAGCCTAGTCTGTTTATATAAATTGGCAAATTGAACTAAACAGTAGAAATGAATCGGGTGGAGTTCTCTGATATGTTATTAAATTGAAATAAGTCATTATTGAGAAATTTCCAAAAGAAAGTGAAATTGGGAAATAGCGTCGGAAAGGTCATGAATAGGCATAGTACATCTTTTTAATTAAGACATGTGCCTCATTAAATTATTTCTGATCGTACATTTTAGTAATTAGAAATTGTTTGACTGTTTTAAAGGCACCGTTGGAACGACAATTCCACGGATATTGCTGAGACTTCTAGGCAGGTAGCTCGGAAGTTCAAGTGAGTAACCTAGTTGGTTCCTCAATCTTTGTGTGTTTAATATATGAATTAATGCCATGCGAAGAGAATGGATGGATATATGTGTTTGATTTTGATTGATTTCGGACCATGGGTGTCCGAAATATTGGAAATTTGATATTGAAGTGCTATTGTGTGTAAACGGTTATGAATGCATAAATGAAATAAATTGTAAATGCATATGACTGAAATACCGGACCGAAGGTTCGAAGAAATGGAAATGGCATTGAAATGTAAATGATTGTAAATAGAAATTGGAGCATATGCATTCATGCATAAAGGAATGATCAGATAATGGCAGTTGTAACCGGAGGAGCCAACGTATATCAGAGCTTTAAGCTCAACGCATAGGGCCTCGAGCCCAACGTTTATTAGAGCTTTAAGCTCACCGTATCAAGGCATATCACGCCCAAAGTATTCAGAGCCACAGGCTCAACGCAATGTGCCCGTCACTGGGACAGTTTCAGGCGCACGGTCACAACAACGCAAGAAAATGAAAGAGTCACATGTACATTGCATATTTATATGAATGATTTAATGTGAACAGTGTGAAAGGCTAAATGCCTTAGAATTGTGAAATGACAGTGCATGTGATTTTCGAATGTGTAGTTAAATGATATTATGTGATATTTGGTAAACTGTACGTATATGCATGAATTGAGTGAACCATCGATGATGGTTTCTCATTGAGTTCGCAAACTCACCCAACATTGCAATTATTTTTCAGGGATTGAAGAGTACCCCGTTAGACTCACGGGAGTATGTCACCGCTCGCAAGTTAGAGTTTGAGGTCGGGATCGATTTCGTGTCTACATTTGAGTCATTCTGATTTATATGTGTAAATTTGTATTTTTGCAGATAGATATTGTTATCGTATTGGGCCCAATTTGGCTATGATTATATGTATATGAACTGATTTGAGTACTGAAATAGTATTTGATTGAAAACGTTTTCATATTGCGGGCCCAAATTGTTTACTGATATTCGCGCGCTCGATTGTTTTCAAAAATAAAAATGTCATACTAAGTATTTGAATTGTTTTGACTACTCTAGCATACCACCCTCGCGGGTCACGGGCTCGGATATCACCGTCGATGTCGTGTTCGGTCTCAAGGAGTGGGTGCTACATTTGTGGTATCAGAGCCTAGAAGTACAATCTTACATGGGCATTCTGAGAAAAATGTGTCAAGTACATGCATTTAAGTCATGTCACGGCAGACAGTGACAACTGATCCCCAATCTAGCATATGAGTCACATGCATGGGCATGTATCAGTCGTTTAAGCGGTTAGAAATAGTGAAGAAATGAGAATAGGTTAGAATGTGATAAGAGGAAGTTGTGAATATTGTGGAATAAGGAAAAGTGTATGATTCGATTTGACGAATGAAAATTTAGTGTATTAGTATTGGTGGATATATTGTGAAACGCAATATCGGAGTTATAATGTGGTATATCCTTAAATGTGGAACAGATATAAAGATAGAATTGTGGATTGATAGAGGAAAATAGAGATGTGTTAGAATTTGCAAGATTTCAAGTGTATAAAGTGGATGAAAATAAAATGTTCTATGATCTAGAGAAGGTACAATTGGGTTTGATTTATGTGACGAGAGTTATGGATAATGATTTACGACCTTGAGTCAAATAGATCAAGAATGATTGTATATCTATGATATTGATTGGAGTGTGAAAATACGTGGGTATGATGTAGTAATGAAAGGACTGAAATATAAGACACTGATAATGACAGATGAAAGAGTTGCCAAGGTTTAGTTGATTTGCCTGAGTAAATACACACCTGATTATAGGAGCCCCATGGCAAGTAAAAATATTAAGCTCAATTGTCTCATATGTGTAGAGATGACATGGGAAGAAATTGGTGAGTTCGTGGCTAATTGTTAGTCATAGTCCCTATCGTTTAAAGTTCAATATGAGTTAGAATAAGAAACGAAAGTGATTATAGTGATCAATTGGGAATGAATGGAGAGTGTTTATGATCCTCGCAATTGGGAACGACTGCAAAAAGGGAAAGTGTTGTCAAAATTGAATGAAGACAAAGTATCCTTAGCGTAAGTGACAAATTGGTATATTGACGTAATGATTATCAATGGTATGTACCGTAATGAACAGTATTAAAAAGGTGTTCTTGGTGTGTGGATTATGGCATAGATTGATCTACATGGGATATTGAGTATAGCTGGAATTGATTTCCTATGGTATTGAAAATGATTGACAAGAAATAATGACAATAGTTGATGAGTAGAAATTTTATAAATGGTATCGATGAAAATAGTAAAAAATCTTTTTTCAATGAAGAATTTACCTGAATTAGGTACGATGATCAGATGATTCGATTTGCAAGCGATTAATGAAAGGACAATATAGGGATAAATCTGAAATGAATTACATGTTAACTTGGGAGTCATAATCTTAGTTGAGACTCAAGTGTAAGAAATAAAATCTGCTACTGAGAAGATATGCCCTATGTTAAGTGCAAGGAATCCGATTTTGTAATAGGATTATTGATCATTGAGGAGACATTATTTGCGAATTTGAGGAGAATATTGGTTCACGAATAATTGGTGTAAAATTGTTCGGAAAGTAGAAAGTCAATATGATGAATGTTTATTCAACCCAGGGAGTGATCAATTGTAAATAAATTGGGTTATGTGGAGAAATTAGTGTAAAGGAACAGACGTTAAAACACGTCATTGTGGAACTGAGAGATTCCTCATTGGGAAAATCAGATGCATAAAGAGTTATAAAAATCAATTATGGGTATAGGGAATTTTGGGTTGAAATTGTCAAAGATATCAATGCCCCGGTAGTGTTATATTGTTGAAGAGTGAAATGTTTCAATTATGTTTAAATTGGATAGTGATTATGATCATTAATGATGTATTTATAGTATGTGAAAAGTGGAGAAGAATATTTTGCATGGATAGGGAAATCTTTAATATCATGAAAACTTCAAAAAGGTAATCTTACTTGATCAAATAAATTATGAATGAATTAGTATTTGGACATGGCATATTGGGGGACTTAATGATGATAGAGGTAACGATAAAATGCAGGGTTATAAGGGAATATATATATAGGATCTGGAGTTATTTAAATTAGGCGTATCTTGGATCGTCCGTAAATTGTTAAAGATCAAAATTGTTTGAGGAAAACGTGTGAATCATACGATTGATGAGTGTAAAAAGGAAACATTTGGAGAAAATTGCAAATTGAGTATTGATCGTATCACTTTTATGTGGAGATTTTGCAATATATGTATAGAAATGTCCCAGTAAAGGTTAAGATGCAATCTGATGAAAATGTTGTACGGGATATTTCTTGAAAGTTTGGAGATTTCATTTGTACAAAAACATTTATGGATATGTCTATGAATATATAAATCGATAACGGTCACGAGATATTTCAGGAATTTGAAAGATTTGAAAAGGATTTTGCGATTGAGTATTTCACAATTAAGCTAGTGATGCAATTGACTGGATTGAATAGAAAATTCAAGGGAAGAAGATCATGAATTGAGCGATCAGGCTATTAAACCTAGTGTATTACTGAGTGCAAACTGTCGAGCTAGCAAAGGGGCAAAAAGAAAATATTATTCGCTTTTGGAATTTCAAAAAAAAAATTGGTGTGTATAAAAAGGGTGAGCAAAACCTGAATTGAGGATTTAGAATTTGCGAACCTTATAAAAGAATTGTGAATGAATCCAATTTTTGAGTGAATGATATTTAGGATTGAATTAAGAGATATGGGTGATACCACTAAAGAAATTGTTAGAAAAATAGTGAGGAGCGATCAGAGCCCTATGGTTCAGTAAGAGTGAATTGATGGTTTAGAGGGAAAAATCGAATGATTATATGTGTGAATAACCAACAGCCTTGACTGTTGGAGACAAATGTAAAACTGGTACTTTTGGAGTTCATAGGGACATGAGATCAATGTATAGTTCAGATTGATTGTGGTTATATCAATTGTTTTATTGATGACACCATTTGAATAATGTACAATGTTGTTAAATGAAATGAATCTGTAATAGGGATTTACAAATCCAAGGTAATGACAATGAGTCGAGTTGATTATTATCGAGGTTATTAGAATCTTATGAGATTAGTGTTTTAATACTAAAGTGGAGGTAATATGATAAGTAACAAATGAAATGTTTCGTAATGTATCGCCTCGACCAACATGAATAGATGGAGATAAAGGGAAATGGGGAAACTAAATTCGTGATTAATGATCTCTATGTGATTGTGGTGTTAATAGATGGGTAAGACAGTTTAAAACCAAAAAGATGATTCGGATTTGTTAAGTGCTACATGGACAGGATTAGGAAATATTGTTATAATCTGGTATATGTATTATTGATACCGAAAGTGAAGAATTGCGAGTAATCATGAGGAATCAGTTATGATAGTGTAAAGATTGAGAAAGGAAAAAGAGTGATCGATTGTATTGATTCAGTATATTTGACAGGAATTGGTCATGTAGTGAAAAAGTGGGACACAGTATATGGTGATCGAAACAATTCCCCTGTTTCTCAGATCAATCGTATATGAAATTTCGAGGATGAAATTTTTATTAGGAGGGGAGAATTGTAACATCCCGTCACCGATGGGAAGGTTATATTGGTAAATTGGGACGGGATAGAATTTTACCGCATAATATCGACTGAACATTCATTTGGCCTCTAATTGTAGAAGATTGAGTCAATTGGCACATGCACATATAGGTACATGCATTAATGACTTTTTCCTGGCATTGAATTGTGTTTCTGATGTGAATTGTGAAATTGAGAGATAAGTAGATATGATTTGTGAAATATTGGAAATTTTGGAATAATTGGGTTTGAATAGTTGAATTGGAAATATTTTAGAGTGATTGTTAATTGATAGTGAACCTTAGAAATTTTTCTGGAAATTTGGGAGAAAAAGTCCGGACCGGAAATTTTCCGAGTGACGGACTGATTGACTGAATAGTGCTAGAATAATTGGTATATGGCAATGGAAATTTAAAATTTATGATTTTAGAAATTGATATGTCGAGCTATTGAAATTTGGAGACTACTTGGAATGGAAATGATAGTGAATAGAGAAAAAGATTTGAGGAAATCGACAAGAAGCTTAATTGATTTACCTAAAATGCCTTAAGTCTTATAAATTGGGAGGAAAAGAAATTTGTTTTCTCTCCTAAGGCACGACCGTTCTTCTTCCTTGGAGACTCTCGATTTTTCTTCTAAGATTTTATTTGCTTATTCCTCCTTGTGCAAAGCCTTGCTTGTTGCTTAAGGGAGATGATGTTGTGTGTGATTGTGGGAGTTAACCGTGGATGCATGAGGAAAGGGGAAAGAGTTAGAGAAATTTCAGAGATCGGAGGTTTTGAGCTTGAGTTGGTAAGTAATTGGTTATATGTTGTTTATTATGGTGCTTAATGCATTCATGGGGTTGATTGTTAAAGATTAGAGTGTTTGAGTTAAGTTATGATTGGTTTTAGAGAGAGAATGGGAGAAAAATCGATCGGAGAAGACGACTTGCGACTCGCACGTTGCGATGTGCGCGAAGCCTCGCCGTGACGAATCAATATTTAATTCGTCACGGCGAGCGGGAGGAAGACGTCGCGGCGAACTCTAAAATGTTGGACGCCGCGGCGAGCTCCTCTCGACGTTGAGGCGAGCTCGAGTTTTCCACGCCGCGTCGAGTCCTCTCTCATGCGTCGCGGCG
Source organism: Erythroxylum novogranatense (assembly GCA_029891385.1). Taxonomy (NCBI): domain Eukaryota; kingdom Viridiplantae; phylum Streptophyta; class Magnoliopsida; order Malpighiales; family Erythroxylaceae; genus Erythroxylum; species Erythroxylum novogranatense. The sequence goes on along the minus strand of CM057233.1, from coordinate 89,226,716 downwards.
AGCCCAAGAAAACGTTACCATGGCATGAGCGACATCACACGCGTTGACGACGCGCCTTGAGCCTTGTGGCGAGGAGAATTTTCTGAATTGATTTAATTTGGTTTTTGAGGCATAGCTAATGGTGAAGACCTCCAATTGAGGTAATGTTTGACTCGTTACAATCTAGAGAAAGAGGTCTACAATTGATGTGAAGAATGAGAGTTGAATTTAAATTAGTAGGATCGCAATAAGTGAAAGACAGTTAAGAGTGTGATCGAAATTCAAACTAAGGATGGTTTTTGATAATTAGGTTATAATTGTGAGAATTATGAATGCAAATTCAATGCAATTGGAGTCTTCAATAGGTGAATTTGATCTAATTCAAATGATACTGGTTTTGAGATTTTTTGTGAGATTAGCCTAGTGTATTTATATAAATTGGCAAATGGAACTAAACAGTAGAAATGAATCGGGTGGAGTTCTATGATATGTTATTAAATTGAAATCAGTCATTATTGATAAATTGAGTGAAAAGTTAGAAATTTTCAAAATAAAGTGAAATTGGGAAATAGCGCCGGAAAGGTCATGAATAGGCATAGTACATCTTTTTAATTAAGACATGTGCCTCATTAAATTATTTCTGATCGTACATTTTAGTAATTGGAAATTGTTTGACTGTTTTAAAGGCACCGTTGGAACAACAATTTCACGGATATTGCTGAGACTTCCAGGCAGGTAGCTCGGAAGTTCAAGTGAGTAACCTAGTTGGTTCCTCAATCTTTGTGTGTTTAATATATGCATTAATGCCATGCGGAGAGAATGGATAGATATATGTGTTTGATTTTAATTGATTTCCGACCATGGGTGTCCGAAATATTGGAAATTTGATACTGAAGTGCTATTGTGTGTAAATGGCTATGAATGCATAAATGAAATAAATTGTAAATACATATGATTGAAATACCGGACCGAAGGTCCGAAGAAATGAAAATGGCATTGAAATGTAAATGATTGTAAATGGAAATTGGAGCATATGCATTCATGCATAAAGGAATGATTAGATAATGGCAGTTGTGACCGGAGGAGCCAACGTATATCAGAGCTTTAAGCTCAATGCACAGGCCTCGAGCCCAACGTTTATCAGAGCTTTAAGCTCACCGTATCAGGGCATATCACGCCCAACGTATTCAAAATCACAGGCTCAACGCAATGTGCCCGTCACTGGGACAGTTTCAAGCACACGGTCACAACAACGTAAGAAAATGAAAGAGTCACATGTACATTGCATATTTATATGAATGATTTAATGTGAACAGTGTGAAAGGCTAAATGCCTTAGAATTATGAAATGACAGTGCATGTGATTTTTGAATGTGTAGTTAAATGATATTATGTGATATTTGGTAAACTGTACGTATATGCATGAATTGAGTGAACCATCGATGATGGTTTCTCATTGATTCATAAACTCACCCAACATTGCAATTATTTTTCAGGATTGAAGAGTACCCGTTAGACTCACGGAGTATGTCACCGCCATGAAGTTAGAGTTTGAGGTCGGGATCGGTTTCATATCCGCATTTGAGTCATTCGATTTATATGTAAATTTGTATTTTGCGATGAATCTTTTATCGTATTGGGCCCAATTTGGCTATGATTATATGTATATGAACCGATTTGAGTCTTGAAATAGTATTTGATTGAAAACGTTTTCATATTGCGGGCCCAAATTGTTTCTTGATATCTGTGGCCGATTGTTTTCAAAAATAAAAATGTCATACTAAGTATTTGAATTGTTTTGACTGCTCTAGCATACCACCCTCGCGGGTCACGAGCTCGGATATCACCGTCGATGTCGGGTTAGGGTCTCGCGGGAGTGGGGTGCTACACAGAGCATGTGAATAGTGTTATTGCCTTGATGTTATTGATTGTAACTTGATCTCCAAAGGCCTTTTCTTCATCAACCATGGTACATATAACCTACCAAAAGCTTCTCTAAGCCTCTTAGCATTAGCACGAGTAATCGGGCCTTTTGACATGGTCAACGAGACATCTGATAGTTGACTTATCTTTTGACTCTCTCTTGAGCTCACATCACCTTGTCTTCTTTTTTTACAAAACCTCTTTTGTTTCCACCATCTTTACTCCAATTCTGTCGTTTATCATTTCCTGGACCACTTTGTAAAGTAGGATTTGCTAACAGAGCAATATTCATATTATTCACACCTTTTGATGTACTGTTAATGTTCCTTTATTTTTCAACAGTAACAATCATGGAGAATGCCTTACTAATAGATGGAAATGGTTCCAACAACACAATTTGATTGATTACGATGAAAAACCTCTTCTCTTAAACCCATCATAAAATCAATCAATTTATTTTATTTGCTACTTTCCTATTATGTTTCGTAGCATCACACACACATTTCATCATGGGCATTAGACTATCCACATTATTCCATAAAATTTTCAATTTCGAAAAGGATTGAGTTACGGTTTCATTACCTTGTGCAGGTTGTTGACTTCCTACGTTAATTGATACAGGTGAGGACCACTACTCTCATCGTAGCGGCTTCTTAGCTCCTCCCACAGATCTCGTGCAGTTGTTACCATCATGAATGAATCACGAATTTCTTTGATTGTAGCATGTAAGAGCCAAGCAATTACCATGTTGTCAGCAGCGATCCATTTCTTCATCAGAGTGATGTTTCCCTCTGGTTTTTTCATTTCTTCGTTTACGAATCCTAACTTGTTCTTAGCTTTAAGAGAAATGGTCATCGATCTGCTCCAACTTAGATAATTGTTCCCATCAAGGACATTTGTCACCATGACTATTCTCGAATTATCGGCTAATGAGAGGGTAAGATCGTCTAGTTGATCTTAGTATTCATCACTTATTTGACTATCATCTTCCATGGTTGATTCAGACTTTTATTTAAAGATTAGGAGTTTGTAAATGTATGGATCTTTGCTTTGATACCATGCAAGTTTTGCTTTGGTATCTTCACCATTAACCGATGAAACAAAAAGGAAGAGAAGAGCGAATAAACTTTTCGTATATTACTACTAAACACACTATACAAAATGCATATATATACATGCTGAGCTAATGAGTTCTGTTGCGATTATTTACAAAGACGTTGCATGGGTCTTCTAGTAGTTGGGATTTGTTAGAGCTATGTACAGAATTTGTTAGAAAGGGAGTTATCTGTTGTGGTAGATTGTAAATGAATTAGCTCTTGATGTTCACGTATTACCAACAAGTTCTTAACGCTTCTCTTTAAGCCAAAGTAGAGAGATTTAGATGATGCTTAATAGTTTTGATTAGTTTCAATGATTTGATGAGGACAATCGATTCCTTTCAATCTTTTTTCCTTCTCTTTTAGTGTCTTTTTCTGTTTACGAGGAAAGAGTCAAATCGACGTTAGCTTAGCGAGTAATAGCAATGGTTAAAAAATTCAACTAGTTTGATTAATGAAAACCTTGAACTTTTTGTTTCAGTTTTTATTTTTGATTTAATTACTTTAATAATTCTCTTCGTTAAAAACTGATCAATTTATTAATTAATCAATTGATTTTATAAATTAATCAATTTTATAAATCAAAATAAGTCAATTAATTTTTATTTAACAGTATTTTTAATTAAATTTTAAAATATTTGATGAATACATTGAAACTTATCGAAATTGTAACCAAGCATTGTTCATAACTAGAAAGTTTCCCTGATCCTTTGTTATTCAATCTTTAACTGGTTTTATGACAATTTAATATCAGTTGAATTTTTAAACCTTAAACTTCTTATCTTACCGATTTAACTTTTCAAATATTTAGTCATCTTTGAAAGATTTAAAATAATAGATGAAATCTATATTTATAGTTTTATGAAAAGATTATTAATAAATTTATTTATTAATTACATTTATAAATTTTTTCACCCAACTTGAAATTGTTAGATAAATTATAGATTAAGACTATAATATAATTCTTAATTAACTATTTTCGAATCTATACTTTGATACCTTGAACTAATACAAAGTTGGGGTGTGTTAAAATATAAAGTGAGAGTTTGTCTCACATTGGAGAAAGAGAGGAAATAAAACTAGTATATAAGTCTAGTGGGCTACTCCATCTATCACCAATTGATTTTAGGATGAAACCTCACTTAGACTTATATGTGGTCTAACTTTCCTTCTTGTGTGGGCCCGTAGGTCCATTGTAAATTCTAACGGGATGCTATGTTGAAAATGTCATCAATGCAAAACCTAGAAATCATCTCATTTATTAGTTTTCAGGATACCACATTATGTGTGGCAAATTTGTTCTAACTTGGTGAAGCTAATATAATAGGTTCGAGTTGATTGGACTTCAAGTTCAACTCAAATTTTGTTTTCCAAAACATATATTGAATAATCGAACGGTTTGAATTGTTTATTCAACAATCTTTTTATTAAATTATGCTCTAGCGTCTTCAATAATTAAAAACTAATCTGTTTTTTCAAATTTTATTTCAATTTTTTAATCTTCACTTTATACTAATTTTATAACTAATTTACACCATTACACCAAATTAAATTTAAAATCTAATTATTATTTTATTGCTGCATTTGAAACATTATCACTAACGTAACTTTGTTCAACCTTAATCAAGAGGACTATTGTTGGGGTTCCATACTCCAATAATCCCTGGGAGATATTATGAAACTTAATGTTCATTACAAAATAATTTAACAGGTTAACTTAAATTAACAAAATATTTTAAAATTACATATAAAATATAATTTATCAAAAAATAACAGTAAAGAAAAGAACAAATTGAAAGAATTCTACAAATCTTTTATTTTAAATATGCTTATGACACAAAAGTTATGTAAAATATGATTATGACAAATTTCGTAAGTGATTTTATTTTATGATTAAAAATCAAACCGATTCAAGTGGTTTAATAAAAAATTGAAATAGCCAATTTTTTGTTTAGTTTTAACTTTCTGTTTGATTTATTTTAATAACCCTTGTTATTAAAATTGATCAATTTATAAATTGATCAATCAATTTTAATAAACTAATCGGTTTTATAAACTAAAATAAACTAATTAATTTTATTTAACAATCTTTTTCATTATACATTAAATTAAAGATAATTTCCTTCAATCTTATTTAAATTCTTTAATTTTGTTCAATTTTTATCAGTTTTATGATTTTCTAATAATGGTTGAATCTTTTAAACTTTAAATCTTTGATCTTATCGGTTTAATTTACGATCTAATTTTTAAAATGATGATTTTATTAAAAAGAGAGTGATGTAAGACTTCTATGTTCAAAATTTTCCTTCAAACTTTCAACAGACAGGAACCAAGATTTTGAAATCGAAAGCTGGTTCAAAATCAAAACGCGTGTATTGACAATTGACTTAAGTAACTAATGTGTTGAACAAAGTTGGAAAATGAACCGAATCCTGGCAGGTATCTGAAGATCCTGACTCTGGATCTTGACTCGCTCTGGGAGAAAAGTTGGTTTGATCGGTGCTCTTCAAGTCTTGACATCTTTTGTCTCTTAATTACAAGTTGATTGATCCACCTTCATCTAACAAGTATCAACTCGGGCCAGAAAGTTAGTGGCGTATGATGATCCACCTACTTGAAGTTAACAACTGAACCACTTAATTAACAGGCAGACCAAGTCTTGCACGTATATTATCAGAAAGAGCAGTAAACTCTGGTAGGCTAGGTTTGTGTATAAATATAACAAGCAACAGCTCCGTAGACATCGAGCTTTCGAACAAGAAACATGGCTTCTAATAGGGTTTTACGACTCTTGGGAGCACTCATCTTAACCCTCACCCTCCTTCTCGTCTCTGCAATGGCGTCCAGGGATCTTCACAGTGCTTGTAAGTATGTGTATCGATTTAGTTCTTTGATTAGTTTGAAAAAATTAAGAAACTTTTCTAAAATTAATTAAGTTACTGAATTAGTCTATGTCTCTTACTCAAACAAAGTACATGTAACATTAGTTTTATCCTTGCAGACCAGAAAGGTAGAAAGTTGCCTGAACATTACGATGTGCCGTGGCCATGCAGCTATCCTTATTTTTGCCGCCGTTCTCCAGGCAACGGTTAAACACGTATCGTATGCTGATCTTCAAGTATGGAGCCACCTACTACTATGAATAATAAAGGAGAATGAGAAAGAGGGGCACTTAAGCTTGCATTGGAATTAGTTCGTACTGCTGGTGATAATATTGTACTAATCAAGCAAATAAGAGAACATACGCTTTGTGTTCGGAATATGTTTTGTTATTTTAATGTTTTAAAACATAATCATAGAATTAAAATAGTAAGATAAAAGATTTAAAGTTTAAAAGTTAATAGATTTTAATTAGTTTATTTTAGCTTATAAATAATTAGTTTATAAAAATCAATTGATTAATTAATAAACTGATTAATTTTTAACAACAAAGGTTATTAAAGTAAATTGAATCGAAAATTGAAAATCGAACATAAAATTGGCTAATTCTAAGTTTTACGATTGAATTGATCAAATCAATTCAATTTTTAATCATAGGTTCTTTTTGGTTTTAAGTATATAATTCTACATCTATCAAAAGTAAAATTAAGAAAAATTCACTTATAAAAATTGAAATCATAGTCCAATCTCTTAAAGTTTAGTATTCGAGATATGATGGCAATATTACGAAAAAGCTGCTGTCCTAGTGAATATTTGAAGCTAAAACTATTTACTCCATCTTTCTTCACTTGAATTATATGTGGCTTTCGAAATATGGTGTATAAGAAATAGTCTTTCTATTAATTAGAAATTATTACCTAATATTGAATATTTTAAATTTCAAGTATTGATAAAATTTTACTGAATTATTATTCATGTTAATTTTAGTTATTTCGTGCTTGTAATACAACCGGAAAAGGCAAATTCTTCTTTTTCTTTACTATTAGACAAAAAGTTCTCAAATTGTTAAAATTTATAGTATTAGACTCAAGTAAATTGAGCACGTACAAGTTCAAATAAGGTTTCATCTTAAAACTAATTACCTTATTTGGACTTGTATATGTTTAATTTATTTTAGCCTAATTTTATAAAACTTAACATGATATTAGAGCAGGTTGTTCTTAGATTAGTCGACACAATAGACTGTGTCACATGTTGGGTCTTAAATTAGCACACATAAAAGAAGGGACACTATCAACTTTAAAAGAATTGACTTAATAATTAAATTAATTTTTATATGTTAATTTTTTAAATTAAATTTACTTAATTATAAGAAGATATCATTCTCTTTGATTCTTAAGTATGATAAAGGCAAGCTCTAAGTCATCAAAATATATAAATCAATTGGGATGTGTCCAAATTGTCTAGATATCACCCTATTATTTTACAAAAATGAATAAAAAAGTGGACAAAAAGTGTGAATTAGGTTTAATAAGGTTTTAAAAGTGGAAAAAAATAACCTTATTAATTAATACTAGTTTAATAAGGTTAGAGTACAAATTGATACTGGTCGGGTCGGCCGTGCTGGGCCCGCACCCAATCATAACGACCCGTGAGTCGATCGGTCCGTTCTTCAAATATCAATCCTGTACCTATGCCAAGCCCATATCCAATCCACGATGTCCTTGGCCCATCCGCATGTAAGAATCTCCCATGCACATGTAAAGACCTAAACGTAACTATTGCTTCATATATAAGGTATAATTCTACCATAACGAAGGTACGCACGATCATAACCCTAGTTTTCTCTGCTTACAACGATCCCACCTTCACCAAAAGACTGATTTGAGCGTTGGAGGGGCTTATCGGAAAACAACCCCCGACGTGCCTTCTTTGTTTTGCAGGAAACTTCAAGTCGCAGCTCTTGTAAGAACCAACCAACTCTATGGACCCAAACGGCAACGTTCAGTTCAGCCAGAATCCGACAGAACTAATTGGTACCCACCATGGGGCTCGACATCAGGGCACCACATCCAGAAACACACAGATCAATCAGGCGGCAGCAGCTAACCCTGATGTAGCCGCTGTCGCGGCTCTGGCATTACAAAGGATAGGTTTACAGCTACCTGCAACCCTGCCGCTTGCACATCATCTTTCCCGCACAGAATCTTCAGACCCGAATGATCAACTGCAACCTCAAGACTTAGAACAAGAAGAACAGAGTATAGATTTGGAGGATAACGCTGCACTCAATAAGCTCCCGAATCTCCAACACCAATCAGTTGCAGATCCTCTTCCGCCAGTACACGCCTCCCTTACTCGAAAGTAGATTGAGGAAGCGGCTGATCTATTGATTTGCCAGATTTTACAATCTCGGTAAACCTGCAATGAAAAATGTCGCACGGCGAACCGTCTGTGATCGGCGATGACGACCGATCGCCACCCTACCGAAGCCCTAGAAAAAATCGTGGACGATCGGATTAATGCGGCAATGAGCTTTCGCCCGATTGCCCGACACCTCGATCTGACTCTCCTTTACTCGGCAATCTTGGATAGTCTCCGGCGCGCCAAGACTAAAATGCCTACGAAAAGTATCTTTGGAAAGACCGACCCCTGGATTACCTCGGACACTTCGGTCGATGATGAATCTGCGCTGCGTTCAGGGCGTCATTTAGTGCAAGGCTTCTGTCTGACCTTCGAAGAGGAGCTCGACGATGGTTTAATAGCTTGCCCCGAGGCAGTATCACGTGTTTTGAAGATTGAGTTATTATTCTGAACGATTCGCCCAAGTAAACGCACGCGAAAATGACCTTGGAAGTGATGCGATTGACCTGAGGAGGAGCGAGCTACGAAATTCATCACTCGGTTCGATAATGGGCGGTCGAGGTCCCCGACCTCACTTACTTGTCAATGTTAGCAGCGCTTATGAACAACACGAGGGATGAAGAGTTCAAAAAATCGTTAGCCCTCGATCAACCCCGATCCGTTCAGGAAATAAGAAACAGGGCGGATAGGTACATTCAGCTTGAAGAAGTGTTGAAAAATACGAGGCGTCGGACGGATGATCGCTCGCCAAATGACAGAGCGAGTGGTCCGCACAAGCGACAAAAAGGCCAATCGAGCTGGAGAAAGCCAACCGATCGACATGGATATCGACAGGAGTTCACCCCACTTAACAGACGATATGCAGAAGTACTCGCGGCCATGAGAGCGGACGGGGAAACTATCCGAGAACCCGAAAAGATGAAGACTCCCTCCAAGGATAGAAACCCCAATTTATACTGCCATTTCTACAAAGACATCGGTCATGACAAGGAACATTGCCGACAGTTGAAAAGAGAGATCAAATCCCTCATCCAAAGGGAAAGGTTGAGCCGATTTGTGAAGCACGAGCAAAATCTCGACCGAGATAACGAGCATAAGCCCGGTTGGCATGACAAAAAACGGCAGTATGGAAGGTAAAATGATAGAAGCGGTGGAGAGCGGCAGAGCGCCGACACAAATGATCGACGCGAAATGAGAGGTCGATCTAGAGCGCGAGCTGACAGAGATGTTGGGCAACGAGATGACTGACCGGTAAGGGTCATTAATATGATATTTGGTGGAAACGCAGCAGGGAGATCCACTGCTAAAGGAAGAAAGAGATATGCCAAACAGGTCGACAAAGACTCGTCAATCAAAAGAAAGAGAGAGAACGACGGGATGATATCGTTCGACGGGTCCGACCTTGATGGTGTAAGTTATCCTCATGACGACGTGCTTGTCGTAAATCTGAACATGGATGGCAACGAGGTGAAGCGGGTAATGATTGATCTGCCATTCGGTTCGACTGTTGTATTATGATGCCTTCAAGCGGATGGAGGTACTGAAGATCGACTCTTTTATATAGATGGACCAATCAAAGGGGTAACTGGAGCCTCAGCCTACCCGTTCGCCCGAGTCTACTTAAACGTGAAATTCGGACAAAGGCCGTGTCAAATAGAAAGGGACGTTGAATTCCTAGTCATGAAGTTCCAAGGGGCATACAATGCAATAATCGAACGAGCTATCCAGAATGCCCTCAGAGCAGTCGTCTCCACCTATTACCAAGCGATGAAATTTCCAACGCCCCGAGGAGTTGGTGTTGTTAGAGGTCAACAAAGAATCGCTAGATAATGCTATTTAGCGAGACAAAAACATTAGGCAGGCGGTGGTATTGACGAGCTCTCTTGGCGTGAGCGCGATGAAGAAAGCAGAAAGATTGAATCCGTCGAAGAAACGCATGGGTCGTATTGGATGAAGCAGATAGCTCAAAATCACGAATCTAGGTTAGAGCTTGAAGGACTGATTAAAGAAATCCTGAGGCTTTGGTGGAGAACAGATCGGTCTTCGCTTGGGTACCGAGCGATATGCCTGAAATTTCTCGATCGGTCGCTTCGCATTCCCTTGGTATTCGACAAGATTACAAGCCAATTAGGCAAAAGAAGCGATGGCACTGCAAGGAGCGACAGGAGGTGATCGAGAAAGAAATAGAAACTGCTCAGAGCCGGGTTCAACCGAGAAGTCAAGTACCCCGAATGGCTCGCCAACGTGGTGTTGGTAAGGAAGAAGAACGGGAAGTGGAGAATGTGCATCGATTTCACCGACCTGAACAAAACATGTCCAAAGGACAGTTTCCCCCTGCCCAAGATCGACCAGTTAGTAGACTCCACCTCCGGATATGAACTTCTCAGCTTCTTGGATGCTTTCTCGGGCTACCATCAAATTCAGATGAGCCTTGAAGACGAAGAGAAGACTGCCTTCATAACCGACAAAGGCACATATTGTTACCAAGTAATGTCGTTCGGCTTGAAGAATACGGGGGCCATTTATCAGCGGCTCGTCATGGAAGTCTTCAAAAAACAGATCGGTCGGTCTGTCAAAGCTTTTGTAGATGATATGGTAGTTAAAAGTAAGACGGCTGCCGAGCACGTGGGAGATCTAAAGAAGTCTTCGGACCATAACAGATTTCAGATGAAGTTGAACCCGAAAAAATGCGTCTTTAGTGTGACATCAGGAAAATTCCTGGGGTTCATGATTACTCAACGGGGAATTGAGGCTAATCCAGAGAAGATCGAAGCCATCATCCAAATGCCCTCGCCGCAATGCTTGAAAGAAGTACAAATATTGACCGATCGAATAGTCTCTCTAAGCAGGTTCGTTTCCAGATTGGGAGACAAGTGCCTCCCATTTTTTTTAAATTTTGAGGAAAGCAAATGTGACCCAGTTCTAATGGCCGGATGAATGCGAGAAAGCTTTTCAACACTTAAAGCAATACTTGTCTAGCCCGCTTATCCTGCAAGCGGTTGAGGAGAATCGATTTTATATTTTGCGATTATGGAAGGTCAATCTGCGCGATACTTGTTCGATCGGAGGAAATGGCGGCGCCCGATCTACTACGTCGACAAGGTGTTGACGGACCGGAAGCGAGTATCGCCTATAGAAAAACTAGCCCTCTCTTGATAATGGCGGCCGGAAGCTAAGACCCTACTTCCAAAGTCATACCATTGAGGTATGGACCGACCAACCCTCGGCGGTGCCTTCAAAAGCCCAAACTTGAATTGACTAATAAAGTGGTGTGAGAGCTGGAGAGTTCGACATACAATACAAGCCGGACGACTATTACTGCGTTTGGTTAGTGTCTCACGGTAGGCTGAGTCGAGCGGAATGAGCAGAACGAACGTAACATAAATTGGGGACAGAGAGCTGTTTGGTTGATGGTAGACAAAACAGAGAATCTTGTCTCCGTCTCCAGGACAAATGTGTTTGGTTGTAGGCGACAAAGACAGAAAATAGTGCAAATGACGAATATGCCCATAGTATTTAATATGATTAGGAAGATGTAATTCAATGGTATTTTTATTATGAATGGTTTGTAATTCAATAGTTTGTATTATTATCATCATTATGTCTAATTAATAATATTATTATTATATAATTTGTATTTATTATTATTGAAATATATTATTATTAATATATTTAGCATAATTTTTAATAATAATTATACAAATTTATTATTATAATTATTATGTCTAAATATTATTATTATTATTATTATTATTATTATTATTATTATTATATAATTTGTATTTATTATTATTATTATTATATAATTTGTTATTAGTAGTCAAATTTATTATTATTATTATTACTATATAGTTTGTATGTATTATTTTTAAATTATATATTACCATTTATTCAAATTAATCTAAGCATATATAATTAATATATTATTTGTAGGTATTATAATTGAAATTATATATTACAATTTAGTCAAATTAATCTAAGCATATATATATATATATATATATATAATGTTATATCATCTCGGCATTCATATAATTAATTACATCGGATGTTCAACATACATTCATATAATTAATGACTTTAATCGTCAACATAACTTAAAAACAAGCATTAAGCATATCACGAGCGAAATAACATAATTAGTTGATCATACATGAAGCACTTAAAATTTATTAATAATCTTATGAACCATAATTGCCAACATTATGCCAATGACTATGAGAGCAAATGCTAGAGCCCATGCCATGTTTTCCTGCAAAGTTGGAAGTTTGTTGACTTGTTGCGTTGTTGTTGGTGCGAGTGGAGTCGGCATAAAGGACGGTGCATTGACGGTGGGGACAAGTTCTACATTGCGTTGCGGCGGCCTATATGAGCCCGTGGCATAAGCAGTTTGTGCTTCAGCTAATGTGCAAAATCCCTTGAAACGAGCATTCGGATATCCGTCGACTAATAATTTTACATGATCCCAACTGGTAAAAATTCCAGTTTGACGTCCAGCAAAGACCACATAAAAATTGTATCGGGCCATATTTGACAACCTGAAAATGAATCATATTATCATCATCCATCGGGAAAAGACAAATATTAAAAATTCAGTTAACCAACCATACATAAGTTAGATAATAGTTCAAACATCCATCAGTCAACATCACACGTTATTTGTTTCATCATCATACAAATTAAGAAATTATCTGACATGTCATGTATGCGCATCTAAAATGCTCTAACATAAGCTGTTTCAACTCGGTGGTAAACCCCAATAAACACTCATTAAATGGGGTTTACTCCCCATTTTTTCTGACCACAGCCCTGACAATTTCATGAACGGGGAAGCCAAAATTGACAAGTTCCGCACTCAACTTCGCACCACTCATTCCTTCATAAGCGTCCATGGCTTTGTTAGCATTCTCTTTGCCTGATTCAATGATAGCAGCAAATGAGTCGACAAGGCGTTCCAACATTTCAATATCCCGCATCTTACGTTTCCCTTTGGACAGCTGACCTCCCGCACTGTTGCTAGAACATGCGGCGGAACCGAAGACCTGGCCTGAAGTAGTTGGAGGAGGAGTTGTTTGTGAGGGTGGTTGATCTAAAGGGTTTGCAAAGGTTGGATCAAAGGCTGGTGGTTAAACTTCATTTCACCCTCATCAGCACCAACAGTGGTGTTAGGACCCTCATCAGCATCAACAGCATGCTCAGCCCTTCCACCAGTGGCCCTGTCCCGCCCAAAGACTGTTTCAAGTCTGTGGAAGAGCGGGAATGGCTTGCCAGGAGTGTAGTACCTGTTGGGGTGGCTCTGGAATAAGCAACATAAAATGTCAGAACAAAATACAAATGATTTGTCAAACACTTCTAAAAGCAATAAGCATTGAATTACCCTCGTCCATTCCTCAAGGACTTGCTTGCTATCGACCTCGACACATTGCTTGGACTCATTCCAACCAAAGCCACTGCAATTTAACATGTCAAATGCCGTTTGATAATTGACATGTGGCTGAGTAAAAAGATGGAGTTCTTAGGATTTTCCATCGTTTTTTCAGTAGCCCAAATGCACGTTCAATCACATTTCTAGCAGATGAGTGTCGCTTATTATAGAGCTCCTCTCGGTTTGTAGGTGCCCTGCCATCTCTTGCCCACTCTTGAATGTGGTATCTTGTACCTCTAAAAGGTGCAAGAAATCCAGGAGCGTTGGTATAGCCAGCATCGACCAAGTAGTAATTTCCTATACACAAAATCATAGTTTAACTATTGTGCATATTTCGAATCAAAAGCATTTGGAAATTGTGAAAGTTGTGTATAAGTCCGAGGTTACATACCCCTTGGCACTTGAAGCCCATGGTTCCTCGTAACAGCATCGTGCAGAACCCTTGAATCCGATGTTGAACCCTCCCATCCCGCAAGAACATAAACAAAGTTCATGTTCTTATCACACACCCCTAAAACATTTGTGCATATTCTGCCTTTCCGGCCTCTGTATCTGGGTTTCTCAGCTTGGGCAACCGTAATATCTATGTAGGTCCCATCTAGGGTACCAAGGCAACCCTTTGAACATAATTCCAAGAAACCAAAGTTATATCATTCGTTATTTACAATACTGATATGAGACACTTTGTTGTTGCAAGGAAAGTTTACTAACCTTAAACCATTTCCATCTAGGGTGCATGCAATCATCGCAATTGGTATGGGCAACATATAACCGATCATGCGAGCCTCGATCGACCTTCAACACACTATGAAATGCCCTACTTATTGTTTCTCGAATCTCATCAACCTTACTTGTAATACTCTATTAGATTCATTTTGTGCTAATATTAGTAGGAAGATTAGCACCTTTTCTTCAATAGGCGAGATGGCGGTGATTCGCAATCCCCATGTGCTTGAAGCATGTCACATAACACTGTAAATGTGTTAATGTCCATCCTTAAATCCCACCGACTATTCCTATCACCTTCATGCAAAATCCTATGAATATTAGCTTCCCTAGATGGCATTGTCAAAGCACTACTCCCTAATGCAAGTTCACTCCTCTTCCGTTTCCTTCTGTATACTTCGAACACTACTAATATTATCAGTTGCATTAATTCCAACTTCCTATTCCATTCATGAAGCAAAGTCAAAGCCTTAACTATCACTTCACGACGCCTGTTATCTATGTTTGTAAATAAATACTATCTGCAAAGTATTAATACATTGTTATCATCATAAGTCTGTGTTTGTACATAAGATGATAAGGATTGAATTTAATCCTCATTCAAAACAGCAATTTGACAATGCTGATTTGAATGAGGAGTTCCTAGCCAAGTTTGTACAATTGGCTGCAATTGTACAAACTTCACACAAGGTTCTGTGCAAACCAAAATCAACAAATCTACTGGACAACACTTAACATAATCAGGCAAAAAAAACAGCACATGCAACATACATTTTGATAGCAAAATCTGATAAATCTGATAGCAAATTATAGATATAAATAGAGAAATTTATATATCATATGAGCCTATGTTAAAAGATATCCACCCTTACTTCTATTAATGACATTATTTAAAGTATATCATTCAACTTTAATGAGTTGAGAAACAGCACAATTCAGTTATAAACAAAACAATTGTTTATAACTTTTTCAGAAACTGGAATTTCATCTACACATACAAAAGTAAAACTTGAACTTTTGACCAGAGCATGGCTGTTTCACTAGAGTTACTTGGGTTATCTCATGAGAAACAAGTCAGATGGGCAAGTCATTGTACCTACTTTTTACAAACTGATTGAAACACAATTCATTAGAAGCATTAAAGAATCTGATCAGATAATGCCATGTTTCAGTCCAAATTTCCAAAGAATCAAATATGTTCATGAATATGAATACTTTGCACATCATTTCATCTGCACATTATTTCATACAAGACAGAAAAATGCACTAACAACACACAGAAAAATGCAGATAGAAGCAGAAAGCATAAAAGCAACCACACTAGATCGAATATAAACCATCAATCTTTGGTAGATGAGTAGATGAAAGCAGGACAAAGTCTCATTCAGCTTCTGCCTTATTTTATCCACAAATTATGCGAAAGAAACAACTCCTCTACAATGCTTCAATGGTAGCCTATTATCTTCAGTGAAATTCAACCATATTAAACATAAAAGGAAATGAATGCCCACCAGAAAATAAAAAAACCCAAGATTCAGATTACATCGAGATGTAAGCAAGTTAATAAAACGAATGCCATTAACATAGCATTCCCAAGATCTCAAATCCAGACAAATCCAAACGAATGCCATTAACATAGTATAATCCAAACAAATCCAAACGCCAAACTCTCACAACACATCAGATTCATCAAAATGAGACAGAAAAAGAAAGCAGCAATCTTGAAATGAGGAAAAGAAAACCAATGAAGTCTCATTGTTTCTGGATTCAAAATCTGAAAACAAAATATACCCATTAAGGATTTTGGATGTGGGATATCAAATAAAAAATGGAGTTTGCATGCAGTTAAAATGACGTCTTTTTTGCTTACCTTTCACTTCTTTAGGAGACAAAAGGAAAACAAAAGTGACACTTTTCAAGAGAAAACGGAAGAATAGGAAACAACGTGAATCTTGGACTTACCAGTGGAAGGCGAAAATGGCGTCAGAGAGATTCGTTCGACGAGATCCGTTCGAGAAGCTCACCGTCACGAGAGCAACGTGAATCAGGGACGAAGGAAGAAGGAATCAAAGAGAAAGATTTCCCGCGTCTAGCGTGAGGGGTAAAAAAAACTTACCAGTTGAAGGCGTCAGGCGTGCGAGACCAACCCCACCGTGCGAGGTTAGCGACGACAGAGATCCGTTCACACAAAAGAGAGCAACGTCACTCTGGGCCGAAGACGAAGAGGCGTCGGAGAGAAGGAAGGAGGCGTCGAAGAGAAAGAAGGAGGAGTCGGAGAGAAAGCAGGAGGCATCAGACGAGAGGGGTAAAAAATCGAAGAGAATGGTCTTTTGTTTCGGGGGCAGGACGATCCAGTTTCTGTCCGTGGGGTTTAGGGAAGACAACGTTTTTATGACGCTGTACACCGGAGACGGGGGACAATCTGACGGAGACAGCTACCCAAACGCCCGACAAGACAGAAAAACTCTGTCTTGTCCACTGTCCCCGGGCACGGGGACAGTATCCAAACACTGCGTTAAGGAACAGGTGTTGGCAGACTTCATCACAGAGATGAGCCAACCCAGCTCGAAGGATGAGCAATTCCCTTCCTGGAGCTTGTTCGTTGACGGGTCGTCCAACGCTGAAGGATGCGAAGCAGGAGTGGTATTAATCGACCCGCATACGGAAGAGAAGGTGGAACACGCCCTTCGGCTAGAATTCAAGGCCTCCAATAATGAGACAGAATATGAGGCTCTGATAGCCGGTCTCCAACTAGCTAAGAAAATGGAGGTAAAGCACCTAAAGATATATAGCGATAGCCAAGTGGTGGTCGGCAAAGTCACTGGGCAGTATGAAGCCAAGGGGAACAACATGATCAGGTACCTGGAGCTAGTAAAGCAGGAGCTAAGTAATTTCGAACAGTACTCGATCAGCAGGATAGAACGATCTCAAAATGCCAAAGTGGATGCCCTCTCCAAAATGGCCTCCGATCGTGATGCCAAAAATAACGTTCTAGTCGAACGACTAGATCGCCCCAGCATACAAAAAACCAAGGAAGTTCTTGATGTAAATAACGGTCGATCGGTTGGATGGAACCGATTAGACGGTATCTACTAGAGGGGACACAACCGGAAGAAACCTCGGAGGCCAAGAGATTGAGAATAAAGGCGGCCGAATACACGATCATAAACGATACCTGTCTGGCGATCTTATGGTCCCTTCTTTGCGATGCTTGAATAAGGAAGAGGCAGAATAAGCAATGGCTGAAGTCCACGAAGGAATGTGTGGCAACCACGTTGGAGGTAGAATGTTAGCCTATAGGCTGATCAGATAGGGATATTACTGGCCGACGATGAGGAAAAACTATCAGGAGAAAGTTGATCGATGTGAGGCCTGCCAGAAAAACAACAGCCTGTCTCACCAACCGACCGAAAGGATGAAAAATGTGAGTCATCCTATCCCCTTCGCTCAATGGGGAATGGATATACTGGGGCCTTTCCCTCTCGGTCCTGGATAGAAGAAGTTTCTGCTAGTAGCAGTGGAGTACTTCACCAAATGGGTCGAAGCGGAAGCGGTCGCTACAATCACCGAGCAGAAGGTGAAAAGTTTCGTAAAGAAAAATATACTAACTTGCTTCGGGATGCCTATGGTGCTGGTCGCAGACAACGGTCGAAAATTCGATAACGATAAGTTCAAAGATTTCTGCTACCGACTAAAGATAAGGCTACAGTTGACCTCCGTAGCCCACCCCCAAAGCAACAGTCTCGCAGAGAACACAAAGAAAAAGATAATGAGTGCTCTTAAGAAGCGCCTAGACGGACGAAAGACTTGGGTGGAAGAGCTTGATGAAGTGTTGTGGGCGTACAGAACCACCCCAAACGGAGCCATAGGGGAAACTCCATTCAGGATGACCTTTGGGGCAGAAACCTTAGTCCCTGTAGAAGTGGTGTTGCACAACCAAAGGGTGACGAACTATGACGAAGAGCGGAATAATGAAGCCCGTCGAGCCGAGTTCGTGCTCCTTAGTGAAGACAGAGATACGGAAGCCGCTCGTTCAGAAGTCGTCAGGCAGAAAGCGACGAAGTTCTACAACAGGAGAGTAAAGCCGAGCGACGCAAAGGTCGGGGGGTACGCCCTGCGAAAAGTCGAGACGGCTGGGAAACACCCCGGAAAGCTCGGACAGGCATGGGAAGGACCCTACCGGAAAGCAATATCTTGATATTTAGAAATGAGATAAAGATGTCTTCTTATAATACCAGTCTTTAATCTAGTTTGATATCTGGCACATGATACCTTCCTTTGGGAGTCTAAAAACGTGTATTTTGAACACAACGCTTACAATAAAATAAAATATTTAAAAAAGTTTAGATTAAACCTTAATTAGGTTGAAAGATATTAATTGTCGCGTTAATTAAATGTTATATTTACATTGACTTGATATCATTTTTTATTATTTTTAATAAAAAAGAGAACTTTACTATCACGTAATTAATTTGGACTTACTTTTTGAAATATGTATAGACTTATTTTATTAATTTTATTAATCTATAATTAGATTAATATATTTAAGGTAAAGTCAAAAGTTGGGTTCTAAGTTCTAACCTTTTATCCATCCCTAATATGAATCACTCCATTAGTGTGATTAAGATCCAAATCCAAGTTCCATAGTCACCATAATGGATCCAATTTATCTTTTCATATTAAAAATAAATATGGAATATATACTAAAAATTAAATATCAAACACTAAAACTTAAAATCGATTGAAGATAATTCATACTCCTAATCAACTTCCACGGGAAATTGATGGATTTCCGCAAGTTAACGGGTCTCAAGTAGTACAGTATAATATTGTCCCACAGGGAATAATTGTGTAAGTACTAAGCTTGGATCACTCAATTAATTGGATTAGCGATTTTGTATATTTGGGGAAATTAAATTAAGAAAATTAACTAGCAAAAAATAATAATATTTAAGCTAAAGAAAATTGCGAATATTTCAAGGGGTTAATTTGAATGGAATGTGGTAAACTTCAAGGATGGGTCCACTTTTATCGCTTTCTATGGACTTGGGTCAATTTATGAGGCGAATTTTGGTTGATAGAAGGTTGAGCCTAGAGTTTCTTTGATCCTTTTTCAAGGTATCAAAGAAGTGTTATGCAATAATCCTAATCTACTATCGTAGCCTAGCAATCAAGCATAACCCATTAAGTTCTTTGCTCACCTGGTTTTCTCTCATAAATTCAGTCTATGTCTAAATCTAAAATTTATAAGTTCCCTATTTTGGAGTTCCATTATTAATATTCACCTATTGGTCCTTCAGTTAACAACTAAGGCTTAGTAGTGGTTGGCCAAACACAATACCAGCAGAATTAATATAAAAACAGAAAAATCAAACTTATAAATCCACACTCATAAATCAACTGAAATTCAATCCACAAAAATTAGCTAAAAGCTTCAGCCCAACCTTGAAGCTTTGAGGAAACTACTCAGTCATGGTAGGACAAATACCACAAAAATTATGCTCAGCAAACAACATTAGGAGAAATTAAATAATATAACATAAATTGAATGAGTTTCAGTTCTCCCTCTAATGTTGCGTCACTGAGTGGTCTCCTCGATCTGCTAAGTGTTTCTTTCACTGCCCACGTTGGAGAGTATCGGGTGTCACCTAAATGCTCCTATTGCTGTCTCCTGCGTGTAACATTCTCCAAAGTCTCCGACCAACAGCAGCTACCTTCTCCTCTCTTGATGTAGTGCGTTTCCAACTGCTCCCACGTTGCTTCACTCTTCATGCACCAGCTACTACTTAAGAATATTGTATTAACCACACCTTGCAATGACATGAGATGTGAGTGTTTTTGTGGTGTCATGTTGAGAGCTTCTTCTCCCCAAAACCCCCGCCCTCCCCTTTTTGGAGGCTAGTCATTTTATTTAATTCTCCTCAAGTGCGTCTCTGTAGTGTTCCAACAACAACTAAATGTCAAGCTCCCAAAAGCCTTCCTAGTGCCTTTGTCGTAAGTGTAGAGTAGCCTTTTGTGTGGGTCAACTAAGGTGTATGGGTTGGTCCTCTTTTACTGCTAACTTTTGAGACTCATTTGTTTATTTCTTTTCATTCACTAGCTGCCAACATAGTCTCCTCCCTAAACCACCAACAACTCACGTTTTTTTTATGTTTCCACCTCTTGCTTCAACAGCTGTCATCCTCATGAGTTTGCTACCCCACCTTGCTTCACTCTTCACACGATCCTCATTCATTGTCTACTTTTAGAGCTCCTCTAGCTGGTTTATCTTATCCAGCTGCTAACGTAGTCCTTGGTTGTTCCTTGGTGCATTGGCTGTGTTCCCTTAGACAATTAAAATGCTCTATACGCCTCCAACTGTCCTTTTGTTCTTTTGTTCACCACAGACCGACAATTTCTTTGGTCTAATTTGAGGCCAAATTTCATGCTTTTTTTAATGAAAAATGAGAAAATAAAATTCATAACAATCTCAATACAATTAAATCAATGAACATAAGAAATGCTACTATAATGAATGAATGAACACACAAAATAAATGCAAATATGGTCTAAATATCTATATAAATTGGACTAAACGAATGCCCCCAAACTCAACCTTTTGCTTGTCCTCAAGCAAAATTAAGAAAACTGTTCAAAACAGATTAAGAAGCACTCAACAATTGGAATTTTCAGAATTGCAATAACCAATTAAAATTTACCTTTAGCCACTTATCAAACCATACCCACCTTCATAGTGCAAGGATATCAATGCTCGCTTAAACACACACTCCTTGATTCAAGTCTAATTAGAAACCAACCAACTCACAAGAGTAGAAAAAAGCCAAATAAACTCAAAGGCAATTTACAACCCAAGAGACTGTAAAGATATTATCAAATTAACCAATCCCATAGGCAAAAATTCTCCATCCCATCTCCACTAATTTTTAACACTCCTTCTCAAAGGATCAAAAGGTCTTATTAGGGTTGTAATGGGGTCGTTGGGGTTTAAACTTAGCTAGACCAAAGAAAAGGAAAATAAAAGCTCAAATGAAATGGAAACAATTATTCAAGAAATAGAAAAATGTAATGGAAACAATTATTCAAGAAATGGAAACAATTATTCAAGTAAGAAAGTTTTTTTAATAGAATAACAAAACTCAACATGACAGCATGTTAATGAAGACGGTAACAATTACAAGACTTAACTCAATTTCAATAAATTCCAAATTCCCAAATAATTGACTCTCCCCCAAACTCGATTTCGTGAGTACTCGCCAGAAATATTTTATACCTTTATCCCTTGAAGAAATTGAAAATACAAAATACCTGCAAAATCCTCACTTGCTTGCTCTTCTTTTCTTTCTTTTTTTTTCTTTTTTCATTTTTTTCGTAATTTTCTTCTTTTCTTTTTTTATTCTCTCTTTTTTCTTTTTTTCTTTTTTTTTTCAACCCCCCACATAACCTACTCCTAAATAATCATTTCCTCATGAAAGGTAGGAAATGCTTGGCTTGTGGCTTGGTTAAATGAGGGTGCCAAAGAATGAAATAGAGATTTTACTTAGGCTTAACTTGGTTTCGAAGGGAATATAGGGTTATTTAAACCCAAAATTGGATTACGGTTTATAATTCAAAGAATTTTGCCTTAATCACTTCCTTATCAAATTTGTGCTCACATTTTTCCTCGATAAGCCTAGAGAACTTGTTCTAGGATTGGCGAGATCTCATTAGGTTCCAACTTGCCTAAAAATTTAATGGATAATCAAAACTCAAATAAAATGGATGGAAAGACTCAAATCAAAGAATGTGAGTAGGATTAAACAATTGAAAACCGAGCACTAATCCGGAACAATCTATCCACAAACCTTCTAAAGGTAAACCCAATTAGGTCCCAAATAATTCTCAATTTTCCAAACTTTGTTTTATGTTTTTTTAATGCAAAGAAAAGAAAGAAAAACTGGAAAAATGGAACAATGTTTTTTTTTTGGTTTTGAATTTTTTTTATGCTCACCCCCATCACCCCCACCCCCAAACTCAGATAGGACATTGTCCTCAATGTCAAGATGCGCAGGCGTATTTTGAAGTAGGTAAGTAAGCATGGATATGCATAGTTAAGGACGAAAAGAATGTCGACAATGATACATGCAAATTAAGAAATTGTTGCAGATCATACTCAAACACAAACAGTCGCAAAATTCAAAAATATGTGAAGACATGAGTAAGAGGCACAAAGAACTTCCCTGTAATGAGCTGGAATCATTTTCTTTAGAAGTGTAATTCTCCCCATCAAAAGTCGCTTATAAGGTCCAATTTCCTGCAAATAACATAAAGAGGAACGTGAATTTAAGGTATAGAAAAAACATAAAAAATAAAAATAAAACAAAACAACGAAGGTGTGAAACTTGGTTTGCCTCCCAAGAAGTGCTAATTTAAAGTCCTTAGCTTGACTTGGCCAAATTATTGCTCAAGGGTCGGGGTTAGAGAGGGATTGAGTGATCCCTGTTTCTATTGGAAATCCAGCCACATAAGGCTTTAACCTTTGCCCATTAACCTTAAATACTCCAGTTTTGGGATCCTCAACTTCTATCGCACCGTGAGTATAAACCTTAACAATCTTGAAAGGTCCCGACCACCTCGACTTTAACTTTCCGAAAAATAGCTTGAGTCGCGAATTAAATAGCAAGACCAAATCTCCTTCCTTGAACTCTCTTTGGATAATATGTTGATCATGCCATCTCTTCTTTCTTTCCTTGTAGATTCGGGCATTCTCATAAGCATCCAAGCGAAACTCCTCTAACTCATTCAACTGAAGCAAACGCTTTTCTCCAGCTGTCTTGAAGTCCAAATTAAGCTTTTGAACAGCCCAATATACTTTGTGTTCTAGCTCAACTGGAAAGTCCTCTAGATGAATTTTATGTGTACAGAAAGATGGGTTGATTCCCTTTAAATATGAAATTTTGTACCCAATTGCGTGCTTGTGTTCTCTAAGCACTCTTAAAAGTTTATTAACCTGCATAAGGCTTAAAAGAGCATTAACAATGACTGGATAGGTTGAATTAGGGCCCAGAAATTCATAACTGAGGTTAGGAGGCAACGGTTTCAATTCCACATTTGGAGGTTCTTCTTTGTTCGGATCAGGTGATGGTGTCAGTTCAGGTTGCACAGGTTGTGTAGATCTTTGCACAGGTTGTGCATCGAGCATCTGCGCAAATTCAAAAATTTCTGATTCCTTCTCTGTAAATTTTGTATCACCCCTGTTGTTATAGCCTTCACTAAGCAGTGTTTCAACGAATCCTTCGAATGAGATTTTCTAAATTCAGCATCAACCAGCTTGTCAAGAATTTCCACCCTTAAACAAGAATCCTTGTCATCCATAGCTTTCATTGTCTTTTCCAAATTAAACTCGATTTCTTTCTCCCCGACTCTCAGAGTCATTTTTCCATTCTTAACATCTATGATTGCTCCAGCTGTGGCTAAAAAGGGTCTCCCAAGTATAACAGGTATGTTAGTATCCTCCTTCATTTCTAGCACAACGAAGTCTACCGGGATAAAAAGAATTCCAACCTTGAGAGGCACATTTTCCAATATCCCAATGGGAAATTTCATGGACCTGTCAGCTAGCTGCAATGATATGGTAGTCGGTTTAAGCTCTCCGATGTCCAATTTATGACAGATAGATAATGGCAATAAGCTCACACTTGCCCCCAAATCACATAATACTCTTCCAATTGTTGTAGTTCCAATTTGGCAAGGTATCGAGAAACTTCCCTGATCTTGAAGCTTGGGAGGGAGTTTGTTTTGAAGAATGACACTTGATTCTTCTATAAAAGCCACAGTCGCATATTCTTCTAGCCTTCTTTTGTTGGACAAGATATCCTTTAAGAACTTGGCATAAGTAGGCATTTGGGTAAGGGCTTCCGTAAATGGGATGTTAATATAGAGCTTCTTCAGAATGTCAACAAATTTTCTAAACTGCTGGTCTAGCTTGGCTCTATGAAATCTCTGAGGGAATGAGATTAGTGGCTTATATGGTGGTGGTGGTATGTATTTTTCAGGCTCAGGTGATTTTTGCACAGGCTGTGCATTGGATTACATCGGTTGTGTATCCTGATCTGTTCTCTCAGATTCTTTTTCAGCCCTATTTTTCTGTACCATATGTTCCAAAATCTTTCCACTTCTTAGTATCACTGCTTTGGTTTCCTTAGGAGCCTCTGGTTGTGCTGGTAGCTTACCCTTGTCAAACCTTAGTGATGCGGCTTGCTGTGCAATTTGAGTCTCAAACATCTTATTATAGACTGCCAATTGGTCCATTCGGGGTACTAAGTTGCTAGATCAAGTCTCCTTGCTTCTGCATAAAGGTTTCCATCATTGATTCAAGGTTGGACTTAGGTTCAGGTGGCTGGGCTTGTTGTCTCAAGCTTGAAAAACCTGGAGGCACTGATGGAGCCACATGATATTAAATATTTTTAATATATATATATATATCCAATGATAAAATTATTTGGAGCCCTGTGGTATATTAAGCCCCCCAAAAATTAAAAAAAATTAAAATTTTGGGCCCCCCTATTTTAACTTCTTGGCTTCGTCACTGCCTGGAGGGACACGATTTTGTTGTTGCTGGGTCTGTTGGTAATGTGGTTGATTTTGTGGGTAAAGGGTTTGGTTAGGGAAATTTTAGGGTGGCTTGGGTTGTTGAGACCAGGAGAAATTTGGGTGGTTTCGCCATTCAGGGTTATAAGTGTTTGCAAAAGCTCCACCTTGGTTCTTCTACCCATAATTTGCCACAAAATTCATATGTTCAGCCCCAAATTCTTTCCCAATGTTCTGAAATTCTGTTCCCATACTCGACCCAAAATCCTGATCCTGTAAGGCATTCACATTACTCACAGTAACTATAGCAAACTTATCCACTTTCCTTGAAAGAGCTTCAATTTTTGAATTCAACAATGTAAAGGCGTCCAATTTGAAAACTCCTTGAGGTTTCTTCCCTTCTTGCTTAACCTCTTTCTGGTCATTATTCCACTGGTAGTTGTTGTAGGCAATTTTCTCCAATAACATAAATGCCTCATCTTCATTCTTGTCCATTAGATCACCTCTAGCTGCAGCATCTATTGCACTTCGCATAACCGGAGAAACTCCGTTGTAGAATATCTGCACAATCATCCACTTCGGGACACCATGATGTGGACATTTACGTTGAAGCTCCTTGTACCGTTCCCATGCTTCATACAACGACTCATCTTCTTTAGACTGAAATGAGGTCAGTTCACTTCTGAGTTTTGCCTTCTTCCCGGGTGCAAAATACTGAGTCATAAAGGCCTTGGACAATTCTTGCCAATTATTTATCAAACCGGGTGGTAATGAATGGAGCCAATCCTTAGCCCGATCTCTCACAGAAAAAGGAAACAACCGAAGCCTTATTGCATCCTCAGGTACCCCGTTCTACTTCAACATTTCATAAATCTCCAAGAATTGCTGTAGGTGGACATGTGGGTTTTCTGTTGGGTGCCCTCCGAACCGATTCTGTTGCACCATCTGTACAAGGCCAGGTTTTAACTCAAAATTATTTGCTTGCATAGGAGGCCTTGTAATGCTTGGGCGAAATTCCCCAAAATCTGGGACCGCATGATCCCGCATCGTTCTCTGATTTTGTTCGGCCATTTCAGACTCGACTGCCTCTTCTGTTGAAAAAGTTGTAGTAAATTCGGGTTCGATCTGGCATTTCTGCACAGGCTGTGCGTTAGATACTCTTGCCCATGCTTTTCTAGCTTTTGCTTCCTTCCTTAGTGCCTTAGCTGTCTTCTCGATTTCATAATCGAATAATAATTCTTCAGCACTAACGACCCTTCGCATAGACTAAAACAAAACACAAAGTAAAATCAAATGCAAGGTGCAGAAAATGCAAAATAAAAAGTAGATAGTAAAAAGAAAAAAATAAAACAAAACAAAACAAAAATAAATTTTAACAAAATTTATTAACACAAAACGCAAAAGAAATAAAAAAAGAAAAGAGAAAAAATGTCCAATTTAACCAAACAATCAGTCACCTAATATTACTCAGGGATTACTCCTCGGCAACGGCGCTAAGAAACTTAATGGATTTCCTCAAGTTCACGGGTCTCA
This sequence comes from Erythroxylum novogranatense, assembly GCA_029891385.1. Classification (NCBI taxonomy): domain Eukaryota; kingdom Viridiplantae; phylum Streptophyta; class Magnoliopsida; order Malpighiales; family Erythroxylaceae; genus Erythroxylum; species Erythroxylum novogranatense. The sequence continues at coordinate 89,200,224 of CM057233.1, read as the reverse complement.
AGTAGTACAGTATAATATCGTCCCACAGGGAGTAATTGTGTAAGTACTAGGCTTGGATCACTCAATTAATTGGAGTAGCGATTTTGTATGTTTAGGGAAATTAAATTAAGAAAATTAACTAGCAAAAAATAATAAAATTTAAGCTAAAGAAAATTGCGAATATTTCAAGGGGTTAATTTGAATGGAATGTGGTAAGCTTCAAGGATGGTTCCACTTTTAGTGCTTTCTATGGACTTTACCTGGGTCAATTTATGAGGCAAATTTTGGTTGATAGAAGGTTGAGCCTAGAGTTTCTTATATCCTTTTTCAAGGTATCAAAGGAGTGTTATGCAATAATCCTAATCTACTATCGTAGCCTAGCAATCAAGCATAACCCATTAAGTTCTTTGCTCACCTGGTTTTCTCTCATAAATTCAGTCTATGTCTAAATCTGAAATTTATAAGTTCCTTATTTTGAAGTTCTGTTATTAATTTTCACCTATCGGTCCTTCAATTAACAACTAAGGCTTAGTAGTGGTTGGCCAAACACAATACCAGCAGAATTAATATAAAAACAGAAAAATCAAACTTATAAATCCACACTCATAAATCAATTGAAATTCAATCCACAAAAATTAGCTAAAAGCTTCAGCCCAACCTTGAAGCTTTGAGGAAACTACTCAGTCATGGTAGGATGAATATCACAAAAATTATGCTCAGCAAACAATATTAGGAGAAATTAAATAATATAACAGAAATTGAATGAGTTTCAGTTCTCCCTCTAATGTTGCATCACTGAGTGGTCTCCTCGATCTGCTAAGTGTTTCTTTCACTGCCCACGTTGGAGAGTATCGGGTGTCACCTAAATGCTCCTATTACTGTCTCCTGCGTGTAACATTCTCCAAAGTCTCCGACCAACAGCAGCTACCTTCTCCTCTCTTGGTGTAGTGCGTTTCCAACTGCTCCCACGTTGCTTCACTCTTCATGCACCAGCTGCTGCTTAAGAATATTGTATTAGCCACAACTTGCAACGACGTGAGATGGGAGTGTTTTTGTGGTGTCACGTTGAGAGCTTCTTCTCCCCAAAACCCCCGCTCTCCCCTTTTTGGTGGCTAGTCATTTTATTTAATTCTCCTCAAGTGCGTATTTGCAGTGTTCCAATAACAAGTAAATGTCAAGCTCCCAAAAGCCTTCCTAGTGCCTTTGTCGTAAGTGTAGAGTAGCCTTTTGTGTGGGTTAACTAAGGTGTATGGGTTGGTCCTCTTTTACTGCTAACTTTTGAGACTCATTTTTTTTATTTCTTTTCATTCACTAGTTGCCAACGTAGTCTCCTCCCTAAACCACCAACTGCTCACGTTTTTTTTTTTATGTTTCCACCTCTTGCTTCAACAACTGTCTTCCTCATGAGTTTGCTACCCCACCTTGCTTCACTCTTCACATGATCCTCATTCATTGTCTACTTTTAGAGCTCCTCTAGCTGGTTTCTCTTATCCAGCTGCTAACGTAGTCCTTGGCTGTTCCTTGGTGCGTTGGCTGTGTTCCCTTGGACAATTAAAATACTCTATGTGCCTCCATCTGTCTTTTTGTTCTTTTGTTCACCTTTTGCACTGACAATTTCTTTGGTCTAATTTGAGGCCAAATTTCATGCTTTTTTTTAATGAAAAATGAGAAAATAAAATACATAACAATCTCAATACAATTAAATCAATGAACCTAAGAAATGCTACTATAATGAATGAATGAACACACAAAATAAATGCAAATATGGTCTAAATATCTATATAAATTGGACTAAACAGAAACCATAATCCTTTTCTCCTATAGTAACAAGGATTCCTTCACATTATCCTTTACCTCATATCCAAACCAATCAGTTGCTCTTCGCATCAGAATCTGCAACACAAGCTCTACATCCATGGTTAGAGGAGTGTGTGCAACCGCAAATTATGATCATTATGCTTTTTTGCCATCTTCTTTCTATAATACTGACCTGGTTATGGAAGATTGCTTCTATGGTAGTGATGATACTGCCTTTATGAGAAACTTGATGTGCAATGACGATGTTCTTGTTTTCTACAAAAGGGAAAGAGTTACGAGGTCCTTCAGTGAGGTCGAGACCCGGAACTCTTTGTTCACTAGGGTTATGTTTGATTAGACGTAAAGTTTTTAATGAAGTAGAATGGAATATAATGAAATGAAATGGTTTATAATAGAATAAAACGTAAATGAATGTAATATTAGAAAATTGTTGTTTGGGAGAAATGGAAGGGTTCATAATATAGTATAGTGAAATGTTATTTGGATGAAGAATTTATATTGTAATATAGTGTAAAGTTGTCTATCATTTTACATTACATCCTAAACCTCCAAAATCGAAAGTTTTTCATTTTTACTGTTTAGGATGGAATGAGATGTAATATGAAACCCTCATCTTCTATCTCATTCTATTTCATTCTATTATAAAGCCTCCTCCCAAACAATGAAATAATATTAATATTAGACATATAAATAAATAAACACACACACACACACACACACACACACACACACACACACACACACACATATATATTGACATTTTATTTATTGATTGGACATATAAGATATTAATTGGACTTGTATTCAAATAGATATAATTGTTACACTTATAGTTGAGAAAGAATCCTACACTAAATTGAAGTCTATCATCTGACAAATTGTGGCATATCATGATTGTAATTGACAAGGGGTTGACAGCTTCTTGCGACTCGGGATTCCACTCAAGCCAATAGGATTTCTTTTCATTCAAACCAACAAGATTTTCGTCCATTCCAGCTCAAGCAATTCAAAGCCATTCAATCGGTTCCTGTAAATTAGCTACAATCAAATATTTTTGTATTTTGAAATGTACATGGTACTGTTGTCATCTGCAATCAAATTTAAAAAGAAACCAACTTCCGTTAATACAAAATCATGTAGTAGTGGAAAGTAGAGATCGTTCTCACGAGAAATTTTTAACGGTAAAGTTTAGCGAGTTTAAAACTAAAACAAAGTAATGAAAGGGGGAGGGGGATTTGGTTCACGACAATTTAAGGAAAAATATAAGAAAAATAAAAATAAAAAATAATTGGATCTGAAAATTGCATGGAAAATACCTTGATTTTTGGGTCACTGATGTTATCACGCTAATATGGATCCTCGATATAAAATTTCAGTCATTAATAAACATTCATTGGGGATGTTTTCTCTTAAGTGTAATGACTAGGAACATGTATCCTAGCGTTCTTATTAAACAACAACCTAAATACGATCATAGGTTTAATTGAATAATAGCTTTATGAATCAAGAACCAATGAACAAGCGAAATACATGTACGACATGCAATCAATCAAGTAAATATCTCCTTATAATTTCCAACTCTAACGTAAATAAGTAATCCTAATTGCTACTTGTGATTAACGAAACTGAACGTCATATTTTATTAATCTAGCGATTGAACAAATTAATCCCTTTGCGCACTTAGAAATCAACCATGTTAATTCATTTAAATTATACTTATTTTGGACTTAATTATTGTTAAGGTGTTGAAATTATTATCCGAATTTAATAGAATTGTTTTATAATTGTTTACACATGATTTTCAACACCTTAGGGAAGAAACAGGATCAAAAAGATGCAAAAAAGGAAGGAAATCCGAAATCTCCAAATTGACAGAAATTTCGTGACTAAGCGTGGGCACGCCTAAGGATGAAATAATTCTGCAGATAAAATTTCAGAAGTTAATTTAAAAAAAAACACAATCTTTGAAGATTATATTGCCATCTTTCAAGGGGATTGACTACCTAAAATTGAGGGATACAATATCGGAAGAGAATCAAGGAAAGATAAGGGGAAAAACAAGCATAAAAGGGGAGAGAAGTTACTGTTCACGCAGCTTTAGTTTAGGATAGTTTTTCTGCAGTTTTTCTAAAGATTTTCCTTAGGAATAGTTTACGTTTATTTATTCTTTTCTTGAAGCTAGCTTAGGTTTAGAATAGGATTTTTGTTTATGCACTTTTTTGGTTTTCTTGTTTTTACGTTTCTGCATATTTCAATTAGGATTTTTGTTTCTTTAATTAAAGAACCAGGGATGGAGACATATTGCTTTGTTATTTCCTTTGTTTTCAATTCAATTATGAGTAATTAATTTTCTTATCTTGGTTGAAGGGATGCATGTTACATGTTATTATGGTGAGATGTTTCGGATGTTTTTCATATTGTTAATGAACATTGGATATCTTCAGATCTGTCTTTTTAATTGAATTTGTTGGTTTCTAGGTGCGCAACTAAAGATTAATTGGTTCAATCGCTAGGTTAACGAAATATGACGTTCAATTTCGATAATCACAAGTAGAAATTAGGATTAACTTCTCTACGTTAGAGTCGAAAATTCTAAGAAGATATTCACTTGATTGATTGCATGTCGTACATGTGTTTCACTTGGTCATTGGTTCTTGATTCTTAATGCTATTATTCAATCCCACCAATGATCGTATCTAGGTCATTATTTAATAAGATTGCTAGGATACATGTTTCTAGTCATTACACTTAAGAGAAATTTCCCCCATTGAATGTTTATTAATGATTGCAATTTTATGTCGATCCATAATAGCATAATAACATCGGTGACTCGAAGTTAAGGTATTTTTTCATTGATTTTTCATATTTATTTATTGTTTTCGATTTGTGATTTTTCTATTGATTTTCTGATATTGTAGTGTTTGGACAAACCTCCCCTTTTTACTTTTGTTATTTGTTTCGTTTAAACATCGCAAACCTTTACTGCTAAAAATTTCTCGTGAGAACGATATCCGCTTATCGCTACTACTTTAATTTGTTTTAACGGAAGTGATTTCTTTTATATTTGGTTGCAAGCGACAGCATCGCCAAATTTTGGCGTCGTTGTCAAAGAAATTTTTAACGATTTTTTTTAGTGATATTTTTTATTTTGTTTTCATTTTTGGTTTCATTGCCCTTGGTTACCTTGTCTTTTGTTTATTTCAGTTTCACAGCTCTTTCTGATTTTTCAATCTTTTAGCAGCATAGCTCACTATCAGTATGCCTATTTTGATTTGTCTTCTATCTTTCCTTGATTTTCAGCAGATAATGTATCCCCCAATTTCAGGTGGTCAATCCCCTTGATAGATGGCAATATAATATTTAAAGATTGTGAAAATCTCGATTTTGAATCTTGAAAAGTGATCTGCAGATTAATTTCATTCTTAGGCGTGTCCACGCTTAGTCACTGAATTGTTGTCAAAGTTGGAATTTCGGATTTTTTTTTCATTCTTTTGCATCTTTTTGACTCAATTTCATCTCTAAGGTGTTGAAAATCATCTGTAAATAATTATAAGATAATTCCATTAATTTCGGATAATAATTTCAACACATTAAAGATAATTAAGTATAAAATCAGTGCAAATTGATGACTTAACAGTACATAAGTTAGCTCCTAAAATAGTGCAGCTATACAGCTATATATATTGTAACCTTCGATACTAAATACACATAAGAAATTCCAGATCAAGTAATTTACATGGCATCAAAGCAATTCCTGGCCTAAACACCCTCTTTTCTTTTTTTGTTCTTGACTTAAACATTTTTTTTCTCTGCGCCTCTCCAACCCAAGTCTTTCCTCAATGGCTACGTCTTCAACATTCTCTATTCCAACAATCCTACCTTCTATTCATCATCAAGTCACCATTAAGCTCACCTCCTCTAATTATCTATTATGGAGAACTCACATATTACCTCTCCTTTCTGCCAATAACCTCTCTTCTCACATAAATGGAACCATCACTACTCCACCAACCCAAACTAATGGCCAATCAAATTCTGAATATCAAACTTGGTTTATGAAAGACCAACTTGTTTTGAGCTGGATCCTAAGCTCCTTATCTGAATCTGTCATTTTGCAAGTAGTCGGATCTGCCACTTCTTATGATGCTTGGAACCGATTAGCTACCACATACACTTCTGGCGCTAGAGCTCAAATATGCAGCCTCAAACAATCTTTACACAAACTTGAAAAAGGCACTAATGAAGGATTCCCAAATATATGGAGCGTGCTAAATGACTTTATGACCAATTGATTTCTCTCAACCATGTCATCTCTAAAGAGGATCTCGTCGACTATATTGTACAAGGTCTTAGACCTAAAGTCCGTCTGTTTGCACGGAGTATTGAAGCAAAGCTCACTCCTGTGACATTTGATGATTTATTCGGACTACTACTAAGTAAAGAAAAGCAACTAAAAAGCTCCTCCCAATCGAACTTTACACCAGCCGTGGCACAAATGACCACTAAACAACACCACTCTAGCTGAGGCAAAGGCACAAGAGGCCATGGTGGTTGTAGCAACTTTAATCCCAATAATGGAAGAGGACGAGGTCACTCTCCTCATGGATCTACTTCTCCCAACGCATTCACCCCCATTTGCTTCAACAGCAACAGTGTAGGAGACACATCCAAAAAATGCCTGAGCCCCAAATACAGTCAACCCAACCAAAGCACACCCAAACCAATAAATGTCTTGTCCTCCACCTCCCCTAATTCACCCAACCAATGGATTGTGGATAACGGTGCCAATCATCATTTGACTCCTGATCTAGAAAACCTTGGATGACATTCAGAGTACGTGGACACAGAAAAAGTGACCTTAAGCAATGGTAAAGGCATTCCAATTTCTCACATCGATTCGAATACTTTACTTCTCAATAAAAATCAATTCTCTCTTGATAATATTCTCCATGTTTCCTCCTCTAACACTAATCTTTTATCTGTTAGTCAAATTTCTAAATCAAATAATGTCTCATTTGAATTTTTCCCTTATTGTTTTGTCATTAAGGATATCCCAATGGGGAGTCACCTTCACAAGGGAGAGATTAAGGATGGTCTCTATGCTCTCAATCCCACGTCCAACACCACATGTCCTCCTTCTTGTCATTCGGTCACCTTTCAAGATTGGCACAATAGACTTGGCCATGCTTCCTACCTAACCATTAATAAAATTCTTCAACAAAATAATTTATCAGTATCTACCAAGTCTATGCACTCTTTATGTGAAACTTGTTCTGTAAACAAAACCTATAAGTTACCCTTTCAAGAATCCTCATATGAAACAAAATCACCACTAGAACTTATATGCTTCGATTTATGGGAGCCTGCTCCTATTCCTACTATTGATGGTTATCAATACTATGTTATCTTTTTTGATCACTTTAGCAAATTTACATGGATTCATTTTCTCAAGCATAAATATGAAGTTTTTAATTCCTTTGTTAAATTCCGGGCAATTGTTGAAAAATATTTTGGCCTTCCTATCAAACAATTCCAATCAGTCTGGGTTAGAGAATTTCAAGCTCTAAAAAAACACCTATCTAGTAATGTCATTATTCAACGAAGTTTGTCCCCGCACACGCCCAAACAAAATGGCTGTGTCTAGTGCAAACATCGTCACATTATTGAAACTGGAAGAGCTTTTTTATATCACTCTACTGTACCACACAAATATTGGGATCATGCATTTTCTGCAGCTATCTATCCCATTGACAGGTTACCCACACCTAAACTCAATCACCTTACCCCAATTGAAAAATTGTTTCATTGATGCCCGGAATACAACTTTTTTTGTTTGTTTTTGGATGTCTTTGTTTTCCTTGGCTTAAGCCTTATACCAAAAATAAATTAGAACCTTGTTCCACTCCGTGTGTTTTTTTTTGGGATACAGTTCATTACATAAAGGTTATAAATGCATGTCCTTGAGTACTTGCAAAATTTTTTACTCACGCCATATTTTTTTTGATGATCAGGTTTTCCCCTTCTAGACCATTGATCAAGGGTCCGCTATCCTAGCAGTTCCTACCATCCCCACTATACAATCATTACTAAAACCAAGTAATAGTCCATTACCAAAACTGTTAAAATTTCACACGCACAATCACAGAATCAAAGTAGCCAAAATAAAGAAAGGATGACACAAAGATTTAACAAGGTTCGGCCAATGATGCCTACTTCTTCGGGCAAGAGTAGAGAGAGAATTTTACTATGAAGAAAACGATACAAATCGATACCTTTTACAACCAGGTTTTATTTTCTTATCGAAACAGGTCCCCAAGCCCGGAGCCCAACATTGATTTCCATTTTTATCCAATTTGGATTGTATCGTGAGCTTATCTGGTCAAGTCGCCATTCGGATCCACTACAAATTCAAGACAAAATAATAACAAAAACCAATCGCCCAAACACTACCACCAGTTGGTTCAAGTCCCGTAGCTCAGCAACTTACAATAGCTCCACATATAAATCCTATCACAACGCCACCTATTGTTCCATCCAATCCTCTAATCATAAATTCCACAACACCTATCATCCACAACCAAACACATGCCGTATGCCCATTGCCTTAACTAATCCTGTGGTACCACAATAAGTACCAACATGTCTACCACAAATTTCACTAAATGTCGACCTCTCATCCTATAACCCACCAAATACCAGCACTCATCCAATGGTCATTAGGTCAAAAACATGATCCTTAAAACCAAAAGCCCACAACACATACACCATTATGGCATCACCAAATTATACAAAAGTTGCCAATCACTAAGTGTTGAGAAAGGCAATGAGAGAGTAGATTGATGCCTTGATGATGAATGGCACATGGGATCTAGTTCCTCGAGAGTATGCATCAAATATAATAGGATGCAAATGGATTTTTCGAATCAAACATAAATCGGGCATAACAATTGATCGCTACAAAGCTCGATTGGTAGCTAAAGGACTTCACCAAAGACCAGGTATTGATTACGTAAAGATTTTCAGCCCAATTATTAAGCCAGCAACAATCCGTCTCATTTTATCTATTGCTGTGGCTTCCCAATGGCCTATACGCCAACTTGATGTCTCCAACGCTTTTTTATATGGCCAACTTAATGAACCCGTTTTTATGGAGCAATCACAAGGATTCACTGATCACAATTTTCCTAATCATGTTTGTGCTCTTAAAAAATCCTTATATGGATTAAAACAGGCATCTCAATCCTAGTACAATTGTCTCATGAATGCACTTTTGAAACTTGGTTTTAAAGGATCACAGGCCGACGCATCACTTTTCATCTACAATCATGGTTCAAAAGTTGCTTACTTGTTGGTTTATGTTGACGATCTTATTTTAACAGGTTCATCTCCTATCCTAGTTCAAAATATTATTTATGGTCTCATTAATCATGTTGCAATAAAGGACTTAGGTCCATTGACTTACTTCCTAGGGGTGGAAGTCACGGCAAAAAGGAGTTGTATTCATCTTCGGTAAACCAAATACATTCAGGACCTACTATATCGCGTAACGATGCATGAAGCTTCCGTAGTTGCAACACCGACCTCTTCTTAAACCAAGGATATATATGCTTAAACTAAACCATTTCATGATCCTAAACTATATTGCCATATAGTGGGAAGCCTACAGTACTTGACTTTAACACGCCCAGATATAACCATAGCTGTCAACAAAACATTCTATTTCATGCACTCTCCTTCAATTAATAATTGGCTAGTCATCAAATGAATTCTCCGCTATCTTCGTGGCACAATGCATCATGGTCTCATTATTCAACCTTGTCACTCACCAACCTTGCTACCTTATTCTGACGCTGATTGGAGAGGTGATCTTCGGGATAGAAAAAACACAACAGGTTATATTGTATATCATGGTCCCAATATCATTTCGTGGTCTTCAAAAAGTAGAATATTGTGGCTCGATTGAGTACAGATGCAGAGTATCGAGCCCTTGCAACCGCAATCTCATAAGTTAAATGGCTACAATCACTGTTAAAAGAGCTTCAGATATAGCTCCCTATGCCTCCACGGTTGTTATGTGACAATGTTTCTGCCACATACCTCGCTACCAATCCTGTCTTCCACTTGCACTCTAAGCATCTCGAGATAGACTTCCACTTCGTCCGGGATGAGGTAAGATATAAACGTCTTTAGGTTTCATTCGAGTCTAGCAAAGATCAGTTGGCCAACATTCTCAATAACCCCTGACACAAGTCTTGGTTCCTTGACTTAAAGTCCAAACTTCCCATCATTACGACTATAAGTTTGGGTGGGGGGTGATAGCTCCTTGTGACTCGGGATTCTACTCAAGCCAGTGGGATTTCCTTTCATTTAAACCAGCGAGATTTTTGTCCATTCCATCTCAAGCAATTCAAAGCCATTCAATCGATTCCTGTAAATTAGTAACAATCAAATATTTTTGTATTTTGAAATGTACAAAAGTTAGCTCCTAAAATAGTGTAACTATACAGCTATATATATTGTAACCTTCGGTATTAAATACACACAAGAAATTCCAGATCAAATAATTTACAGGGGTACTGATGGATTTTGTGGATAGACAACAAGTGGTTTGCATGTAGTATTGGGGTCTTGATGGTGTGTATCTTGGTTAACAGCAAGGGTTGGTCTCTTTGATGTGGCGTCAACTGCGTTTTTCTGTGGAAAATAGTTGAAGTTTTTTTTACGGTTTTCGAGTTTATGGTGATATACGGTTGATTGATTTTTGCTTAAAATATGTGTCTTGTGCCATATGAAGTGATTGGAAGTTCTTGGTGTTGGAAGCTTGCATGTGAAATATTGGGTGATGTGAGTGAAGATTTTAATTTCTTGAATTTTTACTACAACGTGACTCTATTCTTTGAGGGACATACATGAGTTATTATGCGATTTGTAATGTGGTGGATGTGGGCATGATTTTCTGGAGAGTTGGTCATATTGCATGGGTCACTCTGTGTTGTCTACATTTTTTTTATTTCATAAGGAAACGAATACACATATTATGCTATCAAACGGGGAAAGGAAACCCCAGCTATATCCTTTACTAGGATATTAAAGCAACCCACAGGTGGGTAGGGATACCAATGGATACCAAGATCTAAGGATCTGGCATGCTGCGCTAGCCAATCCGCGGCTCGATTATCCTCTCGGTAGATATGCCTAGCTTTCACGATCCAATCGCGGTTGAGAAGTTGTTGGATTCCCAAAATTAAATTAGTATGAGGTGTATATGTTATAGCTAATACAAATAAACTGTGAATAACAGTTAATGAATCCACTTCGAGTTCAATTTTCTGGTAACCTTCATTCCAGGCAAGAGTGAGGCCCGAAAATACCCCCCATAGTTCAGCACAAACTGAGGTGCAATACCCGAAGTCGAGGAGTGGGAGGCTCCATCCATATTAAGGCGTATCCAGTCTTGTGGGGGGTTGGTCCATCCCACTAAAGTCTCTAGCCTCACTTGAGGGTTCTGTAGTGCTTTGCTAACCAGTATCTTAGCTTGAACGAACGAATGCACATATTGGAACACTGTACAATGCGGATTTACTGGCCAAGAGAAGTTGGGGTCGAAAATGGATTTGTTCTGCCAATTCCAGAGAAACCAACATGCTATTCCAAATAGTAACGACCATGCGATACCCTGAAGGCATTGATGTCGCTGAAAATTAGCCAATAGCCAATACAGTAAAATACGTGAGTGTTTTGGTGAGGTTTTTCTGGTGTGAAGAAAATTGAAGACAACCAAAGGTGGGTTGATACCAGCATGACCTAGCTCTTGCACTTGAAGCATTATTTACTTGGTGAAGGTTTTTGGTTGGGTGTTTAATTGATGGGCTGTGCGTGGTTTGATTGTTGCTACACACATACAGGCTGAATTGATGAAGACTCGTGAGTGTCTCTTGGTCTGTGTCTTTAGTCTGTCTTATTGTTGGTGAATGAGCAAATAATGTGGTAGTGGAGTACAGAAAATTTCAAGGCAATAGCAGATTGGGTAGCTAGTGTCATTGGTGAGCAACTACTAGAATAATCTTTAGAAGGGCTGAAAACTTTGGGAAGTTGTTCTTTGTTTCTTTTTCAAGTGTTTTCATTTATGTTGAATTTTGTTTAATCAATTGAGCTGTTTAGTTTGTTTCGTTGTCATTAAACATTATGAGAAAATCCTCCGTTGAGGTTAGTACGAGGTGATCGTACTATTGGTATGAAATTCTTTCGCGGATAGTGAGGAGAAAGGATAATGTCAATGATTGAGTAGTGTCGACTCAATAAAGTCTTATATAAAATTATTGTCGTTAGTGAAAGAATTAAATTGGGTCAAGGCCCCATAGACTTAAGCAAAGTGTGCCGATCTGTGTTATCAAATTTCGATATTGAACTGTTTAATTTCGTATTTATTTTTTTGCTTTCGTTTGTGCTAAAAAATTAACAGTTATTGATACAATTACTTGATATCTAGTAATCGAGAGATACAGTTACAAGTAATTGCTGTAGAACTTTACAAGTAATTGCGGTCAAATAGAAAAGTTTATGAAACAACCACCTATTCGATTTTTTTAAACCAAATATAGCCTAGCTGCCTTGAGTTCTTAATGCTTCTCTTTGAGCTAAAGTAGAAAGATTGAGATGATGCTTAATAGTTTTGATTAGTTTCAATGATTTGATGAGGACAATTGATTCCTTTCAATCTTTTTTTCCTCTCTTTTAGTGTCTTTTTGTGTTTACGAGAAAGTCACATCGATGATAGCTTCGCGAGTAATAGCAATAATTCGATTAGTGATCATCTTGAATAATCTAACGGTTTGAATTATTTATTTAACAATCTTTTTATTAAATTAAGCTTTAGCATCTTCAATGATTAAAACTAATCTCTTTTTCAAAATTTATTTCAATTTTTTAATCTTCACTTTATACTAATTTTATAACTAATCTATACCATTACAACAAATTAAATTTAAAATTTAATTAGTATTTTATTGTTGCATTTGAAACATTACTAATGTAACTTTTTCAACCTTAATCAAGAGGACTACTGTTGGGGTTCCATACCCCAATAATCTCCGGCCGATATTGTGAAATTAATGTTCATTACATAATAATTTAATAGGTTAACTTAAATTAACAAAATATTTTAAAATTACATATAAAATATAATTTATCAAAAATTAACAATAAAGAAAAGAAAATTGAAATAATTCTACAAATCTTTTATTTTAAATATGATTATGACACAAGTTATGTAAAATATGAATTATGACGTAAAAATTTAAGTAAGTGATTTATTTTTATTTTATGATTAAAAATCAAACCGATATAAGTGGTTTAATAATAAAAAATTTAAAGCGGTCAACTTTTTGTTTAGTTTTTAACTTTTGTTTGATTTATTTTAATAACCCTTGTAATTAAAATTGATCAGATTATTAATTGATCAATTAATTTTGTAAATTAATTGATTTTATAAACTAAAATAAACTAATTAATTTTTATTTAACAATCTCTTTTTAATTAAACATTAAATTAAAGATAATCTTCTTCATTCTTATTTAAATTCTTTAATTTTGTTCAATTTTTATCAGTTTTATGATGTTCTAATAATGGTTGAATCTTTTAAACCTTAAATCTTTTATCTTATCGATTTAATTTACAATCTAATTTTTAAAGCGATGATTTTATTAGAAAGAGAGTGATGCAAGACTTCTATGTTCAAAATTTTCCTTCAAACTTTCAACAGACAGGAACCAAGATTTTGAAATCGAAAGTTGGTTCAAAATCAAAATGCGTGCATTGACAATTGACTTAAGTAACCAATGTGTTGAACAAATTTGGAAAATGAACCGAATCCTGGCAGGTATCTGAAGATCCTGACTCTGGATTGCTACAAGTCATCTCTCCCAGTTAGGACCGGCACTTGGAGAAACTGCAATCACGGAAAAGGCTTGCTTGCTTCATGGCCATGCACTTTCCAGGAAATGTTTTGCTTGGAAAGACTTTCCGGGAAATTGTGTGTTTAAATTATCATTTGCATGATAAGTACAGACAAAAAATTAGTGGACATTTCTCTATAATCTTGACTCGCTCTGGGAGAAAAGTTGGTTTGATCGGTGCTCTTCAAGTCTTGACATCTTTTGTCTCTTAATTACAAGTTGATTGATCCACCTTCATCTAACAAGTATCAACTCGGGCCAGAAAGTTAGTGGCGTATGATGATCCACCTACTTGAAGTTAACAACTGAACCACTTAATTAACAAGCAGACCAAGTCTTGCACGTATATTATCAGAAAGAGCAGTAAACTCTGGTAGGCTAGGTTTGTGTATAAATATAACAAGCAACAGCTCCGTAGACATCGAGCTTTCGAACAAGAAACATGGCTTCTAATAGGGTTTTACGACTCTTGGGAGCACTCATCTTAACCCTCACCCTCCTTCTCGTCTCTGCAATGGCGTCCAGGGATCTTCACAGTGCTTGTAAGTATGTGTATCGATTTAGTTCTTTGATTAGTTTGAAAAAATAAAGAAAATTTTCTAAAATTAATTAAGTTACTGAATTAGTCTATGTCTCTTACTCAAACAAAGTATATGTAACATTAGTTTTATCCTTGCAGACCAGAAAGGTAGAAAGTTGCGTGATCATGATGTGCCGTGGCCATGCAACTATCCTTATTTTTGCCGCCGTTCTCCAGGCAACGGTTAAACACGTATCGTATGCTGATCTTCAAATATGGAACCACCTACTACTATGAATAATAAAGGAGAATGAGAAAGAGGGGCACTTAAGCTTGCATTGGAATTAGTTCGTACTGCTGGTGATAATATTGTACTAATCAAGCAAATAAGAGAACATACGCTTTGTGTTCGGAAATTATTTTAAGATTACTTAAATTACAGAAAGAGAATATGTCTTTTATCCAAATAAAGTATACGTAACATTAATAGCTTCATCCTCGCAGACCAGAAAGGTATTGGATGAACTTTAATAAATGTATTGGATGAACTTTAATAAATTGATAGGATTGAGATTGATTTTGTTAAAAAAAACGACGATAATTTTATTAATAAGAGGACTTCAATACAAAACTTTAGACACCCAAGATAAACAAAAAATAGAAGGACGAAGAATGAAACCCAGACGCACTATACTTTAGGACACTTTTCTCTCTCTAGAACTCACTTTTCTCTCTCTTTTTTATTTGTAGTTACAAAATGGTGCTAGGATTGCCTATTTATAAGCATCCATCACCAACCTACATGCAAGTTGTTAGAAGACTCTAGATTTGCCAACTTGCCAACTTTCGCCGCCAACTTGTACAAGTTGCAAGAAAATTCTAGATTTGCAAGTTGCCTACTTGCAAGATTTTTCCATTTTTTATGCATATCTAGAGTTTTCTACAAGTCTCTAAAATTAGTTGGTGATTTCTAACACTCCCCCTCACCAACTAATTTCTCTTCAAAGTTTTTCTTGAGATTATCCCAAGCTGCTCGGAAAACTCTTCATGTTTTGTTCCGTTGAGACCCTTTGTGAATATATCTGCAACTTCGTCTTCTGTTTTGATGTACTTCATTTTTATATCGCCTTTGAGAACCTTTTCTCGAATATAATGATAATATACCTCTACGTGTTTTGTTCGTGCATGGAATACTGGATTCTTCGTTAGTCGCATTGTTGACTGGTTATCACAAAATAGCTCCACCAAGTAGTCTGTTGGTTGATTTAGATCTTTTAGTAACTTTATGAGTCATGTGCATTCTTGTGCTGCCATTGCTGCGGTGTTGCTATATAAACGAAACAATATAAATTTAATTCTATCTAGACCAATCAGAGGCAAGTGCACCCTGTTGACAAGTAATATAAATCGGTAAAAACCGGATATCGTACCCAAGGGAAAAGTTTTCAACACGTAAGACAATTAAATTAAACGATAAAAATTACTCAAACGATCTGAAATTGACTGATTTAAAAATAAAATAAGATAAAGTAAGCAAATTAAAAGTAAGCAAATTAAGAAAATATGAGGAATGCAAAGTATAAATTAAAACGATTAGATTTAATTAAATAACAAAAATCGGTTAAGGTATCAGATTTCAATTGGATTGGACATTTAAAATAAAACTGTAACAATGGATTGATTTAGGAAATACTTCACTTAAGCAAATCGAACCCAATGTTCATGGTGTTCCATTCTCTTTTAAATCCGAGTCACTACTTGGTTCATAGAAAATTCGAAAAAAAAGGCGTTAAATACAAGAAACCTAAAATTAAGTTCGTTAATTCTAGGTATCCTCACACAAGATCCTAAGGTTGCTCTGCACTTAGTCTCAAGTATGTCGCCTGATTAATTTTTCGACAAATTAAATCCCATTGGTTATGACATTTAATCATCTAAGATCTTAATCTAGGTGATCAGGCTAAATTAGGACTAGATATGAATTTAATCAAGCAAAAATCAATACCACAAAAATTATCCTAATCCAATATCAATCTTAACCTTAACCGAAAAGAAAAACTTACTCACACATATTTATCAATGAAACATAAATCATGGTCATAATATATGTTTTCATTAATTAAATCCACACAATTAAAATAAATACGGAATTAAAAATAAATTAAAACACCCCCTTCTTTTCCCGCAGCTGTTTTTTTTGTCGCGTCTCTGACTTCGGTATGTCTTGGTCAAGGCCCTGTGGTCTCTCCACGCTTTCTTCTAAAAAAAATTAACCTTGCTAAAACGTGTTTCTCCTGCTTTGGCCTTCTATTTACGCACTACACATCTTTGGTTACTGTTCATTGACATGACAAATAAGTTTTGAATCAACTTATTCATGCACGTCCTCCTCCAATGTTGCTCCTTCTTTTCACGATTTTTAAGTTCTAACATCAGACCAACGAAGCTCCTCTCCAGCTGCTTCACGTTGCTTTTCTTCTCCTGCTACTAGCGTCTCCCTTGGTCTCCACCAGCTCACGTTCTTTTCTCCCCAACTGCAACGTTGATCTCTATTCCAGCTACTTCAAGTCTTCTCCTGCAACGTAGCTGCTTCTTGTTTCATTTCCATCAGATATCACGTCTTCTAGCCACCAGATGCTACTTCAACGTGTGTGTTCTCCACCTGCTGAAGTGTTTTAATCTCTAGCAGCTGCTTTGATCGTCAGTGGAGGAAGTCTCCTCTCCTTCAACGTGTCTTTCCTCCTCCCTTTTTGCTAGGTGTCAACGTCTCAAACCCCCTAAGCCTCAAGTTCTAACGTTGTTCACTTACTCTCCATTTCACGCACACACAACACTCACTTCCCCCTTCATGTAACTCATAACTCTCACCACACTTACAAAGTTAACGCACACCACTCTCTTGGTTTTTTTTTTGACGCCCAGCTCCCCCCTCTTTTTAACGCTACTCACTCTTCTCTTGTAACCCCCTCCTCACGTTACTCCCATCATCAGCCCATGTAGCGCACTGCCCTTCAGCTCTTCTTCTTCTCCTTTCCAGTTATCCTCTTCTGCTTTGGCATGGTTTGTGGGTCTCTTGGTCAGCTGTTCACGTCTCCTGCTGGTGGTGTCTGCATGGGTCTCTTGAGCTATAACCTTGGTCCCTCTTGTGTTGTTCTCCTTGTCTTTGCTTCCATGTTCTTCCCCTTTTGCCACAACTCCACCAACTCCACACACTATCCTTCTCCACCAGCTATCTGTTTTTATCTTCACACCACCATCATCCTTTTTAATCTCTCCTCCCAGCTGTCTTTTTTTATCATCAAGCCACCAACTACTTCACTCTTCTCCAGAAACGTGGATGCTCCTTGTTTTAATGCCACCTGCTACTTTGTTTTTTTCATTCCAGCAGCTTCGTCCCTCTTTGTTCTCCTCCAGCCTGGATGTATTTTTTTTCTATCACCAATTGCCTCACTCTTCACGCACCAGTTCTTTCTTTTAGCCCTCCAGTCCATGCTCTTTTGTTTTGTTCTCCAGCCTATGCTCTTTTGTTTTGTTCTCTGTTAAAACAACCAGCTGCGTTGTTATCATTTTACTGCTTCTCTCAGTGGGTCTTTTTAGCTCTAACTTTGGTCCCTCCTTCTGCCAATGTTGGAGAGTGCTGCAGCCCTCCATTTGCGTTAATCCTCCTGCTTTTTGCGTGGTGGTTGGAGCTTGGTGTCCTCTTAGGAGCTGTACTTTTGTTCTTGTTTTTATTCACCTCAAGCCCAACTCCGCATCTTCAATTCTCAGCTTCCTAAGTTGCCATAGTTTTTCTTGCTTTCCTGAAATTAAAACAACAAAATTTTAATTAATGTAATTTAAATATTAAATTGACAAGAGTTTAGCAAATTATATAACAAAAATTAATACAAAATACCAATTAACACGCGGCTCTATACTCGACTTTTGTACTTGATAAAGATACTATTGGTTGTCTCTTACTGCACCAAGAGATTGCACCTGAGCTAATGTTGAATATGTATCCACTTGTTAATCGTCTTGTGTCACAATCTCCAGCATAGTCGGCATTGCAGTACCCTTTAACCTGACATGTACTATCTCTCTTATATAAGAGACCATGGTCAATAGTATTCTTGACATACCTTAAGATTCTTCGTACTGTTTCCAAGTGAGGCTTCTTTGGATTTTGCATATATCGGCTAGCAACTCCAATTGAGAATGCGATGTCTGGTCGTGTCAGTGTGAGATAGATTAGACTGCCCACGAGTTATTTGTACATCATGTGATCTTGTAAGTCTTTTCCTTCCGTAACTCGAAGTTTAGCATTTACCTCCATTGGCATTGATATTAGCTTGCAGTCTAACATACCAAATCTTTCTAGAAGATCTTGTGCATATTTTTGCTGGCATAAAAACAATCCATCTTTTGTGCGCTCCACCTCTAAACCAAGAAAATGTTTCAACTCACCCAATTCTTTCATCTGGAAATGGACCAAGAGATTTTCTCGAATGGTTTAGTTTGTTCTATTTATGGACCTTCCAGACCATTGTCATGTGCTTATGTGTTTATGATATGTCGACAAGTTGATGCATACATGATTTGCATTATTGTGAATTGGTTTAGAATTTTGAGAGATAAGTGTTTTGTGATTTTAATGCGAAATGACTATGTTTATGAAAATCTTGAATGGAAATGAGATTCATAAATGTTTTTGCTTGTTATCCGTTATAAACTTGTTACCCATGAGCTTTAAGCTCACCCCCTCCCTTATTCGTCCCATCCTTAGGTGAAGAGCAAGTGATCGAGTAGTTAAGCGAGTCAAGGTATCGCTCCAAGTTGCATATTTTTGTATTTTAAGCTAGATTTTGTAACAATGAGGCTTTTAGTTGCATTTCAAGTATTATTAGTTCAAGTATCTTATATATTTTGGGATTGTGATACATTGATGTATTGTGATTTGAAATGCCACTACGGCTTTATAAAAACTTTTATCTTTTGATGTTAATAAATTATGAATTATGTATGGATGATGTTAAGTGGAAATATGAATTTGTGTATGATAAGATTGAGTTGAAATTAGGTATACTTGAGAAATTTATCAAATTGAGATGATGAATTTTGAACATAAATTGTTGATAGATAAATGAGATGTTATGAAAAAGAAAGATAGGAATTGTGAATAACGAGAATTAGTCTTAAGTAATGAATTAAATGAAAAGAGACTAGAGAGTTTGATGAGATAATATTGATAGTTGAATTGTCATGAAATGACGTTGCATTAGAGGAAGTGAATTTGGGAAAAGTTATAATGAGAGTAAGGTAAGGATAGATGGAGACACCTAGGGAAGGTTTTTGAGTGAACCCTCCCTGAAAGGCTTCATTATGGAAGATTATGCATCTTTGCCGTGAAGAAGCCAAGCTTCTCGCCACGGCGTAATTTCCCGAGAAATGTTGGATAAAACTTGGGAACTTCAACACGGCGAAGTCAAGAGCTCGCCGCAGCGAACGTTTCCTGAAGGGTCTCCGCAGAAATGCTCGTTTGCTCGCTGCGGCGAAACCTAAAGTTTGTGAACTAGCCCACTAGGACTCAGGGACCCAACTTTCATGGGATCGAAGCATGAAGTTGAACCGACGATGGTTAAGGAGATTTTACTGGAATAAGCTCACGTTTTTATGATCTCTGAGTTGGACTTTGAAAATGGGGTCCAACAAATGATGCCTTTCTCATAAAATAAATTTTGGCAAGATCGGTTTATGAATTCAGTTCCATTATCGGTCATTGAATTGAGTTTCAATCATGTTGATAAAAATTTTGAGTACTTCGTGAACTTGGGCCTTGCTATTGAGTAAGTAAGTCCATGTAGCATGTGAAAATTCAACAACTATGGTAAGAAAAATCCTGGTCCATTAATGTTCAGCGCGTTGTATGGGCCACAGACATTGACGTGCAATAGTTCAAAGGATTTTGTAGCTATTATTTTGTGCCTTAAAAAAGGTTTTCTTTCTTGTTTTGCAAGAGGAAAAATGTCACAACAAAATTTAGTAGGAGTTTTTGAAATAGAAATTGGTACATGCAAAGGTTTACTCAATGATTTATGTCCTAATCAATGAAGCCATAAAGTATAATCATCGGATACAAAATTAGCAAATGATTTATTTACGTAAAACTTGAGAGATGGGCCTTTTAAGCCGGTGGTAAAATTTTGGTCAGTAAGACGGTAAATTGATGACGTGTCAAACCAGCAAAAACAAATTCCTATTCTAGAACACTTAAGTGAGCAAAGTGGTGAATAGGGTCGAATCATAGAGACCAATGTAACAATTGTTTATTTGTGTGAAAACACTAAAATAAAAAAAATGAAAAATGAAAAAAAATGAAAAGAATTGATTTAGGATTGATTAATTTTATAATATGAAATCACACCAAAGGAAATTAAAAATAAATATTGAAAACAATATGAAGAAAAGTCTATCCAAGGTACTCTTCTGTTTGATACTGTAATTCGATCATAGACTTAAAAAATATAAATTCGGTTCATTCTTATGGACAAAGTTATAGCAGACAGCGAACAACACATATCGACCAATCCATTCGTAATTATTTAATAACCCTGAGTAAAGCTCCACAGATTATTTTCCTAACCAATTAGACTATTCCCAAGTAAAGCTCCGCAGAATATAATCTATGGCAGCAATAGGTTCTAATGGACCTTTGTCTTAGCCAACAGAATCGGAAAAGCAGCAATCTATTTAGACTAAATTATTTAATCTCATTAATTTTTTAATTAAAATTAATTTGCCACTTCGATAGACAGCAATCATGGATTAACTAATCTATTTGACAATTTATCATCAAGTCAATCAATTAACAGGTCTCATTAATCAACAAACACGGCGATAATAAATCGATTAAAGCGTAAAGATCAAACAAACATAAGAGATAAACAAAAGCAATTAAATCAAGAGAGTCTCATGAATTACATGAATCAAACGTTGGATACCTTGTCTAGATTAAAAGGTTAGCCACGCATAGCACTATTCTCTATCTACTGTAGTTGATTTGATCATTTAACATTGGAGTTCTTCACGCACAACGTCCACAAGCTTGCGACCTAATCAGCTCCAGCAGAAATGCACCTCCAACGTTGATCCATGCCTGTAGTTCAAGCCACCAAAAACCCTCTCCTTGCCATCGTCCACTCATCTTATGATAAAGAATAACGATCCCCTTTATTGTGAATAATATAATCCCCCAAAAGTTGTTGCCTTCGTCCACGTTCCTGCACTTAAGACCTAAATTTGAGCCTGTTTTGGGCTTCTTTATGGGCTGAACTGTTTTTGGATTTCTTTTGGACTTGCTCTACATCGATATGGGTCTCTCTTCAAGCCGTCTATGGACTGGTTCGTCACTACAAGCAATTCAAAATTGCCCCCAAATTCTGATCATTCTCGGACTAGTTATGTTGTCTTATTTCTGGACCAATTTCGACTATCCATAAAACGTAAAATATAGAAGTTAGACAGTTCAAAATTGGTCATCAGAAGAAAATTGAGTCAGATTCAATTTGAGCTTTGGATCGTAGAAATCCAACGGTTGGATCTTCAGATATAAATTTTTGAAGCACAAGAGGTCAAATTGTACGTCTCCAACTTTACGTCAATTGTCAAAATTTTACTGCTCTCAAATGACAGATCCAAAAATTTTGAAACTTGGTGGAAACATTCTTAAATGAGTCAAGATTATGCCTGCCAAATCTTAGAATTTTATAATGCACCAATCCCGAGATAAAAACTCCCAAAAGTCCAAAGGTCAAATCTGCCAGAAACTGAAAAACAGTGTTAATTTCAACCTATTAAGGACTTTTTGTGTTTTATGTGTCTAAAGCTCTAATAATTATAAAAACATGATCAATAGGCCATAGGTATCCATAAAACACATGCAAGATACTAAATATAAGATTCTAAAAATATATAAAAATAAGATTGCATCATAAATGCCTCCTTCCGTTTTGACTATCGCTACAATATCGTCACTCCATGGGTCCTTTAAAAAAACTTTGTTGTCAACAAAAATGACTATCAATTTATTTTCGATGGCAATTCTGTGAACTGACATCAAATTTTGGTTAAAAGTTGATACACATAGGGCATTTGAAAGAGTCAGTTTTGGGTGCAGATTTATTTTCTTAACAACAGTAACATTTCTATAAGAACCATCAGGTAGGATTACTAGTTTGGTGTATCCTGTGAGATTTTCTAATAAGCTAGGTTTCAAGCACATATGCTTAGAAGCCTCCAAATCTACTATCCATGAATCACTGTCATATTTTTCACTACTTCAAAATGAACTGTTAGAGGTAGAGGAGTTACCTGCACAGCTGTTGTAAGCTACATGATGTGCTTTAGCAACTTGTTTACCTTTGATGATTTGCATAAGTTCTTGCACTTGTTTTGCGAGTATGGCAACTTCCATTTGATTCTCCTGTGTTTCTTGTCCTTCATTAATTAGACTGTCCAGCATTGTTGCCCTTGCAAATATACCCTTCCCTTTTTTGCATTGAAGTTCTTTATACCATTCCGGTATCCTGTTCAATTTGAAACATGTTTCCCTGAGATGTCCGATTTCATAACAATAGCTGAACACCTTGTCTTCTTTTTTTACAAAACCTCTTTTTGTTTCCACCATCTTTACTCCAATTCTGCCGTTTATCATTTCCTGGACCACTTTGTACAGTAGGATTTGCTAACAGAGCAATATTTATGTTATTCACACCTGCTGACATACTGTTATTGTTCCTCTGTTTTTCAACAGTAATAATCATAGAGAACACCTTACTAATAGATAGTAATGGTTTCAACAACATAATTTGATTGACTATGGTGAAAAACTCTTCTTTTAAACCCATCATAAAATTCTTTAATTTATTTTATTTGCTACTTCCTTATTATGTTCCGCAGCATCACACACACATTTCATCATGGGCATTAGACTATCCACATCATTCCATAACTTTTTCAATTTTGAAAAGTATTGAGTTACGGTTTCGTTACCTTGTCATAGGTTGTTGACTTACTACTTTAACTGATACAGGTGAGGACCACTGCTCTCACCATAGTGGCTTCTTAGCTCCTCCCACATATCTTGTTGTTACCACCATGAATGAATCACGAATTTCTTTGATTATAACATGAAAGAGCGAAGCAATTACCATGTTGTCAGCAGTGATCCATTTCTGCATCAGAGTGATGCTTCCTTCTATTTTTTTTTTCGTTTCTCCATTCACGAATCCTAACTTTTTCTTGGCTTTAAGAAAAATGGTTATCGATCTGCTCCAACTCATGTGATCTATTATGCATCAAAGACGTTGGATAGTGCTCAACAAAACTATTCAACCACGGAGAAGGAGATGTTTGCTGTGGTCTTCGCATTAGAGAAATTTTGATCATACTTGCTTAGTACGAAGGTGATAGTGTATTCAGATCATGCTGCTCTTCGGTACCTAATGAGAAAAAAGGATGCGAAGCCAAGACTTATCCAATGGGTTCTTTTGCTACAAGAATTTGACATTAAGGTTAGAGATAAAAAAAAAGGAGCAGAAAACCTGGTCGCAGATCACTTGAGTAGGTTGCAAAATACTTCTAGAGATGATATGGTTGTTACTGAGGAGTTTCCTAATGAACAGTTATTCTCAGTGACTTCAACATGGCCATGTCGAAACCCATGGTACGCGGATTTGGTCAATTTTATCACCCAGAATGGATACCCAGTTGGTATCACATCTACCCAGTGCCATAAATTGAAGGATGATGCCAGGTATTATATTTGGGATGATCCATATTTATGAAAAATGTGTTCTGATCAGATTGTGCGAAGGTACGTACCTGAATCTGAAATTTCTTCCATATTGCAATTTTGTCATGCATCTGCTTGTGGTGGCCATTTCGGTCCTAATAGAACAGCTAGGAAAGTGCTTGAATATGGTTTTTACTGGCCTAACATTTTTCGATATTCTTATGCATTTTGTAAAACATGTGACAGGTGCCAAATGACTGGCAACATAGGTCGAAGAAATGAAATGCCTCAGACCCCGGTTATTGTTTGTGAAATATTTGATGTGTGGGGGATTGATTTCATGGGCCCTTTTCCATCTTCATTTGGTTTCCAATACATTTTGTTAGCTGTTGATTATTTTTTGAAATGGGTAGAGGCAAAAGCTACTCTAACTAATGATTCTAAGGTTGTTGTCCATTTTGTGAAGGCTAATATCTTTGTTAGGTTCGGCACTCTGAAAGCAATCATTAGTGATCACGGGACTCATTTCTGCAACAGAGTGTTTGCCTCATTGCTGAAGAAATATGGAGTTATGCACAGGACCTCCACGGCCTACCATCCTCAAACCAATGGGTTGGAGGAATTGTCCAATCGAGAGGTAAAGAGTATTTTGGAGAAAACTGTGAATTTTAGCAGGAAAGACTGGAACTGCCGATTGGACGATGCTCTTTGAGCCTACTGCACTGCCTACTAAACGCCATTAAATATGTCTCCTTACAGACTTGTTTATGGCAAGACCTGTCATCTACCAGTGGAAGTTGAGCATCGAGCGTTTTGGGCCGTGAAGCAGTGCAACATAAATTTTAATGCTGCGGGGCAACAAAGGAAGTTGCAGATTCAGGAATTGGAAGAACTACGAAACCATGCTTTCAACAACCTTGTTACATACAAGGCCAAAACAAAAGCTTTTCACGACAAGTAGCTTGCCGAGAATCAGTTTAAAGTCAGACAAAAGGTACTTTTATTTAATTCGACTTTGAAACTTTTTGCAGGAAAATTGTGATCCAAGTGGATTGGGCCTTTCGTGGTCAAAAAGATCTATTCGTACGGTGCTGTGGATATTCAAAGCATGGAAACAGAAAAAATCTTCAAGGTGAATGGCCATCGTTTGAAGCCATTTTACGAAGGATTTCAGCCCCAATCCGTCGAAGTTAATTCTTTGAATGAACCTTCCTATAACTGAATGGGGCTCGTGTCAGGCTAACAATGTTAAACAAATGCGCTTCTTGGGAGGCAACCCAAGGTTTGATTTCATTTATTTTTCATCTTTTCATTTTTAGTTGTTCATAATTTTGTCAAGTTTCTTGTTTTCTGACATTTTCTTTTTATTTTCGGTTCCAACATTTTGCTAAATATCACTTGGTCGAAAGGTTTTTATTGCCTTGCAGGACGGTATAGTTTGATCAGTTGTTGGTGATTGAAGGGAATTGGATGAAAATCACGCAACATCGCCCACTGGTTCAAGTGTTGTGGTTATGGCGATCCACCATATCCACCGTCACCTTAGCGCGTCACTTAGAGAAGCTTCCTCTCACTCTTTCCTTTTATTTTACTGTTCTTGTCTTTCATTTGCTAACATTGAGATGTTTCGTCTAAAGTGTGGGGGAAGGATTTAGGTTAAATTTTGCATGAAATTTTCAGGTTTTAGTAGGTGAATGGTTCATATTTTTCTTGGTTTTTATGCTTCAAAGTGCCGCACCTTTGCTCTTGCTTGAACTTGAAGATTTTCACTTGTACTTGCATGTTAAAATTTAAAAAAAAACCCATAAAAAAACTTTTGAAAAACACAAAAAGATTTTTCGTTTTTGCATGCTTTTGCACCTTAAATGTTTAGTTTTGTCTTTTGATCTCCCAATGATTGATAAGAATATGGGTATTATAGGTGATAGTTAATCTGTGATATTTGAATCATGAACTTGATGAATGTGTTTTTATGTGAGTTTTAAGCTTGATAGCTTTTGGATTGATTTTGAAACTACACTGTGTTAACTTAATAGATGATTTTCCCATGTGAGCTTTTGAACCTTCAACGCAATTCTTTGATATGTGTTCATTCAATGCTTTGTATCTCTAGAACTTGTTTGATATCTTGTTGAGACTACACTTTTACATGCATGCATGAAGATGATAAAGGCACTTAGGATTTTAAACACTTGACCAAAAAGCCAACCCAAAGCATGTTATCCACTAGTGAGCCCGTTTGAGGTTATTATCCGTTCTTTGCTTTACCATGTTTAACTTAACCTTTTCTTAATTGATTTATCTTTCTAACCCTTATCATGGTTAGTAAAGCATGCTTGTTGAGTTAAACTTGTGAAGGTTGCGCATATAGGAATATCAGTGGTATATGAATTGTATTGTACTTGTTGTCAATGGGGAAGGAATCGAAAAAAAACAAAAGAAAAAGAAACAAAAAAAAGAAAAAAAAAACAAAAAAGTTTGAGGCCAAAAAGAGAAGAAAGAAAAGGATTCCCCATGTGCTTGATTCATAAATGTTTGAGGAATGAAAGTTCAAAGAAAAAAAAACAGAGAGAGAGATGTGCTTAATTGTTTGATGATATGCAGGATGCGCACTTATGTGTTATTGATTATCTGTTATGCTCTAGTCACTCCGATGATTAGCCTTTTCTTACCTTTCTTTTACCTTACCCCTAACCCAACCAAGTTACATCCTTATTTAAGACCTTTTGATTTATGTTATGCATGTAATACTTAGTAGTGTATTCAAGATTTAAGAGCAAGCTTATGGTAGAGCATTGAATTGTTTGAATTTATGAGAGTTAAAACACATTTGAGCCATAAACACTTGAGTGTTGGAGTGTATGACAATGAGAGGATGTTAATGGATATTTTGAGTGGATATTTAGAACTTAATTCAAAGTCATTTACATTCATTTTATGTTCATCTATGGCTATTTTATTATGTTTAAGCATTATTCGAGATTTGTTGATGTAAAATATGTAAATGAAACAGATAGACTCGAATTGCATTGTTTTTCGGTTTCTGGCAGCTTTGACCTTTAATCGTTGTGGGATTTTTATCTTGAGATTAGTTTATCCAAAAATTCTGAAATTTCATACTAAAATTCTTGACTCATTGAGGGATTTTTTGGGACAAATTACAGATTTTTTGGAGCTGGATTTTAGGAGAAATTAATTCACGAAATTTGCGTCAGATTTTGGATGGGCAGAATGACTTTTAGACGATGTTTTGATCATAACTTTTGGCTTGAATGGCGAAATCCTGTGATTCAAGTCTCATATTAAAGCTGACTCAAAGCCAAAGACAATGATAAAATTTCATCCCCTAAATCATCACCATTTATTTTTTATGCACTGTCGAATTTGACCTTGGAAAATTTATTCTGACCAGCCAAGGATCAACATCAGCTCCCACCTTTTAATTATTTTAGTCACTCTTCATTACAAGACAAATCAGCCTCCATTTTATTCAAAGAAGCAGCCTTCCTTGAAGTTTAGAAAAGAATCAGCCTACAATTTTTTACTACCACTCCATGCCAATATGAGGCAACCATCCTTCATGCCACTTCTTTTCAACAAGATCTTCAATTATGGACAAAAGATAGCCAACATTTCACTAATGACAAGATTGGCAGCTGGACTTGATGGAGAGGACGCTAAATTGGTGGCTTTGGGAGACAACTTGGCAAGTTGAACAAGGCAAGGGGGAGCTGGCGAAAAAGAGGAGAAAGACATGTTGAGTGGGTGAAAAAAAAAACGTAGCTGCATGGTAGACTTTCAAGCAGCTGCTGCATGGTAGACTTTCAAGCAGCTGCGTGAAGAATAAAGCAACAGCGTGAATGAGAATAGAAAGGTGGCTGGTGGTGGAAAAAATCAAGCAGCAACAGGTGGCGTGAATCAAGCAATTGGTGGTAAAAAAATGAAAGAGATACGTGAGCTGGAGATTTTTCATGCACAGCCCTCCACCAAAACAGAGGAGACCTTCATTCATTGACAGAAAAATATACATTAGCTGGAGTGAGAGGAAGACAGTTGGTAGTGACAGCCCTCACTCATCACAAAAGAACAACGTTAGTGGCTGGTGGAGGACTGAACGAAACAGCGAGTGGAAGCATCCAGTGAAGCAACAACGTTGAAGCTTGAATGCATGAGAGTTGAAGCAGCTGAAGGCGTCACTTATTCCACTCACCAAAGACGTTAGTTGGATGGATAATAAAGAAGCAAGAAGCAGCTGGTGGAAAGGGCTAGAAACGACACACATGAAGAGCTAGTGCAGCAGCTGGCAGCAAGGAAGCAAGACACGTTACAGCCCCACAAAACCATTGTTCTCCACCAACGTTGCATCATAAGAGGTGTTTTGTTTTAATTTGTTTAATTTCTTTTACTGCCTTATTTATTTTATTTTTGTGGATTTAATCAATTCAATCATATATTATGACCATGATTTATGTTACATTGATAAATATGTTAGTAAATTTTTCTTTTCGGTTAAGGTTAAGATTGATATTGGATTAAAATAATTTTTGTGGTATTGATTTTTGCTTGATTAAATGTATATTTAGTCTTAATTTAGTTTGATCACCTAGATTAAGATCTTAGATGATTGAATGCCACAACCAATGGGATTTAATTTATCGAAAAATTAATTAAGCGACATACTTGAAACTAAAGTGTAGACCAACCTTAGGATCTTGTGTGAGGATACCTAGAATTAACGAACTTAATTTTAGGCTTCTTGTATTTAACGTCTTTTATTCTGAATTATCTATGGACCAAGTAGTGACTCGGATTTAGAAGATAAGGGAACACCATGAACATTGGGTTCGACTTGCTTAAGTGAAGTATTTCCTAAATCAACCCACCGTTACAATTTTATTTTAGTGTCCAATCCAATTGAAATCTAATACCTTATCCGATTTTTGTCATTTGATTAAATCTAGTCGTTTTAATTCATACTTTGCATTTTTTATATTTCCTTCATTTACGTATTTTATTTTATTTTACTTTCAAATCAATCAATTCGTGATCGTCTGAGTAATTTTTCATCGTTTAATTTAATTGTCTTACGTGTTGAAAATTTTTCCCTTGGATACGATATTTGGTTCTCACCGATTTATATTACTTGTCGACGGGGTGCGCTTGCCTCTAATTGGTCTAGATAGAATTTAATTTATATCGCTTTGTTTAGACCGCAACAAGTTTTTGGGGCTGTTGTCGGGGATAAATTTCTTTATTGTGAGTCATTAGATTAGACGGTGTTAATTGTCTCAAATTTAATTCTTGCCTTATCGTTTATTTGCATATTTTAATTGTTTGCTTGACTGCTTTACGTTGGTGTGTTTTATTTTTTTTCTTCATTTTTAGCTCTGTATTTATTTGCTTTTTAGTTAGTCCATTTTGTTTATGCTCACTCGTGGTCAAAAGCCCGAGAATTTGCTATTAGATACTGAGATTGAAAAAACTGCTCGCAGGTTGCGTAAGGAAACCAGATTAGCTCGGAGTAGTACTTCAGCAGAAAGGACTAAAGAAGAGCAATTTTCAGATATGAAACAGCATGAGGAGAGGTTGATGCCACATACTGAAGAGAGAAGGGAGTTGACTATGATGGATTTGACAATGGGGCACAACAATAGACCCATGCCTCCCATTATAAGGCCGACGATTACAGCTGCGAGTTTTGAGATTTCTCACAGCATTACATCCATGGTGAGGGCATCTCAATTTGGAGGATTGCCTTTGGAGGATCCAAACACTCATTTGGAGAAATTTTTGGATATTTGTGATTTATTCAAGCAAAATGGAGTATCAGAAGACGCGGTGAGATTAAGGTTATTCCCATTTTCTCTACAGGATAAGGCCAGAGCATGGTTGGCTAGTTTGCAGTCGGGATCAATTACTACATGGGATGAGATGATGAGATTATTTTTGGCAAAATTTTTCCCTCCTGCCAAGGTTGCAAAGATGAAGAATGAGATCACTTCCTTCACTCAATATGGAAATGAAAGTTTATATGAAGCTTGGGAGCGATTTCAGGATATGTTGACACAGTGTCTTAGTCATGGGTTATCTACATGGCAGCAGGTCAATACTTTTTATACAAGAATGAACCCATCGACTAGGAGTACCATAGATGCCGCCACAGGAGGTAGTTTAATGAGAAAAACGCCAGATCAGACCTACAGGTTGATTGATGAGATGGCCACTAGCAGTTTTCAATATCATACAGAAAGGCATCCCAGACGACCTACAGGAGCTTATGTAGTAGACAATACAGTAGCTTTATCTGCACAGATGGATGTTTTGACAAAGAAGCTGGATAATTTGAAGCATAGCGTGAGAGGAGGAGCTAGCTCTTCATTAAAGAGTTGTGCTGTTTGCGAGCATTGTGGTGGAGATTCCCCTGCATCTTCTGAATGTCAAGTCGAGAATCCTTCTACTCAAGAGTCAGAAGAGGCCCATTATGTTGGCAATTATAACAGACAGCTCGGAGATCCCTATTCTAACACTTACAACCCAGGATGGAGGAATCATCTCAATTTCTCTTGGCGGAACAATCAGGCAGCACAACCACAGTCATCCAATGTTCAAAGACAACCACCTCCACCCCCAGGTTTTAAGGCTCTTAATCATGCACCACCAGAGAAATCTAATCTCGAAGATCTACTCTCAAAGTACATTTCTACTACCGAGGTCAGGATGCAGAACCAAGAATCTTCTATCAGACATTTGGAGAATCAGATGAGTCAGATTGCTAGTTTGTTAAAGGAAAGACCTTCGGGTTCATTGCCTAGCACTACTAAGGCCAACCCGAGAGAACATGCAAAGGCTATTTTATTGAAAAGTGGCAGACAACTTGAAGAAGTTAAGGAGAAGCAGAAGGATAAACAAGTGGAAAAGAGTGAAGAAGATGATAGTCGGGAAAGTGGCAAGGAGGCCACAGAAGCACCAGCTGAAAAGGAGGACCATCCAAGGTTATTTGCTGATCCCATCACACATCCGATAAGACCTCGGATTCCTTATCCTCAAAGATTGAAAGGTACACAATTCGATAAGCAATTTGGTCGTTTTCTTGAGATATTAAAAAAGTTGCATATTAACATTCCTTTTGTTGAGGCCATAGCGCAGATGCCTTCTTATGCTAAGTTTTTGAAAGAAATTTTGTCTAATAAGAGGAGGCTTGAGGAGTATGCCACGGTGAAACTGAATGAGGAATGTTCGACCATATTGTCGAGAAAGCTACCACCAAAGCTTAAGGATCCAGGGAGTTTTACTATTCCTTGTGTTATTGGTGATTTAAATATAGATAAAGCTTTAATGGATTTGGGTGCGAGTATTAATTTAATTCCTCTTTCTGTTTTTAGAAAATTAGGATTGGCAGAGCCCAAACCCACAACTATTTCTCTTCAGCTGGCAGATAAGTCAATCACCTATCCGAGGGGAATCATTGAGGATGTTCTGGTTAAGGTCGAGAAGTTCATCTTCCCAGTGGATTTCTTAGTCCTTGACATGGAGGAAGATATAGACATCCCCATCATTCTTGGGAGACCTTTCATGGCTACTACACGGACCATCATCGATGTACAACGTGGAAAGCTCATCTTGAGACTTTAAGATGAAGAACTAGTGTTTGATGTGTTCAATGCTATGAAGCATCCTTCTACTCTTGACTCTTGCCATTTTTTTGATATTTATTCTTCTGATACTGATGATTCTTCTATTGTTTGTGCAGATTTGTTAGAAGGGGAAGCGCAAGGAACGATTGAAGAGTTAGAGGAAGAATTGCAAGAAGAGTTAGAGGAAATTGCAGATGAGATGGAGCAGGCATATTGGACACATTATAGAACATACGAGCCTCTCCAACGTCCAACCAAGCTATTTCCGAAGCCTTCGATTGAAGAGCCCCCTTCTCTTGACCTTAAACCTCTTCCAAGTCATTTGAAGTATATTTATCTTAATCCACCTGAGCACTTACCAGTTATCATTTCTTCTTGTTTGTCAGGTGCTATGGAGGAGCAGTTATTGAGGGTACTGCGGGACCACAAAAAGACAATTGGGTGGTCCATTACAGATATCAAGGGTATAAGCCCTTCATTTTGCACACACCACATTTTCTTAGAGGATGGAAGCAAAGCAATAGTGCAGCCCCTAAGGAGACTTAACCCATACATGAAGGAGGTGGTGAAAGATGAGGTAGTTAAGCTTCTAGATGCAGGTATTATCTATCCCGTTTATGATTCTGGCTGGGTTAGTCCTGTGCATGTGGTGCCAAAGAAAGGAGGCACCACTGTGGTTGAAAATGAGAAAAATGAATTAATAGCCACTAGGAAGGTAACTAGGTGGAGAATGTGCATAGATTACAGAAAGTTGAATGATGCCACCAGGAAAGATCATTTTCCTTTACCTTTTATTGATCAAATGATTGAGAAATTAGTTGGACATGATTTTTATTGTGCCTTAGATGGATATAGTGTATATTTGCAGATTCCTGTAGCCCTGGAAGATCAGAAGAAAACAACTTTTACATGTCCGAATGGTACATTTGCCTATAGACGCATGCCCTTTGGGTTATGCAATGCTCCAGCTACATTTCAAATATGCATGATGGCTATTTTTCTGATATGCTTGAATCTTGCATTGAAATTTTCATGGATGACTTCTCTGTGTTTGGAACTTCATTTGATGCATGTTTGGAAAACTTAGAGAAAGTCTTAATTAGATGTGAAGAGACCCATTTAGTGCTTAATTGGGAAAAATGTCATTTCATGGTACAGGAGTGCATTGTTTTAGGTCACAAGATTTCTAGCAAGGGTATAGAGGTTGACCCAGCAAAAATTGATGTCATTAAGAAACTTCCACCACCGAACAATGTTAGAGCCATTAGAAGTTTCTTAGCCATGCTGGTTTTTATCGTAGGTTCATTAAGGATTTTTCCAAAATTGCTAAACCTTTGACTGAGTTGCTTGAAAAAGATGTTATGCTTAATTTTGACGATAAATGTTTGACATCTTTTCAATTGTTAAAGGATATGCTTGTGACTGCACCTATTCTTATATGTCCTTATTGGTCTCTTCCTTGTGAATTAATGTGTGATGCAAGTGATTATGCAATGGGTGCTGTTTTAGGCCAAAGACGAGGTAAGATCTTTCATCCCATTTTTTATGCAAGTAGGACACTAAATAGTGCACAATGCCATTATACCACCACAGAAAAAGAGATGTTGACAGTTGTGTTTGCTTTTGATAAGTTTCGCTCATATTTGGTTTTGTCTAAAGTAATTGTGTATACTGATCATGCAGCTTTGAAATATTTGATAACAAAACCCGACGCTAAACCAAGATTAATTCGTTGGGTGTTACTTTTGCAGGAATTTGACATTCAGCTAAGGGATAAGAAGGGGACCGAGAATTTTGTAGCTGATCACCTATTGAGGTTAGATGAAGCAGCCATGGAAAGTGCAACAAAGATATTCAAGAAACTTTTCTTGATGAGCATCTGATGGTTATGACGGTCACGCCATGGTTTGCAGATTATGTAAACTACCTTGCTGGTAATATCTATCCCCCTGATTTTTCTTATGCTCAAAAGAAAAAAAAATTGTCAGAGGTAAGATACTATCTTTGGGATGATCCTTTACTTTACAAGATTTGTGTGGATGGTATTGTTAGGCGTTGCATTCCTGAAGAGGAAATGTCCTCTGTGTTACATCATTGTCATTCTAGAGAGGTTGGAGGACATTATGGTGCATCTAGGACATCTCATAAAGTTTTAGAGTGTGGTTTTTATTGGCCCACTTTATTTAAGGATGCATTTACATTTGACAAATCTTGTGATAGGTGTCAAAGGGTCGGAAATATTAGCAGGAGACATGACATGCCATTGTCTAACATTCTTGTTTGTGAAGTTTTTGATGTTTGGGGAATAGACTTCATGGGACCATTCTCTAAGTCTTTCTCTAATCAATATATATTGGTTGCTGTTGATTATGTTAGCAAGTGGGTGGAAGCAGAGGCATTGCCCACAAATGAGTCTAGACGTGTTGTTAAATTTTTGAAGAAGGATATTTTACACGTTTTGGCACACCTAGGGCAATCATTAGTGATGGGGGGTCAAATTTTTGCAATAAACTTTTTGATTCATTATTAGCTAAGTATGGGGTAACCCATAAGGTTGCTACTCCGTACCACCCCCAAACTAGTGGACAAGTTGAAGTCTCAAATAGGGAATTAAAGAAAATACTAGAGAAAACTGTTAATGCTTCTAGGCGGGACTATTCTTTAAAGCTAGATGATGCACTTTGGGCATATAGGACCGCATTTAAGATGCCCATAGGCATGTCACCATTCAAGATAGTATATGGAAAATCTTGTCATCTTCCAGTTGAGTTAGAGCATCGTGCATACTGGGCTACCAAATTTCTTAACTTTGATTTGTATGCTGTAGGTGCTAAGAGACTTATGCAACTTCTTGAGCTTGAAGAGTTCCGTTTGAAGAAGTGGCATGACAAGAAGATCCTCCACCGAGACTTTAAGGTAGGCGACCAGGTATTGATCTACAACTCCCGTCTTCGTCTTTTTCCAGGGAAGCTCAAGTCGAGGTGGTATGGTCCTTTCACAGTGATCCAAGTCCTTCCTTTTGGGGTCATTGAGGTAAAACGAGAAAATGAAAATTCATTCAAGGTAAATGGACAACGAGCAAAATTGCATATGCCCAGGTTTGTGAATAACTCTGAGGAGCAATTGTCTCTTCATGACACTTCGCCTCTTGATCGTAGTGCATGCCTTTCAGTAGGACTGTAATTTTCTTTCTTTTATTTTCTCGTTGTTTCCTTTGCGTTTCTTTTTAGTTTTATGCATTTCTTCGAGTTGTTTTGAGTTTTCTTTAGGTTTGCGTGGTTGGTGGCAAAAGAGTTCTTGGCTGATTTTTCTTCAGGGAAGTTTCTTCTTTCTCTTTTCCCTCTTTGTGTTTGATTATTGACTACTTGAACATTAGGGACAATATTCATATTAAGTATGGGGGGGATTGAGATTTTGTACATGCTGATGATGTTGTGCATGCTGATGATGTTGATGTTGATGTTGAGAGATACACACTTGAATAGTTGCGACTCTTTTCTGGTAGCTAACTTGGGTCCTATTTGTGATAAATTTGACCCTATGATTATGTCAAAGTAGTTGGATAGAAAATTGAGTTGTTTGCATGAACTTGGAATAGGCAACTTGAGAGGATAGTGAACCATATGGATTAATTAAAGTAGTCAATTGCATAAACTTAGTCAATAACTGATACTGAGTGATGAGGCAATGTATGAAATTTTGATGGATTTTCATTTAAACACATGTGAGATCTTGAGCCATATGACTACATCTTATAGTCATTTATTTTCTTTGCCATGTGTGATGCTTCTCTATGTGGATTACCTTCAGAACTTGCTCTGAACCTGTTTGATACTGCTAGTTACATGCTTTATGGACATGATAAAGGCCTTCTTTGTTTTTAACCTTTAGCTTAAATAACCCACCAAGTTATTTTTCCCTTGTTACCCCCTTTGAGCCTTTAACCTTGTTGTTTTCTTATTAATCGTATTACACTGAAACTTGAAAATTTTTAGCCTTACCCTTTCACAAGTTAAATGAAGTACGAAGTATTTGATATCTTTGATTTAGGGACTTTTGGTTTATATGTTATTCTGAGATATTTTAGAAGTACATCTACTCAGTTATTGTTGATTTTTGTTACTACTATCTTCTTTTATGTTTATTGTAGAAAAATAATAATAAAAGAACAAAAAAAATACAATAAAGAAAAAGAAAAAATAGAAAAAACAGAAAAAATCAAAACAGTAGCATTTGATAGTGATGAGTAGTTGTAATCCTGTATTTCTGATGTACATTTCAGAATTTCTTTTTGATTGTCCCACGTCACTTAGTACTTTGAAAATGCTTATGAGCAGCCTTTGCCCTTTTTACCTCACCTTAACCTAAACCCCATTACAACCATTAATAAAAGCTCTTTTGATATATGAAGGCATGTACTCTATGTAGTGGAAAATAGGTGAATTTGTAAGCCTATGGTACTGTAATCTCTTAGAGAAAGTTTTGAGTGAAACACAACCCTTATACACTTGAGCGACATGAGTGAATATCCTGAGGAAAGCTCATTTTAATTTTGTGCTTGCTTTTGATCAAAGATATCTACCTTTAATTTTGTTTATGTGCCTTGATGAAAATATTGTGATACATGAAGTAGCTTGATACTTGAGTTCGTCGAATTTTAAAGGATTGCAATCACTTGATTTTCGTTGAAAATAAAATGACAGAATACATTGGTTGTGACCTAAGTAAGTTGCTTGAGGACAAGCAACAATTCAAGTGTGGGGGTGTTGTTAATGGATATTTTGAGTGGCTATTTAGAACTTAATTCAAAGTCATTTACATTCATTTTATGTTCATCTATGGCTATTTTATTATGTTTAAGCATTATTCGCGATTCGTTGATGTAAAATATGTAAATGAAACAGATAGACTCGAATTGCATTGTTTTTCGGTTTCTGGCAGCTTTGACCTTTAATCGTTGTGGGATTTTTATCTTGAGATTAGTTTATCCAAAAATTTTGAAATTTCATACTTAAATTCTTGACTCATTGACGGATTGTTTGGGACCAATTGCA
This sequence comes from Erythroxylum novogranatense, assembly GCA_029891385.1. Taxonomy (NCBI): domain Eukaryota; kingdom Viridiplantae; phylum Streptophyta; class Magnoliopsida; order Malpighiales; family Erythroxylaceae; genus Erythroxylum; species Erythroxylum novogranatense. The sequence continues at coordinate 89,163,493 of CM057233.1, read as the reverse complement.
GATTTTTTGGAGCTGGAATTTAGGAGAAATTAATTCACGAAATTTGTGTCAGATTTTGGATGGGCAGAATGACCTTTCGACGATGTTTTGATCATAACTTTTGGCTCGAATGGCAAAATCTTGTGATTCAAGTCTCATATTAAAGCTGACTTAAAGACAAAGACACTGATAAAATTTCAGCCCCTAAATCATCACCATTTATTTTTTATGTACTGTCGAATTTGACCTTAGAAAATTTATTCTGACCAGCCAAGGATCAACATCAGCCCCCACCTTTTAATTATTTTAGTCCATGTATAACTCACTCTTCATTACAAGACAAATCAGCCTCCATTTTATTCAAAGAAGCAGCCTTCCTTGAAGTTTAGAAAAGAATCAGCCTACAATTTTTGACTACCACTCCATGCCAATATGAGGCAGCCATCCTTCACGCCACTTCTTTTCACCAAGATCTTCAATTATGGACAAAAGACAGCCAACATTTCACTAATGACAAGATCGGCAGCCGGACTTGATGGAGAGGACGCTAAATTGGTGGCTTTGGGAGACAACTTGGCAAGTTGAACAAGGCAAGGGGGAGCTGGCGAAAAAGAGGAGAAAGACATGTTGAGTGGGTGAAAAAAAAACGTAGCTGCATGGTGGACTTTCAAGCAGCTGCGTGAAGAATAAAGTGACAGCGTGAATGAGAATAGAAAGGTGACTGGTGGTGGAAATAAATCAAGCAGCAACAGGTGGCGTGAATCAAGCAATTGGTGGTAAAAAAATGAAAGAGATACGTGAGCTGGAGATTTTTTATGCACAGCCCTCCACCAAAACAGAGGAGACCTTCATTCATTGACAGAAAAATATACATTAGCTGGAGTGAGAGGAAGACAGCTGGTAGTGACAGCCCTCACTCATCACAAAAGAACAACGTTAGTGGCTGGTGGAGGACTGAACGAAACAGCGAGTGGAAGCATCCAGTGAAGCAGCAACGTTGAAGCTTGAATGCATGAGAGTTGAAGCAGCTGAAGGCATCACTTATTCCACTCACCAAAGACGTTAGTTGGATGGACAATAAAGAAGCAAGAAGCAGCTGGTGGAAAGGGCTAGAAACGACACACATGAAGAGCTAGTGCAGCAGCTGGCAGCAAGGAAGCAAGACACGTTACAACCCCACAAAACCATTATTCTCCACCAACGTTGCATCATAAGGGGTGTTTTGTTTTAATTTGTTTAATTTCTTTTACTGCCTTATTTATTTTATTTTTGTAGATTTAATCAATGCAATCATATATTATGACCATGATTTATGTTACATTGATAAATATGTGTGAGTAAATTTTTCTTTTTCGATTAAGGTTAAGATTGATATTGAATTAGGATAATTTTTGTGGTATTGATTTTTGCTTGATTAAATGTATATTTAGTCTTAATTTAGTTTGATCACCTAGATTAAGACCTTAGATGATTGAATGTCACAACCAATGGGATTTAATTTATCAGAAAATTAATCAAGCGACATACTTGAAACTAAAGTGTAGACCAACCTTAGGATCTTGTGTGAGGATACCTAGAATTAACGAACTTAATTTTAGACTTCTTGTATTTAACGCCTTTTATTCTGAATTATCTATGGACCAAGTAGTAACTCAGATTTAGAAGAGAAGGGAACATCATGAACATTGGGTTCGATTTGTTTAAGTGAAGTATTTCCTAAATCAATCCACCGTTACAATTTTATTTTAGTGTCCAATCCAATTGAAATCTAATACCTTAACCGATTTTTGTCATTTGATTAAATCTAGTCGTTTTAATTCATACTTTGCATTTTTTTTTATATTTCCTTCATTTACTTATTTTATTTTATTTTATTTTTAAATCAATCAATTCGTGATCGTCTGAGTAATTTTTCATCGTTTAATTTAATTGTCTTACGTGTTGAAATTTTTTCCCTTGGATACGATATCTAGTTCTCACCAATTTCTATTACTTGTCGACGGGGTGCGCTTGCCTCTAATTGGTCTAAGATATAATTTAATTTATATCGTTTTATTTAGACCGCAACAAGTTTTTGGGGCCGTTGCTTGGGATAAATTTCTTTATTGTGAGTCATTAGATTAGACGGTGTTAATTGTCTCAAATTTAATTCTTGCCTTATCGTTTATTTGCATATTTTAATTGTTTGCTTGACTACTTTACGTTGGTGTTTTTTTTTTCTTCATTTTTAGCTCTGTATTTATTTCCTTTTTAGTTATTCCATTTTTTTTATGCTCACTCGTGATCAAAAGCCCGAGAATTTGCTATTAGATACTGAGATTGAAAAAAACTGCTCGCAGGTTGCGTAAGGAAACCAGATTAACTCGGAGTAGTACTTCAGCATAAAGGACTAGAGAAGAGCAGTTTTCAGAGATGGAACAGCATGAGGAGAGGTTGATGCCACATATTGAAGAGAGAAGGAAGTTAACTATGATGGATTTGACAATGGGGCACAACAATAGACCCATGCCTCCCATTATAAGGCCGACGATCACAACTGCGAGTTTTGAGATTCCTCACAGCATTACATCCATGGTGAGGACATCTCAATTTGGAGGATCCAAACACTCATTTGGAGACATTTTTGGATATTTGTGATTTATTCAAGCAAAATGAAGTATCGGAAGACGCGGTGATATTAAGGTTATTCCCATTTTCTCTACGGGATAAGGCCAGAGCATGGTTGGCTAGTTTGCAGTCGGGATCAATTACTACATGGGATGAGATGATGAGATTATTTTTGGCAAAATTTTTCCCTCCTGCCAAGGTTGCAAAGATGAAAAATGAGATCACTTCTTTCACTCAATATGAAAATGAAAGTTTATATAAAGCTTGGGAGCGATTTCGGGATATGTTGATACAATGTCCTAGTCATGGGTTATCTACATGGCAGCAGGTCAATACTTTTTATACAGGAATGAACCCATCGACCAGGAGTACCATAGATGCCGCCGTAGGAGGTAGTTTAATGAGAAAAATGTCAGATTAGGCCTACAGGTTGATTGATGAGATGGCCACTAGCAGTTTTCAATATCATACAGAAAAGCATCCCAGACGACCTACAGGAGCTTATGTAGTAGACAATACAGTAGCTTTATCTGCTCAGATTGATGTTTTGATAAAGAAGCTGGATAATTTGATGCATAGCGTGAGAGGAGGAGCTAGCTATAACTTTGTCCATAAGAATGAACGAAAATTATATTTTTGAGTCTATGATCGAATTACAGTATCAAACGAGAGAATATCTTGGCTAGGCTTTTCTTTATATTGCTTTCAATCTTTATTTTTAATTTCCTTCGACGTGATTTCGTGCTCTAATTTCGTGTTCTAAAATCAATCATTCCCAAATCAAATTAATTTTATTAATTTTATTTTTATTTTTATTTTCATCTGTTTTATTTTTATTTTTGATTTCAAACAAATAAATAATTACTACATTAGTCTCTGTGGTTCGATCATATTCACCACTTTACTCGCTTAAGTGTTCTAGAGTATAAATTTATTTTTGTTGGTTTGACGCGCCGTCAGCTGGTGAGAGGGTAAGATCATCCGGTTGATCTTGGTATTCATCACTTATTTGAGTATCATCGTCCATGGTTGATTCAAACTTTTATTTAGAGATTTGGTGTTTGTAAATATATGGATCTTTGCTTTGATACCATACGAGTTTTGCTTTGGTATCTTCGTCGTTAATTGATGAAACAAAAAGGAAGAGAAGAGAAAATAAACTTTTCGTATATTGCTACTAAACACACTAAACAAAATGCATATATATACATGCTGAGTTAACGTATTCTGTTGCGATTATTTACAAAGACGTTGTTGAGGTTTGTTAGAGCTATGTACAGAATTTGTTAGAAAGGGAGTTATTTGTTGTGGTGGATTGTAAATTAATTAGCTCCTGATGTTCACGTACTACCAACAAGTTCTTATTGCTTCTCTTTACGCTAAATTAGAGAGATTTAGATGATGCTTAACAGTTTTGATTAGTTTCAATGATTTGATGAGGACAATCAATTCCTTTCAATCTTTTTTTCTTCTCTTTTAGTGTCTTTTTTGTGTTTACGCGGAAAGAGTCACGTCGATGTTAGCTTTGTGAGTAATAGCAATAATTAAAAAATTCAACTAGTTCAATTAGTGAAAATCTCGAACTTTTTGTTTCGGTTTTTAATTTATTTAATTACTTTAATAATTTTCATAGTTAAAACTGGTCAATTTATTAATTAATCGATTGATTTTGTAAATTAATCAATTTTATATATCAAAATGAGTCAATTAATTTTATTTAATAATCTTTTTAATTAAAATTTAAAATCTTTGATGACTACATTGAAACTTATCGAAATTGTAACCAAGCATTGTTCGTAACTAGAAAGTTTCCGTGACCCTTTGTTATTCAAACTTTAATTGGTTTTATGACAATTTAATATCAATTAAATCTTTTAAACTTTAAATTTCTTATTTACCGATTTAACTTTTTAAACATTTAGTCATCTATGAAAGATTTAAAATAATAGATGAAATCTATATTTATAGTTTTATGAAAATATTATTAATTAATTACATTTATAAAATTTTTCACCCAACTTGAAATTGTTAGATAAATTATAGATTAAGACTATATTATAATTCTTAATTAACTATTTTCGAGTCTATACTTTGAACTAATACAAAATTGGGGTGTTATGTTGAAAATGTCATCAACGCAAAACCTAGAAATCATCTCATTTATTAGTTTTCAGGATACCACATTATGTGTGGCTAATTTGATCTAACTTGGCGAAGTTAATATAATAGGTTCGATTTGATTGGACTTAAGGTTCGTGTGGCAAATTTATGAAATCGCCCCAAAACTCATCTTGAATAATCGAACAATTTGAATTATTTATTTAACAATCTTTTATTAAATTAAGCTTTAGCGTATTCAATGATTAAAACTACCCTCTTTTTCAAATTTTATTTCAATTTTTAAAACTAATCTCTTTTTCAAGTTTTATTTCAATTTTAAAATCTTCGCTGTGTACTAATTTTATAACTAATTTATACCATTACAACTAATTAAATTTAAAATCTAATTAGTATTTTATTGTTGCATTTGAAACATTATCACTAATGTAACTTTGTTCAACCTTAATCAAGAGGACTATTGTTGGGGTTCCATACTCCAATAATTCTTGGGAGATATTGTGAAACTTAATGTTCATTACATAATAATTTAATAGGATAACTTTAATTAACAAAATATTTTAAAATTACATATAAAATATAATTTATCAAAACATTACCAGTAAAGAAAAGAACAAATTGAAAGAATTCGACAAATCTTTTATTTTAAATATGATTACGAAACAAAAGTTCTGTAAGATACAATTATGACATAAAAATTCCATAAGTGATTTTATTTTATGATTAAAAATCAAACCGATTTAAGTGGTTTGATAATCAAAATCTTGAAAATGTCAATTTTTCTGTTTGACTTATTTTAATAACCTTTAGTATTAAAAATTGATCAGTTTATTAGTTGATCAATTAATTTTGTAAGCTAATAAATTTTATAAACTAAAAATAAATAAATTAATTTTCGTTTAATAATCTATCTTTTAATTAAATATTAAATTAAGACAATTTCGTTCAATCTTATTTAAATTTTTTAATTTTATTCAATTTTTATAAATTTTATGATGAATTTTAAACTGATAAGATAAAATATTGTAAATCTTAAATTTTTTATCTTATAAGTTTAATTTACGGTTTAATTTTTAAAATGATGATTTTATTAAAAAGTGAGTGATGCCAGACTTATCTTTAGTTTAAGTTCAAAATTTTCCTTCAGACTTTCAACAGACAGGAACCAAGATTTTGAAATCGAAAGCTGGTTCAAAATCAAAATGCGTGTATTGACAATTGGCTTAAGTAACTAATGTGTTGAACAAAGTTGGAAAATGAACCGAATCCTGGCAGGTATCTGAAGATCCTGACTCTGGATTGCTACGAGTCATCTTTCCAGTTAGGACCGGCACTTGGAGAAACTGCAATCACGTACGTGTCCACGACTTTCCAGGAAACGTTTTTCTTGGAAAGACTTTCCGGGAAATTGTGTGTTTCCGAAAAATTAGTCGACATTTCTCTATAATCTTGAGCTGCTCTGGGAGAAAAATTGGTTTGTTCGGTGCTCCTCAAGTCTTGACAACTTAGATCCTTATCTATATTTTTTAAAAACACTAAATATTAAAGGTGATTAATTAAATTTTACTTAATTAGATTATTTATTTAATGTAAAAAAATTAGATTATTTATTTAAAATATGCAATTTATAACTTCTTTATATTTATATTTTCAAAATTTTATTTATTGCATAGGTAAAACTATTTTTAAAACGGATGACCAAATAATTAAAACGGTTCGACTTTTAATAATTTTTGTTATTAAAATTGGTCATTTTATTAAGTAATCAACCAGTTTTTAAACTAATCAATTTTATAAATCAAAATAAACTAATTAATTTTATTTAAATTTTAAATTTTTAATAAGTGAAGACAATTTTTGATCATATTTTAAATTATTCAAATTTATTTAATATTTAATTAATTTTATAATAATTTAATATTAATTTAACCTTTTAAATCTAAAACATTCATTTGGATAGATGTTATTCCCTACCATCTTGGTTTGCGATATACGTTTGTTATAATCTATAGAAGATTTTTTTTTTTTTTGTTATCCACAAGGTATTTTAGGAGAGTTTTAACTATGAGAAGATACCTTTAAGTTATCTACACTTAAACTAATCTCCACTCGAGCCAGGTAGATCCTTTGTGGGAGGCAAAGCTCTGACTCAAAATTTTAAACGACTACATACATGAGAACGGTTTTAATCTATAATCTCACTTAAACCAAGAGAATCACTTACCAATTCACCTACGCCCTAAACTTTCAGGTGCAGATAATTAATAACAGAACCGATTATAGTCAACAATTCCAACCAACTTTTGGTCCTACATGAACTTACAAGTCAATGTATAGGCTGTGACTAGCGATTAATATTTAATACGGTCTTCTTAAGGAGTTGGTACTGAGAATCAAGAGGCGAGCAACCACACAGCTGTCTAGTTCTTAATCTTAACCACAACCGCAACATGCTGCCCATTATTAGGAAAATGATGGTTTCAGAAAGATTAAAGAATTAAACCATAAAATATTAAATTATTTAATATTTTAGTTTAGTTTTTAAATTTTTAGTTTGATTTATTTTAATAATTTTTATTGTTAAAACCGATTAATTTATTAATCGTTAATTTCATAAATTAATAAGTTCTTACAAACTAAAATAAATCAATTAATTTTATTTAATAATAATTTTAATTAAATATCAAAATTTTAGTCATATTTTAAATTCTTTAATTTTTTATTTAACCGATTTTATAGTAATTTACTATCAGTTAAATCCTTTAATCCTTAAACCTTTTGTCTCACAGGTTTAATTTCCATTTGCTTTTAAAACATCTTTCTTATGTGATAATATCTTGAAAGTAAGAGGTTTGTCTATTTCATGTATAATAAGCTAATGTGAAAATATATCTATGCATTATTAACTCTAGTGTATTTTTCCAACTTAAAAGATTGAAATATGCCCTTAAGAAAAAATGTATTTTAATTCTAACATTTTTATTACAATATAAATTAGATTATAATATTTTGAAACGTTAAAAATATTAATGTAATTTCTAAATTACAAAATATATTTCCATCAATTATATATCACATTAGTGTTATTTTCATATTATTTTATAAAAAGAAAAATAAAATAAAGCAGCAGACATAAAAGTCTTCCGTTGTAACCCAATTCTTCCAAATGAGGACAATGCATAGGATGGTTTGTGCGTATATGTGTGTGTGAGAGAGATTTACTGATCAAGAGCTATACGTAATTAGGTGTGTGGTTACTTGAAGAAGCCATGGGCCATAGGGGAGGTTTACTTCTTTGTTATGTTCCTTCTGATCACAGCAATGGCGTCGACGGACCCTCAAAGAACTGTTAAATAATGGGTCCCTATTCATGGAGGGAGCCATATTTGACTCAAATATTGTGGCACTGATTTCGGTGCCGTATTATTTGAAAGATTTATAAGAAGACAGCTGCCTTACGTGGTGGAGTGCAGCTTTACTTCTTTGTTATGTTCCTTCTGATCACAGCAATGGCGTCGACGGACCCTCAAAGAACTGTTAAATGATGGGTCCCTCTTCATAGAGGGAGCCATATTTGACTCAAATATTGCGACACCGTACTCCACCGCATAAGGCAGCTGTCTTCTTACAAATCTATCAAATAATACGGCACCGAAATCGGTGCCGCAATATTTGAGTCAAATATGGCTCCCTCAGGCACTCCCTGCTTCAGAAAATCAGAGAGAAAAATTTAGAGAGAAAAATTAGAGCTTTGTTTTGTTCTGAAGTAGGAAATATATTTCTAATGGTGAGTGAAAAAATAGTGAGGTTAGTATTTTTAGGTTGGGAAACACCTTGTGAGCCACTATTTTGGTTTTATCTCTGTATACCTGATGGCTTGTCAAACCAACAAAAATAAATTCCTACTCTAGAACACTTAAACGAGTAAAGTGGTGAATAGGTTGAACCACGAGACCAAATGAAGTAATTATTTATTTGTGTGAAATCAAAATAAAATAAGCGGATGAAAATAAAACAATGAAAATAATTGATTTGGGAATGATTGGTTTTAGAAACACGAAATCACAAGAAGAAATTAAAATAAGATCGAAAATAATATGAATAACAACCTAGCCAAGGTACTCTCTCATTTGATCACGTAATTCGATCATAGACTCAAAATATAAATTTCGTTCATTCCTATGGACAAAGTTATAGCAGACGATGAAAAGACAAATCTACCAATCCATTCGTAATTATTCGATAATCCCGAGTAAAGCTCTGCAGATTATTTCCTAACTAATTAGACTATTCGAGTAAAGCTCATGAAATATAATCTATGGCGAATAAATTCTAATGGACCTCGTCTTAGCCAATGTAATCGGACACCCGAATCTATTTAGACTAAATTATTTAATCTCATTAACCTCTTAATTGAAATTAATTCGCCACTTAGATGAGCGGCAATCACGGATTAACTAATCTATTCGGCAATTTATTATTAAGTCAATTAATTAACGCCACATTAATCAACAAACTCAACAATAATTAATCGCCAAACACGTAGATTAAACAAACATAAGAAATTCACGAAAACAATTAAACCACGAAAGTCTCACGAATTACATGCATCAAACGTAAAGTACCCTGACTAGATTAAAATCTAACCACAAATAATACTAGTCTCTATCTAATAAAACTGAAATTAACAAATTAAAAACGGAATTAAATCTTCCCTAAAGTGCTGTTGCCCACTGTCGGACGTTCTTCCTTTTTACTCTCCAAGTGTTGTTGCCGTCGTCCACCTATCTCAAGCTCTCCAGCTCTCCTCACAGGTGCCGCAATCTCTGACTTTTGGATTCCTCTCCAGCTGCCGTCGACGTCCCTCCTCTGGTTTCTTCTTTTTAATAGTGATAAAATATAATCCCTGTAAGCTTTCAAACTCTACCGCCGCCGCCTTCGTCTTGTTGATTAAAGATATATATATATATATATCCTCTCCTAAAGCTACAGCCGTCCACCCACTAGTCTTCCCTTCTCAAAGTTGCCGTAGTCCTCCCTTTCATTCACCAATCCCTAGGTTTTGTCCCTTCTCGTTAAATGACGTGGGCCCCTCTTCAATTCATTCTCCAGCCCACTCATTCTCTTAATACACTTGTATGTTGCGTTAAGAGATGCTGGCCCATTTAATTCATTTGTTGCTTTGTCGCCTTGATTTATTGAAAATCCCACGTGCTGCTAGCTTCCTACCGTCCACTTCTAGCCTGTTGCCTCATGCGTTCTCCATGTTGCATCTTCTCTAATTAATTGTGCTGATCTATTTGGCTTTAGCTGATTGATTGCTTCCCTTCATAAATTGCTTGTATTGCGTCCCTCCTTTGTGCGTTTAACTGCTCATGTCACCTGGGTCTCTCCAACGTTGTAGCTAATTTAATGTGTCTTGAAACGCTGAGTTGCGCCTTGATTCATTTGTTGTCTCCTTCAAGTCCTTTTTGCTCTTCTAATTTGCGCTGCACCACCTGTAGCTGTAGCTCATCGATCCGATAATTAACATATCTCTAGCTTTCACGTTGTCAATTTCACTCCAAATTGCGTCACTTTATATTTTGTCACCTAAAACATGCAAAAACATAAATTACCATGAAAATACGAGCAGAACATCACAAAATTCTAACAAAAGAACATAAAACACAAAGAATTAACATGACAAAAATGCAAATTATCAAAACTCCCCACACTTGAACAATACTTGCCCTCAAGTATTCAATCAACTCAAATTATCAAGACACTTCAACATCTTATCACAATTCTTTCAACTGCAATCATCACTTCTCAAGTTCATGTAAGCAATCTAGAATTAGACAAACAAACACATGAAGGTTGATCTCCTAATTAATTAGGAATGTTAACTGCTTCAGGAATGCCCAAGTAAAAATTAATAGCATCCATACCCTCGCAATGTTTCACTCATTAGCTCATGTGAAATTTAGGTGTTGGTGTTTCCCTCAAAATCCAGCACAGATTTGTTCTTTCCATAGGACTGACACAAGTTCACATCTCTACCACTAGCTCGGGTTTAAAACCCACACTAGTCAGCTAGGTCTTTTATTGGGTTGTAATGGGGCTTGTTGGTTACCAAAGAAATTAAGTTGAGAAGAGCAAAGAACTGTACCAAGTAGACACATGCTAACATCCAAAATTTTCTATCAACACAAATGAAAAGATTAAACCATTAAGCTCATCCAAGTATACCACATCGCAAATCCATTATTCACTTAACTTCAACTATAATAATGAAATCGAACCAAAGCTGCTGAAACTACTTCCTATGCATTTCCCCTTTATTTTATTTATTTATTTATTTCGCCTTTTTTTGTTTTTTTTGTTTTTTTGTTTTTTTTTTCGAAACTAGAACCACAAATGCAATTCAACCAGCTATGATTTTCTCTCATTTTTATCACCAAAGCACAATTAAGTGAACAATTCATATATCCCAAAGTGACTAAACATTGGTATACACGATATGTAATTACATATGCTACTTGGTAATTCTTCTCAACTAGGTGCAAAAGTTGGGTTTTGAAAGAAAAAGTCGCAGGTTAAAATGGGTGTGTTAAAACAAAGAAAAGGTCTAGGCTCAAAAGGGTTGAGCTAGGATAAAAAAATTTTGGGTTGGATTTTTTTTTTTGAAAGAAAATGGAAAGACAAGGGATTGCACAAACAATGCCTTAGCTTCATTCCAGTGTACTAAATGTGGTTTTGAATATATCTTATGTCAGTTTCTAGCAGGGGACAAATGTGTGCGCTCTCTTGAAAGAAAACTAGAGTGCGTGTAAGGTTGCACTCTCTATCCTATGTCTCAAAAATCTCACAGTGTGTTTAGTGTGTATGCATGCCTATTACTCTCTACAAGCGCAAACAACCGAAGCAGTCTGTTTAATTCCAGTACACACACTAACTCAAGTTATGATAAGACAGAATCAAGAAAAGATCAATTGGGCCCAAGTGTCCAATAATTCAAGTTTCTCAAACAAAGAAGGCAAGATTGTCGACAAAAACATGTTTAACAACAGTTGAATTCAAACTTTTTTTTTTTAAGAAACGCAAACGAACAATTACGCATACACAAATAAAACAAACAAAGCTAAACAATTTGAAACTTTCCCTCCCCACACTTAAGACTAAACATTGTCCTCAATATTTGCAAATGTAAGACAAGAATAGTAAAAAGTAAAGGGTAAGAAAGAGCTTCTCTAAGTGACGCGGTAAGGTGACGGTGGAGCTGCGATGTGATGCGCCCATATTATCCTGCAAAACAAGAAAAAACCTTCCGACCAAGTGACATCCAACAACAGCACAAAATATTGGAAGACAATTCAAAAAGAAAATGCCGAAAAACAGGAACCTGACAGAATTCTGAACAACTAAAAATTAAATTGCGAAGAACAAAATGAAAGTAAACCTTGGGTTGCCTCCCAAGAAGCGCCTTGGTTTAGGGTCGTTGGCTCGACTCCTTTTTCTCCTCACGTGACAAAATTGTGATCTTCATGTATCACATGCGGCTCCTCCATGTGAGGTAATTCCGGATAGAGCCTTAGTCGATTATCATCCCCGTTTAGCATCTTCCCTATCCTCAGCTTCTCAATTCGGACCGAGTCCATATATTTCGGAAGTATTTCGAACATCTCCTCACCTTTTTCTTCTTCAGTTAACTCCTTCAATCTGTAATGTAAAGGTAAATAGTTAGTTTCAAAAATAATTATGGACTCAATACTTACCTCCGAGCTAAAAGATGTGTTCTTTTCTGACTCAAGTCTCCACTTCTTCGACACAAACAATTCGTTGATGGTTGACCTAAAAATCTCAAGTTGCTCATCACTTTGCAATTTCATCTTCTTAGCTAACTTGTGTGGAATGGTGGACTCTCGGATTAGTCATCACGATTTCCTTGATTTCAGCTTCTTTGTTTTTTTGCTCAACAGTTTCAACATGGTCATGTTGAAGTTTCTGCGATCCTCCAGCACTTTCAATTTCTTTTCCACTATGCAAGGTAATGACACTAATATTCTGCCTAGGATTGACAGTAGGCTGAGAAGGCAATGTCCCTTGATTCTGTGCAGCGGCCAATTGACTAATTTGCTCCCTTAGTTCTTGAAAATTTTTATTAAATCGAGCTCGAATTGTCTTTGAATCGATCAAATCTGAATCAAACTCTGCAGTTGTGTATGGGTGGTCAATTGAGCTGTAGTCAACTATGACATGAGATCCTCCAAAGTGGAAATTCGGTCACCATAGTTAGGCATCGAATGTTCTTCTTTGTTCTTGACGCCGACGACTACTCGACTTTCTTGCCCATTCCCATATCTCGATTGGGATGATCCTCCATCTGAGTTGTAAGTATTGAATAGGGATCATATTTTCTTTGAGGCGATAATCATCATTAATCGCCATAATTTCAACCTCCATGGTATCATCTTGCATAATCGGACAAGCATCAGTAAAATGACCCTGAAATCCACAAATGTGACAAATAGGGACTTGTGGTCCCTCATGGACACCTCGAGTGTGTGTGTCCGAACGATACCCGAACTGTTGAAGATTTGCGGCCATTGCTGCAATTAAGTTTCTGGCTTTCCTGAGTTGTTTTGCGGTCTTCTCTATCTCCGAATCAAACTATAAATCATCTGCAGAGACACAATGTTGCATGCAAATAACTAGAAAAAAAATGATTAGCAACACAAATAAACAAAAACTTGAACACTGGTCCCCGGCAACGGCGCCAAAATTTGATGGCTTGTCAAACCAACAAAATAAATTCCTACTCTAGAACACTTAAGCGAGTAAAGTGGTGAATAGGTTGAACCACGAGACCAAGTGAAGTAATTATTTATTTGTGTGAAATCAAAATAAAAATAAGCGGATGAAAATAAAACAATGAAAATAATTGATTTGGGAATGATTGGTTTTAGAAACACGAAATCACGCAAGAAGAAATTAAAATAAGATTGAAAATAATATGAATAAAAACCTAGCCAAGGTACTCTCTCATTTGATCTCGTAATTCGATCATAGACTCAAAATATAAATTTCGTTCATTCCTATGGACAAAGTTATAGCAGACGATGAAAGACAAATCTACCAATCCATTCGTAATTATTCGATAATCCAGAGTAAAGCTCATGATTATTTCCCTAACCAATTAGACTATTCGAGTAAAGCTCCATGAAATATAATCTATGGCAAAGAATAAATTATAATGGACTCTCGTCTTAGCCAACAGAATCGGACACCCGCAATCTATTTAGACTAAATTATTTAATCTCATTAATCTCTTAATTGAAATTAATTCGCCACTAGATAGACAGCAATCACGGATTAACTAATCTATTCGGCAATTTATTATTAAGTCAATTAATTAACTGGCCACATTAATCAACAAACTCAACAATAATTAATCGCTCAAGCACAGAGATTAAACAAACATAAGAAATTCACGAAAACAATTAAACCACGAAAGTCTCACGAATTACATGCATCAAACGTAAAGTACCCTGACTAGATTAAAATCTAACCAAAAATAATACTAGTCTCTATCTAATAAAACTGAAATTAACAAATTAAAAACGGAATTAAATCTTCCCTAAAGTGTTGTTGCCCACTGTCGGACGTTCTTCCTTTTTACTCTCCAAGTCTTTGTCGCTGTCGTCCACCTATCTCAAGCTCTCCACTCTCCTCACAGGTGCGCAATCTCGACTTTTGGATTCCTCTCCATTGCCATCGACGTCCCTCCTCTGGTTTCTTCTTTTTAATAGTGATAAAGTATAATCCCTGTAAGCTTTCAAACTCTACCGCCTTAGCCTTCGTCTTGTTGATTAAAGATATATATATATATATCCTCTCCTAAAGCTACTGTACCCACCCACTAGTCTCCCTTCTCAAAGTTGCCGTAGTCCTCCTTTCATTCACCAATCCTAGGTTTTGTCCTTCTCGTTAAATGACGTGGGCCCTCTTCAATTCATTCTCCAGCCCACTCATTCTCTTAATACACTTGTATGTTGCGTTAAGAGATCTTGGCCCATTTAATTCATTTGTTGCTTTGTCGCTTGATTTATTGAAAATCCCACGTCTTCTTAGCTTCCTACCGTCCACTTCTAGCCTGTTGCCTCATGCGTTCTCCACGTTGCGTCTTCTCTAATTAATTGTGCTGATCTATTTGGCTTTAGCTGATTGATTGCTTCCCTTCATAAATTGCTTGTATTGCGTCCCTCCTTTGTGCGTTTAACTGCTCATGTCACCTGGGTCTCTCCAACGTTGTAGCTAATTTAATGTGTCTTGAAACGCTGAGTTGCGCCTTGATTCATTTGTTGTCTCCTTCAAGTCCTTTTTGCTCTTCTAATTTGCGCTGCACCACCTGTAGCTGTAGCTCATCGATCCGATAATTAACATATCTCTAGCTTTCACGTTGTCAATTTCACTCCAAATTGCGTCACTTTATATTTTGTCACCTAGAACATGCAAAAACATAAATTACCATGAAAATACAAGCAGAACATCACAAAATTCTAACAAAAGAACATAAAACACAAAGAATTAACATGACAAAAATGCAAATTATCAATACCTACTATTTGTAATAGTGGAAGAAATATTATGAGTTTTGTCCGTGGACGTAACTCAAAGTTAAGGGTGAACCATGTTAAAAATTCTGTGTCCATTTTGCTCATTTTGTTTTTTCTTTTTACAAAATACACCCGCTGCACCCAACAAGTGATATCAGAGCTGTGTTTTCATTGAAGGTATTTTTTAAAAAGAAGCACATCATCGGGAAAAGAAAATTACAACGAATTTTTTGACATGATTCGTTCGAAAAGTTGACGTAAAACGACAAAGGTGATGAATAGTACTAAATACTAAGTTTACGTTGTTTTAATTAATTTGCAAGGTGACGCAATGTGCAGCAATAATAACTAGGCCCCGCGATACTATTTACAAGTTACTATTTACCGGGTCCTGCAATATTATTCCAGTGGGATCCGACGAGTTACTATTTAGTGGATCCCGCATCACTATTATGGTGGGGTCCGACGATACTATTCCGATACCGTGATGAAAATTTAGAAGATGTCTTTTCTGTTAGATTTTGACATTCTGGTTCCATATTTGAGGTCGGTTTTTTCAAATTTGACATAATTTGACAAATGGAGGTGAAGACGAGCAAAATGATCAATTTAAACGGTATTAACTACCGTATATGGCGAACCAAAATGAAGGATCTCTTGATGATTACAAAGATACATTTGCCGGTATTTTCAACAACTAAACCGGAGGAGATGTCCAACGAAGAATGGGGAGTTTGAGCATGAACGAGCATGTGATTATATTCAACAGTTTGTCGATGATAATGTGTACAATTACATTTGTAAAGAGACTCATGCAAAAACGTTGTGGAATAAAGTGGAGCAACTGTATGCTTCAAAGACCGGTAACAACAAATTATTTTATCTGACAAAATTGATGCAGGTAAAATACCAAGAAGGTACTTATGTAGCTGATCATTTAAACAATATGGAAGGAATGGTTGATCAGTTATCAAAGATGGGCATAAAGTTTGACGACGAGGTGATTGCTTTGATGGTGCTAGCTTCATTACCAGAGTCCTGGGAGACTTTGAAGGTGTCTTTAACAAATACTGCACCAAATAGCGTATTAAATATGGAGTATGTTAAAAGCAGCATACTAAATGAAGAGATGAGACGTAAATCACAGTCTGCAGCCTCTTCATCACATTCAGATATTCTGCTTACAGAAAATAGAGGAAGGAGTCAATCCAGAGGTCCAAAGTCCAGAGACAAAAGTAGAGGAAAGTCAAACAGATATACAAATGTGAAATGCCATTACTGCAAGAAGAAGGGTCACATCATGAAATTTTGCCGAAAGTTGAAGAAATAAAAAAACAAAGATGTGAAGAAAGAAGAAAGCAGTGATGATGAACAAGGTAACATTATTGATGTATTTAACCTTGTTATTGATACAGAGATAGTCAGCCTGGTGTCGCAAGAAACAAGTTGGATAGTTGACAGTGGAGCTACTGTGCATGTTACATCTCACAGACAATTTTTCTCATCTTACACACCTGAAAATTATGGCGTTGTTAAGATGACAAACGGAAATCTGTCAAATGTTGTTGGCAAAAGAGATGTTTATTTAGAGACAGCGAATGGTTTAAGACTATTGCTGAAAGATATCAGGTACATTCCTGATATGCGTTTGAACTTGATTTCTGTAAATAGGCTAGATGATGAAGGTTTCCGAAGTACATTTGGAAACGAAAAATGAAAGTTTACTAAGGGCTCGTTAGTAGTGACCAGAGGTCAGAAGCACTCAAGACTGTATATGATGCAAACAAAGCTCTCCAGTGATGTTATCAATACTGTGGAGAATGAAACTACAATTAATTTGTGGCATAAAAGATTAGGCCACATTGATGATAAAGGGATGAGTCAGCTTGTAAAGAGGAATACTGCTGGTGATATTATTGAAAGCAATTAAGAGAATATTTGTTGCGGCTGGCCATGTGTTTTTTTGTTTTGTTTTTTATTTTTTAATAAATCGCTAAGCATAAAAGAAATAAACTTTACATATAGTTTAAAAAGTACTAGAAAAAACCTTTGATCTTTGAAATTTTCAAAAACACTTTGTTTAGATTTTAATTTTTCAGAAAAATCTCTCCTCTTAGATTCGGTATGAAATACATGCAATATGAATGTTAAGCTTAGATTAATCACCATGAAGATTCAATTTAGTTCTTAAACTGAAATCAAGCTAATAATTTATTATAATGATCTAAATTATTAATTTAAATCAAATTTATTTTGTTCAGGTTGAATTTAAAAGCTGAAATGAATTATTGTATTAATAACATTTGATTAATTTACATGATATTTATAATCATTATTTTAATCGAAATCTAAAAAAAGAGTTTTTTGCAAAATAAAATTTGACAATTTTTTTGAAAATTTTAAAATTATGAAAATTTTAAACTACACAATAAATCTTTTTTGGTGCAAACTAAATAAATTAACAGGTGTGTATATATAATAATTCTTAAATTAAACATTCCAATTAAATCACTTGATGAGCCAATTGAATCATAATTAATTGACACTTTTGTCTCTTGATTACAAGTTGATTGATCCACCTTCATCTAACAAGTATCAACTCGGGCCAGAAAGTTAGTGGCGTATGATGATCCACCTACTTGAAGTTAACAACTGAACCACTTAATTAACAAGCAGACCAAGTCTTGCACGTATATTATCAGAAAGAGCAGTAAACTCTGGTAGGCCAGGTTTGTGTATAAATATAACAAGCAACAGCTCCATATACATTGAGCTTTCGAACCAGAAACATGGCTTCTAATAGGGTTTTACGACTCGTGGGAGCACTCATCTTAACCCTGACCCTCCTTCTCGTCTCTGCAATGGCGTCCAGGGATCTTCACAGTGCTTGTAAGTATGTGTATCGATTTAGTTCTTTGATTAGTCTGAAAAAATAAAGAAATTTTTCTAAAATTAATTAAGTTACTGAATTAGTCTATGTCTCTTGCTGAAACAAAGTATATGTAACATTAGTTTTATCCTTGCAGACCAGAAAGGTAGAAAGTTGCTTGATAGCGGAGATATTCCATGGCCATGCAACTATCCTTATTTTTGTCGTTCTCCAGGCAACGGTTAAACACGTATCGTATGCTGATCTTCAAATATGGAACCACCTACTATTATGAATAATAAAGGAGAATGAGAAAGATTGGAATTAGTTAGTACTGCTGGTGACAATATTGTACTAATCAAGCAAATAAGAGAACATACGCTTTGTGTTCGGAATATGTTTTGTTATTTTAATGTTTTAAAACAGAATCATAAAATTAAAATAGTAAGATAAAAGATTAATTTAAAGTTTAAAAGTTCAACAAGCAATAGATTTTAATTAGTTTATTTTAGCTTATAAACAATTAGTATATAAAATCAACTGATTAATTAATAAACTGATTAATTTTTAACAACAAAGGTTATTAAAGTAAATTGAATCGAAAAGTTAAAAATCGAACATAAAATTGGCTAATTCTAAGTTTTTATGATTGAATTGATCAAATCAATTCAATTTTTTAATCATAGGTTCTTTTTGGTTTTAAGTATATAATTCTACATCTATCAAAAGTATATTTACCAAAAAAATTAAGAAAATTCACATATAAAATTGAAATCATAGTCCAATCTCTTAAAGTTTAGTATTCGAGATATGATGGCAATATTACGAAAAAGCAGCTGTCCTAGTGAATATTTGAAGCTAAAACTATTTACTCCATCTTTCTTCAGTTACTTGAATTATATGTGGCTTTCTAAATATCGTGTATAAGAAATAGTCTTTCTATTAATTAGAAATTATTGCCTATTATTGAATATTTTAAATTTCAAGTATTGATAAAATTTTACTGAATTATTATTCATGTTAATTTTAGTTATTTCGTGCTTGTAATACAACCGGAAAAGGCAAATTCTTCATTTTCTTTACTATTAGACAAAAAGTTCTCAAATTGTTAAAATTTATAATATTAGACTCAAGTAAATTGAGCACGTACAAGTTCAAATGAGGTTTCATCTTAAAACTAATTACCTTATTTGGACTTGTATATATTTAATTTATTTTAGCATAATTTTATAAAACTTAGTATGATATTAGAGCAGGTTATTCTTGGATTAATCGACACAATAGATTGTGTCACATGTTGGAGTCTTAAATTAGCATACATAAAAGAAGGACACTATCAACTTTAAAAGAATTGACTTAATAATTAAATTAATTTTATATGTTAATTTTTAAATTAATTTTACTTAATTATAAGAAGATATCATTCTCTTTGATTCTTAAGTATGATAAAGGCAAGCTTTAAGTCACCAAAATATATAAATCAATTGGGATGTGTCCAAATTGTCTAGATATCACCCTATTATTTTACAAAATGAATAAAACGTGGACAAAAGTGTGAATTAGGTTTAAAAGGTTTAAAAGTGGACAAAAATAACCTTATTAATTAATACTAGTTTAATAAGGTTAGAGTACAAATTGATACAAAAATTATAATATGAGTTTATTCAAATATTTAAATATTGAGGTCTAAATCATACCTTTAACTTAACACTACAAGAAAATTTAGTTTCAGCAATCATAGTAAAATGGTTGCTAATTATATACATTTTGCAACCAAAAATTACTTGGTTGCAATATATAAGTTACGTATATTTTTTACCGATCAATCAATATTTGGTAGCTATAGATGGTCACTAAAACTTACAATTTATGGATAATAATATAACGACCAAATTTAACAATTTTAGCGACAACTTTAATGGTCGCTATAGAAAATTATTATTAACAACCAAATTAACAACCAATTATTGAGTGGTCACCACAAGTATTTCAAATTTTTCATCAGCAACCAATAAATTTGGTTACTAAATTTACATGACCAAATTCTCAGTAACTATAATAAAATGGTTGCTAATTATATACATTTTGCAACCAAAAATTACTTGGTTGTAATATATAAGTTACGTATATTTTTTACCGACCAATCAATATTTGGTGGCTATAAATGGTCACTAAAACTTACAATTTATGAATAATAATATAACGACCAAATTTAACAATTTTAGCGACAACTTTAATGGTCGCTATAGAAAATTATTATTAACAACTAAATTAACAACCAATTATTTAGTGGTCACTACAAGTATTTCAAAATTTTCATCAGCAACCAATAAATTTGGTTACTAAATTTACATGACCAAATTTTCAGTAACCATAATAAAATGGTTGTTAATTATATACATTTTGCAACCAAAAATTACTTGGTTGCAATATATATGTTACGTATATTTTTTACCGACCAATCAATACTTAGTGGTTATAGATGGTCACTAAAACTTGCAATTCATGGATAATAATATAACGACCAAATTTAACAATTTTAACGACAACTTTAATGGTCGCTATAGAAAATTATTATTAACAACTAACTATTGAGTGGTCACTCCAAGTATTTCAAATTTCCATTAGTAGCTAATAAATTTGGTTGCTAAATTTACATGAATTTTTTACAACAACCACATTATATGATTCTTAAAGAAGTATTTATAGCAAAAAATAATGATCGCTAAGTATTTTAGAAAAGATGAAAAGAGTTCTTTAGATTCGGTCCATATAGTTTAAATTAGTTTAAATGTTCATTCTTATAATAATTAATCATTATAATTTAATTTATATTAATTTTATAATTCAAAATATATTTTCATTTGAGGAAGAAGTTGTCTAATAAAAATTTATTGATTGGTAATGTTTGGTAATTTAATATTTCATTTACCTTTAGTTAATTAAATTAGTGAACTTTTATTTAGTACGAAATATAGACATATTACTTTTAATATCTTTTCATTTAAAAATCAAAATTAAACATAAATTTTAGTTTACAATCTAACTTGAAATGTTAAATCTAGCAAGAGATGCTAAAAGCTCAAAATCGAAAATGAAAGCCAATATATTGTGACTTTTGTGGAATAACATTAAAACATGGGATTACAAAGAACATCAATTTTGAGTCAATGTCATTAGCGTCAATACCTCTCTCCAAGGAACAAAGGGAAAAAATGAATTATATTAGTATATGCATAATGGGAAACATATATAGACCCAAACATATGTTCTTGTCAAAATTTCCAATGTGATCTAGATGAATTATAAATATGAAACAAGAATTTTAAAAAATTCAATCAATGTTTAAGCGAGATTAAGTGTAAGCGTAAAGAGAATCTGAAAGCTAACAATAGAAAATAACATATTACTTGTCATATGAGTCCTAACATATTTAAATCTTCTCTCAACATGAATTTCTTTCAATCTACTTTCCTTTCATTGATCCAATAAACAAACTAAAATAATAATAATAAATAAAAAGTAGTCCATTAAACGGCTCCCAAGTTCCAATTTCACATTACATCGCATTAAAAAAGCATAAATAACCAAAATAATTAATTTATATAATCAACTAATTTCCATCTTAGTAAAGATGGAAGAAAAGTTAACATAATAAAGAAAATAATTAATAAATATGCCAAACTTCTATTAAACACGTTTGGATATAAAAAAACGCTTACCAATCAGATTGATTAATAATTTCAGAAAAACTTCTGCCTGTCATCTTTTCAACACATTCCACCACAGCTTCAACAGTTGTTTTTTTGTAGAGCTAACTCAGCCTTTGTACTCTCCAATTTCTCTTGTGTAGATGCCAACTCCTCTTCTAATTGTACACGATTTGATGATGTCTCGAAAGTAGAACTATGATTAGATTTTTTTTTAGATAGGCCTTTCGATTTGGCATACATAGAATTTTCTCCTAGCACTTAGATGCAAATTTGTTTTGCACTCATACGAGGAACATCCTCCGATAAATTTTCTTGTTCTTCTCGCAATTTTTTCATTTCAATCTGTTATACAAAAATCAGAAAATTTGTTCATATTAAATATAACGATGATACATAATCTAAATGAGATTACAACAAAGAATCTATATCCAATTTTTTGCAAAAGAAATATTAGAATTTATCTCATTCGGCTTTACCAATGGAGTTGCACCAGTTGTTCAACGAGATACTTACAGTTATTCCAAAGAAAATAAGCATAAAAAATAAAAACATAAAATACAACTTACACAGTTTGCCTCGACCTCTTCATCATTACATCCCACTTTAGGATTGTAAATTGAGCCTCGTACATATCAATATCGTCCAATTACGTAACATAGAAATTGAAAATAAAAATCATTTATATAATTTTGTCAAAAAAGGAAAAATGAATGAAGTAAGTAATTACATGCTCGTATTGATGTGCTGCACGAGATTTCGTTCCCAATTTGTGATTGTGTTTCATTTTTTTTCCTATTGTTGGATTGAGTCACTGAGATTTTCTACAACACATCAAATAGTTTATAATTATTATACAAAATTTCTTAAATAATCTATAAATAAAATTCAAGTGCATTTATTATAAATACTAAATTTAAATAAAATGATAATATATACCTTAAATTTTTCTGTCTCCCAAAAGTCACACAACCAAAGCCAATCATTAAGGCGAGTAGAAAGTTTTCACAAACACTTTGTTTATAGCCACGCCTGAGACCACCTTCACTTTAATTTTTGAAAATATCTACGAGCATTAGACCGAAAAGTGGAATATTACATAGCAAATGATTTCCATATGCACTGAACAACATGGGGCTTATCCACTTCATAACTTAGCTTATTCTACATTGAGAAAAATAGAGATATGTTACATTATATTATATCAAAAAATTAGAACAAAATATTATTAAAGTGAATAGAAAAAGGAAAAAAACTTACAACCAACTTTCTGAAAAGATCTTCTTTTTTTTTTCATTTGGAATGTTTGCCCAGCCCTCAACTTGCATTGGGGCTTCGGTCTAATCAAAACTCAATCGAGTTGCATGTTTAGAACTATGCTCCCGACAGACTTGTTAATTCCTTAGGAATAATAATTTTAGGTTTTTCCCACATTTACGTGTATACTTTTGGGTGTTTAACCTCTAGTAAGACCACGACCTCGTTTTCACTTACCTCATCTTAGTTAAGAAAAAAATTGAAGTTAATCATTAATTGTTAATAACAACGTACTAATAAAAATGTAATAAACTTTATTAAATTTAATATTACCATTATTAGCATCAAATATTTTGTCAACAGTCTCGTTGAGGATCTATAAAAAATCATTATGAAATACATAATAATAAGTGCAATATAAAAAAATATTAAATATTACCTCTAACATCGATCGATACTCTCATTTGGTGGATTAGGGGTAGATTGCCCTTCGAACTCTTCCATTGACACTGTAATGGTAAAAATATCAATAGAGTTTTACTTGTAAACAAAAATATTTAACTTTTAAATATTTAAAAATGGAAGATAAATTACCTTGATCTCTATTATTATTATGTATCATTATGCATCTAGTTCCGAACTTGAAATGTTTATATTGCTAAAGGTTTTTTTCGAAGGAAAAGCCACCTTCTTATATTTATTTGACACTACAACATTGAAAATCCAATATTAACATAAACAAGCATACAAAACAATTACAACTAAAATAAAATTAAAATAAAATTATTACCGCCTAAATTTCGGGGTAAAGAATACTTAGTTGGGACATCATTCGAGTCATTCACTGTTGCCAAAGCATTAGACAACAACAATTTACGTTTCGGGTCGATTGTACTGTTAGCTGTTGCCGTCGCACTTAATAGCTCTTTTTTACACTTTAGTATTGTACTCATTTTCGATCTTGTAAAAAAATTACAACAGATATTAACTATCTATTAAATAAGTAGGAATGAATAAGTCGCAAATTTATAGGGTCAGGTTACTTTCCAGAACCTTAATATTTTTAATATAAACATTTCCTAATTAAGAAAGTTTTAGCAAATTTACAAACAGAAAATTCAATGTTCTAACCAGCTTAATTATATTTATATTGACCATTCAAGCCAAATCAAAACTTTAGTGATTTCAAAGCAAACAAAATAAAGTTCATGCGTGAATAAGTCAAGTTACTCTTATAATGATGACAACTAAATACACACATGAAACATAAAATCAAATGACATTTGAATAAATTTAGAGTAAAATATTGAATTAAAAATTTATTAGGAGCAATTGCTACTAGTAAATTGTAACTTGTTATTTAATTTAATTTTAAAACATTTTTGTTTATAGGAATGTCATGAAATAAAATTTTAGTTCTATAAATTTCTAATACACTGGTGGGACACTCTTACCTCTTACATGTTTCTTTCACTTTAAAAATTTTAAAAGTTTAGTATTCAAAGATATCTTCAAATAATCATATGACTCTCATGATTGTCAAAAATGTTTGAGAAAGCTCCAACATCATCTTCAGCCTTATTTGCCCCTCTAGTTAAAATGTCAAAATGCTTACTTTCCAGAACCTTAATAACCTCTATATGGGGTTTTAGCCTCTGCTCAATGCTAAAAGTAAGCAGCTCTGGGTGATTAACAACAAAAGAAAGACCCAAGTCATTGAAGTCAGTACCCTAATGGCACATAGAAACATCGATTTTGTATCCAAGCCCATTTCCTCGACCTTTGTAAAGTAATGCTAAATAGTCTCTAGTTTAAACAACAAACAATGAGGATAGTGGATTATACAAGCAACAATCTGCTATTAATTAATCCCTCAACTCTTCAAGAATTCGACATTGGGTACCATTGCCTTCCTAAAGTCATGACTAAAAATCCACCTAGAAGACTTCAATAACTTAACGGTTTGCTCAAGTTTAGCACAAAGAATAGTGGGCATCCTTTCAATAATGCCCTGAATTTGGGTTTAAGAAAACCCGATTTCCTCCATATAAGAAAGTAAATAATGATAGTTTTGTGGGTCTTTAACATATTTGGTTGTTGAACTAAGAGAGTCCCAACTGCAATCTATGGATCAGAACATGAAAACAAACGTACCTCGATGTTTGTCCGAACAACATTAATATACGATCAACAAAAATTCATGTGCTGAAGCTTTGTTCTTGTCGTGCCTTACCTTTTACCTACAATATCTTCTTGTCTTTTTCAATTAAAGAAAGAGGAGACACATTCACTACATGACCCTCCTCCGAATACCCTGACCCTTTTCTCTACATACTACCACTTCAAACATCTCTAGTTCATATTTTTCATAATTAGCAATACATCCAAATAACAGGGGAATCAATGAATTATCAATACAATTTTTTTTATGTGTGCATAGATATGCAAGAGGAAGATATATATACCAAAATAGGGAAATGAAGAGTGTGGGAGAGAAACAGAGATAACAGAGGAACTGAGAGTTGGTGGAGAAAGATCGGGTTGAACAGGGGAACGTGCATGTGATTAGGATATAAAAGAATTGAGGTATGAGGTAGAGATAACTAGGGGCACAAAATATACAAAAAAGCACCAAAATAACAAAATCTAGCACCAAAATAAAAAGAAAAAGAAGAAAATAGTGCTAAGTTCTGTAAACTCTTCACGTTGCCAACAAACACGGAGCGAGTATCAGCTACCTCCCTGTTTGCTTCATTAGCAGATGCATTGGATGGGTCTGTACATAAACAAGAGATCAACAAAAAACAAACAATATTTAGAATCAAGCAAAAGTTTCAAACAAGCCTACCAACTTTACCATTGAAAAAAAGTTTAAACACGAGGACAATCAAAAGGTATTTCAAGCTGAAATTAGAGCTGAAACATAAGCTGTATAGAGGATCATTCCAAAACGTAAACAATTGATGTGTAACAAAAGGAAAACCAAATTCATTAAACCTTGAACAGAACCCATTTCCTTCTCGACCTTAGCTTGCATTTTGCGAAGAGCAGCAGCTTCTTCCTCCTTCTCCTTCAATCTCTTCTTCATCTCATCAAACTCCTGCACCATAAAAAAGCGGGCCAATTAACATGAAAAACTTATAATCGATTTCAATCATTAGGGTTGAGGGGAGGGGAGGGGAGGGACCTTAACAGCGAAATCATCAGCGGCGGTATGTCGACATCAGCGTTGTTAGGGTCTATATTACTGTCGACGTCGGGGATCTCTCTGCCGTAGACCTCATGCTCCTCCTCCACCATCTCTTTTCGTCGTTTCTTCAAGCCCTAAACGGTGTGTGGTTTATAATATGGAGAAGAAACTAGAAGTGTGAAGAATCACAAGAAATTCTTCATAAAACCACACTGAATCGAAGCAGATCAAGGATATAGATGAGGAGTCGAAGAAGAAAGAAAAGGAGTGACTGAAGCCTACGAGAGAGAGAGTCGAGAATGTTCTAACGGGTTGACTGAAGAGTTGTCCAACATTTGCATCTCAGACACACGTGAATTAAGTTTAAACGCAGACGTATTGATGAAATGCTCAGCACATCATAAGCCAGATGAAACGCACAGCATGGAGAATTAAATAAGTCAAAACGTAGCACTTGAATTAAAGGCTTTTCAAGTAACTCACATGCATGTATACTTGATGCATACTATACATATACTAGTATGTGTATATACTAATATACTATGGTAATGTACACACATTGCACTATACCATACACTATTATATGTATTAGTATATGTATAGTGATATTACCAATTATGACATGTGTAACATAATGTACACTATGGTAAATACACGTACTAGTGTATGCATATATTACTGGTACTATTATGCATGTGGTATGTACCCATTACTTGTTCCAAAAGGTTGAATCCCCAACCCCAAGGGCCCCCAGTCGCAGGCCCGACCACCGCTGGAGGATTGAATCACGGTATAATTTTGGTCAGCCCCCTAATAGAGCGATCCACTGCCTCTTGTTACCAGGAGTCGAACCTAGGACCTTGTTCCAATTGACCCTGTTAGTTGGCCAACCAAGCTACCCGTGCGGGCATGTACCCATTACTTTCCTATTATGCATGTGGTATGTACCCATTACTATACTATTATGCAAGCACATGGTATGTATTAGTGTATGTGTACATTTAGGTATACCTTGGTATTAACTACCATGTACACATGCATTGTACATGTGAATAATCTAGTGAATATAGCCATGTTAGACTTGTGTACATGTGTTTTACATAGCTATTACACTAGTATAGTTACATTTATTACATCAATACACTTATAAGTCTACAGAGTTTACATTTTTGTTTTCAAGTGAGAAAATAAGGAGAGTGCTAGAGTACATTACAGTGGGTACTAGAGAGTTTGATAGAACTCTTGCAGGTGTTCTGTAAACACCTAATCTCTTGTATTTTTTTCTCCTTTCTTGATCCTAATAATATCTGGTGTGTGTGTGTGTGATTGGTCCTTGGACGTAGATAGCTTTGTGCTATCGAACCAAGTAATTATTATTAATATTATTATTTAAATTATTATTATTATTGATTTAGGTAGATTTTACTATATATTAGTTTTTATTAACAAATGTAATATATTTTATTAAAATGTTTATTTTATTCACAAGATTATGAAATTCCATATTATTATAAAGTGTATTAATTAATTAATTATTATTATTATTAAGTAAATTTACTAATTAATTTTATTTTCATTATTATAATTCTTGTTAAATATTATTATTAAATTTATTGCAGAGTATTTATGAAATTTATTATTATTATTATTATTATTATTATTATTATTATTATTATTATTATTATTATTATTAAATTCTTTATTATTATTATTATTATTCTTATTATTATTATTATTATTAGTAGTATTATTACTATTATTATTATTCATAAATTTACTAATTAATTTTTTCTATTATTATAATTATTGCTAAATATTGTTATTAAATTTATTATGCAGTATTTATAAAATTTATTATTATTATTAAATTCCTTATTATTATTATTATTATTATTATTATTATTATTATTATTATTATTACTACTACTACTATTATTGCAGGGTGTGAGAATGATGAATATGACACTACCTTTCGGCTATTTTTGCACAATACACAAGTGGCTCTCTCTAGTTTTCAAAATTCTTTTCTTACAAACTTATCTATTCTTACCACTAACTCTGGCTTCATCTCAAGCAACCAAGCTGTCTCTTGTCTTGTTTGAATATGCTGTATTTGGTCTTGCGAGGGTGAGAACTCACCCTCACGAGATTGGGAGAAAGGCTTTGTAAAAGGCCAAATTTTTTGGCCAAAATCTCAATATGCCCAAAATATTTGATCCAATTTTAATCTAAATTAAGCTTGGATCCTAAATTAAACATGATTAATTAAGATTCTTAAACTAAATTTAATGAGAAAATAACATAATTAAAAATCATAATAAATCTCTAGGTTAATGTTAGTTTTGATACCATAATTTTTCATAATACAATTTTAAAATCATCTTGATCGATTTTTTAAATTTGATACCATAACGATAATATCAAATATATTTAATTTTGATTATTGAAATTAATATTAATTGTAACATAAATTTATTATTACTATTTTTACCTATTAATGTCATTACTAATATTTAGAATATAATACCACACAATAGATGGTTTTAGATTTTATTTAGATTAAATATGTCCTTAAATTGCTATATTTAAAAAGTAGTGATCCTAAATTACTATATTTAAAAAATGGTCCTTAAATTGCTATATTTAAAAGTAGTCCTTAAATTACCAAAAAAGGCAGAATGGTCCTAGTGGATCCTAATAGTAAATGACAAAAGTCGAGAACTAAATTAAACGGTTAATTTTATTTAACAGTCTTTTTAATTAAATTTCAGTTAATAAACATGATCTCCTTTTAAATCATATTTCAAATTATTTAATGTTGTTCGATCTTTATATAAATATTTAGGTCATATTTATATTTATTTTATACATTCATTCATTTATTTTAGTGGCATTTTAAAGCTAATTTATTTATTTTCATTAAATTTACTTACTATTTTATTATTTTATTATCAAGATCGGACATGAACTAAATATTGTTAATTTTAATGTAAAAGATATAGAATTATTATGTGTTTTAATTATAATTGTTAAAATTGAGGAAATTACCTAGAATGCGTACACTTTGTAAATATTCCTCTTAACCTTGAGCGATATTTATAAAGAGTTAATGTTCAATTATGGTAAAAGTAAGAAGAAAGTAAGGGTTCATCTTTTCTGTAGAAAAGAAAGTTGTCCTGGCGAGGAAACGACGTACACATTTGGGAAGAACGAGCAGCGATGGAAGAGGACTGACGAAGGCGTTTTTATATACGAGTTTTTAGTTGGCGACTCTATCTCATGTAGAAGGAAGACTAGCGACAACGAAGTGAAGGGCGCGCGTAGCGACCACGACTTGAACGCACAAGAGGATCTCACGTTGGGAGGCCGGGCGCTGAGGAGGCTTGACACAGCGGGAAGGATCGATGGCGATGCGAAGACACCGAGCGCACAAAAGGTGCATATATCTTTCAAATTTTTTCAACCTATGTCGATCAAATAAGAACATTCGAACATTTATTTAAAGTTTTTACTTTTAGGGTAATTAAATAACAAGATAACCATCGCCTAATTCCAATTTCATTCCAGTCAAATCCCTAATTTCAATTTCTACCAATTTCTCATATCGATAACCATCGCTTTGGTGTTGGCGCCTTTAAGTGAACTGCTCTCATTCTCCGTTTCCATCACCTTCTGGTTAGTTATCTTTATGAAATCGATTGTTTGGTTAATTGATTTTATGAAGATTTGGCGGGATGAGAAGTCACTTTCACGATCTCCTGCAAGTGTATTTGAGCAATGACAAGGTGGAATTCTGTGAAAAACTAGTTGCTTATGTGATGCAACTATTTATTAAAATTCTTAAACTTATTAAGGTCATACACAGGTATATATTATGTCTTGTACTTGCAATGAAGTTTCTGATAGAATATTAGAATGATTTGGAATGGGTAGTTATTTAATTTTGATTCTTGAAATTTGTAAGCAAAGCTAATTTGTTGGCTGTCCACTGATTAGGAAATTAAAAAGAGGTTTAAATTTCTCAATAAATGAATTTAGCATGATATACGTATATTAAGATTGAGTCTTCTAAATTGTAGAAGTATACCTGCAGTTCTTCGAAGTTCTCTTCCTAAGAAGCGTTACAGTGTAAATGATGGCCAACATTTTTGTTGCTAAAGTGTGACGCAGGTTATTGAGAGGCACAATCTGCAATCAAAGAACCTTGATAAATTGGAAAAACCGTCTCTTAAACTGCAGGTATGAGTTTCTTTTTCCTTCCATGAGACTTGTTGAATTTTAAAGATAATGAAATTCTTTCTAGTTTTTTAAATATGATAGTCTTATAATTGTATATTTTTGTAGTTCTCCGCTCTTATAAATGGATAGGGGATGGATAAAACTCAATGACTACACTTCATTAGATTATGTTAATGGAGTCAAAAATTTCATGAGATTTGCTTTAGATAATCTTGGACAGAGAAAGGATATGCCTTGTCCATGTGGAGAGTGCTTGAATTTTAAATTACAACCACCTCATTTGGTCAAATTTCATTTACTCACTAATGGAATAGACATCGATTATACCGAATGGATACACCATGGCGAAACCCCAAATCCATATAGTGATGATGATAACATTCATGGTTATACGGATGAAACATTTGAGGAGGAGGAGTTGCTGCAAGATTTGGTATTTGGTGCTGATAATGAAAATGCATTGGATTAAAATAATAATGTAGATATTAATCAGCCAGATGTGCTACTAGATGATGAAGTGGAAAATTTTCAGAGATTGTTGGGTGATACGCAACGCAAGTTATATCCCGGTTGCTCCAAATCATTGCTATCTTTTCTTGTTAAGTTGCTCCACATTAAAGTTTTGAA
This sequence comes from Erythroxylum novogranatense, assembly GCA_029891385.1. Taxonomy (NCBI): domain Eukaryota; kingdom Viridiplantae; phylum Streptophyta; class Magnoliopsida; order Malpighiales; family Erythroxylaceae; genus Erythroxylum; species Erythroxylum novogranatense. The sequence continues at coordinate 89,132,299 of CM057233.1, read as the reverse complement.
CAAGATGACTAACAAATGTTATGATATAATTGTTAATTTGTTTAAGGAATATTTAGCAGATGGTGATATTGTTCCTCCTTCATTTTATGAAGCAAGGAAATTATTAAAAGACATCGGTTTAGGTTATGAGATTATTCATGCATGTAAAAATGATTGCATTCTCTTTTAGAAAGAGAATGAGCATTCAAATAGTTGTCCAGTGTGCAAAGAGTCTAGATGGAAGGTTAATGATGGCAAAGGGAAGTTGATTCCTCACAAAGTATTGCGCTATTTTCCACTAAAGCCAAGGTTACAAAGATTGTATATGTCAAGAAAGACGGCTTCTGATATGAGGTGGCATAACGATGGAAAAGTTGAAGAGGTTGGCACAATGATCCATCCGGCAGACTCGAAGTTTGGAAAGATCTTAACAAACAATATCCTTGGTTTAATGAGGATCCTCGCAATGTATGCGACTAGGGTTGGCTCTGATGGATTTAACCCTTTGGCAACATGAATAATTCTTATAGCATATGGCGGTGATTTTAATGGCATACAACTTACCACCTTGGCAGTGCATGAAAGAACCATATCTGATGATGTCACTTCTGATTCCCGGTCCTCGATCACTTGGAAAAGATATTGATGTATACCTAAGACCTTTGGTAGATGAGCTTAAAGAATTATGGGAATCTGGGTGAGGACACGTGATCTAGAAAGCGGAGAGTGTTTTCGTTTACATCTGACAATCTTATGGACTATAAATGATCTCCCTGCGTTAGGTGATGTATCTGGACATCAGACAAAGGGGTATTGTGCTTGTCCAAGATGTAGTTTAAATACTCCTTCATGAAGATTGAGAAGCAAGATTTGTTATATGGATCATAGAAGGTATTTGCCACGTTATCATCCGTATCGAAAAAGTCTGAAATTCAATGGGAAGACTGAATTTAGGTCAAAGCCCGTGGAGCTGTCCAATGACCAGATTTTGATCCAATTAACAGAAGTAGAAAATGTCGTACTTGGTAAGCATTCTAAAGATAAAAAGAGAAAAGATTTATCTCAGAAACCATGTTGGAACAAAAAGAGCATATTTTTTGAGTTACCATATTGGTTGAACCTCATGTTGTGGCATAATCTGGATGTAATGCATATTGAGAAGAATATATGTGATAATCTGTTGGGGACAATACTAGAAATTGATGGTAAATCGAAGCACACTAAAAAAGCTCGCTTAGATTTGGAAGATATGGGTATAAGAAATAAGTTGCACTTGAAACTAGTAAAAAATGCCAAAGCAAACAAAGAAGGTAAAGTCAAATACTTGAAGCCACATGCATTTTATACTCTATCCCAGAAGCAGAAGAAAGGGTTTCAAGAATTCTTGAAGACAGTCAAATTTCCAGATGGATATGCTGCAAATATCTCTAGATGTGTGAATATCAAGGATGGCAAGATCACAGGATTGAAAAGTCATGACTGCCATGTTTTGTTACAACGTTTGCTTCCCGTAGGAATGCGTGGATATTTACATAAAGAAGTTCTTGATGCCATTACTGAGTTGGCAAGTTTTTTTCAGACAGTTGTGTTCTAGAAAACTTAAATTGGATGTTCTTGACAATTTGGAAAAAAAGATTCCCGTCATATTATGCAAGTTAGAGATGATCTTTCCACCTGCTTTTTTTGACGTTATGGTTCACCTAGTAGTTCATTTGGCACAAGAAGCGAAGATTGGAGGTCCTGTTCATTATAGGTGGATGTATCCTATTGAAAGGTAAAAATATATATATTATTTTTGATTAAACATGTATTGTTGATATAATCTTTTTATCTTTGTAGTATTTTTTATTTTGTCTATATTGATTCTGCTTTAAATATAGGTTTCTTAGTAGTCTAAAAGGGATGGTTCGAAATAGAGCTCATCCTGAAGGTTCAATTGCAGAGGCTTATATTGTGAAAGAGTGCTTAAGTTTTTGCTCATTATATCTTCATGGAATTGAGACGAAATACAACAGGGAAGAAAGAAATTACGATGGTGAGGAACATCCAAAAGCAACATTATCTGTATTTAGAAGTAAAATTCAGATTTTGTTTAAATGACCTCTCAACAATATAGTAAATTACATTGGTTTGTATTGAATAATTATGTGGAGATACAACCATATTTAAGGTAACAATGGTTATTTTTTTTACATTATAATATCATTATTAATGTAATACTAATTCATAATTTTTTTGTTGTTCAGAGAGCATGAAGAAATACTTCAACATGAAAACCCTATTGGTTGGATGGTGATTCACAAGAAAGAATTCACTTCATGGTTCAAGAGTCGAGTAAGATTTCCAATCTTTTTCGAAATGTTGTTTTGTTGGAAATTATTTTCTTAATTGTAATATTTTATAATTTGTATTGTTGTATTAAAATTAGATTCAAGAGCATCGACGTATAAAATCGGTTGAAGCTACGGATGAGCTTCTTGCGCTTGCATCAGGACCTGACTATCGTATTAGTAAATGTAGTGGGTGCATAGTAGAAGGAGTTAAGTACCTAACAAAAAAAAGGGATTGTCGACGTGTAACACAAAATAGTGGGGTGTGTATAGAATCTATACACAAGGGAAAAATGGTTATGTTTTACGGAGTGCTAGAAGACGTAATTGAGTTGAGTTATGTTAGTGGCTTTCGATGTGTGTTATTCAATTGTAAATGGTTTGACTTAGATCGGAATAAACCAGAAAAGATAGACAGTGAGTTCTGACGTAAACGTGAGTAGATTATGGTATGAGAATGAACCTTATGTGTTAGCTAATCAAGTGACTCAAGTATTCTATGTGAATGATACAAAACTAGGGGGAAATTGGAAAGTAGTTCAAAGTGCTCAACACAGACATCTGATTGACCCTTCCCTTCTCCAGTTTACTGATGGAAATGAACCTAATGTTAGTGATGCATATCAACAAGAAAATTGTATTGATATAGAAGTTTTAGATAGTGCTCAAGAGGTTGGGTTAGTAGCCCGAAATGATGAAGCTTCTTTAGAAATTGAAATTGCTGAAAAAATAGTACACTCACTTGTTGATGATAATGATGATGCTGAAGAAGATCATGATGAAGAAGATGACACTTTTGATGAGTATTGGAGTAGCGAAGATGAAGCTGCATCTCAAGCTTATGATGATAGTGACTTGGATTGACGTGTAATAGGTAAGATTGAATAGTTTTTTTTCTTTCACCAGATTCAATTATCTATAGTTTTTCAGTTTTTATTTTTAATATTGTTGCTTGAGTTTATTGAAATTGACAGTAACGTGATTCTTTTGCAGGTTCTTATTCATATGCACATTTTGTAGCATACACGTCGGTATGTGTGATTTTTTTTCTTATGTATCTGTAGTTATTCTATTTGGTTTTTTTTTGAATTCATGTGCTAGATTCTAATGTTCGAATCTGCGATTAAAGTGCACCTGTTGCTTTTCAACCTGCAATGAGGTTTAAGTTCTTCGAGGTAGCAAATTTAATGTGCTCCGGAGGACTAATTGATTTTTCTCCTTTGCTAAAGCTTGTTTGAATGAGCCCTTACACTATACTTCTTACCTCTACAAATTTAACGTCATGTCCATTATTTTTGTGTTTTCTTCCATAAAGAATCCATTTATTTGTCATTTAGTTTTGACTTGTCTTTAGAAATTTCTTGCCAAATAAATACTCACCCTTGTAGTAAGATTATTGTCCTGCTGCATCATTCTTTATGAAGTTAAATGATTTCCGCTTCAAAAGTGAAACTTGTCCTAGAACCATAAGATATTACTTTTTAAGTCTACTTCTTTGGATTAATCTTTTTCTTAATTCAACGGAAAAGTAGAAACATTATTAGAAGTTTCTCCAATGACTAAGTTATCCGTTGTTTCCTATTATGTTACACCTTGTCATTAAATAAAGATAGGTTTATCTTTTTATGAAATGAAGCAGTTTAGCTCCATCAGTTTAGTTTTTTACTTTCATTGGCGAGTTGTTGACTAGATAGGGTTGGCTGATAGAACAGAGCTGGGAGTTAAAAGAGCTGTTGTCAGACTTATTACAACTTTATCTAAATATATTTGTCTCTTTTGTTGGTGAAGTATAACCTAATATGTGTAGTTATGTTTTTCAGCTGTATACTCTATCTGAACCACGGTTGAGCAAGTAACAAGTGTTACTGATTAGTGTGAAGATAGAGCCTCTTGTAAGAAAGATAAAGATAAAGAAATTCTGTTTTTTTGGCATCTGTTTCATGGGGGTTGATGTTGATGAACTGTAGCTTGCATGATTCAATTTTTTACTTAATCAGCCTATGGTGGATAAATTTTCCATTCTAGTTCCTTTTTTCACACCATATGAGTTATATTTAAAATGAAATTGCTCTCAACCAGAAATAGGAGCTCAATCAACTGTTTAATGTGCCTAATGTAAAGTTCAAACCTTGTGTGAAGTTTGGGATTTGTGACGCCAATCCAAAAGATTTTTTAGTCCTAGTAGTGTTTTTACAAAATCCATATATGATGCCAGATTTTATATGATGTCAAACAAAATCCATATATGATGAAACCCAGTTTGTCTTCTCGCATTAAAGAGTTGAAAATCATGTCAAGCAAAGCTAACAACCATTAACCCTTTGCATCAAACAAAGATCTTTACTTTTCATTAAGTGCATTGGAGAAGTAGTTGATGTTGGACCCCGTCCCCGAGGCCCAACATTCGGACCCATATAAGCATGGAAGACCCAAAACTAAACACAAACCGACCACAATTAGAGAAACTTTTAATAGAAAATTTGGGATTGGCTCCTTCATAAATAGTGTAGATTTATGTCTCTAGTTTCATGTAAAACAAGAATCGCCTCAACTCGAGCCCTATAGCTCCAGATATTTAAAAATTTGTGAAGTATATTCAGAAAGAATCAGCCGACCTCCACACTTTGTTTCAAACCACCATTTTCAATTTAAAAGCAATACTGTAAAATCAAGTGTAAAAAGATAGAAAAATTTCTTAGAAATCCATCGGTTCGAAAATCAGCTCAATCGGAGGTCGGTGTACAAAGTTAAGGCCAAAAGAAGGAGAGGGTCGGTCGGCCAAAACCGACCCCAAAGCTAACTGCTGCGGCATGCCGAGCAATGCGGCGCTTCGCCCGCATGGGCGAAGGCCCTCGCTCATGGCAGCTGAAGCGCCGCCTGGTCATGGCGAGTGCCTCGCTCGGCATGCCGAGCTCCTTGGGCGCTCGCGTGCCGAGCTGAGTGACCTACCCAGCGATCCGACCTACCAGACTTCTAACCACAATAACTTTTTATACCGAGCTCCAAATTAGACACGGTGGGAAGCGTTGGAAAGCTAGAAGAAAAATCTATATTTTTCAAGGAGGACTCAAAGACTGGCCCGGTCACTAAGGGAAGCAAATTTTAACACAAAGGCCGATCGACTAGCTCTCCCTAATAGCATCCAAACTTGCAACCTCCATAACTTTTGATCCAGAACTCCAAATTTAGCAAACTTAGTGTCTATGGAAAGGTAAAAGAATTATCTACAAACTTTGTGAAGACCACCGACCTATATTCCCACTCTATGTGGGTCAAAAGTGAACTCAAAGCTCTACTTAGCAATCTGTCACTTTGATAGCACCAGTAATAAATTCCAGCGACCCCACCTACCAACTTAATACCTCTTAAATAGCTCATAAAACCTCCTAGGAGAGCTCTACTGCCCGGCTAACACTTTCAACAAGTCTCAGTACTCCCATTCTACCTATACCAACCCAGAAATTTCAGCAAACACAACAAACTCAAAATTTCCCACATGAACACTTTAGCCCAGATTCTGCAGCACTATACTCTTCAACAGCACATAGACCATAACAACATACCAGCGACCTTTCCCATGGCCAAAACCCAGCAAAACTCATATAACAATAATGCTCAAAATCATACACATGCCTTTCCAAGGCCATACACAAGACAAATTAGCGATTCACATAAAGAGAGTACTAGAGCTCTCATTCTCATTTCAAAATCATAACAAGATTCATGCATAGCTTTGGTTACATATTGGCATATTCATCAAAATCAAGTACAAAATACCAAAGATGAGATGCTCAATGATCAATATGCTTACAAAGCTATTCCCAAAAGCTAGTTACTAACTTAATACAAAAGTTCCTAAATTTCTTGGAGCGATGCAGAAGCTTTGCAAGGTTCCGAGTTCAACTTTGATTTGCACCGAGGAGGAGAATGGGGTGAGCTAACACGGCTCAGTGGCTAACAAATTTATAGCCATCACATAATGAGCCACACGCACACAATTAATAATCCAAAGCATTAGCAATTTACATAATAGGTTGAAACTCAACTTTATCACATAACCCACAATTTACTCAACTCATCACATAAGGCATAACATAGAATCATCTTGCAATTAAAACCCATATTATGCATCATAAACACTTATAAATGATGAAATGCACACAATTGGCTCGAGAGTTCCATACACACACCGGAAACCGAAGTTTACCGTGAACACATCGAGTCCGTTTTCGGATCTCGTAAGCCACAAGCGGGCAGCCGGGAGAAGGCTATGGGGGTCAACGTGCACGTGACTTCACAAAGGGGTTCTCTCTCGCCCAAACACAATCAATATGCTCACATATCAAAACACAAGATTCACATTTTATGCTTATCTCACTCTTTCAAATCATCAAAGTTCCATTCTTTCCTCTCAAAACACAAAATTTCATTTTCAATATGCACATAGTATAACAAAGATAGCACACATAGGGCTTTGCCCATTACACAATAACTATAAAGATGTTACCCACCTATCGTCGGAAATCCGGATTCACGACCGCTCTTCCTCTCTCTCTTGAGTGAGGTTTCCTTGGTTCCCTTCAATAAAACACATTCCGAGACTCATTGGAAAAGTCGAAACATTCAAGAATCGATAAATCGATAACGAAGTCTTAAACCTAACCTACCCATAGCCCATTTAAGCTAAAACAACCAAACCCTAGCTTAGGAAAACACAAAAACCCATAGATCTCACCTCTCCCTTCAAACTTTACACAAACCCTAAGCTCCATTTCATCCCATTTTCGAAACCCTACTCAGGGGAGATGGTAGCTTACCTTACAACTTGATTTTTCTTCACTTTTTCTCCTCCCCTCAAGCCTTGGACGACCTCCACTCTCCTCTAGCTCACGGTCGACTCTTCTTCCTCTTCTCCTTTCTATTTCACGTTTTTGTTCTCTTCTCTTCTCAAGGCATACGACACTCTCTCTTCTCCTCCTCTTCCTTTAACTCTTCTTTAATTCTCAACTTAAATCCTCCATCCAAAACTACATAGTTTTAGCTTCTCACTTTAGTTTCTTTGGGCTCTCCTCCTCCTCTCAAGCCCACTACACCTCATCCATTAATTTCTAATCCTCCTCCTCATTCCACTTATTCCATAAAGCCCATTCTTTCCAACATTAAGCCCAAGCCTTCATTTTAATTCTAACTTCTAATTCCCAAGCCCAACATAAATATATCTATATACACATAATTAAATCAATTAAGACAAAATAAAATAATTAACGAATAAATTCATAAATAAATAAATAATTAATTCAATTAAAATAAAAAATTTTCGAGGCCCAACAGTTGAAGCTTGAAGCCATTGCGTGCGCAAGTATTCTAAGCAAGAGGGATTAAATTGTTTCTGAGAGAAAGTTGATCTTTTTTTTACTTGCAGAAGAAGAGGCAGAGAAGGGTTCTTCATTTTTCGGATGTTTCATGTTTTGAACCTGTAGAGGTCAGATTAGAAAGGCCAATAGTAAAGATAAAGAAAGCTCATTTCTTTCCTTTCTTGGGGCTTAGATTTGACTATTGAATCTCTAAGTTAGCTATCTCTTGATCTGGGTCTGAGAAAAATAAGATCTTTTTAGCTTTTCTATGATAGACTAAAGATGGAACAACAATTGTCGAAGGCTCCAAGAGGGTTTAGAGTTCAAGCTCCATTGGTAAAGTCTCTTGATCTCTGAAGATTTCATCTTGGTTATTGTCACTATTTTTGGGAAATCCTTGAGAATCCATAGATACTCTTGTGTTGAACTAGGATCATAAGTTCTAGTTTTGAGGAAAGTTTGAGACTTTCAAAGTTGTTACTTGGTTGGTTTTTCTTTTCTGGTTGTTTTTTTTTTTCTAGGGTATGACTACTTGGTGCAATTTGTTTATTGTTTTATGTTTATCTTCTTCACTTGCATTGTAGGTGTTGGGATTTTGTTTTGCTTGCTTTTTGCAATTGCACCATATGAAAGTGGCTTGCTGATAATGCAATTTAGAGATACATGTTGCGATTTTAAGTTCTACTAATTAAGGAGTTCTTCAGGGGAATGAGGAAATTTATGAACTTGAACTGTGGATTGTTTTCCCTTAGGGGATTATTTTCAATTATTGTTTCTGAAGTTTAGGTATCCCTTGGTCCTTAGTATTAGTTGGCTCTTTTTCTTCTCTCCACAACATTTCGTCTTGGCAATTTCTTAACTTTGGGGAAATGTAATTTCTGCTAATTTAGACCACTGGCCTTTAATATTTGAGTTTTGTGAAGCCTTTTACCAATTTATTCTTTTGTCAAAAACATTACTTCTTGACTTTGCAGGCATATACCCATGGATTATGATGCCAATGATTTTCAGAGCCAGAATCTTCAGTTAGTTGGTGAAGGGAGCAACAAATTCCCACCTACTTTGCAGCCATATATGCTCTTTCCAAGTTTGATTTTGATGACACTCTTCATGGATCTTTGAGATTCGATGGTTTGGTTGAAACTGAGGTCTTTCTTGGTATTGAAAGCAACGAAGATAATCGTTGGATTGAAGGTTTCTCCTGTGGTAACAGTGGGATACAATTTAACTCAAGTGCTGCTGAGTCTTGCTCAATTTCAAGGCACAACAATGTTTGTGTGGCAAGTGATGTTGGAGGGCAGTATCAGGATCTTATTCCTTTTTTCCTATTACATGTCAACAATATTATGGTTTCAATGAATATCATCATGTACATATAATTAGAGGTATTGAAGTGTTAAAACAGAAATTATTTCAAATTTGTTGTCAATAACCAATTGAAATTTTTTTCTCTAACCACGTATTTATTTGGTTTTTATTGCATAAATTTTAGCGACTAATTTGAATTATTTTTTCAATCAATTTTGGTTACTAACAGGTATACATTAGGAACCATCCAAATTATTTTTGCGACCAAGTTTTGGTGGCTAATGCATACACTCTAGTGACCAACAATTAATTTTTTGTTGCTAAATTATAGTAAATATAATACAATTTGTGACGATATTAAAACTATAGCAACAAATTATTTGGTTGGTAAAAGTAAATTTTTAGCAACAGCATCATGTTGTCACAACATGGTTACTAAAAGAAATTGGATACACCATTTGTTGCAACCATATAAAAGTAACTGCAACCAATGACTTGGTTGCTATAAGATTATTTTTTATCAACAAAAATAATTTAGTCGCAGTATAAATAGTTATAGTAACAATTGACTTGGTTGCTATAAGATTATTTTTTAGCAACAAAAATAATTTGGTCGCAATATGAATAGCTATAGTAACCATTGACTTCGTTACTATAAGATTATTTTTTAGCAACAAAAATAATTTGGTCGCAGTATGCATAACTATAGCAACCATTCTAGCATTACAGCGACAATGAAATTTTACATTAGCAAGTATAAATTTGGTCGCTAATAATTCTACCTTTAGTGACCAATTTTAAATGGTTGTTAATAATACATTTTTAGCGACCAACGTAATAACTCGTCATTGAGTACTTTTAGTAACAACCCTATAGTGACCACCTGTGACCAACCCGATTTTGGTCGCTATAATTTTTAACAACCATTTTCTGACTTTTAGCAACCATTAATAATAGTTGCTGAAACTAATTTTTCTTGTAGTGTAAATTTTGGCTTTAAAATCTTAGTGCTTATATCATGTTAGAGTTACCATATTTAACTTAATTTAATAATGAGTTAATTTGAGTCCTTCCAGAAGAGAAGGTCAGGAAATTGTTAACTTAATTCAATAATGAGTTAATTTGAGTCCTTCCAGAAGAGGTCAGGAAATTGCAGCAATTTCCTACAGGAGATAATCCCTGGCCATGCGATTACTATTTTCGCCATGGTCATCGTTGAATATATATGCAGATATTTCAGTATCTGTCATAAAATATACAAAATAAAAGAGGAGGAGGAAGTAGAATACTGTACTGAATTTGATATTGAATCGGGTTCTGGTATGGTACTGTATTAGTACCGATTAATACTTGGTACCGTTTAGGATAATTTTTAAAATTTTAAAATAATTTCTGAATTTTTAAAATTACAAAATAATCCATTGTCATATTATACAGTTATCTTGTATATTTTAACCTCGTCTTCAAAAATAATAATAAAAAATTTAAGTTAATTTAATAATTATTAATAAATATAATTAAATTTAAAATATTTTTAAATATATAAATTTCAAATAAATTTTGATTTAATAATTAAAATATATTAAAAAATAGTTTATAAATAATAATTTTAAATTATTTATTTAAAAATAAATATTTTATTAATACTTTATTAATAAATATTATATAAAATTTTAAAATAATTTATTTTAAGTTTTATTTGATTTATAATTATTATTATTCACTAGCCACGCACACCGAAGTCACGAGAACTCCGTGTGATCCATGCAGTCCATTACATGCCTTTGGTGTGCTTTGTGCCGAACACAGGGGATGAAGGGCGTGTATCGGACAACTTTGTCGTGCCAATGACCATCGTTAATCCTCCCGGTTCAAGAGATGAGCTCGAGAATGAAAATAGGAGCCCAACCAATCCAATCGAAAAGTGCAAGCGAGTTTGGAGATGCAGGCTTTGTGAAATCCACCATTAGCACAAATTGGAATTCAGAAGCAAAAATGGATACCCAAGAAACTCATCTATCCCCTGTTGATACACTTTGGTTCTGCCGGATTCAGGCTGAACGATGCATTGCTGTTTGGATCCATGAGTTGGCAACCTTCTGCATTGTTCTTCGATGTAAGTATACCTGCAAAACAAAGAAGGCACGTCGGGGGTTGTGTCCCGATTAGCCCTCCGACGCCAAGTAAGTTTTTCGGTGAAGGTGGGAATCGATCGCAGAAAAACAAATTAGGTTATGATCTCGTACCTCAATTATGGGAGAATTGTACCTTATATACGATTATGCAGCTAGGTTTAGGTTTTTACGTGTTTGCATGGGAGATTGTCTTCTGCTAATGGGCCTCGGATGTGTGGATCAAGCCTAGATTAATCAATAGGTGTAGGACTGACTGATCGGCCTGTGGGTTGTTGTAATTGGGCTCGGGCCCAAAGATAGCCGACCCGACCATAAGCCCCCCTATTCCTCGAATCTGAGCGAAGAGAAAGGTCGAGGGAGTATGTTGGGACGTTGTTGCTCGTCTGTTGCTTCATAGCTCGTAAGCAGGAGAGCTCGTCATATGGTCGATCGTTCAGTTTCAACCGGTCGGATACCGACCTGTTGGGCCTAACTGCTCGTATTGTTATTGGTTGGCTTAGGGCCCTTGACTGATCGGTCTCGTCGACTATTGCGGGACAGCTTGCACGGAAGCAGATCGGTTGGTTATCATTAGTGAGCGTGTGGGGCGTTTATTGTAGACGGCGCGTGTTGTCGGCGACTTTTTCGAATCGATACGTATCGTCCTTTAACCGTCGTCTGACTATCATATGTCCTTCGACCGTTCGTGCTGCTTCGATTTTAAATAGCCTCGATTCTCCCAGATCTTGCCGCGTGTCCGGCGCTCGGTTTACGCCATGTGTCGTAGTCCGAATGGGTCATTGTCGAGGGTTCCTCTGCCACCTCTATAAATACTCAAAGTTGGTGAGTTGTGGCGGTTTCACCTTTTGCTTTCGTCTTTGCAAATCGCACTTTGCTTTCATTTGCTCTCAAATCGTTCAAGGTTCCCAAAAACTTCTTTTATTCCGTCGTCCGATTTCCCCATTTCTTCTCTCTAAATAGGTACGTCCTTTTTCTTCTTCATTCCTTCATTCCTTTAGTCCTTTTCTTGATAGTCATGTCGACGGGTAGTTACGGGAGCATGGTCGGAGCGACAGAGAGATGTCGATGAGGAGAGAAAGGATGGCTTAGTTGTGGAGTTCCCACCTAAGACTGCATCATCTATGAATGTGGGAGAGTTGAACAGATTGTACATCAGGTATAATATCCCTACGTCTTGGAGGCCCCGACTGGCTTTGAAGCATGAGCAGATCCACAGCAATTTTAGTGGATACTTATTTGTCTCAGGAGTTTTTCTCGATTAGGCGGCTGAGGCTCCGTCGCCTGATTGTGGACGAGGTGTGCGTCTTGTTCGGGTTATTGCCGAGCCAGATTCCTCCGAACAGTTGGAGGTCTATAAACGGGTTGGCATTGCTGTGCCATCAGTTTGGCCATCCGCCCACCGTCGGCGTTCTGCGCCATTTCCTGAGGATGAGCCACAGTCCGAGCTCAGGGGCTGGAATCCCCTTTCTTCAATATCGAGATGCTCGGTATCGCCCGGCCAGGACACCCTCAAAAATTTCTTCCTGGCGGACGAAGTATTTCTTTGTGAAGTCCCCAGAATCTTCCTCCGAGTGTCGACCGTGGAGGTATCCTTTGGCCGAGCAGTGGAGCGATTAAATCGGCCTTGTCCTCAGCCAGGAGGAGTGGGAGGTGGTCCGTCGTATCAAGGAGCTCGGCGAATCTGACTTTGCGAGCTCATTCGGGGTATCCTGGGGGGCCTCGGCGATTCGTTCTCGTCGATCCCCTCCACGTATTAAGCGGGCAAGGAGGAAACCGCCCGTCTGGTTGACTCCTCGTGATTGTATTAATTTTGAACTTATATCGGTTTTGTTTTCTAACTCAATTTAACATTGTGCAGCCATGGTGAGGATGCCTACCCAAACTTCCACGTCAAGGAAGCAGGCCTCTGGGAAGAAGGGGAGTGAGGAGGAGACCGGTTAGGGCGTCGCTTTGTCCATGGGGTTGGTCTCCTCGTCTACGCCGGTGGGTGCTCCCCCTGCCGGGACCTTCTGTGGCGACGGAGCCATTAACAATTGTTCGAGCAGGTAGAGGAGGAGGAGGTGGGCCTCCTCTTAAAAGGAAGAGGTTGGTTCGATTAGGCGACCTTCCACCCCGAGCCGGTGAAGCGAGGCGAGTAAGCGAGAAAAAGGGAAGGAGAAGGCACAGTCCGTGAGCCTTGGGCGGTGGGAGCTGCCATCAAGTTGGGCAGGGCGTAACGCCGGGGACCTCGAAGTGTCCCGCTACCTTGCTGAGAGGGTTACTCCCCCGGCGGACGAGGGGTTTATGGAGAAGAAGGAGAACCTGGAGTTGGGTTCCCAGCTCATTCATATTGGCATGCCGGCTGCGACAATGTCTTTTGCCGTGCTGCAGCGCTTGGAGACTCTGGACCAGGAGGTTCAGGATCTCCATGATCAGATGAAGGGTTTGAAGGGCGAGCTGGTAGAGGTGAAGGAGGAGGACCTCCTTGAGCTAAAACGATCTCTTGAGGAGGAGAAGGCGCCCAGGAGAGGGAGGTGGGAGCTTTGACTACTGACGGGGCGAGTGAGGGAAGAGGAGAAAGAGAACGAGGAGTGGAGGAAGACGGTGAGGGCGGAGAGGGAGATCAACAGGAAGTGCCACCAGGACTGCCATTCCGCTGTGACGGAGAGAGATAGAACGGAGAAAACCTTGCAAGAGGTGTGGTGCTCCGTGCGGGAACAGCGGATCGAGGCCATCAAGCGATGGAAGAGGCGGTTCTTGTACGAAGAAAGTTTAGAGCTCACCTGCGAGGTAGCTCTTTCGATTTTGAAGAGGGGCCACGAGCTCTATACTCCTGAGGGGGTGGCATGCCCTTCTTTTGAAGACTATGTCGAACCGCTTATTCCTGAAGCTTTCGGGCTTTCTTTGGAGGGGATCACAAAGAAAGTCGAGGGGGAACCGGTCGATGTTCCGGATGAAAGGCTGGATCTCAACTCCGAAGAGGAAGAGCTCCCTCATGATGTTCCTTCGGTCGTTTCCCCGGGTCCTGCTCCTGTTCCCGTTGTGTCGCTCCCCGGAGAAAAAGAGCTTCCCAGCGAAGATATTCCTCCGGTTGCTCCCCCGGGTCCCGCTCCTACTTCGTCTCTTCCGCCCGCTTCCGAGGCTTCCCCGGGGTATTCCCCTGGGTATTCTCCTTCTCCTTCGGCTATTGGTAGTTCCCCTTCTCCCATGTTGTAGAGCTCACCTGGCCGGGCTCGTGGCCAGGGTGAATTTAATATGAATGAAAATCTCGTTTCCTTTTCTCCAAGTCACTTTTTCGAAGTCAATTTTTGTATTTATGTTCCTTGTTTCAGACGTAGAGTAGGTCGTGTTATTCAGCGGTCGGCGGCGAGATCCCAAGGATCTCGTCTTGGCGATCGATCGATCGTAGACGATATATGGCGATACCGAGCGAGGTCCCAAGGATCTTGTCTTGGCGACCGATCGACCGTAGTCAATCTATGGAGATACCGAGCGAGGTCCCAAGGATCTTTTCTTGGCGACTGATCGACCGTAGTCGATCTATGGAGAGTGCCGAGCAATGGCGATGGCGAGGGACCCAGGGATCTCGTCCTGGCGACCCGACCGACCGTAGTCGATCTGTGGAGAATGCCGAGTAATGGCGATGGCGAGGGACCCAGGGATCTCATCCTGACGACCCGACCGACCGACCGTAGTCGATCTGTGGAGAGTGCCGAGTAATGACGATGGCGAGGGACCCAGGGATCTTGTCCTGGCGACCCGACCGACCGTAGTCGGTCTATGGAGAATGTCGAGCAATGGTGATGGCGAGGGACCCAGGGATCTCATCCTGGCGACCCGACCGATCGTACTCGGTCTATGGAGAATGCCGAGCAATGGCGATGGTTGATTGAATTTTTATTCTTTCACGTATAATGGAGCTTTTCATTGTCGAGAAATCTGAAAATCGCTTTATTGATGATAATAAAGGCATGGGTCATTAAAAACACGTCCGGCGGACGGAAAAAAGGTTCCATCGTTGCATACAAAAATGTTAATAAGGAAAGATTAACTAAAATAAAACTTATCTACTGGTAGAAGGCCTTCAAATTCTGTGAGTTCCAAGGCCTCGGTAGAATCTTCCCTTTCTCATCGCTGAGGATGTAAGAACCATGCCCGACTTGCTTGATCACTCGATAGGGTCCTTCCCACGTCTGCCCGAGCTTTCCTGGATGCTTTCCAGCAGCCTCGGCTTTTCGTAGGACGTACCCACCTACCTTTACATCGCTCGGCTTGACCCTTCTGTTGTAGAACTTGGTCGCCTTTTGTCTGATGGCTTCTGAGCCAGCGGCTGCCCTTTCTCTATCCTCGCTAAGGAGAACGAGCTCTGCTCTGCGGGCTTCATCATTCCGCTCTTCTTCATAATCCGACACCTTTTGATTGTGCAATGCCGCTTCTACTGGAACCAGGGCTTCTGCCCCGAAGGTCATCCTGAACGGGGTCTCCCCTGTGGCTCCGTTCGGTGTGGTTCTATATGCCCACAATACTTCGTCTATTTCTTCCACCCAGGTCTTTCGGCCGTCCAGGCGCTTCTTAAGGGCGCTCATTATCTTTTTGTTGATGTTCTCAGCGAGACCGTTGCTTTGGGGATGGGCTACCGAAGTCAACCGTAGCTTGATCTTTAGTCGGTCGCAGAAATCTCTAAACTTGCAGTTGTCGAACTGTCGACCATTATCTATAACCAACACCATAGGCATCCCAAAGCGGCATAGTATATTTTTCTTAATGAAACTTTCCACCTTCCCCTCGGTGATTGTAGCGACAGACTCCGCTTCTACCCACTTGGTGAAATACTCCACTGCCACTATCAGGAATTTCTTTTGCCCGGGACCGAGAGGGAAAGGCCCCAGTATATCCATTCCCCACTGAGCGAAAGGGATAGGATGGCTCACGATTTGCATTCGCTCGGTCAGCTGGTGAGATAGGCTGCTGTTTTTCTGGCAGGCCTCACATCGGTCGACCTTTTCCTGATAATCTCTTCTCATTTTCAGCCAGTAGTACCCCTGTCTGATCAATCGGTGAGCCAACATTCTGCCCCCTATGTGATTTCCGCACATCCCTTCATGGACTTCATCCATTGCCTGCTCGGCTTCTTCCTCATTCAAGCATCGAAGCAGCGGCCAGTCGTAGGACCTCTTATACAGAGTGTCGTTAACTACTGTGTACTCGGCGGCCTTTATTCTTAGTTTCTTGGCTTCCGATGCGTCTTCTAGTTGTTTTCCTTCTAAAAGGTACTGTGTAATTGGTTCTCTGTCCAACTCGACCGACCAGTATTTACGTTGAGAACTTCCTCGGTTTTCTGAATGCTAGGCCGATCTAGTCGTTCGACCAGAACGTTATTTATGGCATCACGGTCGGAAGCCATTTTCGAGAGCGCATCCGCTTTAGCGTTTTGAGCTCGTTCTATTCTGCTGATTGAGTACTGCTCGAAATTGCTCAACTCCTGTTTTACTAGCTCCAGATACTTGATCATGTTGTTCCCCTTGGCCTCATACTGCCCGGTGACTTGGCCGACTACCACTTGGCTGTCACTATATATCTTCAAGTGCTTCACCTCCATCTCCTTGGCGAGTTGGAGGCCGGCTATCAGAGCCTCATATTCTGCCTCGTTATTGGAGGCTTTGAATTCTAGCCGAAGGGCGTACTCCACCTTTTCTTCCAAATGCGGGCTGACCAGCACTACTCCCGCTCCGCATCCCTCGGCATTGGATGATCCATCAACAAACAAGCTCCAGGCGGGGAACTGCTCGTCCTTCGAGCCAATTGGTTCTGTCGGATTCAGGCTAAACGGTGCGTTGCCGTTTGGATCCATGAGTTGGCAACCTTCTGCGTTGTTCTTCGACGTAAGTATACCTGCAAAACAAAGAAGGCACGTCGGGGGTTGTGTCCCGATTAGCCCCTCCGACGCTCAAGTAAGTTTTTCTGGTGAAGGTGGGAATCGATGCAGAGAAAAACAAATTAGGTTATGATCTCGTACCTCAATTATGGGAGAATTGTACCTTATATACGATTATGCAGCTAGGTTTAGGTTTTTACGTGTTTGCATAGGAGATTGTCTTCTGCTAATGGGCCTCGGATGTGTGAATCAAGCCTAGATTAATCAATAGGTGTAGGACTGACTGATCAGCCTGTGGGTTGTTGTAATTGGGCTCGGGCCCAAAGATAGCCGACTCGACCACACTTTTTTCTGGAGAGCTCACATTTTGACTATATTATTACCTTCATATTTTGGTACATGCACGTACCATTTATATTTTTGTTATCGGTGCCACGGGTGATGAAAGCGCCGTTCGGCGAGGCCAAGCTGGCGGCGATAGCCGTTGAGTTGAAAATACTGCTGAGAACAGCAGATATGCCTGGTCCAATGCAGGAACGTGCGTGTCGGTGCATCAGGTCATTACTCGACACCAATCTCGAGAAGAGACCGAACCCTACTCGTATTGCTATGTCTCTCAAGAAGGTACGTAAAATCTTCTGAAATGTTCCAATGCTTTATCAGAGGAAGGAAAAATTGCAAATTTAGAGATACCCATTTTCGAACAGGATTGAAATCACAGTTAAATTGTCTTCTTTATCCTAAAATCCTTCATGTGAGTTTGATGGTGTTTATGGTCCTGCATGGCACTGCATTGTTGGGAAGAGTTTTGGGTCCTTCGTCACTCACTTGAGTGGTGGTTTTATGTACTTTTCAGTGGACAACCTCTGTTTTCTCATCTTCAAGACAGAACCGACCATTATCTAACACTAATGCTTAGGAGCAAAACCTTCATTTCTATGCTATTTGAAGTTCTAATCTTGCTTTTATGCTTATGTAGCTTTATAACGTCCATGAGTGTATCATTCTGAATCAGGGTTTCGATTATGGAAGGACAAGTCAAGAAAGAATTAAAGAATTGAGTCTATAATACTAATATGTTGATATTTAGAAATGAGATAAAGATGTCTTCTTATAATACCAGTCTTTAATCTAGTTTGATATCCGCACATGATACCTTCCTTTGGGAGTCTAAAACGTGTATTTTGAACACAACGCTACAATAAAATAAAATATTTAAAAAATTTAGATTAAACCTTAATTAGGTTGAAAGATATTAATTGTCACGTTAATTAAATGTTATATTTACATTGATTTGATATTATTTTCTTATTATTTTTAATAAAAAGAGAACTTTACTATCACGTAATTAATTTGGACTTACTTTTTGAAATATGTAATAATAGACTTATTTTTATTAATTTTTATTAATCTCTAATTAGATTAATATATTTAAGGTAAAGTCAAAAGTTGGGTTCTAAGTTCTAACCTTTTATCCATCCCTAATATGAATCACTCCATTAGTGTGATTAAGATCCAAATCCAAGTTCCATAGTCACCATCATGGATCCAATTTATCTTTTCATATTAAAAATAAACATGGAATATATACTAAAAATTAAATATCAAATACTAAAACTTAAAATCGATTGAATATAATTCATACTCCTAATCAACTTCCACGGGAAACCATAATCCTTTTTTCCTATAGTAACAAGGATTCCTTCACATTATCCTTTACCTCATGTCCAAACCAATCAGTTGCTCTTCGCATCAGAATCTGCAACACAAGCTCTACATCCATGGTCAGAGGAGTGTGTGCAACCGCAAATTATGATCATTATGCTTTTTTGCCATCTTCTTTCTATAATACTGACCTGGTTATGAAAGATTGCTTCTATGGTAGTGATGATACTGCCTTTATGTGAGACTTGATGTGCAATGACAATGTTCTTATTTTCTACAGAAGGGAAAGAGTTACGAGGTCCTTCGGCGAGGTCGAGACCCGGAACTCTTTGTTCACTAGGGTTATGTTTGGTTAGACGTAAAGTTTTTAATGAAGTATAATGGAATATAATGAAATGAAATGGTTTATAATAGAATAAAATGTAAATGAATGTAATATTACAAAATTGTTGTTTGGAAGAAATGAAAGGGTTCATAATATAATATAGTGAAACGCTGTTTGATGAAGGGTTTATAATGTAATATAATGTAAAGTTGTCTATCATTTTACATTACATCCTATACCTCCAAAATCGAAAGTTTTTCATTTTTACTGTTTAGGATAGAATGAGATGTAATATGAAACCCTCATCTTCTATCTCATTCTATTTCATTCTATTATAAAACCTCCTCCCAAACAATGAAATAATATTAATATTAGACATATAAATAAATAAATAAATATATATATATATATATATATATATATATATATATATATAGACATTTTATTGATTGATTGAACATATAAGACATTATATGGACTTGTATTCAAATAGATATAATTGTTACACTTATAGTTAAGAAAGAATCCTACACTAAATTGAAGTCTATCATCTGACAAATTGTGGCATATCACGATTGTAATTGACAAGGGATTGACAGCTTCTTACGACTCGGGATTCCACTTAAGCCAGCAGGATTTCCTTTCATTCAAACCAATAAGATTTTCGTCTATTCCAGCTCAAGCAATTCAAAGCCATTCAATCGGTTCCTGTAAATTAGCAACAATCAAATATTTTTCTATTTTGAAATGTACATGGTACTGTTGTCTTTTGCAGCCAATTGAAAAAAAAAAACCAACTTCCGTTAATACAAAATAATGTAGTAGTGAAAAGTTGAGATCGTTCTCACCAGAAATTTTTAACGGTAAAGTTTAGCGATTTTAAAACTAAAACAAAGTAATGAAAGGGGGAGGGGGGTTTGGTTCACGACAATTTAAGAAAAAATATAAAAAAAATCGAAAATAAAAAAATAATTGGATCTAAAAATTGCATGAAAAATATCTTGATTTTCGGGTCACCGAAGTTATCACGCTAATATGGATCCTCGATATAAAATTTCATTCATTAATAAACATTCATTGAGGATGTTTTCTCTTAAGTGTAACGACTAGGAACATGTATGCTAGCGTTCTTATTAAACAACAACCTAAATACGATCATAGGTTTAATTGAATAATAGCTTTATGAATCAACAAACAATGAACAAGCGAAATACATGTACGACATGCAATCAATCAAGTAAATATCTCCTTAAAATTTTCAACTCTAACGTAAAGAAGGTAATCCTAATTGCTACTTGTGATTAGCGAAACTGAACGTCATATTTTATTAATCTAGCGATTGAACAAATTAATCCCTAGTTGTGCACTTAGAAATCAACCATGTTAAATCATTTAAATTGTACTTATTTTAGACTTAATTATTGTTAAGGTATTGAAATTATTATCCGAATTTAATGGAATTGTTTTATAATTGTTTACAGATAGTTTTCAACACCTTAGGGACGAAACATGATCAAAAAGATGCAAAAAAAGGAAAGAAATCCGAAATCCCCAAATTGACAGAAATTTCGTGACTAAGCGTGGGCACGCCTAAGGATGAAATAATTCTGCAGATAAAATTTCAGAAGTCAATTTCAAACAAAACACAATCTTTGAAGATTATATTGCCATCTTTCAAGGGGATTGACTACCTAAAATTGAGGGATACAATATCGAAAGAGAATCAAGGAAAGATAAGGGGAAAAATAAGCATAAAAGGGGAGAGAAGCTACTGTTCACACAGCTTTAGTTTAGGATAGTTTTTCTGCAGATTTTCTGTAACATCTCACCCCCGACAGGAAGGGTAAAATCGTAAATTTGGCATAGGATGAGATGGATTGGAATGACTGAGGACTGTTCATGCATAATAGGATTGAAACACAGTATCATTTGTGCGCATGAAATTACTGTACATGCATACATGACATTCCCGGTTTTTGTGCCTAAGGTAATTTTATTGTGATTAACGTGGTTACTGTGTTTGAAAAATTATTTTGACTGATCCAGAGTGTGTTTTATATTTTAAGGAATTTTTAGGAATTTTTCTGAATTTTTTCGGAGAAAATTCCCGAACCGGACAAATCGCCAAGTGGCGAACCGGTTGATTTTCGGTAGAGAAAATTTCTATCCAATGGCACTACAATATTGGGTATATTATTTTGGGATTGAAATGAGGGCCATTGGAATTGATTGGGTCAAATTTCATTAGGGTTTCTTAAGAAATCCTATTACATGTTTTGTCCTTTTCTTGTTTTTGTCTTTTTCTCTTATTAGGTGACTCATCTTTCATTCATTTAATGCTTCACCCATTTGTCCACGACTCTTTCATTGCAAGTTAAGAAAAAAAATGACTTTGAAGGCTCAAAAGCTTCCTCTCATCCGTAGCCTTGCTTCTCCTTCCTACTTATTTTTTTTTCCTTCTTCGATGATCTCTTCTTCTTCTCCTTCTTCATTGAATTTTTTTCCACTCACCTAGCAAGTTGCTACTCCTTTCTCCCACCCTAAGTGTTTCCCTTCATGTAAACAAGTTCAAGCCTCCTACCCCCTTCCAAGGTAGATGATCGTGTGTGCTTGTGTGGGGTGAAGTGAGGAGTTGAAAGCTTGAATTGAGATCCAACTGGAGCGTCGATCGACTGACGTAGCAGAGACTTCCCGGCATTAGTTCGGAAGTAATAGGTGAGTAACCTAGTTGGTTCCTCAATCTTTGATTGTTTAAAATTTTGTAATGAGAGTTCTGTAGAGAAAAATGATGGATATGTGAGACCTGTTATGATTGAAATACCGGACCGAAGGTCCGAGGGAATGGGAAATTGACATTGAAGTGTTAATTGCCTGTGATTGAGAAACTGTTATGCTTTCAATGTAATAGTGCATGATGAGAATTTTGTGATTAATTGAGGATGAAATGTCTGCTTCGATAAATTGGATTTGACTTTCAATGTGATATTGTAGAATCGTGATAAATGAATTCTATACATGATTAATTGATAAC
Organism: Erythroxylum novogranatense; assembly: GCA_029891385.1. NCBI lineage: Eukaryota > Viridiplantae > Streptophyta > Magnoliopsida > Malpighiales > Erythroxylaceae > Erythroxylum > Erythroxylum novogranatense. The sequence goes on along the minus strand of CM057233.1, from coordinate 89,110,318 downwards.
GATTGTATTGAGTCGCCACCGAGAGCTATATGCTCAACGCTTAATGAGCCCGAAAAGGGACAGTTCAGAGCTTTATGCTCAACGTTAAATGTGCCCGAAAAGGGACAGTTTAGAGCCATAGGCTCACTGATTAATCTTGCCGGATTGGAGACGGTCTGGTATTCGATCCAACAACACGTAATCTAAATGGGAATTAATAGAAAAATGTTATGCATGTATGTGATTGTACTGTGACTTGGGAAAAGCAATGAATCACTAAAATAAAATGGAAAATGTCATGTATTTGAGTAATTATGCATTGAATTGACTTTTGGATTGGAAAAGAGGCAATATGCCTTGCATCTATGTGATACTGCTTTGAAATCTTTCTGATTATGCTATTATGAAAATCGGTAAATTGCTACATGATATTCTGAATGTGCAATTGTGATAATCTGTACGCTATTCGCGTAATGCATGAATTGGGTGAACCATCGATGATGGTTCCTCACTGAGTTCGCAAAACTCACCCAAAATTTGCATCTATTTTTCAGGTCTTAAAGAATACCCCGTTTGACACGGGAGTACTGTATGTAAGTGAAAGATAGAGGTTGGGATCAGTTTGCGTCTGCATTAGTGTATTTTTTTATTTTCTAATATTCTGTATTATTGATTAGGTCAGGTTGTAAAGTCAATAGACTGGAATTAATTGTATTTATGAAAAGGGCCCCAAGGCCATTGAATTGTTTATATAAATTGTTTTCCGCATTAATGACAATATGTGTGTGTATGTGTTAAAAAAAATTATACTGAGTTTTTGGACTGAGTGATGTAACACGTCACCCTCATGAGAACATGAACTTTCGAGATATCACTATCGATGTCGGGTTCGGGTCTTGCGGGAGTGGGGTGTTACATTTAGGTGGTATCAGAGCCCAGCAATATGAATGTATCTGGGCACAGTCTGAAACATAGGACAAGTTGCATGCATTTGAGTCGTGTTGTTGCAGACTGTTGGATGCATTTTTATCATTAGAGTTAATGACATTTTCCTTTAATTTCTGGATTAATTATTGGGTCTTTTACATGTTTTTCCTATTAAATTATTTAGTTTGTCTTAATCTGCATTTTTAATGGGTCTTATTTAATTTTTAGGAAATATACTTAGTTTTAATTGAAAAAGACTGCAACAATAATTAATTTAAGGAAATATCCAAAATTTGTCACATGGCGCGGTGTTGGCGTGACCAAGGAGCGGCCAATCGAAGGAAACAATTGGAAGCAAGGAAATTTAATTTACAGCAATTAAAGGAGGAGACGCAAGTCACGCATGAACAGATAGGACCTGAAGCCAAGAATGACGCCTGAGCCACGGAGAAATAAAATAGATGAGTGCGACGCAACCAATTAAGCAAGGCAGCTTCAGCGGTGGAACGTTGCAGCTTGGAGATGACCCACCACGCATGGAAAATGGAGGCATAAGTTGACGATAAATGCAGGAGCTCCACAAGACAAAACAAAGACAAAAAGACTCTTGAGGCGTGGACTATGAGCAAGCGAAAATCAAGCTTGGGCTCCACCATGGTGAACTTATACATGAAGTAAGCGTGGGTGGGACAATGAAATCAATGCCACCAAGCATGCGATGGAGGCGTGAATCATGCAGCAAAGAAGAGGAGAATCGAAGCATTTGCCGGCACCTAAGGTCAAAGGAGTGGTGAAAATAAGAAGAAAAGCGTTAGCTGGTTGGAGATAAGCATCACGTGGAGGTGGCACTGAGGAATAAAATCAGCGGGAGCTTGAGGCGTAGTGGGCGTGAATTAGCTACAGTGAGGAATAAATCAGAGAAAATCAAAGCTATAAGGAGGCGTGGACGATGGCGGTTGAGTGGCGTGGAGAAGCAAGGAAGATTTAGCAACAATCACGTTGAAAGACAAGAGAACGCAAGTAAATTAAACAAATTTGGATCAAAAAAATCAAGCAAGGCGTGAAATAAAAATAGAAGACAGCGGGAGAAGAGCTAGCTAGTAGGCGGTGGAGGAGAAGATTTTAAAAGACTTTTGAATATGAAGAAAAGGCGAAACCACATATGATTGAAATCAATTTGGAGAGGACAAATGGAATCAAGGAAATAGACAAAGCATGCACGAAGAACATGAGTCACTAATGCGACAGAGAGGAGATAACTCACATGGGCTGGTCAACAAAAGAGGAGCACGAATCAGTTTGGCGTGAATTGAGAAGCGATAAGGAAATACAACAAAGCAACGCAGGAGGGCTCTCATCTACTTCCACGCAAGAGAGTAGAGGAACCAAGCTTGGTGGGCGGCACACAATAATCACGCACAAGAAAGGAGTATTAAATCATGTGAGGTTGGATGAGCAAATGGGAAGGCATGTGGAAAGACAATTTAGAGCTTAAGGCATGAAGACAAAGAAGCTACAGTGTGGAGTCAAGCAAGAGGCGTCGTTTTCAGGGACATGGAGCATTCAACTTTACACAAAAAAATCAATCCAAGGGGGACCACGAGGAGCATCATCGACAACTCTCTTATTGTTTTGGATAATTAAAGACTCATTCATTCTTTGGAGGGAAAGGAAGCATTCACGCAATTTAAGGAGGCTCCACTCAAAAAGCTTGATGGGACAACAAGCACTCTCCAGAAGACTAACTCTCTACCCATTAAAAAAGCATCAACGTATATAACACATAAGGAGGAAAGCAATGGGACCTACCAATCAACTCATCAACGTGACTCTCCATTCATTTTTCTCACTTTTGCTATCACCTTTACAACACCAAGTGGGGTATCACGTTACAAAAAGGGGGGCTCGAGTTTACTCATAAAAAAAAATTTCCAGCTCTCAACTTTACACAACATAGAGAGCTCTTCAACGCACATTAAGGCTCCAGACTCTCCATAAGCCTCCTCTCTTGGATGTTATTTTTTCATATTCCATTACACCAAGAAGGCACTCACGTTACACAAAGGAAGGCTCCATTCTCTTGACAAAAAAGACTCACTCTCTACTCACTCTAGAGGAAAAAACGATACACATTTAGAGAGGAGAACTCCAAGACCAAGCATTTGTTCTTCCATTTAAATATGCTTGTTTTTATTATTTTCATTGTTGCTACTATTATTATGAGTAACTAATCTTTTCATTCTAGGATTTTAATCGAACCCTTGATGTAATCTCGGTTAATTGATATTTTCTTCGTTTAATTTCTTATGCCCGTTTTTACTTAAAGGTTTGATTATTGCAATTTGTTCTTAATGCTTTTCATAATTTGATCACCTATGAAATTGATTTTCTTAATCTTTGTGTAACATAACAGGGAGCAATAGATTTGGAAGAAATTTGTAATAGCTTAGGTTCACTTTCGTAGTGATTTGTGTCTAGGATCGAAAGATACCTATCCACCCTAAGTAACCACATTAAGATTGATTTGATAAAGCAATCATCGAATTATCATAATTTACCATAGAAATATAGGAAATTGGTTCGATGATTAGGATTACTAATGATCCGGGAGGGCTTAGTAATTAATTCTGAATCTTAGGTTATTAAACCCGGTACATGAATTAAACCGAGAAAATTTCGACACCGAAGTAAAATAAAGGGGGAAGTTAAATTCCTAGATTTTCATTCCATTGATATTTCTTATATTTTTATCTTACGTTAATTCTCATTTTTATTTCATTTTTCAAAACACACTCAATCAATCTTTCCTTTAATTTTCTTTTATTAGCTTAAATTAAAAGTTATTATAAGTATTCCTATTTAACTAATTTGGTCTCTGTGGGATCGATATTTTTACTACTTGACGATAGAAACGTACACTTGCGTTTATGACCGAAAAGTTTTTGGCGCCATTGCCGGGGATCAAGTTTTAGTTTTAATATTGATACTTGTTTTGATTTTTGGTTTAAGTTTACTTTCGTGTCTCATTTTGTTCTTATTGGCTAGGCGATCTGCATGCTCACCCGCTCGAAACCGATCCAACCCATACGTGATCCTGAAATAGAAAAAACGTGTAAAGCGAATCGGAGAAGAGTTCGAGAACAAAGAGCAGCTGCAGCCGACATTGCAAATAATAACGAGACACCCGAACAAATGGCCGAACGACTCCGAAATGAAGAAATACGGAGACAAGTTCGAGAGGAGATGGAAGCCAAGCAAAGAGAATTGGAACGAGCACGAAGTTGCTTAGATTTCCACACACCTACTTTTGATGAGAGAAACTATATTTCTGAAGAAAATGGTCCACGCTTATTACAGGGAAAATCTTTGTGCCTTTTACTCATGATTTCACATGTTGTAGAATTTTGCTGCTGTTTGTGTTTGCGTATGATCTGCAGTATTTCTTAACTCGCATGCATCATTGCCGACATTCTGTTTGTCTTTAACTATGCATATCCATGTTTACGTACCTACTTCAAATTGTGCCTGCGTATTTTGCCATTGAGGACAATGTCCTATATGAGTTTGGGGGGTGAGTGTCAATTTCATCCATTTTTCTCAATTTTAAAAAAACAAAAACAAAAACAAAAACAAAAACAAAAACAAAAACAAAAAACAAAATTGCAAAAAAAAAAGTTTTACCATTACTTTTCATTTTTTTTATGTAGTCATTTTCTTGCCTAGTTAAACGTCATTAAGAAATTTTGTTCTTTAAAGGTTTTGATTTTGGCCTTACTTTTGGGAAATTGAGAATTGCTTTGAACCTAATTGGATTTACCTTTAGAAGGTTTGTGGATAGAATGTTCCGGATTAGTGCTCGGTTTCAAATTGTTTAATCATACTCATATTCTTTGATTTAAGTCTTTCCATCCATTTTATTTGGGTTTTGATTGCCCATTAAATTTTTAGGCAAGTTGGAACCTATTGAGATCTCGCCAATCCTAGAACAAGTTCTATAGGCCTATCGAGGCAAAATGTTAGCACAAATTTGATAAGGAAGTGATTAAGGCATTTTCTTTGAATTATTAACCACATTCCTAATTTTGGCTTAAAATAACCCCATATTCCCTTTGGAGCCAAGTTGAGCCTAAGTAAAATTCATATTTCTTTGGCACCCTCATTTAACCAAGCCATAAGCCAAGCATTCCCTACCTTTCATGTGGAAATGATTATTTAGGATTAGGTTATGTGGGGGGTAAAAAAATGAAAAAAAATGAAAAAAAAATAGAGCAAGCAAGTGAGTATTTTGCAGGTTATCACCCCTATTATACAAGAAACTGAGATTGGGGGAGAGTTAATTATTTAGAATTTAGGAATTCTTTCTTAATTGAGTTAAGTCTTGTAATTGTGATCGTTTATAATAACATGTTGTTATGTTGAGTTTTGTTATTTCATTTAAACTTTCTTCCTTGTTCCCACAATTTTACTTGCTCTTAAAAAAAAGAAGAAAAAAAGAGAAGAAAAGAGATCCCTTACATTTTTCTATTTCTTGAATAATTGTTTCCATTTTATTTGAGCTTTTATTTTCCTTTTCCTTGTCTAGCTAATTTTAAACCCCAACGACCCCATTACAACCCAAATAAAGACCTTTTGATCCTTTGAAAATAAGTGCTGAAAATTAGTGGAGATGGGATAGAAATTTTGCCTATGGGATTGGTTAATTTGATAATACCTTTAGAGTCCCTTGGGTTGTAAATTGCCTTTGCGTTTATTTGGCTTTGCTTTACTCTTGTGAGTTGGGATTGGTTAATTTGATAATACCTTTAGAGTCCCTTGGGTTGTAAATTGCCTTTGCGTTTATTTGGCTTTGTTTTACTCTTGTGAGTTGGGTGGTTTTTAATTAGACTTGAATCAAGGAGTATGTGTTTTGAGCGAGCATTGGTAGCCTTGCACTATGAAGGTGGGTATGGTTTGATAAGTGGCTAAAGGAAAATTTTAATTGGTTACTGCAATTATGCAAATTCCAATTGTTGAGTGTTCCTTAATCCATTTTGTAAAATTTTTCTTAATTTTGCTTAGGGACAAGCAAAGATTTGAGTTTGGGGGCATTTGTTGGATGCATTTTTATCATTGGAGTTAATGACATTTTCCTTTAATTTCTGGATTAATTATTGGGTCTTTTACATGTTTTTCCTATTAAATTATTTAGTTTGTCTTAATCTGCATTTTTAATGGGTCTTATTTAATTTGTAGGAAATATACTTAGTTTTAATTGAAAAAGACCGCAACAATAATTAATTTAAGGAAATATCCAAAATTTGTCACATGGCGCAGTGTTGGCGTGACCAAGGAGCGACGTCAATCGAAGGAAACAATTGGAAGCAAGGAAATTTAATTTACAGCAATTAAAGGAGGAGACGAAGTCACGCATGAACAGATAGGACCTGAAGCCAAGAATGACGCCAAGCCACGAGAAATAAAATAGATGAGTGCGATGCAACCAATTAAGCAAGGCGGCTTCAGCAGTGGAGCGTTGCGGCTTGGAGATGACCCACCACGCATGCAAAATGGAGGCATAAGTGACGATAAATGCAGGAGCTCCACAAGACAAAACAAAGACAAAAAGACTAATGAGGCGTGGACTATGAGCAAGCGAAAATCAAGCTTGGGCTCCACCATGGTGAACTTATACATGAAGTGGCGTGGGCATGGACAATGAAATCAACGCCACCGAAGCATGCGATGGGGCGTGAATCATGCAGACAAGAAGAGGAGAATCGAAGCATTTGTCGGCACCTAAGGTCAAAGGAGCTGGTAAAAAATAAGAAGAAAAACGTTAGCTAGTTGGAGATAAGCATCACGTGGAGGTGGCACTTGAGGAATAAAATCAGCGGGAGCTTGAGCGTGTGGGCGTGAATTAGCTACGATGAGGAATAAATCGATAGAAAATCAAAGCTATAAGGAGGCAGTGACGGCTGGCGGTTGGTGAGTGTGGAGAAGCAAGGAAGATTTAACAACAATCACGTTGAAAGACAAGAGAACGCAAGTAAATTAAACACGCTGGATCAAAAAAAATCAAGCAAGGCGTGAAATAAAAATAGAAGACAGCAGGAGAAGAGCTAGCTAGTAGGCGGTGGAGGAGAGAAGATTTTAGAAGACTTTTGAATATGAAGAAAAGGGACGCAGACCACATATGATTGAAATCAGCTGCAAAGGACAGCTGGAATCAAGGAAATAGACAAAGCATGCACGAAGAACATGAGTCACTAATGCGACAAGAGAGGAGATAACTCACATGGGCTGGTCAACAAAGAGGAGCACGCATCATCAATTTGGCGTGAATTGAGAAGCGATAAGGAAATACAACAAAGCAACGCAGAGGGCTCTCATCCGCTTCCACGCAAGAGAGTAGAGGAACCAAGCTTGGTGGGCGGCACAATAATCACGCACAAGAAAGGAGTATTAAATCATGTGAGGTTGGATGAGCAAATGGGAAGGCATGTGGAAAGACAATTTAGAGCTTAAGGCATGAAGACAAAGAAGCTACAGTGTGGAGTCAAGCAAGAGGCGTCGTTTTCAGGGACATGGAGCATTCAACTTTACACAAAAAAATCAATCCAAGGGGGACCACGAGGAGCATCATCGACAACTCTATTATTGTTTTGGATAATTAAAGACTCATTCATTCTTTGGAGGGAAAGGAAGCATTCACGCAATTTAAGGAGGCTCCACTCAAAAAGCTTGATGGGATAACAAGCACTCTCCAGAAGACTAACTCTCTACCCATTAAAAAAGCATCAACGTATATAACACATAAGGAGGAAAGCAATGGGACCTACCAATCAGCTCATCAACGTGACTCTCCATTCATTTTTCTCACTTTTGCTATCACCTTTACAACACCAAGTGGGGTATCACGTTACAAAAAGGGGGGCTCGAGTTTACTCATCAAAAAAAAATTTTCCAGCTCTCAACTTTACACAACATAGAGAGCTCTTCAACGCACATTAAGGCTCCAGACTCTCCATAAGCCTCCTCTCTTGGATGTTATTTTTTCATATTCCATTACACCAAGAAGGCACTCACGTTACACAAAGGAAGGCTCCATTCTATTGACAAAAAAGACTCACTCTCTACTCACTCTAGAGGAAAAAACGATACACACATTTAGAGAGGAGAACTCCAAGACCAAGCATTTGTTCTTCCATTTAAATATGCTTGTTTTTATTATTTTCATTGTTGCTACTATTATTATGAGTAACTAATCTTTTCATTCTAGGATTTTAATCGAACCCTTGATGTAATCTCGGTTAATTGATATTTTCTTCGTTTAATTTCTTATGCCCGTTTTTACTTAAAGGTTTGATTATTGCAATTTGTTCTTAATGCTTTTCATAATTTGATCACCTATGAAATTGATTTTCTTAATCTTTGTGTAACGTAACAGGGAGCAATAGATTTGGAAGAAATTTGTAATAGCTTAGGTTCACTTTCGTAGTGATTTGTGTCTAGGATCGAAAGATACCTATCCACCCTAAGTAACCACATTAAGATTGATTTGATAAAGCAATCATTGAATTATCATAATTTACCATAGAAATATAGGAAATTGGTTCGATGATTAGGATTACTAATGATCCGGGAGGGCTTAGTAATTAATTCTGAATGTTAGGTTATTAAACTCGGTATATGAATTAAACCGAGAAAATTTCGACACCAAGGTAAAATAAAGGGGGAAGTTAAATTCCTAGATTTTCATTCCATTGATATTTCTTATATTTTTATCTTACGTTAATTATCATTTTTATTTCATTTTTCAAAACACACTCAATCAATCTTTCCTTTAATTTTCTTTTATTAGCTTAAATTAAAAGTTATTATAAGTATTACTATTTAACTAATTTGGTCTCTGTGGGATCGATATTTTTACTACTTGACGATAGAAACGTACACTTGCGTTTATGACCGACACAGACCGTGGCAACTGATCCCTAGTCGGAGTCACACGAGGATAAATCCTACGTGTAAACATGTGTTAAATGATTAAGTGAGGAAAGGAAAAAGGAAAAGGGATAGGGAGATTGATATTGTACTGTGGTTAGAAACACTCGCCTGTGATATTAGTATGACTATATTGGCCTAGACTGATTAAGGAAAGAAGTGATATAACAATGAATTCCCGGATTAAAATGGTAGCATTACGGCGACAGAAAACGAATATGTCTAGAACTAGGAGAGGTCCACTGGAGAAATGAGAAGCATATAGTAGGCCTAAGTGAGATTAAAAGTCCGGGATGACGAAGTAATTAGAGCTCTGACTATATATGTGATGAAATGGGAAACATTGGAACTGAGTAAAACGTAGATGGTCCGATCAGGCAGATATTGATTCACTGTATTGGTATTAGATATCAGTAGATATCATAGATAGATGATGAGAGCGAGATTGTAATATGATCAATATTGTATCGTAACGGTCTACCTAGAACTGAAAGAGCAAAGTGCCTAGTATGGTAAGAAAAAGTAGAAATAGTGAGATAAAAGTGTATAGATAAACTGAAATGAACTCGTGAAACGGTTATGATCATGAGCGCGTGAGTTTCGGACCCAAATGGTTTTGTGAAGAATTGTGCTAAGAGTTTGTAAATCAGTATAAGAAGATAGTAGGGAAAAAGGAAGACTAAAAATTTCTACTGATTGAGCATCGAAAAATTCTGGAATAGTTGAATCTGTCTATATGGAAACAGAAATGGTAAATGAATGGGAAAATAGATAGAGGTACAGTGGATTTGTATCAATGATTTTTATCGTGTTTTCGGTGATGTGCTCCCGAATGTCCTATTAATGTGAATACCCTATCGTGGATTGAATGAGGAAATTAAAGAGATAAGTAGCAATAATGTGATGACATTGTATAAGCCAAGTGGCTATGACCTTAAAAGGTCAAGCTGACACATGAATGATATGGGAATAAAAATATGTGTAATGAAACGAAACGTAAGCGAAATATATTGGATAGTAAGTAAGTTGATCATGATTAATGAAACATATGTGGAAAATATACATGGGAATAAAAGAGAAAATGATCGGTGAGTGATTAAATAAGTGCTATTCATAGTTTCTATAGTGTAAGGTTCATATGGAAGGAGATGAATAATGATTATGGCATACGTCCTCTATTTGAGGATTAGCATAAACGGAAAGGATTTTTGTGGAAGTCTGAATTGTATAGGTTACTAATTGGCTTCCAGATAAGATGAAATTATTTTTGATGATGTGTATATTAAAATATAAGGGTCAAAAAAAGTGTTGCGTGTTTCACAGCACCTTAGTGCAAGGAATATTATGATCTTTCAAATTATGGCATATAATTGCTCTTATTGAGATAGTGAGTATAGTTGAATTGAGCTTCTTGAGATACTACAAAACTAGTTGGTTGATGAGAATTTCGGGAACAGTATAAAATGATGGTAGCAAGATTAATGGTCATGATGGGAACAAATCGAAAAGAAGTATGTACCAAATCAAAAGTGAAAGGGAGTTATGTCTCAAGAGGATACTTAGGCATAACAAGTGAAATATACTACTGAGGTTCTATGCATTGTGAGTACAGAAATGTAAAGTATCCAACTACGTGAGTGGACTTTCAATTTGAGGTGAACCTATTGCAAAGTGAAGAGAATAGGTCTCCATATTTGTGATGCAAAAATAGTGAGAGATCTTGAATTGAATTTAAGAAAAAAATAATAATATCGACCCACAAAGAGAAATACTCAAATGAAGTGGAATTTATGGAGGTACAAGTATGATGAATAGGCATTGGTATATGTCGATGTAACTCAACAGAAATGGAATGAATAGAGACTAGAAGTAGTAGTGGAAAACGGAAAATGATGTGATGTAGTGTTACCTTCGTTAAGGAATTGCAAATACAACAAGTACGGATTCAATGAAAAACAAGTGAGTGAGGTCTGTTGAAATTGATAATACCCTAAGAGAGAGTGATGCGTTGATGTGAGGTAAACAAATGGTATCAACTAATGACTAGAATCATAAAGGTAATGTGTTTGAAAGTCTTGCAAAATAAAAGAGTTATATGAATAATAGAGAATCGATCTTCGTGATAAGTATACTCTTGGAGATTGGGCAATGTGTGATGAAGTGTCAATATGTTAGAACGGTCTACTCTTAATTGAATTGTTTTTGATCCATGGTATTGGTATGCAGATCGATTAAAATTGTTTAAAGCCTTGGAGACTTTAGATTCCTATAAGGATACATTGTGTTAATTCTAGGAAAAAGACGGGCATAAATGACTACTATACCGACAATTCTGAAATGAACAGACAATTCTGCCTACTAAATTCAAATAGTGAACAGATAATGTTGCAATGAACAGACCAATCACAGATATTGGGATTTCCAAAGAATGTCAAGTAGATTATGGGTAATTGTGAAGTGTTTCTGGAAAATTGAGATACTGGATGAAGGTAAGAAAGGTTAAGAGTGCAGGAGTTAAGGTGGTGAGTCCTATAAGGAGTCTGAATATGCGAGTGAATTCGGAAAAACAATATTGAATGATTCAAAGAAGAAGTATGTGTGCAGACAAAAGTGATAGAGCGAAAGTGAGCGATCGAAGCTAGACATTCTAGTAAGTATATATGACAAGTGAAATTGAATAACTATGGGTATAGAATGAAGTGATTAGATTCACGTGCGTAGAGATTTGAAGGTTCAATAGGAAAAGTGCTTAAGTGTTTGGACAACAGAGGATTATAACCTCATGATATAGTTTTGACTGAATGATTATAGAACTAATGGTGATCACAAGATGGAATTGTACACGCTTGTAGTACCCGGAAACAAAAAGCCTAACAAGAGGCAAAGACCAATATTGAGTCGAGATGCTTGTGATGAGTAAAACAATGGACAAGACTTAGGAAAACTGCATGGGTTAGCTGAAGTGGATCAGGATCGGACATATGAAATAGAATTAAAGGAATATAGAATAGTGAAATGTCAAAAGAACACTGAATCTAGACTAAGAGTCAATGTAATAGGAGGGATAAATGCATTAGGTGGACTACCACCGGTTATAGTGAAAAATAGAGATAAGTGCCACTGTGTCGGTACCAAAGGAAAGGGAAGCGTCATGAGGCAGAGCGTGACTAAGTATCTGTGAGAATTGGCAAAAAGGGTATTAATGAAGTTATTGGAAGAAGTCTACATAGTGAGAAAAAGGTATTGGATGGTATAGTGAGAAAAAGATATTAAATTGATAAAACGTGATGAGTGAACAGGTTCGGAAATAATGAAATGAGTCATAGCATCGGAACGAAAGGTAGTGGCTACTCTGAAAATGGCAAGTGAGATAGTTAAGATAGTGAGATCGCCAACTGACAGCCTTGTTGAGTCCGTCTACTGTGATGAGTGATAATGAGTTCGCCAAATAAGTGATTGAACAACTGACTGAGTGTGGTTACTGTGACCTTTCGGAAAATGAATCATTGAGTGGAAAAGTGTATGGGACATGTAACGACATTTGATAACTGTCATAGTGAACCGTTAACTGAGAATTTCGAGGACGAAATTTTATTAGGAGGGGGGAATTGTAACATCCCACCCCCGACAGGAAGGGTAAAATCGTAAATTTGACATAGGATGAGATGGATTGGAATGACTGAGGACTGTTCATGCATAATAGGATTAGGACAGTATCATTTGTGCGCATGAAATTATTGTACATGCATACATGACATTCCCGGTTTTTGTGCCTAAGGCAATTTTATTGTGATTAACGTGGTTACTGTGTTTGAAAAATTATTTTGACTGATCCAGAGTGTGTTTTATATTTTAAGGAATTTTTAGGAATTTTTCGGAGAAAATTCCCGAACCGGACAAATCGCCAAGTGGCGAACCGGTTGATTTTTGGTAGCGAAAATTTCTATCCAATGGCACTACAATATTGGGTATATTATTTTGGGATTGAAATGAGGGCCATTGGAATTGATTGGGACAAATTTCATTAGGGTTTCTTAAGAAATCCTATTACATGTTTTGTCCTTTTCTTGTTTTTGTCTTTTTCTCTTATTAGGTGACTCATCTTTCATTCATTTAATGCTTCACCCATTTGTCCACGACTCTTTCATTGCAAGTTAAGAAAAAAAAATGACTTTGAAGGCTCAAAAGCTTCCTCTCATCCGTAGCCTTGCTTCTCCTTCCTACTTATTTTTTTTCCTTCTTCGATGGTCTCTTCTTCTTCTCCTTCTTTATTGAATTTTTTTCCACTCACCTAGCAAGTTGCTACTCCTTTCTCCCACCCTAAGTGTTTCCCTTCATGTAAACAAGTTCAAGCCTCCTACCCCCTTCCAAGGTAGATGATCGTGTGTGCTTGTGTGGGGTGAAGTGAGGAGTTGAAAGCTTGAATTGAGGCCCAACTGGAGCATCGATCGACCGATGTAGCAGAGACTTCCCGGCATTAGCTCGGAAGTAATAGGTGAGTAACCTAGTTGGTTCCTCAATCTTTGATTGTTTAAAATTTTGTACTGATAGTTCTGTAGAGAAAAATGATGGATATGTGAGACCTGTTATGATTGAAATAGCGGACCGAAGGTTCGAGGGAATGGAAAATTGACATTGAAGTGTTAATTTCCTGTGATTGAGAAACTGTTATGCTTTCAATGTAATAGTCTGTGACTGAGAATTATTGTGATTAATTGAGGATGAAATGTCTGTTTCGATAAATTGGATTTGACTTTCAATGTGATATTGTAGAATCGTGATAAATGAATTCTATACATGATTAATTGATAACAGTTGTGACTGAAGCTGCCATCGAGAGCTATATGCTCAATGCTTAATGAGCCCGAAAAGGGACAGTTCAGAGCTTTATGCTCAACGTTAAATGTGCCCGAAAAGGGACAGTTTAGAGCCATAGACTCACTGATTAATCGCCGGATTGGGACGGTCTGCGCCGATCAACACGAATCTAAATGGGAAGTAATAGAAAAATGTTATGCATGTATGTGATTGTACTGTGACTTGGGAAAAGCAATGAATCACTAAAATAAAATGGAAAATGTCATGTATTTGAGTAATTATGCATTGAATTGACTTTTGGATTGGAAAAGAGGCAATATGCCTTACATCTATGTGATACTGCTTTGAAATCTTTCTGATTATGCTATTATGAAAATCGGTAAATTGCTACATGATATTCTGAATGTGCAATTGTGATAATCTGTACGCTATTCACGTAATGCATGAATTGGGTGAACCATCGATGATGGTCCCTCACTGAGTTCGCAAAACTCACCCAAAATTTGCATCTATTTTTCAGGTCTTGAAGAATACCCCGTTTGACACGGGAGTACTGTATGCAAGTGAAAGATAGAGGTCGGGATCAGTTTGCGTCTGCATTAGTGTATTTTTTTATTTTCTGATATTCTATATTATTGATTAGGTCAGGTTGTAAAGTCAACAGACTGGAATTAATTGTATTTATGAAAAGGGCCCCAAGGCCATTGAATTGTTTATATAAATTGTTTTCCGCATTAATGACAATATGTGTGTGTATGTGTTAAAAAAAATTTATACTGAGTTTTTGGACTGAGTGATGTAACACGTCACCCTAGCGGGGCACAGACTCGGATATCACTATCGATGTCGGGTTCGGGTCTTGCGGGAGTGGGGCGGTACATTTTCCTTAGGAATAGTTTACGGTTCTGTATTCTTTTCTTGAAGCTAGCTTAGGTTTAGAATAGGATTTTTGTTTATGCACTTTTTTGGTTTTCTTGTTTTTATGTTTCTGCATATTTCAATTAGGATTTTTGTTTCTTTCATTAAAGAACCAAGGATGGAGACATATTGCTTTGTTATTTCCTTTGTTTTCAATTCAATTATGAGTAGTTAAATTTCTTATCTTGGTTGAAGAGATGCATGTTACATGTTATTATGGTGAGATGTTTTGGATGTTTTTCATATTGTTAATGAACATTGGAAATCTTCATATCTGTCTTTTTAATTGAATTCGTTGGTTTCTAGGTGCGCAACTGAAGATTAATTGGTTCAATCGCTAGGTTAATGAAATAGGATGTTCAATTTCGGTAATCACAAGTAGCAATTAGGATTAACTTCTCTATGTTAGAGTCAGAAATTCTAAGAAGATATTCACTTGATTGATTGCATGTCGTACATGTCTTTCACTTGGTCATTGGTTCTTGATTCTTAATGCTATTATTCAATCCCACCTATGATCGTATCTAGGTTATTGTTTAATAAGATTGCTAGGATACATATTTCTAGTCATTACACTTAAGAGAAATTTCCCCCATTGAATGTTTATTAATGATTGCAATTTTATGTCGAGGATCCATAATAGCATAATAACATCGGTGACTCAAAGTCAAGGTATTTTCTCATTGATTTTTCATATTTAATTATTGCTTTCGATTTGTGATTTTTCTATTGATTTTTTTTATATTGTCGTGTTTGGACAAACCCCCCTTTTCACTTTTGTTATTTGTTTCGTTTAAACATCGCTAACTTTTACCGCTAAAAATTTCTCGTGAGAACGATATCCGCTTACCGCTACTACATTAATTTGTTTTAACGGAAGTGATTTCTTTTATATTTGGTTGCAAACGACAGCATCACCAAATTTTGGCATCGTTGCCAGAGAAATTTTTAACGGTTTTTGTTAGTGATATTTTTGTTTTCGTTTTCGTTTTTGGTTTCATTACGCTTGGTTACCTTATCTTCTGTTTATTTCAGTTTCACAGCTCTTTCTGATTTTTCAATCTTTTAGCAGCATAGCTCACTATCAGTATGCCTATTTTGATTTGTCTTCTATCTTTCCTTGATTTTCAGCAGATAATGTATCCTCCAATTTCAGGTGGTCAATCCCCTTGATAGATGGCAATATAATCTTTAAAGATTGTGAAAATCTTGATTTTGAATCTTGAAAAGTGATCTGCAAATTAATTTCATTCTTAGGCATGCCCACGCTTAGTCACTGAATTGTTGTCAAAGTTGGAATTTTGGGTTTTTTTCATTCTTTTCCATCTTTTTGGCTCAATTTCATCTCTAAGGTGTTGAAAATCATCTGTAAATAATTATAAGATAATTCCATTAATTTCGGATAATAATTTCAACACATTAAAGATAATTAAGTATAAAATCAGTGCAAATTGATGACTTAACAGTACATAAGTTAGCTCCTAAAATATTGCAACTATACAGCTATATATATTGTAACCTTCGATACTAAATACACACAAGAAATTCCAAATCAAGTAATTTACATGGCATCCTAAACACCCTCTTTTCTTTTTTTGTTCTTGACTTAAACTTTTTTTTTCTCTCTGGGCCTCTCCAACCCAAGTCTTTCCTCGATGGCTACGTCTTCAACATTCTCTATTGCAACAATCCTACCTTCTATTCATCATCAAGTCACCATTAAGCTCACCTCCTCTAATTATCTATTATGGAGAACTCACATATTACCTCTCCTTTCTGCCAATAACCTCTCTTCTCATATAAATGGAACCATCACTACTCCACCAACCCAAACTAATGGCCAACCAAATTCTGAATATCAAACTTGGTTTATGAAAGACCAACTTGTTTTGAGTTGGATCCTAAGCTCCTTATCTAAATATGTCATTTCGCAAGTAGTCGGATCTACCACTGCTTATGATGCTTGGAACCGATTAGCTAACACATACACTTCTGGCTCTAGAGCTCAAATATGCAGCCTCAAACAATCTTTACACAAACTTGAAAAAAGGCATTAATGAAGGATTCCCAAATATATGGAGCGTGCCAAATGACTTTATGACCAATTGATTTCTCTCAACCATGTCATCTCTAAACAAGATCTCGTCGACTATATTGTACAAGGTCTTAGACCTAAAGTCCGTCTGTTTGCCTGGAGTATTGAAACAAGGCTCACTCCTGTGACATTTGATGATTTATTCGGACTACTACTAAGTGAAGAAATGCAACTAAAAAGCTCCTCCCAATCGGATTTCACACCAGCCGTGGCACACATGACCACTAAACAACACCACTCTAGCTGAGGCAAAGGCACAAGAGGCCATGGTGGTTGTAGCAACTTTAATCCCAACAATGGAAGAGGGCAAGGTCACTCTCCTCATGGACCTAGTTCTCCCAACGCATTCACCCCCATTTGCTTCAACTGCAACAGTGTAGGACACACATCCAACAAATGCCTGAGCCCCAAATACAGTCAACCCAACCAAAGCACACCCAAACCAATAAATGTCTTGTCCTCCACCTCCCCTAATTCACCCAACCAATGGATTGTGGATAGCGGTGCCACTCATCATTTGACTCCTGATCTAGAAAACCTTGGATGACATTCAGAATACGTGGGCACATACAAAGTGACCTTAAGTAGTGGTAAAGGCATTCCAATTTCTAACATCGGTTCGAATACTTTACTTCTCAATAAAAATCAATTCTCTCTTGATAATATTCTCCATGTTCCCTCCTTTAACACTAATCTTTTATTTGTTAGTCAAATTTCTAAATCAAATAATGTCTCATTTGAATTTTTCCCTTATTGTTTTGTCATTAACGATATTATAATGGGACGTCACCTTCACAAGGGAGAGATTAAGGATGGTCTCTATGCTCTCAATCCCACATCCAACACCACATGTCCTCCTTCTTGTCATTCGGTCACCTTTCAAGATTGGCACAATAGACTTGGCCATGCTTCCTACCCAACCATTAATAAAATTCTTCAACAAAATAATTTATCAGTATCTACCAAGTCTATGCACTCTTTATGTGAAACCTGTTCTGTAAACAAAACCCATAAGTTACCCTTTCAAGAATCCTCATATGAAGCAAAATCACCACTAGAACTTATATGCTTCGATTTATGGGAGTCTGCTCCTATTCCTACTATTGATGGTTATCAATACTACGTTATCTTTTTTGATCACTTTAGCATATTTACATGGGTTTATTTTCTCAAGCATAAATATGAAGTTTTTAATTCCTTTGTTAAATTCCGGGCAATTGTTGAAAAATATTTTGGCCTTCCTATCAAACAATTCCAATCAGACTGGGTTGGAGAATTTCAAGCTCTAAAAAAATACCTATCTAGTAATGTCATTATTTAACGAAGTTCGTGCCCGCACACGCCCAAACAAAATGACTATGTCGAGTGCAAACATCGTCACATTATTGAAACTGGAAGAGCTTTTTTATATCACTCTACTGTACCACACAAGTATTGGGATCATGCATTTTCTGCAGCTATCTATTCCATTGACAGATTACCCACACCCAAACTCAATCACCTTACCCCAATTGAAAAATTGTGTCATTGATGCCCAGAATACAACTTTTTTGTGTGTTTTTGGATGTCTTTGTTTTCCTTGGCTTAAGCCTTATACCAAAAATAAATTAGAGCCTTGTTCCAGTTCGTGTGTTTTTTTGGGATACAGTGCATTACATAAAGGTTATAAATGCATGTCCTTGAGTACTTGCAAAAAAATTTACTGACACCAGATTTTATTTGATGAGCAGGTTTTCCCTTTCTAGACCATTGATCAAGGGTCCACTATCCTAGCAGTTCCTACCTTTCCCACTATACAATCATTACTAAAACCAAGTAATAGTCCATTATCAAAATTGTTAAAATTTCACACGCACAATCACACAATCAAAGTAGCGAAAATAAAGAAAGGATGACACAAAGATTTAACAAGGTTCGTCCACTGATGCCTACTTCTTCGGGCAAGAGTAGAGAGAGAATTTTACTATGAAGAAAACGATACAGATCGATCCCTTTTACAACCAGGTTCTATTTTCTTATCGAAACAGGTCCCCAAGCTTGGAGCCCAGCACAGATTTCCATTTTTATCCAATTCGGATTGTATCGCGAGCTTATCGGGTCAAGTCGCCATTCGGATCCACCACAAATTCAAGATAAAATAATAACAAAAACCAATCGCCCAAACACTACTACCAGTTAGTTCAAGTCCCGTAGCTCAGCAACTTACAATAGCTCCACATATAAATCCTATCACAACGCCACCTATTGTTCCATCCAATCCTCCAATCATAAATTCCACAACACCTATCATCCACAACCAAACACAAGCCGTATGCCCATTGCCTCAACTAATCCCGTGGTACCATAATAAGTACCAACATGTCAACCACAAATTTCACTAAATGTCGACCTCTCATCCTATAACCCACCAAATACCAGCACTCATCCAATGGTCATTAGGTCAAAAACATGATCCTTAAAACCAAAAGCCCACAACACATACACCATTATGGCATCACCAAATTGTACAAAAGTTGCCAATCACTAAGTGTGGAGAAAGGCAATGAGAGAGTAGATTGATGCCTTGATGATGAATGACACATGGGATCTAGTTCCTCGAGAGCATGCATCAAATATAATAGGATGCAAATGGATTTTCCGAATCAAACATAAATCGGGCAGAACAACTGATCGCTACAAAGCTCGATTGGTAGCTAAAGGACTTCACCAAAGATCGGGTATTGATTACATAGAGACTTTCAGTCCAATTATTAAGCCGGAAACAATCCGCCTCATTTTATCTATTGTTGTGACTTCCTAATGGCCTATACGCCAACTTGATGTCTCCAACGCTTTTTTATATGGCCAACTTAATGAACCTGTTTTTATGGAGCAACCATAAGGATTCACTGATCACAATTATCCTAATCATGTTTGTGCTCTTAAAAAATCCTTATATGGATTAAAACAGGCATCTCAATCCTAGTACAATTGTCTCATGAATGCACTTTTGAAACTTGGTTTTAAAGGATCACAGGCCGACGCATCACTTTTCATCTACAATCATGGTTCAAAAGTTGCTTACTTGTTGGTTTATGTTGACGATCTCATTTTAACAGGTTCATCTCCTATCCTAGTTCAAAATATTATTTATGGTCTCATTAATCATGTTGCAATAAAGGACTTAGGTCCATTGACTTACTTCCTAGGGGTGGAAGTCACGGAAAAAAGGAGTTGTATTCATCTTCGGTAAACCAAATACGTTCAGGACCTCCTATATCGCGCAACGATGCATGAAGCTTCCGCAGTTGCAACACCGGCCTCTTCTTAAACCAAGGATATATATGCTCAAACTAAACCATTTCATGATCCTAAACTATATTGCCATATAGTGGGAAGCCTGCAGTACTTGACTTTAACACGCCCAGACATAACCATGGCTGTCAACAAAACATTGTATTTCATGCACTCTCCTTTGATTAATAATTGGCTAGTCATCAAATGAATTCTCCGCTATCTTCGTGGCACAATGCATCATGGTCTCATTATTCAACCTTGTCACTCACCAACCTTACTACCTTATTCTGACGCCGATTGGAGAGGTGATCTTCGGGATAGAAAAAACACAACAGGTTATATTGTATATCATGGTCCCAATATCATTTCATGGTCTTCAAAAAGTAGAATACAGTGGCTCGATTGAGTACAGATGCAGAGTATCGAGCCCTTGCAACTGCAGCCTCAAAAGTTAAATGGCTACAATCACTATTAAAAGAGCTTCGAATATAGCTCCCTATGCCTCCACGGCTGTTATGTGACAATGTTTCTGCCACATACCTCGCTACCAATCTTGTTTTCCACTTGCACTCTAAGCATCTCGAGATAGACTTCCACTTCGTCCGGGATGAGGTAAGACATAAACGTCTCCAGGTTTCATTCGAGTCTAGCAAAGATCAGTTGGCCAACATTCTCACGAAGCCCTTACACAAGTCTTGGTTCCTTGACTTAAAGTCCAAACTTCCCATCATTACGACTACAAGTTTGGGTGGGGGTGATAGCTCCTTGTGACTCGGGATTTTACTCAAGCCAGTGGGATTTCCTTTCATTTAAACCAGCGAGATTTTCGTCCATTCCAACTCAAGCAATTCAAAGCCATTCAATCGGTTCCTGTAAATTAGCAACAATCAAATATTTTTGTATTTTGAAATGTACAAAAGTTAGCTACTAAAATAGTACAGCTATACAGCTATATATATTGTAACCTTCGGTATTAAATACACACAAGAAATTTCAGATCAAATAATTTACAGGGGTACTGATGGATTTTGTGGATAGACAACAAGTGGTTTGCATGTAGTATTGGGGTTCTTGATGGTGTGTATCTTGTTTATCTCAATTGACAGCAAGGGTTGGTCTCTTTGATGTGGCGTCAACTGCGTTTTTCTGTGGAAAATAGTGGAAGTTTTTTTTTAATGGTTTTCGAGTTTATGGTGATATTGGTTGATTGATTTTTGGTTGAAATATGTGTCTTGTGCCATATGAAGTGATTGGAAGTTCTTGGTGTTGGAAGCTTGCATGTGAAATATTGGGTGATGTGAGTGAAGATTTTAATTTCTTGAATTTTTACTGCAGCGTGACTCTATTCTTTGAGGGACATACATGAGTTATTATGTGATTTGTAATGTGGTGGATGTGGGCATGATTTTCTGGAGAGTTGGTCATATTGCATGGGTCACTCTGTGCTGTCTACATTTTTTTGCAGTAAAATACGTGAGTGTTTTGGTGAGGTTTTTCTTGTGTGAAGAAAATTGAAGATAGCCAAAGGTGGGTTGATACCAGCGTGACCTAGCTCTTGCACTTGAAGCATTATTTACTTGGTGAAGGTTTTTGGTTGGGTGTTTAACTGATGGGCTGTGCGTGGTTTGATTGTTGCTACACACATACGGGCTGAATTGATGAAGACTCGTAAGTGTCTCTTGGTCTGTGTCTTTAGTCTGTCTTATTGTTGGTGAATGAGCAAATAACGTGGTAGTGGAGGTAGTAGCAGATTGGGTAGCTAGTGTCATTGGTGAGCAACAACTATAATAATCTTTAGAAGGGCTGAAAACTTTGGGAAGTTGTTCTTTGTTTCTTTGTCAAGTGTTTTCATTTACGTTGAATTTTGTTTATTCAATTGAGTTGTTTAGTTTATTTCGTTATCATTAAAGATTATGAGAAAATCCTCCATTGAGGTTAGTACGAGGTGATCGTACTATTGGTATGAAATTCTTTCGCGGTAGTGAGAAGAAGGGATAATGTCAATGATTGAGTTGTGTCGATTCAGTAAAGCCTTATATAAAACTATTGTCGCTAGTGAAAGAATTAAATTGGGTGAAGGCCCCATAGACTTAAGCAAAGTGTGCCGATCTGTGTTATCAAATTTCGATATTGAACTGTTTAATTTCGTATTTATTTTTCTGCTTTCATTTGTGCTAAAAAATTAACAGTTACTGATACAATTACTTTATATCTAGTAACCGAGAGATACAGTTACAAGTAATTGCGGTAGAACTTTACAAGTAATTGCGGTCAAATAGAAAAGCTTACGAAACAACCACCTCTTCGATTTTTTTTAACCAAATATAGCCTAGCTGAGTTGAGTTCTTAATGCTTCTCTTTGAGCTAAAGTAGAAAGATTGAGATGATGCTTAATAGTTTTGATTAGTTTCAATGATTTGATGAGGACAATTGATTCCTTTCAATCCTTTTTTCCTCTCTTTTAGTGTCTTTTTGTGTTTACAAGGAAGTCACATCGATGATAGCTTCGCGAGTAATAGCAATAATTCGATTAGTGATCATCTTGAATAATCTAACGGTTTGAATTATTTATTTAACAATCTTTTTATTAAATTAAGCTTTAGCATCTTCAATGATTAAAAACTAATCTCTTTTTCAAATTTTATTTCAATTTTTTAATCTTCACTTTATACTAATTTTATAACTAATCTATACCATTACAACAAATTAAATTTAAAATCTAATTAGTATTTTATTGTTGCATTTGAAACATTACTAATGTAACTTTTTCAACCTTAATCAAGAGGACTACTGTTGGGGTTCCATACCCCAATAATCTCCAGGCGATATTGTGAAATTAATGTTCATTACATAATAATTTAATAGGTTAACTTAAATTAACAAAATATTTTAAAATTACATATAAAATATAATTTATCAAAAATTAACAGTAAAGAAAAGAAAATTGAAATAATTCTACAAATCTTTGATTTTAAATATGATTATGACACAAGTTATGTAAAATATGAATTATGACGTAAAAATTTCGTAAGTGATTTATTTTATGATTAAAAATCAAACCGATATAAGTGGTTTAATAATAAAAATTTAAAACGGTCAACTTTTTGTTTAGTTTTTAACTTTCTGTTTGATTCATTTTAATAACCCTTGTAATTAAAATTGATAAGATTATTAATTGATCAATTAATTTTGTAAATTAATTGATTTTATAAACTAAAATAAACTAATTAATTTTTATTTAACAATCTCTTTTTTAATTAAACATTAAATTAAAGATAATCTCCTTCAATCTTATTTAAATTCTTTAATTTTGTTCAATTTTTATCAGTTTTATGATGTTCTAATAATAATTGAATCTTTTAAATCTTAAATCTTTTATCTTATCGGTTTAATTTACGATCTAATTTTTAAAGCGATGATTTTATTAGAAAGAGAGTGATGCAAGACTTCTATGTTCAAAATTTTCCTTCAAACTTTCAACAGACAGGAACCAAGATTTTGAAATCGAAAGCTGGTTCAAAATCAAAATGCGTGCATTGACAATTGACTTAAGTAACCAATGTGTTGAACAAATTTGGAAAATGAACCGAATCCTGGCAGGTATCTGAAGATCCTGACTCTGGATTGCTACAAGTCATCTCTCCCAGTTAGGACCGGCACTTGGAGAAACTGCAATCACGGAAAAGGCTTGCTTGCTTCATGGCCATGCACGTACTTGTCCACGACTTTCCAGGAAATGTTTTTCTTCGATAGACTTTCCGGGAAATTGTGTGTTTAAATTATCATTTGCATGATAAGTACAGCCAAAAAATTAGTCGACATTTCTCTATAATCTTGACTCGCTCTGGAAGAAAAGTTGGTTTGATCGGTGCTCTTCAAGTCTTGACAATTTATATCCTTATCTATATTTTTAAAAACACTAAATATTAAAGGTGATTAATTAAATTTTACTTAATTAGATTATTTATTTAAAATATGCAATTTATAACTTCTTTATATTTTTATTTTCAAAATTTTATTTATTGCATAGGTAAAATTATTCTTAAGATAGCTCGACCAAAAATTAAAATCCATCGGTTTATTTTAACAATTTTATTACTAAAATTGGTCATTTTATTAAGTAATCAATCAATTTTATAAACTAATTAGTTTTATAAATTAAAAATTAAATAACTAATTTTTATTTATCAAATTTTAATTATATAATTATATTTAATTTTAATTAATTTTATGACAATCTATCATTAAATAAACCTTTTAAATATTAAATTAATACCTTTAAATTAATAGTTAGACCACTCAGTCGGATCGATGAAATACCTTATCATCTTTGTTTGCGCATATGTTTGTTAGAATCTATGGAAGACTTTCAGGTGCAGATAATTAATAACAGAACCGATTATAGTCAACAATTCCAACCAACCTTTGGTTCTACATGAACCTTACAAGTCAATGTATAGAATGTGACTAGCGATTAATATTTTAGTTCAATTTACTTTAATAATATTTATTATTAAAATTGATTAACTTATTAATTGTTAATTTTATAAATTAATAATTTCTTATAAACTAAAATAAATCAATTAATTTTATTTAACAATCTATTTTTTCAAGTAAACATTAAAATTTTTAATTATATTTTAAAATTTTTCATTTTATTTAATCTTTAACCGATTTTATAATAATTTAATATTATTTAAATTTTTATTCCTTAAACTTCTTATTTTACAGTTTTAACTTTTATTTTACTTTTCAAAACATCGATCCTATGTGAAAATATCTTGAAAGTAAAAGGTTTGTCTATTTCATGTATAATATGCTAATGTGATAATATATCTTTTCCAACTTAAAAGATTGAAATATGTCCTTCAGAAAAAAAGTATATTTTAATTCTAACATTTTATTAAAATATAAATCATATTATAATATTTTGAAACGTTAAAAATATTAATGAATTTCTAAATTACATATTATATTTCCATCAATTATATATCACATTATTGTTATTTTCATATTATTTTATAAAAGAAAAATAAAATAAAGCAGCAGACATAAAAGTCTTCCATTGTGACCAAATTCTTCCAAATGAGGACAATGCATAGGATGGTTTGTGTATATATATGTGTGTGTGAGAGAGATTTACTGATCAAGAACAAATTGAAGAAGAAGCAATGGGCTATCGAGGGCTTTACTTCTTTTAAATTATTTATTATGAAAATAAAATATTTTAATTAATACTTTATTAAACAAATATTAAAAATAATATAAATAAAATAATTTATTTTAAATTTTATTTTATTTATAATTATTATTAGTAATAAAATATTTATTTTGTTTTAAAACAAAATTAAAATGTTCAATAATTACAAAAGTTGAAATAAATAAAGTAACTAATTAAACAAACTTTGAAAAAAAAGAGAGGAAGGTAGGGAGAGTTTAAATTTTTTAAAAAAAATTTACAAAAAGGTTCCCCTATTTTTTTAAATTTTCGGTACTGACTTGTATTTAACCGGTATTTTAAATACCGACCAGTATTATATGAAACTGTCCAACATTTAAACTCTGTACAATTGAACCTAGATTTCGTACCAATTTTAGTCTGATACGATACGTAAAAATAAAGTAGCAAACGTAAAAATCTTCTATTGTAACCAAATTCTTCCGAATGAGGACAATGCATAGGATGCTTTGTGTGTGTGTGTATATATCTGTGTGTGTGTGTGTGAGTGAGACTTACCGATCAAGAGCTATACGTACGCAGGTGTGTGGTTTAAGAACAAACTGAAGAAGAAGCCATGGGCTATAGGGGGGCTTTACTTCTTTGTCTGACTATGTTCCTTCTGGTCACAGCAATGGCGTCGACGGACCCTCAAAGAAGAGCTTTAAAATCGTATCTTCTCAGTGCTTGTAAGTATTTCTATTGATTTAGTTCTTTGTTAAGTTCTTTGTGATCTTTTGTTAAGTTAACATATAAAATAGTTCAAATCCTTTTCGCTTCCATTTTAGAAATTGTTTTTCTTCTTAATGATTAGTCTTGCAATATTTGAGCATACAAATTTAATTGGAATTTTTAAGTCTTGTATAATTTAATTTAAAAGGTTGTATATGTGAAGGAAATACTTAATTATACAAGTCGAACTGTAGAGAAGCATAATATTCAAGATATTAGACTTATATGATTTTCATAATTTAATTATTCATAAGAAATATATACTTTAATTCATAATTGACTCTCGAAGATAATAATTAATTGTCACATTTGTTTCTTCAGTTTTGAAAATCAAGAAAACCATAAAAGTTGTTTTAATTTTTTTTCATATATGAGTTACTGTCTATAATAATTTTTTAATAAGAACTATAAATATTTGAATATAATATTATATTACATATTTAATTAACTAATATTGATTAGAACTATGAATAATTTGATTTTACTTAATAATTTGATTTAATTTTTGTATTTAAATTAATAAATATAATTAAATTAAAAATATCTTCAAAATATATAAATTTCAAATAAAATTTGATTTAATAATTAAATAAATATTAATTTATAAATATAAATAAAATAAAATATTCATATTAATCCTCAAAAGATTAAACTTTATATATAAATCATTTTATTTCTCTGTTGATTTTCTATGTGAGATTAATAATCATTCCTATTACTCAACCAATATTATAGTTTGATTATAGGTAAATATCCTATTTTATATTTTATTTAAGAAAAATATTAATTTGAACCACTTTCTAAATCAGAAATTTTGTTTAAATATCAGAAAAATATTAATTTGAAGCACGTGAAATTTTGCAGACGAGAAAGGAAGGAAGCTGTTGGGTTCTCCTTATCCATGGGACGATCCATGGGCATGCAACTATCCTTATTTTTGCAGGCGTAGTCCTGGGCATCGTTAACACTTATCTCATATTCGCTCTTCTTTTAATATCGAACCAGCTGCTAATATGAATAACAAAGAGGAGATGGAGAAATAGGGTTTATTCCTTCTGCTCCTTCTAATTACTTCAATGTATGGTCGAGTGCCCTTATATTGTAGTATACTATGTAGTAGTTCCATCGAAACACTTGAGCTTGTATTGGAATAAGTTTCTACTGCTGGTGATATTATTGAAAGCAATTCAGAGAACATCTGTTGTATCCGGTCTTGTTTTGTTTTGTTTTATTTTTATTTTTATTTTTTTGGTTTCTCCCGTGGTGTTTTGGGAGGGTCCTAATTATAGAAAGACACATTTAAATCATTTACATCTAGATTAATCCCCGCTTGAGCCTGGTAGGTCCCTTGTGGGAGGCAAAATTCTGGCTCCAAGTTTTAAACGACTGCATACATGAGGGAGGTTCGAACCTACGACTTCACTTAAGCCAGGAGAGTCTCTTACCTTGCGTCTTGGAATTTTTTTTTTTTATTTTTAATATATCGCTAAGGGTAAAAGAAATAAACTTTACATATGAATTAAAAAGTATTAGAAAAATCTTTGATATTTGAAATTTTCGAAAAAAAAAATTAGACTTTAATTTTTCAAAAAAATCTCTGCTCTTAGACTTCGGTTAAAAATAATTACACAATATGAATCTTAAGCTTAGATTAATCAACATGAAGATTTAATTTAGTGATTAAACTCAAATCAAGCTAATGATTTATTATAATTATCCTAAATTATTAATTTAAATCAAATTTATTTAGTTCAGATTGAGTTTAAAACTGAACTAAATTACCGTATTAATGATATTTGATTAATTCACGTGATATTCATAATCATTACTTTTAATTAAAATCTAAGAAAAGAGTTTTTTGCAAAATAAAATTTTAAAATATTTTCCAAAATTTTAAAAGTTATGAAATTTTTTAAACTACAAGATAAGTCTATTTTTTTGGTGCAAACTAAATAAATTAACAGGTGTATATAATGATTCTTAAATTAAACGTTCCAATTAAATTACTTGATGAGCCAACTGAGTCATAGTTAATTGACATCTTTTGCCTCTTAATTACAAGTTGATTGATCCACCTTCATCTAACAAGTATCAACTCGGGCCAGAAAGTTAGTGGCGTATGATGATCCACCTACTTGAAGTTAACAACTGAACCACTTAATTAACAGGCAGACCAAGTCTTGCACGTATATTATCAGAAAGAGCAGTAAACTCTGGTAGGCCAGGTTTGTGTATAAATATAACAAGCAACAGCTCCGTAGACATCGAGCTTTCGAACAAGAAACATGGCTTCTAATAGGGTTTTACGACTCTTGGGAGCACTCATCTTAACCCTCACGCTCCTTCTCGTCTCTGCAATGGCGTCCAGGGATCTTCACAGTGCTTGTAAGTATGTGTATCGATTTAGTTCTTTGATTAGTTTGAAAAAATAAAGAAAATTTTCTAAAATTAATTAAGTTACTGAATTAGTCTATGTCTCTTACTCAAACAAAGTACATGTAACATTAGTTTTATCCTTGCAGACCAGAAAGGTAGAAAGTTGCGTGATCATGATGTGCCGTGGCCATGCAGCTATCCTTATTTTTGCCGCCGTTCTCCAGGCAACGGTTAAACACGTATCGTATGCTGATCTTCAAATATGGAACCACCTACTACTATGAATAATAAAGGAGAATGAGAAAGAGCGGCACTTAAGCAAATAAGAGAACATACGCTTTGGTTCTGCCGGATTCTGGCTGAACTGGTTATTGTCATTCTGATCCATGTCTCTGATGTCTGTCGAAGCGGTCTTGGTGAAAAAGTCTCCTGCAAAACAAAGGGAAGGCACGTCGGGGTGAAATCCCGATTTGCCCCTCCGACGCTCAAGTAAGTCTTTGGTGGAGGTGAGGTTAATACAGATCAGAGAAAACAACTAGGTTATGATCTTGTACCTTGGTTATGAGAGAATAATACCTTATATACGTTTTCTTGCTAGGTTTTGGGTCTTTACGTTTCTTACGTACGTGCATGGGAGATTTTCCTATGCTAATGGGTCAGATAGATATATAGATTAGACCAGATTAAGCCATGGTTGTGAGATTGATCGATCGGCCGTAATATTGGACTTGGGCTCAATATTGCCGACCAACCATAAGCCTCCCTACCCTCGAGTCGGCGAAAAGAAGGGTCGAAGGAGTGCGTTGTTGTAGTTCGTCGTTGCCGCTTCAGAATACATGTGAAGCGGGGCGGCTTGCGATGTGGCCGATCGGTCGAGCATTGGCTTTATAGCTCGGTATAGGACATTTCGTAATTTCAATGGTTGGTGCCACTGCTGGTATAATCTTCAGTATTAGCCGACTCGTTGTCTCGAATCGGTCGTTTTGGGATTGATTGGTTGAGGTCCCTCTCGATCGGTTTCACCGTTTATTAACGTGACAACCGGCTATATAGCATGTCGGCGGTCATCATTGGCGACGCTTGGACTGCGTGAAATACTTATTCATCGGCGGTTCGTGATCTCGGCCGTGTCGAATCCAAACGTATCGTCCTTTAACTTCTTATACGTCTCTTTGACGTCGTCCCTTCAACTGTCGCGCCTTCCAAATTTTGAATAACCCGAACTCCTACGGCTTAGATCATGCCGTGTCCGAAAGCACATTCGGATTTTCTCCAGCGTCGTGGTCCGATTGGGTCACTTTGGGCGCTCCTTCTCCGTCCTTCTATAAATACCCATGCTCGACGAGTTGTGAGTTTACGCCTTTTGCTTCGTTTTCTTGCCTACATTTTGCCTTCGCTTTGTTCCTTGTTCGCGATTGCGAAACTTCCTTATACTCCACCGTCCGATTTTCCCGTATCCATTTCCGATTAAGTACGTCCTTTTCTTCATCCCTCTTCTTTTCATGTCAACTGTAGTTCGGGAGTATGGTGAGATGGCGGAGGAGATGGCGATGAGAGAGGAAAAGACGGTTTGGTTGTGGAGGTACCGCCAAGACCGCATCGTCGATGACCTATGGGGAGTTGAGCAGGTTGGCCATTAAATTTAACATCCTTCGTCGTGGAGGCCCCGATTGGCCTTGAAAATGAGCGGATTCACAAAGAACTTCGGTGGAGTACGTCGCCTCTCGCAGCTTTTTTACGATTGGCGGCATGAGACTTCCATACGCCCGGTCATTGATTTAGGTGTGCTCTATGTTTGGGATGTTACAGTCGACACCTCGAAATAGTTGGAGGTTTATAAATGGATTAGCATTCTTGTCTACCAGTTCGACCATCCGGCCTCTGTCGGCGTCTGCGTCACTTCCTCGGGATGAGCCATAGTCCAGCTCTGGGGGGAATCCCATTTTGCAATATAGAGGCGCTGGTATCGTCCCGCCCGGACGCCTCAAAGATCTCTTCTTGGCGAACCAAGTACTTTTTCAGTAAAGCCCCAGTGTTCCTCGGAGTGTCGACTGTGGAGGTATCCTCTGGCCGAGAAGTGGAATGACGCGTCGACCACGTCCCTCGGTAGAGATGAGTTGGAGGTGATTGGTGAATCAAGGAGCTCGGCGGACACGACTTCGCTCGTCTCATTCGAGGATACCCACAGGGGCTTCGCTACTTCTTTCCTCGCCGATCCCCCACCTCAGACTGGGGCTAAAGGAGGAAACCGCCTTGGCGGTTGACTCCTGTGATGGACTTAATTGTTGGACTTTGGTGAGCTAGTTTTATTTTCTAACTCGATTTTTCGTTGTGCGGCTATGGTGAGGATGGGAGGTGCCCCACCGAGCTTCTACGTCGAGGAAGGAGGCTTCCGGAAGGTGAGCGAGGTGCTGATTCGTCCATGGGTTGGTCTCCTTGGTAGTGTCGTGGATGTTTCCCTGTGGAGGACCTTCTGTTGCGTCCGAGCCATTGCCGATTAGACGGATGATGCAGACGAGCAAATTCAGCGGAGGAGGAGGAGGAGGAGGACGCGGGTCCTCCTCTTAAGAGGAAGAAGTTGGTGCGGTTGGGTGACCTATCTTCCTGCCCGGCAGGTGAGGCCGGGGCATGTAAGCAGAAGAGAGGAAAGGGGAAAGCAAAAATCTCGAAGACTGGGCAGTGGGAGCTTGCCCTGAAATTGTCCGAGGATGCCACGCTTGGGGATCTCGAGGTGGCCCGCTATCTTGCCGAGAGGGTCACTCCCCCCGTGGAGGAGCAAACATGGAAAGAAGGGTAGCGTGGAGTGGGATCTCGACTTGTTCGTGTTGGCATGCGGCCGCGACGATGTCCTTCTTGCAGTCAGAATGGCCGGAGATTCTGGACCGGAAGTCCAGATCTCCATGTTCAAATGAAGGATTTGAAGGGCGAGCTGTCTGCATTGTAAAGGAGGAAGGATCTCCTCCAGGCAAAGAATACGCCCTGGAAGAGGAAAAGAAGGTCTTGTTGACCGGTTGACCGTGGTAGAGGGGAGAGAGACGAGAAGAAAGGGAGGGAGGTGGAGAGGATGGAGAGGAGGTAGAGGTCGAAGGGTGGAGGAAGACGGTGAGAGTGGAGCGGGAGCTTAATAGGCGACTCACTTTGGATTGCTGCTCAAGGCGGTAGTAGGGACAAAGCCGAAAACCTTGGAGGAGGTGCGGCGATCAATGCGGAGCAACGGGTTGAAGCTATCAGCGGTGGAAAAGGAGGTTCTTGACGAGGAGAGTTTGGAGCTCGCTGCGATATAGCCCTCAGCGGTCTTGAAGAAGGGTCCTGAGCTCTATGCTCTGAGGGTCGATGTGCCCTCGTTCAAGATTATGCCGAGCCCTTATTCCTGCGGCTCTCGGACTCTCTTTGGAGGAGATGGAGAAAAGAGTTGAGGGGGAGCCGAGAGACGTTCCGGACGAGCAACTAGATCTCAGCTCTGAGGGGGAGGAGGTCCCTTATGAAGATGTTCCTTCAGTTGCTCCCCCGGTTCCTGCTCCTATTGATTTGCTCTCTGAAGATCTTTCTAATGAAGATACTCCGCTGATTGCTCCCACGGGTCCTGCCTCCGGTTCGGCTTCTCCTCCCGTTTCTCAAGGTTCCCCGGGGTATTCTCCCCCACAATTGTAAAGCTCACCTGGTCGGGCTTGTGACCAGGGCCGATTTTCTTCAATGTGATCTTTGCTTCTTTTTAACTTGTCTTTTTTAGTATTCTTGCTTTTTATACTTGGAGAATTTCGATGAAGTTACTCGTAGCCGACCGGCTTCGAGCAAGTTAGGTCATGTCGACCGATCGACCGCAGTCGATCGTCGTCTCAGGAGTTGTCTTGGCGATCTAGCCAAGCGATAAGTGAGGGCGATTGATGGTTCCAGAAGTCTCGTTTTGGGCGACCCGACCGACAGTAGTCGATCTGTGGAGACTGCCGAGCGAGGTCCCAGGGATCTTGTCCTGGCGACCTGTCGAATGAGGTCGATCTATGGATATACCGAGCCAAAGTGATGGCGTCCCAGGGATCGTCCTGGCGACCGGTCGACTGAGGTCGACCTATGGAGTTACCGAGCCATAGTGATGGCGTCCCAGGGATCTCGTCCTGGCGACCGATCGACTGAGGTCGATCTAAGGAGATACCGAGCCATAGTGATGGCGTCCCAGGGATCTCGTCCTGGCGACCGATCGACTGAGGTCGATCTAAGGAGATCTTGAGCCATAGTGATGGCGTCCTGGATCTCGTCTGGCGACGGCCGATCGAGGTCGACCTATGGAGTTCTGAGCCATAGTGATGGCGTCCTGGATCTCCTCTGGCGACCGATCGATGAGGTCGATCTAAGAGATCTGAAACCATAGTGATGGCGTCCTGGATCTCGTCTGGCGGCCGTCGATCGAGGTCGATCTAAGAGATACCGAGCCATAGTGATGGCGTCCCAGTGATCTCGTCTGGCGGCCGGCCGATCGAGGTCGACCTATGGAGTTACCGAGCCATAGTGATGGCGTCGAGGATCTCGTCTGGCGACCGATCGACCGAGGTCGATCTAAGGAGATACCGAGCCATAGTGATGGCGTCCTGGATCTCGTTCGGCGACCGGCCGACCGAGGTCGACTATGGAGTTACCGAAGCCATAGTGATGGCGTCGAGGATCTCGTCTGGCGACCGATCGATCGAGGTCGATCTAAGGAGATCTTGAGCCATAGTGATGGCGTCCTGTGATCTCGTCTGGCGACCGATCGGCAATGGCCGATCTATGGAGATTTGCCGAAGGTGGTTAATTGGATTTTCTACTTTTTGCCAAATGTAATGTAACTTTGTTATTGCCAAGAAATCTGAAAATCCCTTTATTGATGATAACGAGGGTGTGGGCGTTAAAAAACCTGCCGGCAAGGACGGAAAAAGGTACCCACATGTATACAAAATGATAACAAAGAAAGATTAACTAGCATGAATACTTATCTATTGGTAGAAGCTTTCAAGTTACGTGAATTCCATGGCCTTGGTAGAATTTTCCCTTTCTCATCGCTAAGGATGTAAGAACCATGCCCGACTTGCTTAATCACTCGACAGGTCCTTCCCACGTCTGTCCGAGCTTTCCGGGATGCTTTCGGCCGCCTCGGCTTTTAAGTGGGGCGTATCCTCCGACCTTTACACTTATCGGCTTGACCTTCTTCATTGTAGAACTTAGTCGTCTTTTGCACGATGGCTTCGAAGCGGCGCTGCCCTTTCTCTCGTCTCGCTAAGGAGAACGAGCTCGCTTTCTGCGGGCCTCGCTCATTTGCTCTTCCTCGTAACTCGACACCTCTCGATTAAGCAATGCCGCTCAACCGGGACCAAAGCTTCGCTCAAGGTCATCCGAAATGGCGTTTACCGTGGCTCAGTTCGATGTGGTTCTATCGCCCACAATACTTCATCTACTTCCTCTACCCAAGTCTTTCTCCGCTCTAGCGCTTCGAGGCGTTCATTATCTTTTGTTGGTGTTTCTGCGAGACCGTTACTTTGGGGATGGGCGACAGTTAACCGTAGCTCGATCTTTAGTGATTGCGAAATCTCTAAATTTGTCATTGTCGAATCGCCGCCATTATCTCGTGATCAACACCATAGGCATTCCAAAACGGCACAAGATGTTCTTCTTTATGAAGCTTTCCATTTTCCCTCGGTTATTGTGGCGATGATTCCGCTTCTACCCACTTGGTGAAATATTCCACCGCCACTATCAAGAATTTCTTTTGTCGGGACCGAGGGGAAAGGCCCGATATATCCATTCCCCATCGAGCGAAAGGGATAGGATGACTTACGATCATCATTCGTTCGGTGGTTGGTGAGGCAGTCTTTGTTTCTCTGGCAGCTTCGACCGGCCGACCTTTTTCTCGACAATCTCTTCTCATCGTTGGCGATGGTACCTGTCGATCAACCGTGAGCTAACCTCCCGCCCCTATGTGATTTCCGCGACATCCTTCATGGACTTGACCATTGCACGCCGGCTTCTTCCTCATTCAGCATCAAGTAGCGGCGGTCGTAGGACCGCTTATACTGAACATCATTGACGATCGTATATTGGCCGCCTTCCTCCTTAACTTCACGGACTCGGCGGGTCTTCCGTTGCTTTCCTTCTAAAGGTATTGCATGATCGGTTCCGTCCAGCCGGTCGATCGATCAAGATTTATGTTAAGAACTTCATCGACTTTACGGATGCTAGGGCCGCCCTGATCGTTCGACGAGAATATTGTTTACGACATCACGATCGGAAGCTATTTTGGAAGCGCGTCCGCCTAGCATTCTCGAGCTCGCTCTACTCTGCTGATCGAATATTGTCCGGTTGCTCAATTCTTGCTTTACCATTTCGAGATACTTGATCATGTTATTTCCTGGCCTCATACTCCCGGTGACTTGGCCGACCACCACTGGCTATCACTATATATCTTCAAATGCCGACTTCCATCTCCACAGCTAGTTGGGTAGGCTATCAAAGCCTCGTACTCGCTTCATTATTGGGGCCTTGAATTCCAAAATAGAAGGCGTACTCCACTTTCTCATCCGTATCTGGGCTAATTAGCACTACTCGCTCCGCATCCCTCGGCATTGGATGACCCGTCGACGAACAAATTCGGTGAGGGAACTGCTCGTCCTTCGAGCTCGGTTGGCTCATCTCTCTCAATGAAATCGCCAACACTTGTGCTTTGATGGTCGTATGGGGCTTGTATTGAATATCGAACTCTCTAGTTCTACCGCCCACTTTATCACCCGACCGAGGTTTTGGACTTTTGAGCCTTTGCTGAGGGTTGATCGGTCCATACCTCAACGGTATGACTTTGGAAGTAAGGTCTCGACTTTACGTGCCATTATCAAAGAGAGTGTTAGCTTCTCTATGGGCGCCAGATCGCGTTCGTGGCGGCCAACACTTTCTTGGCGTAGTAGGCGGGTGTTGCTCGCCTCCTTCGGATCGAATAAGTACTGCATGTTGATCGACCCTTCCGTGACGACCAAATATAGAATCGGGGTTTCCCCTCGGTAGCTTTGCGAGCAGGCGGTCTAGACAAATATTGTTTCAAGTGTTGGAAAGCTTTTCACACTCATCCGGCCATTGGGCTGGGTTACATTTGCTTTCCTCAGGACCTTGAAAATGGGAGGCACTTGTCTCCCAATCTAGAAATAAATCGCTTTCAAATGAAACTACCCGATCGGTCAAAATCGCACGTCTTTCAAGCATTGTGGCGAGGACATCGTATGATGGCTTCAATCTTCTCGGATTGGCTTCGATCCCATTGAGTGATCATAAACCCGAAATTTTCGGATGCTACCCGAAGACGCATTTTCCGGTTTAGCTTCATTTGGAACTTATTTAAAGTCCTAAAGACTTCTTTGAGATCTCGCATATGTTCATGCGCCGTCTTACTCTTTACCACCATATCATCCACATAAGCTTCCACCGTCCGGCCTATCTGTTGTTTAAAGACTTCTGTGACGAGCCGTTGATAGGTCGCCCCGGCGTTTTTCAGACCGAAAGGCATTACTTGGTAGCAAAAAGTGCCTTGGTCGGTTATGAAGGCGGTCTTTTCTTCGTCTTCCAGGCTCATTTGGATCGATGATAGCGAGAAGGCATCCAGAAGTCGAGCACCGTGCCTCAAGTGGAGTCCACCAACTGATCGATCTTAGGCAGCGGGAAGCTGTCCTTTGGACACGCTTTGTTCAGGTCGGTGAAGTCTATACACATTCTCCATTTCCCGTTCTTCTTTTTTACCAACACCACGTTGGCGAGCCACTCCGGGTATTTGACTTCTCGGATGAATCCGGCCTCTAGCAGTTTCGCTACTTCCTTCTTGATCACCCCCGTCGTTCTTTCTTTGTGGCATTGCTTCTTTTATCGATCGGCATAGTCATGCGAATGCTGAGGGAGTGAGATGTGACCGATCGAGAGATTCCTGCATGTCGCTTGGTACCAAAAGCGAAGACCGATTTATTCTCCGCCAGACGGTCCGTGATTTCTTTAACCAGTCTCCTGCGGCCGAGCCTAGGTTTGTAAATTTAGAGAGGTCGGCTTCATCCGGACGACTCTTTGCGTTTCTTCCACGGATTTATCCTTTCCACCTTTTAAATCGGCTCTCACATCAAGAGAGCTCGTAAATACTACCGTACCATCTAATGTCTTCGTCTCCGCTTAAATAGCATTCTCTAGCAATTTTACATTGGCCCTAACAACTCAGACTCGTGAGGTGTCGAAATTTCATGACACAGTAGTAAGTGGACGACCGATCTAAGGGCATTTTGTAGCCCGGCCGATTATCGCGTTATGCGCCCATGGAATTTAACGACTAAGAACTCAACGTTCCTTTCTACTTGACATGGCTTCGCCCAACTTCACTTTCAAATTTACCCGGCGAGCGGGTGGTGACGCCCGGTCACTCCTTGATGGGGCCGTCCGTAGGTAGTAAGCGCTCTTGGGCACCTTCATCCTTGAAAGCCTCGTAATATAGCGGGTCGACCGAGCTGCCCGTGTCTATCATCACCGTTTCACCTCGTAATCGTCCATATTAAGGTTTCTGACGAGGCGTCATCATCGGGCAATTTACTCCATTTAGGTCTGACTCGTCGAAAGAAATCATTCCGTCGTTCTCTTTCGGCTTCTTGATGGGCACGTCTTCGCCGACCTGTTTGGCGTATCTTTTCCTGCCTTTAGTGGTGGATCCCCCCGCCGCATTTCCACGAATATTGTGTTTATGACCCCACTGGTCGGTCATCTGTTGTTCGGCATTTTCGCTGCGTTTCTTTCCTTGACCGCCCTCTTCCTTCTTGTTGGTTATTGGCATTAGTGTTCGCCTCCCCGTCATTCTGTCATTTCGCCTCCGGGGTGGTCGCCTATTGTTTGGCCGACACATTCTCTGTTGATTGTCCTGTCGGCATTTTGCCCTTGTTTCACAAATCGGCCTAATCTTCCCTTACAGTATGAGCAATTCAATCTCTTTCTTCAATTGCCAGCAATCTTAGTGTCATGTCCGACTTCTTTGTGGAAACGGCAATACACACTAGTGTTTACTGTCCTGTAGGGGTTTTCATTTTAGGGCTCTCGGATAGTTTCCCCTCCGCTATCATAGCCGTCAAGACTTCCGCGTGTCGTTTGTTAAGCGGGGTAAAGTCTTGTTGATTCAATACTGCCGCTCGGCTTTCTCGGTCATTGGTCTCTTTGTCTTTTGTGAGGCTCATCAGGCCTACCACTCGACCGCGATCGTCTGCTTTCGGCGTTTGTGTTTTTAACACCTCCTCGAAATGAATGTACTTATCTGCTTTCGACATCGATCTCTGAATAGATCGGGCTGATCGAGGGCTAGCGACTTTTGAACTCCTCGTCTCGTATTGCTCATGAGGGCGGCCAGGCATAGACGGCGGTGTGAGGTCGGGTACCTCGACCGCTTCATTATTAAACCGAGTGATGAACTCCGCAAACTCTCATTCCTTCCTTGGGTGAGTTGCATCACCTCAAAGCCGTCTTCGTGGTCGCTTCTTCGGTGGCGAATTGGTTCGGGAAGAAGCGATCTGAAATCTTGAAGCATGTTATCTGACTGAGGGGTAATTTGTTGAACCATCGCCGAGCTCCCTCTTGGAAAGCATGTCTGAAAGCCTTGCATTGGATAGCGTCCGGACGCAATGTAGGCTCATCATGGATTGGAAGTCTGCATGTAGTCGAGGGTCGGTCTTCCCATTATACTTCTCGGGTGTTGGTATTTTTGTGCGGCGCCGAGACTATCCAAGATCTCCGGTAAAGGAGAAGCAGATTGCGCTAACGGGCGGTCTGTTCGGTAACTTCATAGCGCGTGAGACCGATCATCCGCGGTTTTTCTAGGGCTTCAAATAGCGATGATCGTTTATCACGCTAGTTTGTCGAGGCGGTTGGCCGTCTTGTGGCGGTCTCTGGGGTGGTTCTTGTTGCCGAGGCGCAAGATTTGTCGGATCAACAAATCCGGCCTCCTCTATCTCGCTTCGAGTCAAAGTGGTGTGCAATTTGGAGGAGATGCTGCTTACGATCGGTCTTTGAGGATTTGTATGTGTGTCGAACGCGACATTATCCTCCGCAGCGCGCTCTGTTCCTCTTGCTCAAAAGTCGAGGCTGCTGCCGATCATTCGGATGTGAGGATTCCGTCGTGAGACATGCGGTGCGAAGCGGTATAATGGTGGCATTTGCAAACCTAAGCGCCAGCATCGCCAGAGTCGTGGCAATGACACGTCGAGATTCGTTGCCGCCGCATGGCTGATTTAGTGGTTACGGGCGTGGTTCCGGACGTCGTGCCCCACGGTGGGCGCGAAATGGTTCTGCGGATTACGGCTGGCGGGTTATTACCATTCGATCCATGTCTCGATGTACGTCGAAGCGGTCTTGGTGAAAAGTCTCCTGCAAAACAAAGGGAAGGCACGTCGGGGTGAAATCGATTTGCCCTCAACGCTCAAGTAAGTCTTTGGTGGAGGTGAGGTTAATCTGAATCGGAAAACAACTAGGTTATGATCTTGTACCTTGGTTATGAGAGAATAATACCTTATATCGTTTTCTGCTAGGTTTTGGGTCTTTCGTTTCTTACGTGCGTGCGTGGGAGATTTTCCTATGCTAATAACGGGTGGATATATAGATTAGACCCAGATTAAGCCATGGTTGTGAGATTGATCGATCGGCCGTAATATTGGACTTGGGCCCAATATTGCCGACCAACCACGCTTTGTGTTCTAATATGTTTTGTTATTTTAATGTTTTAAAAGCAGAATCATAGAATTAAAATAGTAAGATAAAAGATTTAAAGTTTAAAGTTAATAGATTTTAATTAGTTTATTTTAGCTTATAAATAATTAGTTTATAAAAATCAACTGATTAATTAATAAACGATTAATTTTTAACAACAAAGGTTATTAAAGTAAATTGAATCGAAAAGTTAAAATCGAACATAAAAATAGGCTAATTCTAAGTTTTTACGATTAAGTTGATCAAATCAATTCAATTTTTAATCGTAGGTTCTTTTTGGTTTTAAGTATATAATTCTATATCTATCAAAAGTAAAAATTAAGAAAAATTCACATATAAAAATTGAAATCATAGTCCAATCTCTTAAAGTTTAGTATTAGAGATATGATGGCAATATTACGAAAAAGTAAATCTAGTGAATATTTGAAGCTAAAACTATTTACTCCATCTTTCTTCACTTGAATTATATGTGGCTTTCTAAATATCGTGTATAAGAAATAGTCTTTCTATTAATTAGAAATTATTACCTAATATTGAATATTTTTAAATTTCAAGTATTGATAAAATTTTCTTGAATTATTATTCATGTTAATTTTAGTTATTTCGTGCTTGTAATACAACCTAAAAGGCAAATTCTTCTTTTCTTTACTATTAGACAAAAGTTCTCAAATTGTTAAAATTTATAATATTAGACTCAAGTAAATTGAGCACGTACAAGTTCAAATAAGGTTTCATCTTAAAACTAATTACCTTATTTGGACTTGTATATATTTAATTTATTTTAGCCTAATTTTATAAAACTTAACATGATATTAGAGCAGGTTGTTCTTGGATTAGTCGACACAATAGACTGTGTCACATGTTAGGTCTTAAATTAACACACATAAAAGAAGGAACACTATCAACTTTAAAAGAATTGACTTAATAATTAAATTAATTTTTATATGTTAATTTTTAAATTAAGTTTACTAATTATAAGAAGATATCATTCTCTTTGATTCTTAAGTATGATAAAGGCAAGCTCTAAGTCATCAAAATATATAAATCAATTGGGATGTGTCCAAATTGTCAGATATCACCCTATTATTTTACAAAATGAATAAAAAGTGGACAAAAAGTGTGAATTAGGTTTAATAAGGTTTTAAAAGTGGAAAAAATAACCTTATTAATTAATACTAGTTTAATAAGGTTAGAGTAAAATTGATCTTTGGTTTGAATTGGGTCGTCTTTGGGCCAAGACTCATCATAACGACCCGTGAGTCGATCGGTTCGTTCTTCAAATATCAGTCCTGTACCTATGCCAAGCCCAGATCCAATCCACGATCTCCTTGGCCCATCCGCATGTAAGAATCTCCCATGCACACGTAAAGACCTAAACCTAGCTATTGCTTCATATATAAGGTATAATTCTGCCATAACGAAGGTACGCACGATCATAACCCTAGTTTTCTCTGCTTACAACGATCCCACCTTCACCAAAAGACTGACTTGAGCGTCGGAGGAGCTTATCGGAAAACAACCCCCGACGTGCCTTCTTTGTTTTGCAGGAAACTTCAAGTCGCAGCTCTTGTAAGAACCAGCCAACTCCATGGACCCAAACGGCAACGTTCAGTTCAGCCAGAATCTGGCAGAACCAATTGGCGCCCACCATGGGGCCCGACATCAGGACACCACGTCCAAAAATACACAGATTAGTTAGGCGGCGGCAGCTAACCCTGATGTAGCCGCTGTCGCGGCTCTGGCATTACAAAGGATAGGTTTACAGCTACCTGCAACCCTGCCGCTTACACATCATCTTTCCCGCACAGAATCTTCAGACCCGAATGATCAACCGCAACCTCAAGACTTAGAACAAGAAGAACAGAGTATAGCTTTGGAGGATAACACTGCACTCAATACGCACCCGAATCTCCAACACCAATCAGTTGCAGATCCTCTTCCGCCAATACACGCCTCCCTTACTCGAAAGTAGATTGAGGAAGCGGCTGATCTATTGATTCGCCAGATTTTACAATCTCGGTAAGACAATGAAAGACGTCT
Organism: Erythroxylum novogranatense; assembly: GCA_029891385.1. Lineage (NCBI taxonomy): Eukaryota > Viridiplantae > Streptophyta > Magnoliopsida > Malpighiales > Erythroxylaceae > Erythroxylum > Erythroxylum novogranatense. Next base: position 89,069,228 of record CM057233.1, on the reverse strand, counting down.
GCATGATGATCTGCGTCTGACGATCAAGATGACGACCGATCGCCACCCTACCGAAGCCCTAGAAAAAATCGTGGACGATCGGATTAATGCGGCAATGAGCTTCCGCCCAGATTGCCCGACAGCTCAGTATAACTCTCCCTTTACTCCGGCAATCTTGGATAGTCTCCCGGCGCCCGACACTAAAATACCGACGCCTGAAAAGTATACTGGAAAGACCGACCCCCTGGATTACCTACAACACTTCCAGTCGATGATGAATCTGCACTGCGTTCCAGACGCTATTCAGTGCAAGGCTTTCTGTACAGTCTTCCAAGAGGGAGCTCGACGATGGTTTAATAGCTTGCCCCGAGTATATCACGTGTTTGAAGATTGAGTTATTATTCTGAACCAAGTTAAGCCCCATGTAAAACGAAACGGCCTTGGAAGTGATGCAGTTGACACAAGGGAGAAACGAGAGCCTACGGGAATTCATCACTCGGTTCAATAATGAAGCGGTCGAGGTCCCCGACCTCACTTGCTCGTCAATGTTAGCAGCGCTTATGAACAACACTAGGGATGAAGAGTTCAAAAAGTCGTTAGCCCTCGATCAACCACGATCCGTTCAGGAAATAAGAAACATGGCGGATAGGTACATTCAACTTGAAGAAGTGTTGAAAAATACGAGGCGTCGGACGGATGATCGCTCGCCAAATGACAGAGTGAGTGGTCCGCACAAGCGACAAAAAGGCCAGTCGAGCTGGAGAAAGCCAACCGATCGACAGGGATATCGACAGGAGTTCACCCCGCTCAACAGACGATATGTAGAAGTACTCGCGGCCATGAGAGCAGACGGGGAAACTATCTGAGAACCCGAAAAGATGAAGACTCCCTCCAAGGATAGAAACCCCGATTTATACTGTCATTTCTACAAAGACATCGGTCATGACACGGAACATTGCCGACAGTTGAAAAGAGAGATCGAATCCCTCATCCAAAGGGAAAGGTTGAGCCGATTTGTGAAGCACGAGCAAAATACCGACTGAGATAACGAGCATAAGCCCGGTCGGCATGACAACAAACGGCAGTATGGAAGGCAAAATTATAGAAGCGGTGGAGAGCAGCAGAGCGCCGACACAAATGATCGACGCGAAATGAAAGGTCGATCCAGAGCGCGAGCCGACAGAGATGTTGGGCAACGAGATGACCGACCGGTAAGGATCATTAATATGATATTTGGTGGAAACGCAGCAGGGGGATCCACTGCTAAAGGAAGAAAGAGATATGTCAAACAGGTCGACAAAGACTCGTCAATCAAAAGAAAGAGAGAGAACGACGGGATGATATCGTTCGACGGGTCCGACCTTGATGGTGTAAGTTATCCTCATGACGACGCGTTTGTCATAAATCTGAACATGGACGGCAACGAGGTGAAGCGGGTAATGATTGATACGGGCAGCTCGGTCGACCTGTTGTATTATGATGCCTTCAAGCAGATGGAGGTACCTGAAGATCGGCTACTGCCTATAGATGGACTTATCAAAGGGGTAACTGGAGCCTCAGCCTACCCGTTCGCCCGAGTCTACTTAAAAGTGAAATTAGGACAAAGGCCGTGTCAAATAGAAAGGAACGTTGAATTCCTAGTTGTGAAGTTCCAAGGGGCATACAATGCAATAATCGAACGAGCTACCCAGAACGCCCTCAGAGCGGTCGTCTCCACTTATTACCAAGCGATGAAATTTCCAACGCCCCGAGGAGTTGGTGTTGTTAGAGGTCAACAAAGAATCGCTAGAGAATGCTATTTGGCAGAGACAAAAACATTAGACGGGGCGGTGGTATTGACGAGCTCTCTTGACGTGAGAGCAGATGAAGAAACAGAAAGATTGAATCCCGTCGAAGAAACGCAGCGGGTCGTATTGGATGAAGCAGGTGGCTCCAAAATCACGAATCTAGGTTCTGAGCTTCAAAAGGACCTAGTTAAAGAAATCACAGACTGCTTGGTGGAGAACAGATCGGTCTTCGCTTGGGTACCGAGCGATATGCCTGAAATTTCTCAATCGGTCGCTTCGCATTCCCTTGGTATTCGACAAGATTATAAGCCAATTAGGCAAAAGAAGCGATGGCACTACAAGGAGCGATAGGAGGTGATCGAGAAAGAAATAGAGAAACTGCTCAGAGCCGAGTTCAACCGAGAAGTCAAGTACCCCGAATGGCTCGCCAACGTGGTGTTGTTAAGGAAGAACAGCGGGAAGTGGAGAATGTGCATCGATTTCACTGACCTGAACAAGGCATGTCCAAAGGACAGTTTCTCCCTGCCCAAGATCAACCAGTTAGTAGACTCCACCTCTGGATATGAGCTTCTCAGCTTCTTGGATGCTTTCTCGGGCTACCATCAAATTCAGATGAGCCTTGAAGACGAAGAGAAGACTGCCTTCATAACCGACAAGGGCACATATTGTTACCAAGTAATGTCGTTCGGCTTGAAAAATGCGGGGGTCACTTATCAGCGGCTCGTCATGGAAGTCTTCAAAAAACAGATCGGTCGGTCTGTCAAAGCTTACGTAGATGATATGGTAGTTAAAAGTAAGACGGCTGCCGAGCACGTGGGAGATCTAAAAGAAGTCTTCCAGACCCTTAACAGATTTCAGATGAAGTTGAACCCGGAAAAATGCGTCTTTAGTGTGCATCAGGAAAATTCCTGGGGTTCATGATTACTCAACGGGGAATTGAGGCTAATCCAGAGAAGATCGAAGCCATCATCCAAACGCCCTCGCCGCAATGCTTGAAAGAAGTACAAATATTGACCGATCGAATAGTCTCTCTAAGCAGGTTCGTTTCTAGATTGGGAGACAAGTGCCTCCCATTTTTTAAAATTTTGAGGAAAGCAAATGTGACCCAGTTCTAATGGTCGGATGAATGCGAGAAAGCTTTTCAACACTTAAAGCAATACTTGTCTAGCTCGCCTATCCCGCAAAGCCCGTTGAGGGAGAATCGATTTTATATTTGGCGATTCTGGAAGGGTCAATCAATATGATACTTGTTCGATCGGAGGGAAATGAGCAGCACCCGATCTACTACGTCAGCAAGGTGTTGACCGGACCGGAAACGAGGTATGCGCCTATAGAAAAACTAGCCCTCTCCTTGATAATGGCAGCCCGGAAGCTAAGACCCTACTTCCAAAGTCATACCATTGAGGTATGGACCGACCAACCCCTCAAGCAGTGCCTTCAAAAGCCCGAAACTTCGGGTCAACTAATAAAGTGGGCGGTAGAGCTGAGAGAGTTCGACATACAATACAAGCCCCGGACGACTATTAAGGCACAGGTGTTGGCAGACTTTATCGCAGAGATGAGCCAACCCAGTTTGAAGGATGAGCAATTCCCTTCCTGGAGCTTGTTCGTTGACGGGTCGTCCAACACTGAAGGATGCGGAGCAGGAGTGGTATTAATCGGCCTGCATACGGAAGAGAAGGTGGAACACGCCCTTCGGCTAGAATTCAAGGCCTCCAATAACGAGACAGAATATGAGGCTCTGATAGCCAGCCTCCAACTAGCTAAGGAAATGGAGGTAAAGCACCTAAAGATATATAGCGATAGCCAAGTGGTGGTCGGCCAAGTCACTGGGCAGTATGAAGCCAAGGGGAACACCATGATCAGGTACCTGGAGCTAGTAAAGCGGGAGCTAAGTAATTTCGAGCAGTACTCGATCAGTAGGATAGAACGAGCTCAGAATGCCAAAGCGGATGCCCTCTCCAAAATGACCTCCGATCGTGACGCCAAAAACAACGTTCTAGTCGAACGACTAGATCGCCCTAGCATACAAAAAGCCAAGGAAGTTCTTGATGTAAATACCGGTCGATCGGTTGGATGGAACTGATTAGACGGTATCTCCTAGAGGGGACACAACCGGAAGAAACCTCGGAGGCCAAGAGATTGAGAATAAAGGCGGCCGAATACACGATCATAAACGATACCCTGTACAAGCGATCTTATGACTGGCCACTGCTACGATGCTTGAATAAGGAAGAGGCAGAATAAGCAATGGCTGAAGTCCACGAAGGAATGTGTGGCAACCACGTTGGAGGTAGAATGTTAGCCCATAGGCTGATCAGATAGGGATATTACTGGCCGACGATGAGGAAAAACTGCCAGGAGAAAGTCGATCGATGTGAGGCCTGCCAGAAAAACAACAGCCTGTCTCACCAACCGACCGAGAGGATGAAAAATGTGAGTCATCCTATCCCCTTCGCTCAATGGGGAATGGATATACTGGGACCTTTCCCTCTCGGTCCCGGACAGAAGAAGTTTCTGATAGTGGCAGTGGAGTACTTCACCAAATAGGTCGAAGCAGAAGCGGTCGCTACAATCACCGAGCAGAAGGTGAAAAGTTTCGTAAAGAAAAATATACTAACTCGCTTCGGGATGCCTATGGTACTGGTCGCAGACAACGGTCGACAATTCGATAACGATAAGTTCAAAGATTTCTGCTACCTACTAAAGATAAGGTTACAGTTGACCTCCGTAGCCTACCCCCAAAGCAACAGGCTCGCAGAGAACACAAAGAAAAAGATAATGAGTGCTCTTAAGAAGCGCCTAGATGGACAAAAGACTTGGGTGGAAGAGCTTGATGAAGTGTTGTGGGCGTACAGAACCACCCCAAACAGAGCCACAGGGGAAACTCCATTCAGGATGACCTTTGGGGCAGAAGCCTTAGTCCCTGTAGAAGTGGTGTTGCACAACCAAAGGGTGACGAACTATGACGAAGAGCGGAATAATGAAGCCCGTCGAGCCGAGCTCGTGCTCCTTAGTGAAGAACGACATATCTGAGCCGCTTGTTGAGCCAAATCGGTGACGACAAGTTCTACAACAGAGAGTAAAGCCGAGCGACGTAAAGGTCGAAGTGCATACTGCGAAAAGTCGAGGCGGCTGGGAAACACCCCGGAAAGCTCGGACAGGCATGGGAAGGACCCTACCAGGTGATCAAGCAAGTCGGGCATGGCTCTTACATCCTACGCGATACGAAAGGGAAAACTCTACCAAGGCCATGGAACTCTTGAAACTTGAAGGCGTTCTACCAGTAGATAAGTTTTATTTTGGTTAATGTTTGTTCATTCTTGTTTTGTACAAAACACATGGGTACCTTTTCCGTCCCCCCAGATGGGTTTTTAATAGCCCATGCCCTCATTATCGTTAATAAAGGGATTTCCAGATTTCCTGGAAAAGAAAAAATTTCATTATATTCGGCAAAGCGCAGAAAATCTCACCAGCCATCGCTCGGCCTCGACATAGATCGACTACGGTTGATCGGTCGCTAAGACAAGATCCTTGAGACCATCGCTCGGCCTCGACATAGATCAACTAGGGTCGATCGGTCGCCAAGACAAGATCCTTGGGACCATCGCTCGACCTTGACATAGATTTACTACGGTCGATCGGTCGCAAGACAAGATCTTTGGGACCATCGCTCGGCCTCGACATAGATCGACTACGGTCGATCGGTCGCCAAGACGAGATCCTTGAGACCATCGCTCGGCCTTGAGATAGATCGACTACGGTCGATCGGTCGCCAAGACAAGATCCTTGGGACCATCGCTCGGCCTCGACATAGATCGACTACGGTCGATCGGTCGCCAAAACGAGATCCTTGGGACCATCGCTCGGCCTCGATATAGATCGACTATGGTCGATCGGTCGCCAAGACGAGATCCTAGGGACCTCGGTTCGACCTCAACTATAAATCGACCTCGAAGCCGGTCGACCATGAGCAACTTCATCAAACTCCGCTATACATCGAAAATAAAGAACATAAACACGGAAAATGACTTCGAAAAAAATGAAGGACAAAATAAAGATTTCATTCCTTTGAATTCGTCCTGGCCACAAGCCCGACCAGGTGAGCTCTAAAATTCAACAGAAGGAGAAGCTTCGGAAGTCGGTGGATGCACAGGGGAAGCCTTAGAAGCAGGCGAAGTAGTCGGGGCGGGAGCAGGGTCTAAGGGAGCAACCGGAGGAATACCCTCATGAGGAAGCTCTTCCTCTTCAGTGCTAAGATCCAGCTCCTCGTCCGGAACAATGGTCCGCTCCCCCACAACCCTCTCTTTGATTCCCTCCAACGAAAGGCCGAGAGCAGGAAGCAGCGGCTCAGCATAATCTTCAAATGAAGGCCGCTCCGACCCCTCAGGGAAGTGAATCTCATGGAACCTTTTCAGGACCGAAAGGGTTACGTCGTAGGCGAGCTCTAGGCATTCCGCATTCAGATTTCTTCTCTTCCACCGTTTGATCGCCTCGATTCTTTGCCTCTTAACGAAGCATCGCAACTTCCTCAACGCATCCTCGGTCCTACGCTTGTCCTCCACCGCTACATGATAGTCTTGGAGGAACTTTTCTTTAAGCTTCCTCTCCGACTCCATTTTCTTCTCCAAGACCTCACACACCTTGACCAGCTCGCCCTTCGCTGCTATCGCCCTGATCTTCTCCTCCTCCCCCGTAGCAAGTTGAGCCTCCAAAGCACTCATTGCTTCCTCCCGAGATCCCTTCTCCTCCTCCAAGGAAGAGTTCTGAGCCCGTAAGAGGTCTCTCTCCTCCTTCACCCCCGAAAGCTCGTCCTTCAAAGCCTTCACTTGCTCGTGGAGGTCCTGGACTTTCCGGTCCAGAGCCTCTAGACGCTGCACCACCCCGAAGGTCATCACTGCACTCCGTATACTGCTGCGAATGAGCTGAGACCCCAACTCCAGATTACTCTTCCTGTCCATCATCCGCTCATCCACGAGAGGAACAATCATTTCGGCAATATGGCGGGATACTACGAGGTCCCCGATCGAGGTAGTATTGGCCAGCTTGATTGCGGACTCCCACTGCCCGGCATTAGTCGCTCACCCCTTCCCCTTGCCTTTCTTCTCCTTCTCCTTTGCGCCCTGACTTGGGGAGCCGGACGGCAGATCACCAAGCTTCCTCAATCTCTTCCTCTTAAGAGGAGGCTCTATTTCCTTCTCCTCCTCCTCAACCAAGACTAGTCGCTCACCCCTTCCCGTTGCCTTTCTTCTCCTTCTCCTTTGCGTCCTGACTTGGGGAGCCGGACGGCAGATCACCAAGCTTCCTCAATCTCTTCCTCTTAAGAGGAGGCTCTATTTCCTTCTCCTTCTCCTCAACCAAGACCGCTCGTCCTGCTTAGTCGGCGATCGATCGCAACGACGCCCTTGTGAAGGAAGATCTTCTGCGAGGCGGAGGGACCCATGACATGCGAGAATGGCGAGCTCCACCAATGAGCGAGCCTTCACCGATCTCGCCTCTTTCCTCTTCTTCTTCCCTGCAGCTTATTCTTTGGATTTTCAGGGAACGGCGAGCCCGACGAAATCTTATATCCTCACCATGGCTGCACAGCAACAAAACAAATCAGAAAAAGAAACGAACAATCAAAAATGCAGTAAGTAATTCGACCACGAGGGCTCAACCAAACGGGACGGTTTCCTCTCTTAGCCCGCTAATTTGTGGCGGGGGATCGATAAGAAAAGAATTAGTCGAGACCCCCCCCCCCCGGAATAGGCCCGTATTAGCCCAGCAAAATCGTATCGCCCGAGCTCCTTTATGCGGACGATTACCCTCCACTCCTCCCTACTGAGAGACACGTTTGACATGTCATTCTACTGCTCGGCTAAGGGATACCTTCATGGTTGAGACTCGCAGGGAGGTCCAGGGGCTTTCACAAAGAAGTACTTCGTTCGCCAAGCGGAAACTTTCGAGACTGTTCCCGCCGAGCGATACTTAGCATCTCTGTACTGCAGTAAGGGGATCCCGACACCAGAGCTCGGACTCTGGCTTAACCTCAAGAAGTGACGTAAAATGCCAACAGAGGGCGAATGGCCGAATTGATGGCACAACAACGCCAGACTGTTAATAAACCTCCAGCTATTCGGAGGAATCTGGCTCGGCATCAGCTGATAGGCCGCGCACACCTCGTCGACGATCAGAGCGTAGGGAAGCCTCATACCACCAACCGAGAAAAAACTTTCGGAAACGACGAAATATCCACTAAAGTTGTTGTGGATTCGCTCGTTCCCCAGGGCCAACCGGGGTCCCCAAGACGAGGGGATGCTATACCTAAGCACTGACCGATTCAACTCCCCCACGGTCATCGTTGATTCGTTTTTCGGCGGCGCCTCCACAACCAACCCATCCTTCCTTTCTCTCGTAGATATCTCTTCAACACCTTATACCATGCTTCTAGAACTGGCCGTCGACATGCTTACCAGGAACATAACTTTTGAAAAGAAAAACTTTAGAGGAGGAAACGGAGAAAAGGGGCGTACCTATTTAGTGAATAGAGAAGGGGAAATCGAACGACGGCTGAACGAAATTTCCAGGAATTGAGAGTAAGAAAGAGCAAATGAAAGCAAAGCGGAAGAAAAAACGAAACAAGCGTGAAGAAAACCAAATAGTTTGTCGATCCTGAACATTTATAAGGAAACGTTCAAATTGCGATCCAGTCAAAATGCGATGCGTGGAGAAAATCCGAGCTATGCTTGGACACGCGGCATGATCCGAGCCAAGGGGAATTAGGGTTGTTCGAAATCGGGAGTGGCGCGACAGTTGAAAGGACGTACGAGACAATTTGCCGCGTGACGCCACGAGGACGATCGTTTGATTCGAAAAGTCGTCGAGAGCACACGCCGTCAAACAATAAATGCTTCAAGTACCTTCACGCTCTCGCCAATGATGACCACCCGACCTGCTTTAGCGCGAGCTATCACGCAAAAGTACCAATGCCAATCGGTTGGGGCACTCAATGACCGATCCCAATCTGACGATCACGTCTAACCATCGACATCCGATCGATCGGCCTACCAAGTCAGTCCCATGACCAAGCTACAATGTCAATATCCGACCGATCGACCACCTCACGAGTCCGCTCATGGACGAGCTATAAGATAGCGAATAAGCAACAAGTCTAACATACTCCTTCGACCTTCTCTTCGCCGCACTCGAGGAGTAGGGGGCTTATGGTCGAGTCGATCGTCTTTGAGCTCGCACTCGATCATAACGACACGTGGGTCGATCGGTCCGCTCTTCAAATATCGATCCCTGCACCTATGCCAAGCCCGCATCCAATCCACGATCTCCTTGGCTCATCCGCATAGTAAGAGTCTCCCATACACACGTAAAGACCTAAACCTAGCTATTGCTTCATATATAAGGTATAATTTTGCCATAACGAAGACGCATACGATCATAACCTAGTTTTCTCTCTTCTGACGATCTCACCTTCACCAAAAGAATGACTTGAGCGTCGGAGGGGCTTATCGGGAAACAACCCCCGACGTGCCTTCTTTGTTTTGCAGGAAACTTCAAGTCGCAGCTCTTACAAGAACCAACCAACTCTATGGACCCAAACGGTAACGTTCAGTTCAGCCAGAATCCGGCAGAACCAGATACAAAAAATTATAATATGAGTTTATTCAAATATTTAAATATTGAGGTCTAAATCATACCTTCAACTTAAATTTTGGCTTTAAAATCTTGGTGCTTATATCATGTTAGAGTTACCATATTTAACTTAATTTAATAATGAGTTAATTTGAGTCCTTCCTGAAGAGAAGGTCAGGTCAGGAAATTGTGACCTTCTCTTCTGAAGGTCACAATTTCCTTTCAGAAGGGTACCAGTTTGGAGATGCAGGCTTTATGAAATCCACCATTAGCACAAATTGGAATTCAGAAGCAAAAATGGATGCCCAAGAAACTCATCTATCCCCTGTTGATACACTTTTTTCTGGAGAGCTCACATTTTGACTATGTTATTACCTTCATATTTTGGTACATGCACGTACCATTTATATTTTTGTTTACACACTGCGGTATGTGCTGCCATATACTGAACACTCTTTCTTCTGCATTTACCCTTCTGATTCCAAGTGCGTGGAAAGTGGAAACTGAAATTACATGGTCTCTCACTCTTTATTTATACTCCAAATCTCTGTTTTCCCTATGCTATATTATTGAAGAATGCAATGCATATAATGGTTAACTGGTGACTGTATTTAGTGCTCTGACCCATACAGTCTCTGTCCATTCAACTCAGAAAAGGCTGAATCAAGGTGTTATCCCATCTGGGTTCGTACTTGGAAGGCCGGCCCGGTAAAGTCCGAACAGATCAATTTTAGTAAAACAATATCATTTTAAGGGGTTGGACTGTTTGATCCATGGCAAACACATGGGATTATTGGTATCTCAATCTCTGTATGCTCTGCAGACGTACCTGATCAAATCTTTTACTCACTGTCGTGGCATCCTAAAGAACACAAAGAAGCATTAGTCTGACTTGTCATTCTTAAACACAGACAGACGCTTGCCTAGTCAAAGTAACTGTTTAAACATTTTCAAACACCATCTAACAACCCACCGGCAAGCTTCCAGTCTCTGTCCTCCTCTCTCGCTCTCTTGGACTCACTTATTTCAACTTTCATTTCATGGAGAAAAGACCAGAGTCAGAGAATGGAAAGAGGCTTCGATGCAAAAGAGAATTGGTGCACTGTCCTCCCACGCGCATGTTATCGGTGCCACGGGTGATGGAAGCGCCGTTCGGCGAGGCCAAGCTGGCGGCGATAGCCGTTGAGTTGAAAATACTGCTGAGAACAGCAGATATGCCTGGTCCAATGCAGGAGCGTGCGCTCCGTTGTACCAGGTCATTACTGGACGCCAATCTCGAGAAGAGACCGAACCCTACTCGTATTGCTATGTCTCTCAAGAAGGTACGTAATATCTTGTGAAATGCTCCAATGCTTTATCAGAGGAAGGAAAAATTGCAGATTTAGAGATACCCATTTTCGAACAGGATTGAAATCACAGTAAAATTGTCTTCTTTATCCTAAACTCCTTCATGTCTTTTTTGTTTCAGGAGTTTGATGGTGTTTATGGTCCTGCATGGCACTGCATTGTTGGGAAGAGTTTTGGGTCCTTCGTCACTCACTCGAGTGGTGGATTTATGTACTTTTCAGTGGACAACCTCTGTTTTCTCATCTTCAAGACAGAGGTCCGACCATTATCTAACACTAATGCTTAGAAGCAAAACCTTCATTTCAATGCTATTTGAAGTTCTGATCTTGCTTTTATGCTTATGTAGCTTCATAACGTCCATGAGTGTATCATTCTGAATCAGGGTTTCGATTATGGAAGGACAAGTCAAGTAAGAATTAAAGAATTGAGTCTATAATACCAATATCTTGATATTTAGAAATGAGATAAAGATGTCTTCTTATAATACCAGTCTTTAATCCAGTTTGATATCTGGCACATGATACCTTCCTTTGGGAGTCTAAAAACGTGTATTTTGAACACAACGCTTACAATAAAATAAAATATTTAAAAAGTTTAGATTAAACCTTAATTAGGTTGAAAGATATTAATTGTCACGTTAATTAAATGTTATATTTACATTGACTTGATATTATTTTTATTATTTTAATAAAAGAGAACTTTACTATCGCGTAATTAATTTGGACTTACTTTTGAAATATGTATAGACTTATTTTTATTTATTTTATTAATCTATAATTAGATTAATATATTTAAGGTAAAGTCAAAAGTTGGGTTCAAAGTTCTAACCTTTTATCCATCCCTAATATGAATAACTCCGTTAGTGTGATTAAGATCCAAATCCAAGTTCCATAGTCACCATCATGGATCCAATTTATCTTTTCATATTAAAAATAAACATGGAATATATACTAAAAATTAAATATCAAATACTAAAACTTAAAATCGATCGAAGATAATTCATACTCCTAATCAACTTCCACGGGAAATTGATGGATTTCTGCAAGTTAACGGGTCTCAAGTAGTACAGTATAATATTGTCCCACAGGGAATAATTGTGTAAGTACTAAGCTTGAATCACTCAATTAATTGGATTAGCGATTTTGTATATTTGGGGAAATTAAATTAAGAAAATTAACTAGCAAAAAATAATAAAATTTAAGCTAAAGAAAATTGCGAATATTTCAAGGGGTTAATTTGAATGGAATGTGGTAAACTTCAAGGATGGGTCCACTTTTATCGCTTTTTATGGACTTTACTTGGGTCAATTTATGAGGCGAATTTTGGTTGATAGAAGGTTGAGCCTAGAGTTTCTTAGATCCTTTTTCAAGGTATCAAAGAAGTGTTATGCAATAATCCTAATCTATTATCGTAGCCTAGCAATTAAGCATAACCCATTAAGTTCTTTGCTCACCTGGTTTTCTCTAATAAATTCAGTCTATGTCTAAATCTGAAATTTATAAGTTCCCTATTTTGAAGTTCCGTTATTAATTTTCACCTATTGGTCCTTCAGTTAACAACTAAGGCTTAGTAGTGGTTGGCCAAACACAATACCAGCAGAGTTAATATCAAAACAAAAAAATCAAACTTATAAATCCACACTCATAAATCAATTGAAATTCAATCCACAAAAATTAGCTAAAAGCTTTAGCTCAACCTTGAAGCTTTGAGGAAACTACTCAGTCATGGTAGGATGAATACCACAAAAATTATGCTCAGCAAACAACATTAGGAGAAATTAAATAATATAATGTAAATTGAATGAGTTTCAGCCTCCTCTAATGTTGCCACCGAGTGGTCTCCTCGATCTGCTAAGTGTTTCTTTCATCGCCCACGTTGGAGAGTATCGGTGTCACCTAAATGCTCCTATTGCTGTCTCCTGCGTGTAACATTCTCCAAAGTCTCAGACCAACAGCAGCTACCTTCTCCTCTCTTGATGTAGTGCGTTTCCGACTGCTCCCACGTTGCTTCACTCTTCATGCACCAGCTACTGCTTAAGAATATTGTATTAGCCACACCTTGCAACGACGTGAGATGGGAGTGTTTTTATGGTGTCATGTTGAGAGCTTCTTCTCCCCAAAACCCCCGCTCTCCCCTTTTTGGAGGCTAGTCATTTTATTTAATTCTCCTCAAGTGTGTCTCTGCAGTGTTCCAACAACAACTAAATGTCAAGCTCCCAAAAGCCTTCCTAGTGCCTTTGTCGTAAGTGTAGAGTAGCCTTTTGTGTGGGTCAACTAAGGTGTATGGGTTGGTCCTCTTTTACTGCTAACTTTTGAGACTCATTTGTTTATTTCTTTTCATTCACTAGCTGCCAACATAGTCTCCTCCCTAAACCACCAACAGCTCACGTTTTTTTATGTTTCCACCTCTTGCTTCAACAGCTGTCATCCTCATGAGTTTGCTACCCCACCTTGCTTCACTCTTCACACGATCCTCATTCATTGTCTACTTTTAGAGCTCCTCTAGCTGGTTTATCTTATCCAGCTGCTAACGTAGTCCTTGGTTGTTCCTTGGTGCATTGGCTGTGTTCCCTTAGACAATTAAAATGCTCTATACGCCTCCAGCTGTCCTTTTGTTCTTTTGTTCACCTGCTGCACTGACAATTTCTTTGGTCTAATTTGAGGCCAAATTTCATGCTTTTTTAAATGAAAAATGAGAAAATAAAATTCATAACAATTTCAATACAATTAAATCAATGAACATAAGAAATGCTACTATAATGAATGAATGAACACACAAAATAAATGCAAATATGGTCTAAATATCTATATAAATTGGACTAAACAAATGCCCCCAAACTCAACCTTTTGCTTGTCCTCAAGCAAAATTAAGAAAACTGTTCAAAACAGATTAAGAAGCACTCAACAATTGGAATTTTCAGAATTGCAGTAACCAATTAAAATTTACCTTTAGCCACTTATCAAACCATACCCACCTTCATAGTGCAAGGATATCAATGCTCGCTTAAACACACACTCCTTGATTCAAGTCTAATTAGAAACCAACCAACTCACAAGAGTAGAAAAAAACCAAATAAACTCAAAGGCAATTTACAATCCAAGAGACTGTAAAGATATTATCAAATTAACCAATCCCATAGGCAAAAATTCTCCATCCCATCTCCACTAATTTTTAGCACTCCTTCTCAAAGGATCAAAAGGTCTTATTAGGGTTGTAATGAGGTCGTTGGGGTTTAAACTTAGCTAGACCAAAGAAAAGGAAAATAAAAGCTCAAATGAAATGGAAACAATTATTCAAGAAATAGGAAAATGTAAGGGACTTCTTTGTTTTTTTCTTTTTTTAAGAGCAAGTAAAACCATGGAAACAAGTAAGAAAGTTTTTTTAATAGAATAACAAAACTCAACATGACATCATGTTAACAAAGACGGTAACAATTACAAGACTTAACTCACTTTCAATAAATTCCAAATTTCCAAATAATTGACTCTCCCCCAAACTCGATTTCGTGAGTACTCGCCAGAAATATTTTATACCTTTATCCCTTGAAGAAATTGAAAATACAGAATACCTGCAAAATCCTCACTTGTTTGCTCTTCTTTTCTTTCCTTTTTTTCTTTTTTCATTTTTTTTCGTAATTTTCTTCTTTTCTTTTTTTATTCTCTCTTTTTTCTTTTTTTCTTTTTTTTCAACCCCCCACATAACCTACTCCTAAATAATCATTTCCTCATGAAAGGTAGGAAATGCTTGGCTTGTGGCTTGGTTAAATGAGGGTGCCAAAGAATGAAATAGAGATTTTACTTAGGCTTAACTTGGCTCCGAAGGGAATATAGGGTTATTTAAACCCAAAATTGGATTACGGTTTATAATTCAAAGAATTTTGCCTTAATCACTTCCTTATCAAATTTGTGTTTACATTTCGCCTCGATAAGCCCAGAGAACTTGTTCTAGGATTGGCGAGATCTCATTAGGTTCCAATTTGCCTAAAAATTTAATGGATAATCAAAACTCAAATAAAATGGATGGAAAGACTCAAATTAAAGAATGTGAGTAGGATTAAACAATTGAAAACCGAGCACTAATCCGGAACAATCTATCCACAAACCTTCTAAAGGTAAACCCAATTAGGTCCCAAACAATTCTCAATTTTCCAAACTTTGTTTTATGTTTTTTTAATGCAAAGAAAAGAAAGAAAAAACGGAAAAATGGAACAATTTTTTTTTTTGGTTTTGAATTTTTTTTATGCTCACCCCCACCCCCAAACTCAGATAGGACATTGTCCTCAATGTAACATCCCACCCTCAATTGAAAGGGTAAAATAGTAAATTTGACATATGATGGAATAGATTTGGAGTGCATAGGACTGTTCATGCATAACAGGATTGGTCCACAGTCACATTTGTGAACATGAAATTACTATGCATGCATACATAATATTCCCGGTTTGCGTGCCTAAGACAAATTTATTGGGATTAACGTGGTTAATGGGTTTAAAAAATTATTCTCGAAAGCGCCATAAATTGTTTTCTATTTTAAGGATTTTAGAATTTTTCTCGATTTTTCCGGAGAAAATTTCCTGATCAAAAAATCGCCAATTAGCTTAACCTATCGATTTTCTAGAGCTAAAATTGCTACCCATTGGTACTGAATTATTGGGTATATTATTTTGGGATTGAAATTAGGCCATTGAACTAGAATGAGTCAAATTGTAGTAGGATTTCTAAATCCTATACAAGAGTTTTGTTTTATACCTATTTTGTTTTTTTCTAAGAAGTGCCACTTGTCCTCTTAATTTAATGCTCCTTGTCCTATGCTAGAGTGCTCCTCTCGGTTATGCCTTAAGGAATAGAAGAAATGAATGGGTTTAAATGCTAAATACTCTTCCTCCACCGAAAACCTACTTCCTTTACATCTCCTTTGATTTCTCTTTTTTGTTTCTCTCTTAAGTCACCTTCCACCAACCTTAAGAGCCCTCTTTACTTGCATATGAGCTTAAGTCTCTATCCAAGGTGATAGCCATATATGGGCTTTAGAAGTGAAGGAAGAAAGTGAAGTGATTGGAGAGTGGGAAAGAGTGGATGCTTGAATTGGTAAGTGATTGTTAAGTTTTAATTATGCTTTGATCATGTAGTTGATGAATCATGGTTGTTGATGCATTTAATTGAGGCCTTAAATTGATGATAAGTATGGCTTGAATTAGTGGGTATAAGGTTAAGGTTTTGATTAATGTAAGAGTGGTCATAGATGGATTAGTGTGATGGGAATGTATTTGATTACCTATATGATGATGGATAAGTAGGAATTTATTAAGGAAAGGTGCTGCCAATTTTAGTTAAAATGCTTAGGTGAAGGTATTGAAGAGGTATGGGTTGAATTCTTAATTACTTAGGATGTTTGCTGGTTTAGAAATGGGGTGGAAATGGTATAGAAACCATAGAAGATGGTTTAGACATTAGTGCTGGAAAATTTACTTTGACCTATTACACTGATTTGAGCATAACTCATTGTGTGGTTATGCAATTGAGGCAAGGTTTGTTCCCACTGAAACTTTGGTTTGTTGGCTACATTTTTGTGTGAAATAGGTGTTATCCAATTTTAGCTTTAAGAGGTTGCAATTTGGCTTGGAAAGTTACTGCTATTGACTGGAATGAATAGTACCCGAAACCATAACCTAGAGTTTTGCTAATTTTTCTAAATTAATTGAGAAGGATTTAGAACAACTGGACTCAATGAAAGTTGAAGCCTATTAAGTTATCTTTCCAATGCCACTGGTTTTTCAATTTTTCGATATGTATAGTAGGAGTTATGGACTGATGACTATTGACTGTTTTCATGCATTGAATGAAACCTAGCTGGAATGTCAAATTTGGTGCACATTATGATTTGGAGCAATTTTATCAATTTATGTGAACTGAATTGGTGTGAGTGATCTTCTGAAAAGTTGTAGAGGAAGAAATTATCTTGAGAATGATATATGGAATGTAATTTTTGGTTGTCAGATTTGAGAGAAATGAATTTGCAAAAACTAAACCTTCATTAGGTTGTGAATTGCTGATCATGGCAGAAACTTGCATAACAGTTTTGAAACTGTTAGAGATCGAATTGGATTTTGAGTTCTTCATGAAAATTGACTTTTGAGATCTTATCTTTTCAGGGATACAAAGTGGTGATTTGTTTGACTTGTATACAGGGAGATACGATTGATAGAAAGTTACTGCTCAAATTGAGTGATTTCAGGGAAAGCAACCTTAAGTGAATTATTTGACCTAATTAGCAAGGGAATTGAAATTTGAGTTGTTTCATGAAAGTTGTAGATAACATTGTGATCTTGATGAACATATTTATTGTATAATTTTTGATCGCATAGAATGACAGATAGTGAATTTCCAATGACAGTTCTGTGTTAGGAAGTGAATGTGTGGGCAGTAGCTTACATTGAATGTTTGACACCCTTAGGGGTGAAATTGATTTTTCTGGACTAAAGGAAACTTGTAGAGGGTTTCATTACCTTTCCAATGAGATATGGTTTGCATTTTTTTGAATTGTGTAGAATAAGTTATGATTTATTGAATTCGGTTAAAGGAAAGGGAAAAAGAGTAGGAAAAAAGGGCAATATATATATATATATATATTAATTGTTAAATTTTGGTTTCCTTCGTGAATAACTTTTCCGTCCGACATCCGATTGGCCTGATTCTTGAGGTATCGGATTCGCAGAATATTGAATTTCATTTTCTGAGAGATTAGAGATTTTTGGACGAAAAATTGATGTGGGTCCGGGTAAAAGTCTGTGTAATCACTGTTTTGTTTAATTGGGGACCTATAGAGGTCCGATTTGTGCATCGTCAGCACCAATAGGTTTCTAATTTTTGGATAGATTTTTCTGATAGAAAAAAATGGGATTAAGGCCGGGAATTCATGAACATGCATATTTTTACCTACATGTGCATCAGTAATTCATTCGGATTGAATCATTAGTGATAGTTACCTTCTCTGATCCTTAGGCACAACTGGAGCGTCGATCGACCGATGTGATAAAGACTTTCTGATAATAGCTCAGAAGTAAGATGTGAGTAACCTAGTTGGTTATCCCGATCTACGTGTTTACTGTGACTTGATTGCCCTACGGGGATTACGTGGATTATATATAGTTTTTATTGACTGTGAATTGGGCATTAGACAATTGTTTAATTGGACTGTACATTTGAACTGACCCATGGACTGTGATATATTATATTGACTTCTATTGGGCATGTATTCATGCACAAATGCATTAAACGCTAAAAGGAAAATTGTGAACCGAGACGCCATCGACATCGAACCGAGCCTAGAGCTCAACATACCAAACGAGCCCCGAGCTCGAAGGGAGATAATTCTCCCGCACGCCGCCTACACCGAATCTCGCTTATCTTCGTCACAATCATCGTAATAAAATCAAAAAAGAGTCACATATGCATCGCATCATTATCGGATCAATATCTAAAATGGATAATTATTGTGATGCTTGACTTGATGATCAGATTGTAAATGGATGACTATTGTGTTTGGATCGCTATATCGACTATGACCGTTTATTATTCGTAATTAAATATTGATCGTGACAATTGACCGTGTAATATGAACTATGAATATTGATCGTATTAGTAGTACTAAGATCGCCTTATTATCGTAATTTGTTACGTGATGCATAATTGGGAGAACCATCGATGATGGTTTCTCATTGAGTTCGCAAACTCATCCAAAATTGCAATCTATTTTTCAGATTTGAAGAGTACCACGCTCGACGCGGAGTATGTCTCATCGAGGCAAGTGAAGGATGAGGTCGGAATCGGTTAGGTTCGCATTAGTGTCTTACCAAATTGTGTTCCGCAATCAATGTATAACAATGCTTTGTATTTAGACTAAGCCCATTGGGGTGTTATTGTTTTACACATTGACAATTGCATTATTGTTGCTCGATCGTAATGAGTGTTATCGCTTGTAATAACCGGAAATAGTTTATTGTTGCTCACGGGCTTAAATTACTTACTGTTTTTACCGGGCCAATGTATGTTATAAAAAAAAACTTGTATACCGAGTTTTACCGACTGATGTAGTACTCCACCATCGCGGGGCACGGACTCGGATATCACCCATAATATCAGGTTCGGGTCACTCGGGAGTGGGGTGTTACATTTAGGTGGTATCAGAGCCCAGTAGTACGTAATGTATCTGGGCACAGTCTGAAACATAAGGTGTATGCATTTGAGTCGTGTCATTGCGCATCGTGGCAATCGATCCCTAGTTTGAGTCGCACGGGTAGAAATCCTACGTGTGCGTACGTGTCAAGTGATTAAGTGAGAGAAAAGTGAGACTGTGTTAGAGGGTGAACCCTTGGAAGTGTATAAGCAATTAGAAAAGGAAAAAGGAAAAATGGATAAGGAGATTAATATTGTACTGTGGTTAGAATGACTGTGTTGGCCTAGACGGATTAAGGAAAGAATTGATATCAATGAATTCCCGGATTAAAATGGCAATATTATGGTGACAGAAAAATGAATATGTCTAGAACTTGGAAAGTCTAGAAGCATACTAGTTATAGTAGTCTTAAGTGAGATTAAAGGTCCGGGATGAGTAAGTAATTAGAGTTCTAACTGTATATGTGAGGACATGAGAAACATTGGAACTGAGTAAAGTGTAGATGGTCCGATCAGGCATATATTGATTCACTGCATTGGTGTTAGATATTAGTAGATATCATAGATAGATGATGATAGCGAGATTGGTCTATCGAGAACTGGAAGAACTGAAAAAACAAGATGCCTAGTGCCTAGTAGAGTAAAAAAAAAAGTAGACATGGTAAGATAAAAGTGTACAGATAAACTGAAATGAATTGGGGAAACGGTTATGATTATGAGCACCTAAGCGTGAGACTGAAATGGTTATGCGAATATTGTGCTTAGAGTTTGGAAACTAGTATCAAAGGATGGTAAGGGAAAAAGACAGACTGACAATTTTCTACTGATTGTGTATCGGGAAATTCTAGATTTGGTTGAAAAGATGTATATAGACACAGAAATGGTAACTGGATGGGTAAATAGATAGAGATACAATGGAGTTGTATCAACGATTTTGTCGTGTTTTGGGGACTGTGAATGCCCTATTATAGATTGTTTGAGGATATTAAAGAAATACGAAGCAATAAGAAGATGACATTGTATAAGCCAAGTGGACATGACCTTAAAAGGTCAAGTTGACACATGAATATTATGGGAATGAAACTAGGGAAATGAAAAAAAAATGGAACAATGATAGTGATATGAAAAGAGTTGTCACATTTAAGTCGATTTACCGTTGGGAGTACCTATCGACGATAAAATTGATCATGATTAATGAAATGTATGTGAAAGATTCATGGAAATCATGGAGGAAATGATCAGTGAATGATTAAATACGTGCTTCTATGAGTGGCTATAAATGTAAAGTTTATATTAGGTTAAAGTAAGATATAGGAGGACTGAATGTACCTTTATGAGAGGAAATGAGAAATGATTATGGCATCATTTATTTATTTGAGAATTAGCATAAACGGAAAGGAGTCTTATGGAAGTCTGAATTGTATAGGTTACTAATTGGTTTCCGGATAAAATGCTGAGGTATAGATTACTGAATAAGTGTGAAAGAAAGTGTTTATGTGACTGTCACAAGGAACCTTAGTGTAAGGAATGTTCCGATCTCTTAAATTATGGCATAAAATTGTCCTGATTGAGATAGTATGTATAGTGAAGGATGATTGAAAAGTAATTAGGGATAATAATTGGTTGATGAGACTTTCGTGAACAGTATAAAGATGGTAACAAGATTAATGGTCAAACGGAAAGAAGTATGGACAAAATTAAAAGTGAAATTGAGTCATATCTCATACTACCGGGTTATCTCAGATTGTGTATGGAAATGTAAAGTATCCAATAACATGAGTGGAATTTTAATTTGAGATGATCCTATTGCAATGTGAATTGAAATACTTAAATGAAGTGGAATTTATGGAAGTCCAAGTACGGATGACTAGGTATTGGCATATGTTGATGTGAATGACAGGAAATCAATTGAAAAGAGAAAATGAGTAGAGACAAGAAGTCCTAAAGGAAAGTTGACAATGACGTGATGTAGTGATACCTTCATAAAGGGATTGCAAATACACTAATTGTGGACTCAATGAAAAAGTTAAAAGATGTATGGTAAAGTCAATGAGACCCTAATAGGGAATTCTACAAGGTAAGCAAATGGTAGTGACTATGATTATAGACGGAATGTGCTTGAAAGTGTTGAACAGTGAAAAGTAAAAAGAACTTTATGAATAATTGAGGAATTTGATACTGATGATAAGCATATCCTTGGAGAGTGGGCAGTGTGTGATGAAATGAGACAATATGTTAAAAAGGTATAAGACAAATTGAATTGATTTTGATAAATGGTATTGGTTCTATGATCGAAATTGTTTAAAGCCTTGGAGACCTTAGATTCCTATAAGGATACCTTGGGTTCATTCGAGGAAAAAGACGAGCATAATGACTACTATACCGACAATTCTGAAATGAACAGACAATGCTGCCTACTAAATTCAAATAGTGAATAGATAATGTTGCAATGAACAGATTACAGATATTGGGATTTCCAATGAATGTCAGGTAGGTTTTGGCTAATTGTGAAGTATTTCTGGAAACTTGAGATACTGGATAAGGGTAAGGAATGGTTAAGAGTGCTGGAGTTAAAGTGGTGAGTCCTATAAGGAGTCTGAATATGCGAGTGAAATCGGAACAACAATATTGAATGATTCAAAG
Organism: Erythroxylum novogranatense; assembly: GCA_029891385.1. Lineage (NCBI taxonomy): Eukaryota > Viridiplantae > Streptophyta > Magnoliopsida > Malpighiales > Erythroxylaceae > Erythroxylum > Erythroxylum novogranatense. The sequence continues at coordinate 89,047,669 of CM057233.1, read as the reverse complement.
AAAAAGTATGGGTACCCGATAAAAAAGTGCTAGAACAAGAAAGTGAGCAGTTAAAGTTAGACATTCTAGTAAGCATATGCGAAAAGTGAAATTGAATAACTAAGGGTATAGAACGAAGTGATTAGATTCAAGTGTTTATAGGTTTGAATGTTCAACAGGAAAAGTGCTTAAGTGATTTGGGTTTCACAGGATTATGATCGTGATATAGAGTTATGATTTATCAGAGGAATACATCGCTACACCGCATGCTGGTTTAACAGAGTCAAAGACCATAATGGCTTTGAGACTGTGATGGGTAAAGCAAAGGACAGGACTTAGGAAAACTGCATGGGTTAGCTGAAGTAGATCAGGATCGGGCAAATGAACTAAAGTAAAGTGCATATCCGAATAAAGTGCGTTCACACTTTAGAAAAGTAAATTGTCTAAGGAGAGTTGAATTTGAACAGATAGTCAATGGGATATAAAGCATGACTGCATTAGGTAAAGTATCACTGGTTACGGTGAAATAGAGCTAAATGTTATTGTATGGGTACCAAAGGAATGTGAATCGTCCCTGACGAGATAAAGGAGGTTATTGTACGTATCTCCTTGAAAAGATGTACTCTATGGAATACGACTTAGTCTCAGATGTTATCGGGAGAAAAAGATATTGACGGTATAGTGAGAAAAAGGTATTGATGGATAAACGTGATGATTAGTGAACAGTGTTCTAAATAATGAACTGAGTCATAGCATTGGAATTAAATGTAATGACTACTCGGAAAATGGCAAGTGAGATAGCTAAGAAAATGAGATTGCCAACTGATAGCCTTGTTGAGTCCGCTTCATCGTATTGAGTGATAATGAGTTAGCCAAATTAATAACTGAACAACTGACTGAATATGGTTACTGTGACCTTTCGGAAAATGAATTATTGAGTGAAAAAGTGTAAGGGACATATAGGAACATATGATTACGGTCATATCGAATCGTTGATTGAGAATTTTGAGGACTAAATTTTATTAGGAAGGGGGAATTGTAATATCCCACCCTCAATTGGAAGGGTAAAATAGTAAATTTGACATAGGATGGAATAGATTTGAGTGCATAGGATTGTTCATGCATAATAGAATTGGTCCACAAATCACATTTGTGCACATGAAATTACCGTGCATGCATACATGATATTCTTTTGCGTGCCTAAGACAATTTTATTGGGATTAACGTGGTTAATGGGTTTAAAAATTATTCTGAGTGCGCCATAAATTGTTTTCTATTTTAAGGAATTTTTAGAAATTTTTCTGGATTTTTCTGAGAAAATTCTTGACCGAAAAATCGCCAATTGGTGAACCGGTCGATTTTCGGTAGTGAAAATTGCTACCCATTGGTACTGAATTATTGGGTATATTATTTTGGGATTGAAATTAGGGCCATTGAACTAGAATGGGTCAAATTATAGTAGGATTTCTAAATCCTATACAAGAGTTTTGTTTTATACCTATTTTGTTTTTTTCTAAGAAGTGCCACTTGTCCTCTTAATTTAATGCTTCTTGTCCTATGCTAGAGTGCTCCTCTCGGTTATGCCTTAAGGAATAGAAGAAATGAATGGGTTTAAATGCTAAATACTCTTCCTCCACCGAAAACCTACTTCCTTTACATCTCCTTTGATTTCTCTTTTTTGTTTCTCTCTTAAGTCACCTTCCACCAACCTTAAGAGCCCTCTTTACTTGCATATGAGCTTAAGTCTCTATCCAAGGTGATAGCCATATATGGGCTTTAGAAGTGAAGGAAGAAAGTGAAGTGATTGGAGAGTGGGAAAGAGTGGATGCTTGAATTGGTAAGTGATTAAGTTAAGTTTTAATTATGCTTTGATTATGTAGTTGATGAATCATGGTTGTTGATGCATTTAATTGAGGCCTTAAATTGATGATAAGTATGGCTTGAATTAGTGGGTATAAGGTTAAGGTTTTGATTAATGTAAGAGTGGTCATAGATGGATTAGTGTGATGGGAATGTATTTGATTACCTATATGATGTTGGATAAGTAGGAATTTATTAAGGAAAGGTGCTGCCAATTTTAGTTAAAATGCTTAGGTGAAGGTATTGAAGAGGTATGGGTTGAATTCTTAATTACTTAGGATGTTTGCTGGTTTAGAAATGGGGTGGAAATGGTCTAGAAACCATAGAAGATGGTTTAGACATAAGTGCTGGAAAATTTACTTTGACCTATTACACTGATTTGAGCATAACTCATTGTGTGGTTATGCAATTGAGGCAAGGTTTGTTCCCACTGAAACTTTGGTTTGTTCGCTACATTTTTGTGTGAAATAGGTATTGTCCAATTTTAGCTTTAAGAGGTTGCAATTTGGCTTGGAAAGTTACTGCTATTGACTGGAATGAATAGTACCCGAAACTATAACCTAGAGTTTTGCTAATTTTTCTAAATTAATTGAGAAGGATTTAGAACAACTGGACTAAATGAAAGTTGAAGCCTATTAAGTTATCTTTCCAATTCCACTGATTTTTCAATTTTTTGATATGTATAGTAGGAGTTATGGACTGATGACTATTGACTGTTTTCATGCATTGAATGAAACCTAGCTGAAATGTCAAATTTGGTGCACATTATGATTTGGAGCAATTTTAGCAATTTATGTGAACTGAATTGGTGTGAGTGATCTTCTGAAAAGTTGTAGAGGAAGCAATTATCTTGAGAATGATATATGGCATGTAATTTTTGGTTGTCAGATTTGAGAGAAATGAATTTGCAAAAACTAAACCTGCATTAGGATGTGAATTGCTGATCATGGCAGAAACTTGCATAACAGTTTTGAAACTGTTAGAGATCGAATTGGATTTTGAGTTCTTCATGAAAATTGAAGTTTGAGATCTTATCTTTTCAGGGATATAAAGTGGTGATTTGTTTGACTTGTATACAGGGAGATACGATTGATAGAAAGTTACTACTCAAATTGAGTGATTTCAGGGACAGCAACCTTAAGTGAATTATTTGACCTAGTTAGCAAGGGAATTGAAATTTGGGTTGCTTCATAAAAGTTGTAAATAACATTGTGATCTTGATGAACATATTTATTGTATAATTTTTGACCGCATAGAATGACAGATAGTGAATTTCCAATGACTGTTCTGTGTTAGGAAGTGAATGTGTGGGCAGTAGCTTACATTGAATGTTTGACACCCTTAGGGGTGAAATTGATTTTTCTGGACTAAAGGAAACTTGCAGAGGGTTTCATTACCTTTCCAATGAGATATGGTTTGCATTTTTTTGAATTGTGTAGAATAAGTTATGATTTATTGAATTCGGTTAAAGGAATGGGAAAAAGAGTAGGAAAAAAGGGCAATATATATATATATATATATATATATATATATATATATATTAATTGTTAAATTTTGGTTTCCTTCGTGAATAACTTTTCCGTCCGACATCCGATTGGTCTGATTCTTGAGGCATCGGATTCGTAGAATATTGAATTTCATTTTATGAGAAATTAGAGATTTTTGGACGGAAAATTGACGTGGGTCCGGGTAAAAGTCTGTGTAATCACTGTTTTGTTTAATTGGGGACCTATAGAGGTCCTATTTGCGCACCGTCAGCGCCAATAGGTTTCTAATTTTTGGATAGATTTTTCTGATAGAAAAAATGGGATTAGGGCTGGGAATTCATGAACATGCATATTTTTACCTACATGTGCATTAGTAATTCATTCGGATTGAATCGTTAGTGATAGTTACCTTCTCTGATGCTTAGGCACAACTGGAGCGTCGATCGATTTACGTGACAAAGACTTTCCGACAATAGCTCGGAAGTAAGATGTTAGTAACGTAGTTGGTTATCCCGATCTACCTGTTTACTGTGACTTGATTGCCCTACGGGGATTACGTGGATTATATATGGTTTTTATTGACTGTGAATTGGGCATTAGACAACTATTTAATTGGACTGTACATTTGGACTGACCCATGGACTGTGATATATTATATTGACTTCTATTGGGCATGTGCATTCATGCACAAATGCATTAAACTGCTAAAAGGAAAACTGTGAACCGAGACGCCATCGATATCGAACCGAGCCTGAGCTCGACATATCAAACGAGCCCCGAGCTCAAGGGAGATAATTCTCCGACGCGCCTACACTGAATATCGCTTATGCGCCGGTCACAATCATGTAATAAAATCGAAAAAGAGTCACATATGCATTGCATCATTATCGGACCGAATATCCAAATGGATAATTATTGTGACTGCTTGACTTCTGTGATCAGATTGTAAATGGATGACTACTTGTCGGATCGGTTATAATGAATGTGACCGTTTTATTATTCTCGTAATTAAATATTGACCGTAATATGAACTATGAATATTGATTGTATTAGTAGTACTAAGACCGCTTCATATCGTAATTTGTTATGTGATGCATAATTGGGAGAACCATCGATGATGGTTTCTCATTGAGTTCGCAAACTCATCCAAAATTGCAATCTATTTTCAGATTTGAAGAGTACCCGCTTGATGCGGGAGTATGTCTACTATAGGCAAGTGAAGGATAGAGGTCGGGATCGCCTTCGGTTCCGCATTAGTGTCTTACCAAATTGTGTTCCGCAATCAATGTATAACAATGCTTTGTATTTAGACTAAGCCCATCAGGGTGTTATTGTTTTTACACATTGACAATTGCATTATTGTTGCTCGATCGTAATGAGTGTTGATCGCTTGTAATAACCGAAATAGTTTATTGTTGCTCATGGGCTTAAATTACTTAATCGCTTTTACCGTTGTTTTTACCGGGCCAATGTATGTTATAAAAAAAACTTGTATACTGAGTTTTACCGACTAATGTAGTACTCCACCCTCGCGGGGCACGGACTCGGATATCACCCATAATATCGGGTTCGGGTCACTCGGGAGTGGGGTGTTACACTCAATGTCAAGATGCGCAGGCGTATTTTGAAGTAGGTAAGTAAGCATAGATATGCATATTTAAGGATAAAAAGAATGTCGACAATGATACATGCAAATTAAGAAATTGCTGCAGATCATACTCAAACACAAACAGTCGCAAAATTAAAAAATATGCGAAGACATGAGTAAGAGGCATAAAGAACTTCCTTGTAATGAGCTGGAATCATTTTCTTTAGAAGTGTAATTCTCCCCATCAAAAGTCGCTTATAAGGTCCAATTTCCTGCAAATAACACAAAGAGGAACGTGAATTTAAGGTATAGAAAAAACATAAAAAATAAAAATAAAACAAAACAACGAAGGTGTGAAACTTGGTTTGCCTCCCAAGAAGTGCTAATTTAAAGTCCTTAGCTTGACTTGGCCAAATTATTGCTCAAGGGTCGGGGATAGAGAGGGATTGAGTGATCCCTGTTTCTATTGGAAATTCAGCCACATAAGGCTTTAACCTTTGCCCATTAACCTTAAATACTCCATTTTTGGGATTCTCAACTTCTATCGCACCGTGAGTATAAACCTTAACAATCTTGAAAGGTCCCGACCACCTCGACTTTAACTTTTCAAAAAATAGCTTGAGTCGCGAATTAAATAGCAAGACCAAATCTCCTTCCTTGAACTCTCTTTGGATAATATGTTGATCATGCCATCTCTTCTTTCTTTCCTTGTAGATTCGGGCATTCTCATAAGCATCCAAGCGAAGCTCCTCTGACTCATTCAACTGAAGCAAACGCTTTTCTCCAGTTATCTTGAAGTCCAAATTAAGCTTCTGAACAGCCCAATATGCTTTGTGTTCTAGCTCAACTGGAAGGTCCTCTAGATGAATTTTATGTGTACAGAAAGATGGGTTGATTCCCTTTAAATATGAAATTTTGTACCTAATTGCGTTTTTGTTTCTAAGCACTCTTAAAAGTTTATTAACTCGCATAAGGCTTAAAAGAGCATTAACAATGACCGGATAGGTTGAATTAGGGCCCGTAAATTCATAACGAGGTTAGGAGGCAACGGTTTCAATTCCACATTTGGAGGTTCTTCTTTGTTCGGATCGGTGATGGTGTCGATTCAGTTGCACAGTTGTGTAGATCTTTGCACAGTTGTGCATCGAGCATCTCATAAATTCAAAATTTCTAATTCCTTCTCGTTAAATTTTGTATCACCCCGTTGTTATAGCCTTCACTAAGCAAGGTTTCAACGAATCCTTCAATGAGATTTTCTAAATTCAAAGATCAACCACTTTGTCAAGAATTTCCACCCTTAAACAAGAATCTTTGTCATCCATAGCTTTCATTGTCTTTTCCAAATTAAACTCGATTTCTTTCTCCCCGACTCTCAGAGTCATTTTTCCATTCTTAACATCTATGATTGCTCCAGCTGTGGCTAAAAAGAGTCTCCCAAGTATAACAGGTATGTTAGTATCCTCCTCCATTTCTAGCACAACGAAGTCTACTGGGATAAAAAGAATTCCAACCTTGAGAGGCACATTTTCCAATATCCCAATAGGAAATTTCATGGACCTGTCAGCTAGCTGCAATGATATGGTAGTCGGTTTAAGCTCTTCGATGTCCAATTTATGACAGATAGATAATGACAATAAGCTCACACTTGCCCCCAAATCACATAATACTCTTCCAATTGTTGTAGTTCCAATTTGGCAAGGTATCGAGAAACTGCCTTGATCTTGAAGCTTGGGAGGGAGTTTGTTTTGAAGAATGGCACTTGATTCTTCTATAAGAGCCACAGTCGCATATTCTTCTAGCCTTCTTTTGTTGGACAAGATCTCCTTTAAGAACTTGGCATAAGTAGGCATTTGGGTAAGGGCTTCCGTAAATGGGATGTTAATATAGAGCTTCTTCAGAATGTCAACAAATTTTCTAAACTGCTGGTCTAGCTTGGCTCTATGAAATCTCTGAGGGAATGAGATTGGTGGCTTATATGGTGGTGGTGGTATGTATTTTTCAGGCTCAGGTGATTTTTGCACAGGCTATGCATTGGATTGCACCGATTGTGTATCTTGATCTGTTCTCTCAAATTCTTTTTTAGCCCTATTTTTCTGTACCATATGTTCCAAAATCTTTCCACTTCTTAGTATCACTGCTTTGGTTTCCTTAGGAGCCTCTGGTTGTGCTGGTAGCTTACCCTTGTCAAACCTTAGTGATGCGGCTTGCTGTGCAATTTGAGTCTCAAGCATCTTATTATAGACTGCCAATTGGTCCATTCGGGGTACTAAGTTGCTAGATCAAGTCTCCTTGCTTCTGCATAAAGGTTTCCATCATTGATTCAAGGTTGGACTTAAGTTCAGGTGGCTGGGCTTGTTGTCTCAAGCTTGAAAAACCTGGAATTTATGTAAAGGCGTCCAATTTGAAAACTCCTTGAGGTTTCTTCCCTTCTTGCTTAACCTCTTTCTGGTCATTATTTCACTAGTAGTTGTTGTAGGCAATTTTCTCCAATAACGTAAATGTCTCATCTTCATTCTTGTCCATTAGATCACCTCTAGCTGCAGCATCTATTGCACTTCGCATAACCGGAGAAACTCCGTTGTAGAATATCTGCACAATCATCCACTTTGGGACACCATGATGTGGACATTTACGTTGAAGCTCCTTGTACCGTTCCCATGCTTCATACAACGACTCATCTTCTTTAGGCTGAAATGAGGTCAGTTCACTTCTGAGTTTTGCCGTCTTCCCGGGTGGAAAATACTGAGTCATAAAGGCCTTGGACAATTTTTGCCAATTATTTATCAAACCGGGTGGTAATGAATGGAGCCAATCCTTAGCCCGATCTCTCACAAAAAAAGGAAACAATCGAAGCCTTATTGCATCCTCAGGTACCCCGTTCTGCTTCAACATTTCATAAATCTCCAAGAATTGCTGTAGGTGGACATGTGGGTTTTCTGTTGGGTGCCCTCCGAACTGATTCAGTTGCACCATCTGTACAAGGCCAGGTTTTAACTCAAAATTATTTGCTTGCATAGGAGGCCTTGTAATGCTTGGGCGAAATTCCCCAAAATCTGGGACCGCATGATCCCGCATCGTTCTCTGATTTTGTTAGGCCATTTCAGACTCGACTGCCTCTTCTGTTGAAAAAGTTGTAGTAAATTCGGGTTCGATCTGGCATTTCTGCATAGGTTGTGCGTTAGATACTCTTGCCCGTGCTTTTCTAGCTTTTGCTTCCTTCCTTAGTGCCTTAGCTGTCTTCTCGATTTCAGAATCGAATAATAATTCTTTAGCACTAACGACCCTTCGCAGAGACTAAAACAAAACACAAAGCAAAATCAAATGCAAGGTGTAGAAAATGCAAAATAAAAAGTAGATAGTAAAAAGAAAAAAATAAAAGAAAACAAAACAAAAATAAATTTTAACAAAATTTATTAACACAAAACACAAAAGAAATAAAAAAAGAAAAGAGAAAAAATGTCCAATTTAACCAAACAATCAGTCACCTAATATTACTCAGGGATTACTCCCCGGTAATGGTGCTAAGAAACTTAATGGATTTTCGCAAGTTCATGGGTCTTAAGTAGTATAGTATAATATTGTCCCACAGGGAGTAATTGTGTAAGTACTAGGCTTGGATCACTCAATTAATTGGAGTAGCGATTTTGTATGTTTAGGGAAATTAAATTAAGAAAATTAACTAGCAAAAAATAATAAAATTTAAGCTAAAGAAAATTGCGAATATTTCAAGGGGTTAATTTGAATGGAATGTGGTAAGCTTCAAGGATGGTTCCACTTTTAGTGCTTTCTATGGACTTTACCTGGATCAATTTATGAGGTGAATTTTGGTTGATAGAAGGTTGAGCCTAGAGTTTCTTAGATCCTTTCTCAAGGTATCAAAGGAGTCTTATGCAATAATCCTAATATACTATCGTAGCCTAGCAATCAAGCATAACCCATTAAGTTCTTTGCTCACCTGGTTTTCTCTCATAAATTCAGTCTATGTCTAAATCTGAAATTTATAAGTTCCTTGTTTTGGAGTTCCGTTATTAATTTTCACCTATCGGTCCTTCAATTAACAACTAAGGCTTAGTAGTGGTTGGCCAAACACAATACCAGCAGAATTAATATAAAAACAGAAAAATCAAACTTATAAATCCACACTCATAAATCAATTAAATTCAATCCACAAAAATTAGCTAAAAGCTTCAGCCCAACCTCAAGCTTTGAGGAAACTACTCACCATGGTAGGATGAATATCACAAAATTATGCTCAAGAAACAACATTAGGAGAAATTAAATAATATAACAGAAATTGAATGAGTTTCAGTTCTCCTCTAATGTTAAGGCCACCGAGTGGTCTCCTCGATCCGCTAAGTGTTTCTTTCATCGCCCACGTTGGAGAGTATCGGTGTCACCTAAATGCTCCTATTGCTGTCTCCTGCGTGTAACATTCTCCAAAGTCTCCACCAACAGCAGCTACCTTCTCCTCTCTTGGTGTAGTGCGCTTCCAATCGCCTCCCACGTTGCTTCACTCTTCATGCACCAGCTGCTGCTTAAGAATATTGTATTAGCCACAACTTGCAACGATGTGAGATGGGAGTGTTTTTGTGGTGTCATGTTGAGAGCTTCTTCTCCCCAAAACCCCCGCTCTCCCCTTTTTGGTGGCTAGTCATTTTATTTAATTCTCCTCAAGTGCGTCTCTGCAGTGTTCCAATAACAAGTAAATGTTAAGCTCCCAAAAGCCTTCCTAGTGCCTTTGTCGTAAGTGTAGAGTAGCCTTTTGTGTGGGTCAACTAAGGTGTATGGGTTGGTCCTCTTTTACTGCTAACTTTTGAGACTCATTTTTTTATTTCTTTTCATTCACTAGTTGCCAACGTAGTCTCCTCCCTAAACCACCAACTGCTCACGTTTTTTTAATGTTTCCACCTCTTGCTTCAACAACTGTCTTCCTCATGAGTTTGCTACCCCACCTTGCTTCACTCTTCACATGATCCTCATTCATTGTCTACTTTTAGAGCTCCTCTAGTTGGTTTCTCTTATCCAGCTGCTAACGTAGTCCTTGGTCGCTCCTTGCGCGTTGGTGTGTTCCTTGGACAATTAAAATACTTTATGTGCCTCCAAATGTCTTTTTGTTCTTTTGTTCACCTTTTGCACTGACAATTTCTTTGGTCTAATTTGAGGCCAAATTTCATGCTTTTTTTTAATGAAAAATGAGAAAATAAAATACTGTCTTTTTGTTCTTTTGTTCACCTTTTGCACTGACAATTTCTTTGGTCTAATTTGAGGCCAAATTTCATGCTTTTTTTTAATGAAAAATGAGAAAATAAAATACATAACAATCTCAATACAATTAAATCAATGAACCTAAGAAATGCTACTATAATGAATGAATGAACACACAAAATAAATGCAAATATGGTCTAAATATCTATATAAATTGACTAAACAGAAACCATAATCCTTTTCTCCTATAGTAACAAGGATTCCTTCACATTATCCTTTACCTCATATCCAAACCAATCAGTTGCTCTTCGCATCAGAATCTGCAACACAAGCTCTACATCCATGGTTAGAAGAGTGTGTGCAACCGCAAATTATGATCATTATGCTTTTTTGCCATCTTCTTTCTATAATACTCGACCTGGTTATGGAAGATTGCTTCTATGGTAGTGATGATACGCCTTTATGAGAAACTTGATGTGCAATGACGATGTTCTTGTTTTCTACAAAGGGAAAGAGTTACGAGGTCCTTCAGCGAGGTCGAGACCCGGAACTCTTTGTTCACTAGGGTTATGTTTGATTAGACGTAAATTTTTTAATGAAGTAGAATGGAATATAATGAAATGAAATGGTTTATAATAGAATAAAACGTAAATGAATGTAATATTAGAAAATTGTTATTTGGGAGAAATGGAAGGGTTCATAATATAATATAGTGAAATGTTGTTTGGATGAAGAATTTATAATGTAATATAGTGTAAAGTTGCCTATCATTTTACATTACATCCTAAACCTCCAAAATCGAAAGTTTTTCATTTTTACTGTTTAGGACGGAATGAGATGTAATATGAAACCCTCATCTTCTATCTCATTCTATTTCATTATATTATAAAGCCTCCTACCAAACAATGAAATAATATTAATATTAGACATATAAATAAATAAACACACACACACACACACACACACACACATATATATTGACATTTTATTTATTGATTGGACATATAAGATATTAATTGGACTTGTATTCAAATAGATATAATTGTTACACTTATAGTTGAGAAAGAATCCTACACTAAATTGAAGTCTATCATCTGACAAATTGTGGCATATCATGATTGTAATTGACAAGGAGTTGACAGCTTCTTGCGACTCGGGATTCCACTCAAGCCAACAGGATTTCCTTTCATTCAAACCAACAAGATTTTCGTCCATTCCAGCTCAAGCAATTCAAAGCCATTCAATCGGTTCCTGTAAATTAGCTACAATCAAATATTTTTGTATTTTGAAATGTACATGGTACTGTTGTCATCTGCAATCAAATTTAAAAAGAAACCAACTTCCGTTAATACAAAATCACGTAGTAGTGAAAAGTAGAGATCGTTCTCACGATAAATTTTTAACGGTAAAGTTTAGCGAGTTTAAAACTAAAACAAAGTAATGAAAGGGGGAGGGGGATTTGGTTCACGACAATTTAAGGAAAAATATAAGAAAAATAAAAAATAAAAAATAATTGGATCTAAAAATTGCATGGAAAATACCTTGATTTTCGGGTCACTGATGTTATCACGCTAATATGGATCCTCGATATAAAATTTCAGTCATTAATAAACATTCATTGGGGATATTTTCTCTTAAGTGTAATGACTAGGAATATGTATCCTAGCGTTCTTATTAAACAACAACCTAAATACGATCATAGGTTTAATTGAATAATAGCTTTATGAATCAAGAACCAATGAACAAGCGAAATACATGTACGACATGCAATCAATCAAGTAAATATCTCCTTAGAATTTCCAACTCTAACGTAAATAAGTAATCCTAATTGCTACTTGTGATTAACGAAACTGAATGTTATATTTTATTAATCTAGCGATTGAACAAATTAATCCCTTTGCGCACTTAGAAATCAACCATGTTAAGTCATTTAAATTGTACTTATTTTGGACTTAATTATTGTTAAGGTGTTGAAATTATTATCCAAATTTAATAGAATTGTTTTATAATTGTTTACACATGGTTTTGAACACCTTAGGGAAGAAACAGGATCAAAAAGATGCATAAAAGGAAGGAAATCCGAAATCTCCAAATTGACAGAAATTTCGTGACTAAGCGCGGGCATGCCTAAGGATGAAATAATTCTGCAGATAAAATTTCAGAAGTTAATTTAAAAAAAAAACACAATCTTTGAAGATTATATTGCCATCTTTCAAGGGGATTGACTACCTAAAATTGAGGGATACAATATCGGAAGAGAATCAAGGAAAGATACGGGGAAAAACAAGCATAAAAGGGGAGAGAAGTTAGTGTTCACACAGCTTTAGTTTAGGATAGTTTTTCTGCAGATTTTCCTTAAGAATAGTTTACGCTTATGTATTATTTTCTTGAAGCTAGCTTAGGTTTAGAATAGGATTTTTGTTTATGCACTTTTTTGGTTTTCTTGTTTTTACGTTTCTGCATATTTAAATTAGGATTTTTGTTTCTTTCATTAAAGAACCAGGGATGGAGACATATTGCTTTGTTATTTCCTTTGTTTTCAATTCAATTATGAGTAATTAATTTTCTTATCTTGGTTGAAGGGATGCATGTTACATGTTATTATGGTGAGATGTTTCGGATGTTTTTCATATTGTTAATGAACATTGGATATCTTCAGATCTGTCTTTTTAATTGAATTTGTTGGTTTCTAGGTGCGCAACTAAAGATTAATTGGTTTAATCGCTAGGTTAACGAAATATGACGTTCAATTTCGGTAATCACAAGTAGAAATTAGGATTAACTTCTCTACGTTAGAGTCGGAAATTCTAAGAAGATATTCACTTGATTGATTGCATGTCGTACATGTGTTTCACTTGGTCATTGGTTCTTGATTCTTAATGCTATTATTCAATCCCACCAATGATCGTATCTAGGTCATTGTTTAATAAGATTGCTAGGATACATGTTTCTAGTCATTACACTTAAGAGAAATTTCCCCCATTGAATGTTTATTAATGATTGCAATTTTATGTCGAGGATCCATAATAGCATAATAACATCGGTGACTTGAAATTAAGGTATTTTTTCATTGATTTTTCATATTTATTTATTGTTTTCGATTTGTGATTTTTCTATTGATTTTCTGATATTGTAGTGTTTGGACAAACCTCCCCTTTTTACTTTTGTTATTTGTTTCGTTTAAACATCGCAAACCTTTACTGCTAAAAATTTCTCGTGAGAACGATATCCGCTTATCGCTACTACATTAATTTGTTTTAACGGAAGTGATTTCTTTTATATTTGGTTGCAAGCGACAGCATCGCCAAATTTTGGTGTCGTTGTCAAAGAATTTTTTAACGGTTTTTTTTAGTGATATTTTTGATTTTGTTTTCATTTTTGGTTTCATTGCCCTTGGTTACCTTGTCTTTTGTTTATTTCAGTTTCACAGCTCTTTCTGATTTTTCAATCTTTTAGCAGCATAGCTCACTATCAGTATGCCTATTTTGATTTGTCTTCTATCTTTCCTTGATTTTCAGCAGATAATGTATCCCCCAATTTCAGGTGGTCAATCCCCTTGATAGATGGCAATATAATATTTAAAGATTGTGAAAATCTCGATTTTGAATCTTGAAAAGTGATCTGCAGATTAATTTCATTCTTAGGCGTGTCCACGCTTGGTCACTGAATTGTTGTCAAAGTTGGAATTTCGGATTTTTTTTCATTCTTTTGCATCTTTTTGACTCAATTTCATCTCTAAGGTGTTGAAAATCATCTGTAAATAATTATAAGATAATTCCATTAATTTCGGATAATAATTTCAACACATTAAAGATAATTAAGTATAAAATCGGTGCAAATTGATGACTTAACAAAGACATAAGTTAGCTCCTAAAATAGTGCAGCTATACAGCTATATATATTGTAACCTTCGATACTAAATACACAAGAAATTCCAGATCAAGTAATTTACATGGCATCAAAGCAATTCTGGCCTAAACACCCTCTTTTCTTTTTTTGTTCTCGACTTAAACATTTTTTTCTCTCGCCTCCAACCCAAGTCTTTCCTCAATGGCTACGTCTTCAACATTCTCTATTCCAACAATCCTACCTTCTATTCATCATCAAGTCACCATTAAGCTCACCTCCTATAATTATCTAATATGGAGAACTCACATATTACCTCTCCTTTCTGCCAATAACCTCTCTTCTCACATAAATGGAACCATCACTACTCCACCAACCCAAACTAATGGCCAATCAAATTCTGAATATCAAACTTGGTTTATGAAAGACCAACTTGTTTTGAGCTGGATCCTAAGCTCCTTATCTGAATCTGTCATTTTGCAAGTAGTCGGATCTGCCACTGCTTATGATGCTTGGAACCGATTAGCGACCACATACACTTCTGGCTCTAGAGCTCAAATATGCAGCCTCAAACAATCTTTACACAAACTTGAAAAAGGCACTAATGAAGGATTCCCAAATATATGGAGCGTGCTAAATGACTTTATGACCAATTGATTTCTCTCAACCATGTCATCTCTAAAGAGGATCTCGTCGACTATATTGTACAAGGTCTTAGACCTGAAGTCCGTCTGTTTGCACGGAGTATTGAAGCAAAGCTCACTCTTGTGACATTTGATGATTTATTCGGACTACTACTAAGTAAAGAAAAGCAACTAAAAAGCTCCTCCCAATCGAACTTCACACCAGCCGTGGCACATATGACCACTAAACAACACCACTCTAGCTGAGGCAAAGGCACAAGAGGCCATGGTGGTTGTAGCAACTTTAATCCCAACAATGGAAGAGGACGAGGTCACTCTCCTCATGGATCTACTTCTCCCAACGCATTCAACGCCATTTGCTTCAACTGCAACAGTGTAGGAGACACATCCAAAAAATGCCAGAGCCCCAAATACAGTCAACCCAACCAAAGCACACCCAAACCAATAAATGTCTTGTCCTCCAACTCCCCTAATTCACCCAACCAATGGATTGTGGATAGCGGTGCCAGTCATCATTTGACTCCTGATCTAGAAAACCTTGGATGACATTCAGAGTACGTGGACATAGACAAAGTGACCTTAAGCAGTGGTAAAGGCATTCCAATTTCTCACATTGGTTCGAATACTTTACTTCTCAATAAAAATCAATTCTCTCTTGATAATATTCTCCATGTTTCCTCCTCTAACACTAATCTTTTATCTGTTAGTCAAATTTCTAAATCAAATAATGTCTCATTTGAATTTTTCCCTTATTGTTTTGTCATTAAGGATATCCCAATGGGGAGTCACCTTCACAAGGGAGAGATTAAGGATGGTCTCTATGCTCTCAATCTCACGTCCAACACCACATGTCCTCCTTCTTGTCATTCGGTCACCTTTCAAGATTGGCACAATAGACTTGGCCATGCTTCCTACCTAACCATTAATAAAATTCTTCAACAAAATAATTTATCAGTATCTACAAAGTCTATGCACTCTTTATGTGAAACTTGTTCTGTAAACAAAACCCATAAGTTACCCTTTCAAGAATCCTCATATGAAACAAAATCACCACTAGAACTTATATGCTTCGATTTATGGGAGCCTGCTCCTATTCCTACTATTGATGGTTATCAATACTATGTTATCTTTTTTTATCACTTTAGTAAATTTACATGGATTCATTTTCTCAAACATAAATATGAAGTTTTTAATTCCTTTGTTAAATTCCGGGCAATTGTTGAAAAATATTTTGGCCTTCCTAACAAACAATTCCAATCAGTCTGGGTTAGAGAATTTCAAGCTCTAAAAAAACACCTATCTAGTAATGTCATTATTCAACGAAGTTTGTCCCCGCACACGCCCAAACAAAATGGCTGTGTCGACTGCAAACATCATCACATTATTGAAACTGGAAGAGCTTTTTTATACCACTCTACTGTACCACACAAATATTGGGATCATGCATTTTCTGCAACTATCTATCCCATTGATAGGTTGCCCACACCTAAACTCAATCACCTTACCCCAATTGAAAAATTGTTTCATTGATGCCCGGAATACAACTTTTTTTTTAATTTTTGGATGTCTTTGTTTTCCTTGGCTTAAGCCTTATACCAAAAATAAATTAGAACCTTGTTCCACTCCGTGTGTTTTTTTTGGGATACAGTTCATTACATAAAGGTTATAAATGCATGTCCTTGAGTACTTGCAAAATTTTTTACTCACGCCATATTTTTTTTTGATGATCAGGTTTTCCCCTTCTAGACCATTGATCAAGGGTCCGCTATCCTAGCAGTTCCTACCATCCCCACTATACAATCATTACTAAAACCAAGTAATAGTCCATTACCAAAACTGTTAAAATTTCACACGCACAATCACACAATCAAAGTAGCGAAAATAAAGAAAGGATGACACAAAGATTTAACAAGGTTCGGCCAATGATGCCTACTTCTTCGGGCAAGAGTAGAGAGAGAATTTTACTATGAAGAAAACGATACAAATCGATACCTTTTACAACCAGTTTTTATTTTCTTATCGAAACAAGTCCCCAAGCCCGGAGCCCAACACTGATTTCCATTTTTATCCAATTTGGATTGTATCGCGAGCTTATCTGGTCAAGTCGCCATTCGGATCCACTACAAATTCAAGACAAAATAATAACAAAAACCAATCGCCCAAACACTACCACCAGTTGGTTCAAGTCCCATAGCTCAGCAACTTACAATAGCTCCACATATAAATCCTATCACAACGCCACCTATTGTTCCATCCAATCCTCCAATCATAAATTCCACAACACCTATCATCCACAACCAAACACATGCCGTATGCCCATTGCCTTAACTAATCCTGTGGTACCACAATAAGTACCAACATGTCTACCACAAATTTCACTAAATGTAGACCTCTCATCCTATAACCCACCAAATACCAGCACTCATCCAATGGTCATTAGGTCAAAAACATGATCCTTAAAACCAAAAGCCCACGACACATAAACCATTATGGCATCACCAAATTATACAAAAGTTGCCAATCACTAAGTGTTGAGAAAGGCAATGAGAGAGTAGATTGATGCCTTGATGATGAATGGCACATGGGATCTAGTTCCTTGAGAGCATGCATCAAATATAATAGGATGCAAATGGATTTTTCGAATCAAACATAAATCGGGCATAACAATTGATCGCTACAAAGCTCGATTGGTACCTAAAGGACTTCACCAAAGACCGGGTATTGATTACGTAAAGATTTTCAGCCCAATTATTAAGCCAGCAACAATCCGTCTCATTTTATCTATTGCTGTGGCTTCCCAATGGCCTATACGCCAACTTGATGTCTCCAACGCTTTTTTATATGGCCAACTTAATGAACCCATTTTTATGGAGCAATCACAAGGATTCACTCATCACAATTTTCCCAATCATGTTTGTGCTCTTAAAAAATCCTTATATGGATTAAAACAGGCATCTCAATCCTAGTACAATTATCTCATGAATGCACTTTTGAAACTTGGTTTTAAAGGATCACAGGCCGACGCATCACTTTTCATCTACAATCATGGTTCAAAAGTTGCTTACTTGTTGGTTTATGTTGACGATCTCATTTTAACAGATTCATCTCCTATCCTAGTTCAAAATATTATTTATGGTCTCATTAATCATGTTGCAATAAAGGACTTAGGTCCATTGACTTACTTCCTAGGGGTGGAAGTCACGGCAAAAAGGAGTTGTATTCATCTTCGGTAAACCAAATACAATCAGACCTACTATATCGCAGAACGATGCATGAAGCTTCCGTAGTTGCAACACCGACCTCTTCTTAAACCAAGGATATATATGCTTAAACTAAACCATTTCATGATCCTAAACTATATTGCCATATAGTGGGAAGCCTGCAGTACTTGACTTTAACACGCCTAGACATAACCATAGCTGTCAACAAAACATTCTATTTCATGCACTCTCCTTCAATTAATAATTGGCTAGTCATCAAATGAATTCTCCGCTATCTTCGTGGCACAATGCATCATGGTCTCATTATTCAACCTTGTCACTCAC
The DNA here is from genome assembly GCA_029891385.1 of Erythroxylum novogranatense. NCBI lineage: Eukaryota > Viridiplantae > Streptophyta > Magnoliopsida > Malpighiales > Erythroxylaceae > Erythroxylum > Erythroxylum novogranatense. The sequence continues at coordinate 89,029,515 of CM057233.1, read as the reverse complement.
CAACCTTGCTACCTTATTCTGACGCCGATTGGAGAGGTGATCTTCGGGATAGAAAAAACACAACAAGTTATATTGTATATCATGGTACCAATATCATTTCGTGGTCTTCAAAAAGTAGAATATTGTGGCTCGATTGAGTACAGATGCAGAGTATCGAGCCCTTGCAACCGCAGCCTCATAAGTTAAATGGCTACAATCACTGTTAAAAGAGCTTCAGATATAGCTCCCTATGCCTCCACGGTTTTTATGTGACAATGTTTCTGCCACATACCTCGCTACCAATCCTGTTTTCCACTTGCACTCTAAGCATCTCGAGATAGACTTCCACTTCGTCCTGGATGAGGTAAGATATAAACGTCTCCAGGTTTCATTCGAGTCTAGCAAAGATCAGTTGGCCAACATTCTCACTAACCCCTGACACAAGTCTTGGTTCCTTGACTTAAAGTCCAAACTTCCCATCATTACGACTACAAGTTTGGGTGGGGGGTGATAGCTCCTTGTGACTCGGGATTCTACTCAAGCCAGTGGGATTTCCTTTCATTTAAACCAGCGAGATTTTCGTCCATTCCAGCTCAAGCAATTCAAAACCATTCAATCGATTCCTGTAAATTAGTAACAATCAAATATTTTTGTATTTTGAAATGTACAAAAGTTAGCTCCTAAAATAGTGCAGCTATACAACTATATATATTGTAACCTTCGGTATTAAATACACATAAGAAATTCCAGATCAAATAATTTACAGGGGTACTGATGGATTTTGTGGATAAACAACAAGTGGTTTGCATGTAGTATTGGGGTCTTGATGGTGTGTATCTTGGTTAACAGCAAGGGTTGGTCTCTTTGATGTGGCGTCAACTGCGTTTTTCTGTGGAAAATAGTTGAAGTTTTTTTACGGTTTTCGAGTTTATGGTGATATACAGTTGATTGATTTTTGCTTGAAATATATGTCTTGTGCCATATGAAGTGATTGGAAGTTCTTGGTGTTGGAAGCTTGCATGTAAAATATTGGGTGATGTGAGTGAAGATTTTAATTTCTTGAATTTTTACTACAATGTGACTCTATTCTTTGAGGGACATACATGAGTTATTATACGATTTGTAATGTGGTGGATGTGGGCGTGATTTTCTGGAGAGTTGGTCATATTGCATGGGTCACTCTGTGTTGTCTACATTTTTTTTATTTCATAAGGAAACGAATACACATATTACGCTATCAAACGGGGAAAGGAAACCCCAGCTATATCCTCTACTAGGATATTAAAGCAACCCACAGGTGGGTAGGGATACCAATTAATACCAAGATCTAAGGATCTGGCATGCTGCGCTAGCCAATCCGCGGCTCGATTAGCCTCTCGGTAGATATGCCTAGCTTTCACGATCCAATCGCGGTTGAGAAGTTGTTGGATTCTCAAAATTAAATTAGTATGAGGTGTATATGTTATAGCTAATATAGATAAAATGTGAATAACAGTTAATGAATCCACTTCGAGTTCAATTTTCCGGTAACCTTCATTCCAGGCAAGAGTGAGGCCCGAAAATACCCCCATAGTTCAGCACAAACTGAGGTGCAATACCCGATGTTATGCCCAAAGCCTCCTAACCATCGGCCTGTACTATCCCGAAGAAGCCCCCTGCTGTCGCATGCGAAGTCGAGGAGTGGGAGGCTCCATCCGTATTAAGGCGTATCCAGTCCTGTGGGGGGTTGGTCCATCCCACTAAAGTCTCTAGCCTCACTTGAGGGTTCTGTAGTGCTTTGCTAACCAGTATCTTAGCTTGAACGAACGAATGCACATATTGGAACACTATACAATGCGGATTTACCGGCCAAGAGAAGTTGGGGTCGAAAATGGATTTGTTCCGCCAATTCTAGAGAAACCAACATGCTATTCCAAATAGTAACGACCATGCGATACCCTGAAGGCATTGATGTCGCTGAAAATTAGCCAATAGCCAATACAGTAAAATACGTGAGTGTTTTGGTGAGGTTTTTCTGGTGTGAAGAAAATTGAAGACAACCAAAGATGGGTTGATACCAGCGTGACCTAGCTCTTGCACTTGAAGCATTATTTACTTGGTGAAGGTTTTTGGTTGGGTGTTTAACTGATGGGCTGTGCGTGGTTTGATTGTTGCTACACACATACAGGCTGAATTGATGAAGACTCGTGTCTCTTGGTCTGTGTCTTTAGTCTATCTTATTGTTGGTGAATGAGCACATAATGTGGTAGTGGAGTACAGAAAATTTCAAGGCAGTAGCAGATTGGGTAGCTAGTGTCATTGGTGAGCAACTACTAGAATAATCTTTAGAAGGGCTGAAAACTTTGGGAAGTTGTTCTTTGTTTCTTTTTCAAGTGTTTTCATTTATGTTGAATTTTGTTTAATCAATTGAGCTGTTTAGTTTGTTTCGTTATCATTAAACATTATGAGAAAATCCTCCGTTGAGGTTAGTACGAGGTGATCGTACTATTGGTATGAAATTCTTTTGCGGATAGAGAGGAGAAAGGATAATGTCAATGATTGAGTAGTGTCGACTCAATAAAGTCTTATATAAAACTATTGTCGTTAGTGAAAGAATTAAATTAGGTGAAGGCCCCACAGACTTAAGCAAAGTTTGCCGATCTGTGTTATCAAATTTCGATATTGAACTATTTAATTTCGTATTTATTTTTTTGCTTTCGTTTGTGCTAAAAAATTAACAGTTATTGATACAATTACTTGATATCTAGTAATTGAGAGATACAGTTACAAGTAATTGCTGTAGAACTTTACAAGTAATTGCGGTCAAATATAAAAGTTTACGAAACAACCACCTCTTCGATTTTTTTTAACCAAATATAGCCTAGCTGCCTTAAGTTCTCAATGCTTCTCTTTGAGCTAAAGTAGAAAGATTGAGATGATGCTTAATAGTTTTGATTAGTTTCAATGATTTGATGAGGACAATTGATTCCTTTCAATCTTTTTTTCCTCTCTTTTACTGTCTTTTTGTGTTTACGAGAAAGTCACATCGATGATAGCTTCGCGAGTAATAGCAATAATTCGATTAGTGATCATCTTGAATAATCAAACGGTTTGAATTATTATTTAACAATCTTTTTATTAAATTAAGTTTTAGCATCTTCAATGATTAAAAACTAATCTCTTTTTTCAAATTTTATTTCAATTTTTTTAATCTTCCCTTTATACTAATTTTATAACTAATCTATACCATTACAACAAATTAAATTTAAAATCTAATTAGTATTTTATTGTTGCATTTGAAACATTACTAATGTAACTTTTTCAACCTTAATCAAGAGGACTATTGTTGGGGTTCCATACCCCAATAATCTTCTAGCGATATTGTGAAACTTAATGTTCATTACATAATAATTTAATAGGTTAACTTAAATTAACAAAATATTTTAAAATTACATATAAATATAATTTATCAAAAATTAACAGAAAGAAAAGAAAAATTGAAATAATTCTACAAATCTTTTTTAATTATGATTATGCCACAAAAGTTATGTAAAATATGAATTATGACATAAAAATTTCGTAAGTGATTTATTTTATGATTAAAAATCAAACCGATATAAGTGGTTTAATAATAAAAACCTTGAAACGGCCAATTTTTGTTTAGATTTTAACTTTCTTTTGATTATTTTAATAACCCTTGTTATTAAAAATTGATCGATTATTAATTGATCAATTAATTTTGTAAACTAATTGGTTTTATAAACAAAAATAAACTAATTAATTTTATTTAACAATCTCTTTTTAATTAAACATTAAATTAAAGATAATCTCCTTCAATCTTATTTAAATTTTTAATTTTGTTCAATTTTTCTCGCTTTTATTTATGATGTTCTAATAATGGTGGAATCTTTTAAACCTTAAATCTTTTATCTTATCGGTTTAATTTACGATCTAATTTTTAAAGCGATGATTTTATTAGAAAGAGAGTGATGCAAGAATTCTATGTTCAAAATTTTCCTTCAAACTTTCAACAGACAGGAACCAAGATTTCTTGAAAGGTGTCCCTTGAACGTCTGGAAATGGAAGCTTCAGCTGCTGCCCTGTTGAGCTTGAATATGGTTGAGACAAAATATCGAACACCTCCTCCTCTGTTCACTCAAGCTTCAACTGAATGAAGGATGTAGCTTCTAATCTTCAATTTGTAACTCAGATTGCTCACTGGAAAAGTGAATGTATGAGAAATGATTTTTTGTGTAAATTGAAAATGAGTGTAGCTCTTCTATATCATCTGAATAGAGATCTTCAGATTTTGTAAACAGATTTTGTAAAATTCCATCTATTCGTAAACTGAGAAATATAATAGCTAGAAGAAAAGGCTTACTTATTGTACTGAAAACAAACACTTAAAAAGGGTACAAGAGCTGTTACGTTACTCCTATACAAGGATTAGGGAGAAAAGTTAGGGATATATAGCCGTTGGTCCTATACATAAATAGTGGAGATAAATCGATAATAGACAGATATGGGGAGATAAAAAAGGAATGTACATCAATTATGATATACGTTAATACGCCCCCTCAAGTTGGAGCATGAAGGTTCGTAATGCCCAACTTGGATAAAAGTGAATGAAACTGGTCTCGTCCAAGAGCTTTGGTGAAGAGATCAGCAGGTTGATGTTTTGATGATATGTGTGTAGTTTGTATCTTCCCAGCTTGAATGTGTTCGCGAATGAAGTGACAATCTATCTCGATGTGTTTGGTGCGTTCGTGAAAGATAACGTATATCATAATTGATGTACATTCCTTTTTTATCTCCCCATATCTGTCTATTATCGATTTATCTCCACTATTTATGTATAGGACCAACGGCTATATATCCCTAACTTTTCTCCCTAATCCTTGTATAGAGTAACGTAATGTACTCTTGCACTTTTTTAAGTGTTTGTTTTCAATACAATAAGTAAGCCTTTTCTTCTAGTTATTATATTTCTCATGGTATCAGAGCACCATGGCAGAGGCTAATAGTACCAATACACCATCAAATCAATCTACGAGAGGAGACTCTCAATTACAATTTCATGATTCAAACTCCCAGTATTACTTGCATCCTTCTGATCATCCTGGAACTGTGTTTGTCACATGTGTTCTAAATGGAGACAATTATCCCACCTGGAGGAGAGCAATACAGAACGCTCTCCATGCCAAAAATAAAATTGCCTTTGTTGATGGCTCTCTCAACAAGCCAGACTCAACCTCTGCTGACTACTTGGCGTGGACCAAGTGCAACTCAATGGTTATTTCATGGATTTTTAATGCACTCTCTCGTGATCTTCATGACAGTAGTAGCTTCTTTGAGAGACACTCGTGAATTATGGCTAGATCTAGAAGAACGCTTCTCACAAGGGAACGCCACTCGTGTGCATCAACTCAAGAAGGATCTATACATGCTTCAACAAGACAACAAGTCAGTTGTTGCATACTATAACAGGTTCAAGGCCTTGTGGGATGAACTGCAGATTTTTGACACAATTCCACGATGCTCTTGTGGTGCTGGAAAAGATTTTGCGGCTGCACAGGAACAAGAGAAGGTGCACCAATTTCTTCTTGGATTGAATGACAATTTCAAAATGGTACGCTCTCAAATCCTAAATTTTGAACCTCTCCCTTCATTGAGCAAAGTGTATGCTATGGTAATTCATGAAGAAAAACAACAATCCTTGGCTATGACTCGCATTCCATCCTTGAAGCAATCGCCCTTCATCAAAGCATCCTAGTTATCCTAGAGGATTTAATTCGGTCGCTCACGTAAAAAGTGCCAACATTGCAATAATCATGGGCACACCAAAGAAGAATGCTTTCATCTAATTGGATTTCCCTCTAATTGGAAACACAAACGTGGAAATAATCAAAACAAAAGCAGAGTTACATCAAGCAATCGGTTTCTTACAGCACATGCGGCCACTACGATGACTACTACAGCAAACAATGATAACCCTTCTACGTTAACAAATCGACCATATTTGGCACATGCAGCTACCACTTCAGCAAGTAATGATGACCCTTCACCTATATCTGGTCTTTCTATGAATCAATACAATCAATTAATGCAGCTTTTAGACGGCAACTCCTTGAGCTTGGCCAATTATGTTGGTAAGCAAAATTTCAACTCCAATACATGGATAATTGATAGTGGTGCTTCTGATCATATGGTTGGATCAAAAGATATGCTAGATGATGCAAATCGCATAAAATATCATTCTACTATTAGCATACCAAATGGTAATGCCTTACCTATTACTCATATGGGAAACGCTACTTTATCATCTGATCTTAAACTTTCAAATGTCTTATGCATACCAGATTTTAAATGCAATCTATTGTCAGTTGGAAAAATCACTAAAGACCTCAATTGTGCTATTATTTTCCTTGCTGACTTTTGTGTTTTTCAGGACCTCAAAACGAGGAGGCTGATTGGATTGGGTAAACTGCAAGATGGAGTTTATCAATGCAATTTTCATCGACAATCTACTGTTTTTTTTGCTTCTCAAGTTTCAAATGCCAGTCTTTGGCATAAGCGTTTAGGCCATGCCTCGCTTCCTAGGATAAAACAAATTTTTAATATAGACATTACTCCCACATCTGAATTTGTTTGTGATATCTGTCATAAATCTAAACAAACTAGATTACCCTTTTATCCTAGCACAAATAAAAGTACTCGTTGTTTTTCACTAATACATTGCGATATTTGGGGACCTTACGCTACTTCTTCTTTAAATGGCTCACATTATTTCCTTACTATTGTTGATGATTTTTCACGCTGCACTTGGGTTTATCTTATGCGTTACAAATATGAAACATATAAATATTTAATCATGTTTTGCCGTATGGTAAGGACTCAATTTTCTCTAGATGTTCAAAAGATACGCAGTGATAATGGTGGTGAATTTACTTCCAATGATTTCAAAGAATTTTGTTTCGCAAATGGCATTGAGTTGCAAACTTCCTGTGCCCATACACCTCAGCAAAATGGAACTGTTGAGCGAAAGCACCGACATATTCTTGAAGTGGCTCGTGCCTTGAGATTCGAAGCCAATCTCCCACTCCGTTTTTGGGGGGAATGTGTTCTTACTGCAGCTTACTTGATCAACATCACGCCTACATCAATTATGATATACGTTAATATAAACTACTTCAGCTATCTATTCTTCAAAGGAAAAACTTAGTTTCTGAAGGAATAAAAAAATGACACAAAAGGATGATAATCAAAATGAAAACTTGCAGAACTGAAAACTGGAAAAATGACTTTGTATCTTTGTATTGATGATAGGTTTTTTTCCCTTCATACATACGAAAGTGAAAAGAGGAGCCTTTTAATTAGCTCATACATGTTCTGATATTCTTTGAACATTAACTGAAAAACAAAGTCTTGGACTGATGAATAAACCTTACATTTCCTAATTTAGTAAAGACAAAAAAGCAACTTCATTTGTCTTTAGTGTAACTAAGCTAACATTGGAGAAAAAAACAGAAACTGAACAATAATTAATTCTTCTGCAGTAATTTGATTCTCCATCTCTAAAAGACTGACTTGCAGATCTGATTTTCAGTTGTGGATTAACACTAAGTTTGATTTTACTAATTAAACTTCTTGAAAATTAATTCAACCTTTTGCTGGTTTTTTTTCTCTGCACTTCTGGTTACTTCCTTCTGTGATTCTGGTTACTTCCTTCTGCAAGTAACTGCATTTGATTCTCAATTTTTGTTCTGCATATGATCATCTGTTTCTTTCATTTTCCATTCTTCCTTGTCTTGTGCTTCATCCATCTGACTTATATCTTCATTACTTTGATCCATACATTGTTGAATTATGCTTAGGATCATCAACTCCATTTTCCACCTATATTTAAATTCTTTTGTTTTTCCTTTCAGCTTCTTCTTCTTCCTCACTTTCACTTTCATTGCAAGCTCCTCCACTGATTTCAACACAGCAGGTTGCATAAAACAACACAATTCAACAAGATTTTGAAATCGAAAGCTGGTTCAAAATCAAAATGCGTGCATTGACAATTGACTTAAGTAACCAATGTGTTGAACAAATTTGGAAAATGAACCGAATCCTGGCAGGTATCTGAAGATACTGACTCTGGATTGCTACAAGTCATCTCTCCCAGTTAGGACCGGCACTTGGATAAACTGCAATCACGGAAAAGGCTTGCTTGCTTCATGGCCATGCACGTACTTGTCCACGGCTTTCCAGGAAATGTTTTTCTTCGATAGACTTTCCGGGAAATTGTGTGTTTAAATTATCATTTGCATGATAAGTACAGCCAAAAAATTAGTCGACATTTCTCTATAATCTTGACTCGCTCTGGAAGAAAAGTTGGTTTGATCGGTGCTCTTCAAGTCTTGACAATTTATATCCTTATCTATATTTTTAAAAACACTAAATATTAAAGGTGATGAATTAAATTTTACTTAATTAGATGATTTATTTAAAATATGCAATTTATAACTTCTTTATATTTATATTTTCAAAATTTTATTTATTGCATAGGTAAAATTATTCTTAAGATGGTTCGATAAAAAATTAAAACCCATCGGTTTATTTTAACAATCTTTATTACGAAAAATTTGTCATTTTATTAAGTAATCAATCAATTTTTGTAAACTAATTAGTTTTATAAAATAAAAATTAACTAACTAATTTTTATTTATTAATTTTATCAATTGTATTTTAATTTATTTAATTTTTAATTAATTTTATAACAATCTAATATTAAATAAACCTTTTAAATCTTAAATTATAACCTTTAAATTAATAGTTAGACCACTCAGTCGGATAGAATCTATAGAATTTGTTTGCGCATATGTTTTATTTATTAATTTAATTTGTTTGCGCATATGTTTGTTAGAATCTATAGAAGACTTTCAGGTGCAGATAATTAATAACAGAACCGATTATAGTCAACAACTCCAACCAACTTTTGGTCCTACATGAACTTACAAGTCAATGTATAGACTGTGACTAGCGATTAATATTTTAGTTCGGTTTACTTTAACAATATTTATTATTAAAATTGATTAACTTTTAATCGTTAATATTATAAATTAATAAGTTCTTCTAAACTAAAATAAATTAATTAATTTTTATTTAATAATATATTTTTCAAGTAAACATTAAAATTTTAATTATATTTTAAATTCTTTAATTTTATTTATTCTTTAACCGATTTTATAATAATTTAATATTAGTTAAATTTTTAGTCCTTAAACTTCTTATTTTACAGTTTTAATTTTTATTTTACTTTTCAAAACATCGATCCTATGTGAAAATATCTTGAAAGTAAAAGGTTTGTCTATTTCATGTATAATATGCTAATGTGATAATATATCTATGCACTATTAACTCTAGTGTATTTTTCCAACTTAATTGAAATATGTCCTTAAGAAAAAAGTATATTTTAATTCTAACATTTTATTAAAATATAAATTATATTATAATATTTTGAAACGTTAAAATATTAATAAATTTCTAAATTACAAATTATATTTCCATCAATTATATATCACATTATCGTTATTTTCATATTATTTTATAAAAGAAAAATAAAATAAAGGAGCAGACATAAAAGTCTTCCATTGTAACCAAATTCTTCCAAATGAGGACAATGCATAGGATGGTTTGTGTATATATATGTGTGTGTGACAGAGAGATTTACTGATCAAGAGCTATACGTACTTAGGTGTGTGGTTACTTGAAGAAGCCATGGGCTATAGAGGGGCTTTGCTTCTTTGTCTGACTATGTTCCTTCTGGTCACAGCAGTGGCGTCGACGGACCCTCAAAGAAGAGCTTTAAAATCGTATCGTCTCAGTGCTTGTAAGTGTTTCTATTGATTTAGTTCTTTGTTCAGTTAAAATGGGACCAAATCGAACTGTAGAGAAGCATAATTTTCAAGATATTAGACTTGTAAGATTTTTCATAATTTAATTATTCATAGGAAATATATACTTTAATTCATAATTGATTCTTGAAGATAATAATTAATTATCACAATTGTGAATTACTAATATGAATTATGAATAATTTGATTTTACTTAATAATTTTATTTAATTTTGTATTTAAATTAATAAATATAATTAAAATTAAAATATCATCAAAATATATAAATTTCAAATAAAATTTGATTTAGTAGTTAAATAAATATTAATTTATAAATAAAATAAAAATATTCATATTAAACCTAAAAGATTAAACTTTATATATAAATCATTTTATTTCTCTGTTGATTTTCTACGTGAGATTTAATAATCATTCCTACGTGAGATTTAATATTCATATTAAACCAAAATTTTAGTTTGATTATAGGTAAATATCCTGTTGTATATAAATCACAATTTTTGTTTAAATATAAGCTTAAAACCATGTGAAATTTTGCAGACGCGAAAGGAAGGAAGCTGTTGGATACTCCTTATCCAGGAGACTATCCATGGCCACCCAACTATCCTTCTGTTGGCGGTTCTCCAGGCAAGGGTTAAACACGTATCGTGTGCTGATCTTCAAATATGTGTATCGATTTAGTTCTTTGATTAGTTTGAAAAAATTAAGAAAATTTTCTAAAATTAATTAAGTTACTGAATTAGTCTATGTCTCTTAATCAAACAAAGTATATGTAACATTAGTTTTATCCATGCAGACCAGAAAGGTAGAACTAGAAAGTTGCTTGATAAAAGCGGAGATACTCCATGGCCATGCAACTATCCTTATTTTTGCCGTTCTCCAAGCAAGGGTTAAACACGTATCGTATGCTGATCTTCAAGTATGGAACCACCTACTATTATGAATAATAAAGGAGAATGAGAAAGAGGGGCACTTAAGCTTGCATTGGAATTAGTTCGTACTGCTGGTGACAATATTAGTGTACTAATCAAGCAAATAAGAGAACATACGCTTTGTGTTCGAAACATTGTTTTGTTATTTTAATATTTTAAAAGTTAAACAAGTAAGGCAAAATATTTAAAATTTAAAAGTTTAATATGTAATTAATAAATTTTATAAAATTAGTTAAAATTTAAAGAATTTAACATATAATGGACGGAGACTGTAATTAAAATTAAAATTAATTAAAAGAGAGACTATTAAATAAAATTTAATTAATTTATTTTAGCTTATAAACGATTAGTTTATAAAAATCAACCGATTAATTAATAAACTAATTACTTTTAATAACAAGAGTTATTAAAATAAAGTGAACCGAAAAGTTAAAAATCGAACTCAAATGTTGGCTGATTCTAAACTTTTACAATTAAATCGATCAAATCAATTCAATTTTTAATCCTAGGTTCTTTTTGGATTCAAGTATATAATTCTACATCTATCAAAAGTAAAAATTAAGAAAATTTCACATATAAAATTGAAATCATAGTCCAATCTCTTAAAGTTTAGTATTTGACATATAATGGCAATATTACGAAAAAGCAGCTGTACCGGTGAATTTGTGAAGCAACTATTTTCTCCATCTTTTTTCACTTACTAGAATTACATGTGGCTTTCTAAATATTTGTATAAGAAATAGTCTTTCCATTAATTAGAGATTACTGCATAATATTAGATATTTTCAAATTTTGCGTATCAATAAAATTTTTACTGAATTATTAATTATGTTAAATTTTGGTTATTTCGTGCTTGTAATATGACCACAAAAGGCAAATTCTTCATTTTCTTTAATTATTATTAGACAAAAAGCTCTCAAATTGTAAGATTAAGCCCAAATAGGTTGAGCACACACAACCTCAAATAAGGTTTCATCCTAAAAACAATTACCTCATTTGGACTTGTATGTGCTCAATTTATTTGAGTTCAATCTTATAAAATTTGACATGGTACCAGAACTAGTTGTTTTTGAGTTAGTCGTCACCACCTTGATACGATAGATTGTGTCATGTGTTGGGTTTTAAATTAGCACACATATGAGGAGAGAGTGTTGAAATATAAGTGGGAGTTTATTCCACATGGAAATAATATATGACCTTAAATATGCAAATAAGCCTAGTGAGTTACTTCTCTTATTACTAATTGGTTTTAGAATGAAACCTCATTTGAGATTGTATGTGTTCGGTTTATTTGAGCTTAATCTTATAAAATTTAACACAAATAACGATCACCTAATTTATTAAAAATGTGTTGGATGAAAATTAATGAATTTAAAATATTGAGATTGATTTCATCTTGCCAAGTTGTATGGTCACTGTCAACTTTAAAAGAATTGACTTAATAATTAAATTAATTTTTATATGTTAATTTTTAAATTAAATTTACTTAATTATAAGAAGATATCATTCTCTTTGATTCTTAAGTATTATAAAGACAAGCTTTAAGTCATCAAATATATAAATCAATTGGGATGTGTCCAAATTGTCTAGATATCACCCTATTATTTTACAGAAATGAATAAAAAGTGGACAAAAAGTGTGAATTAGGTTTAATAAGGTTTAAAAGTGGACAAAATAACCTTATTAATTAATACTAGTTTAATAAGGTTAGAGTACAAATTGATACAAAAATTATAATATGAGTTTATTTAAATATTTAAATATTGACGTCTAAATCATACCTTCAACTTAAATTTTGGTGTTAGAATCTTAATACTTATCATGTTGGCCAATATTTATTTATATATCATGTTAGAGTTACCATATTTAACATAATTCAATAATGAGTTAATTTGAGTCCATGCAAAAGAGAAGGTCAGGAAATTGCAGCAATCTCATGCAGGAGATAATCCCTGGCCGTGTAATTACTATTTTTGCCATGGTCATCGTTGAATATATATGTAGATATTTCAGTATCTGCTATAAAATATATAAAATAAAAGAGGAGGAGGAAATAGAATACTATACCGAACTTGGTACTTGATTAGATTCTGGTATGATACTGTATCGGTACCGGTCAATACCTGGTACCGTTTCGGATAATTTTTAAATTTATAAAATACTCCTTGAATTTTTTTAAAATTACAAAATAGTCCATTATCATATTATACAATTGTACTATGTATTTTTAACCATGTCTTCAAAAATCATAATAATAATCAAAATTTTAATTTAATTTAATAATTATTAATAAATATAATTAAATTTAAAATATTTTTAAAATATATAAATTTCAAATAAATTTTGATTTAATAATTAAAATATATAAAATAAATATTAGTTTTAAATAATTTATTTTAAAAATAAAACATTTTATTAATATTTTATTAATAAATATTATATAAAATATTTAAAAATAATTTATTTTTTAAATTTTATTTAATTTATAATTATTATTAATCACTCAGACAAGGAGTCATGCACACCACAAGTTACCAGAACTCGCCTTGCGATCCGTGTTGGACCAATGGTGGTTGACAAATTAAATCCTTCTATGTTTTGATAATAATAAAATGTATAGCATTGGTTAAGAAATAATTTCAGGTATTTTTGGATTGATATTCAATTAAAGGATTAATACAAATCAAGTTTGACACATTCAAGAGATAAAGAACGTGCAAGATCATGGATAAAGAGTTCAAACTAGTATCTCAACAAACAAAGCTTGAAGATTATGTAAAATCTGTCATGAGATCCATCACTAGTCGACTATAATGTGGCAAGTCGACTAATAAAATTAGATATATCAGTTGAGGCATGAAACAAGTCGACCAACATGTTACAAGTCAGACTATTAATCAGTTGGATAGGTGCACTAGTCGACTATCATCACATTAATCGACTATTCGAAGAGCGGAGATGAAACTCGCATAAAAAATGTTGGTACTAATCGACTGATACTTTGACTACATGTTGACTATAATGTACTAGTCGACTATAACACCTCGACTAATCGATTATCAGGTGCAGCTGAACAAAATTGACTATGCCAATTGATTACAAACTGGAAGAAAATCATACTACAACGGCTATGAGCAATCTTCAACGAATAAAAAATTTCCACAACATCTATAAAGCATCTGGAAGCTTGCAAATAAATACTGGAACCTCAAATGATCGAGACACAAGTCCAAAGTGAAGAAAAATTACAAAGTTTCATATTTTGCTATCAACTTTGCTCTTAGTTTGTTCTTAATTCTATTCAGTTGTATTGAGAATTATCATTTCAATTTTCTATCATTGTGATTATTGTGAGTTGAGTGATTAGAGAAGAATCACTTATGAGGTAGGATTTGTGCCGGAAGACAAATAGATTGTGAGGTGTAGCTTAAGCCGGAATTCAAGTGGTGTAGAAAAGTTTACACTGAACTAAAAAATGTACAGTAAAGTGTTTTGTAAAAATCTTAAGTGGGAGATTAGGTAGATGACGTAGGTCTTAGTACCAAACCTCTATAAAAACAAACTTTGCAAAAAAGATTCAAAGATCTATTCAATCCCCCTTCTAGATCGTTTTCAATTGGTATCAGAGCAGAAAAATCTAGGGATGGCGCTGAGTTTGACACACAACAACCTAGCAGAAGAAGGTAATACTAATAATCGCCCTCCTTTGTTTAATGGTACTAACTATTCCTCTTGGAAAAATCCTATAAAATACCATATCATAAGCGAGGGAGTGGAGTATTGGAAGATCATAATCTTCGGTCCACATGTTCCATTGAATGAAAATGGTGAGGTTAAGACGGAGCTAGAATATGACGACAATGATTGGAAGCAAGCTTACATCAATGCAAAAGCTATGAAGTTGATATATTGCGCTCTCACTGTTGAGGAAAGAAATCGAGTGAACTTATGCACTAGTGCTCAAGAAATGTGGGAGAGACTTCTTATTACTCATGAAGGAACCAACCAAGTTCGAGAAATAAAGATCAATATGCTTCTCCATGACTATGAAATGTTTGTTATGAAGGAAGATGAGTCTATTTCCACTATGCTTGATCGTTTTGCAGAAATTATCAATGGTTTAGTCAATCTTGGAAAGCACATGATGGATAGCGAAAAGGTGAACAAGATTTTATGTTCATCGTTGAAAGAATGGGATTCACAAGTCACAACCATTATGGAGTCTAAAGATCTCAATCGATTGGAATTCAATGCCTTGGTGGGATCACTCATTAACTATGAGATCATACTAAAATCAAGAGGAGGAAGAGGTAAGTCACAAAAGTCAATTGCTTTAAAAGCTAATGTTTCTTCTCTTAATGAAAGTGATGAGGAGTTACATGAGGAGGAAGAAGATGAAGAACTAGCAATGTATGCCGGAAACTTGAGAAAATTCAAAGGAATACTCAAGAATAGGAAAAGAGAATTACATGGTGGAAGAAATGAAGAAAGAAAGAAGTACACCATGGAAAGGACCAAAAGCTATGAAGAAAAGAAAAACAACGAAGAGTGTTGGAAATGTGGAAAAAGAGGACATCATGCTAGAGAATGCAAAAGTTCTTTCATTTTCCAGAAAAATGACAAGAATGACAAAAGAAAGAAGAAAGCTAGTTTTGTAGCCACTTGGAGTAATGATGAGGAAGCATACCAAAGCAATGATGAAAACAAATTAGCACTTATGGCAAATAGCTCCTTAACAAGTGATGATGAGGATGAGGTAATGATCATTGATCAAGATCTTAGAGACTCTTTTATTGCTTTACAAATTGATTTTGAAGAAGCTATTGAAATCAACAAGAAATTGAAAAAGAAAATAAGAGAGCTAGTTGCTGAAAATAGCGTTTTGCATGAAACTATTGATGATTTAGATTGCATTAAGGAAGATCATTCTAAATGCCTTGCTAAAAAAAAATCTTACTAGTGAACTTAATAGACTTAGAAAAGAGTTTTCTTGTATGGTTGGAAAATTTGCTGGTGGAAATGAAAAGTTTGAAAAGATGTTATCTTTACAAAGATATTCAATTTCTAAACATGGTTTAGGATATTATCCTTTTGATAGAGATTGTTCCTTGATTTCTAAATTTACTAAAGATGAAAAAGTTGCTAAATGTGCTAGATGCTTAAAAGATGGTCATATAGAAATTGCACGCAAAAGTATTAGAAGATGTATTAATGATGTGGTTAAGAAGGAGATATCTAAATTGTTGAGTGCGGGGATCATATATGCCATATCAGACAGTAAGTGGGTGAGTCCGGTACAAGTAGTACAAAAAAAGAGTGGTATCACAGTGGTGAGAAATGAGAGTAATGAAATCATTCCATTAAGAGTTCAAAATGCTTGGAGAATGTGCATAGATTATGGGAAGTTGAATGAAGCAACTAGGAAGGATCATTTTGTATTACCTTTTATTGATTAAATGTTGGAAAGAGTATTTGAGAAATCTCACTATTGTTTCTTGGATAGCTTTTCAGGTTATTTCTAAGTACCGATTGCATCGGTGGACCAAGAGAATACTACTTTTACCTGCCCTTTTGGTACCTACTCTTATCGAAGGATGTCATTTGGGTTGTGTAATGCTCTAGGAACCTTTCAAAGGAGTATGGTGGCAATCATTTGTGATTTATTGGAGCAAATATGGAGATTATTATGGATGACTTCACCGTTTATGGTCATAGCTTTGATGATTGCTTGCTTATTCTTGAACGTGTTCTTGGTAGATGTATTCAGAAAATTTTGGGTTTAAATTATAAAAAATGTCATTCTATGGTAGATAGTGGCATAGTGTTAGGTCATCGTATCTCCCAAAAGGGGATTGAGGTTGATAGAGCTAAGATTAAAATCATTTCTTCACTTCCTTATCCTACTTATCTAAAAGAATTGAGATCTTTTTTGGGACATGCGGGATTTTATCGACGCTTCGCAAAGGATTTTAGTAAAATTGCTTTACCCTTTTTTCATTGTTGAAAAAAGAGATTGAATTTCACTTTGATGATAAATGTAGACATGCCTTCGACATATGTGTGTGTATATATGTGTGTGTGTGAGAGTGAGACTTACCGATCAAGAGCTATACGTACGTAGGTGTGTGGTTTAAGAACAAACTGAAGAAGAAGCCATGGGCTATAGGAGGTCTTTACTTCTTTGTCTGACTATGTTCCTTCTGGTCACAGCAATGGCGTCGACGGATCCTCAAAGAAGAGCTTTAAAATCGTATCTTCTCAGTGCTTGTAAGTGTTTCTATTGATTTAGTTCTTTGTTAAGTTAAAATGGAACCAAGATCAGTTAACATATAAAATAGTTCAATTCCTTTTGGCTTTCATTTTAGGAATTGTTTTTTTCTTAGGGATTAGTCTTGCAATATTTGAGCAAACAAATTTAATTGGAATTTTTAAGTCTTGTATAATTTAGTTGAAAATGTTGTATATGTTGTATATGTGAAAATGTTGAAAATGTTATATATTGTAGTAGTAGTTCCATCGAAACTCTTGAGCTTGTGTTGGAATAAGTTTCTACTGCTGGTGATATTATTGAAAGCAATTCAGAGAGCATCTTCTGTGTGTCCCGCCATAGTTTGTTTTGTTTTATTTATTATTTTTTCATAAATCGTTAAGGGTAAAAGAAATAAACTTTACATACACTTTAAAATTTCGAAAAAAATTTGTTTAGATTTTAATTTTCAGAAAATCTCTTCCTTTAAACTTTGGTTATAAATAATTACGAAATACATGCAATATGAATGTTAAACTTAGATTAATCAACATGAAGATTCAATTTAGTTTTAAAACTCAAATCAAGCCAATAATTTATTATAATTATCATAAATTATTAATTTAAATCAAATTTATTTAGTTTATGTTGAGTTTAAATAATGAACTGAATTACCGTATTAATAATATTTGATTAATTCACGTAATATTCATAATCATTATTTTTAATCAAAATATAAGAAAAGAGTTTTCTGCAAAATGAAAAATTTAAAATTAAGAAAATTTTAAACTACACTATAAGTCTATTTTTCGGTGTAAACTAAATAAATTAGTAGGTGTATATAATAATTCTTAAATTAAACGTACCAATTAAATCACTTGATAAGTCAACTGAGTTATAATTAATTGACATCTTTCGTCTCTTAATTGCAAGTTGATTGATCCACCTTCATCTAACAAGTATCAACTAGGAACCAGAAAGTTAATGGGGTATGATGATCCACCTACTTGATGTTAACAACTGAACCACTTAATTAACAAGCAGACCAAGTCTTGCACGTATATTATCAGAAAGAGCAGTAAACTCTGGTAGGTTAGGTTTGTGTATAAATATAACAACCAACAAGTCCATAGACATTGAGCTTTCGAACAAGAAACATGGCTTCTAATAGGGTTTTACGACTCTTGGGAGCACTCATCTTAACCCTCACGCTCCTTCCCCTCTCTGCAATGGCTTTCAGGGATTTCACAATGATTGTAAGTATTGTTCATCGTCGACGTGAGATTTATTCCGATCACATAGAAAAATTTTACTCCCTATTTTTCTTTAAGCCATCTAAACAACATTTTTCAAATATATTATTTGAGCAAATATTAATTCAAACTAAGTTTCGAATCACAATTTTTGCTTAGGTATTGTTAATGGACATTTTTATATTAATTTTAGATACATAATTTATTAAACTCTTGTCTATTTATGTTTAAATTACACTAGTTAAAAGTTATTTGTTTTATTGTTTTTAAATACCAGTCTCTCCATACCTCCCGCATTCACAACGAAATCAACCCCACGCAAAAAACAAATGAGAAAGGCTCCACCAGGCACTCTCCATAAGCTCCTCCTTTTGACGTTATTTTCATATTCCAACACTAACTCTTTAATTGGGAACTCTCCACTCACGCATAGGGATATACACAAAACAAAGGGAGGGCCACTAACATGAAGTGAGGCTGGTGGTTTAAAGAGAAAAACGTGACAGCAAAACAAAAATAAAAAGCCAAAGAAGCAGACCCACCAAACAGCAGCTGGAGGCAATGAAACATGGATTCAAGTATCAACGCAGGTGTAGATAAAAGGAGGAAGACAGCTGGAGTTTTGGAAAGATTTTCTACTCCATACACATATGAAAGGAAGACACGTTGAACTAGTGAGTGGAGGAAGAACAAGCACGTTACACCAAGAGGAGACACTCTACTCACACACGTTTCAGCTGATGGTTTAAGGAGAAATGGAACAGCTACGTTGAAAGTTTTGGAGATCTTGGCTGTTGGACAATCACTCACGCTATAACTCACCACTCAACATACACTTTCCATAAAAACGTTGGCAGCTAGTGGATAGCAACGAAGCATTTGGTGGCAAAAGCAATAAAGGAAGCTGCTTGTGAAGAAAACATTGAAGCATGGGCTGGAGAACAAAACAAGGGAGAAAAGCCAATCACGAAGAAGGCAGCTGGTTTGAAAAAGAAAAAAAAAAGAAGACAATTAGAAACGTAAAGGATTGGTTACAGACCATCCATTAAAGACACTATAAAAAACAGCTGGCAGCAAGGGTGACAGTAGCGTGGAGACACAAAACAAGCGGGGGGAGAGGAATAACGTTACAGGCTTGATGACGCAAGGCCAGGTGTTGAAACAAGGGGAAAAAACGATAAATACAAGAGAGCTGAGCAGGTGGAGGTGTGTGGTAGGTCTGTTATTGGAGCCTTAAAAAACATGAGAAAGTGAGGAAGCGGGAGGAGAATATACTCAAAAACTCACACATTAAGCAGCTGCTGAAGACTCACGTTACAGACCTCAAGACTTTTCACTCACTAACGTTGAAGCTCTCAAGGTTCTACACTCACTCACGTTGAAGGCAAGTAGGAGGTGGCAGGAAAATAACTTGAGCTAGCTGCTTGTGAAGAGGGAGAGAAGTTAAGGTTGGGGGGGCTTGAGACGTTGAAGCAACCTGATGGAAAAGGAAGCAAACGAAGCAGTTGGTGGTGTGGACAACCCCCACCTGTGGACAACAACGTGAGCTTGCTGAGTGAAGGAAGATAGCTAGTGACTAAGAGCCAAGGTTGAAGCTGCTGAATGAGAGGACGTTGAAGCTTAGTGGGGTTGGAGACTTGAGGGAGCTGCATGAAATCACGTGGAAGTTGGTGGACGTAGGCATCTGGTGGAGAGAACACCACCCAAGGACTCTCCACTTACAACATTACAGCTGGTGGACGTTGAAGGAAGAGACAAGCAGCTGATGGAGAGACACACTCATGCTGCAGATGGTGAAGGAAACGTGGAGGCTAGAATTCACGCAAGGTAGTTGGTGAAGCCATGTTGAAGGCCAAGAAAGTGGCAGTTGGTGGAGGAGGACGTGCATGAATAAAAGGAGACAAAACTTTATTTGTCACATCAGCTACAGTAACTAAAGAAGGGGGTGTTTTAAATTTATTTTCTTTATTTTATTTCTTATTTATTTTAATTGTGTAGATTTAATTGATGAAAACATATATTATGACCATGATTTATGTTTTATTGATAAATATGTGTGAGTAAATTTTTCTTTTCGGTTAAGGTTAAGATTGAAATTGGATTAGGATAATTTCTGTGGTATTGATTTTTGCTTGATTAAATTCATATTTAGTCCTAATTTAGCTTGATCACCTAGATTAAGATCTTAGATGATTAAATGCCACAATCAATGGGATTTAATTTGTCGAAAAATTAATCAAGTGACATACTTGAGTCTAAAGTGTAGACCAACCTTAGGATCTTGTGTGAGGATACCTAGAATTAACGAACTTAATTTTAGGCTTCTTGAATTTAACGCCTTTTATTCCGAATTTTCTATGAACCAAGTAGTGACTCGGATTTAAAAGAGAAGGGAACACCATGAACATTGGGTTCGACTTGCTTAAGTGAAGTATTTCCTAAATCAATCCATTGTTACAGTTTTATTTTAAATGTCCAATCCAATTGAAATATGATACCTTAACCGATTTTTGTCATTTGATTAAATTTAGTCGTTTTAATTCATACCTTGCATTTTTCATTTTTTTTATTTGCTTACTTTATTTTATTTTATTTTCAAATCAATCAATTTTAGATCGTCTGAGTAATTTTTAATCGTTTAATTTAATTGTCTTACGTGTTGAAATTTTTTCCCTTGGGTACGATATCCGGTTCTTACCGATTTATATTACTTGTCGACGGGGTGCACTTGTCTCTAATTGGTTTAGATAAAATTTAATTGTTTTGTTTAGACCGCAACAAGTATAAGCTTAATACCGTGTGAAATTTTGCAGACGAGAAAGGCAGGAAGCTGCTGGATGATCCTCGTCGACAAGACTATCCATGGCCATACAACTATCCTTATATTTGCAGGCAAAGTCCTGGGCATCGTTAACACTTATCTTATATACGTTGTTCTTTTAATATCGAACCAGCTGTTGTGTTGTATTATGTTGACTTTGAAGGCTTGGTATTTTTTTGACTTTGGTTGGTGGTTGGTGGCTCAATTTCAATCCCATATTGGGAAGAGATGAAGATGGGAGGAGTTTTTGAAGTTATAAAATAACTCCTCCCCTTCCTAATTAAAATCATCCCAAAAATTTGATAAAAATACTCAAAAGTTGTATACATATCAAATTTAGTATTCTCTTCTTAATGAGAGCAGGCTTCCTTCAGTGGTGCTCGGAGAAGTAAGCAAAATTGGCTAAACTCCGTTATCAATTTTCGGGTGTGTTCTTTCCTTATCTCTTTTATTTATTTCACATTTATAGTATTCAATATTATTTGTCGGGTATATTTGTAGTGTTGTGTTCAATTTATTTGGGTGTATTTATTGTTCGTGTGTGTACACGGGTTTAGGTTGTGATAAATACATCGTGCACGTAATTTCTTTCTAAGAGTTCGGATTTTAAGTGGGACCGTTTGTGACTCCTCCGCCCTTTCCTGGGATCTTATATGAAATGGTAATACTGTCTTAGGAGTTCGTTTGGCGGTCTTTCCTGGGTATTACCGAATCAGTTCACTTCACTAGTTGTTTACCTTAGAGAGAAAAATACCCGATTTTCCCAACAAGTGGTATCAAAGCCGAAGGTTTATCCTTTAGTTTGTTTGTAATATTTGTAATATTGAATACTATTATTTGAGTCTATAATGACGTCTGTAAATTCACCAACAACTAGAGACATATCAAATATGACACAGGTGACATCGACTTCCTCATGGCAGAGGACTCCAATGTCAAGTATGAAGTTGGCGGTGGAAATATTTGATGGTACTGGTCATTTTGGGATGTGGCAAGGTGAGGTTCTGGATTCTCTTTTTCAACAAGGCCTTGACATAACTATTGAAGAAATGAAACCAGACTATGTAGAAGATAAGGATTGGAGTATCATAAATCGATTGGCATGTGGAACAATTCGATCATGTCTGTCTAGAGAGCAAAAGTATGCTTTCAAAAATGAGACTTCTGTGCACAAACTGTGGAAGGCATTGGAGGACAAATTTATGAAAAAGAGTGGTCAGAATAAGCTCCTTATGAACAAAAAACTGTTCCAATTTGATTACCGACCAGGTACTACTATGAATGAACACATCACTATGTTTAATCAGTTAGTAGCAGACCTATTGAATTTGGATGTGAAATTTGAGGATGAAGATTTGGCTTTGATGTTGTTATCATCCCTTCCGGATGATTTTGAACATTTAGAAACTACTTTACTTCATGGGAAGGAGAATGTATCTTTAGATGATGTTTGTTCTGTTTTGTATAGTCATGAATTGCGAAAGCAAGATAAAAAGAAAAGTAAAGCAGTTACAGAAGAAGAAGCATTTGTGGTAAGAGGTCATCAGCAGAGCCAGGCGAAGGGAAGAAGAGGAAGATCTAAATCAAAAAGCAGAGTTGCAAAAGATGAGTGTGCTTTCTGTCATGAGAAAGGGCACTGGAAGAAAGACTGTCCAAAATTAAAGAAGAAAGGAAAGGCTCTGCAAGGTGCAAATATTGCAGAATGTAAAAGTGATGCAGAGTCAGATGTCTCTTTAGTGGTATCACCTTCAACATTCCATTCAGACGAGTGGATTCTGGATTCAGGTTGCATCTATCATATGTCTCCCATCCGGGAGTGGTTCTTTGATTTTGAAGAAATTGATGGTGGAGTTGTTTATATGGGTAATG
Source organism: Erythroxylum novogranatense (assembly GCA_029891385.1). Lineage (NCBI taxonomy): Eukaryota > Viridiplantae > Streptophyta > Magnoliopsida > Malpighiales > Erythroxylaceae > Erythroxylum > Erythroxylum novogranatense. The sequence goes on along the minus strand of CM057233.1, from coordinate 89,006,536 downwards.
ACAATCCATGTAAAACAGATGGGATAGGCTCAATCAAGCTGAGGAATCATGATGGATCCACCAGAATTTTGAGGGACGTGCGGTATGTGCCGAAATTGAAAAAGAATCTTATCTCTTTGGGGACCTTAGAATCAAAAGGTCTAGTTGTGATGATGCGAGATGGAATTCTTAAGGCAACTTCAGGAGCACTTGTGATGTTGAAAGGCATAAGGAAAAATAATTTGTATTACTACCAAGGAAGTACAGTTGTTGGGACAGTAGCGGTAGCAACTTCTAGTAGCAAGAAGGATGCAGAGGTAACAAAGTTGTGGCATATGCGGTTGGGATATGCTGGTGAAAAATCCTTGCAAATTCTTGCCAAGCAAGGATTATTAAAAGGTACGAAGACTTGCAAATTAGAATTTTGTGAGCATTGTATTCTAGGAAAACAACGAAGAGTGAAATTTGGCACTGTTATTCATAATACTAAGGAAATTTTGGATTATGTGCACTCAGATATATGGGGACCTGCTAAGACTCCATCTCTTGGAGGTAGGCATTATTTTGTCACTTTTGTTGATGATTTTTCCATAAGAGTATGGGTGTTTTCTATGAAGAATAAAGATGATGTGCTTGGAGTTTTTCTCAAGTGGAAAGCTCAAGTTGAAAACTAGACAGGAAGAAAGATCAAAGTTCTCCGAATAGACATTGGTGGAGAATACAAGAGTGATCCTTTCCTAAAGGTATGTCAAGAGTATAGTATAGTTCGCTACTTTACAGTTAGAAAAACACCATAACAGAATGGGGTATTGGAGCATATGAACAGGACATATACTCAACATCTCATTAATCGTTTGCCATCATCTGCAATTGGTGGCAAAACTCCATTAGAGGTATGGTCTGGGAAACCTGCAACAAATTATGATTCTTTGTATATTTTTGGTTCTATTGCATATTATCATGTGAATGAATCAAAGTTGGACCCACGAGCAAAGGAGGCTCTATTTATGGGCTTCAATGCTGGAGTTAAGGGATTCCGTTTGTGGTGTCTAGAGTCAAAGAAGACAATTGTCAGCAGGGATGTTACATTTGATGAATCTGCTATGTTAAATAAGGTAATTCCAGAAGGGGCTGATGGTACTTCGCAACAGGTGGAGTGTATACTGAAGCAGGTGGAGTTTCAACAGACAGTAGTGATCCCAGCAAAAAGCACTACTAATGAATCTCCTATAGCAGAAGAAGATTCAGATGAGGAAGAGGTTCTGACCCAAGTGTAACATCCCACTCCCGCGTGACCCGAACTCGACATCGTTGGTGATATCCGAGTCCGTGCCCTGCGAGGGTGGCGTGCTACATCAGTCAGTCGAAACTTGGTATCAATATTTTTTTCATTACACTCATGTGCACGGAATAGACAGTAAACAATCTGAGCCCACGTTCATAAATAAACATTTTCAGTTATCACAATCATTCAGTAATAATTTACAAAAGCCATTTAATGAAAAAAAAGCCTTAACCATATTGGGCTCACTATAAATACAGAGCATTCTTATACAGAGATTTTGAAGTACAATTATGAGAAACTAATGCAGACGCGAACTGATCCCGACCTCTATCCTTCACTTGCATACAGTAGACATACTCCCGTGTCAAACGGGGTATTCTTCAAGAATTGAAAAAAATAGATGCAAATTTTGGGTGAGTTTTGCGAACTCAGTGAGAAACCATCATCGATGGTTCACCCAATTCATGCATATCGCAAGCAACTCACAATTTCAGTCAATTATACATTCAGTATTATCATATAAAAATTACAGAACTCAGGCAATTTCGTAAATCAGTTATCACATTTGTATGCAATGCACATGTGACTCATTTCCAGTTTATTACAGTGTTGTGACCGAGCGCTTAATAAAGGATCGAGATTCAAGAGACGTGTTAGGGAGTAGGACTCCTTGAGCTCGAGCTCTTTTTCAATGTCGATGTCGATCCGTGGCCACTCTAGTCACAACTATTGTTATTATCAGTTTATGCATTGATGTATGCAATGCATATGCCCAATTTAACAGTCAGTATAAAACAGTCTGCCCCAGTAGAGGTGACGAAATGCAGTACAGTGTAGCAAACAATGGATCACAGTACACCACAATTGATCATAATACAGTATCTCACAATTGATCACAGTAGAAGCAATTCAGTTCACAGAATACACTTCTATGTCATGATTCCCCATACATCGGGCCCGTTGCCCGGAATCCATAATCAGAACAAACGCAATCCTAATCCCTCCATTATTCTCCACATGGCATAAACACATAATTTTAATCACATATAGATTGAGGAACCAACTAGGTTACTCACCTGTACTTCCGAGCTAATACCTGGAAGTCTTAGTGGCATCGGTGGATTGACGCTCCAAATGTGCCTCTATACCAGTTACAGTATGCAATGATTCTTTGGTCACTGTTTTATTTATTTTTGGACCTATAGAGGTCCGAATTGAGTACTGTTAGTGTCGTTAGATTTCTAATTTGTGAAATTGAGTTACCATGGGTATAGAACGAAGTGATTATAGGTTCAAATGATTATAGGTTTGAATGTTCCACAGGAAAAGTGCTTAAGTGTTTTGGACTTCAGAGGATTATGACTTTGGTATATAGTGTGACCGAATGACTATAGGGCTAATGGTGATCACAAGAAGGGATTGTACACGTTTGTAGTACACGGAAACATGCCTAACAAGAGCCAAAGACCAAATTGAGCCGAGATACTTGTGATGAGTGAAACAAAAGAAAGTGACTTAGGAAAGCTAAATGGATTAGAGGAGGTGGATCAGGATCGGACAAATGAAATAACGTAAAATGCATATACGAATAGAGTGCGTGAGCATTAAAGCACAGTGAATTGTCAAAGGAGAGATGAATCTAAACTAAGAGTCAATGAAATATGACAGATAAATGCGTTAGGTGAATTAACACCGGTTATAGCGAAATGGAGATAAGTGTCAATGTGTTGGTACCAAAGGAAAGTGAAGTGGCAAAGACGAGACGAAAGGAGATAATCCTCCCTAGATGCGTCTACTAAATACTGATCACTGTTAAGCGCTCGGTCACAACACTATAATAAACTGGAAATGAGTCACATGTGCATTGCATAAAAATGTGATAACTGATTTATGAAATTGCCTGAGTTCTGTAATTGATATATGATAATACTGAATGTATAATTGACTGAAATTGTGAGTTGCTTGCGATATTCATGAATTGGGTGAACCATCAATGATGGTTCCTCATTGAGTTTGCAAACTCATCCAAAATTGCAATCTATTTTTCAGGACTAGAAGAGTACCCCGTTTGACACGGGAGTATGCCTACTGGGTGCAAGTTGAGATAGAGGTCGGGATCAGTTCTCATCTGCATTAGTGTTGCCTAATATTGCATTCTGCAATCTTTGTAAACTGATTAGTATGTGAACTTTATGGTTACTGTAAAGTATTGTTAAATGATTGTAATAACTGCAAATGTTTACTACTGTCTACTGTTGTTAATGGACATTTTTATATTAATTTTAGATTCATAATTTGCTAAACTCTTGTCCATTTAACATTTAAATTGTACTAATTAAAACATTATTTGCTTTTAATTTAGGCACCTTTGGATGAATAAAAACGTTAACGTTTTTGGAAGATAGAAAGGAGAGGGACGTGAACATGCAGATTCCACAAAAACAGTAGCCCACTCTTTAATGTACTGAGACAAAAAGAAAAACAACAAAGGACGCATGATATATTTAAGCCACTGGCTGCAATCAAAAAAGGAAAAAATGCTGAAATAGTGGAAGAAGACATGTGAGTAGCTGGCAGAGGAGGAAGAACATGGGGGCTGGAGAAATAATTTAGGCCAATGGTGGAAGGAAGCAACGTGACAAAGCCTTCTGGAGACTTCAACGTGAGAAGCTGGTGATAAAAAAATATACATTAGCTGGGGATTTAAGAGGTGGAGCCAACGCATCATCACTGTACACTCTACACAAAACATAACGAGACAGCTGAAGCATGGAACCATTAAAATTTTAGCTAGTGGACTGGAGATGGGAAAACGTTGAAGCTATGTGGAACTCACTTACGTTGAAGACAAGTAGAAGGAGAAGAAAAAAACGTGAGTTGTTGGCAAAGAGAGGGAGAACGTGAGTTAGTTGGAGAGGGATATTAAACACGTTAGCTGATTAGAGAGAAGAGGCAGCTGTGTATGTGCGTAAAAAGATGAGAGAGTATGTGCCGGTGAGGTGAGGAAACACGTTGAGCTGGTGAGTTGAAGAAGAGCAACGTTACATGATCATTAAGGAGACTCTTCACTCACGTTGATGAAGCAGATGGTGGACATGAAATGAAGCTGTTACGTTGAAGGAAACTGAAGTAGCTGGTTGTATAAAAAAAGAAAACGTGAGCTGGTGGAAACCAAAGGAGACGCTAGCAGTGGGTGAAGCAAAAAAATCGTTGAGCTGTGTGAAGAAATCATGGGTTGCTTGTGAAGAATACGTGGTTGCAGCAGCTGTTGGAGACTTGAGGGAGCTGCATGAAATCACGTGGAAGCTGGTGGATCAAGACTTTGAAGCTGCTGGAAGCTAGAGGAGAAGGACGTGAGCTGGATGTCTGTAGAGAGGGAAACATGTTGAGCTGTATGAGAAGAAAAAAATAACAACGTGGCTGCTTGTGATGCGTGAGCTGGTGAAGGAAAGATCAAGTGGACAGCTGGGACAAGAGGCTTGGAAACGTGGGGGCTGCTGCTATACGTGAAGACTTGAAGCAAGCTGGTGGAGAGATGGAGCAGCCACGTTGAAGGCCAAGAAAGTGGCAGCTGGTGGAGATCAAAAGAAATTGGTAACTATTGGAGAAAAAAGTGAAGGAAGGAAGCAGCTGCGTAGAGCACCCCCAAAACTCTACACCAACGTGTTCCTCTCTTTATGGTGTAACGTAAGTGTAAGGTAACTTGTGGAGAACAAGCAGGAGGTGGTGTTAAAAGAGCTGAAGCAAGGAAGACACGTTACAGCTCCACAAAACCATTATTCTCCACCAACGTTCATCATAAGGGGTGTTTTTGTTTTTATGTTATTTTGTTTTATATTATTCCTTATTTATTTTAATTATGTGATTTAATCAATGCAAACATATATTATGACCATGATTTATGTTTCATTGATAAATATGCGTGAGTAAAATTTTCTTTTCAGTTAAGGTTAAGATTGAAATTGGATTAGGATAATTTTTGTGGTATTGATTTTTACTTGATTAAAAACATATTTAGTCTTAATTTAGCCTGATCATCTAGATTAAGATCTTAGATGATTAAATGCCACAACCAATGGGATTTAATTTTTTGGAAAATTAATCAGGCGACATACTTGAGACCTAAGTGTAGACCAGCCTTAGGATCTTGTGTGAGGATACCTAAAATTAACGAACTTAATTTTAGGCTTCTTGTATTTAACGCCTTTTATTCCGAATTTTCTATGAACCAAGTAGTAAATCGGATTTAAAAGAGAAGGAATTTCCATGAACATTGGGTTTGACTTGTTTAAGTGAAGTTTTTCCTAAATCAATCCTCAGTTATAATTTTATTTTTAGTTTCCAATCCAATTGAAATCTAATACCTTAACCGACTTTTGTCATTTGATTAAATCTAGTCGTTTTAAATTCATACCTTGCATTTTCATATTTTCTTAATTTGCTTACTTTATTCTATTTTATTTTCAAATCAATCAATTTTAGATCTTCTGAGTAATTTTTAATCGTTAAAGTTATTGTCTTACGTGTTGGAAAATTTTCCCTTGGGTACGATATCCGGTTCTTACCGATTTATATTTACTTGTCGACGGGATGCACTTGCCTCCAATTGGTTTAGATAAAATTTAATTGTTTTGTTTAGATGCAACAACTGTTATTCCGCACAAATAAATGTTTTAAAAAAAAAAGTTTTTTTTATTGAGTCCTACCGAATGATGTAGTACGCCACCCTCGCGGGGCACGGACTCGGATATTACCAACGATGTCGAGTTCGGGTCACGAGAGAGTGGGGTGTTACACCAAGAACCTCCGCAACAATCAGAGTCAATTGCCGTTAGAAGGACAAGAAGGAGATTCAGAAACCTGCTTGTTTTACTGACATGGTAGCTTATGCACTTCCAGTTGTTGATGATGTTCCATCTACCTTCCCAAAAGCAATCCGAAGTTCAGAAAGTGGCAGATGGGTAGGTGCAATGGAAAAGGAAATGCAATCTCTTGAGAAGAATAAGACATAGAAGCTGACACAACTACCGAAAGGAAAGAAGGCAATTGGATGCAAATGGATATTTGCAAAGAAAGAAGGATTTCCTAATAAAGATGATATTCGCTACAAGGCAAGGTTGGTGGCTAAAGGCTACGCTCAGAAGGAAGGAATTGATTATAATGAGGTATTTTCTCCAGTTTTTAAACATTCTCCCATTAGAATTTTGTTGGCCTTGATAGCGCAATTGAATTTGGAGCTAGCTCAACTTGATGTGAAAACCGCGTTCCTACACGGTGATTTGGAGGAGGAAATCTATATGTCTCAGCCAGATGGATTCAAAGTTACTGGTAAAGAAAATTGAGTTTGTAAATTGAATAAGTCGCTGTACGGATCGAAGCAATCACCGAGGCAATGGTACAAACGATTTGACAAGTTTATGAAGGGTCAGAAATACACAAGAAGTAAATATGATCATTGTGTATATTTTCACAGACTTCAAGATGGGTCCTACATCTACCTACTCTTATATGTAGATGATATGCTGATTGCGGCAAAGAGCCAAAGTGAAATTGACATATTGAAGGCTCAGTTGAGTAAAGAGTTCGAGATGAAGGATTTGGGGGAAGCCAAGAAGATTCTCGGCATGGAGATAGCGGATAGAGAGAGAGCAAGCTTTGGTTGTCCTGAGCGATGTTGAAAAGGTATTACAACGTTTTGGTATACATGAAGATTCAAAACTTGTAAATACCCCACTTGTTCCTCATTTGAAACTAAGTAGCTAGATATCTCCAAAGACGGATGAAGAATAAGAATACATGGCAAAAGTCCCTTATGCTAATGCAGTAGGAAGCTTGATGTATGCAATGGTGTGTACTAGACCCGATATTTCACAGGCAGTAAGTGTTGTAAGCAGGTACATGCATGATCCGAGTAAGGTTCATTGGCAAGTTGTGAAATGGATTCTACGGTATATCCTACATACCGTAGATGTTGGTTTAGCATTTGAGCAGGATGAATTACTTGGTCAACGTGTAGTTGGATATTGTAATTCTGACTATGTAGGTGACTTAGATAAGCGACGGTCTACAACTGGTTATTTGTTCACTTTAGCAAAGGCGTCAGTTAGTTGGAAGTCTATTTTGCAGTCAACAGTGGCTTTGTCTACAATAGAGGCAGAGTATATGGCTATTACAGAAGCTGTGAAAGAAGCAATTTGGCTTCATGGGTTGCTTAAAGACTTGGGAGTTGGTCAGAAACAACTTGAGGTATATTCTGACAATTAAAGTGCTATTCATTTAGCAAAGAATCAAGTCTTTCATGCAAGGATGAAGTACATTGATGTTCGTTATCACTTTGTGCGGGAAATTCTAGAAGAAGAGGAGATATTTATTCAGAAGATTCGGACTACAGAGAATTCTGTAGATATGCTGACCAAGGTGGTTACAAGTGTAGCATCCCACTCCCGCAAGACTCAAACTCGACATCGAGGGTGATATCCGAGCCCGTGCCTCATGAGGGTGGTATGCTAGAGCAGTCAAAACAGTTCAAAAACTTCGTAATACTTTTTTTTATTTTGAAAACAATCGTATACGCGGAATTCAATAAACAATTTGGACCCGCTTGAATACGAAAACATTTTCAATCATAACACAATTTCGGTCATAAAAGGCACTTAAAAGCGCTCAACCATTTCATATACAGAAATCCATAACCAAACTGGGCCCAATGGTAATCCTGAGCACTTTCAAAAATCACAATTCAAATACAACATTAGCCAATTAGGGCCCACTAAAATAAAACGCTCTATTATGCGGAAATATAAATTTACACGTGAATCAGAATGATACTAATGCAGACGTGAACTGATCCCGATTTCCAACTCCGACTTACATGCAGTAGGCATACTCCCGTTTGTCTAACGAGGTACTCTTCAATTCCTGAAAAATAGTTACAATTTTGGGTGAGTTTGCGAACTCAGCGAGAAACCATCATCGATGGTTCACTCAACTCATGCATATACAACCAATTCACAGAATATCACATAGTAATTTATTCGAAAATATCACATGCATTATCATTTCACAAATATAAGGCGTTTCTCCTTTCACACAGTCCACATTTAATCATTCGTATATGTAATGCACATGTGACACATTTCATTTTGTTCGGTGTTGTGGCCGTGTGCTTGATCTGTCCCAGTAACGAGCACATTATACGGTGAGCCTGTGGCTCTGAAATACATTGGGCCTGAATGCCCTGATACAGTGAGCCTATGACTCTGAATTACATTGGGCTCGAGGCCCTGTTGTGTTGAGCTTTAAGCTCTTAATTACGTTGGCTGCTCTGGTCACAACTGTCATTATCTTAACATGCCTTTATGCATGAATGCATATGTCTCAATTCGCATTAAACTCAAGAAAATTGCAATTCACAACCATTGACACTTCGATATCAATTTTCTGATAATTCGGACACCTATAGTCCGAAATCAATCAACATCAAACACATGAACCCTCCATTATCTCCACATGGCATAAACACATAATTTTAATCTCACAAAGATTGAGGAACCAACTAGGTTACTCACCTGTACTTCCGAGCTACTGTCTGGAAGTCCCAGTAATTATCCGTGGAATGTTGTTCCAACGGTGCCTATAGAACAGTCAAATAATCATTCATTACTAAATGCATAATCAAAAAGATTCAATGATGCACATGTCTTAAGTAAAAGATGCATGATGCATGTTCATGACCTTCCCGACGCTATTTCCCAATTTCCAATTTCTTTTGTCAAAAACTAACTTTTCACTCAATTGCTCAATAATGACTCATTTAATTTCAATGGCATATGACGGACTTCACCAATTTCATTTCTAACATTCAATCAATTTACCAAGTCATACCCACTATGATATTCTCAAGAAAGACCCCAAAACCAGTGCCACTATCATCTAGATCCAAATTCACCATTAGGCTCAGTTTCTGAAACCCCAATAGTTTTTCCTTAAATTCAGAAATCTCACAATCATACCTCAATGATCAAGAAACAACTCTTAGGTTGTAATAGCAATCTAAACCCAACCTTCATTCAATATTTAAGATCTCACTTATTTGATTTCAAACTTTCTTTCTTTACCTCAATTGTAGATCCCTCTTTCTAGTTCATAACGAATTAAACAACACCTCAATCAGAGGTCTACATCATCAGTTATGCCCCAAAAACTAAAATAAACCAATTCAGAAAAATGTCCTCACCGCGGCCTCAAAGCTCTCGCTGCTGTGTCCTGGAGTCGCTCGCCCCAGCGCATGAGAAGACTCACCGCGGCGTATGCTCGTTGTGGTGAATAAATTCCTGCTCTTCGCGATGTACGGGTCCTGGTTCGCCTTCTCTGACTCTTTTTTTACATTTCTCTCTCTAAAATTCAACCATAACTCACTCTCAACTACCCCAATCTCCAATCTTTCATAATTAAACCCATTAATGCATTTATCTAACAAATAAACAACATAAAAACCATTTACTTACCAAATCGAGCTTCCAATCTTCAAATCCCCGAAAATCTATTCCAACCTCTAACACCCACGGTTCTCTCCCAAAGCCACACAAAACTTCATCTTCCTTAGGATTTAAGCTTTGCTTTGCAAGTGGAGAAGAAGCAAGCAAAGAAACAACTAAAGATTACGCAAGGTGGGGGGGGGGGGGGAAGAGGAACGATCGAAGGGAGAAATATCGTTCCCTAGGATGGAGGAGAAAGGCTTTTTCATCAAATTCAAAACCTAAGGCATTTAAAGGTTAAACAATTTTGCCTCTGGTCTTTTTCCTCCCAATAAATTTAAATCTCTTTCTCTTTTCACAATCATTTCCAGTCCAATTTGTCTCGAATTTCCAATGGCTCGACATATTAATCTCTAAAATCATATATATACAATTTCTCATGGCCATTGGACAGTTATTTCAGTACTATAAAATCAATCAGTCCGTCACTCGAAAAATTTCCAGTCCGGATAATCTCTCCCAATTTTCCAGAGAAATTTCTAAGGATCACTACCAACTGAAATCACTCCTAGAACATTTAAATTCAGATTTTCAAACACAGTTTTCTCAGAATTCGCAAACAAGTCAGATTCTCAAATAAAAGCCGGGAAATGTCATGAATGCATGTACATATAAGTGCATGTGCCAAATGACTCATTCCTCTCAAATTAGAGGCCAAATATATGAACATATCAAAAATATGCGATATGACCTACTAGCCTGACCCACTTGACCAATTTACCCTTCCCATCGACGATGGGATGTTACAATTCTCCCCTCCTAACAAAAACTTCGTCCTCGAAATTTCATATATGATTTACCAGGGAGACAAGGGAATCGATCATTCATTTATATTCTGCTTCCAATCTATTTCAATACGGGACTAATTTATGCCAATTCATTGAAATCAATACAATCATTCTGTCTTAACTGTTTCCTCATGATTATTCGCCATTCGCTACTTTCGGTACCAATAACACATCTATCAGATCAGAGCAATATTTCCTACTCCTATCCATGTAACACTTTGTGAATCCGAATCATCTTTTAGGTTTTAGACTGACTTACCAAACCATAGTTTTATTCACATCATAGTCACATAAAGGGCACTTTAAAACGAATTCAGTTTCCCCCAATACATCTTTATCTCATCTAAGTGTATCTTGGCCGAGGCGATACACTTCGAAACATTTCATTTATCGCTTATTAGATTACATCTCTTTAGTGTTAAAACACTAATCCCATAAGATTCCACTAACCTCGATAATAATCAACTCGACTCATCGTCATTAACTTGGATTTCTTAACCTTTATTACAGATTCATTTCACTTATCAATATTATCCCAAATTAGTCATGGCCTTCAACTATTTTTAGGCCCTGTTCACTTTAATATAGGGGTGAACGACTTCTTTTTGGATGTAAGACCCCTTATACACTATTCGAATAGTGTCACCAATATAACGATTGTTACGCCCACAACCAATCTGAACTATACAGCAATCTCATGTCCCCAAAAACTCCAAAAATATCAGTTTTACATTTGTCTCTAACATTCAAGTCTATTGGTTAATCACACTTATAATCATTCGATTTCACATTCTAAACCTTCAATTACCCTTTCAAAGTACTCTTACTAGAACATAAAGCTTCGATTGTTCCTTAAGTTTTCTCTAACAGTTCCTTTGGGGGGTAAAACACAAACTTCTTAATACAGTAATAAATATCATTATCTCACAAGTTGGATTCATTTTCAATTCCTCCATAAAATTCGCAATTTCTAAATCCTTCTCAATATGGATTTTGCCAATCTTTTGTATACACACCTGATTTGGAAATTCCAATAGTTAATAATACTTTCTTTTTGCCCCATTGTAAACTCGACAATTTGCACTAAGTATTACACTAGGTTAAATAACCTTATTGCCCAATATATAATCTTCTGCCATTGAATTTTCTATTCAATACATTAAATGCATCACTAGATAAAATTTGAAATACTCAATCACAAAATCCTTTCCAATTCTTTCAAATTCCCTAAATATCTTAACCGCTATCGATTATCGATTTGCATATCCATAGATATATCCACAATTTTTTCTGTACGAATAGAGTCTTCAAACTTTCAAAACAATGCCTAGTACAATAAATTTCAAATCATCAATTTACAATGCAGCCCATGAAATTATACTTCTCCCCCTGTACTTAAAACCACTTTACACTATTTCAACAGATTGCATCATAACCTTTACTGGGACACTTCGGTAAAATTAAAGTGATACGATCAATACTCGAGTTGTAAATTTCTTCAAATGTCTCTTTTTACAATCATCAGTCATACGATTCACACATTTTTCCTCAAACATTTTCATCAATGGGCTAAGATCAGAAAACCTTTAACACTTATGGATGTATCCAACATACAACCAGTTCTAAAATAACTCCAAATCCTGCACAGATATATCTCTTGTAATTTTGCATTTTATCAATACTTCTATCGTCATTAAGTCTCCCAAAGTGCCATGTTCGAATACCAATTCATCCACAATTTATTTGATCAAGCTAAGATTCACTCTTATGAAGCTTTCATGATATGAAATTTTCTCAACTATGCCAACTATTTTTCTTCACTTTTCAAATGCATTTGATATATCATTAATGATCATAGTCACTATTCGATCTAAACACAATTGAGACACTCCACTCTTTAATAATATAATACTGTCAGGGGCGTTGATATCTTTAACAATTACAACCCAAAACTCCTTATACCCATGATTGATTCTCATAACTCTTTAAACATCTGATTTCCTTAATGAGGAAAAATTTTCTTATGATTCTCTCAGTTCATAATAACATATTCTTACACATGTTCCCTTACACTAGTTTCTCCACACATTTCGATTTATTTTCCATCATTACAAACTTGGGTTGATGATACATTCAACAAATCCACTTTGTGCTCCATGAACATATTTACACAAAATATTCTTGAACTGATATTCTCTTCATATTCGCAACTAATGTCTCCTTAATGTTCCATAATCCTATTACACAGTCAGATTCTTTACATTAGCATAATACATACCCTCTCAGTAGCAGATTCTATCTTTTACGCTTGAGTCTCCACTAGGATTAGGACTCCCCCAATGACTTTTTGTTCATTTCAAATTTATCTCAGATTTGTCCTTTCACTAATAAATTTTTCAATTGAATCATCTGATCGACTTAACCCAATTCAGGGAAATTCTTCTTTAAAAGAAGATTTCTTACTACTTTCATTAATACCGCTCATGAAATTCCTAATCATCAACAGTCGTCACATTTCTTGTCATTCATTCTCAATGCCTTAGAAAATCAATTCTAGCTATTCATAATATCCCATGAAGATCAATTAGACCACAATTCATATAATCAGGACATCCTTTTTAATAAATTTCATTAAAATATATACCATCAAAATCATTACATCTTATCGAGAGACAGATGTAGGGCAACTAACCCAATTTATCACTTACGCTAAGGATACCTTGATCTCATTGATTTTTAACAACACTTCCCTTTTTTCACCTGTCCTCAATCGAGAGGATTAAGCCATGATCATGTCCTTCTTCTTCTTTATTTCATATAACAATCTTAATTCATTCCCAATAGATCACTATAAGCACTTTCCTTTCTTATCCTGACTCATATTGAACTTTAAACTATAAAAACTATGTCTAGCAATTATCCACTAACTCACCAATTACTTCCGATATCATTCCCACACATATGATACATGCATGCTTAATATTTTCACTTGCTATAGTTCTCCCATTATCAAATGTGCGTTCACATAGGCAAATCAACTGAACCTTAATAACTTTTTCATCTATCATTATCATTGTCTTACATTCCAATTTCTCATTATTCCATCATACCCATGTATGTTCATAGTCAAATCAGAATCATAGATGTATAATCAGTCTTGATTTCCCACCACATATTCTGACTCTAAGTCATAAACCCTTATTCATAACTCTCATCACGGTAATCAAACCCAATTGCAGCCTCTCTAGATCATAGAACATTTTATTTTCATCCACTTTGATTATACACTTTAAATCTTGTCATTTTTTTTAACATATCGCTATTTTCCTCTATCAATCCACAACTAGATATTCATATCTATCCCATATCCGAGGATATACCCAGTATAACTCTGATGTTGTATTTCATAATATATCCATCAGTACCAATACACTTAATCTTCATTTGTCAAATCGAACCATACACTTTTTCTTATTCCATAATATTCACAACTTCCATTTATCACATTCTAACATATCATCATTTCTTCACTATTTCTAACCGCTTAAACAATTGATACATGCTCATGCATGTAACTCATATGCTAGACTGGGGATCAGTTGTCACTGTATGCCATGACATGACTTAAATGCATGTAACTTGACCCATAATTCGAAACAACCCATATAAGATAGTACTTCTGGGCTCTGATACCACAAATGTAACATCCCACCTCCGCAAGACCCAAACTCGACATCGAGGGTGATATCCGAGCCCGTGTCTCATGAGGGTGGTATGCTAGAGCAGTCAAAACAGTTCAAAAACTCCGTAAGATATTTTTTTATTTTGAAAACAATCGTTTACGCAGAATTCAATAAACGATTTGGACCCACTTGAATACGAAAACATTTTCAATCATAACACAATTTCGGTCATAAAAGGCACTCAAAAGCGCTCAACCATTTCATATACAAAAATCCATAACCAAACTGGGCCCAATGGTAATCCTAAACACTTTCAAAAATCACAATTCAAATACAACATTAGCCAATTGGGGCCCACTAAAATAAAACGCTCTATTCTGCAGAAATACAAATTTACACGTGAATTAGAATGACACTAATGCAGACGTGAACTGATCCCGACTTCCAACTCCGACTTACATGCAGTAGGCATACTCCCATTTGTCTAACAGGGTACTCTTCAATTCCTGAAAAATAGTTGCAATTTTGGGTGAGTTTGCGAACTCAGCGAGAAACCATCATCGATGGTTCACTCAACTCATGCATATACAACCAATTCACAGAATATCACATAGTAACACATTCGAAAATATCACATGCATTATCATTTCACAAATATAAGGCGTTTCGCCTTTCACACAGTCCACATTTAATCATTTGTATATGCAATGCACATGTGACACTTTCCATTTTGTTTGGTTTTGTGACCGCATACTTCTGATCTGTCGATGTGAGGCACATTATCTGATGAGCTGTGGCTCTGAAATACGTTGGGCTGAATGCTTCGATCGGTGAGCCTATGGCTCTGAATTACGTTGGGCTCGAGGCCCTGTTGCGTTGAGCTTTAAGCTCTAAATTACGTTGGCTGCTCCGATCACGACTGTCATTATCTGAACATGCCTTTATGCATGAATGCATATGTCTCAATTCGCATTAAACCCAAGAAAATTGCAATTCGCAACCATTAACACTTCGATATCAATTTTCCGATAATTCGGACACCTATGGTTCGAAATCAATCAACATCAAACACATGAACCCTCCATTATCTCCACATGACATAAACACATAATTTTAATCACACAAAAATTGAGGAACCAACTAGGTTACTCACCTGTACTTCTGAGCTACTGCCTGGAAGTTCCAGCAATTATCCATGAAATGTTGTTCCAACGGTGCCTATAGAACAATCAAATAATCATTCATTACTAAATGCATAATCAGAAAGATTCGATGATGCACATGTCTTAAGTAAAAGATGCACGATACATGTTCATGACCTTCCTAACGCTATTTCTCAATTTTCACTTTCTTTTGTCAAAAACTAACTTTTCACTCAATTGCTTAATAATGACTCATTTCATTTCAATCGCATATCACGGACTCCACCAATTTCATTTCTAACATTCAGTCAATTTACCAAGTCATACCCACTAGGATATTCTCAAGAAAGACCCCAAAACTAGTGCCACTATCCTCTAGATCCAAATTCACCATTAGGCTCAGTTTCTAAAACCCCAATAACATTTCCTTAAATTCAGAAATCTGACAATCATACCTCAATGATCAAGAAACAACCCTTAGGTTGTAATAGCAATCTAAACCCAACCTTAATTCAATATTTAAGATCTCACTTATTTGATTTCAAACTTTCTTTCTTTACCTCAATTGTAGACCCCTTTTTCTAGTTCATAACGAATTAAATAACACCTCAATCAGAAGTCTATATCATTAGTTATGCCCCAAAAACTAAAATAAACCAATTCAGAAAAATGTCCTCGCCGCGGCCTCAGAGCTCTCGCTGCGGCGTCCTGGAGTCACTCGCCGTGGCGTACGAATCGAGGCTCGCCGCGACGTCTACATTCGTCACGACGTATGCTCGTCGCGGCGAATAAATTCCTGCTTGTCGCGATGTGCGTGTCCTGGTTCGTCTTCTCCGACTCCTTTTTTACATTTCTCTCTCTAAAATTCAACCATAACTCACTCTCAACTACCCCAATCTCCAATCTTTCATAATTAAACCTGTTAATGCATTTATCTAACAAATAAACAACATAAAAACTATTTACTTACCAAATCGAGCTTCCAATCTTCAAATCCCCGAAAATATACTCTAACCTCTAACACCCACGGTTCTCTTCCAAAGCCACACAAAACTTCATCTTCCTTAGGATTTAAGCTTTGCTTTGCAAGTGGAGAAGAAGTAAGCAAAGAAACAACTAAAGATCACGCAAGGGGGGGAAAAAGAGGAACGATCGAAGGGAGAAATACCGTTCCCTAGGATGGAGGAGAAAGGCTTTTTCATCAAATTCAAAACCTAAGGCATTTAAAGGTTAAACAATTTTGCCTCTGGTCTTTTTCCTCCCAATACATTTAAATCTCTTTCTCTTTTCACAATCATTTCTAGTCCAATTTGTCTCCAATTTCCAATGGCTCGACATATTAATCTCTAAAATCATATATATACAATTTCTCATGGCCATTGGAAAGTTATTTCAGTACTATAAAATCAATCAGTCCGTCACCCGAAAAATTTCTGGTCCGGATAATCTCTCCCAATTTTCCAGAGAAATTTCTAAGGATCACTACCAACTGAAATCACTCCTAGAACATTTAAATTCAGATTTTCAAACACAGTTTTCTCAGAATTCGCAAACAAATTAGATTCTCAAATAAAAGCAGGGAAATGTCATGAATGCATGTACATATAAGTGCATATGCCAAATTACTCATTCCTCTCAAATTAGAGGCCAAATATATGAACATATCAAAAATATGCGATATGACCTACAAGCCTGACCCACTTGACCAATTTACCCTTCCCATCGAGGATGGGATGTTACAACAAGAGCCAAGTTTGAACATTGTTTAGACTTGGTCAATATCCTGCACATTTGAGTTGACGCCTGAGGGCGCAAATTAGAAGCACTACAAAGGCTGTTTTGTTTGATTGGGAGGATGAATGATGCTTGCTTTTGGTGGGATCCGAAATTATGTCAAGGCGGAGATTTGTTGTATTATGTTGGCTTTGAAGGCTTGATATTTTTTTGACTTTGGTTCGTGGTTGGTAGCTCAATTTCAATCCCATATTGGGAAGAGATGAAGATGGGAGGAGTTTTTGAAGTTATAAAATAACTCCTCCCCTTCCTAATTAAAATCATCCAAAAAATTTGATAAAAATACTCAAAAGTTGTATACATATCAAATTTAATATTCTCTTCTTAATGAGAGCAGGCTGTCTTCAGTGGTGCTCGGAAAAATAGGCAAAATTGGCCGAACTCCGTTATCAATTTTCGGGTGTGTTCTTTTCTTATCTCTTTTATTTATTTCGCATTTATAGTATTCAATATTATTTTTCGGATATATTTATAGTGTTGTGTTCAATTTATTTGGGTGTATTTATTTTTCGTGTATGTACACGGGTTTAGGTTGTGATAAATATACCGTGCACGTAATTTCTGTCTAGGAGGCCAGGTTTTAAGTGGGACCGTTTGTGACTCCTCCGCCATTTCTTGGGATCTTACGTGGAATGGTAATACTGTCTTAGGAGTCCGTTTGGCGGTCTTTTTTAGATATTACCGAATCGGTTCACTTCACTAGTTATTTACCTTAGAGGAAAAAATACCCGATTTTCCCAACACTGCTAATATGAATAACAAAGAGGAGACGGAGAAATAGGGTTTATTCCTTTTAATTACTTCAATGTATGGTCGAGTGCCCTTATATTGTAGTATTAGTTCCATCGAACATCTGCTGGTGATATTATTGAAAACAATTCAGAGAACATTTGTCTCGTCAATACCATGTTTTGTTTTGTTTTATTTTTTATTTTTTAATATATCACTAAGGTTAAAAAAAAATAAACTTTACATATAGTATAAAAAGTATTAGAAAAATCTTTGATCTTTGAAAATTTCAAATTTAATTTTTCAGAAAAATCTCTTCTCTTAGATTTGGGTATGAAATACATGCAATAAGAATGTTACTCTTAGATTAATCAACATGAAGATTCATTTTAGTTCTTAAACTCAAATCAAGCTAATAATTTATTATAATTATCTAAATTATTAATTTAAATCAAATTTATTTTTTCAAGTTAAGTTTAAAAGTTGAAATGAATTATTATATTAATAACATTTGATTAATTTAAGTGATATTTATAATCATTACTTTTAATCAAAATCTAAGAAAAGAGTTTTTTGCAAAATAAAATTTTAAATTTTTTTCAAAAATTTAAAAAATATGAAAATTTAAAACTACATGATAAGTCTATTTTTTTGGAGCAAACTAAATAAATTAATAGGTGTATATAATAATTCTTAAATTAAACGTTCCAATTAAATCACTTAATGAGCCAATTGAGTCATAGTTAAATGACATTTTTCGTCTCTTAATTACAAGTTGATTGATCCACTTTCATCTAACCAATATCATTGAGCTTTAATAGACATTGAGCTTTCGAACAAGAAACATGGCTTCTAATAGGGTTTTATGACTCTTGGAAGCACTCATCTTAACCCTCACGTTCCTTCTTATTGGGGAGTTTCCTTCTATGTGGTAAAATCTATAAATTTGTTAAAGCCCATTTTCTTTTTAACCCATTAGGGTTAATTTTTGTATTGTCATTAAAACCAAAAAAAATTTAGCAGCTGCAAAAAAGTGAGAGAAGAGAGAGAGAGGAGAGGAGAGATTTTGTTCTTCCTTTAATCTTTACAAAAGGAGAGATTTTTTCACCCGACCCGTTTTACATTTCTGGCAACTAGGAAGTCGTTCACCGTTGGATCGGTCTCATTTTTAGTTTACAATTTTTAGGCATATTGTTCTCCATTCTGAACGGTGGAGATTTGGTTTCGAGGTCTGGAGGTTGAGCTTTTAGGTCCAAAATTGGATTGGTCTCAAGGTGTTTCTAGAACTGATGAGCTTCACCATATTCTGATTTTGATCTATCATTCTTTGTCTGATCGGGTTGAATTTTGGTGAGCATGTTCCTTATTCATTGTTCTTTTTTTTTTAATGATGAAGATTGGATTTGGAAGATTGGAACTTTTCCAAAATTTGTTAGAATTGAAGCCTTTGTTGTAATTGTTCTCTTAGTGTAGTTCTCTACTTTAATTTGTGGCTATATGAGATTGAGCCTTTGATTTCTAGATTTTGTGACTGTTGATCTCTGTAAGACAATATTTGTAATAGTGGATTTCATTTTCTTAGACCAAGAGAGGTCCCGTGATTTTTTATCCTTCACACCGAACGAGTTTTTACCACATTAAATAATTGTTGTGTTTTGTGATTGATTTTTGATTTGTGCATTATTGGGACAACTTGTGATCATTTGGTTTGCTACCAATTTTTTTCATTATTACTCCTAATAGATTCATTCAAGTGAGGAAAGATTTATTGATTGATCGTTGCGTGTGTTATACCCGCTTCGTTCCCAACACAGTGGTATCAGAGCCTAGTTAAATTTGTTAATTGGGTCTATTTTTGCTTGTTTGAATGATGGAAGTAAATACGAGTAAAATGATTTGTTTGTATGGCACAAACTATCACACTTGGAAAGGAAATATGAAAGATCTTCTATTTTTAAAGAAGTTGCATTTGCTACTAATAAACTTTAGTCTAAGTCTGATGAAGAATGAGAGTTTGAGCATCAACAAGTATGTGGCTTTATTAGACAATGGGTTGAGGATAATGTATTGAATCATATTGTCAATGACACACATGCCAAGACTTTGTGGGAAAAGCTTGAATCTTTGTATGCTTCTAAAACTGGCAACAACAAGTTATTCTTGCTTAAACAAGCCATATGCTTGCAGTACAAAGAAGGGAGCTCAGTTCTTGACCATGTGAATGAATTTCAAGGTATCTTTGATCAGTTGTCCAGCATGGGTGTGAAATTTGATGAGGAAATTGTGGGACTTTGGTTGTTGAATACACTCCCTGATTCTTGGGAGAACTTTAAAGTATCTTTGACACATTCTGCTCCTGATGGTATTGTAACCATACAGTATGTGAAGAGTGGTGTTCCAAATAAAGAAGTGAGAAGGAGAACTCAGGGGACTTCCACATCACAGTTAGATATTTTGGTTACTGAAATCATGGGGAGAAGTAAAAGCAAAAGTCAAGATCATAGTAATAAAGGCAAGAGTAGGGGTAAATCAAAGTCGAGGTATAAGAACCTTGATTGCAATTATTGTGGTAAACTGGGGCACATCAAGAAGTACAATTTTAAGTGGAAGAGAGAGAACAAGGGTGACAAAGGCAAGCAAGAAAAGAAGGGAAATGATGATAACAGTGATCGGGTTGCTATTTCTACTTCAGTTGATTTAGCAATTGTTCATGATGGAGATATGATTAATGTTGCTAGCAATGATATTCTTTGGGTACTTGATAGTGGTGCTGCATACCATGTTGCTTCAAGGAGAGAACTCTTCACATCTTATACTCCTGGTGATTATGGAATTTTACAGATGGATAATGAAATTGTGTCCAAAGTAGTGGGCATTGGCATTGTGACTGTGGAGACCAACCTTGGAATGAAGTTGGCGCTTAAGAATGTTAAGCATGCACCAGATGTAAGGTTGAATTTGATCTCTTATGAAAATTTGTATCATGATGGATATGGCACAAATTTGTTTAAGCAAGGCACAGTTTATAAAGAATCCTTGATTGTGGCTAGAGGGTTTAGAGCTTCAGGCTTGTATTGGTTACAAACTACAATCCCTACAAATCTTGTGAATGCAGTTGAGAGTGATGGCTCTTCATATTTATGGCACAAGAGGTTAGATCACATCAATGAGAAAGGACTGAATATTCTAGCTAAGAAGAATTTGCTTTTTGGTTTGAAAGGTGGAGAGTTAGACACTTGTATTCATTGCTTGGCTGGATAATAGAAAAGGTGTCCTTTAAACATCATCCTCCTCCCAGGAAGGGGGAGTTGCTTGAGTTGGTACACTCAAATGTGTGTGGTCCTTTGAAGGAAAAGTCATTTAGTGGTGCACAATATTTTGTGACTTTTATTGATGACCACTCAAGGAAGCTTTGGGTTTAGGTTTTGAAGACAAAAGGTCAAGTACTTGGTGCATTTAAAGAATTTCATTCTTATGTTGAGAGAGAAACAGGCAAGAAACTAAAATGTGTTCGCACAGATAATGGAGGAGAATAATGTGGGCCTTTTGATTCATATTGTAGAGAGCATGGAATTAGACACCAAAAGACACCTCCTAATACTCCACAACTAAATGGCTTGGTAGAAAGGATGAATAGAACTTTGATAGAGAGAGTTAGAAGTGTACTTTTAGATGCCAAAATACCTAATTCTTTTTAGGGTGAGGCATTGTATGTAGTTACACATGTTATCAATCTAACTCCTACTATTGCTTTGTAAAATGATGCTCCTGATAGATTCTGGTATGGTAGAAAGCCTTCCTATGATACTTGCGGGTATTTGGTTGCAAATGTTTTGTTCATATTCCTAAGGATGAAAGATCTAAGCTAGATTCCAAAATAAGACAATGTATCTTCATTGGCTATGGTCAAGATGAGTTTGGCTACCAGTGTTATGACCTTGTTGAGAAGAAGCTTGTCAGAAGTCGTGATTTAGTTTTTGCAGAAGATCAGACTATTGAAGATATTAGCAAAGTGGAAAAACGAAAGCCTCAGATTCAAGGTTTGGTTAATTTAGATTCAGTTCCTTCAGCTCCTATACCTGATACAGTTGATGTTGAAAATCAGGTTGATCTTCAGGATAATACTCAAGATACAGATGAGGTTGATATTCCTATAAATGATACAGCTGATGATCAATATGATATACTGGCTATCAGTATGTGCTGTTGACAGATGCAGAGGAGCCTAAATGCTACCAAGAAGCTATTAAAAGTGAGGAAAAGGTGAAATGGGTTGCATTTATGGAAGATGAAATGCAATCCTTATATGACAATGAGACCTTTGAACTAGTCAAGCTTCCCAAAGATAAAAAAATCCTTGAAGAATAGGTGGATCTATAGGGTGAAGCAAGAAGAGAATTCATCATCTCCACGATATAAAGCCAGATTAGTTGTTAAGGGCTTCTGTCAGAAAAAGGGGATTTATTTTGAGGAAATTTTCTCGCTAGTGGTCAAGATGTCTTCAATTTGAGTCATTTTAGGTTTGACTGCTACTCTTGATTTAGAAATTAAGCAGATAGATGTAAAAACTGCTTTTCTCCATGACGACTTAGAAGAGGAGATTTATATGGAGCAGCCAGAAGGTTTTGTGGTGAAGGGAAAAGAAAGTTATGTTTGCAAATTAAAGAAGAGCTTGTATGGTTTGAAACAAACACCAAGACAATGGTATAAGAAGTTTGAGTCTTTTATGGTCCAGCAAGGCTATAAAAAGACTACTTTTGATCATTGTGTTTTTGTGAAAAAATTTTCTGACAATGATTCATCATTTTGTTGTTATATGTTGATGACATGCTTATTGTAGGTCCTAACTCTTCCAAAAGTGTGAATTTGAAGAAAGAGTTGAGCAAGTCCTTTGTTATTAAGGATTTGGGGCTAGCAAAGTAGTTTCTTAGCATAAGAGTCATTCATGACAGAAAGTGTAAGATGTTATGGCTTTCACAAGAGAAATACATTGAGAAGGTACTACATCGGTTCAATATGGCTATGGCTATGGCTGTAAGTACACCTCTTCCTCCATCTCTTAGATTGAGTTTGAAGCAATCTCCTTCCAGTGAGCAAGATAAAGAATACATGCAAAAGGTTCCCTATGCATCTACAGTAGGAAGTTTGATGTATGACATGGTTTGTACTAGAGTAGATATAACTCATGCAGTTGATACTATTAGTAGATTTCTTTCTAATCCAGGAAAGGAGCTGTGTTTTGGGACTCAAAAGCCTATGCTTTGTGGTTACACAGATTCTGATATGACTGGAGATATTGATTCAAGAAAATCTACTTTTGGCTATTTGATTACCTTTGCAGAGGGAGCTGTGACATGGCAATCTAGATTGTAAAAATGTATTGCTTTGTCTACTACAGAGGTTGAATTCATTGCAGCCACTGAAGCATGTAAAAAGTTGTTATGGATGAAGAAGCTTATGAATGGGCTCAGGTTTACACAGAAGAGGTATGTTCTATTTTGTGATAGCCAGAGTGCTATTCACCTGGGTAAGAATCCTACTTTCCATGGTAGATCCAAACATATTGATGCGAGGTATCATTGGATCCGTGATGTTTTGGATTCTAAGTCTATTGAGTTTGAAAAGATTCATACTAATGATAATGGTGTTGATATGTGCACAAAAGCTCTACCAAGAATGAAGTTTGAAGTTTGTCGATTAAGTGCCGGTTTGGCAACCTCCTCCACATAGTCGGGAAGGGGGAGAATTGTTGGGTTTGGGTTCCCTCTTATGTGGTAAAACCCATAAATTTGTTAAAGCCAATTTTCTTTTTAACCATTAAGGTTAATTTTTGTATTGTCATTAAAACCAAAAAAATTTCAGCAGCTACAAAAGAGTGAGAGAAGAGAGAGAGGAGAGAAGAGAGATTTTGTTCTTCCTTCAACCTTCACAAAAGGGGAGATTTTTTCACCCAACTAGTTTTACATTTTCGGCACTTAGGAAGTTATTCACCGTTGGATAGGTCTCATTTTTGGTTTACAATTTCTACAAATATTATTCTCCATTCTGAATGGTGAAGATTTGGTTTCGAGGTCTGGAGGTTGATTTTTTGGATTCAAAATTGGATTGGTCTCAAGGTGTTTCCAAAACTGACGAGCTTCACCATATTCTGATTTTGGACTATCATTCTTTGTCTGATCAGGCTGAATTTTGGCGAGCATGTTCCTTATTCATTATTCTTTGTGTTTGAATGGTGAAGATTGGATTTGGACTACTGAAACTTTTCCAGAATTTGTTAGAAAAGAAGCCTTTTTTGTGATTGCTCTCTTAGTGTAGTTCTCTACTTTAATTTGTGGCTATATGAGATTGAGCCTTTGATTTCTGGATTTTGTGGTTGTTTATCTTTGTAAGACAGTATTTGTGATATTGGATTTCATTTTTTTGGACTAAGAAAGGTCCCGTGGTTTTTTATCCTTCACATCGAAGGAGTTTTTCCACGTTAAATAATTGTTGTGTTTTGTGATTGGTTTTTGATTTGTGCATTATTGGAGCAGCTTGTGATCATTTGGTTTGCTACCAATTTTTGCTCATTTTTACTCCTAATAGATTCATTCAAGTGGGGAAAGATTTATTGATTGATCATTCGTGTATTATACCTGCTTCCTTCCCAACACTTCTGTCTCTGCAATAGCGTCCAAGGATCTTCACAGTGCTTGTAAGCATGTGTATCGATTTAGTTCTTTGATTAGTTTAAAAAAATTAAGAAATTTTTCTTCCTGCTCTATCCACCAAAAATATGTTGCTCTAAATATCCAGAAAAGTGCAGTGCAATTTGCTCAAGGTGCACTTAATGAGATTGTGATGAGATAATTTCAGAAATTGGGCAACTGTGTTTGCAAAAGTTAGAATTTCAGAGGGAAAGCATAAGCAGGGGAAGGAAAGAATATATGTTGGATTTATTTCTCACTGCCTATTCAATAAACCAATACATATTTGTAGTTGCTTATCCATGCGAAACTCAACAACTATAAGACTTGGAATCTAAACTAACTACTTGCCTAATCAAAAGGACCCTAAACTACGGCTGAATACCAGCTCCTCAAATCCAAATAATTTAAATAACAGATTTCCTAGAGACTAGGATCATTGAAAACTCCTTTCGCTAACAGCACACCATCTTGACCATTCTTACTTAGTCAAGCGCCATGTTCACCTTCCCACGTGTGTTTGGCTCAGACATTGGAAAACCAAACACTACTTTCTTATCCTATGAATGCTTGGTTCCTGTAAAGAGGACCCAACGTGGGACTTTGCATCGCTAGCACTTTGGTTCATAACAGCTCCATCCCCTTCAATTCTGTCTTGTCCTTAAGCTGAAAATCAGGATAAGTTTTTGTAAATCACCTAGCGTCTTCCCATGTAGCATCCTCAAGAGCTGCCCCTTTCCATTTAATCAAAACTTTCATCTTTGGGAGGTAATGACCCTTACGTCTCATCCTCTTATCCATGATCGTTTCTGACTGAGGCAAAATCGACTAGTCATCAGTTGATAGAGGCAGATCCTTAGAAACTTCTTATGCATTTCCCACATACTTTTTTAGTTGGATAATGTGGAACACATTGTGGATCCTTGAACCTTCTGGTAGCTCCAAGCGATAAGCCACATCCCGACTCTAGTGATCACCCAAAAAGGCCCATAAAAAAGAGGAGAAAGCTTTAGGGATGCCTGGAATGAAACGGAGGTCTATCGGTATGGTTGAAGTTTTAGGAACATGTACAAAATCTCCAATGGAAAATTCCACATCTCGACGGTGCCTATCTGCCATACTCTTCATCCGATTATGAGCCTGCCATAAGGTGGCTTTCAGCTCCTTGAGCATAGTATCCCTCTCCTAAAGTTGAGAATCAACAGTTGCTACCTTTGAAGTCCCAGGAGGAGGGTAGGTGGTAGGGCTTCATAGACTACTTCAAAAGGATATCGTTTGGTGACAGAGTGCTTGGTTGTGTTATAACTATATTCAGCCCAAGGCAACCAATATTTCCATTTCTTAGGTTGTCCATGACAGAAGCATCTCAAATATTGTTCTAGAGTTCTGTTCGGCACCTCGGTCTGACCGTCGGATTGTGGATGGTAACTAGAACTCATATTTAATTGTGTTCTTTGTAACTCAAATAAAGTACTCCAAGAAGCACTCATGAACATTTTATCCCGATCACTAACAATACTTCTTGGCATCCCATAGAGCTTGACCACATTCTCGACAAAAGACTTAGCAACCCTCAAAGTCGATAGTAGATGAGCGAGAGGAATAAAATGTGCATATTTAGATAATCTATCGGCCACAACAAATATTACTTGGCTGTCGCTCGATGTGGGAAGAACGTCAATAAAATTCATTGAGATGTCTGACCAAAAACGATCTGGAACTGGTAGGGGTTGTAAGAGCCCAGCTGGAGATAAATGTTCTACTTTATTTCTTTGGCACATTTCACAGCTCCAGATAAAGTCTTTGATAGTTCGATGCATCCCCAACCAATAAAAATCTTCCCTCAAACGAACCAAAGTTTTTTGGTAGCCGAAATGTCCACCGATTACAGTATCGTATACCTCCGAAATAATCAATGGGATCATTGGTGAGGCGGGATTAAGCAAGACATGTTTGTTAAGGAACCAAACTCTGTTTCTTTTCCAGATTGGGGGTTAGTCTTCTTGAAAGTGCCCCCTATGTAACATCCCGTTACCGGTGTGAAGGGCATATCGGTAATCCGGATGGGTTAGGAATAAATGCATTCATATTATTGAATTTCATTTGCATTTAGCCTCTATAAATTATTGATAAATGATTAGTGTTGCATTAGCATATGTATGTACATGCATGTATGACATATTCCAGAGATGATTGTGTAAATTGGTAATTTGGAGAAAATTAGGTAAATTGAACGTTGAAAATTTAATTGGAATGAGAATTGAGATTTTAGGAGTTTGAAATATGGGATTGGAGTATATGATTAGATGTTTTCTAATTTTGAGAATTTATAGGAATTTTTCTGGAATTTTCGGAGTAATAGGTCCGGACCGAAAAATTGACCTAATGACTGATTAATTGGATTTCTGATTCCGAAATTGGTCATCCGATGGCACAGAAAGATTAGAAATTTGATTTGAGGAATTAGGGTTTTGAGCCATTGTAATTCGGAAGAAATTAGAATTAGAAATTAGATTGAGGTTGTTCGAATTGGTCTTGTGGCAATTAATTGCCAAACAAGCCCCAGGTCTCTTTGTTTATAAACCCTAATCTTTGAATTTGCTTCCCACGATACTCTTCCCTGTGAAAAGAAAAAAATTTGATCTCCTTCTTCTCTTCTCTTTCGTGGATCTCCATTTGATTTGATACCTTCCATTTTCTTCCTTTAAATTACTTCAATCATCATCTTTAACCTAGCTTAAGTCTTGAGTGGGAGAAGAAAAATATTTGGTGGAAAGACGAAGAGTTGCCGTGGATGTGCCTAGGTTCGGAGATTGGAGTTTTCGGTGATTTGTGAAAGGTTTAAAGCTTAAATCAAGTAAGTTCCTATTTGTTTATGTTTTAAAATGTTTGATTTGAGTATTGAATGAGAGTATAAATTGTTTAAGACTTTAGAAGTTTCGGATGATATAGGTTTTAAGGAAAATGTTGATTTTGATTTGGGTATTTAATGAATAATTGATGTTAGATGGATTTGAGGTTAGAAATGAGTTGGGTTTAGTATAGAAAGTTGTTAAGGAGAGATCTGAATTGAATTAAATGGTTTATATATCAGAAGATCTGAGAAAATCTGGGTTTCGGGGGTGAATTTGGGTTCGCACGCCGCGGCGAGCAAATCCTCTTTCGCACGCCACGACGTGTGCCTTGCACGCCGCAGCGAGCGGATTGTCTTCGCACGCCGCGACGAGCGAAGAAGCACGCCGCGGCAAGCGTAAGAGATCACACTGTGAAGGAGAAAGATCGCGCATGACTCGGCGAAGGAAAGGAGGCTCGCCGCGGCGAGGACGCCCTCCGAAGGTGTTTTGGGATTCTTTTAATTGGAGAATTTTGGGATTTAATTCGGATTGGTTATGGATTGATTTTATTTTTGAGACTAGGAATTGCAATTTAGAAGAATGAAATTCGGAATTTTAATTTGGTGATTCTTGAAATCGGACGGTGATCAAATAGCGACTTTAAAATTTGATTTAAGGATAATTCCTAGATCTTGGAATTTGACCTTAAAGAGTTTGAAGTATAGTCAATTGAATTATGGTATTAGAAATTGCTATGGATTAGAGTGAAAACGCGGAATTGAGATAATTCGGGAATATGGTCGGAAATGTCATAACTTGTATAGTACAAAATTCATTTGATACATAAGCATTATTGATTATTGAAATTGGTACAATTAGTAATGTTATATTCATTCTGATTGTATAGAGGCTCAAGTGGAGCGTCGATCGTCCGACGTAGGCGAGACTTCCCGACAGTAGCTCGGAAGTTCTGAGGTGAGTAAACTAGTTGGTTTCTCAACCTGTATGTATTACATTTTATGCAATTATGCCATGGGGAGTTAAGGAAGGATTATGTGTGGTTGTTTTGATTGGTTTCGGACCACAGGTGTTCAAAATATTTGGGATGTGCTATAGAAGTGTTAATTGTGCATAAATTGTCATTAATTGGTTTCAAATGCAAATTGGATTGTGATATTAGGTTGTGACACGACTAGTGAAATTTGAAACATGTGCATTCATGCATAAAAGTATGATCAAATAATGACAGTTGTGACCGGAGCAGCCACTGTATTCAGAGCTTTAAGCTCAACGTACAGGGCCTCGTGCCCAACGATTTTCAAAGCTTTATACTCAACGTATCAGGGCTTCAAGCCCAATGTTTTCAGAGTCATTGGCTCAACGTAAATGAGCTCAGGCGCACGGTCACAACAACGTAATAATCGGAAAGTGTCACATATGCATTGTACATGAATGATCAAGTGTGAATTGTATGAAAGGCGAAATGCCTTATAAATGTGAAATTGCATGTATGGGATTTTCTAGTTGTGACATATGATATAGTGCGAACTGTTTGTTTATGCATGAGTTGGGTGAACCATCGATGATGGTTTCTCGCTGAGTTTGCAAACTCACCCAACATTGCATTTATTTTTCAAGACAGCGATAGTTGACTCCTAGCTCCAGTTAGCGAGACTTTTCTTGTTGTGTGAGTGCCGGCGAGAGGAGTATGACCCACAGGTCAGTCAGCTGTGATCTTTTGGGGATGACCTAGTTAGGAGTTATTTTAGTCCCTTTTGATTTTGTACAGTTGTAATCAGATAGAATTGTGAACTTATGGTTTTTAAGAAATGAAATAAGAAGTATCTTTTGGTTTTAAAATTTAGTGAATTCGATATTGTAGTTTAATTATATTGATGCCATGAGGTTTATAGAAATGATCGAATCGTAGTACACCCTCATCATGGGTTATGTATCGGAACAACCTACGGGCATCTCGGTGCATACCTTACGGTAAGGGGGCGCTACATTAGGTGGTATCAGAGCATGGTTTGGCATCTTTTGGGCATAGTGTATTTTAGGCTTGGATTATTGTAAGAAAAGCAGAAATTGATCAAATTTGTGGTTTTGTTATAGTTCATCCGTCTTTGGTGATCAGGTAGATCAATCAGCTGACCAAGGATCAGTCGGAGCTAGTAGGGAGTCTTCAGTGCCTCTATATGAGGAGCAGTCTCCTAGGGTTCCCATGAGATGGGAGAGGAGGTATGATCTTCTGCAAGGTGGAGTCGTGGACTTTATGGCGTACCGACCTGCTTGGTGAGGATGGTTGGAGAGGACCGAGCGAGTCCTCGATCAGATGGATTGCGACTATGAGGAGCGCTTTGATTATACTGTCTCTTTGCTTCAAGGTCCAGCTTATCAGTAGTGGAAGACTGTCTCGGGTAGTACCGCCAGACCCTGTGTTTTGACTTGGGCAGATTTTCTGAGTACTTTTCGGGATAACTACATGCCCAAGGTTTATTTGGAGATGAAGATGCAGGAGTTTTTAGATTTGAGACAGGGGTCGATGACAGTGGCTGATTATGAGGTTAGGTTCAATGAGCTGATAGCGTATGCTTCTGTTCTGATTGCCTATGAGTCTGATAGGTGCCGGAGATTCGAGGGAGGGCTTAATCTGGAGATCCGTACCAGGTTAGCCCAGTCTAATCTGGGCACCTTTGTGGAGTTGAGAGCTACTGCAGTGCGGATTGAGCAGCTTCTGAGGCAGAGTCGGACTGAGACTGGTCAGGGATCTGGAGGCAAGAGCTGTAGTGATAGTCAGGGTAGCTCGGGTAGGAGCTTTAGCAGACACCAGAGTAGGTTCAGATCAGCAGGAGGATTCAGACAGTCGGGTTCTGTTCAGAGGGGGAGATTTGGGCAGATTGGTAGTGACAGTGGTAGTGGCAGAGGAGCAGGACAGGCTTTACCAGTTTGTGTGCATTGTGATAAGAGGCACAGTGGGGAGTGCTGGAGAGTGACAGGAGCCTATTTGGCATGCGGTTCTATGGACCATATGATTAGGAATTGTCCTCTGACTTTAGGAGTTCAGTCTGCTGCGAATGGGAGAGCTGGTAGTAGTTCGATAGTACAGCAGAGTCGGGGTGGTGGACCTGGATTTAGGGGTCGTGGCAGAGCCCGAGGTAGAGCTGGAGATTCTTTTGTGGGGACCAAGGGTCGTGGTAGTCAACCGCAGTCCCAGGCCAGGGTCTATGCCATGACTAGACAGGAGGCCCAGGATTCTCCAGATGTAGTTGCAGGTTCGCTTCTGATCTTTAGTATTGAGGTTTTTGCATTGATAGATCCAGGGTCCATGTATTCTTTTATTGCACCGCATGTGGCATGTAGATTGCATGTGAATAGGGAGATGTTGCAGTATGGGCTAGAGGTGAGTACACCTCTAGGTAGTACTACAGTTTTGGGAGAGGTCTGCAAGGAGTGTCCGATTATGATTGATCAGTCAGAGTTGAGTGCAGACATGATAGTGTTGCCTCTGAGAGAGATTGATTTGATTCTGGGGATAGACTGGCTCACTGCCCATAGGGTTGTTATGGATTATTATACCAAGGAGGTCGTGTTAGAGTCTCTGGTCGGTAGGAAGTCTGTATTTGAGGTATTAGTCGGCGATGCCGGCCAGATGATCTCTTTTACGAGTGCCTTGAGGTTGATGCAGGGAGGCTGTGAGGTCTATTTGGCGCATGTGGTGGATTCCATAGTGGAGCAAAGATTACAGGACATTCCCGTGATTAGGGAATTTCCATATGTGTTTCCCGAGGAGTTACCGGGTTTACCGCCGGATCGAGAGATAGAGTTCTCGATTGACCTTGTTCCAGGTACCGCTCCTATATCTATACCTCCATATAGGATGGCACCGGTGGAACTGAGGGAGCTTAAGGCTCAGTTGCAGGAGCTTCTGGATAAGGGGTTTATCAGGCCGAGTGTTTCGCCGTGGGGAGCTCCAGTGTTATTTGTGAAGAAGAAGGACGGGACTTTGAGGTTATGCATCGATTATAGGCAGCTGAATCGGGTGACAGTCAAGAATAAATATCCACTGCCTAGGATCGATGATTTATTTGATCAGTTGTAGGGAGCTCAGGTGTTTACCAAGTTGAATTTGAGATCCGGATATTATCAGTTGAGGATTGCAGAGGCCGATGTGCCTAAGAGTGCTTTCAGGAGCAGGTATGGGCACTTCGAGTTCTTAGTGATGTCGTTTGGGTTGATTAATGCCCCGGTAGCTTTCATGGCCTTGATGAATAAGGTCTTTCAGCCCTACCTGGATCAGTTTGTTATTGTATTCATTGATGATATTCTGGTGTACTCGAGGAGTAGACAGGAGCATGCGGAGCATCTGAGGACTATATTGCAGATTATGAGAGATAGATAGTTGTATGCCAAATTCACTAAGTGTGAATTTTGGCTGGATGAGGTGGTGTTCTTAGGCCACATTGTGTCTGGTGAGGGTATCCGGGTGGATCCTCATAAGATTGAGGCAGTGAGGAGTTGGGAGGTTCCAAGGAATGTGTCAGAGTTGAGGAGTTTCCTCGGATTGGCAGGTTATTACCGGAGGTTTGTCGAGAGATTTTCTGTAATCTCAGCCCCTTTGACAAAACTTCTGAGGAAGAGTGTGGCCTTCAGATGGTCTGATGACTGTCAGAGGAGTTTTAAGGAGCTGAAATATCGGTTGACTACGGCACCGGTGTTAGCTTTGCCATCTGGAGCAGGAGGTTTTGAGGTTTTCAGTGATGCTTCGCAGCAGGGTTTAGGATGTGTACTGATGCAGTATGGGAGAGTTATAGCTTATGCCTCGAGACAGTTGAGGTCTCATGAGATGAATTATCCAGTGCATGATTTGGAGTTAGCAGTAGTTGTGTTTGCTTTGAAGATCTGGAGACATTATTTGTATGGGGAGACGTTCCAGATCTTCACTGATCATAAGAGTTTGAGATATTTGTTGAGTCAGCGAAGGAAAGGAGGCTCGCCGCGGCGAGGACGCCCTCCGAAGGTGTTTTGGGATTCTTTTAATTGGAGAATTTTGGGATTTAATTCGGATTGGTTATGGATTGATTTTATTTTTGAGACTAGGAATTGCAATTTAGAAGAATGAAATTCGGAATTTTAATTTGGTGATTCTCGAAATCGGACGGTGATCAAATAACGACTTTAAAATTTGATTTAAGGATAATTCCTAGATCATGGAATTTGACCTTGAAGAGTTTGAAATATAGTCAATTGAATTATGGTATTAGAAATTGCTATGGATTATAGTGAAAACGTGGAATTGAGATAATTCGGGAATAGGGTCGAAAATGTCATAACATGTATAGTACAAAATTCATTTGATACATAAGCATTATTGATTATTGAAATTGGTACAATTAGTAATGTTATATTCATTCTGATTGTATAGAGGCTCAAGTGGAGCGTCGATCGTCTGACGTAGGCGAGACTTCCCGGCAGTAGCTCGGAAGTTCTGAGGTGAGTAACCTAGTTGGTTTCTCAACCTGTATGTGTTACATTTTATGCAATTATGCCATGGGGAGTTAATGAAGGATTATGTGTGGTTGTTTTGATTGGTTTCAGACCACAGGTGTTCGAAATATTTGGGATGTGCTATAGAAGTGTTAATTGTGCATAAATTGTCGTTAATTGGTTTCAAATGCAAATTGGATAGTGATATTAAGTTGTGACACGACTAGTGAAATTTGGAACATGTGCATTCATGCATAAAAGTATGATCAGATAATGACAGTTGTGACCGGAGCAGCCACTGTATTCAGAGCTTTAAGCTCAACGCACAGGGTCTTGTGCCCAACGATTTTCAGAGCTTTATACTCAACGTATCAGGGCTTCAAGCCCAATGTTTTCAGAGCCACTGGCTCAACGTAAATGAGCTCAGGCGCACGATCACAACAACGTAATAATCGGAAAGTGTCACATATGCATTGTACATGAATGATCAAGTGTGAATTGTATGAAAGGCAAAATGCCTTATAAATGTGACATTGCATGTATGGGATTTTCTGGTTGTGACATATGATATAGTGCGAACTGTTTGTTTATGCATGAGTTGGGTGAACCATCGATGATGGTTTCTCGCTGAGTTCGCAAACTCACCCAACATTGCATTTATTTTTCAGGACAGCGATAGTTGACTCCTAGCTCCAGTTAGCGAGACTTTTCCTGCTGTGTGAGTGCCGGCGAGAGGAGTATGACCCACAGGTCGGTCAGCTGGGATCTTTTGGGGATAACCTAATTAGGAGTTATTTTAGTCCCTTTTGATTTTGTACAGTTGTAATCAGATAGAATTGTGAACTTATGGTTTTTAAGAAATGAAATGAGAAGTATCTTTTGGTTTTAAAATTTAGTGAATTCGATATTGTAGTTTAATTATATTGATGCCATGAGGTTTATAGAAATGATCGAATCGTAGTGCACCCTCATCGTGGGTTATGTATCGGAATGACCTACGGGCGTCTCGGTGCATACCCTACGGTAAGGGGGCGCTACACCCTATATGGATTGAAGAAGGCTCCTTCAGCTAGCAACCTGTCAAGCTTGAATATTAGTTGAGGCAAATGATCGAACACCTTCTATACTGTTCATGCCAACTCCAGCTAGCTGAAAATGCCGCCAACTCTGTTCAAAGATTTGTAACCAGAATGTAAAATCTATCTCCAATGAAATGCCACTCGAACTCTTCTCACAAATTGGTGTTTTGTTTGGTGAATGATTAGTGTATGAAAAGATTTGGGTTTTTCCCTTCAAATCCAAAAGCAGGCTTTAAATGTAAACTACCAGTAGCTATTCACTCCCTCTAAACTGAAATTGCTTCTGGAATCAAGCTAAAAATGACAATGCAGGAAAATCATGTAAAATGAAATTGAAGGTTGTGTATTGATAAATTTTCCTCACACTCTCGTATGCTAAAACAAGAACCAAACTTCAGGTTTTCTTTTCAACAAGGCCAGAAACTACTACTGCAATTTTCTAACTTCTAAAAGATCAACTTCGGTAAAACAAAAAGAACACTATATGAAGAGTGAAAAGCTAGTGCTGAACTCTTGTATTGATGGGGTTTTCGAATTCTTTCTTCTTCCCATAAAAATGATGAGGATCATGAGCCTTTTATCAGCTCTACAACTTTTTGCTACATCTTAAAAAAAACAGAGAACAAAAGCATAAACTGATGTGCAATAACTAAGCTAGTACAATTTTCCTGATTTTGCAAAAACACAAAAGCTATTCTCTTTGTCCTATTTGTAATTGAATCTTCCATTTATAAGACATTTAAAACTTGCTACAACATGATTTGAGAGATAAAACTAGCCTAGGACAAAAGTTTCTTCATTTGGAAAAAACACAAAAGTGAACAAAAAGGCTTTTGGCAAAAGAGGATATGATTTTGCTGCTGCTACTTGATTTTTTGTGGAACAAAAACTGACACTCCAAATCTGATTGTCAGGTGTGGAAAAGCTTTACCTTCATGCACTAAACTTGATTTTGCTAATTAAACTTCTTGAAATTTGCTTTAACCTTCTGCTGGTTTTTTACCTCTGCACTTCTGGTTACTTCCTTCCTGGTTACTTCTTCCTTCAAGTAACTGCCAAGTAACTGAGTTTAATTCTCAACCTTTGTTGTGCATCCGATCATCTGCTTCTTTCATTTTCCATTCTCCTTTGCTTTGTGCTTCATCCATTTGATCTTTAACTTCATTTGTTTGATCCATACATTGTTGAATTATGCTTAGGATCATCATCTTCAATCTCCACTTGCATTTAAACTCCTTCATCTTTCCCTTCAGCTTTCTTTTCTTCCTAATCTTCATTGTCAATGCTAACTCCTCAACTAATTTCAACACTTCAGGCTGCCCAAGACAACTCATCTCAACAGCTCCTCCTTTGTCTTGTGGAGCCTGCACACCAATCATTTTCTTAAAAGAATCAAACTTCCACCTTGGTAATGCTTTGGTGAATACATCAGCAAGTTGGAAGTTGGATCGGCAAAAAGCCAACTTAATTTCCTTCTCTTCAATCAGCACCCTCACATAATGATACTTGACTCTCATATGCTTAGTTCTCATGTGATCAAAGGGGTTTTCGGCCATAGCTATTGTTGCACTTGAATCACAGTAAATTGTCACACATTTCCCTTGCAATTCATCAACATCCATCAGAATTTTCTTCATCCATTGTGTTTGCTTGGCTGCCATGTTAACAGCCACATACTCAGCCTCAACAGTGGACTGAGCAACCACCTTTTGTTTCCTTGAGCTCCATGCAAACAAACCTGTCCCTAAACTACAACAATATCCACTCCTACTCTTGCAATCTTCATTTCCAGCATAGCTTGCATCACTAAACACATATAATTCCACATTCTTTCTCCTTCCATACCATATTCCATGATCAACCGAATACTTAACATATCTCAATACTCTCCTAGCATACAATGCATGATATCTTGATGGATTATGATTGAAAGCAGCCAACATATTTACAGCACAAGCAATATTGGGTCTAGAGGCACTTAAGTACATTAATGAACCGATTATGCTTCTATAGTAAGTTTCATCAAAATTTTCACCTGGTTTGGTTGCCTCCAACTTCAATTGATGTTCCATTGGTGTTGTCATGCCACTACTCTCCTTCAATCCAAACTTATCTAGCAACTCCTCGACATACTTCCTTTGATGAATGAAGATGCCATCATCCCTTTGTTGAATCTCCAAACCCAAGAAATATCTCATCTCTCCCAAATCGGTCATTTGAAATTCTAATTGCATTGAGTCTTTGAATCAGTTCGCAATGGAAATTATGTTGTTGGCTATCATAAAATATCTATTAATTAAGATAAGGTCATATACTTACGAAATTTTCTACATTTCATATCTTTGTAGAAAACTTTAAGTCTAAACCTAAGTCGGAAGTTAGATTTTGACCAAATTTGACTTAATTCAATAACTTCAAATTAAACCGGTTCAAATTCAAATTGATTGAAATTCAAGATGGGCTGAGTCTAGAGGATGAACTTAAATGATATTAATTTTCTTCATAAAATAGCATTGTTTTGGTATAAGTATGAAAAAAGCTAAGATCATAGCCAGTAGGATTAGGGCAATTCTCCCCCACATTATTAGTCCTAACCAAAGTGATTTTATTAAGGATAGGAGAATTGGTGATAACATCTTGCTTGCCCAAGAAATTTTCAAAAAATATCGCCTTTCTAATAATCAAAAGAGATGTGCCTTTAAGATTGACCTAAAAAAAGCCTATGACTCCATCCATTGGGATTTCCTCTTTAATTCTTTAGAAGCTCTAGGCCTTCCTCCCAAGTTCGTAGCTTGGATCCAAGAGTGTATTTCTTCCCCGTCATACTCCATTTTAATCAATGGATCTCCTTCTAAGTTCTTTAAAGGAAAATCTGGGCTTGGACAAGGAGACGCTTATCCCCTTTTCTATTTATTATTTGTATGGAAGTTTTTTCTGAGAGCCTAAATGATTTCATAGTTAGAAACCCTTACTTCAAATATCACTAGTGATGCAAATCTCTTAATCTCACCCATCTCCTATTTGCGGATGACCTATTGATGTTCTATCATGCTGACATCAGATCAGCTCAACTTTTGATAAATTGTCTAAACTCCTTCTCCCGATTTTTAGGAATGGATATGAATCCTTCCAAAAGTCAGTTCTTCCTTTCTCATGACATGGAGCACTTGACAAACCAATTGGCACAAATATCTTACCTTAGTATAGGTTCCCTACCCATAAAGTATCTAGGAACTCCCCTCATTATAGGTAGGTTATCGAGGAGAGAATGTTTACCCTTATTGAATAAGATTGATGTGAGGGTAAATAAATGGACTCATAAAAACCTCACTTATGCAAGTAGACTTCACCTAGTGAGTTATGTTCTTTATTCATTCCAAGTGTATTAGGCCTCTCACTTTATTCTCCCCTATTCTATCCTCAAGGAACTAGAAGCTAAACTTAGGAACTTTTTATGGGTTGGGAGGGTAGATAGTCAACATCAATCTAAAGTTAAATAGAGCCACCTTACAAAACCAAAAAAGGAAGGGGGGTTAGGGATTAAACATTTGCTAACCTGGAACAGTGTTTTGTTAGGAAAGAGGATTTGGTATCTATTCTATGATAGAGAGGCCATATGAGTTAAATGGGTGCATACGATCATTTTGAGACGAAAATTTTTTTTGAATGCTCAACCTACCAATAATAGCTCCTGGAATTAGAGGAAAATCTTGAGTTTGAGGGACAAATTAGAGAATCAATTCAGATTTAAGATAGGTAATGGACAGTCCACTCTCTTATGGCAAGATCCTTAGCATCCAAGGAGAATCCTAAGGAATTTCTTATTACCTAGATAAATAAATGGATCGGGGTTACCTATGACAACAAAGGTTTCTGATATAATTAGTAATAATGTATGGAGGTGGCAGGAATTTCCTATGGAGCTTATTGATGAATTTGTCCCATTCAATACCAACTGAATAGTTCTCCAGATCATTTGGAATGGCTACCTAGTTCTTCAAAAACTTACACCAATGCTTCAACCTATAATTTCTTGAGACCCTCATCCCAACAAGTACCTTGGTACTCCCTTGTTTGGTTCAAAAATAACAGCCTAAGGTGTTCATTCATTCTTTGGCTAGTCGTCTTAAAAAAACTTTAAACAAGGGATAAACTTTACTTTCTATATACCCCCAACTATTGTTCCCTTTGTATTTTGGACATGGAATCCAATGGACATCTGTTTTTTAATTGTCCTTTCTCAAAATCTATTTGGACCCATTGCCTCACCCACTTCCAAATCACCATTCCCAACTAACTCAAGCCTTCCTTCTATCTTATCTTGGTTTCACCAAACTCCTCATCATAGTTCCATCTTCCCTATTCTTTTATCCACTACGGTTTACCACATTTGGACCGAAAGGAACTCAAGAACTTTCAGGGATGTAGCTATGGAGGTGGAGAGCTTACAAGCCAGGAAAATCTTCCAGTTCTGGAGCATCTCAGCCTAAACACTTCAACAGATAATTAGATCTTTTATGCACTAACATTGTGATGTAGGTTGTTATTTAGCTGGGGAGACAAATTCAATTCTTCCAACACACTAAACTACCTTCCTCCTCACGGTAGTTCAAGGGCACATCAAACTTTCCATATACAATTCAGTTCCAATGTCTTCAAGGAAGGAGATTATAAGCATCAACAGTAAGAGAACCATTTCTTACGGATGATATATCATGCAAGGTATGCGAGAGAAGGTAACCATGGCAGTGGACAAAGAAAATAGCAGAACTTTCTTACAATCCTCATCTTTTAGTTTTGTTGATTGCGACTTTGGTATTTTGGGCTTGGATTATGTTTGTTGAACATTTTGTGTTGATGGCTTGTTGTTGGTGCACTTGGGTTACTAGGTAGAAAAGCTAGCTTTCTAAAGCTTCTTGGTAGGAAGTTTGTAGAGGAGAGTTGTTGGTAGTATTGTTACAAGGTTAGATCTAGGTTTCTTATGAATTTGTACTAACTTGTTCCTTTCGGTAGGTAAGGGATTTCTGTTCGGCAAATCTCTTGTTGTGTACATACTATTTTCTTATTTGTATAAAATTTTACTGATTTACCAAAAAAAAAAAGGTCCAAGTGAATGTTCAAAGAATGTTAAAACCATTTTGTCCACTTTCTTCCTTAGCCTAGATGTAGATTTTCACTCAATCATCCATTACTTGTGCTACTGATCTGTGAAGGAGCCTCAAGGTTGTCTATTGATTTTATCTCTCCTAATGATTTATTTGAAATAGTATTTATTCAAGTCTTCTTTTAAAACCTGAAATTCGAGTCCAAAATTGACTCCTAACAACTTGGTTAGATTTATTGACATAAGATTGATTAGCTTGGCCTCAAGCTATGTTTAACTAATTGATTACGACTTTTCAGACTAAAAAATTATTAAATTCAAATTTAAACATATTTAATTATAATTAAATCATATTTAATATGTTGATTTTAATTTAAACCAGATTAAATTCAGACTATCTTATCATTTCTAATGGAAGTAAGCAATTAGGTGATTGATCGTGTGTGCTCTCTCTTATAAACAAAACTAAATTAGATGTCTAGTTTTTATTTTTCAAAATCTAACTTCCTATCCAAAATAAAATATG
This sequence comes from Erythroxylum novogranatense, assembly GCA_029891385.1. Taxonomy (NCBI): domain Eukaryota; kingdom Viridiplantae; phylum Streptophyta; class Magnoliopsida; order Malpighiales; family Erythroxylaceae; genus Erythroxylum; species Erythroxylum novogranatense. The sequence continues at coordinate 88,966,883 of CM057233.1, read as the reverse complement.
AAACACAAAGCAATTTTGGTCATGATTGTAGATATTATCATGAACCTTTGATTATTATCTTTGTGATGCCTTCCCACCTAAAGCATGAAACGTAATATTACCTTGGACAAAGAGTACTATTGGAGCTGTTAGTCTCTGAACCATGATACGGCATAACTTAGTCGTAGATTATCTACTCTTCTTATCTTGTATGTTAAGATATTGTAGATATTTTTGTTACTCATTTTATTATTTATTGATGTACCTATATAACATTTGAGGGGTTGAATAGAATGAGTCTTTACACAACCAAATCTCTACAGACCACACGTTCCATTAAGTTAGACCAAGGACAGAGGACAGAGACAATGGACGTGAAAGACTTCTATTACATTCCAAGTCGCTAATTATAAGAGACTGCAGTGATAGGTTTGTGTATAAATATAACGAGCAACAGTCGATCAAGAAACATGGCTTCTAATAGGGTTTTAAGTCTCTTGAGAGCGCTTGTCTTAACCGCCAATGCCGTGCTCCTTCTGGTCTCGGCAATGGCGTCCAGGAATCCTACGAAACCTTTCAAACCTCAAACAGCAGATGATACGTGGCGGTGTAATTATAATTTTTGCCGTCGTCATGGTTGATAATGAAAAAGAAGAAGATAACGACGATGACACGTCGAATGAGGTAAAAGAAGAAGAAGAAGAGGTGGCTAAATTATGTATTTTGTGATTTGTAAAAGTTTGTTTTATTTCTCCTCGATAACTTTGATATATATGTATTCTTTACAAAGAAGTTAAGAAAATAAGTCTCATAAAGAAAAATGCAAAATACCGAAGTCTCTTATATTTTAGAGAAATCCATCTAATATAGAATTCTTTCTCCTTCTTTTTTTTTAATGTTTATATTACTTGGGACTCAATTTTGACTATATATATACCAACTTACGCTTGAACTGTGAAGGGTTAAAGAAAGTATCGGTATATTTTTAACATTTATAGTAATTATTAATTTTATAAAATTATTTTAGTGTTAATCGATTATTTGATTTGACTTTTAAATATATAATAGAATTTTATTACAGACTTTAACAGTTAATTCAATGAAAGCAATGCGGATTAGATCTCCTATTTCAAGTTATGATGTTCTATCATATTAATTAAATCTTATCCACACATTTATAAAGATCTTATATAAATATATGGACAAATTTTAATAAAGCACGGTTAGAATAAGGTAACTGAAACAAAAGATTAGACGTGAAAGTAACTCCTAAAAATGTCTTCATATTATTATAATTATCTAATTATATATATTTTTTAATCTAGACATATAAAGCTCTCCATCATCTTTTCAATAATTTGAATTGACTAAAATTTCACCCGTTCGTATATTCTTTCAAAATCATTTGAAGATTTCAAATGTCAAATTGATTTTGAAGGCGAAATTTCAAAACCAATCTATCAACTGCCAGAAATGTCTAATCTGTTGAAAACAAAGGATTGTGGGCCTGAATTCCCTAGGTAAAATTTTGATAGAAAATTGATAATAATAATGTTTTAAAATAATACCAAAAATTAAATTAATAATATAAGAATTTTAAAGTTTAATCGTATTAGATTGTTATAAAATCGAATAAATATTGAGTAAAATTAAAGAAATTGACATATAATCGAAAGAAATTGTCTTCTCTAAGAATTGAAGTTAATACAAAAAAATCATATAAAAATTAATTAGTTTATTTTAATTTATAAGAATTTATTAATTTATGAAAATCAATCAATTAATCAATAAACTGATCGATTTTACAACAAGTAAATTCAATCGAAAAGTTGAAAACTAAACCGAAAAGTTAACTTATTCAAAATTTTACAATTAAACTGACTAAATAAATTAAAATTTTAATTATTAGATAATACCTGGTTATATTTTTCTGTCTATTTTATAGATTTAAATTTTTCTGAAGCGAGGGTTTGTTACTTTAATTTTTCAAGTAATTCTATAAAGTAGATCAATTCGGCTGTACGCTAGCACAAATCACTATTATCAATAGAGTGAGCAAAGTAATTAAATATAAATAATATATTTTTTATGATATTGATCACAAGTTTTAAATTGTCTCATTTAGTTTTTCGAAGAGGAAGAAGATAAGTCTATACTGACCCAAAAAAACTACAGAAAATGTTAAGTCTCCAGTGTATGGACATGAAAGTCTTCTACTGCGGCCAAAGTCCTTACATAGACGTTATTTTCTATATAAGCAATTGATCATTAGGAGCTTTTGTTTAATGAACATCAAGAGAAAATATGGCTTTTAAAAGGGTTTTTCTTCTCTTTACTGTTTTCTTCCTTCTTGCCACAGCAATGACGTTGAAGATGTTACTTCAAAGTTTATATTTAACGATTTTGGTAATAACTATATAATATTTTAAGATTTAAATTGAATTTATTTTTTATAAAATTAACTAATTTTAGGAAAGGAAATAAAATTATATTACATACGCTTTTTTTACATGAGCCTTCTTTATGAACTCATCTTATTAGAAATTGTTTATTCAAAAGAATCCTACTAATTCTAAAGGTTATATATTAGTTCCGTGATTCTTGGAAGATTTTGACAAAGATGACATCGAAATTATTCAAAGTTAAATCTATCAAATTGATTAAAGATGAGAGTAAAATAATGGTTAGTTGAAGAAATTGACTATTTAAGGAAGAACAACAGTACTTATGAAGCAAAACAAACATATTCAGACTGTCGAAATATTTTAAACAGCATTTATTCTATTGAGAATCATATTATTACTATTTTGCTTTAAAAAGTGAAATCACTCTATCAAGAGAAAAATTATTATTTGATTTTTCTATGAGCTTTTTTGAAGCTTGTAATATACTTTGAGTGTAAAATGTTGGAAAACTTTGAAAAATGTACTTGTGAGTTTAGAAAGGCTCGTCAAATTTAATACTTAGTTTTTATAGTGAAGCACTCAAATTGGATAACTGAGGACTAGACATAGGCTTGAGTTCTAAGTCGAACAAGTATAAACAACTCAAGTGATTAAATAATAACTGACATAAACAAATACAACACTAGAGATAAAAAGCAACTTCCCTAAATATGCTACTTTTTCAATGGAAAAATAGGAAGTTGTCTACTAAGAATGCAACTGTAAACCTTCGATAATGTCAATGAGATATTTCACACACATCAGCCACAAAATTTTTCAAATCAATAAACTTTTTATTACCAAAATATTAACCTAATAGAGATACAACAACCACGACAACTACTGAAATTTTCACATAAAACCAACGGCAAAGACAACAACTACAAAGTCATGAAAACTTCAGGAATTTTTGCACGCCAACACCAAAAATGGCAACCACAAAATTATGCAAGACCACTCTCAATTTTTGCTCCAGGATGGAAGAATATTAAAATTTGGAAAAACAACTACCAAATCACACAACCAATAATGATAAACTTTCTAACAAAATAATGAAAACCTTGATAGAAAATTGTAGCACAAAATCATGATACAATCACCACGAAATCAGTTGCAAAAATAATCCAAGATTTCCCCAATTATATTATTGTATTATAACTGTAACAATTATTCTCATAATTGAATTCAAAGTTTGTACTTCAGTATGATATTCAACAAATTGCCTCATTTCCTTTTGCATATATTATGAAAAATTTTAGATTCGAATACAAATTCTTAAATTTCTAGAAAATTTACTAAACAATGAATTTCATATAGAAATATGACACCAAAGAGACAATGTGATGTAATGCGACCCAGGTTTAAACGCATGTTTGGAGATACTTACTGTGAGGGTAGAGCATCACAGTCTCTAGCTGTCACTGAATCACCACCTCCACCTTCAGGGCCTACAGTTGCAAATGAAGCATCACCTACTACTTCACCATCCACAACTCATACATTATCCACTATCCCTATAGCGGATGAAGGAAACCACCATCAGCCGGGAGCTGAGAGACTTAATAAAAGAAAGTATATAAAAAATGTCAATAATTTGTAAGTAAAATCGCATGAAATACTATATATGTTTAATAATAAGTTATTGATTAAAATTTTTGAAAATGATATAAAATTATTTGTTCTTATTTTAAGTTGATTCTGCCTGGAACGTGTTCCAGAAATATGATATCTACATTTAAAGAAAGAATTGATCCTAAGGGTTATGTATGGAAGAATATTTACTTTCAAGAGTTTGAGTACAATACGCAAATATTTTTTTTAATTGATTTGTATACAATAACTAGATAAATATTATCATATTATAAGTTATCAAATATTTTCTTTTTTATTTCAAAAACAATTTTTCTAATATTCTGCTTTTGACGGGGTCATACATCAAGTATGGAAGAGGTGAGCTCGTACATGTTAACGCGACTTTATTGACACAAGGTTGGTGTACGACTGCCTTATATTTTGAGGGCATATGGAGCCGTTGGTAGGAGTATTGGACATCATCTTAGGCAATGTCCATCTCAGGACGTAACTCGATCAACAGATATGGAGGCCTAGAGGAGACAGTCTTCTCGTACATATGGAAGGATCAATTACCGACCACGAGCATACAGAGAGACTTGTAAGTATCTAAATTTTACACTTATATTATAAATTTTTACTTTGCTTTATTTCAATTTAAATTGATGTGTGAATATTGGAATGAAAATATGTGAATTATGGATAATGATCATGGTATAAATGTCTGGTGTCATATATGATTGTGTTGAGTTATTTTCTGAAAAACCAAAGAGGTTAATTATTTCGCAAACTTTCCGAAAACTTATTTGGTGCCAACAAAATTATAAAAAAAAAAGCAAAACCAAAATGATAAAAACACCAAAAATTTAGTAACGCAGTTCAGCACACCTTGCCTACATCTGCGGGGCCCTCACCTAGCTTAATCACTTTCACCGAAATACAGTACAATGGTTTTACTCAAGGCTTTACTGGGCCGACACCACTCAACCCTTGACATTACCTCTCAACTTTACTTCCCATGAAAGAATTTCACACCCAATAGTACGACCACCTCATACTAAACTGCCTCATGCTAACCTCGACAGAGGATTTTCTCAATCAATCTTTTAACGAAGGAACAATGAACAAATAACTCAAGTGATTAAAATAATAAAGAACAAAAACTAAATACACTTTAGATAAACAAGAAAAACTTCCCGATGACATCCGCTCCACTGAAATAGATCTAGAAGTTGTCGCAACAACAACTGGTCAATCACGACAACACATCAAAGAAAACGCAGCACAAAACCATTCAGCCTAATTGATGTAATCCACAGAAATTCCAGCACAAATATAATTAGCATGGGCTGCGTCTGTTATTGACCTTCAACTTAAACCCAAAAACCACAAAAACAACTTCAGCTATTTTCACCCAAAAATGCAATTGACGCCACCTATGCAAATCGTTCACGCTACTTAGATGACATCAGGCTTAGATGCTCAACAATAAAAACCACACCATGGTATCTTTCTAGAAAACCACAAAACACTTAATTCACACTCAAAAAGAAAATTGCGCAGCCCACTTATTGATTGCATATGACAAACGCTATTTGAACAAAATACCCCACTGCAGATTTTTTTTTTTACTTCTGTGCACAGTTAGACACCTTCTATAATTAGGAGATATACACATATATTAGAAGATTTCAAAGAATCCACTAAATATAGGAGGAATATTCACTGGCCATCATCAAGATGCCACATCATCACAGAATCATGCCCATCATCACTGTGTCACACTCACACAATAACCAAAGAGCTGTAGATGGAATTTTTTAGGATTTCATCCTTATCATGTGTATCTCATAGATTCCTTTTTAAAATCAAATAAGGAGGCAATAACTACATGGACTTCTAATAAAACACAAACTCCATCTTTTATATGCCCAATTTAAAAATACCAATACCAAACAAAGAATATATAAAATATATTATAACATTTTCTTTATTCAACATAGGGTAAATATAATAATAACAGAGGAGACTCTACCAAAATTTTTATAAATTCTAATTAACTTATAACATTTTGTTGTTATGTAGGAAAAGTCTATGGCTATGAGGCTTACATCCCGTCAGTTATTTTTACATACTCACACTAAGAAGCATGATGGTGTGACATTCGTTAACAACCGATGTAGAGAATTGATGTATGTGGAATTTATTCTTTAATATTCATTTTTTTCTTAATAATTATCACTTACTAATATAAATATTGCCTCCTAATAGGACCAAATATAAGAAACCATTCAGTGACAGTCCCAAGGAGAACAAACTGTTGATGAGACTCGGGCATATCTTGATGCAATGGATGGTAGGGATAGTCGTGGAAAGATATTCGGGCTAGGCTCATTTGCGAACACATGTAGTTATTCGCACTCCTCTACGTCCAGTATAACAGTATCAAGTAAACGGCTAATAATTGAACAATACCATCGCCTTGAGAGCATAGTATAGACATTGACAAGTCAGTTGCAACAGATGATGGAGTACATGGCTAAGCTCCAAAATGACATGGAAAATTTGAAGGGGAGGCTTAAAGACTCAAACCATGAGCAGTCACCTCGACGATAGAATTGTTGTAGCAGTTCAGATTATCTTAACAAAGACTTATTATATACAATTTAATGTTTTTATTATCAATGAAGAAAATTTTAATTTTATATGATTAATCAACTTTTTGTTTAAACAAATTAAATATATTAATAAATCATAAAATCATGCACAGATAATTCACAACTGTTGAGATTATGCATTAAGCATAAGATTACAACTGTTGAGATTATGCATTAAGCATAAGATTATGAACTAAAATTTAATGTCGGATTTTTTTAAAAAAATTAATATCTTTACTGACAGAACTTTACTTTCTGTTGGTAAAATGCATCATACTTACCGATGGTTTATCATCAACTGTCGGAACAAGGTTAGATATTTACCGACGATTTAGATTTTCTGTCAGTAAAAACCTAACATTTTTCAACAGACTAGCCTAACCGTCGTAAAGCTAACCAAAGATATTCACCGACAGAACATCTACATCATCATTAAACGTTACTGACGGTTTACTTTAATCGTTGAAAAACTCACCGACAATTGTTCAGACTATTGACAATATACCAACGGATGGAATAAGCCGTCAGTGCATTTACCGACGTATAGAATTATCTGTCAGTATAGTTACCAACGAAATTTAATATTCGTCAGTAAATTTACCAACGGCCTATTTACTGATGCATATTTTCATCGGTGAAGTCCGTCGTTAAATTTTCTTACCGAGGGAATATGAATGTTTTCTGTCGATAATGTCTGTCGCTAAACCACCTTTTTCTTGTAGTGCAACGCCTATCATTTTTCCCAACAAAAACGACAAGCATTCAGCCTTTAAAATTCACGTAATTGGGTAGAAAAATATGATTATTTAGTGAAAGTTTGTTTTGACATTTTTAATAACACATGGTTCTTTCTTTCTTTTGTTTTGAGGAAAGGTCTACTAATTATTCCATTTAACATCCATTTTACTATTTGAGAAATTTTACTTTAATAAGTTAATAATTTAAAACTCATTCAAACTTATTTAAAACTCATTCAGGAAGTACAATTCGTTCAAAAGCAACATATATCCTTCTAAAGGTTAAGAATAAATATATTTTGTATTCAACACAGTTTAAGAAAAGAAAACATATAAAATTAAAAAGCTTAAAGATATTCTAACATATCACAAATGATTTAAAAGGGATCAAAAATTAAACCTATAAGATAAGAAGTTTAACACTTAAAATGTACAACTCATATAAAAGCGTTATAAAATTGGCTAAGAATTAAATAAAATTAATGAATTTGAAATACGATTGAAAAATATTGTTCTTACTTATCAAAATTTGAAATTTAATTAAAAAATTAATTTATTTATTTTAACTTATAAAATTTATTAACTTATAAAAGTAACAAATTAATCAATAAATTAATCAATTTTAATAACAAGATTTGTTAAAGTAAATTGAATCGGAAAATTAAAAACTGAATTAAAATTAAAGTTACAGATTTGGAAAGAGGAAGATTATTCTTTACTGACCAACAAATTTATACATTAAAACCAAGTTCTTTATTTTTGTACATCATTTGTGCTGGCCAGTCTTACTACAGTGACATTGGACTTAATTTTTTTCAAAAAATTGAACTTTAGGCGAGATGCGGGCCGGCTCAAGCTGTTCAGGTCAGGTTTAACTTAGAATTATGAAAAAATGATGTCTTTTTGAGAAAAATGACGTAATTTTTTATTTTTAATTAAAAAAATCATGTTGTGCTGAGTTGAGCAGCTAGACTAAATCGTGTTCAGGCTTGAATATCTTAGACCCCGATCATGCCTCAGGCTGAGTTCAGTCCAGTAAAAACTGTCTGGTCATGCTCGAGCCGGGACTGAGTCAGCATGAGCTAGCCAATTGCCATCTCTATCGAAATGACCTGATTCTAATCGAGTTCATTTTACATTGCAACTTTCACCAAGGACTGTCACGCCTCAAGACCTCGTTTCCTTTAAGTTAGACCAAAGACTGAGACAAAGGTGAACGTGAGAGACTTCCGTTACATTGCAACTCTTACACGCAATTCAGCGAGTGCGGTTCTGTAAAAATCCTTCAGTAATTGGTTTGTGTTTAAATGTAACAAGCAAGAACTCCTTCGAAGAACAACCCAACAATGGCGTCTGCTGGAGTTTTACGTCTCTTGGGAGCTCTCTTCACTGTCACGCTCCTTCTGGTCTCAGCAATGGCGTCCAGCGATCCTCCAACAACTCTCAAACCTTCCCCACACAGTAATGGTAAGTATATATACACACCGCTAGTAGCTAAAACATGCCGTCTTGAAGCAAAAAAAAAAAAATGGAATTCTTTTTTTTTAAGTGATTGAGATAAATATTTTCTTAGATTTGCAGAATATTCGATATATTTCAAAGAAATCACTTTTGCCAATATAATATTTATTTATTCATATCAGAGTTATTCCAAATTTAATTTAATTCGAGAATGAGTTTATTAAATTTTATTTGTATCCTTGCAGACGAGAAGTTCAGGGTAGAGCGACTTCTTCTTGATGCAGCTGACAAGCCCTGGTCTTGTGGTTACCCTTTTTGCCATGGAGATCGTTGAAGATTATCGAATATACATGAGAAAGGAGTTAACATAAATAAATAACGGAAGAAAAGAAGAAGAAAGGAGAGTATTATGTTTTCATTTCTTTCCTTTTGCTCTTGCTATTAGTGTTAGACTATTTAATGTCCCATGTGACTTATAGATTTAAATCTCATAAACATCACCAAAAACCTTCTAAAGGTAAACACAATTAGGTTCCAAGCAATTCTCAATTTTTAAAAGTGAGGTCAAAATCAAAACCGTTAAGGATCAAACTTTTCTTAATGAAATTTAACTATGCAAGAAAAATGACTATAAAAGAAATGAAACGTAATGGTAAATTTTTGTTTGTTTTTGTATTTTTTTTGTATTTGTTTTTGAATTTTTTTTTTGAGAAATTGACGAAATTGTTGACGAAATTGATGCGTAATGGTTTTTTTTTTTGCAAAATGGATGAAATTGACGCTTACCCCCCAAACTTAGATAGGACATTGTCCTCAATGTCAAAGTACGTAGGCATAATTTGAAGTAGGTAAGTAAACATATAAATGCACAGTTAAGGACAAAAAGAATGTCGGCAATGATGCATGCAAATTAAGAAATGCTGCAGATCATACTCAAACACAAACAGTCGCACAATTCAACAATATGCTAAGTCATGAGTAAGAGGCACAAAGATTTTCCTGTAATGAGCTTGGATCATTTTTTTCAGAAATGTAATTCTCCCCATCAAAATTCGCTTGTAAGGTCCAATTTCTTGAAATTAAAACAAAAGAAACGTTAATTTTGGGTAAATAAAATAAAATAAAATAAATGAAAATAACTAAGGTGTGAAACTTGGGTTGCCTCCCGAGAAGCGCTAATTTAAAGTCCTTAGCTTGACTTTGCCAAAAGTTTGCTCAAGGGTCAGGGTTGGAGAGGGATTGAGTGACCCATTTTCTATTGAAAATCCAGCCACATAAGGCTTTAACCTCTGCCCATTAACCTTAAATACGCCAGTTTTGGGATCCTCAACTTCTACTGTACCATGAGAATAAATCTTAACAATTTTGAACGGTCCTGACCACCTCGACTTCAACTTTTCAGGAAATAGCTTGAGTCGTTAATTAAATAGCAAGACCAAGTATCCTTCTTTGAACTCTCTTTGGATAATATGTTGATCATGCCATCTCTTCGTTCTTTCCTTGTAGATTCGTGCATTCTCATAAGCATCCAAGCGAAGCTCCTCCAACTCATTCAACTGAAACAAACGCCTTTCTCCAGCTACCTTGAAATCCAAATTAAGCTTCTGAACAGCCCAATATGCTTTGTGTTCTAGCTCGACTGGAAGGTGACACGATTTTCCATACACTAGTCTAAATGGAGTAGTCCCAATTGGAGTCTTATATGCTGTTCTATAGGCCCAAAGAGCATCATCTAACCTCAAAGACCAATCTTTTCTTGAAATGTTAACCGTTTTCTCCAAGATGCTCTTAATCTCCCTATTTGAAATTTCGGCTTGCCCATTAGATAGAGGGTGGTAGGCCAATGCTAACTTGTGATACACCCCATATTTCTTCAAAAGATTGGCAAATGAGCTATTGAAAAAATGACTTCCCCTATCACTGATAATTGCCCGATGAGTGCCAAACCTGGTGAAAATATTTCTCTTGAGGAATTGAATGACCACCTTGGCATCACAGGTTGGTGTAGCGATTGCTTCCACCCATTTGGAGACATAGTTGACCCCCACAAGAATATATTTGTTGCCAATGGAAGACGGTAGTGGCCCCAAGAAATCTATCCCCTAAACATCAAAGAGTTCAACTTCCAAAATTCCTTTAAGGGTCATGTCATGTTTTCGAGAAATATTTCCAGCTCTCTGGCATTTGTCACATGCTTGCACAAAACATCTTGCATCCTTAAAAACTGTAGGCCAATGGAATCTTGCTTGGAGAACTTTTGCTGTCGTCTTTTCAAAACTGAAATGGCCTCCATAGGGGGATGCATGGCAGTGATCCAGGACCGCTTCTACTTCTTCACTTGGTAAGCATCTTCGAATCACTCCATCACCACAACGTTTGAAAAGAAAAGGCTCCTCCCACATATAATGCTTGAGCTCCGAGAAGAACTTTTTCTTCTGCTGGAAAGTAAATTCAGGCTGCAAAACTCCTGAAGCAAGATAATTCACATAGTCAGCATACCATGAAACTTGTAATGTTGCTGCAACAATTTTGTGTAATGAATAGCACAATTCTGGTAAATCTGCACAGCAGAACAAATGCTCGTCACTGAAAGAGTCATTAATCGGTGGTTCTTCTCGAAGGGGTTCCTTCTGATCTGTAGTGAGCCTCGAGAGGTGATCTGCGACCCAATTCTCAGCTCCCTTTTTGTCACGAATCTCAAGGTCGAATTCTTAAAGGAGAAGGGCCCATCTTATAAGCCTTAGTTTAGCCTCCTTTTTTGCAAGTAGATAGCGAATGGTCGCATGATCCGAGTAGACTATCACTTTCGAGCCCACGATATAAGACCTGAATTTGTCCACTGCAATGACTACAGCTAACAATTCCTTTTCAGTCGTGGCATAATTGATTTGAGCATCATCCAATGTCTTGCTCGCATAATAGATCACATGTGCCACTTTGTTCTTTCGTTGGTGTAAAACAGCTCCCACAGCATAATCCGAAGCATCACACATGATTTCAAAAGGAAGGGACCAATCCGGGGGTTGAAGAATAGGCAGTGAAGTTAAGGCTTGCTTAATCCTGCAAAAAGCATCACGACAAGATTGGTCAAAATTGAATGGCACATCATTGACTGAAGTTGGTGGAGGTAGATTCGCTATCACTTCAGTTTTAGCTTTATCCACTTCTATTCCACGATTGGAGACCAAGTGGCCTAAGACTATCCCTTCTTGTACTATGAAATGGCACTTCTCCCAATTCAGCACTAGATCAACCTCTTCACACCTGCTCATAACCTTCGCAAGATTGGCTAAACAAGAGTCAAACGTTAGCCCATAAATAGAAAAATCGTCCATGAAGACTTCCATAATTTCCTCAATAAAATCTGAAAAGATCGCTGTCATGCAACGCTGAAACGTAGCTAGTGCATTACACAACCCAAATGGAATTCTTCGATATGCGAAGGTACCATAGGGGCATGTGAAAGTGGTTTTCTCTTGGTCATTAGGGTGAATGAGAATTTGAAAGAAACCAGAGAAACCATCCAAATAGCAAAAATAATCATGTTTAGCGAGTCTTTCCAAAATTTGATTAATGAATGGCAAAAGGAAATGGTCTTTACGGGTGGCCTTGTTCAATTTTCTGTAATCAATACACATTCGCCATCCCGTAACTGTCCTAGTTCGTATTAGGTCGTTACCTTCATTTTTCACAACTGTTAGACCTCCCTTCTTGGGCACACAATGAACAGGACTTACCTAATTACTGTCGGAAATGAGGTATATAATACCCGCAGCTAACAGCTTTAAGACCTCTTGCTTGACCACGTCCTTCATGTTTGGATTTAACTTCCTTTGATGTTCAATCACAGGTGTTGCATCATCCATTAAGTGAATTCTATGCGTGCAGAAAGACTGGTTGATTCCCTTCAGGTCTGAAATTTTGTACCCAATTGCTTGCTTATGTTCTCTAAGCACTCTTAAAAGTTTGTCGACCTGCACAGGGCTTAAAAGAGCATTAAAAATGATTGGATAAGTCGAATTAGGGCCTAGAAATTCATACCTGAGGTTAGGAGGCAACGGTTTCAATTCCACATTCGGAGGTTCTTCTTTATTCGAATCAGGTGATGGTTTCAGTTCAGGTTGCACAGGTTGCGTAGATCTTTGCACAGGTTGTGCATCGAGTATCTGCGCGAATTCAAAGAATTCTGACTCCTTGGCTGTAAATTCTGTATTATCCCCTACAGTTGCTACAGCCTTCACTAAGCAGCGTTCCAACGAATCCTTTGGATGGGATTTTCTGAATTCAGCACCAAGCAGCCCATCAATAAGATCCACCGTTAAACAAGAATCCTTATCATCCATAGCCTTCATTGCCTTTCCCAAATTAAACTCAATTTCTTCCTCCCTCACTCTCAGAGTCATTTTTCCATTCTTGACATCGATGATTGCTCCAGCTGTGGCTAAAAAGGGTCTTCCAAGGATAATGGGTATGTTAGTGTCTTCCTCCATTTCTAGCACAACGAAGTATACCAGGATAAAAAGACTTCCAACCTTGAGAGGCACATTTTCCAATATCCCAATAGGAAATTTTATTGACCTGACAGCTAGCTGCAATGATATGGTAGTTGGTTTAAGCTCTCCGATGTCTAATTTCTGACAGACAGATAATGGCAATAAGCTCACACTTGATCCTAAATCACATAATGCTCTCCCAATTGTCGTAGTTCTAATTTGGCAAGGTATCGAGAAACTTCCTGGATCTTGAAGCTTAGGAGGGAGTTTTTTTTGAAGAATAGCACTTGATTCCTCTGTAAGAGCCACTGTCGCATATTCCTCTAGCCTTCTTTTGTTGGATAAGATTTCCTTTAAGAACTTGGCATAGGTAGGCATTTGGGTAAGGGCTTCTGTCAAGGGGATATTAAAATAGAGCTTCTTCAAAATGTCAACAAATTTTCCAAATTGCTGGTCTAGCTTAGCTCTATGAAATCTTTGAGGGAATGAGATTGGTGGCCTATATGGCGGTGGTGGTATGTATTTTTCCAGCTTAGGTGATTGTTGCACTGGCGGTGCATCTGATTGCAGGTTGTGCATCTTGGCCTGTTCTTTCGGATTCCTTTTCAGCTTTGTTCTTCTCCGCCATAGGTTCCAAAACCTTTCCACTCCTTAGTACCACTGCCTTGGTCTCCTTGGGAGCTTCTGATTACGCTGGTAGCTTACCCTTGTCATACTTTAGTGATGCGCCTTGCTGCGCAATTTAAGTCTCAAGTATCTTATTATGGACCGTTAATTGGTCCATTCGGGTAGTAAGTTATTGGATCAAGTCTCCTTGCTTCTACATAAAGGTTTCCATCATTGATTTAAGGTTAGACTTGGGTTTCGATGGCTGGGGTTGACTTTGTTGTCTCAAGCTTGGGAAACCTGGGGGGATACGGTTTTATTGTTGCTGACTCTGTTAGTAGTGCTGTTGATTTTGTGGGTAATGGGTTTGGTTAGGGAAACTTTGGGGTGGCTTGGATTGTTGAGACCATGAGAAATTTGGGTGGTTTCGTCATTCAGGATTATACGTGTTTAAGAAAGCTCCACCTTGGTTCTTCTTTCCATAATTTCCTACAAAATTCATATGTTCAGCCCCAAATTCTTGCCCAATGTTCTGAAATTATATACCCATACTCGACCCAAAATCCTGATCCTGTAAGACATTCACATTACTAACAGCGGCTGCAGCAAACTTATCCACTTTCCTTAAAAGAGCTTCAAATTTCGAATTCAACAAGGTAAAGGCATCCAATTCGAAGACTTCTTAAGGTTGCTTCCCTTCTTGCTTAATCTCCTTCCGATCATTGTTCCACTGATAATTTTTGTACGCAATCTTCTCCAATAATATAAAGGCCTCATCTTCGTTCTTGTCCATTAAATCACCTCCAGCTGCAGCATCGATTGTACTTCGCATAACCGGAGAAACTCCGTTATAGAATATTTGAACAATCATCCACTTCGAGACACCGTGATGTGGACATTTGAGTTGAAGCTCCTTGTACCTCTCCCATGCTTCGTACAACGACTCATCTTCTTTGAGTTGAAATGAGGTAAGCTCACTTCTGAGTTTTGTCGTCTTTCCAAGTGGAAAGTACTGAGCCATAAAAGCCCTAGATAACTCTTGCCAATTGTTGATCGAACCAGGTGGTAATGAATGAAGCCAATCCTTAGCTCGATCTCTCAAAGAAAAAAAGGAAACAATCGAAGCCTTACAGCATCCTCATGTACCCCATTTTGCTTCAGTATTTCACAAATCTCCAAAAATTGCTGCAGGTAGACATGCGAGTTTTCTATTGGGTGCCCTCCGAACTGATTTTGCTGCACCATTTGTACAAAGCCAGGTTTTAACTCAAAACTATTTGCTTTCACAGGAGGCTTTGCAATGCTTGGATGAAATTCTACAAAATCTGGGACTGCGTGGTCACGCATCATTCGTTAAATTTTGTTCGGCCATTTTCGATTTGTATGCCTCTCCTGTTGGAAAAATTGTAGTAAGTTCGGGTTCAATCTGGCGTTCCTGCGCAGGCTGTGCGTTAAATGCGCTCGCTCGTGCTTTTCTAGCTTTTGCTTCCTTCCTTAGTGCCTTAACTGTCTTCTCGATTTTAGAATCAAATAATAATTCTTTAGCACTAACGAACTTTCGCATAGACTAAGTATAACACAGCAAGATCAAATGCAAGGTATAGAAAACGCAAAATAAAAAGTAAACAGTAAAGAGAACAAATACAACAAAAATTAATTCTAACAAAATCTATTAACACAAAATAAGAAAAGAAAAGAAAAACAAAAATGTCCAATTTAACCAAACAATCAGTCGCCTAATATTACTTAGGGATTACTCCCCAGCAACGGCGCCAAGAAACTTGATGTGATTCCGCAAGTTCACGGGTCTCAAATAGTAAAGTATAATATCGTCCCACAGGGAGTAATTATGTAAGTACTAGACTTGGATCACTTAATTAATTGGACTAGCGATTGTGTAAAAATGGGGAATTAAATTAAGAAATTTAACTAGCAAAAATAACAAAATCAAAGTTAAAGAAAATTGTGAATATTTATAGGGATTTTTTCGGATGGAATGTGGTAAGCTTCAAGGATGGTTCCACTTTTAGCGCTTTCTATGGACTTTACCTGGATTAATTTATTAGGTGAATTTTTGGTTGATAGACGATTGAGCCTAGAATTTCTTAGATCCTTTTTCAAGGTATCAAAGGAGTGTTACGCAATAATCCTAATTTACTATCGTAAACTAGCAATCAAACATAACCCATTAAGTTCTTTGCTAACTTGGTTTTTTTCTCTCATAAATTCAGTTTATGTCTAAATCTGAAATTTATAAGTTCTCTGTTTGGAGTTTCGTTATTAATTTTCACCTATCGGCTCTTCAATTAACAACTAACGTCAAGTAATGGTTGGCCAAACACAATACCAGCAAAATCAATTTCAAAACAAAGAAATCAAAACCAAAAATCCATACAAATAAATCAACCAAAATTTAGTCCATAAAATTAACTAAAAACTTGCCCCAACCTTGAAGCTTCGGGGAAACTACTCAATCATGATAGGATGAAAACCACAATTAAAGTCAACAACCAACATCAGGAGAAATCAGATAATAAATCAGAGATGAATGAGTTTTCGATTCTCCCTCTAATGCGTGTATACGTTGTGTGGGTCTGCTCCTGAAACTCTCGTCTCCAGCAGCTGCATCCCTACTCTACTTGCCAACTCCACCAGCTACTCCAATCATTTGTTGCCAACAGCCCCTTCGATTTTTGGTGGAAAGAGTCTTCTCTTTTTTGTGTGATTAAAATAAAAGAATGTACCCTGAGTGGAGTTTAATCAATGTAGAGTCACCTTTTAAGAGCTCTTCTCTCTCTTTCTTAATGTGCGTGAATTGGATGTTTTTGAAAGAGTGAGTGTTTGATTTATTAATGAGTGGAGAGTTGAGAGCTCTTCTTGTCCCACCAGCTCTCTCTTGGTATATCGTTGGTGTTGTGTGAGGTGTCACCTTACAAAGCTCCCAAAATTTGAGTGAGTGGAGTGTTAAATCAAGAGTGAATGCTTGGTGGGTCAAGTCTTTTTTTTTGTTGTTGTCACGTTTGCTATCCTCCCTTGGTGTGTGTGAGTGGAGAGTTCAATCATCCTTCAGTGTTTTGTGTTTTTTATAGCTAAAACATTGGAGTTTTCTAACAGCTAACGCCTCCCCTCCTCACTCCCACGTTTTTGAGTTTTTGTTTTATTCTTTTCTTTGTAACGTGAACACTCCTTTGGTGAATGCATGGTCCCTCTTGGAGCTGTCTCTTTGTTGGCGTGATTTTCGTTGTATCTTGGAGCTGTCCTCCCCTTGCATGCGTGGTGGTCCCCTCCTTGAAGCTGATTTGCATTTTTGTGTGCATGGTCCACAATTGCTGCATGATGTTTTCTTCTCCTCCCATGTTCACGCCAAAAGTTGCTTAATTCCTTCATCCACCATGCAACCACCTAACGTCGCCATAATCTTTTTGTCTCTTGTGTTTTGATTGGATTTTGTTTGGTCCACCTTTCATACACATTCACTCCTAGCTACAACTTTTTTTTTCAATCCTTTGCCGCCAACCTCCTTTTCTTTTGTGTTTATGTTTTTCGCCTTGGACTGTTGTAGTTCTTTATACCTAAAATCAAGCACATTTCTTACAAATTAAACATGAACAATTATAAATGCGAATTCAGGCAAACTAAGCAATTTATCAAGAAAATATATATATAACCTAGTAATTAATCCAGAAATTAAGGGAAAATGTCATTAATTCTAATGATAAAAATGCCTTCAACACAAGCTTGTGCAAGGAAAGACACCAGTTTCTAAAGGAACAGGAGGGGATTTGCAAACTTTGCTTTTGTAGGTAATGTTGCTTATAAATGCACAACATTACATGATTTGCCTTTATCTGGTAGGAATGTTTGGATAGTCGATATAGGGGCGTCAAATCATATGTGTTATGATGCTGACCTTATGAGCCAAAGACGAAAACTTGATCATCATGTGCCGGTTCAATTACTTGATTTTCGTACCACCATGGTTAGTCATGTTGGTCATGTAGTCTTACACTTGAAACTTACTATTGACAATGTTCTATACCTACCCTCCTTCAAGTTTAACCTTTTATCTGTAAATAAACTAGCCACAAATGCCAACACTTATCTGACTTTCTTTCCTTGCCACTGTCTCATACAGGACTTGAAGAGTAACATCATCATTACTGTGGGTGAGATGGTAGGAACTTTGTACATATTTACTTCATAGTCTTTTCATTCCTCTGTAATAAATTGCTATGTGAAAGCTACTGTAGATACTATACCAGTACATAGGATTGATGGTACTTTGTGCTACAAAAATGTACTTTCCAATTCTTGTATATCTCATTCTTCACTGAACAAAGCTGATGCCCTTTGGCATTCAAGACTTGGCCATGCTTCATTCACAGCACTGAAACACATTGCGTGTATTAATATCAAAGAACTTATTGATCCTTGTGACATATGTCATTTGGCAAGCAACAAAGACTTCCTTTTCCAGTTGGTGTTTCGATTAATGCTAAACAAGTGATGGAACTTCTACATCTTGATGTCTGGGGGCTATATAAGTAGGCATGTCTTAATTCTTGTTATTATATTTTAACCATTGTTGATGGTTTTAGTAGGGTAACTTGGATTGTTTTACTGAAATATAAGCCCCAAGTTTCTGAAGCAATGCAAGGCTTTATCAATATGGTAGAAAACCAGTTTGATGTTAAAGTCAAGAAAGTTAGATTGGATAATGGGACAGAGTTTATTAATGATGCTTGTAGTAGTTTTTTCACTACAAAGGGCATCCTGCATCAACATACATGTCCCTTTACTCCGCAACAAAATGGAGTAGTGAACAGGAAGCATAAGCACTTGTTGCAGGTAGCACGAGCATTGTTGTTTCAAGCCAAAATGCCTAACAGATTTTGGGGAGAGGCAATTTTAACTGCAACATATATTATAAATCGACTACCAACTGCTGTGTTTGATTGGAAATCTCCTTTTGAGCTGCTATATCATACGTTCCCTGATTATGATAGGCTGAAGGTGTTTGGTTGCTTGTGTTATGCTACCAACACAGCTCCAAGAAAGGGAAAACTAGACACAAGGGCCACCAAATGTGTCATGGTGGGCTATGCTGTGGGACAAAAGGCTTACAAAGTATATGACTTGGAAACTTGTCAGTTGTTTAATTCAAGGGATGTTGTTTTTTATGAGACTGTTTTTTCTTTTGTTGCTGAGAAAGACCAGAGTAGATACGCCCCCTGTTGAAACTTCCAATCCAATTTGGAATTTGCATGATGTTGCTTATGATGACTGAGGGGTTGGTCACTCATCCGTTGAAGATGTTTCTGATGTAGAAGAGAACACAACAAGAAAAATAGAGTTTAACGACGGAATTTACAAACGGAATTTGTACATATTCCGTCGGTAAGCTTATTTAGCGACAGAATTTATTCACGAAAAAGGTATCGGAGATGTGACCGTTAGTAAATTTAACGACGGAAAATTTCCATTGGGAAATTTATCGACGGAATTACCAATAATAAAAATTTCCGTCGGTAAATTATCGACAATTATTTTGTTCAGTCAGTAAATTCTTCTGTCAAAAAATTACTAATGGATTTTATAATTATGTCTATAATTAGCGACGAAATTTTTTCTGTCGGTAAAATCCAACATATTTACCAACGGAATTTTTTTCCATCGATAAATTTGTTGAAAACTATTTTTTAAAATTTACCTGCAAAGAGTTTAGTTTCTCTAGAAGCCACCATGGAGAGAACTTCATTATTTCAAGTAAAAAAATAAAATATTAAAATTCATACTAAAACAGAACTAAAAATAAAGAACTGAAATCATTTTTTCAAATAACAAACATTTCATCAAACACCTTACATGCATCAGAAATTTATCTTAACATCACATGTAAAATCACATCTCGCCCCTTTATCACTAACATTTATACCTTAAAGTTGTTTTTCAATAATAAAATATACAAATAAACGAAAGTAATAAATATCCAAATTAACTTTCATCTAATATATGAAAAAACACATGATCGTAGTTGCAAAAATACCTCTACCGAAGGACATGATGACAATAGCCGGAGAAGACAACGTCGTCGAGCAGAAAAAGAGTCCACAATAGAGAAATGTGCTCCAAGAAAACCGAATAGAAGATGTAGGAAGAAGGAAGAAGAAGAAAGGAAAAAGAAGATAGAAGTGGAAGGGAGATGTCGGGTGAGTTTATATTTAAAAAAAATTTACTGACGGAATTACAGCCGAAAATTTTCGTAGGCAAATTAAAAAAAAATACCGTCAATAATTCCTACCTATTTACCGACGAAAAGAAAATTTTCGTCGCTAAATTCATCTACCAATAGAATTTACCTACGGAATTTTCCGTAAGTAAACTCAAAATTTTTTATTCCGCCAAAAATTCTCTCCATTTTTAGTGACAGAATATATACCGTCGCTAAATTCCGTTGCTAATTTTGCCGCGACGAATTCTCTCCAAATTTAGCGACGAGTATTAGTACCGTCGTTAAATTACTCAATTTTAGCGACGGAAATATGCTTTCCGTCGCTAATTTCTAACGATATATTTTCCGTCGGTAATAAATTACCGACGGTTATATTGTTCCGTCATTAATGTCCGTTGCAAATTTTATCGGGACAAATTCTCTCCAAATTTAGTGACAAATATTAGTATCGTCGCTAAATCACTCAATTTTAGCGACGGAAAGCATATTTCTGTCGCTAATTGTCGATGAAAATTTTTCCGTTGCTAAGTTTCCGTCGCTAATCTACATTTTTCTTGTAGTGGGATATGGTGAGACGTGTTTTTCCAAATTTTGAGGATTTGGCAGAAAATGTTGGTTTAGATCATGAACCACATGAACCAGAGGCAATAGTTGTTGATCTGCATGATAATATTGTGTCTGCGCCACAACTCAGGCAGAGTTTAAGAAAACGTAGGTCACCTGTATGGATGCAAGACTATGTGACTTGTAGCAGTATTTTAGCAGCTCCTGGTGAAGGCTATACTGTTTCTCCTACTTATATAGCCTTTATAGCTAATATTGGCAAAATTATGAAACCTCAATCTTATAAACAAGCTATACAGTATGAAGAATGGGTGGAGGCTATGAATAATGAGTTGTCAGCTCTTGAAGAAAATCAAACATGGGAGCTCACTAAACTACCGAAAGGCAAGAAGGCTATAGGATCAAAATGGGTTTTCAAGGTGAAGTTTGATTCTAATGGAAATGAAGAGAGATATAAGGCTAGATTGGTGGCAAAGGGGTATAATCAAACTGCTGGTATAGATTTCTTTGATAGTTTTTCCCCTGTTGCTAAGTTAGTCACCGTGAGGATTTTTCTTGCTCTTGCAACTTTGCAACATTGGTTTGTTCATCAATTAGATATTAATAATGCCTTTTTGCATGGCTATTTGAAGGAGGAAGTTTATTTGATTCTACCCGAAGGTTACACCAAAGCTGGAGAGGGTGAAGTTTGTAGATTAAAAAAATCTTTGTATGGGTTAAAACAAGCTTCTAGGGAGTGGAATTCTAAGTTTACTACACAACTTTTAAAAAATGGTTTTTCTCAGTCAATTCATGATCATTGTTTGTTTACTTTAACAAACAAACATGGCTTTCTTACTCTTATAGTATATGTTGATGATGTTTTAATTGGGGGGACTTGTGAGGAGGATATTGTTGCTGTGAAGACGTTTCTTCACTCCATGTTCACCATCAAGGATTTGGGGAATGTCAAGTATTTCCTTGGTGTTGAGGTAATTCGTACTCCTGATGGTACTTTCCTTTCTCAGAAGAAATATCTTTAGGATATCTTGATTGATTGTGGCCTTGTTGAAACTCATTTTACTGCTACACCTCTGCCTATAAATCATAAATTTGATGTGCATATTGAGCCACTCCCAGATGCGGATAGGTACAGGAGAGTGGTTGGGAGGGTACTTTATCTCAATCTCACTCGACCTGACATTACCTTTAGTGTTCAGCAACTTAGTCAGTTTGTGGCTTCTCCTATGAAGACTCGTTGGGATGGAGTTATGCGCGTGTTGCGTTTTCTTGCTGAAACTAAAGAGAAGAGTTTGTTTTATAACAGCAAGGGTAGTTTGTCCTTGTCCTGTTATTGTGACAGTGATTGGGCTTCTTGTCCTATTTCTCGCAAATTTGTGAATGGGTATTGTGTTTTTTTGGAAAGTTCGTTGATCAGCTGGAAAAGTAAAAAACAAACTACTGTTTCTCGTTCTAGTTGTGAGGCCGAGTATAGGAGTATGGGCACTGCCGTTTGTGAGCTTTAATGACTTGCGTTCTTGCTCTAGGATTTTCAAGTGGTGATTCCTCTTTCGATTGATCTTTGGTGTGATAATTTTTTATTTTATTTTTAAAATTTTAAATTTTATATTTTATCAGTTTAATTTACAGTCTAATTTTTAAAGCGATGATTTTATTAAAAAGAGAGTGATGCAAGACTTCTATGTTCAAAATTTTCCTTCAAACTTTCAACAGACAGGAACCAAGATTTTGAAATCGAAAGCTGGTTCAAAATCAAAATGCGTGCATTGACAATTGACTTAAGTAACCAATGTGTTGAACAAATTTGGAAAATGAACCGAATCCTGGCAGGTATCTGAAGATCCTGACTCTGGATTGCTACAAGTCATCTCTCCCAGTTAGGACCGGCACTTGGAGAAACTGCAATCACGGAAAAGGCTTGCTTGCTTCATGGCCATGCACGTACTTGTCCACGACTTTCCAGGAAATGTTTTTCTTCGATAGACTTTCCGGGAAATTGTGTGTTTAAATTATCATTTGCATGATAAGTACAGCCAAAAAATCAGTCGATATTTCTCTATAATCTTGACTTGCTGTGGGAGAAAAATTAGTTCATTGATCGGTGCTCTTCAACTCTAGACAATTTAGATCCTTATCTAAAACGGATGACCAAAGAATTAAAACGGTTCGACTAATTAAATAGTTAAAACTTTAAAGCGGTTAATTTTTTAATTTAATTTATTTTAATAATCTTTGTTATTAAAATTTGTCATTTTATAAGTAATCAATTATTTGTTATAAAATAATCAGCTTTTATAAATTAAAATAAACTAATTAATTTTATTAATTAATGTTTTATTTAAATTTTAAATTTTCAATAAATGAAGAAAATCTTTTAATCATATTTTAAATTATTTAAATTTATTTAATCTTTAATTAATTTTATAATAGTTTAATATCAAATAAATTTTTAAATTTAGATCACTCAGTTGGGTCGATGCTATACCTTACCATCTTTGTTTGCGCATATGTTTGTTAGAATCTATAGAAGACTTTCAGGTGCAGATAATTAATAACAGAACCGATTATAGTCAACAACTCCAACCAACTTTTGGTCCTACATGAACTTACAAGTCAATATACAGGCTGTGACTAGCGATTAATCTTTTAGTTGGATTTATTTTAATAACATTTGTTGTTAAAATTGATTAATTTACTAATCGTTAATTTTATAAATTAATAAATTCTTATAAATTAAAATAAATCAATTAATTTTTATTTAATAATATCTTTTTAATTAAACATTAAAATTTTAATCATATTTTAAATTCTTTATTTTATTTAGTCTTTAACCAATTTTATGATAATTTAATATCAATTAAATCTTTTAATCCTTAAACCTCTTATCTTACAGTTTTAACTTTTATTTTGCTTTTTAAAACGTCGATCCAATGAGAAAATATCTTGAAAGTAAAAGGTTTGTCTATTTCATGTATAAATGTAATAATATGTCTATGCACTATTAACTCTATTTGTATTTTTCCAACTTAAAAGATTGAAATATGTCCTTAAGAAAAAAAATTAATTTTAACATTTTATTAAAATCTAAATTATATTTTAATATTTTGAAACGTTAAAATATTAATGCAATTTCTAAATTACAAATTATATTTCCATCAATTATATATCACATTAATGTTATTTTCATATGGGTCTACTATGCCACGTAAGTAGCGGGATTTATATATTTTAAACATTATAAAGAGTAGAGTTAAATATATTTAAATTATTAATTTAAAATTTTAAATTTATAAACAATTATTTAAATTATTAATTTTAAATATAATTTAACTAAAATATGTGTGACTTGTTAGCTATTATACGTATTGAAAAATTATTCAACATAGTGTGGTTTTTATTATAAAAACTCTTAATACTGAAAAGTCTTTTTTTGTTACTTGTTCTATGTTGTGAATACGATGCGTACTGATCTTTGGATTAGGTTTTGGTATGGTCTCAGATCGATATCGGTTATCTTGAGTTATTTTGGGTAATTTTTAAATTTATGAAATAGTTTTAAATTTTTAAAATTACAAAATAGTCTATTAGTATATTGTACTGTATGTTTTATAATTTTACATAAACCTTGTCTTTAAAAATCATAATAATAAAAATTTAAAATAACAAAAATTATTTATTTTTATTAGCATTAATTTTCACATATTTCACCTACAAATAATAGCTACAATTAATATAAAAATCATTTAATCATCATAAAATTATAAATAACTTAATTTAATTTATAAAATTAATTTAATAATTATTACTAAATATAATTAAATTTAAAAATATTTTTAAAATATATAAATTTTAAATAAAATTTGAATATTTGATTTAAGAATTAAAAATATATAATAAATATTAGTTTATAAATAATAATTTAAATTATTTATTATGAAAATAAAATATTTTAATTAATACTTTATTAAATAAATATTAAAAATAATATAAATAAAATAATTTATTTTTAAATTTTATTTAATTTATAATTATTAATAGTAATAAAATATTTATTTTGTTTTTAAAACAAAATTAAAAATTTACAATAATTACAAAAGTTGAAATAAATAAAGTAACTAATTAAAAAACTTTGAAAAAAAGAGAGGAAGGTAGGGAGAATTTAAAATTTTTTAAAAATTTTACAAAAAGGTTCCCTATTTTTTTAAATTTTTGATACTAACTTGTATTTAGCCGGTATTTTGAATACCGACAAGTATTATACAAAACTGACCAACATTTAAACTCTGAACAATTGAGCCTCCGTTTCGTACCGATTTTAGTCTGCTATGATACGTAAAAATAAAGTAGCAAACGTAAAAATCTTCTATTGTAACCAAATTCTTCCGAATGAGGACAATGCATAGGATGCTATGTGTTTGTGTGTGTGTATATATATGTGTGTGTGTGAGAGTGAGACTTACCGATCAAGAGCTATACGTACGTAGGTGTGTGGTTTAAGAACAAACTGAAGAAGAAGCCATGGGCTATAGGGGGGCTTTACTTCTTTGTCTGACTATGTTCCTTCTGGTCACAGCAATGGCGTCGACGGACCCTCAAAGAAGAGCTTTAAAATCGTATCTTCTCAGTGCTTGTAAGTATTTCTATTGATTTAGTTCTTTGTTAAGTTCTTTGTGATCTTTTGTTAAGTTAACATATAAAATAGTTCAAATCCGTTTCGCTTCCATTTTAGAAATTGTTTTTTTCTTTCTTAATGATTAGTCTTGCAATATTTGAGCATACAAATTTAATTGGAATTTTTAAGTCTTGTATAATTTAATTTAAAAGGTTGTATATGTGAAGGAAATACTTAATTATACAAGTCGAACTGTAGAGAAGCATAATATTCAAGATATTAGACTTATATGATTTTCATAATTTTATTATTAATAAGAAATATATACTTTAATTCATAATTGACTCTTGAAGATAATAATTAATTATCACATTTGTTTTCTCAGTTTTAAATGAAAACCATAAAAGTTATTTATTATTATATATATATGATTTATTATCTATAATTTTAATAAGAACTATAAATATTTTAATCTAATATTATATGAAATATTTAATTAACTAATATTGATTACTAATATGAATTATGAATAATTTGATTTTACTTAATAATTTTATTTAATTTTTAATTAAATTAATAGACATAATTAAATTTAAAATATCTACAAAATATATATAATTCAAATAAAATTTGATTTAATAGTTAAATAAATATTAATTTATAAATAAAATAAAATATTCATATTAAACCTAAAAGACTAAACTTTATATATAAATCATTTTATTTATCTGTTGATTTTCTATGTGAGATTTAATAATCATTCCTATTAGTCAACCAATATTTTAGTTTGATTATAGGTAAATATCCTATTGTATATTTTACTTAAGAAAATATATTAATTTGAACTACTTTCTAAATCACAATTTTTGTTTAAATATAAGCTTAAAACCATGTGAAATTTTGCAGACGCGAAAGGAAGGAAGCTGTTGCCTTATCCACGAGACGATCCATGGCGATGCCACTATCAATATTATTATTTTTGCAGGCCTATTCCAGGGCATCGTTAACACTTATCTTATATACGCTCTTCTGTTAATATCGAACCAGCTGCTAATATGAATAACAAAGAGGAGATGAAGAAATAGGGTTTATTCCTTTCAATTACTTCAACTTATGGTCGATTGCCCTTATATTGTAGTAGTAGTTCCATCGAAACTCTTAAGCTTGTATTGGAATAAGTTTCTACTGCTGGTGATATTATTGAAAGCAATTCAGAGAACATCTGCTGTGTCCGGCCATGTTTTGTTTTGTTTTGTTTTTTTATTTTTTAATATATCGCTAAGGGTAAAAGAAATAAACTTTACATATATTTTAAAAAGTATTAGAAAAGCCTTTTTTTGAAATGTTGTGATGTGCGCTCAGCGTATATTATTTATATCCAAAGATAAAACGTCGTACAGAAAACTTGGAGGGCATACCCCCCATTCAAAACCAGACATAGAATTAGCCGCCCTAGCTGTCTTATGAACAACCTGATTCGCTGGTCTTTTAACAAAAGCAGTAGAAATAAACTGAAGCTCGTTAAGAAGAGCTTTACAATCCTGGATAATCATCAAAAAATAAGAAGGAAAATTATGTGTGGAGGTCAAGAATTGAGTAATTGTTTGACAATCCGTTTCCACACAAATAGGAGTAAAAGAGAGGCTTTTAATCCAGCTTAGGGCTTCTCGAAAACATAATGCTTCACCGATTAAAGGATCCCTCCATCCTAGTAAAATCATTAACTTTCCCACACAGTTTAGCCCTTTACAATCCCATATCACCATTCCTAATCCTTAAAATCTAGAGGATAAAAGTGTCACATTTACATTACACTTAAACTGGTTTGGTTGTGGAGCTTGCCTTTTGGATTGAGGGTGTTGATGCTTTGAGGGTGTGCTGTTGTTCCTGTTTTGAGCAGTCTTCTAGAAGTGTTGTTGTGGCTTTACGAATAATAAAGGATGGGTCCTGAGTCTTCTGTTGCCATACAACTTCATTGTGGTGGGTCCACAAGCTCCATATAATCATGCAAATCTCCTCCTTCTGTGCCTTTGTGAAACAGGACATAATCGATGCAAGCCAATGATGCAGTGTTATAGTAGGCGACATATTCCAATCCATAGAGTAAAAACACCAAACAGAAGTAGCATAATCACAATGAAAAAATATATGTTGTTCATTCTTTGTTGCTCTACCGCGTAGAGGGCAAGTGTCATTTATGTCAATGTGTCTTTTTTTTAGATTTGCTCTACATGGAACTGCATTTCTCAAAATACGCCAGATAAATGATTTGACTTTACCTAGAACATGCATTTGCCAAATCTTCTCCCATGCAAAACCTGCTTCTCTGAGTTCTATATTCACGCCCTCCATACCCATCCTATACCCTTCTTTAACTTTGTACTCACCCTGATTGTTGAGAGTCCATAGCCAATCATCCTTACGCCTTGAGAAATTGAGTGGGATTTGTAGGATCAATTTTGCGTCTCCTTGATAGAAGACAAGTCTGATCCTTTCTTCATTCCACCGATGATCCCTAATGAGCTCAGCTACATACTCGACTTGCTCCTTGTATTCTGATTGTATATACGGATCCCCATCATCCATTAACCAGGGGTCTCGCCAAATATGGATATCTTGCCCATCACCGACCCTTCTTCGACAACCCTGAATCAGAATTGATTTAGCCTAATGTATACTTCTCCAGATTGGGCTTGGGTTATTACCCAACTCCGCTGAAAAGAAATCTGTCTTGGGAAAGTATCTGGCTTTGAGAATTTTTGCTGCGATCAAGTTCAGGAATTTGAGTAACCTCCATCCTTGCTTTGCCAAAAGAGCAAGATTAAATTGCCTCAAATCTCGATACCCCAGTCCTTCGTATATTTTGGTATGGCTAGCCTCTTCCATTGTAACCATCGTATACCCCTGTTTTCTCTTCCTCCGTTATGCCAGAAGAAACCATTTATCAATTTCTCCAACACTTTACAAGTATCCAGTGGTAATAGAAAGAGGGACATAAGATAATTCGGCATAGCCTGTGCAACAGTCCTCAACAATATACCTTTTCCAACTTTTGACAGCACTTTAGCTTTCCATCCTTGTAACCTCTTTGTAAGCTTTTCTACCACCTAATGAAAGACTTGGCTTTTACCTCTTCCAATGACAAACGACATACCCAAGTAATTAATATGTCCGGCAATCTCCACAACCCCCAATGTTTGACATATCAAATTCTTCATTGTAGGTATAGTATTAGGAGTAAAGGAGATACTTGATTTGAGAGAATTAATTTTTTGACCCGACGCGTTCTCATATAGTTGCAGGATAGTTTTTAACTTCATCGCCTCCCCCACTGTAGCTCTAGCAAAAAATATAGCGTCATTTGCAAAAAAACAGATGAGACACTGGAATAGCACCTCTTGCGACTACAGTCCCATGGATGTGACCTTGTGCATGTGATTTTTGTAAGCTAGAATATAAACCTTCCCCACAGATGATGAACAAATAGGGAGACAACGGGTTTCCTTGTCGTAACCCTCTGCTAGGAATCAAAGGCCCGTATTCTTCATTACCTCGAACAAAATAATAGGAGGCCGATGTTACTATTTTCATAACCTTTGAGACCCATGCTTCATACCAACTTCAACATGATCAGCCGCAGATACTCCCATTCTATTCTATCATATGCCTTACTAATGTCAGTTTTGAGTGCGAGAGAACCCACCTTTCCTTGAGTTTTCCTCTTAATGTTATCGGTAATTAACCGATTAGGGATAAAAGCACTATGCGTATCTGAAATAATTAGAGGTAAAACATGCTTTAATATGTCGGCGAGTACTTTGCAGACAATACGATCGGTGACATTACTCAATGATATAGGTCGTAAATCAGCTATTATTTCTGGTGCTTTCTTCTTCGAGATAAGTATAATGTTTGTTCTATTCATCCCAGGCATAGGAGCATCTCCATTCAAGTTTCTAAGACATTCTTGAGTAACATCTTTCCTAACTATATCCCAGTAAGTCTGAAAAAATCCTGGGTTGAAACCACCTGGCCCCGGCGGTGACTTATTGGGATGCATTGAGAACAAAGCTTGTAGCACTTCCTCTTCAGTATACGGGGCCATTAATAAGTCATTTTGGAGGGGAGTTACCTTACAGTCCACATTGTTTAAAATCAAGCTTGTATCTCCACGTGAAGAAGTGAAAAATTGTTGATAATACTCCATTAGCATATTCGGTAGTCCTGATTCCCAGTCAATCCATTCCCTACTACTATTTTTGAGCTTAGAAATGAACATTTCCTATGCTTGTGAGAAGCCATTAAATGAAAAAATTTTGAATCAGAATCCCCTTCTGCTAGCTAGTGCTGTTTGAACCTTTGTTTCCAATACATTTCATGCTGTAGAAGAAGCTCACTGTACTGCTGTTCTAATTCTCTTAATACCTCCCTGTATTATCGATTGGTGACGCACACTTGCCATCTGCTGTTTAACCTTTTTAAGTCGACAGTGAAACTCTTGATTATGAGATTTTGCCCAAATTTGCAAGTCTTGAGAACAAGAACGAAGTCTATCTTGGAGAGAACAAATTGAGCCTTTCGACCATCCCTTACTTATTCTCTGTCGACATTCGTCCTCTATGGTCCACGCATTCTCAAATTGAAAGCATCGTTGCACATATTTATTCCATTGAACACCCAGTGATAGAAAGATGGGTAGGTGATCAGAAGATTCAATCTAGAGAACATAAACTCGTGCCATCGAGAACGATGAAGACCAAGCGGCTATTCTTACCACCCTATCCAACCTCTCCCTCACAATTTCAGACTCATTTCTTCGATTTTCCCAAGTGAATAGTGAACCCTCATCGCCCAAATCATATAAATGACAGTCCATTAACGCTTGTTGAAAGCCCTCCATCAGTACTCTAGGATGTGTATTATTGCCCTGCTTCTTGGAGAGGAAAATGATGTCATTAAAATCACCTGTTGTGTCATTCTGAAAACCCATAAAAGCCAGTTAAACGTCAACGTTTAACGCCTTCAATACAGACCATTACGTCAATATGATTTTGGGAGTAGCTTATTAATTGGGCCATATGAAAAATAAAATTAGGTCTCTTTTCGAGCACCATGTCCTTTAAAGCTTGGACTGTATGGGAGTTCCTATTAGAAAAGCTTTTGATCTTTGAAATTTTCAAAAAAACTTTTCTTAGATTTTAATTTTTCAGAAAAATCTTTTTTCTTAGACTTTGGTACGAAATACATGCAATATGAATGTTAAGCTTAGATTAATCAACATAAAAATTCAATTCAGTTCTTAAACTCAAATTAAACTAATAATTTATTATAATTATTCTAAATTATTAATTTAAATCAAATTTATTTAGTTCAGGTTGATTTTAAAATTGAACTGAATTACTGTATTAATGATATTTGATTAATTCATGTGATATTTATAATCATTACTTTTAGTCAAAATCTAAAAAAAGAGTTTTTTGTAAAATAAAAATTTAAAACTATTTTTGAAAAATTTAAAATTATCAAAATTTTAAACTACACAATAAGTCTATTTTTTCGGTACAAACTAAATAAATTAACAGGTCTTTATAATAATTCTTAAATTAAACATTCTAATTAAATGACTTGATGAGCCAACTGAATCATAGTTAATTGACATCTTTCGACTCTTAATTACAAGTTGATTAATCCACCTTCATCCAACAAGTATCAACACATAACCAGAAAGTTAGTGGTGTATGATGATCCACCTGCTTCAAGTTAACAACTGAACCACTTAATTAACAAGCAGACCAAGTCTTGCATGTATATTATGTTAGAGTATTCTATATTGACTAAACATGAAAATGTTAAAAGGTTTATAAGTGATAAGGGTCAACTATTCAAACAATTAGTTTTAGTTATTTGGACAATGGTTAATCCAAGCCCAATTTTTATAAGTGAACTCTACACTCTACCCATATTAAAAATTCAATATGGTATTAGAGCAGGTTTGGTCCGGATTATTAATT
Source organism: Erythroxylum novogranatense (assembly GCA_029891385.1). NCBI lineage: Eukaryota > Viridiplantae > Streptophyta > Magnoliopsida > Malpighiales > Erythroxylaceae > Erythroxylum > Erythroxylum novogranatense. The sequence continues at coordinate 88,935,515 of CM057233.1, read as the reverse complement.
TCCCGGTTGTTCGCTCAGATGTTCATCCCAAATGACTCGGTCTCAGTTCTACCATCACAGACATTTCAAGTAACAACTGGATGTCCAGTCCCTGTTGCACTTGAGGAGGAGTGTTAGAGTATCCCACGTTGATTAAACATGAAAATATTAAAGGGTTTATAAGTGGTAAGGGTCAACTATCCAAACAATTAGTTCTAGTTAGTTGGACAATGGTTGATCCAAGCTCAATTCTTATAAGTGGACTCTAAACTCTACCCATATTAAAAATTCAATATATTATCAGAAAGAGCGGTAAAGTCTGGTAGGTTAGGTTTGTGTATAAATATAGCGAGCAATAGCTCAATAGACGTTGAGCTTTCGAACAAGAAACATGGCTTCTAATAGGGTTTTACGACTCTTGGGAGCACTCATCTTAACCCTCACGCTCCTCGTCTCTGCAATGGCGTCCAGGGATCTTCACAGTGCTTGTAAGTATGTGTATCGATTTAGTTCTTTGATTAGTTTGAAAAAATTAAGAAATTTTTCTAAAATTAATTAAGTCACTGAATTAGTATATGTAACATTAGTTTTATCCTTGCAAACCAGAAAGGTAGAAAGTTGCTTGATGGAGCAGATACTCCATGGTCATGCAACTATCCTTATGTTTGCCGTTCTCCAGGCAACGGTTAAACATGTATCGTATGCTGATCTTCAGATATGGAACCACCTATATATACTATTATGAATAATAAAGGAGAATGAGAAAGAGGGGCACTTAAGCTTGCATTGGAATTAATTCGTACTGCTGGTGACAATATATTGTACTAATCAAGCAAACAAGAGAACACACGCTTCGTGCTCGGAACATGTTTTGTTATTTTTGATGTTTTAAAACTGAATTAATCAGAAAGTTAAATCAGTCACATAAAATATTTAAAATTTAAAAGTACAACAGGTAATAAATTTTATAAAACTGGTTAAAGATTGACTAAAATTAAATAACTTAAAATATAATTAAAGAAGGCTGTAATTAAATTTAAAATTTATTTAAAAGAGAGACTGCTAAATAAAATTAATTAGTTTATTTTAGCTTATAAATGATTAGTTTACAAAAATCAATCGATTAATTAATAAACTAATTAATTTTTAATAACAAAGATTATTAAAGTAAATTGAACCGAAAAGTTAGAAATCGAATTTAAAAGTTGGCTGATTTAAAGATTTTACGATTGAATCAATCAAATCAATTCAATTTTTAATCATAGGTTCTGTTTTGGTTTTAAGTATATAATTCTACATCTATCAAAAATAAAATTAAGAAAATTTCACATATAAAATTTGAAATCAAATATTGCGAGAAAGCAGCTATACCTAGTGAATATATGAAGCTAAAACTATTTTCTCCATCTTTTTCACTTACTTGAATTATATGTGGCTTTCTAAATATCCTGGATAAGAAATAATTTTACATTAATTAAAAATAAGGTTGTGTAATATTGAACATTTTCAAATTTCATGTATTGATAAAATTTTACAAAATTATTATTCATATTAAATTTTAGTTATTGCATGCCCGTAATACGACCACAAAAGGCAAATTCTTCATTTTCTTTATAATTAAACAAAAGTTCTCAAATTGTTAAATTTTATAAGATTATTCTCAAATAAACTGAGCACGTACAATTGCAAATTAAGTTTCATCCTAAATCCAATTACCTCATTTGCACTTATATGTGCTCAATTTATTTGAGTCAAATCTTATAAAATTTAATATAGTATCAGAGTAGGTTGTTTTTAGGTTAGTCGTCGCCACCTAAATACGATATACTGTGTCACGTGTTGAGTCTTAAACTAGCACACACATGAGGAGGAAGTGTTGAAATATAAGTGAGAATTTATCCCACACTTAGACGATGCTTGCCCTCAAGCATAAAAGAGAACCAAGACACAATGAAAAACCACTCTACTAAATGAAACATGCACAGAGGTAATGTGAACTAGGAATGAGAGCGCAATCTTGTCCCAATGTCAACGAAATGTCAAATAAATGCAACAAATTTCCCACACGAGAAGACACAAGCCTGAACGCAAATTGAAGCGCATTCGTAAATTACCGAATTTAATTAAAAACCAATCCAGCCTAGAAAACACACTTCACTTATCAGGTGGTTAGTATACACGAGGAACTCCGAATTTATGTGGTATTCATGGGAAGATCGGTTTAATCTTGTTTACTTAAATTGTTTTTTTTAATTACTCAGAATTGTCATTGGCCTTTTTACGCGAACGCAAACATTTGTGATGAATGTCGTCCGGTTACTCGGTTAATCACAACGCCAAGTGGCCTTAGCCTTACTCGTGATTACTCAGCTGCTTGCACTATATTTTTCCCTTCTTTTTTTTTAAGTAATCAGAGGAGTAGTTGGTTGCCTCACACGTCCTAGTTGTTCAAGACTTTTTTACGCAAGCGTAAACATTTGTGATGAATGTCACCCGGTTACTCAGTCTCGTCCAACCTTTAGACGGATTTTTGGCTTCGCTCACAACCACCTTTGGCGATTGGCGGAACGAATCTAACACTCTTTTTATTTTTATTCTTGATTCCCTTTCTCCACCATAATTTCCCACCATCAATCGAAAATTCAACGCATATACAAACTCAACTTCTAAGCTTAACATGACTCTAGACAAGAAAGGCACCAATTAATCACACAATTTTTAAAATTCTAACCAATTAACTCAGGCTCGCAACTTCAACACATAGGACAAAATCATTAACATTTAATTAACATTAAGCAACAAGGGACTCAATCATACTCTCGACTCCTTTAAAACAATCCACCATTACCTAAGGCACAACAATTCATCGAGCAAAATGGAGCAAAAGAGGATTTATTTTTTTAAGTCTGCCATGGCATCAACAGTAAAAAGTCCAAAAATACCAAAAGGCAACGAAGGGCACAGCCCAAAGTAATGCATCAAACAAAAACAGCATGCATCTCAAAAACTATAAATCACCTCCCCACACTTAAAGCATGCGTTGTCCTTAACGTAAAAGTAAATGAAAAGGGTAAACCGAGGACTTCCCTGAACCCGGAAAGTGTCGCCTCCAGAAAGTCGAGGCGATCGAGGATGAGCTGATCCAGGCTGGTGGTTGGATGGGAAGATGGGGGTTTATACGTGAGCTCTTTTATTCGGAGATATTGGAGTTGTTGGCTCTCGTCCCTTACTAAAAAATCAAAAACAAAGAAAGAAGGAAACAAACGAGACAAAAAGAACACAAAACAAAGCAAAAGAAAAGAAAGAAAAATAAAATAAAATAAAAATATGGGTTGCCTCCCATTAGCGCCCTTGTTTAACGTCCTAGGCTTGACGATCCTCGTCTCGATGTTAACCACCTAAATATGCGTATTTCAAATGCTCGGGAAGCTTTTTGAACTCCAGCTTTGGGGCCTACAAAATCGAAGGTAATAGTGTAGATTCTGATCGTGATAGCTTAATAGGCACAAATTTCATACTTGTAGTCTTAAGAGCTTCCAGAGCGTAAATCACATCAAGTATATCATCAGAAAATTCAGACCGATCAGCAAATCTCCTAACTCTATCAATAGACACGCTATGACACAAAGCATAATTCAACTCATCATCATAATTTAAAGCAAAAATCTCATGAGTCAAATCTTCAATGGTATCAACATTATAAACACAAGACACATCTTCAGCACGTTTCATGGCATCATAAACATCGAATTTCACCACTTCCCCATCAAACTCTAAAGTTGATAACTTGCATTTTGTCATGTTAATTCTTTGTGTTTTATATTCTTTGGGTAGGCTTTTGTTATGTTTTGCTTGTGTTTCCTTGGTAATTTGTGTCTTTGTATGTTCTAGGTGACGAAATACAAAAGTGATACAATTTGGAGTGAAATTGGCTAATCTGGAACTGAAGAGGATTTCAACATGACCATGTTGAAGGCAACATAGTGCTGTGCTGGCAGATTAATACCTGGGAATTTTGATTTTATTACCTTGAGATTTGGGCCTCAACAGCACAAACCAAGCTTGAAGTCTTGTTTGGACATTTTAAATGGGCCTCACTTTGATCATTAAGACCATTAAAGGAGGGGGCCCACGTTATTTAATGAAAAGGAAGACAAACCTAGAGATTGAAGGGACCAAGTGGAGTGGCGGCAAAAACCAAGGAATTAACAAAAGAAAGGAGCCACTTCATTTAATAAGGGGGCTCACGTTATAAAAGAGAAAGGAACGAAAAACCTAGGGAAGTGAGGGAGATGCGTGAACGGCAACAGAGAATAAGAAACAATTGAAAAATAACGAGAGGAGGAAGGTGGGCGGTGGGAGAGCTTGGAGAGAAAAGATTTATTTTTATTATAAAAGGAGAGAAAACGTGACAAGAAACAAAAAGGAAGTAGCAGAAGACAAGGACGGGGGGTGGACGGCAGCTCTAGGATCGAGACAGAGGGGCTCATTATTCTGGAAGATAAACAACGTGGACGACGACAACAGCAGCACTTTAGGGAAGGTTTAATTCCGTTTTTAGTTTGAAAATTTCAGCTTTATTAGATAGAGACTAGTATTATTTGTGGCTAAGTTTTAATCTAGTCAGGGTACTTTACGTTTAATGCATGTAGTTCGTGAGACTCTCGTGATTTAATTGCTTTCGTGAATTTCTTATGTTTATTTAATCTCTGTGCTTGATCGATTTATTATTGTTGAGTTTGTTGATTAATGTGGCCAGTTAATTAATTGACTCGATAATAAATTGCCGAATAGATTAGTTAATCCGTGATTGCTGTCTATCAAAGTGGCGAATTAATTTCAATTAAGAGGTTAATGGGATTAAATAATTTAGTTTAAATAGATTGCGGGTGTCCGATTCTGTTAGCTAAGACGAGGGTCCATTAGAACCTATAGCTGCCATAGATTATATTCTGCGGAGCTTTACTCGGGAATAGTCTAGTTGGTTAGGGCAATAATCTGCGGAGCTTTACTCGGGGTTATCGAATAATTACGAATGGATTGGTATATTTGTGCTGTTCACGGTCTGCTATAACTTTGTCCATAGGAATGAACGAAATTTATATTTTTGAGTCTATGATCGAATTACAGTATCAAACGGGATAGTACCTTGGCTAGGCTTTTATTCATATTATTTTCAATCTTTAATTTTAATTTCTTCTTGCGTGATTTCATGTTTCTAAAACCAATCATTCTCATATCAAATTATTTTCCTTATTATTTTTGTTTTTTTTTTATTTTCGATTTCGCACAAATAAATAATTACTTTATTGGTCTCTGTGGTTCGACCCTATTCACCACTTTAATCGTTTAAGTGTTCTAGAGTAGGAATTTATTTTTTATTGGTTTGACGCGCCATCAAATTTTGGCGCCGTTGCCGTGGACCAGTGTTTAAGTTTTTGTTTATTTGTGTTGCTAATCATTTTTTTCTTTTTAGTTTTTGTTTGTGATTTAATTGATGTTTTGTATATATTTGTTTGTGATTAATTTCTTTTATGCTATTTGGTGATCTTTTCATTCTATATTTTTGTGTTAAAAAGAAAAGAAAAAAATTCGATATGGACGGAAGTAATTTCTTTTATAATTCATATTCTTATTCCTATAACAATGTTTGGACTGATCAACCTAACTTTTGTTATGGATGGAATAATCAATGAATTGCTTCCATGATAGTTTGCGGGACACACAACAATTCTCGTCATGCACTGAAGCTTCCTATCATAACTCCGGTCCATCTCTGAAAGAGTTGATGTTGCAGTTGTAGGAGAGTACTTTACAACTCCAGAAGGATTGTGGGCAATTTCCAAAAGACACATGTTATAGCGCCCAAGATCCGGAGAGCCAACATAATTCAGGTGCATCTTTAGAAGAAATGGTTAACAAACATATTGCTAACACTTTGCAATTGCAACAGGATATTCAACAAATCAAAGCAATCCAACAAACCACGGATTACCTACTGGGTCAGATGACAATTGGTCTTGATCACCTAGAATCGTAAAGCAAAGAGGAGCAACCGTATCAACCCGAGGTGTACCCAATTGAAGTCTGTGCTGAAAATTTGCAAAGTGATGAGGAGCTTGAGAATTTTGAGGTCAACCCTCAACAAATTGTTTGTGTTGAAGAAGTTGAGAAGGAGCTCGAAGCTGAAAAGAACACATCTTTTAGCTCGGAGGTAAGTACTGAGTCCATAATTATTTTTGAAACTAACTCTTTACCTTTACATTACAGATTGGAGGAGTTAACTGAAGAAGAAAAAGGTGAGGAGACGTTTGAAATATTTCCGAAATGTATGGACTCAGTCAAAATTGAGAATCTGAGGATAGGGAAGATACTGGAGGAGGAGGATGATCGACTAAGGCTCTATCCAGAATTACCTCACATGGAGGAGCCGCATGTGATACATGAAGATCACAATTTTGTCACGTGAGGAGAAAAAGGAGTCGAGCCAACGACCCTAAACTAAGGCGCTTCTTGGGAGGCAACCCAAGGTTTACTTTCATTTTGTTCTTCGCAATTTAATTTTTAGTTTTTCAGAATTCTGTCAGGTTCTTGTTTTTCGACATTTTCTTTTTTGAATTTTCCTCTAATATTTTATGCTGTTGTTGGATGCCACTTGGTCGCAAGGTTTTTATAGTTTTGCAGGATAGTATGGGCGCATCACCTCGCAGCTCCACCATTACCTTGGCGCATCACCTTAGAGAAGCTTTCTCTCACTCTTTCCTTTTATTTTACTGTTCTTGTCTTTCATTTGCTAACATTGAGGACAATGTTTCGTCTAAAGTGTGGGGGAAGGATTTAGTCTTGCATGAAATTTTCAAGTTTCAGTGGGTGAATGGTTCAGATTTTTCTTGGTTTTTGTGCTTCAAAGTCTGCACCTTTACTCTTGCTTGAACTTGATTTCCACTTGTACTTGCATGTTTTATTTCAAAAACCCATAAAAATTGAAAACTTTTTGAAAAAAAAAGAAAAGATTTTCCGTTTTTGCATGCTTTTGCACCTTAAGTGTTTAGTTTTGTCTTTTGATCTCCCAATGATTGATAAGAATTGAGTATTATAGGTGAGAGTTAATCTGTGATATTTGAATCATAAACTTGATGAATGAGTTTTTATGTGAGTTTTAAGCTTGATAGCTTTTAGATTGATTTTGAAACTACATTGTGTTAACTTAATAGATGATTGTCCCATGTGAGATTTTGAACCTTCAACGCAATTCTTTGATGTGTGTTCATTCAATGCTTTGTATCTCTAGAACTTGCTTTATATCTTGTTGAGACTACACTTTTACATGCATGCATGAAGATGATAAAGGCACTTAAGATTTTAACCACTTGACCAAAAAGTCAACCCAAAGCATGTTGTCCACTAGTGAGCCCATTTGAGCTTATTATCCGTTCTTTGCTTTACCATGTTTAACTTAACCTTTTCTTAATTGATTTATCTTTCTAACCCCTATCATGGTTAGTAGAGCATGCTCGTTGAATTAAATTTGTGAAGGTTGCGCATGTAGGAATATCAGTGGTATATGACTTGTATTGTACTTGTTGGCAATGGGGAAGGAATTGAAAAACAAAAAAAAGAAAAAGAAACAAAAGAAAAAAAAACGGAAAAAAAAGTTTGAGGCCAAGTAGAGAAAAGAAAGAAAAGGATTCCCCATGTGCTTGATCGATAAATGTTTGGGGAATAAAAGTTAAAAAAAAAACAGAGAGAGATGTGCTTAATTGTTTGATTATATGCAGGATGCGCACATATGTGTTATTTGATTATCTGTTATGCTCTACTCACTTTAATACTTAGCCTTTTCTTACCTTTCTTTTACCTTACCCCTAACCCAGCCAAGTTGCATCCTTGTTTAAGACCTCTTGATTTATGTTGTGCATGTAATACTTAGTAGTGTATTCAAGATTGAAGAGCAAGCCTATGGTAGAGCATTGCATTGTTTGAATTTAAGAGAGTTAAAACACATTTGAGCCATAAACACTTGAGTGTTGGCGCGTATGACAATGAGAGGACCAATTATTTTGACATGGTGTAGATTTCCTCTAAGTCTATTGTGCTATCTTGCTTGGCTCTTACGTTTAAAGTGAGTTCATTACTTTTATGGATTAAATGTCACAGGTTCCTTCTTATTTATAATCCTTGTATATCTTTGATATTGTTGGGAGGTTGGGAGAAAAACTTTGACACTTAAGAAAATGTCCTTTGCATTTGCATATTTATTTCTTTTTGTTTTTGTATCCATACTTAGTTTTTGCATTCTCGGTTTTCTTAGGCTTTCAAAATTTATGTTTTTAACCTTCCTCGAGGACGAGCAAGAGCTAAGTGTGGGGGATTTTGATAACTTGCATTTTGTCATGTTAATTCTTTGTGTTTTATATTCTTTTGGTAGGCTTTTGTTATGTTTTGCTTGTGTTTCCTTGGTAATTTGTGTCTTTGTATGTTCTAGGTGACGAAATACAAAAGTGATACAATTTGGAGTGAAATTGGCTAATCTGGAACTGAAGAGGATTTCAACATGACCATGTTGAAGGCAACATAGTGTTGTGCTGGCAGATTAATACCTGGGAATTTTGACTTTATTACCTTGAGATTTGGGCCTCAACAGCACAAACCAAGCTTGAAGTCTTGTTTGGACATTTTAAATGGGCCTCACTTTGATCATTAAGACCATTAAAGGAGGGGGCCCACGTTATTTAATGAAAAGGAAGACAAACCTAGAGATTGAAGGGACCAAGTGGAGTGGCGGCAGAAACCAAGGAATTTACAAAAGAAAGGAGCCATTTCATTTAATAAGGGGGCCCACGTTATAAAAGAGAAAGGAATGAAAAACCTAGGGAAGTGAGGGAGATGCGTGAACGGCAACAGAGAATAAGAAACAATTGAAAAATAACGAGAGGAGGAAGGTGGGCGGTGGGAGAGCTTGGAGAGAAAAGATTTATTTTTATTATAAAAGGAGAGAAGACGTGACAAGAAACAAAAAGGAAGCAGCTGAAGACAAGGACGGGGGGTGGACGGCAGCTCCAGGATCGAGACAGAGGGGCTCATTATTCTGGAAGATAAACAGCGTGGACGACGACAACAGCAGCACTTTAGGGAAGGTTTAATTCCGTTTTTAGTTTGATAATTTCAGCTTTATTAGATAGAGACTAGTATTATTTGTGGCTAAGTTTTAATCTAGTCAGGGTACTTTACGTTTGATGCATGTAGTTCGTGAGACTCTCGTGATTTAATTGCTTTCGTGAATTTCTTATGTTTATTTAATCTCTGCGCTTAATCGACTTATTATTGTTGAGTTTGTTGATTAATGTGGCCAATTAATTAATTGACCCGATAATAAATTACCGAATAGATTAGTTAATCCGTGATTGCTGTCTATCAGAGTGGCGAATTAATTTCAATTAAGAGGTTAATGGGATTAAATAATTTAGTCTAAATAGATTGCGGGTGTCCGATTCTGTTAGCTAAGACGAGGGTCTATTAGAACCTATAGCTGCCATAGATTATATTCTGCGGAGCTTTACTCGGGAATAGTCTAGTTGGTTAGGGCAATAATCTGCGGAGCTTTACTCGGGGTTATCGAATAATTACGAATGGATTGGTAGATTTGTGCTGTTCACGGTCTGCTATAACTTTGTCCATAGGAATGAACGAAATTTATATTTTTGAGTCTATGATCAAATTACGGTATCAAACGGGATAGTACCTTGGCTAGGCTTTTATTCATATTATTTTCAATCTTTAATTTTAATTTCTTCTTGCGTGATTTCATGTTTCTAAAACCAATCATTCTCATATCAAATTATTTTCCTTATTATTTTTGTTTTGTTTTTTATTTTTGATTTCGCACAAATAAATAATTACTTCATTGGTCTCTGTGGTTCGACCCTATTCACCACTTTACTCGTTTAAGTGTTCTAGAGTAGGAATTTATTTTTGATTGGTTTGACACGCCATCAAAAGTTAATGAACCACTATGCACATCTATCTTTGCCTTAGCCGTGCTAAGGAAAGGCCTACCCAACAAGATATCAGAAGATTTAGATGAACTATCATTTTCCATGTCCAGAACAAAGAAATCGGCAGGAAAAATTAATCCACTAACTTGAACTAGCACATCCTCTAAAACACCTTCAGGATAGACAATCGATCGATCCGCCAATTGAATTATAACTCCAGTACTAGTTAATGGACCAAGACCCAGGGAGGTATAAACAGATAAAGGCATCACATTAATAGAGGCTCCTAAGTCACACATAGCCTTACTTATACCAATATTTCCAATTTTGCAAGGAATGGAAAACATACCTTGGTCGCGACACTTAGGAGGTAGTTTCCTTTGTCAGATAGCTGAAACATTCTCACCCACACTCACCCTTTCATTACCTGTTAACTTACGCTTGTTTGTGCATAATTACTTTAGGAATTTGGCGTAACGCGGAACCTGTTTAATGGCCTCGAGGAGCGAGATGTTTACTTCAACTTTTTGGAATAACTCCATGATGCTTTTATCTTCCTTTTCTTTCTTGCTCTGAGCCAGACTCTGGGGGAATAGGGGTGGAACCACTAGAGGTTTGAGTTTCTGAGGATTTTCAGTTGGACCTGAATCCTGTATGTGGTCACGTGTAAGTTCCCTTTCAGGTTCCTGTCCTGTCTCTGCACGGGAACCCCGGGCGTGGTCACGTGTAGGGTTCTTGTCGACTGGGGATTGCAATTCCTTACCATTTCTTAAGACAATTGCGCTCACATTATGCCTCAGGTCGAATGTCTGAGATGGCAGCTTGCCTTGAGTCTCCATTTTGCTAACTGAGGATGCTATCTGGCTCATTTGAGTCTCTAGAGTCTTCATACTCTTTTCTATCTTTTGAAATTTGGTTTCAATATCCTGTTGAAATTTCTCAGTATTAGTAGCTAACATACGGACAATTTCTTCAAGAGGCTTACCTGAGCTCGAAGACTGTTATGGTGGTGGTGGTCTGTGATGGAAGTTCTGTTGGTTCGGTTGGTTGTTAGCATAACCGAAATTTGGGTGGCTTCTCCAACCGGGGTTGTAGGTGTTTGAATAGGGATCAAACTTCCTCTGTTGAAACCCAATAGCATTCACATTCTCTGGTGTTTCATCGTGGAGTGTTGGGCACGCATCAGTTGGGTGAGCTAGGCTAGTGCAGATGCCACACGCCCTCGCAGGTGGAGGCGTACCTACATTCAAATTCTGGATCAAAGTTGTTAGCAAAGATTTGACCTCATTTAGAGAAGTAACATTTACCTCGTTCACTCTTCGCGGTATTTCTTGTCGAGCACCGAATTGCTGGGAGTTGGCTGCCATGGTTGATATCAACTCCTGGGCTTCAGCTGGGGTTTTGCTGACGATGGCCCCACCACTTGCGGCATCCATCATTCTGCGCTCCATTGGAATTAGACCCTCGTAGAAATACTGGATGATCAATTGTTCGGATATGCTATGCTGCGGACAGCTTGTTAAAATTCTCTTGTACCTCTCCCAGTACTCATAGAGGTTCTCTGAATCCTTCTGTTTAATGCCATGCAGCTCGGGATGCTGGGAAATATTTTTTTAGAAACTGTCGGGACATCCCTTCCCAAGTGTTGATTGTCCCCGGAGGTAGGTAGTAGAGTCAGTCCTTGGCTGCATCTTGCAGCGAGAATGGAAAAGCTCTCAGTTTTATTTGGTCCTCCGTGACATTGTGGGGCTTCATGGAAGTACAAACGAGGTGAAATTCCTACAGATGCTTGTTCGGGTTTTTGTTCTCCAATCCATGGAAGGTGGGCAACAAGTGGATGAGTCCAGACTTCAACTCGAACCCTTCTTGAAGTTCTGGAAAGTCTATGCAGAGCAGATGCTGTGCTTCAGTGGGTTTACCCAAGTCCTGGAGAGTTCTGTTAAGAGCCATGTCCTACGCGTGGTCACGGTTAAGCTTTCTGTCAGGCTGCTGTTCAACTTCAATCTCTTGTTCGTATTCTGTTTCAGTGTCCGACTTAACTGGGGTCAATAGTCCACTAACTTCTCCTTGTTTCTTCCTTAGTTTGCTCAACTTCCTTAGCCTCTTAGCAGTCTTTTTGATCTCGGGGTCGTACAAGATGGAATCTCCCGTACGAATGTTCCTAGGCATAAAAAAAACAAAAAAAATAAAATCAATTAGTTACCAATCCCCGACAATGGCGTCAAAATTTGATGGGTGTCGAATCCACCAAAAATAATTCCCAAACACCAAACAATTATAAATTTCGCACAGTGGTAAATGGGGTCGATCCGCAGATAATATAATAAATTGATTCTATTCAAATGCCAAAGAACGAGTGAAATTAATTAAAAAGGGGATTTTGGAGTTTTCCACTAAACTAGTAATTAATCTAACCACTAATAAATGATTAACGCAATTGATAAAATAATAACCAACAAAGAACGCAGATAAAATTGATTAACTTAAATAACAACAACTAGCCAGGAAATTTCTAATTATTATGCATAGACCTCGATCATCAACTCAAATATTTTATTTGGTTTAATAATAGGTTAGCTATGGTTACCAACTACCTTTGGCTCCCTCGCTTCTTCTTAATTTTAGAACAATCAAAGAGACTCCTTTAAAATGTTCCCTAATTAACTAATAACCCCTTCGAGACTCTCTCCGAGATTCAATTAATTAATAGCATTAAGCTCTAAAGAAACACTAACCCTAACTGACTACGCAGTGACTCATGCTTCATCTAATTAGATCGCAAGTTTCTCAACACAAAATCAGACAAGTAATATGTCCTAGTGCCAATTGCCACAAACACTAATCACCCAGTTAACACCACCAAGTAAATCAGTTGGCGATATGTTAATTAACTAATTCTACAATCGGGCCCTAATCGCAGAATCAATTAATAAACAATGACAGTAAAACGGAAACAATACGAATATTATAAACCAAATAATTAGAACAAATAGGTCTCACGAGTCAAAGCATAACAATTAGAATTCTCCAACTAAAACAGTTTAGCTACTCATAACGAAATTAAACAAAATAAGGTTCTTAATTAACATAATCTAAATAACAAAGGAAAGAAGAAAAACTAGAAACAAAATTCTGGAAATTGATCCACGATGACGCCTTGCGTCCTCCCCTTGGTATCGTCACTGTTGCTTCACAAAATCCAAAGACCAAAAGAGAGTCTTGCTCCTGGCTGCCGTCACTTCCTTTTATCTCCTAGGTTTGTGTCACCTTTTAAAATTGTCGTGGGCCCCCTCCTGATGGCCTCTTTTCCTAAACAATGTGGGCCCTTTCCAATTAACCAAAAGCTTTAAAATCTTCCTCTTTTGGGCTGCCACGTTGCTTTCCCACATGCTACTTACTTGTTTAATTCTTTTGCCTCTCTCTTCAATTGCGTCATATACGTTCTCACTGGATGGACTACTGTCCCTCTTCCTTGTGTCACATGTTTATTGTTGATTTCCCATTTAATTTGCCTCCATACGTCTGCGCATCTTTTGTCCAAGTCTCCACCTATTGTTGATTTATTTCATCTCATTAAGTTAATAAACGCCGCACAAGCATTCTGGGTCACGCCCCTTTACTTCCACTTTATACGATGCTTCTCTCTGTTGCCTTGATTTAATTTGCAGCCTAAATTAGTCTCTGATCTCCTCTTAATTTCCCACCTCATGTAAAAGTTATAATTTCCTACAAGGAAACATTAAATCAAGTTAAGTCTCAATAATTGAATCAACAAGAGGAGTAAAAAGGAATAATTAAAACATAAATATTGGACAAATATACACTTATCACAAATCTTATAAATTTTAATATAGTATCAGAGTAGGTTGTTTTGGGTTAGTCGTCACCACCTAAATACGATATACTGTGTCACGTGTTGAGTCTTAAACTAGCACACACATGAGGAGGAAGTGTTGAAATATAAGTGAGAATTTATCTCACGTGAAAAGAATATATGATCTTAAACATGCATATAAGCCTAGTAAGTTACTCCTCTTATCACCAATTAGTTTTAGAATGAAACTTCAATTGAGCTTATATGTGGTCGGTTTATTTTAGCCAAATATTATAAAATTTAACACAAATAAGTTCACCTAATTTGTTAAAAATGTGTTGGATGAACATTAATGAATTGATAAGATTGAGATTGATTTCACCTTGCCATGTTGTATGGTCACTGTCAACTTTAAAAGAATTGACTTATTAATTAGATTAATCTTTATATGTTAATTTTTTAAATTAAATTTAGTTAATTATAAGAAGATATCATTCTCTTTGATTCTTAAGTATGATAAAGACAAGCTTTAAGTCATCAAAATATATAAATCAGTTGGGATGTGTCCAAATTGTCTGGATATCACCCTATTATTTTACAAAAATGAATAAAAAAGTTGTCTAGATATCACCCCTAAACTCAATTGGGATGTGTCCAAATTGTCTAGATATCACCCTTAAAGTCACCCTGAATCATATGACCCTGACTCAAACCAATAATTTAAAATAATTACAATAAATTATTGATTTAACTAAGAGTTAATTAGTTTGATTTGTCTTTAATAGTTGAGTTAGATGGTTATAATTATATAATTTATATTTAATTAGTTCACGTGTGATATTCACGTCAAATGTATTTTTATCATTATTTTTTAACGAAAGCTTAAGAGAAGAAAATTTTCTGAAAATTTGTAAAATTTACAAAAAGGGTTTAAATTTTTTTAAAGACAATTATGACTTTAAAAAAGTTATTTAAACTATACAGAACCATATCTTTTATCCTTATATTAATTTAGTCTTCAAATATTGGAGATTTTTATAGAGATTCCTCCCCATTAGTTTGAGTCACCCCGCAATACTAGTCTAATCTGTTTCAAAGTCAATATGAGGTGACTAAAGAAATTCTTACCCTGTTCAACATTATTTGGTCAGAGAATGCAATAAAATATTAAAATCCTGTATGACAAGTTTGCCTATAAATGTACAGCAAGCAAGAACTCCTTCCAAACTGAGCTTTATGAACAACCCAACAATGGCTTCTAAAAGGGTTTTAAGTCTCTTGGGAGCTCTCTTAACTATCATGCTCCTTCTGGTCTCGGCAATGGCGTCCAGGGATCTTCCAACAACGGTCAGATCTCCTCCAAACAGAGCTGGTAAGTATATATCGGGTTTGTTTCTTTGCTTATTCAATTTGCTTATTACTTTAAGCAAAGTAATAACTGGAAATTCTTTTATTTTAAGTGAATGAGATAAATATTTTTTTTCCTAAATTCACCTTATTCAGAGTTTAATAAGGTTAGAGTACAAATTGATACAAAAAAATTATAATGTGAGTTTATTTAAATATTTAAATATTTTGGTCTAAATCACACCTTCAACTTAAATTTTGGTGTTAGAATCTTAATACTTATTATGTTGGCCAATATTTATTTATAAATCATGTTAGAGTTACCATATTTAACCTAATTCAATAATGAGTTAATTTGAGTCCTTGCAGAAGAGAAGGTCAGGAAGTTGCAGCAATTTCCTCCAGGAGATAATCCCTGGCCGTGTGGTTTCTATTTTTGCCATGGTCATCGTTGAATATATATGCAGATATTGCCGTATCTGCCATGAAATATATAAAATAAAAGAGGAGGAAGAAGAAGAAGAAAGGAGAGTAAGAGAGAGAAAGGAGGCTTATATTATATGTAATCTTGTTCACTGACAAATGCCCAGGAATCATGTACTGAGTGTGTTGGCTATAATGAAATATCTATTAATTAGGATAAGGTCATGGACTTATGAATTTTTCTACATTTCATATCTTTGCAGAAAATTTTAAGTCTAAACCTTATTCGGAAATTAGATTTTGATTAAATTTGACTTAATTCAATAACTTCAAATCAAATTCGAATTAATTGAAATTTAAGATGAGCTCGAGCCTAGAGGGTGAACTTGAATGATTTTAATTTTGTTCATAAAATAACATTGTTTTGGTAGAAGTTTGTAAAACTCGGTTATTTTACATTGACCTTGAGTATCATTAATTGTTACCCTTTATATACAACGAAAGTAACAGTCCAAGTGAACGTTTGAAGATTGCTAAAACCATTTTGTCCACTTTCTTCCTTAGCCTATATGTAGGTTTTCACTCAATCATCCATTACTAGTGATACTCATCTGTGAAGTAGCCTCAAGGTTGTTCATTGACTTTAACTTACCAAATGATTTATTCAAAAAAAAATTTCTTCTTTTAAAAGTTCTAATTCGAGTCCGAAGTTGACTCCTAAGAACCTGGTTTGATTTATTGACACAAGATTGATTAACTTGGCCTATGCCGAACAAATTGATTATGGAAGTTCAGATAAAAAAAAATTATTACATACAAATTTAAACCTACTTAATTATAATTAAATCACATTTGATCTGTTGATTTTAATTCTAGTAAAAAACAAATAAATAAACTTGACATCTAATCTTTTAATTTTCAAAATCTAACTTCATATCCAAAATAAAATTTGAAAGGCAAAGCAATTTCGGTCATGATTGGAGATACTATCTTGAACCTTTGATTATTATCTTTATGATGCCTCCCACAACATAATATTACCTTGGTCAAAGAGTGTTGGCGCTGTTAGTCTTTGCACCACAATAGTCGCTTCACTATCCAAATTTGCTCAACATGTTAGTTACTTAGGTCAATAGTCAATTATACGCATTTTGAACCAGCTTTCGATATCACAAAATCTGGTCCCTACATGTTGAAAGTTGAAGGAAAATTTTGATAAGCACATGAAAACAAGTTCACCAATTAAACCACTCCTTAGGGAATATTTTTAAGATGTTGATGGAAAGCTTTGAACGTCTCCCTTAGTTTTCCAAAGAGTAAGATTAGTCTCTACGATCCAAAAAATTCAAAATGTGTGGTATGTAATGAAAGGTGACTACGTAGCCAGTGGACTTGAAAGTCTTCTTAAAAGTCTATACACAGAATTTATTTTCTAAACAAGTAAATCATTAAGCTTTTGTTTAATGATCATAAGGAGCAATATGGCTTCGAAAAGGGTTTTCTACTCTTAACTGTTCTCTTCCATCTGGCCACATCAATTCTGTTAAACCTCTTTTTTTTTGTGGTTGAAAGGCAAATGGAATTTCCATTAACCATATAAATGAGTTAAACAAGCTGAGATAGAATCCCAAGCTTTTAAATGAGAGAAATTGCAAGACATTCTAGCAAATACATGAGCTCCCACATTTCCTCGTCGATTAATCCAAACAATAGAAAGATTAGAATTACTTTTCAAAATTAATTGGCAATCCTTGATAATTCCACCAAACCCTAACTGATCATCATGGTGTGATTTAAGGGCAAGCACCATAAGTTGAGAATTAGTGAAGATGCTACCCAAGTTTTGCATGTTGTGAGCTGTCCAAGTAAGAGTCTGTTGATCTGCTAAAGCCTCTGTCACTAATGCTAAATGTAGACCATCAAATAATCCAGAAATTGCATGTTGAAAGTGGCCTTCAAGGTTCTCAACGATAATGTCAAAGCCCGAAGTTCTCATATTATGGAATGTTGCACCATCAATGAAAGTATGCCATTCATTGCATTTTGTCAGTGCCCAGCAGCTATAAAACGACTTGCTGTTAGAAGTCGAAATCTGCTGCTACTATTTTTGTTCTTGCACCAAAGCCCAATTGTGTAGGTGATCCATTGCAAGTTGCCAAGTTACCATCACTGTAAGGAATTGATTTTGCCATAAGCCTTTGCTTCTTCTCTCCTATATCTTCTATGCTATTGCTGTAAATTTTGATATTTGTTCTTCATTGTTCGCATTTAGTACCTGCAAGAATAACTCCGAAAAGAAGGAGATGGGTTGGCAATCAAATAATCACCTAACTCCCACTCCTCTTTCGCCCTCTTACACCCCACCAAACAATGATTGACATCCTCCACCTCCCCATAATGGCATTTATCATCAACTTGCATTCCTCTTCTAGCTAGTTTTACCTTGGTAAAATTCCTTTAAGAGCTCTCCATATGAAATCTTTTATTTTTGGAGATGAAAAAATATCCTATAATTTTCCCTAAAAATCACCCTTTTTTACCTCGCCACTTTTACCCAAAGTTTTCAATACTACATGATAACAAGACTTCACCGTATTCCTCCCTTTTTTTATCAAAATGCTAAATCCAACTATCCTCACTCTACCTCACTGAATTGGAATTGAAAGAATATCCCTAATATCTCTAAGTGTAAGCATTCCCATCACCTTCTCCACATCCCACGCCCTCCCATCTCCCCTAAATAACTTACACACTTTTAACGTAGGACTCACAAAAGTTTTGCCATCCTCTATCTAAAACTCCCTATCTCTAGGTATCTATGGATCCACGCCTACCGTAATTGTCCTTCCCTTACCCACTCTTCACCTCACTCCTATCTTCAGAACATAGCAAACAACACACTTCTCCACGTGTAGCTAGGATTATATCCAATCTCGGCTTCCAAAAAATCCCTTGAGGGAAAAATTTAGATTTGAGAATCCTAAATAGGAGAGTGTTAGTATCACTTAAAAGTTGCCATTCCTACTTGCCAAGCATGCTTATATTAAAGCGGTGCAAATCACAAAACCCCATACCTCCATTCTTCTTGGACTGACACATCCTATCCCTTGCATACCAATGAAGACCTTTAACATCATCTCCCGAATTTCCCCATCAATAGCTATTCATTATCTTCTGAAGTTCATTACATAAAGATAAAGACAATTGAAACACATTCATACAATAAGTTGGTAAGGCCTGAGCAACAAATTTTATCAAAACCTCCTTCCCTGCTCTAGAAAGCATCTTATTCCTCCAACCATTCACCTTCTTCCACATCCTATCTTAAAGAAATTGAAAATTATGTTTCTTATTTCTTCCAATGAGTGATGATAGACCCAAATACTTACCTCCCCTAAGTGGTAAATTGACATTAAGAATATTGCCTATTTCTACAATCCTGTGAAACATTAGGACTATAGAAAATACCCTATTTTTGGAAATTTACCGCTTGGCCCGAGCCTCCTTCATACTCCTCGAAAATTCTCTAAACCTCTCTCGTTTCCTATTTTGTAGCTTCAAAGAAAAATACCGAGTCATCTACAAATAGAAGATGAGAAACTGTAGTGCATTTAACCCGTGCTTTATACCTATGTATCAAACCCTGCCTTTTGCCCGATTAAACAACATAGATAGATCTTTAGCACACATTATAAATAAATACAGGGGCAAAGGATTCACTTGTCTAAGCCCCCTACTAGGAAAAATAAGGCCCATTGTTTCACCATTCACTAATATGGAGTACCATACACCAGTAACACACATCATTAACCAATGTACCTATTTATCATGAAAACCCAACTGTCTTATCATTTGCTCTAGGAAGCTCCACTCAACTCTATCATATGCCTTGCTAATATTAGTTTTCAAAGCCACTGACCCAACACTACCCCACGTAAGGTTCTTCATACTATGAATAGTTTCAAAAGCAACCAAAATATTGTCTGTTATTAACCTTCCTGGAACAAATGCTGATTGATTATGGGAGATAACATGTGGTAAAACCTTTTTAAGCCTATTAGCTATAATTCGATACAAGACATTATATAATGCAATAGGCCTATAGTCTTTCACACATTTAGGACTTTGAATCTTAGGAATTAAAACCACAAGAGTATCAGAGAGAGTTGAAGGAAAAGCACCTCTGTCTAACTAAGAACTGCAACCCGCCACTACATCATCTCCCAGAATGTGCCAAAACTACTGAAAGAAACCTAGGTTAAGACCGCCTGGTCCTGGCACCTTATCCGGGTGCATATGGAAACTGCCTCACGGAACTCTTCTTTTGTAAATGGTTCTAATAGCATCCCATTATCCTCCTTACTCGCCCTAGCTTGAATTAAATGAGTAACATTATTTTGACAGTTTCCACTTGTTTGAAATAACTCCTGGAAATACTCAAAAACCAAGCCATTCATACCATCCCTATCTCCGCACCACCCACTAACAGCTTCTTCAACCATTGTATTAAATTATTTTTCCACCTCCCTTTAATGTGTGCATGGAAATATTTTGAGTTCATATCCCCATATTGATCCCAAAACAATTTTGCTTGCTGCCTACATCTCACCTCATCCTCCTTAAGCAAAAGATTCCATTCTTCCCTTAATCGATCCAATTCAACTCCATCCATTCCATCTTGACTTTCTTGTAAAAGTTTCTGCACCATTGCCCTGCTTCATATTCCTATCTCTATTTTTGCGTCTCCCCCATCTCTGTAATTCTTCTATACAATCATCTTTCTTATTCATAAGATCAGCCTCACCATAACACCTCTAACCTACCACCACTGTTGCTTCCAAATTTACATCAAGAAACCATGCACTATTGAAGCGGAATCGTTAACAAACTATTTTCTAAAATTATGGGTTTGTATCCAGTAGCAATGGATCATGGTCAAAAACCGGAGCTACCAAAGATTGAACTGAACGTTCTGGAAAATGTAGAAACCAGCTACCATTACAAACTGCTCAATCTAACTTCTACTTTGCAACCACCTGTCTATTTCTCTTCGTATACCACATAAACATGTTACCTGTATACTGACGTCATTCAAATCACAATATGACAACGCCTATCTAAAATTTTGAATTAAATAACGGGATCTTAGGAATAAGGACCAGAATGGTACGGTTGATCACTGACTTCCAAGCTTCATACCAAAAGATGCGCTATAAAAAATCGAACAGAGTAGGTCCGAGAGTGTCCCACTGGGACTAGTAGAAAAGTGTGGTGAATCCGTCGAAGCCAGAAGCTTTGTTGGGAGTCATGGAGAAGAAAGTCGTCTTAACTTCATCAGGACTGAGCGATCAGGTGATGTCGGTGTGAGTAGTGTCCAACAATACTTTACTCTCAACTGCTACTGTACTTTGATCATTTGTCTACCCTGTTCCACCATGAATTCCAACATTCCATCTGCGTCTAACATCCACACAGCCAAAAAAGTGCGCACGCGAGAACGGGAGGAAGACCCTCCCCCTATCACACCGTCAGGACAACAAACTCCAATGGGCTATAGTGCGGTGGTTTCTGGACCATCAAGACCTAACACTGAAACCATTGACTTAGCTTGGCCAGATAAGAAACCAATTAAACTTACAGAAGGTGACATCAATATTGTTAAGGGGACACATGGATTAGGTGTTGAATTATCACACAATTTCAAAGGAAAACTGGACAAAGTGTGGGCTAACGCGGTGGTGATTAAACTCCTAGGCAGGAAATTAAGCTTCACCACGCTCAGAGATCGACTACACACTCTGTGGTACCCTAAAGGTCTGATTAAAATTGTCGACCTACAAAATGAATTCTACCTCATCAACTTCAGGGAAGAGGGGGATTACGTACATACCTTAACTCAGGGACCTTGGATCATCGTCGGGCACGTCCTTTTTGTTCAACCATGGGCTCCAGACTTCCAGCCAACGATTGGCAAAATTATCCACGTGGTGACGTGGGTTCAATTCCCCGACCTCCCCATCGCTCGATATCATCCATCCATACTCACCGCGCTCGAAAATTTAGTCGATAGGACAGTTAAAATCGACAACAGCATGCAACAAGCATACCGTGGCCGTTTCGCTAGGGTCACCATCAATGTTGATATAAGCTTACCCCTCCGCTCGGTCATGGAGTTTGATGGTGAACTAATACACGTCGCCTACGAAGGCTTACCGCAAATATGTTTCCACTGTGGATGCGTTGGCCAGGATTCCTCGCTCTGTCCCTCACGTCTGATGGCAGTCCCTGAAACAAAGAGCTCCTCTCCACTCCAACCAAAAACTTCCTCCGTCGATCAAACCCCCTCTTCTGCCTCTGACACACTCCAACGGGCAGCCGTTGGCCCTTGGATGCAAGTGCAAAGGAAAGCTCGCCGACCTCCAACCCCCTCCTCGAACCACCATAACCCCAACTCCACCCAGGCTTCACCGACCGCATCGCATGGATCATGATTCTCAACTGTCTCTGCCATCGATCAGCTAGCTCCAGCAATGGCTCCATCCTCAATGGTCGATGGTCTCCATCGCAACGTCTCCCAAGGCCAATCTACATCGAACCATCAAAAGGGTAAATCCCTAACTCCTTCGTCCAGTCACGACTTGAGATAGCAACGAGGGACGCATCACCAGCTCCTCAATTCTTACGCCCTTCCCACGCCTGCGACGTCGTTTCACCATCAACTTACCCAGAATTTGGGCCAAGCCTCCACATTCGAGCCCACTGCCCCTCCCAAGCCCACCCCCACTCACCTGAAGCCCTTTGCTGCTACCTCAGACAGCCCAACCCAAGGTCCAACCTACATCGCCCTCACCATTCCCTCATATGCAGACCTTATCATCCACGATCCAAACTTCCCGATGCCAACCCAACAACTTTGGGATGCTACACCATGTAAGAGAACTCCACCGTGACCAGGGACCCACCTATCTCCTCATCCCAACAGTCCTCTCAAGGCCTAACCCCCCTCAACCTCCCGACCCAGACATTGCTTCTAGGCACGCAGGGGACCCCAGTGTAGAATCTGACACATCAATGGAGGAATTAGGAGCGCCATAAGCCCAAATTCTTAGTTCGGAGTTGACTAGTACCGAAGTCACCCAATTATCGCACAGTTGTAGACCCCATCGTTTCCCTGTCTTTTTTATTTCAATTTTCATTTGGAGCTACCAAGGGGTTGGAAGGAGGACCTTCACGCCCATCATGAAGAACTATATCCGTCTTCATCACCCGTGGCTGGTTGTTTTGATCGAGCCCTGCATTAGCGGAGATCGCGCGTTGAAAGTCATTCGAAAATTGGGATTAGGTAAGTCTTTCCGGGTCAAAGCAGAAGGTTACTCAGGGGGAATATGGCTGCTCTGACAACAGGATGTCTACGTCCAAATTCGGCTTGCTCATCGTCAATTCGTCCATACTAGCATTGAGTGGGACCAATCATCGTTTGACTTTACTGCCATCTATGCTAGCCCTACTTATGCCTTACAAAAATTCATCTGGAATTATCTCCCCCACTTATCTCGGATCACCATTGCCCCTTGGTTGCTGGGGGGTGACTTTAATGTTAAATTGGAAGCTTCCGATAAACGCGGAGGATCACGCTTGTTACCTATCGTCAATATGCACTTCTACGATTGTGTTCATCATTGCAACCTTCAGGACCTTGGTTTTTCTGGGCCTAGATTTATGTGGAGGCGCGGGCCAGTTCAAGCTAGATTGGACCGTGCCTTCTGTTCTTCTTCTTGGCTCTCGATTTTTCCTTTCACCAGGGTTACTCATCTGCCTTTTTTAAAATCAGACCATCGGCCTCTACTCATTATCTTTCCTACCATTAAAATCAGATCATCGGCCTCTACTCATTATCTTTCCCAACAGGGACCCACCTATCTCCTCATCCCAACAGTCCTCTCAAGGCCTAACCCCCCTCAACCTCCCGACCCAGACATTGCTTCTAGGCACGCAGGGGACCCCAGTGTAGAATCTGACACATCAATGGAGGAATTAGGAGCGCCATAAGCCCAAATTCTTAGTTCGGAGTTGACTAGTACCGAAGTTACCCAATTATCGCACAGTTGTAGACCCCATCGTTTCCCTGTCTTTTTTATTTCAATTTTCATTTGGAGCTACCAAGGGGTTGGAAGGAGGACCTTCACGCCCATCATGAAGAACTATATCCGTCTTCATCACCCGTGGCTGGTTGTTTTGATCGAGCCCTGCATTAGCGGAGATCGCGCGTTGAAAGTCATTTCGAAAATTGGGATTAGGTAAGTCTTTCCGGGTCAAAGCAGAAGGTTACTCAGGGGAAATATGGCTGCTCTGACAACAGGATGTCTACGTCCAAATTCGGCTTGCTCATCGTCAATTCGTCCATACTAGCATTGAGTGGGACCAATCATCGTTTGACTTTACTGCCATCTATGCTAGCCCTACTTATGCCTTACAAAAATTCCTCTGGAATTATCTCCCCCACTTATCTCGGATCACCATTGCCCCTTGGTTGCTGGGGGGTGACTTTAATGTTAAATTGGAAGCTTCCGATAAACGCGGAGGATCACGCTTGTTACCTATCGTCAATATGCACTTCTACGATTGTGTTCATCATTGCAACCTTCAGGACCTTGGTTTTTCTGGGCCTAGATTTACGTGGAGGCGCGGGCCAGTTCAAGCTAGATTGGACCGTGCCTTCTGTTCTTCTTCTTGGCTCTCGATTTTTCCTTTCACCAGGGTTACTCATCTGCCTTTTTTAAAATCAGACCATCGGCTTCTACTCATTATCTTTCCTACCATTAAAATCAGACCATCGGCCTCTACTCATTATCTTTCCTCCCCCCCCCCCCCCACTTAGCTAAACTGACCCTTCCGCTTCCAATCCGTTTGGCTCACACACAATTGCTTTGGACAAGTGGTAGCTGACAACTAGACCCCCAACAACTCTGACTTTAGTGGAGTGCTCCACAATCTCGCGGACACTCTCCAACAGTGGAATAACACCGTTTTTGGAAACATATTTCATCGTAAGAAGCATCTCATGGCTCGTCTAGAAGGTCTCCAATAACCCCTAGAGGACGCCGATTCACCCTCTCTCTGAGAGCTCGAGGCTACCTTGCAACAAGACTTTGAGCATGTCCTCTATCAAGAAGAACTCTTCTGGCACCAACGATCCAGAAGTCAGTGGATCGGTCAAGGCGATAGGAATACAAACTACTATCACACCATCACCAGGACCAGACGTCATCAGACGAGAATCATTTCTCTGACTGACGTCAATGGCACCACGATCTTTGACGACTCGACTATCAGGAATCTAGCACGCTCTTTTCTCGAAGAGCTTTATCGCTTGGATGGTCAACCCCTCCCCGCCTGGGCTATCCGTGGCTCTATCTTTAATTATCTTGTTCACTGTCATGAGCCTTTGACTGAGTCCACACTACATTAGTCTTTCATTAATTCAAATGCTGCGTTTTGACTATTTGATTCTCTTATGCTGTGCGTTTCTGTGGCTGCCTTTATTCCTTTATTATCTCCAAAAGAAGTGCTCCGTTTAATCCCTCCATGCTCTGCGTTTTGCTTTCTTATGTCACGTGTGTCTTGAGTTTAAGTGACTTAACTCAACTTTTAAGATAACCTGATCAGAACCTTCGAGAGTCTCTTCTTTTGCAAGCGTCAGATACTTTCTCCTTCTTCTTCGTTTCTCCTCTGTTTTTTCCAGATCTGTAGTGTTTCAGTGTGGTTTATGGAGAATCTCTTGTGATTCTTCACAATGAACAACCCAACAATGGCTTCTAAAAGGGTTTTAATTCTCTTGGGAGCTCTCTTAACTGTCATGCTCCTTCTGGTCTCGACAATGGCGTCCAGGGATCGTCCAACAACCGTCAGATCTCCTCCAAACAGAGCTGGTAAGTATATATCGGGTTTGCTTCTTTGCTTATTCAATTTGCTTACTTTAAGCAAAATAATACTGGAAATTCTTTTATTTTAAGTTAACGAGATAAATATTTTTTCCTAAATTCAGAGCTTAATTAATACTAGTTTAATAAGCCAGGTTAGAGTACAAAATGATACAGAAAATTATAATAAACTTATTTAAATATTTAAATATTGAGGTCTAAATCATACCGTGAACTTAAATTTGGTGTTAGAATCTTAATACGTATTCTGTTGGCCAATATTTATTTATATATCATGTTAGTACCATATTTAACTTAATTCAATAATGAGTTAGTTTGAGTCCTTGCAGAAGAAAAGTTCAGGAAATTGCAGCAATATCTTCCAGGACCAGGAGTTAATCCCTGGGGGTGTCATTACTTTTTTTTGCAACGGTCATCGCTGAATATATATGCAGGTATTTCAATATCTACCATAAAACATATAAAATAAAAGAGGAAGAAGAAAAAGAAAGGAGAGTTATTTTATGTATTTTTAGGAAGAAGAAGAGGAAAGGAGATTTATTTTATATATTTTGTTACATCGTAAATTTTATGTTAATTTTATTTAACATAATTTATTTTTGCGCTTTCTTTTTTAATTTTAAAGCATTGATGAATATCAATAAACAAAAATTAAATTTGTTAAAGGATACTTAAAATTATGTCGATTAATAATATAAATTATTAGTCAAAAGTAAAGTGAAACAATTGATTTTATTTATTTCACTTTCTCTTTTACAATTGTAAAATCTTGTCAATCAATAAGTATTGTATTGTTAGAATGGAGCATTTGTTCATTGTAGTAGAGGATATTACAAGTATCCTTTAATAGATTTAATTTCCATTCATCGTTTACAAAGTCACTCAATTAAAGATATCACTTTAGAATTACAGAAATTTCTGATGCTAAATGACAACGACAATGACAATGACATGATGAATTATTGTTCAAGATTGTCGGAAACAATCTTGAACAATAATTCATCATGTCATTGTCATTTAGCATAAGAAAATTCTATAATGCTAAAGTGATCTCTTTAGTTGACTGACTTTATAAATGATAAATAGAAATTAAATCTATTAGAGGATACTAAAATCTCTCTTGCACTTTAGTTGACTGACTTTGGAGTAGACTCCATACTTCTTGAACAATAATTCATCATGTTATTATTAGCATCATAGAAATTTCTTTGATGATTAATCCAAGTTTTTTCTTTTAATGACCACTAGTTTATATAGAAAAAATGAAGATATGTAAGATTGATAATGTCGACTGTACTGCAAGACTCAGAAATTCCTTTCATGACTAATCTTAGTCTTTTATCTATTATTTTTTCAAGTAACATGTAGAATGGAGAGCATTCCTTTTTCATGTCAGAGGAAATATTGGACTCCATAGCTGGACCATCATTAATTTGTATTGACAAGCTTAACAAATTTCTTAACTCTTCTATCAATGATATGACATATGGTTCAGAAAGTCAAGTGGGGTTATTGGAAGAGCAAACACGGTTGGACCACTTAGGGAGTGAGTAAATGAATTACTGTCGATGAAGTATTCAAACACACAGGTAGAATCAGAACATGTATATACATCAAAAGAGAAGTTACCAATGGTACCAACTTGTAAAATGACAACTGTTTTTGTTCCATATAACAAGTTTTATTTAGATTATGATTTGTTTGCCACAGACTATATAACCATTAATACATTCTTGAATAATTAGTTTATATTTTTTGTTTAAATTTTGGGATGGTTTTGTAATTTTAAAATATTTATCAAGTTATTTTTAATAATATAACAATATATTTATTTTATTTATATTAGTAATATAATTTTAAGATTATACAATTTAATAATACATTCATAACTTATCAAATTTTAAGAAACTAATATTATGTATTTTATGTAATATATTTAAGAAATATATAACTAATATTATGAGAAATTTACATCACAAATTTTATGTTAATTTTATTTAAAATAAATTATTGGTTTCATGCAATAAGGATTTAACATAATACATATGTATAAATATATAGTTTGAATAGACAAGGTTCACAAATTTATTTTTTATACAGTTATGTGATTCATCAAAATTGGACCAACCACCAATTTATTTTGGGAAAATGATATTATGTAAAATTGATAATATTAATTAAGAGTAAAGACATTAATTGCATAAATTTTCTTTTCTAAAGTCTTTATTTGTTTTGTTTTCCCCTAATTTGTGAAATGGAGCAGAGGATTATGACAAGAGAGTTTTTGCTGTGTGTCAGCTTGTGAAATGGTATAATTTATTATTGATTGATTGTAAACTTACTGTATAAATTTAAGGAATTAAAGATATAAAACTCCTTATAACTTAAGAAATATTGAAAAATCTTTTCATCTTTAAAATTCTCAAAAAATTTAATTTTAATTTATCAAAAAGCCTTCTTTTAAACGTTGATTTAAAAATAACGATGAGATCAAATATTATTAATATAATTTATTCATAACTAAATGAATTTGATTTAACTTAATAGTTTAAGATAATTACAAGAAATTATTAATTTAAATTAAACTTAATTAGTTCAATTTAAGGTTAATAATTATTATTAAATCGTCATTTAAATAATATTTAATTAGTTTATGTTAAATATTCATATAGTGTATGTTCATCATTATTTTAAAGTGAAGTTTAAAAGAAATTGTTTTAACAAAAGGTCACTTTAAATCTTAAATCTTAGGCTAGACTACAATTTTAACCGTAACATTTTAGAGAAAACAATAAGGATCCTAAAGTTTATTAAACGTTGAAATTTTACTTTATTATAACGAAAATACCAACGGACTAATAACATAACACTTTTTATTAATTTTATTTCAGGCCTCAAAATGATAAGGTAGAACTCAATTTTAAAAAGATATTAAAATTTTATTTATTTTATAACTATGAAAATGCACCCATTTTAATTAATCCTAATGCTAGTTAACTTGATTAATTAATGTAACTAATTTTTTCTTAAGTTAAGAGATCAGTTAATGTAACTGTTGTATTAATTAATGTAGTTCTTAAAAACTTAATTTTTTAAAGTTTATCTAAAACTCAGACTAATTTGTTAGCCCTGATCTTACTCTATAATCTTGCTATATCACAATAATAAGCAATCACAGTATAAGTTGCAATACTGTGATTGCTTATTTTGTCCACTTTCTTCCTTACCCTAGATATAGATTTTCAATCAATCATCGATTACTTTTGCTACTGATCTGTGAAGTAGCCTCAAGGTTGTCCATTGATTTTAACTCACCAAATGATTTATTTGAAATAGTATTTATTCACGTCTTCTTTTAAAAGCTGGAATTCAAGTCCGAAATTGATTCCTACCAACTTGGTTGATTTATTGACATAACATTGATTAGCTTGGCCTATGTTTAACTAATTGATTACGACTTTTCAATCATATTTAATATGTTGATTTTAATTTAAACCAGATTAAATTCAGACTAACTTATCATTTCTAATCTAAGTAAGCAATTAGGTGATTGTTCGTGTGTGCTCTCTCTTATAAACAAAACTAAATTCGATGTCTAGTCTTTTATTTTTCAAAATCTGACTTCCTATCCAAAATCAAATATGAAACACAAAGCAATTTTGGTCATGATTGTAGATATTATCATGAACCTTTGATTATTATTATCTTTATGATGCCTTCCCACCTAAAGCATGAAACGTAATATTACCTTGGACAAAGAGTACTATTGGAGCTGTTAGTCTATGGACCACACGTTCCATTAAGTTAGACCTAAGGACAGAGACAATGGACGTGAAAGACTTCTATTACATTCCAAGTCGCTAATTATGAGAGACCGCAGTGATAGGTTTGTGTATAAATATAACAAGCAACAGCTCCTTAGACATTGAGCTTTATGAGCAACCGATCAAGAAACATGGCTTCTAATAGGGTTTTACGTCTCTTGAGAGAGCGCTCGTCTTAACCGCCAATGTCATGCTCCTTCTGGTCTCGGCAATGGCCTCCAAGGATCTTACGGAACGTTTCAAATCTCATCCAGGAGATTACCCTTGGCCGTGTAATTACTATTTTTGCCGTCGTCATGGTTGATAATGAAAAAAAAAGAAGATAACGACGACGACACGACGAACGACGTAAAAGAGAAGAAGAAGAAGAAGAAGTGGCTAAATTATGTATTTTGTGATTTGTAAAAGTGTGTTTTCTTTCTCCTCATAAAGAAAAATGTAAAATACCAACGTCTCTTATATAGAATTCTTTCTCCTTTTTTCTGTTTATATTACCTGGGACTCAATTTTGATTTTGTACATATACCAACTTACTTTTGAACTGTGAAGAGTTAAAGAAAGTATTGGTATATTTTAAACATTATAGTAATTATTAATTTTATCAAATTATTTTAGTATTAATCGATTATTTGATTTCACTTTTAAATATGTAATAGAATTTTATTACTGACTTTAACGGTTAATTCAATGAAAGCAACTCCATAAAATAAGTCTTCATATTATTATAATTCTCTGATTTTATATATTTTGAATTGACTAAAATTTGGGCCGTTGGTATATTCTTTCAAAATCATTTGTCGATTTCAAATGTCAATTTGATTTTGAAGGCGAAATTTCAAAACCAATCACTATCAACTGCCAGAAATGTCTACTCTGTTGAAAACAAAAGATTGTGTGGCCCGAATTCACTAGGTAAAATTGTAATAGAAAAATTGATAATAATAATGTTTTAAAAATGATACCAAAATTAAATCAATAATATAAGAAGTTTAAAGTTTAATCGTATTAGATTTTTATAAAATTGAATAAAAAGATTAAATAAAATTTAAAATATGATCGAAAGAAATTATTCTTATTTATCTAAGAATTTGAAATTAATTCAAAATCAAATTAGTAGATAAAAATTAATTAGTTTATTTTAATTTATAAGAATTTATTAATTTATAAAATCGATCAATTAATTAATAAACTAATCGATTTTTACAACAAGTCAATCCAATCGAAAAGTTGAAAACTAACTCGAAAAGTTAACTGATTCAAATTTTAACATTTAAACTGACTAAATTGGTTAAAAAATTTTATTATTGGATAATACCTGGTTATATTTTTCTGTCAATTTTATAGATTTTTTTTTTTTGAAGCGAGGGTTTGCTACTTAAAATTTTCAAGTAATTCTATAAAGTAGATCAATTCGGCTGTATGCTAGCACAAATCACTATTATCAATAGAGTGAGCAAAGTAATTAAATATAAATAATATATTTTTTATGATATTGATCACAAGTTTTAACTTGTCTCATTTAGTTTTTCGAAGAGGAAGAAGATAAGTCTATACTGACCCAAAATATCTACAGATAATGTTAGGTCTCCAGTGTATGGACATGAAAGTCTTCTATTGCGGCCAAAGTCTAAACATAGACGTTATTTTCTATATAAGCAATTGACCATTAGGAGGTATTCTTTAATGAACATCAAGAGAAAATATGGCTTTTAAAAGGGTTTTCCTTCTCTTTAACTGTTTTCTTCCTTCTTGCCACAGCAATGTCGTCGAAGGTGATACTTCAAAGTTTATATTTAACTGGTAATAACTATATAATATTTTAAGATTTGAATTGGATTTGGTTTTTAATAAAATTAATGGTCTAATTTTAAAAAAGGAAATAAAATTATATTAAATACGCTTTTCTGTTTTGCATGAACTTTTTTTATGAACTTACCTTATTATAAATTATTTATCCGAAAGATCCTACTAATTATAAATGTTATATATTAGTTTCGTGATTACTGGAAGAATTTTGGTCAAGATGACATCGAAGTTATTCAAGGTTAAATCCATCAAGTTGACTAAAGATGCGAGTGAAATAACGGTCAATTGAAGAAATTGACAATTTAAGGAAGAGCAACAACATTTATGAAGCAAAACGAACATATTCAAACTGTCAAAATATTTTGAGAATCATTTATACTCTTGATAATCATATTATTACTATTTTTCTTTGAAAAGTGAAATCACTCTATCAAGAGAGAAATTGTTATTTTGTTTTTTTGTGAGCTTTTTCGAAACTTGTTATATACTTTGAGTGTAAAATGTTGGAAAATCTTGAAAAAAATGTACTTGTGAGTTTAGAGAGGCTCGACAAGTTTAATACTTAGTTTTTATAGTGAAGCACTCAAGTTAGATACTTAAGGACTAGACGTAGGCTTGAGTTGTAAGTCGAACCAGTGTAAACAACTCAAGTGATTAAACAATAACTGACATAAACAAAGACAATACTAGAGATAAAAAGCAACTTTCCTAAATATGCGGCTTCATCAATGAAAAAACGGGAAGTTGTCTACCAAAAACGCAACTGTAAACTTTCGATAATGTCACTGAGATATCCCATGCACACTAACCACAAAACTTTTCAAATCAACAAATGTTTTATCATCGAAATGTTAACCCAATAGAGCTGCAGCAATTATTCTCATAATTGAATTCAAAGTTTGTATTTTAATATGATATTCAACAAATTGCCTTATTTCCTTTTGCACATATTGCGTAAAATATTATATTCAAATACAAATTCTTAGATTTCTAGAAAATTTAGTAAACAATGAATTTCAGGTAGAAATATGTCAATAAAGAGACAACTTGATATAATGCGGCCCAAGTTCAGACACATATTTGAAGGTACTTACTGATGGCGTGTCAAACCAACAAAAATAAATTCTTACTCTAGAACACTTAAGCGAGTAAAGTGGTGAATAGGGTCGAACTACAGAGACCAATGAAGCAATTATTTATTTGTGTGAAATCAAAAATAAAAATAAACAGATGAAAATAAAAATAATGAAAATAATTGATTTGGGAATGATTAATTTTAAAACACGAAATCACGCAAGAAGAAATAAAAAATAAAATTGAAAATAATATGAATAAAAACTTAGCCAAGGTACTCTCCCGTTTGATACCGTAATTCGATCATAGACTCAAAAATATAAATTTCGTTAATTTCTATAGACAAAGTTATAGCAGACCGTGAACAGCACAAATCTACCAATCCATTCGTAATTATTCGATAATCCCGAGTAAAGCTCCGCAGATTATTTCCCTAACCAATTAGACTATTCCCGAGTAAAGCTCCGCAGAATATAATCTATGGCAGCTATAGGCTCTAATGGATCCTCGTCTTAGCCAACAGAATCGGACACCCGCAATCTATTTAGACTAAATTATTTAATCCCATTAACCTCTTAATTGAAATTAATTCGCCACTCGATAGACAACAATCACGAATTAACTAATCTATTCGGTAATTTATTATTAAGTTAATTAATTAACTTGCCACATTAATCAACAAACTCAACAATAATTAATCGATCAAGCGCAGAGATTAAATAAACATAAGAAATTCACGAAAACAATTAAACCACGAGAGTCTCACGAATTACATGCATCAAACGTAAAGTACCTTGTCTAGATTAAAAATTAGCCACACATAATACTAGTCTCTATCTATTATAAATGAAATTGACAAATTAAAAATGGAGTTCATTTCACTGTTACCAAACAAGCCTCAACTGAATATCCCTAGCTTCTTCCCACTGCCGCAACTTCTCACAAATTTGTTGTTCACTGTCCCAAGTCCTCAACTGTTGATGATTGAACGATTTAATGATGTATCCTCCTTTGTGCTATTCTCCTCGCCAGCGGCAGCCTCGCCAGCATCCACGCCTGCGCCTTCGTCCAGCGCCGCTACTCCTGCGTCTCCTGTGCTTTTATTGATTTTTCATTGTAGCACCGCACACCTCCTCTCCTGTTGTCTTTTCTTCTTATTCCTTGCTGCTGTCGTCACCCTCCCCCTTCAATAGCCTAGGTTTCTTTTTGTTGTGGGCCCCTCAGCCTTTTAATGCTAATATTTTGTACAGCCCACTAATACCACTGTAGGCCCTTCATTTATAAATGTTGTTTTGCTTTTTGACCGTAGCTTTTCCCTGTGCTGCCTCCTGGTCTTGTTATTCCTTAAACATGTGGGCCCTCTCTTGGTTGGCTTGTTGATTTTAATTGCCGCTGGTCCCTCTTATTTGTCTCTTGGCTGTCCAATTATCGCCTCTCTCCGAGCTCGCTGCCTTCTGCGTTGCCTCTTGATTTTTAATTTGCTCTTTTGCTGTAGCTAATTAATTGGAAGTTTCAAATTAGCTAATTCCACTCTAAATTGCGTCATTTATATTTCGTCACCTAGAACATGCAAAGACACAAATTATCGTAGAAACATAAACAAAACATCACAAAAGTCGACCAAAAGAACATGAAACAAAAAGAATTAACATGACAAAAATGCAAGTTATCACTTACTGTGAAGGTGGACCATTATTATCTCCAGCTGCCACTGAATCACCACCTCCACCTCTAGGGCCTACAATTGCAGACGAAGCATCATCTTCTTCTCCTGATGCTTCACCATCTACAACTCATACATCATCCACTACCCTTATAGCGGATGAAGAAGACAACCACCAACCTAGAACTGAGGGACTTGATAGAAGAAAGTATATAAAAATTGTAAATAATCTGTAAGTGAAATCACATGAAATACAATATATGTTTAATATCAAGTTAATGGTTTAAATTTTTGCAAATGGTATAAAATTATTTGTTCTTGTATTAGGTTGATTACGTTTGGACCATGTTCTAGATATATGACATCTACATTTAAGGAAAGGATTGATCCTGAAGGTTTTGTATAGAAGAAAATCTCTCAGGCCACAAAGGTATTTTACTTTCAGGAGTTTGAGGTACAATATGCAAATACTTTTCTTTTTTAATCGATTTGTATACATTAATTAGATAAATATTTTAGATTATAAGTTATCAAATTTTTTTCTTTTTATTTCAAAAACAATTTTTCTAAGATTCTGCTTTTGACAGGGTCATACATCAAGTATGGGAGAGGCGAGTTCATACACTTTATTGTGACTTTGTTGGCACAAGGCTGGTATATGACTGCCTTATATTTATGAGGGCATATAGAGTCGTTGATAGGAGTATTGGACATCACCTGAGGCAATGTCTATCTCATGGCATAACTCGACCAACAGATGTAGAGACCCAGGAGGAGACAATCTTCCCGTACATACAGGAGGATCAATTACCCACCACGAATATGCAGAGAGACTTGTAAATATTTAAAATTTACACTTATATTCTAATTTTTATTTTGTTGTATTTCAATTTCAATTGATGTGTGAATGTTGGAATGAAAATATGTATATTATGGATAATAATCATGGTATAAATATCTGGTACCATATATGGCTGTGTTGAGTTATTTTTTTTGTTCAATAGGGGGCAAATATCATAAAAATATAGGAGATTTTGCCAAAATTTTTATAGATTCTAGTTAACTTATAACATGTTATTGTTATGCAGGAAAAGTCTATGGTCATGAGGCCTATACCTCGTCAACTGTTTTTGCATACTCACACTAAGAAGCATGACGGTGTGACATTGATCAACAGCCGATGTAGAGAACTAAATATATGTGGAATTTATGCTTTTTGTTCTTAATAATTATCACTTACTAATAATCGACGAAACTTTATTTTCCGTCGATAAAATGCATGATAAGTCAAATTATTTGTAGATGATTTTGGGATGATTTGGATTTAATTTGACTTATTTCCTTGTGGAATTGAAGTTTTATGTAGTTAATTCTCTCACATTCCAATTGTGTTGCTTGATAGATACAAATGGTAGATTGTGGAGTAAAAAGCATAACTTTCCTTGTGGATGCCGGATCAAAACCATTCAAGGATGATTTCAAAAAGAATTCCGAGCTCTACAACTTCTGAGAAGACTCTGAGAAGAAATTGTCAAATGGAAGGTCAAAGCCGTGAAATTGTTGAATTGGGTCATGTCCGTTTAACGGGCATCACTTGGCAAGATGAACTTCCAGACCTGAGAAGGTCCGTTAAGCGGACAATCATATCCGTTTAATGGGCATCGCCTGACAACACACCATTTCAGACCCGAGAAGGTCCGTTAAACAGACATGCATGTCTGTTTAATGGACATTGGTGGCCAACATGACCTGTTTTTCCCTATTTAGGAAAATTAGGTTTCTTGGGACAAGAGGACTATAAATACTTACTATTTAGACCTAGGAAAGGGGACTGGACACTGAAAACAAGGTTACTACATTTGGGAGGCACAAAATAAGAGGAGGATAGGGAATTTTGGGGATTCCCCCAAGGATTGGGAGCTACAACTCTTATGTTTCTGCTACTTTCTCTCTCTACTCTTTCTTAAATGCTGAGCATCCTTATGCGTATGATTTTTGTTGCAATGTTCTGGAACTAAAACTCATTTAGGGTGAGGGATGTAGCCCATTTGAAGGATGGTTTATATGATATGGGTAGTTAAATGTTGAATGAAAATTTCTAGGTTATGTTTGTCTTCCTTGAATCTCATTGTTGTTTCTATGCTTGATCTCCATAGATGCAATCTTAAGAATCATATGATGTACTGAAGAGTGAAATATGGTTCATGCTCTAGGAAAATGAACACCTTGGACTTAGAGGTAGAGATATCCTAAGCTAGGGTGAGAACTTGAGGTTGTTTGTTCTAAATGGATTTGGTTAGTGAGTTCATACATTGAGAAATTGTAGTCTTCTAGCTGAATACTCTTGTATGATCTGAGAAAAGTTATGGGTAAAGTTTTGCAACTGTTTTTATAGCCTAACATTCAATCAATTTCATGTTGTATGAGTCAATCTTTTGAATTGGTGAACCCCAACCCTTATTTCTAAACCTTTGATTTATCCTTTTACTATTTTTCTGTTTAGAACCTACAAATCATTGTTCACCCAACTCCAATCACATTTTAGAATTTTCTGTCAATAACATGCAAATAATTAGAATTAATTTGATAATGGATGAATTGGTCATAAGGGAGGTGACTTTGGAATATTCAGTGTGTGGACACTAGAAACGACTCTATGCACTTGTAGAGAGAATATCGACCAATGCATCATACTTACCAACGGTTTATTATCAACCGTCGAAACAATGTTAGATATTTACCGACAATTTAGCTTTTCCGTCGATAAATACCTAACATTTTTTCGACAAACTACCCTAACCGTCGGAATACAAACCAAAGATATTTATTGACGGAACATCTCATCATTGGTAAGCGTTACTGATGGTTTACTTTAACTGCTAAAAAACTCACCGACGGTTGTTCAGACTATTGACTGTTGGTAAATATACTGACGGATGAAATACCGACTGATGGAATAAACCGTCGGTATATTTACCGACGAAGTTTAATATCCATCAGTAAATTTACTAATGGCCTATTTACCGACACATATTTTTGTCGATGAAGTTCGCCGCTAAATTTTCTTATTGATAGAATATGAACGTTTTCCGTCAATAATGTCCGTTGCTAAATCACCTTTTTCTTGTAACGCAACACCTATCATTTTTTCCAACAAAAACGACAACCATTCAGCCTTTAAAATTCACGTAATTCGGCAGAGAAATATGATTATTTAGTGAATGTTTGTTCTGACATTTTTAATATCACAAGGTTTCGTTCTTTCTTTTGTTTTGGGGAAAGGTCTACTAATAATTCCATTTAACATCCATTTTACTATTTGAGAAAATTTACTTTAATAAGTTAATAATTTAAAACTCATTCAGGAAGTAAAATTCGTTCAAAAGCAATATACCCTTCTAAAGGTTAAGAATAAATATATTTTGCATTCAACACAGTTTAAGAAAAGAAAATATATAAAATTAAAAAGCTTAAAGATATTCTAACATATCACCAATGTTTAAAAAGGGGACCGAAAGTTAAATTTATAAAATAAGAGGTTTAAGATTTAAAATATTCAACTCATAAAAAACGTTATAAAACTGGTTAAGAATTAAATAAAATAAATAAATTTGAAATATGATTGAAAAATATTGTTCTTACTTATCAAAGAATTTAATTTTAATTAAAAATTAATTAATTAATTTTAGTTTATAAAATTTATTGATTTATAAAAGTAACAGATTAATCGATAAATTAATCAATTTTAATAACAAGATTTGTTAAAGTAAATTGAATTGGAAAATTAAAAACTGAATTAAAATTAAAGTTAAAAGTTAAAGTTAAAGATTTGGAAAGAGGAAGATTATTCTTTACTGACCAAAAATTTTCTACATTAAAACCAAATTCTTTATTTTTGTACATCATTTGTACTGGCCAGTCTTACTACAGTGACATTGGACTTAATTTTTTTCAATAAATTGAACTTTAGGCGAGATCCGAGCTCGCTGTTCAGGTCAGGTTTAACTTAGAATTATGAAAAAAAATGATGTCTTTATGAGAAAAATGACGTACACTTTTTTTATTTTTAATTAAAAAAATCAATTTGTGCTGAGTTGAGCAGCTAGACTAAATCGTGTTCAGGCTTGAATATCTTGGACCCCGATCATGCCTCAGGCTGACTCGCTGAGTTCAGTCCAGTAAAAACTGTCTGGTCATGCTCGAGCCGGGACTGAGTCAGCATGAGCTAGCCAACTGCCATCTCTATCGAAATGACCTGACTCTAATCGAGTTCATTTACATTGCAACTTTCACCAAGTACTGTCACGTCTCAAGACCTCGTTTCCTTTAAGTTAGACCAAAGATTGAGACAAAGGTGAACGTGAGAGACTTCCATTACATTCCAAGTCTTGCACCCAATTCAGCGAGTGCGGTGCTTCCTTCAGTAATTGGTTTGTGTATAAATGTAACAAGCAAGAACTCCTCCGAAGAACAACCCAACAATGGCGTCTGCTGGAGTTTTACGTCTCTTGGGAGCTCTCTTCACTGTCATGCTCCTTCTGGTCTCAGCAATGGCGTCCAGGGATCTTCCAACAACTCTCAAACCTCCTCCACACAGTAATGGTAAGTAT
This sequence comes from Erythroxylum novogranatense, assembly GCA_029891385.1. Classification (NCBI taxonomy): domain Eukaryota; kingdom Viridiplantae; phylum Streptophyta; class Magnoliopsida; order Malpighiales; family Erythroxylaceae; genus Erythroxylum; species Erythroxylum novogranatense. Next base: position 88,897,039 of record CM057233.1, on the reverse strand, counting down.
ATATACACACCGCTAGTAGCTGAAACATGCCACTTTGAAGCAAAATAAATTTGGAATTCTTTTATTTCTAAAGTGATTGAGATAAATCTTTTCTTAGATTTGTAGAATTTTCGATATATTTCAAAGAATCACTTTTGCCAATATAGTATTTATTTATCCATATCACAGTTATTCCAAATTTAATTTAATTCGAGAATGAGTTTATTTAATTTTTTGTGTGTCCTTGCAGACGTGAAGTTCAGGGAAGAGCGACTTCTTCTTGATGCAAGTGATAAGCGCTGGTCGTGTGGTTACCCTTTTTGCTATGTAGATCCTTGAAGATCATCGTATATATATGAGAAAGGAGTTAACATAAATAAATAACGGAAGAAGAAAAGAAGAAGGAGAAGAAAGGAGAGTATTATGTTTTCATTTCTTATGTTTTCATTTCTTTCCTTTTCTCTTGCTATTAGATCTTTGGTTCTTGAAATAACCTTTAATTCGATGTCGCCTTGGGGTTATTTTAAAAATTTAATCAAGGATTGCATATAATACAACCTCGGGTCGTTCTTTTTGAGTAACCAAAAGGTGAAATTAATTTCTTAGGTAACTAGATGCAATGAAACCTAGACTATAAAATAGGGTTTGAATTGAACAATTACAGCTAAAGTTTGCAACTAATGAAAATAAACACTAAGTATTTGTTTTTGATATTTTAAAATTTAAATGAGTAATATGAAATGACAATGAATGAATTAAATAAGAAGAAAAATATAAGTAATTAACAATGATAAACGTAATCCTTCAATTCAATAGTACAGGAAATCATCACTCAAACATATATGGGAGTTAAAACACTTGAACCAAGAATTAAAATCGAACTTTTAATCTAACAACCGAGCCACCTCGAATTGTTATAAAAATATTTCCCAAAATCCCAATCTACTAACTGTCATTAGACTAGTAAAATAGAACCAATGATACTAAAATCAATGCTCGACTTTTACGCAATAATTAAGAAAATAGAATTAATGTCAGCAACAGATATAATGATCCAATAATTCAAGCTATCTTGAATAATCACCAATTTCGCTAAAATCTCAATACAAAGTCTTGATCCAAAACAAAGTAATGAAATTAAACCCTAAATCAACACAATTTCAATTGCTAAACAATAATCCAGCCACAGAATCTTTCAATTTAAAGATATAATCAAACGCAACTCCAAATAATTAAATAATTATCCTAAGATCTAGAAATTCTTAAATAATTAAATAGTTGGAAGGTAAATGCAGTTTAAACTTTCCTATAAAAATTCAAGCTCTTGTTTTTGCCATTGAACTAATGACCTGTTTGGTTCAAGGAATGGAATAGATAGGGAATAGAATAGTTATTCTTAGGAATAGAAAAGATGAGGAATATGATAGAATGAGTATTACTTTGTTTGGTTTAAAGAATGGAATAGATAAAGAATTTCTATTCTTGGAATAGCTAAAGACACCATTTGATGATCTTTAGCTATTCCTAAAAGTTGAGGAATACCTAATCTTAGGATTAGGTATTCTGACATTTTTGTCTAACTAAACAAAGGAATAGGAAAATTTTAGAAATAGACCAGGAATAGAATTCCTATTCCTGTGAACCAAACATGCCATAGATGTTTTTTTTTCCTTCTTTTCCCAGCCACGCACGCACTCAACACCAGTTGCCTCTCCCATTAATCACCACGCAGCACCTCCATCTCCAAGCCATTCACACACCCACAACGCACCAACTTCACGTTCTCCTCTCCACGTCTACTACAGTCACCAAGCAGCTGCCCAGATGTTGCCTCCTCAAGCCTCTCTACGCTACACAGCCAACAACGCATCCATCTCTTGCTTCTTTTTCTGCTTCACGCCCCAAGACCACGCCTCACGCACTCACACAACTCCAACGTTCACGCAGCTACTCCAACATTTTACTCTTCACGTTGGCCAACACCATGCATGTTGGACCAATGGTGGTTGACAAATTAAATTTCTTTATGTTTTAATAATAAATATATATATATAATTAGTTAAGGAATTATTTCAGGTAATTTGGATTGCAATAAAAAGAATTACTACCTTTTAAGATTGACAAATATACAAATCAAATCAAGTTAGTGATCTTCACCAACGTTCAAGGTGTAAAAGATGATCTTAGTGAAGATTATGGATAAAGATCTTCAAAGATATATATCCCAACAATTAAAGATCGAGATTTTCTGCAATATAACCGTTGAAGCCAACATAAGTCGACTAGTAAATCATAAGTCGACTAATATATCAAGATCTGTCAGGTTGAGAACAACACAAGTCGACTAATAGACTATAAGTCGACTTATCGAAGGTTACAAATCGACTTACACTGCATAAGTCGACTTATAGAAGAACGGAGATAAAGTTTTACGAAAATCGTTGTTACAAGTCGACTTACACACCACGACAAATCGACTTACGAGTACAGCAAACTAATTCTGACGAAGTCAATTAGTCACAAATGGAAAGGAAATATTCATGCAACGACTATAAGATAATCAGCAGCGGTTATGAGACTCTCCAACGTCTATAATCTTCCAAGAGGCTGAAAATAAATTGATTAAGATCAAGGGATAAAGATATATATGTCTACATAGCCAAAAGATATAACGACAACTACAAACTCGCTCTACATTGCTCTTAGCTCATTTTCATATCTGTATTGAGCATTGTTCTTTCTTCTTTATCTCATTATCTTTGTGAGTTGAGTGATTTTTGAAAAGTCACTTGTAAGGTAGGATTTGTGCCGGAAAACAAATCGGTTGTAAAGGTGGTATTGTAAGAGTTTACACTAAACTACAAAGTGTGTAATAAAGTAGTTTACAAAATTCTAAGTGGGAGCTTAGGAAGAGGACGTAGGTCTTGACACCGAATCTCTATAAAACAGTGTTTGCTCTTCTTCCTTACTCTTTATAATTAAATTTGTTTAAATTGTTTTGTATGAATTAACTTCTGATTTTATTGTAGAATTTTACGAAAAACTCTAAAGATCTATTCAACCCCCTTCTAGATCGTTTACAATTGGTATCAGAGCAGAAGTATCCAGGGATGACACACAACAATCTAGCGGAAGAAGGTAACACCAATAATCGCCCTCCTTTGTTTAATGGTACTAACTATTCTTCTTGAAAAAATCCTATGAAGTATCATATTATAAGTGAGGGAGTAGAGTATTGGAAGATCATCATCTTCGGACCACAAGCACCTTTAAAGGACAATGGAGAGGTAAAAACGGAGCTGGAGTATGACGACAATGATTGGAAGCAAGCATACATCAACGCTAAAGCTATGAAATTGATATATTGTGCTCTCACGATTGAGGAAAGAAATCGAGTAAACTCCTGTACCAGCGCTAAAGAAATGTGGGAAAGACTTCGCATCACTCATGAAGGAACTAATCAAGTTCGGGAAACAAAGATCAACATGCTTCTCCATGACTATGAAATGTTTGTCATGAAGGAAGGTGAGTCTATTTCCACTATGCTTGATTGTTTTGCAGAAATCATAAATGGATTAGGCAACCTTGGAAAGCATATGACGGATAGCGAGAAGGTAAAGAAGATTCTTCGCGCACTACCGAAAGAATGAGATTCACAAGTCACCGCTATTATGGAGTCCAAGGATCTCAATCATTTGGAATTCAACGCCTTGGTGGGATCACTCATCAACGATGAGATCATTCTCAAATCAAGAGGAGGTAGAGGTAAGTCACAAAAGTCAATTGCTTTAAAAGCTAATGCTTCTTCTCTTGATGAAAGTGACGAAGAAATAGATGAAGAAGAAGAAGACGAAGAAATAGCAATGTATGCCATAAACTTGAGAAAGTTCAAAGGACTACTCAAAAATAGAAGAAAAGAATTGAGTGGTGGAAGAAATGGAGAAAGAAAGAAGTACACCATAGAAAGAAGATCTAAGGGCTATGAAGAAAAGAAGAGAAATGAAGAATGTTGGAAATGTGGAAAAAGAGGACATCACGCTAGGGAATGCAAAAGCTCTTTATTAACCTCAAATTTTCAGAAAAATGACAAGTATGACAAAGGGAAGAAGAAAGCTAGCCTAGTAGCCACTTGGAGTGATGTTGAGGAAGCATACCAAAGTAATGATGAAAACAACTTGGCTCTTATGGCAAATAGCTCCTTGACAAGTGATGACAAAGAAGAGGTAACATTCATTGATCAAGATCTTAGAGATTCTTTTAATGCTTTACAAATTGATTTTGAAGAAGCTATTAAAATCAACAAGAAATTGAGAAAGAAAATAAGAGAGCTAGTTGCTGAAAATAGTGTCTTGCATGAAACTATTGACGATTTAGATTGCACTAAGGTAGATCACTCTACATGTCTTACTGAAAAAGAAAATCTTACTTGTGAGCTTGATAGACTTAGAAAGGAATTTTCCTATGTGGTTGGAAAATTTGCTAGTGGAAATGAAAAGTTTGAAAAGATGTTGTCTTTACAAAGATATTCAATTTCTAAACATGGTCTAGGATATGATCCTTTTGATAGAGATTGTTCTTTAATTTCCAAATTTACTAAGGATGGAAAAGTTGCAAAATGTGCTAGATGCTTGAAAGATGGTCATATGGAAATTGCTTGTAAAAGTATTAGGAGATGTATCAATGTTAAGAAAATTTGGGTGATTAAAGGTACCACACCTCCTAATGTGATTTATGTGGCTAACCAAAATGGACCCAAAATGGCTTAGGTACCTATAAGAAGAAAGGATGTTTCTATTGTAGATACAAGCAAGGGATGAAAAACCATCAAGCACTTGATACATTGATAGTGGATGTTCAAGGCACATAAGTGGAGACAAGAACCTATTTGCAGAAATTAAACCAAAGAATCAAGGTTATGCCACTTTTGGAAACAACAACAAAGGTAAAGTCATTGGTATTGGCAAAGTGGGTAAGGAACCTTTGCCTACCATTGACAATGTTTTGTTTGTTGATGGTTTGAAACATAATTTGTTAAGTGTTTCTCAACTATGTGATGAATTTGACATAATTGCATGGTTAAGAAGGATGGTCATGTTGCTTTCGTTGGTTTGAGATATAGAAATACATACATTGTCGATTTACATGATGATAGTTCTTTTAATGAAAAGTGTTTGGTGACATTAGAAGAAAATGCATTTTTATGGCATAGAAAATTAGGACATGCTCCTTTGCCTTTAATTTCTAAGCTTTCAAAAAATGACATTGTGAGAGGTTTGCCTAAGATAAAATTTGTTAAAAATCACTTGTGCGAATCTTGTCTAAAAGGCAAACATGTTAAAGAATCTTTCAAACCAAAGAAAGAAATTTGCACATCTAGAATTCTTGAACTTGTTCATATGGATTTGATTGGACCATCTAGACATGCTAGTCTTAGTGGTAAATTATATGTCCTTGTTATTGTGGATGATTTTTCTATATTTACTTGGGCGAGATTTCTTGCGAATAAAAGTGATGCTTTTAACGAATTTACTAAATGGTGTAGGTTGGTTCAAAATGAGAAAATTTTGACAATTGTTGCTATTAGAACCGATCATGGAGGTGAATTTGAGTGTGAACCATTTGAAAGTCTTTGCGACAAATATGGAATAGAGCACAATTTCTCAACACCAAGAACACCACAACAAAATGATGTAATAGAAAGGAAGAATCGCTCTCTTGAAGAAATGAGTAGAACAATGTTAAATGAGTACAATCTTTCTAAATCATTTTGGGTGGAAGCAATCAATACCGCGTGCTATGTCATCAATAGAGTGCATTTACGAAGAGACAAAAATAAGACACCATACGAGCTTTGGAAAGTTAAGAAACCCAATATTTCTTATTTTCATCCTTTTGGTTGTAAAGTTTTTATTCATAATAATGGAAAGAACAATTTAGGAAAATTTGATTCAAAATATGATGTTGGTGTGTTTATTGGTTATTCTCAAACTAGTAAGGCTTTTAGAGTTTATAATAATAGGACTAAGTGTGTTGAAGAAAGTATTCATGTTAAATTCGATGATATGATTTCACCCCCAAGAAAGGTTTGTTTTCATGATGATGCAAAAAATTCAGGAAATAGAGTTGAAGAAATTGAATCCAAGATTGAGAAATTGAAGTTAGATGAAGAAAATCATGTACCCAATATTAAAATATGGGCAAAAGCAAAGAACCATCCTATGGAGCAAGTCATTGGTAGCTTGGATGATGGTTTGAGGACTAGGAGAAATGTCTCCGAGCAAATGAGCAATTCAGCCTTTATCTCATTAATTGAACCCAAAAACATAAAAGAGGCTCTTGAGGATGAAAATTGGCTATTAGCTATGCAAGAAGAGCTTAATCAATTCAAGAGGAATAAGGTATGGGATTTGGTAGCTCCACCAAAGGACAAGACTATTATTGGAGTCAAGTGGGTAAATCGGATAAAATATGATGAGAATGGTGAAGCGATTAAGAATAAATCAAGGTTAGTAGCTCAAGGATTTTATCAAAAAGAAGGACTTGATTATAATGAGACATATGCTCCTGTAGCTCGATTGGAAGCAATTAGACTATTATGTGCTTTTGTGTCACATAAAAAGATCAAATTAAATCAAATGGGCGTTAAGAGCGCGTTTCTCAATGGATACATTCAAGAGGAAGTTTATGTTAAACAACCACCTGGTTTTGAAGATCATGAACATTCGGATTATGTCTACAAACTCAAGAAGGCACTCTATGGGTTAAAGCAAGCACCTAGAGCGTGGTATGAAAGGTTAAGTACTTTTCTAACTTAACATGGGTATGTTCATGGTAAGGTTGATAATACTTTATTCATTAAACATGTTGATCAAGATATGCTTATTTGTCAAATATATGTTGATGATATTGTGTTTGGTGCTACTAATGAATTTTTGTGCAAAGAATTTAGTGATTTAATGCCAAGTGAATTTGAAATGAGCATGATGGGAGAACTCAAGTTCTTTCTTGGATTGCAAATCAAGCAACTCAAAAATGGCATCTTCATTCACCAATCAAAGTATACCAAGGAGCTTCTAAAGAAGTTCAAAATGGAAGGATGCAAAGTGGCAACAACACCAATGGCAACAAATGTGGTCTTGGAGAAATATGAACATGAAGAAGATGTTGATCAAAAACTCTATAGAGGTATGATCGGCTCTCTCTTGTATTTAACTGCTTATAGACCTGATATTATGTTTGTCACGTGTCTCTGTGCGAGATTTCAATCTTGTCCTAAAATTTCTCATTTGAGTGCGTGCAAAAGAATTTTTAGATATTTGAGTAGAACTGTTAATCATGGTTTATGGTATCCCAGTTGTGAATCATTTGATTTATATGCTTTTAGTGATGCTGATCATGGTGGATGTAGGATCGATAGAAAAAGCACTAGTGGCTTGTGTCATTTCTTAGGATCATCTTTGATATCTTGGGCTAGTAAAAAGCAAGTTAGTGTAGCTATTTCCACTGCTGAATCTGAATATGTAGCAGCTGGGAGTGCATGTGCCCAAGTTCTTTGGATTAAACATCAATTGCTTGACTATGGTATTGTGGTTAAAAATATTCTTATTTATTGTGATAATACCAGTGCAATTTGTTTGAGTAAAAATCCAATTCTACATAGTAGAACAAAGCATATAGAAATTAGACATCACTTCATCTGTGATCATTGTTTAAAAGGCGACATTTGTTTGAAGCATGTATCATCTAGTGACCAATTAGCTGATATTTTTACTAAACCTCTTAAGGAAGATGTGTTTGTGAATATTAAATTGAAACTAGAAATGTGTGATTTAAATTCCTTTGGCTGAATTTAATTTTGCTACATTCATTAATATATCAAATGGTAAAAAAAAATGAGGCAAATGTGCAATTACATCTAAAGATTCTTCATCATGATGTGTATTGCCTTTCGCCTAGACCGACATTTCTTCTTATGCTTTTTCAAGTGTGTGTGGTGCTTCTTATGACTTCTAGTATTTGTGTTTGTTGGATTGTTCTGTTATGTAATGACTTTGCATTTATTTTCCTCTTTGTGTTGGCTGTCTTGTTTGTTTATGTACTGCCATTTCGATTATTTTTCATATTGGTTTTTGATTATGACAAAAAGGGGAAGTAAAATTGGAAATTGATAATTGGTATCCTTTAGTCACAGTGTGTTACAATGTCTTTGAATTGAGACTATCTTGATTTCAATTTCTGTTTATGCAATTATTTTTTACAAGGTTATTAAATTCATTGGTTTATTAATTAAGGGGGAGACAAACTAACCATCGAGACAAGGGATTAAAAACCTTGATCAAGTTTCTTGTTTTCAATTTCTTTTCAATTTCTAAATATTTTGTCATTATCAAAAAGGGGGAGATTGTTGGACCAATGGTGGTTGACAAATTAAATTCCTTTATGTTTTGATAATAATAAAATATATAGAATTAGTTAAGAAATTATTTCAGGTAATTTGGATTGCAATAAAAAGGATTACTACCTTTTAAGATTGACAAATATACAAATCAAATCAAGTTAGTGATCTTCACCAACGTTCAAGTTGTAAAAGATGATCTTAGTGAAGATTATGGATAAAGATCTTCAAAGATATGTATCCCAACAATTAAAGATCAAGATTTTCTGCAATATAACCGTTGAAGTCAACATAAGTCGACTAGTAAATCATAAGTCGACTAATATATCAAGATCTGTCAGGTTGAGAACAACACAAGTCGACTAATAGACTATAAGTCAACTTATCGAAGGTTACAAGTCGACTTACACTGCATAAGTTGACTTATAGAAGAGCGGAGATAAAGTTTTACGAAAATCGTTATTACAAGTCGACTTACACACCACGACAAGTCGACTTACGAGTACAACAAACTGATTCTGACGAAGTCAATTAGTCACAAATGGAAAGAAAATATTCATGCAACGGTTATAAGATAATCAGCAACGGTTATGAGACTCTCCAACTTCTATAATCTTCCAAAAGGCTGAAAATAAATTGATTATGATCAAGGGATAAAGATATATATGTCTACATAGCCAAAAGATATAACGACAACTACAAACTCGCTCTCTATTGCTCTTAGCTCATTTTCATATCTATATTGAGCATTGTTCTTTTTTCTTTATCTCATTATCTTTGTGAGTTGAGTGATTTTTGAAAAGTCACTTGTGAGGTAGGATTTGTGCCGGAAAACAAATCGGTTGTAAAGGTAGCTTGAGCCGGAAATCAAGCGGTATTGTAAGAGTTCACACTAAACTACAAAGTGTGTAATAAAGTGGTTTACAAAATCCTAAGTGGGAGCTTAGGTAAAGGGCGTAGGTCTTGGCACCGAACCTCTATAAAACAATGTTTGCTCTTCTTCCTTACTCTTTATAATTAAATTTGTTTAAATTGTTTTGTGTGAATTAACTTATGATTTTATTGTAAAATTTTACGAAAAACTCTAAAGATCTATTCAATCCCCCTTCTAGATCGTTTACAATGCACTCCACTTCCATGCACAAACGCTGGTCACGCCCACATGCCTCCAGCTCCTGGTCTGCTCACCTTGCGCCGCTAGCTCGCCCTCCTCTTCTCTAACTTGATTTGTCTATTTTTAATAGTTCTCCAAAAACCACTCACACACCCACGTTAGAATTTACAATGGGCTTACGGCCCAATACGAGAAGAAAAGTTAGACCACATACAAATCTAAGTGAGGTTCCATCCTAAAACCAATTATGATAGGTGGAGTAGCCCACTAGACCTATATACTAATCTTCTTTCCTCTCTTTCTCCAATGTAGGACAAACTCCCACTTTATATTTCAATACATCCCTCACGTGTGGGTCTAATACGTGATATAATTTATCATTTTGAGGGGTTAACGACTAACATAGGAGCAACCTGCTTTGATACCATGAAACAACTTACACAGAGAAATGCAAGAACTGACCCAATTTTATTATTACTCTCTCGAAACTGTACAAGGTCAGATTTCCTTTATATACAAAGTCAGTAAATAAATGATAAAATGACTACACTTCAGCTACACTAACTAATAACTATAAAACGACTACACTTCACTAAAGTAACAAAATACACTATGTACAAAAAGTTAACACGTCAGCTCACGCAAATCACCTACCATCGCACCATATGATTAATTTATCCCTCTTGGTCTACGCAGACCATGCATGGCCCCATTCCTGCAAGCAAACTACCTTTTGTCGCCTTCTTTGTATACTGATGTGACAATTTAATGTTGTCCCAAAACCTTTGCACACCTCTCATGTTCACGGTGACATTTGTGCCACGCTACTCCTCATTTTTGTGTCTCAACGTTGTCATTTTTGGTCATGTGATGCTTGTATTTATGGTTCTCTTTTTCAGTTGTTTTCAATGCCTTAGATCATGACTTCTTAATCATTTTGCAGTCTAATTTTTCCAAGTAATCTACAATAAAAATTACAAATAATGTAGCATCAATTGTCCAAAAATTAATTTATTACAATTAAACCAAAATATAACAATTTTTGCCCATATAAACACAAATTAAATGTAAGGCACAATAATTCGAATAATAATCAAATAAAGTCATAAAAATCACTTTTAGTAACAAAAATTCATTCAAATGATATGAAAATATACATGAACCAGTGAGTTTGTCGGTTCTTCCTCATCTTCAGTTAATTTACTTTCTTGAACATACAGGAAAAGTTTAAAGATGTGGTTTGCATCTTAATGTTATCGTTATCTCAATGATGTTTTATGTTATAACATTATCAAAACGGTATTTATTACGACTCAATAGTATGTAGACATAACAATAAAATGCTTCCTTATTTTTATAAAATATTAAAGCAAAATTACACCTTTAATTAATATATAAAGAAGTTGTTTTTAAGATCATGACAATGTCGAGTAAGTTTAAATTACTTAACTATGGCACTATTGAGGTTAAATTGGTAATCCGTATACTAAAAATTGGAAGAAGAAAAAACTTGGGCATCTTGGCCTATTTTTAAATTTTTTAAATTAAAAAAAATTACGTTATTTTTTACAAAAAAACTTTCAACCAACCTGGTCATTTCAAATTAGGTCCAAACCTAATTATCGTGTTCATCATTACTGCTATCATCTTTCTTGACTTCTTTGTCTTTGTTCTTCCTTCTGTGAACTTCTAACATAGCCTTTTGATATGACCCTTCTTTTTGCAAAGATGATACTGTTAGATATATGTTAAATATATCTATTTTATTTTATTTTGGCATATGTCTTTGAATTGGCATATTTTGTGTTATCTTGGATTTAAAAATCTAGTTGGATAATATTTTAGATAGAATATAATTCTATCTTGAATAGATGTGTATCTTGAGAAGAGGTGTGGTGGATTACGTTGATGTGTGAGTTGGGATTTCTATTGAGTATTGAAGTCTGAATGTTGGAGGGATTCAACTAATTTTTCTTGGCTGAAAACACAAGGTAGGACCTCCACAATTTGACTACCTCTTTTCTATGCTTTAAACAAAAGTGACACGTATCTCACTTCCTACATGAATATAAAGACATTTGTACGCTGGTGGGCGTAAATTGAAGATTGAAGAATATACAACAAAAGAAGGAATTTGTTTTGTGAGTGGGTTGTTGTGGGGTTACATGTGCCTATGTTTTTTTTTTTTTTGGCTAAACAATTTTGGAGTCTTTAAAGTTAAATGTGCAGTGGGTGTTAAAGTGAAGGTGATGTGCGTGCATTTTCTTGGGCCAAGGAAATTATATATATGCTGATCACACCAACTTGAGATGCTTGACGTGAATGCTACATTTTTCTCTTATGCTTCAATCGTGGGTGTTAAATAAATGTGCAGTGGGCTGAATGGTTTTGTGCTGCGTTTTCTTTGATGTGTTGTCGTTGATTGGGTATTTTTACAGCGGTGATTTCTGCAGAAGTTTTTGTGACTTGATTATGAGTTCTGCGTGAATCAACACATTGTTGTTGCAACAACTTCCAGATCTATTTCAGTGGAGTGGAACTCATCAGAAAGTTGTTCTTTTCTATGTCAAGTGTATCTAGTTTTCATTCTTTGTTATTTTAATCACTTAAGTTATTTATTCATTGTTCTTTCGTTAAAAGACTGATTGAAAAAATCCTCTGTTGAGGTTAGTACGAGGCGGTCATACTATTGGGTGTCAAATTCTTTTACGGGAAGTAAGGTTGAGCGATAGTGTCAAGGGTTAAGTGGTATCGGCTCATTAAAGCCTTGGGTAAATCTATTGTACTTCAGTGAAAATTATTAAAATGGGTGAAAACGCTCGTAAAAAGAATGAAAGATTGAAGGAAGAAAATCTTTCCATGAAGAACACCATACAAGAGTTAGAAAAGAAGCTGATGTTGACGTCGGATGAGCTTGGTAAAGCTAGAATGAAATTAGTAAGTATCGAAAAGGGATTGGGAATATTAAATAGAGGTATCGAAACGTTAGAAAAGTTATTGGAAATTGGTAAAGTTAAAGGGGATCTTCAAGGCATTGGCTATAAGGGTGAGTGCTTTAAAGTGAATGTGAAACAAGATGACATATCCAAATCTATCAGAGAAGAAGCGAGAAAGAATCGAAGATTTATAACCATATGTCATTTTTGTGTAGTCATTAGACATATAAGGCCCAGATGTTATCAGTTACTACAAATGATGTTTCAAAGGGGGGGTCAAAACTGAAAATCAAGACACTCTTCATTAAATTTCCAGCAGCATCTCATGGTATCGAAACAAGCTTGGATTAGAAAGGATCAAGTATAAGCACAAAAACATAGTGAAGGAAAAACAAGAAGTTGCCCAGATTTACAGTTAGTTACTGTTGAGGAAGTAACTACAGGAACTGATTTGTAGTTAGTTACTGCTGAGGAAGTAACTACACGAACTGAAGAATTTTTAGTTACTTCGGATGATGAACCAACCAAAACAATGGAAGTTGATTTGAACCGAGATTCTTCATCTCGAATCCGAAGAAATCATCTAGCAGAAAATGTTATTGAAGATGTGAGCGAAAGAAGAAAAACAAGAGAAAGAAAAATGGTTGATTATCGAGAACTTGCAGGCTACTTGTGTTACACATCTTCATTTGAGCCAAATAAAAAAAAACCATGTCTGAATTTCTTCGAAGGGCACAAGGACAGTGTGCTTTATATTTTTGAAGTATTCTTTTGTTGTTAACAAAAAAAAATGAAAAATGAAAAAGGAAGGAAATATTTTTTTGTTATTTAGTTTTATGTTGCTATTGTCATCCTATGTTTTTAGTAGTTTATATTGTGACTTCTATTTGGCTCCACCGAAGACTCCTTAGCTCTCTCATCGATATGGATCTCTCTCGTGTATCTCTCTATCTTTCAGGCATATCTCTCAGTGTTTTGAATGGTGGTAAATTTTCTTCTTGGCGTGCTTATGATTCTTCTGCTGCATTTATTGGTGAATATTATGATTATGCATTTTGATACTGTTTGTCTCAAGGGGGAGATATCATATTGTTTATGGTGAATGTTCCATTCAATGGGAGATTTCAAGGTATATGTGAGATTATTTGTCTTATTTTTTGGCATCTTTTGTCCCAAGGGGGAGAAATTTGGATGATTGGATAACTTGATGTTCTTTGGAACTTGATGTTTGATTAAGGGGATTATTTGTCGTATGGATTGTGCAATTGATTTATATGTCCAATTATGTAATTTAGGGGGAGTTTTGGATTTGTGACAAATATACCAAAAAGGGGGAGATTGTTAGAAATATGTTAAATATATCTATTTTATTTTATTTTGGCATATTTCTTTGAATTGGCATATTTTGTGTTATCTTGGATTTAAAAATCTAGTTGGATAATATTTTAGATAGAATAGAATTCTATCTTGAATAGATGTGTATCTTGAGAAGAGGTGTGGTGGATTAAGTTGATGTGTGAGCTGGGATTTCTATTGAGTATTGAAGTCTGAATGTTGGAGGGATTCAACTAATTTTTCTTGGCTGAAAACACAAGGCAGGAGCTCCACAATCTGACTACCTCTTTTCTATGCTTTAAACAAAAGTGACACGTATCTCACTTCCCACATGAATATAAAGACACTTGTGCGCTGGTGGGCATAAATTGAAGATTGAAGAATATACAGTAAAAGAAGGAATTTGTTTTATGAGTGGGTTGCTGTGGGGTTACATGTGCGTGTGTTTTTTTTTTTGGCCAAGCAATTTTGGAGTCTTTAAAGTTAAATGTGCAGTGGGTGTTAAAGTGAAGGTGATGTGCGTGTATTTTCTTGGGCCAAGGAAATTATATATATATGCTGACCACGCCAACTTTAGATGCTTGATGTGAATGTTACGTTTTTCTCTTATGCTTGAATCGTGGGTGTTGAATAAATGTGCAGTGGGCAGAATAGTTTTGTGCTGCATTTTCTTTGATGTGTTGTCGTTGATTAGGTATTTTTACAGCGGTAATTTCTGCATAAGTTTTTGTAACTTGATTATGAGTTTTGCGTGAATCAACGCATTGTTGTTGCGACGACTTTCAGATCTATTTTAATGGAGCGGAACTCATCAGGAAGTTGTTCTTTTCTATCTCAAGTGTATCTAGTTTTCGTTTTTTGATATTTTAATCACTTAAGTTATTTGTTCATTATTTTTTCGTTAAAAGACTGATTGAAAAAATTCTCTGTTGAGGTTAGTACGAGACAGTATTAACCTCAACAGTGAGTGATTTTGTGAAGAAAGTTTTTTGCTGGGTTATTGTGAGGAGATAAACCCATATGAAAGTTTTCATTTGTCTCAAGTATTTTGTCATTTAATTTTTAGTTGATTAAATACTTAAGCTATTTTTATTTATTATTGTTTTGAGTGAAAGTAGTTAAAAAAATCCTCTGACGAGGTTAACACAAGTCGGTCGTATTATCGGGTGTGAAAATCTTTCACAAGTAGTGAAGTTGAGAGATAGTTACAAAGATTGAGTGGTGTTATTTTAGGTCAATCTTGTGTAATTCTATTGAACTACTGTAAAAGTGATTAATCTGAGTAATGACCCCGCAGACGTAGACAGAATGTATCGAACTGTATTACCAAAATTTAGTGTTTTTATTATTTCTTTTTTGCGTAGTTTTATTCTGTTCATGCAAAAGGAAATTTCGAGAAGTCTGCGAATTAATTAACCCATTTGATTTTTCAGATATGACTATAATTAAATGTTGAACGACTCTTTCTTCAAGAACAGAATAAAACAATTTTGTTACTTTTCTCTCGTTTATCTTTCACGTACAAAGAGTATATATTTTTATCTTCAACCAACTTTACGCACACCACCGCACTTCGTAAGTCTTGATAAAACATATATATCACGTAAAGAGTATCTGTTTTTCACTCTTCATTGTTTTCATGCACGTACAAAAACGAAAAGCAACCTTGCTTTATCTTCTCCTTCGTCTTGTTTATATTTTAACGATGTGGTTTTAAAACTTGAAAACCACCACCTTTACATAACGTTTCGTTTTTGGTTTTAAATGTATAACAAAAAACAAAACTACCAAAGCGTATCACCTGATGCCTTTTACTTTTTTTAAATAAATAATTATTATTATTTATAAAATGAAATAAAATAAAACTATTTTATTTTATTCATTTATTTTGTATAAGAGAATTTTTAATATTAATTATATTTTCTGTGCTATCAAAAATATAATAATATGCCATATAGATTATTTAATAAATTATCTCATAATAAATTAAATAATCAAAACAGAAAATATTACACTCGTAAGTATGTAACTACATAAGTTCATCACTAAATCAATAGTAATTAATCCAATTAATTACTAATCAAGGTTGGCGTCTAACAACACTTCTCAACGACCGGATAATGTGAAATAACAATATTACAAAGACGGAACCTGGTTAAGGACAATGTATTATTAACTTTCATCACTACAATTCCGGATTATCTTAAGGTATGGTTTAACTGTCAAACCTTATTAGATAACCAACTATCTTACATGTTGATCATTGATGATTGGTGAATGACTTAGAAAAACTCATTTTCCTCACTCATTCAATCGCCCTGGCTAAAGTTTTGAAACAACCATATCAATAACAACATAGAGTTCAAACTTATTACCTAGAATCGATAGATCATATCTTGACTCACCACTAATAAGATAGGTACTTAATTATATTTAATAACCATTCAACTAGCATTTTTACATACTAGGTGTCCGACATCAAAACATAATAAGTAACCTATTGATTACTATGATGATCTCAGGTAAAAAAAAAAACATTTAAATCCTTATGAGAATTTCCCACTTGACAGCTCACAGGTAATATTAACCATTGAGAATTCTCAGTTTAGTCAGTTCAATGATTATATCCCTATATGAATCATATATGTAACTTAGTAAATATTAATGAGATCTACTAATATCCGTCCAATAGATATTATTATATACATATTGATCTAACCGGATTATTAAAGTTCTTATTTGATAATCCTATGATCAAGAACATTTTAGATTAAACCCTAAAACTTGTGTATCATTATCATAAATTCTATTATGATGGCAAGAGTATAAATTTAATTAAGGACTTATCATATTAAAAT
The DNA here is from genome assembly GCA_029891385.1 of Erythroxylum novogranatense. Classification (NCBI taxonomy): domain Eukaryota; kingdom Viridiplantae; phylum Streptophyta; class Magnoliopsida; order Malpighiales; family Erythroxylaceae; genus Erythroxylum; species Erythroxylum novogranatense. Next base: position 88,880,422 of record CM057233.1, on the reverse strand, counting down.
TAAAAAACAATAAACGTAATATGATAATAAAATCATTTTCATATTATTAATCAAAATTAATAATAACAAAAATAAAATGTTCAATCTGTTACATATCAATTGGGTCGTGGGCATAATTCCAACAAATTAAGTTACAAATCTCTACTCCTATAACTTGCAGAAGAAAAATGATATCAAAGCAAATTAAAACAAGGACAAGAACTGATGTCCAAGATTATTGGAAGATGAAAAATCCAACTTCGCATGTCTTGACTCTTGTGGATCGTTAAGATCCTTCCTTCAGACACCGCGTACGTTGCGGCGGTGCCACTCTCAATTAACGTTAACTTTACTCATGGTGTAAATGGTGTGGCCATTTACACCATGAGTAAAGTTACTTGTCCAGTTATGAAGCTCTTTGCCTAATCTTATTAAGTTTATAGAGTATTATAAACTTATTTATAGAGTTAATATAAACTTGTATTACCAACTTAGCCAGTAGAGGAGCTAATTATTAGTTATGGAGTAGGTGGGATTAAAATATATTTTTATTGTTATAAAACAAAAGAAATATTAACTATATATAAATAGAAATATTTGGACTAAAAAGATTAATTTTTAAGAAAATTAAATTTTTCTTCTTACAAAAATTTCAATTATTTTTATAGTTAAAAATTTTGGACTATTGCTTTCTCAAATTAGTTCTATTTATTATATATTGCATGTTATTTCAAAATATATATATTCTACTTTGGTGTATGATTTGATTAATTGAAATAAATAGAAAAAAGATACAAAGAAGTAAATTTTGAGCCTAAATAAAAAATTCAAATTCAAATATGAAAGGTTTATCTCAATTCAAATTTTACATACACAATCGAAACACGAATTTTAGTTTGAAACCTAAATTTTAGATTAAAATCCCATTAAGCTCAAACTTTTTGGTTCAACTTGAAATCGAATCGAGTTTAATTTAACTTTCATGCCCCGCTTGTGCCTATTAAATATATCCAATCCGGTCCAACTTAACTCATTGTCAACTTTTGTTTTATGTTTAGATAATCTAGCAATGTTCCACACTTCTTAAAAGTATTTCTAATTCTTTGAAAAATACTTATAATTTTTATTTTAATAGAGATTGGCCATGCCCTCTCTTCACATATTCTAACTCAATAAAATAAATAAAAAAAATTGTATAAAAAGGAAACATTAAAATGACATTGACTTCATTATTTTAACTTGAATATTAAAAGAAAAAATAACAAATCAAGAAAAAAAGAAGACTTAACTTAGGCGGCAAAAAAAAATGCCGACCAAATATTAATAAAAACAAAATTGCAAGCATCACAATAGATAACAGGTACTTACTGATGTCTTCCTCCAATTGACTTTCTTGGGGAAAGTCAACCAACAAACTAGAATAAGATACAATCTGATTCCAACTAGAACGTGTATAAAAACTGCTTTGACTTCTTTCCATGTCAAAACATATTTGTTTTCTTCAAGAACAATCATTTCTTTTTAGTTGGAAGTCATGAAAACCCAATAAGAAAATCATAGTTTTACAGGTTTCTTGTAACTCCTGAACTTGACAGAGACTGAGGGAGGCATTGGATACTTCCCTTTAAATGATTGGTAAAATCCCCAAAGACGTGGAAGATCCCAAGTTTGTGCACATCTTTAGTATATATTATGTTGAAAATTATGAATCACAACACCATAACAGTGACGTAGGTGAAGAAAAAAAAGTAGGTAATGAAGTTGACTTGAGAGTTCAGGTGTGTATAAATATTTTGCAGGTAGAGATAGGTTTAAGTCCTCGAAACTCGAGAGGGAAGGTGTAGAACAAAAAGCGAGAACTAGAGAAAATGAGGAGCTACCAAGTTCGTTTGAACTGTGGCATTACAATGCCAGTAATTGGGCTTGGCACTTATTCCTTTGAAAATGACACAGAAATAACAAAACAGGCGGTCCATGCAGCTCTGAAGGTACGTTACATATACACACATACCCTTGCTTTTTTTTGGTTAGATTTCATGCTCTATGGGGTTAAGAACTTACCCTTCAAGGCATCGCAGCTCTTTTCGTTTTATCAACTCTTGGATTAGCAAGATTACCGCTATATATAACGGCTAGCAAGAACCTGCATGCATATATAGCTACAGGTTGCACAGCATACACAAAATCACAGTGGTGGATTGTGCTTTTAACTCATGAATCCAAAGTTTTTAATCGTGCAGATGGGTTACAGGCATTTCGACACGGCAAAGATATACGGTTCAGAGCCGGCCGTGGGAAGTGCACTGACAGAGGCAATTCATAATCAAGTAGTTGACAGGGACGATGTTTTTCTGACTTCTAAGCTATGGAGTAGTGACCATAGCGATCCAGTTGCAGCACTCAAGAGAACTCTACGGTATATACTGATCTTTTTCTTCCTTTTTTCTCTTTAGTTTTGGTTTTGTTATGGACTTGGCAATACTCGGATTGAGCTAAACATTGTTCATCTGCATAAACATATCTAACTCACCTCTTGTATTTCTTTCCTTAATGTTACAGGAACTTGGGCATGGAATACTTGGACATGTACTTGGTGCATTGGCCAGTGAAATTTAAGCCATGGGTTTGCTATCCTGTGCCTAATGAAGAAGATTTTGAGGAGTTGGACTTAGAGTCTACATGGGCTGGAATGGAAAAATGTTTGGAGCTGGGTTTGTGTAGATGCATTGGTGTTAGCAATTTCTCCAGCAAGAAGATTCAGTGGTTGTCAGAAATCGCTTCAGTAATTCCAGCAGTCAATCAGGTAGTTTACCCTCTTAATCAGATAGGAATCTGACATAGAAACAGCGAATGAAGCTTTCTAAAAGTTCAAATCCGAACCCATTACAGTCAACTTTTCCGGCTTCGGCCAAAATTTGGGCGGGTTCAGGCCATGTCGAGCCCTGAGTCCAACAAAAAGCCTAGTTGAAATTGATGTATAATTCATATCTTACGGTGTAATGCAGGTGGAAATGCATCCAATGTGGAGGCAAAGCAAGCTGAGAGATGTATGTGCAGAGTACAGGATCCATGTTAGTGCATATTCACCACTTGGCGGTCCTGGAAATTCGTGGGGTTCTACGGCTGTGGTCGATAATCCAATTATACAATCCATAGCTTACAAGCACAGTGCAACTCCTGCTCAGGTACACAGTAATGGAATGAATGTTTTTTTTAACCTTTATCTAAGCTTACATCAATGTCATTAAGTGAATAACTCGGTATGTTTCAATGTTGATGTGAAGGTTGCTCTGAAATGGGGGTTGTCTAAGGGATCAAGCGCGATAGTGAAGAGCTTCAATCAGACTAGAATGAAGGAAAACATTGGAGCATTTGATGTCATGGTCGATGACCAAGACATTCTTGAGATAGATAACTTGGAGGAAATGAAGATCATGAGAGGAGAGTTTCTCTGCAACGACACAACTAGTCCTTACAGGACACTTGAAGATCTATGGGACGATGAAATATAGTTGTATCTAGAAGTGTTTCTAGCATCTGCTTAGCCTATAAATGGCTGACTTAGCAATATCCATTGTATTATATGTGTGCCTTATCTTTTCCCTCTTCACATCTTGTATCAGAAAAATGATTTATCATTGATATGGATGAGTGTTTTATTGGGAATTTATTAGAGAGTATGAGTGTTTTATTAGGAGTCTATTAATGATGTTATTGATGATATCCCACTGAGAAGTACGCAATCACTTACTGACGTATATCAAAGATGTCATATTGCTGTCTGTTTTATTTTTTAGAGTGCAATATATTCTTTATATTGAAATCTCAAACATCATACATACAAAATGTCCAACACCAATAATAAAACATAACCATAGTTACCTGATATACATAACTGTTTACAAATTAACAACCGACAAGTAGATATTTTTATAAAAAAAAATTGGCATATTAACATACTATTAAATTTAATACAATACTTTAACACTTCTCCTTGGATTAAATGCTGCTACATACCCCAATCTACTTCCTCAACTACTCAAACCGGTCAACTTGAAATGGTTTGATGAAAATATCAGCGAATTGATTCTCAGTGCTGCAATACACCAATTTTATCTCCCCATATTTCTGCACTTCTCTCAAATAATAAAACTTTACCTTAAAATGCTTAGTCTTGCCATGAAACACAGGATTTTGTGATATTGTTAGAGCAGTTTGATTATCCACATTCAATTCAGTTTCTCCAACATTAAAACCAAGATCTATCAACAACTTTCTCAACCAAATTGCATTATTTGCAGCTGTAGTTGCTACAATGAATTCTGCTTCAGCAATAGACAAAGCCATAATGTCTTGCTTTTTCGAACACCAAGAGAAACATGATGATCCTATAGCAAAACAATAACCGGTTATGTTCTTCATATCTTCTACAGAACCAGCCCAGTCACTATCTGAATAATCATATAACTTGAACCTCTCACTTTTGGTGAATTTAATCCCATAAGAAGAAACTCGCTTCAAATACCTTAATGCTCTTTTAGTAGCTTTCATATGTAATTCACTTGCACAATGCAAAAATCTTGACAAAACACTGATAGTATGTTGAATATCTGATCTAGTGGCTATCAAATACATCTAGCAACCCACCAAACTTCTATAAGTTGCATTGTCAGCAGGTTCTGCTCCATCTTCTTTTTGCAGCTTCTCTTTCTGATTTATAGGAGTTCCCATACTCTTACATTCTTCCATTCGAAACCTCCTTAGAATCTCCTTTAAATATTTCTTTTAACATATGAAAATCTCACCTGGACTTTGCTTGATCTCCATTCCAAGAAAATAAGCCATCACACCCAAATCTGTCATCTCAAATATCTACATTAGATCATACTTTAATTGATTGATTTGCTTACAATCATTCCCTGTCATCAAAATATCATCCACATACAAAGAAATAACTACAATACTTCCTGCAACTTTCTTGGTATACAAAGTATACTCACTCAAACTTCTCTCATAACCCAAATATTGTAAATAGCTATCCATTTTGCTGTACTATGCCCTGGGAGCCTGCTTCAAACCATACAACTCTTTTTTTAGCCAATAAACTTTATCTTCATTTCCTGCAGCATTAAATCCTTCAGGCTGCTCTACGTATATTTCCTCTTCAAGCATCCCATTCAAGATTGCAGATTTCACGTCTAAAAAACAATCCAACCTTGCTGTAGCACCCCACTCCCGCCAGACCCGAACCCGATATCGATGGTGATATCCGAGCCCGTGCCCATGCGAGGGTGGTGTACTAGAGCAATCACTACAATTTAAAACTTTGAAATCATTTGTCTTTTACAAAATTACTCACACACTAAAACAATTAGGCCCATCGAACAAAATCACCAATCAATAACTTGCGAAATTCAATACATATAAGACATCACTACACTAATGCAGACGTGAACCGATCCCGACATCGAACTCGACTCGCTCATGGTAATCATATCCCGCTTGTCCAACGGGTACTCTTCGATCCTCGAAAATAATTGCAATGTTGGGTGAGTTTGCGAACTCAATGAGAAACCATCGTCGATGGTTCACCCAACTCATGCATATATATTCAATATATCACATACTCACAATTTACAATTTGAACATTATCAACAACTTCACATTTCACTATAATCACAAATTAAACACATCACTGAGAAGTCATCACATTTCACTTCATCTCATGCATTGTCGCTCTTACACATATAAGGCGACGCCTTTCACACTAGTCACGATGTATCACTCATACACATTCTCAATTTCACTACACATCGATGCATATGTATGCAAATTCTCATTTTATGTCATTGTTGTGATCGAGCATTATCACTTGTCCCGACACGGGCACTTTTCACACTAATCACTTTTCCGGCAAGTAGGAGAGCCCTCGGGTATGCACTATCGCCCACTCACATATGGGATAGGAGAGCCCTCTGGGTGTGCACTATTCCCTTTCACAATAATCGCATTTTAGGCAAATAGGAGAGTCCTCTGGGTATGCACTACTGCCATTTTGGCCTTAGGCCCATTCGCTGATATCGAGCTTAATCGATCACTAAGCTCCAAATGGCGATTAATTACCACTTATGTTCATGCTTAGCATGCACTTACACATCCTATCGCATCTCTATATATATATATATATCACTTCACTCGCTTATCACACCAAAACACTTACTCATAATTCTTTACACTAATTCGCATTCAAAATGCTCACATTTCTAGTAGATATCACTTCATTCGCTTATCTCAAGTATTCACATTCACAACACATTTCACATTTAATCACAACCTCGGCACATTTATCTCGCAATCGTAACACTCACACTGGCAACTAAATGGCACATTCACAAAGACTTTTATTAGCATTCTCAAAGACATTCACTTCACATTTATAACACATTTCACATGTATCTCATTCCACTACACTTAGCATACTCAGAACACTTATTCACATTCTCAGAGTATTCACTTATAATCTCAGCACATTAGTCTCACGACTATAAACAATCACATTCACACAATCACTATCATCTATCGCATTTAGCTCAATCACTTTACATTTATATCACTCACTTTAACACTTATTTAATACACACTCACAGCACATTTAATCACATAAAAGCTGAGGAACCAACTAGGTTACTCACTTGTAACTTCCGAGCTACTACCTGGAAGTCCCAGTAATGTCCGTGGTCTGACGATCCAACGGCGCCTCTATATCAATTCAAGTAAATTCTCATCACTAATTGCTCATTTAATCAAATTCACTAATGCACATGTCTCAATTCGCAATGATATGATGCATGATCATGATTTCCAACTCTCTAATCCAATCCCGCTATCTCTTACTTCACAACCGCAATTCACTATTCACTAGGCCTATCTCAATCATGAAGTCCTCAATTCAAACTCTAATTGTCACATTATAACACTTAGGTCACAATTGATACTAGATTTGATTCACTTTCGATAATTCACGATCCCTCTAGAATAATTCAACTCTCAATTAATACCACACTTGTAGACCTCTTTCTCTAATTCACAACGAATCAAAAATCATCTCAATTGGAGGTCTACACTAAAAGATATGTCATAAAACCCAAGTCACTTTCATCTCAAATTCCTTTCTTCGCCGCAACCTCACACGTTCGTCGCGGCGCACAGAGGACGCTCGCCGCGGCGTGCAAACCATTCGCCGCGGCGTGAAGTCCATTTCACGCCTTCGCCGCGACGTCACCTAGCCCTCGTCGCGGCGTGGACTTTCGCCAGCTCGCCGCGACGTCTATTAACCACACGTCGCGGCGTCTAGAGCCTTCCGCTCGTCGCGACGTCAATTAAACATTTTAATCTAATTCGTCGCGACGTGCGACTGGTTCGTCTCCCCCAAATCGCATTTCCGCCATTAATGCTGTCTCTCTCAACCCAATCACTCATTCAACTACTCTATCATGCCATAAATGCTAACAATAACCATAAATACAGCATTAAACACAGTAACACTTACCAAGTCAAATGATCGACGGAAACCCTAAAAATCACCGCAAATCTCTAGCTTCTTCTCCTTCCTTTCCCAAGCACGATGAACCTCAACGCTAGCCAACCTCAATATTTCCCCGATCTCTAACAACTCTTTCACTCACAAAGAAGGGAAACCAACGAAATCTCCAAGGGAGAAGCTCATGAATCGCCGACGAGAAGGAGGAAGGTAAAGGAAAATGTTAAAACCCTAACTCCCAAATCTCTTATATATATATATATATATATATATATATATATATATATATATATATATTGATTTCAACCGAGATTCAAAATCTATCAGTCCTCAAATCTCTTAATTCCAATCTCTAATTTCACTGGCTCATCACCAAAATTTCTTAAACTCATAACTTTAAATTTTCATGCTATATCTCACTCACTTTCGGAACCAAATTCACAATTATCAATCTCTAGGTCAATTTTTCGGTCCGAACTCAAATCTCTAAAAATTTTAGAAAAATTCTCATAATTTCTCAAAAATATAAAACACTCGATTCTATACTCAATTTAACATTTCCACCTCTCTAAACTTCCAATCTCACTCAAATTCAACTATACAACTCAATACTCTTTAAATTCTCAATCACTTCGCAATCTAACCAATTTGACTACTCAATTCCACTTATTACTTAGTTCTTAATAACTCATATCTCACATAGTTTCTCACAATTCACAATCACAATTAAATGCTGGAATAATCATGAATGCATGTCACCATGTATGCATGTGCAATTAATCTCATTTATCACTGACGCGAGGTCACTATACGTGCATGCACTCACTGCTCAATCCATCCAAATACCGATATGCCCTTCACATCGGTAACGGGATGTTACAATTCTCCCCTCCTAAATAAAATTTCGTCCTCGAAATTTCATATACGATTGATCAGGAAGGCAGGGGAGTTACTCCGATTACTATATATGGTCTCTCACTTATTTCACTATATAATCAATTTCGATCAGATATACTGAGTCAATACAATCGATCACTCTTTATCTGTCCTCTATCTTTACACTTATCCTAACCGATTCCTCATAATTACTCACAATGCTTCACTTTTGCTATCAATAATACGTATCACAGCTCATATAACGCTTAATAAGCCCGAATCATCTTTTAGATTTTGAAACTCAATTTCTAATCCTTGGTTCTATTCATATCACAGTCACATAGAGGCCACTTTATAACTAATCCAGCTTCCTCTCTTCCTCTATCTTATCTAAGTGTATCAGTCGATGTGATACACCTTGAAACATTTCATTTATTGATTAACAGATTATATCACTTTAGTGTTAAAACACTAATCTCATAAGATTCCAATGGCCTCAATTCACTCAAATCATTTCATTTTTTTTCTAGGGTTTCTCAATTCTATTTCGAATTCAATTACTCATTAACATAATACACTACACTCATAAAACATTCACTGTACTCGCAATTCACTCTAGACTACACATCGATCCCATGACCCTATAGATTCCAAACACATCAGTTTCACATTTATCTCCAACAAAATGTATATGTTGGTCACTCTCACATATAATCATACGACTTTTCATTCTGGACCATCAATTTCTCTTTCGATACACTCTACGACAATATTAGGCTCTGATCGCTCTTTGCAATTTCTCTAACAGTCCCTTTTGTCTGCTCTACACATATTTATTAATTACACTTTACACATCAATATCCTCAACAATAGGAGTCAGTTTCAATTCCTCTCCAAGGTTCACAAATTTCAACACCCCATAGGTCTTTGCCAATACTTTATCTACACTACACAATTGATTTGGAATTTAATTCATACTATTTTCTTTTTGCCCTTTTTCCAGTTTGACAATTAACACTCACCAATAACAAACTTATACTCTATTGAATTTCTGTTCGATCCATTTTATTGCATCACTGTCTTAACTTTGTGACTACGCAATCGATTAATTCCTTTTTCCAATCATTCAGATTCCCAAAATATCTCGATCATTATTGATTTGCATATTCATAAACTTTTCTGTACAATTTAAAATCTCCATGTTCTCATAGCAACACTCAGTACAACAATTTCAAATAATTAATCATAGTATAGCTCACGAAGTTATACTTACCCCCAAATACATAGAATCACTTTGCACTATATCAACGATTTGCCTCATAACCCTATTCGGGGACATTTCATTAATTATTGCAAAATCTCCAATTTTCTCTTTTACCATTACCCGTTATACCATTCACACATTTTTTTTTCAAACATTTTGTCACAGCTAAAACTTGAAAATCTTTAACACTGTTTGGACGAATCCAGCATTCAGTTAATTCTCAATAACCCCAAATCTCGTATACATACTTTCCTGGAAAATTTCGCAATTTATCACTATCTCTATCACCATTGAATCTCCCAATGCCATACTCGAAAACTAAATCATTCACTATTCATTCGATCAGATTAAGATTCACTCTTATGAAACTTACATGATTACCAATTTCCTCAACGATGCCAATTTATCATCTTCACTTTTCAAACACATTTAATCGATCATCGGTGCTCATAGTGGCTTTCCAATTTAAATACGATTGGGACACTTTACTCTTCAGTAGTACACCAATTTCCTGATACCCATAATTAATTCGTATAACTCTATAAAATCGATTATCTCCGATGAGGAACAGTTTTTCTCATTACTTTCTCAGTTTCATCGCAACATATTTTGACACAACTTCCTATACCTTAGTTCTCCACATAACCCAATTTATTGCCATCGTTACACACTGGTTGTTAACACATTCATCATATCTCTTTTGTACTTTCAAATCACACTTGCACAAAACATACACAAATTTATATTCTTCTCATATTCACAATTAACATTTCCTCAACATTCAACAATTCTCTTACACAATCAGAGTCATCTCATCAACATAATGTACACTTTTTTTAGTAACAAATTTTATCTCTTACACTTGAGTCTCCGCTAGGATTAGGACTCCTTTTCTTCATTTCAAAAATTTATCTCATCAAAGATCACTCTTAAATCAGATTACGGATTAACAAAACCTTATCAATCATTAACACTGCTCGCCAAAACCTTATCAATCAACTATTTCTCATCACTATTTATCACCACTCTTAATCCCTCGAGAAGGTCAATTTTGATTACGCATAAATTTTTCCCAATAAAAGTAATTCATATCATGCATTACAAGATTAGAGCATTCCTTGTAATGAGGCTCAGTAAGGCATTTAAACAATTTCATTCACACTAATATCTTGTATGCCCGCTATAATCACCACATCATATCCGAATAGGCACTCACATCGATTGACTCATTAGTAGCCCATACTACTAAGAACACTTTGAAATCCCACTTAATTCTCGATAACCTTTATCTTTTGGTACCAGTTCTCGATCATTAATAGTCTCACTTCTTTTTCAATTGATCGCTACTAACATTCTCATGTCTTGCTCTAACTCATCTCGAACTTGGGGCCACAGAATTATAATCGAACTTATTTAATAGGTCACCTATTTTCCTCCTATATCATATTCACTTACGCCAATCCTTTCACCCATAAGGGTGATTCCACTATTAAATGTACGCTTACGGTGGACAATAAAATCTGAGCTCAACAACTTTTCTTTTTGCACCGTCCCGTGCAAGAAGATCGAATACAATCTCTATTCATTCCCAATTGATCAACATAAACACTTTCATTCTATAAGAATCGGATCGGCAATTTTCCACTAACTCATTAGTTGCTTCCCATGCCTTTTCCACAAATAAGACAATTACGTTTACTATTTTCGCTTACCACGGGGTTCCCATAATCAGGTATGTATTCACTTAGGCAAATCAGCTGAACCTTAATCACTTTTTCATCTACCATTATCAGTATTTTACAATTTAATCTTTTCATAATTGTCTCATACCCACGAACTTATCACACTCAATCATTTTCATAGCTATACACAATCATTCTTGATTTCTCACTAAGACAATTGATTCTCAGTCATAAATCATTATTCATAACTCTCGTCACGGTAATCAATCTCAATTGTAACTTTTCTATATCATAGAACACTATATTTTCATCCACTTTATACGCTTGACCTCTTACCATGTCTATCATATCTCTATTAATCCATAACTATAACTTCATATCCTACATTTGAGGATATGCCCCGATATAACACGGGTGTCGCAGTCCTTAATATATCCATCGTTATCGATACACTTAATCGTCTCTTATTGGATCAAACTATGCACGTTCTGTGATTTCGTAATGTACATAACTTTCTCTTATCACATTCTCACACATTATCATTTTCCTCACTATTGCGAACCGCTCAAACGACTGATACATGCTAATGCATGTGACTCATATGCTAGACTGGGGATCAGTTGTCACTGTCTGCTGAGACATGACTTAGATGCATGCATTTGACACATTTTTCTCAGAACGCCCATGTAAGATTGTACTTCTGGGCTCTGATACCACAAATGTAACAGCCCACTCCTGCCAGACCCGAACCCGATATCGATGGTGATATCCGAGCCCGTGCCCCGCGAGGGTGGTGTACTAGAGCAATCACTACAATTTAAAACTTTGAAATCATTTGTCTTTTTACAAAATTACTCACACACTAAAACAATTAGGCCCACTGAACAAAATCACCAATCTGAATAACTTGCAGAAATTCAATACATATAAGACATCACTACACTAATGCAGACGTGAACCGATCCCGACATCGAACTCTGACTCGCTCGCGGTAATCATACTCCTGTTTGTCCAACGGGGTACTTTTCGATCCCTGAAAAATAATTGCAATGTTGGGTGAGTTTGCGAACTCAATGAGAAACCATCGTCGATGGTTCACCCAACTCATGCATATATATTCAATATATCACATACTCACAATTTACAATTTGAACATTATCAACAACTTCACATTTCACTATAATCACAAATTAAACACATCACTGAGAAGTCATCACATTTCACTTCATCTCATGCATTGTCGCTCTTACACATATAAGGCGTATCGCCTTTCACACTAGTCACGATGTATCACTCATACACATTCTCAATTTCACTACACAGTCAGATGCATATGTATGCAAATTCTCATTTTATGTCGCTGTTGTGACTGAGCATTATCACTGTCCCGATACGAGCACTTTTCACACTAATCACTTTTCCGAAAAGTAGGAGAGCCCTCCGGTATGCACTATCGCCCACTCACATATGGGATAGGAGAGCCCTCGGGTATGCACTATTCCCTTTCATAATAATCGCATTTTAGGCAAGTAGAGAGCCCTCCGGGTATGCACTATCGCCATTTTGGCCTTAGGCCCATTCACGATATCGAGCTTAAAGCTCGATCACTAAGCTCCAATACAACCGATTAATTACCACTTATGTTCATGCTTAGCATGCACTTACACAATACTATCGCATCTCTATATATATATATATCACTTCACTCGCTTATCACAACAAAACACTTACTCATAATTCTTTACACTAATTCGCATTCAAAATGCTCACATTTCTAGTAGATATCACTTCATTCGCTTATCTCAAGTATTCACATTCACAACACATTTCACATTTAATCACAACCTCGCACATTTATCTCATGATCGTAACACTCACACCGGCAACTAAATGGCACATTCACAAAGACTTTTATTAGCATTCTCAAGACATTCACTTCACATTTATAACACATTTCACATGTATCTCATTCCACTACACTTAGCATACTCGTAACACTTATTCACATTCTCGTAGTATTCACTTATAATCTCAGCACATTAGTCTCACGACTATAAACAATCACATTCACACAATCACTATCATCTATCTCATTTAGCTCAATCACTTTACATTTATATCACTCACTTTAACACTTATTTAATACACACTCACAGCACATTTAATCACATAAAAGCTGAGGAACCAACTAGGTTACTCACCTGTAACTTCCGAGCTACTGCCTGGAAGTCCCAGTAATGTCCGTGATCTGACGATCCAACGGCGCCTCTATATCAATTCAAGTAAATTCTCATCACTAATTGCTCATTTAATCAAATTCACTAATGCACATGTCTCAATTCGCAATGATATGATGCATGATCATGATTTCCAGCTCTCTAATCCAATCCCACTATCTCTTACTTCACAACCGCAATTCACTATTCACTAGGCCTATCTCAATCATGAAGTCCTCAATTCAAACTCTAATTGTCACATTATAACACTTAGGTCACAATTGATACTAGATTTGATTCACTTTCGATAATTCACGATCCCTCTAGAATAATTCAACTCTCAATTAATACCACACTTGTAGACCTCTTTCTCTAATTCACAACGAATCAAAAATCATCTCAATTGGAGGTCTACACTAAAAGATATGTCATAAAACCCAAATCACTTTCATCTCAAATTCCTTTCTTCGCAACCTCACACGCTCGTCACAAGACAGAGGACGCCACAAGGCGTAAACCATTCGTCATGGCGTGAAGTCCATTTCACGCCTTCGCCGCGACGTCACCTAGCCCTCGTCGTGGCGTGGACTTTTGCCACCGCCATGACGCCTATTAACCACACGTCACGGCGTTTAGAGCCTTCCGCTCGTCAGCGACGCCAATTAAACATTTTAATCTAATTAAATCATGACGTGCGACTGGTTCGTCTCCCCCAAATCGCATTTCCGCCATTAATGTTGTCTCTCTCAACCCAATCACTCATTCAACTACTCTATCATGCCATAAATGCTAACAATAACCATAAATACAGCATTAAACACAGTAACACTTACCAAGTCAAATGATCGACGGAAACCCTAAAAATCACCGCAAATCTCTAGCTTCTTCTCCTTCCTTTCCCAAGCACGATGAACCTCAACGCTAGCCAACCTCAATATTTCCCCGATCTCTAACAACTCTTTCACTCACAAAGAAAGGAAACCAACGAAATCTCCAAGGGAGAAGCTCGCAATCGCCGACGGAGAAGGAGGAAGGTAAAGGAAAAATGTTAAAACCCTAACTCCCAAATCTCTTATATATATATATATATATTCGTATTGATTTCAATCGAGATTCAAAATCTACCACCCTCAAATCTCTTAATTCCAATCTCTAATTTCACTGGCTCATCACCAAAATTTCTTAAACTCATAACTTTAAATTTTCATGCTATATCTCACTCACTTTCGGAACCGAATTCACAATTATCAGTTTCTAGGTCAATTTTTCGGTCCGAACTCAAATCTCTAAAAATTCCAGAAAAATTCTCATAATTTCTCAAAAATATAAAACGCTCGATTCTATACTCAATTTAACATTTCCACCTCTCTAAACTTCCAATCTCACTCAAATTCAACTATACAACTCAATACTCTTTAAATTCTCAATCACTTCGCAATCTAACCAATTTGACTACTCAATTCCACTTATTACTTAGTTCTTAATAACTCATATCTCACACAGTTTCTCACAATTCACAATCACAATTAAATGCTGGAATAATCATGAATGCATGTCACCATGTATGCATGTGCAATTAATCTCATTTATCACTGACGCGAGGTCACTATACGTGCAATTCAATTATGAATGCACTCACTTCTCAATCCATCCAAATACCGATATGCCCTTCACATCGGTAACGGGATGTTACACTTGCTCAGCTGTGATTGCAAGCAGTAATCGAATGGTGTCCAGCCTTGCTACAAGTGTAAAGGTATCAAAATAATCTACTCCCTACACCTGAGCATAACCCTTCACCACCAATTGAGCTTTATACTTGTTGATCGATCCATCTATATTTAATTTAACTTTGAATATCCACTTCACACCAATAATCTTTCTGTCATCCAGCTTATCAACTAACTCCCAAGTGCCATTTTTCTTGATCATATTCAGCTCCTTAATCATAGCTTTTTACCACCTCTCATCATTTTTTGCTCCTTGATAATTTGTAGGCTCAAACACAGTAATATGACCTCTTTCATATATATCAGTAAGTGATCGCGTACCTCTCACTAGGATATCGTTAATAATATTAGCAAGCTTTTTTTCCTCCTCATGTATTTAAACTGGTACATTCTTCACTTGTTCACCTTTGTCATAAGATGTCCAGTTCCATGCTTCATCTTCCAAAAATTTCACATCTCTACTAATTATCACTTTAGTAGAACGTGGTTGATACACCCTGTATCCCTTAAAGTGCAAACTGTAACTAATAAACACACAAAGTTTAGCCTTTTGAATCAACTTATCTCGCTTCACTTGTGGTACATGTGTATAACACACACAACTAAAAACTCTCAATGTAGCACCCTACTCTCGCAAGGCCCGAACCCAACATCGATGGTGATATCCGAGTCTGTGCCCCGCGAAGGTGGCGTGTTAAAATGCTTGACACATTCAAAAATCAGTATAGATTTTTTTTTGAAATCACAAACACAATATGCAGAAATCAGTAATCAAATTGGGCCCATTTCATTCATAAACATTTTTAGTCCATAATACGATCAATAAAATTTCAATAGGCAATTGGGCCCTTTCACAAATACAAAACTCTTGAGCCATTTTGAAAAATAAACTTATACAAAAATCACGGAAAATACACTTCAATACAAAATGAGAAAAACACAAATGCTGACGCGAACTGATTGCGACCTCTATCCTTCACTGAATACTGCAGGCATACTCTCGTTGGCCTAACGAGGTATTCTTTTGATCTTGAAAAATAATTACAAATTTTGGGTAAGTTTTGCGAACTCAATGAGCGACCATCATCGATGGCTCACTTAGTCACATAATACATAAATCACATATCATAAAGAATTTCACATTCACATTCTTATTCAATTCACTCAAACAATCATATTATGCATATGTCATTTGTATGAGACTCACATTCGTTCTTATTGTTGTGACTGTGTACCTGTCACATACATATACAAAATATTGACCCGTAGGCTCAGTCAGAACAGAATACTAGCCTATAGGGCTCAGTAGGAGCAGAATATTTGCCCATAGGGCTCAGTCAAAACAGAAACACGGAGCATAGCTCTACGTGGAAGCGCTTCATACAGGCAACACAACCTCTATCCTTCACTGAATACTGTAGGCATACTCCCGTTGGCCTAACGAGGTATTCTTTTGATCATGAAAAATAATTACAAATTTTGGGTAAGTTTTGCGAACTCAATGAGCGACCATCATCGATGGCTCACCTAGTCACATAATACATAAATCACATATCATAAAGAATTTCACATTCACATTCTTATTCAATTCACTCAAACAATCATATTATGCATATGCCATTTGTATGGGACTCACATTCGTTCTTATTGTTGTGACTGAGTACCTGTCACACACATATACAGAATATTGACCCGTAGGCTCAGTCAGAACAGAATACTAGCCTATAGGGCTCAGTAGGAGCAGAATACTTGCCCATAGGGCTCAGTCAAAACAGAAACACGGAGCACAACTCTACGTGGAAGCGCTTCATACAGGCAACACAAGTCACAATGTCTTTATCTGAACGTGCATTTTATAAAATGTATCAATCACATTTACACATATTATCGGACCGTAGTCTGACATTCAACATTCAGTTGAGAAATCACATATCATACAGAATTTCACATTTCACATTCTTATTCAATTCACTCAAACAATCATATTATGCATATGCCATTTGTATGGGACTCACATTCGTTTTTATTGTTGTGACTGAGTGCCTGTCACACACATATACAAAATACTGGCCAGTAGGCTCAGTCAGAATAGAATACTGGCCCATAGGGCTTAGTCGGAGCAGAATACTGGCCCATAGGGCTCAGTTAGAACAAAAACACGAAGCATAGCTCTACGTGGAAGCGCTTCATACAGGCAACACAAGTCACAACGCCTTTATATTTCATGCATTCATGAGATGGAATGCATCACTTACATTGCATGCTCTTATTCAGTCACAATCACTTATCATCGGACCATAGTCCGGCATTCAACATTGAGTTGAGAAAACACTTTCACTTGCATGCAGTTTCACATTCAAAGTTAGTTTAGCAAACACTTCAGTGCACTTAGTTCATCTTATTCAGATACAAGCAACACTTCAATATCCAAATCATAATCACAATCATCGGACCTCCTGTCCGAAACCCAACATAATCAAGCACATTCAAAATTCAATTAATATCGAAAAGACAAACAGAACAAACAATAGAATGAGACCATCTAAATCTATTCACAGTATGCTCCATATTAACATTTGCTTCCAAATTTTGGGAACGCCTGAATGTAAATGTTTATCCTGCACATCAATATGCCAAACGCATAATGTACATATATTACAAAACTCATTTATGCACAAATAGCCATATGGACCATGAAAAATGCATGCTTAGTGACTAACCCGGGTACTTTACCGAACTTCATATCTTAAGCATATTCTCATTTTGTAACTTAATCACTCATCATTTCTTTGACTCACAACTCAATTCCTCTTCATTTCAATTTTCATTCCAGCTCAACTTATCTCAACCAACTCATAATCTATCACTTTATATAATCATCAAAAGCAGAAATATTCACGACATATATTCCTCTCATTTTCTACATTACTGCACTTTCATTTGCTTCACTCTCTTCTTCTATCTATCACAGTTTTTAACCATTTAGCAGTGAACCCCCGATGCGTGCTCCATTTAATACAAAATACATAAACATCACATGCTTACTTGATAGAAACCCCAATATCTGAACAATTACGAAACCCTAATCTCTCGTGCGAACACGTACATCGACTTCAAAGTTGACAGGGGGTTCGGTATTTTCTTAGAATAGAAGAAAGAATTATGAAAATGAAACTGATAGGGAAACATGATCGGAGTTTTTGGTGAGTAACTGAAGAAACGCTCTATGTTGGAGAAACATTAGAGAGAGAAACTTTGAGAGGAAGAAATGAAGGCAGTCTCGTTTCTTCTCTTTCAAGGTTATTTAAAACTCTACTTTAAATAGGACACCTGTCCAATTCTTAGCCACTTATCCATTTTTAGATCTTTCCATTGACATCAAAATCACTTAATTTGGTTCAGTAGTTCGGAAGATGTGCCTCAAATATCTTCAGATTGTCATATTCCGAAACAGTGTACTATGCCCAACTTTCGTTAGGACTTAAATATCTTATAAACTGAATCACAATTATACTCCTTGAGACAATTGTAGGTCTATCTCTAGTCCACTCCAAAACAACAATAGTCTCATTTGGAATCCTACAGGTCAAGATACACTCAAAATACTGAAGTGTTGCTCAGTGGAATTACCCCAGTTCATAAAAATTGAGAGCACACTCACTGTACCCATTCTACGTTTTTCACTCAATCTTTCTCAATTCATTTCATATGGCTAAGATTTTTAGGTGGAGATGTACGGTAATGTCTTGCGAGTCCAATGGTTCAAGAATAAATTCATTTGGGTGCCTAGAGAAGAAATTTTGGTCAAAAGAAAAAGACAAAAGATAGAAAAACACAGAAGATAGCAAAAGACAGAAGGAAGGTAAAAGTTACTATAACTTTCCCTACAGATATCGGATTAAGATGTTCTTTAAATAGTTCGAAAGAGGACTTCAAGATCTACAACTTTCATGGAGACCTCAAAAGACAAATTTTATCTTTTGAGGGGTCAAAATAGAACAGAAGATATCGGGTGAATAGTAACCTAGAAGCAACGAAAGGCAGAAGGAGCAAAAGGCAGGCGAAGCAAAACACAGACAAAACAAAAGACAGAAGAAGTATATCATCAAAATACAGACGATACAAAAGACAAAAGAAGTGTATCGTCAAAACACAGAAGATATCAAAACACAAACGATACAAAAGAAATAAGAAGTGTATCGTCAAAACACAAAAGATATCAAAGCAAAGACGATACAAAAGACATAAGAAGAGTATCGTCAAAACATAGAAGATATACAAAACACAGACGATACAAAACACAAAAGAAGTGTATCGTCAAAACACAGAAGATATACAAAACACAGACGATACAAAAGATAGAAGAAGTTTATCGTCAAAACACAGAAGATATCAAAACACAAGCGATACAAAAGACAGAAGAAGTGTATCGTCAAAACATAGAAGATATCAAAATACAGACGATACAAAAGACTGAAGAAGTGTATCGTCAAACATAGAAGATATCAAAACACAGACGATATAAAAGATAGAAGAAGTGTATCATCAAAACATAGAAGATATCAAAACACAGACGATACAAAAGACAGAAGAAGTGTGTCGTCAAAATACATAAGATATCAAAAGATAGACGATGTGTTTCGTTAAAACACAGAAGATAGCGAAACTTAGACGATATCAAAAGATAGACTATGTGTTTCGTTAAAACACAGAAGATAGCGAAACATAGACAATATCAAAAGATAGACGATGTGTTTCGTTAAAACATAGAAGATAGCGAAACATAGACAATATCAAAAGATAGACGATGTGTTTCGTTAAAACACAGAAGATAGCGAAACACAGACAATATCAAAAGATAAACGATGTGTTTCTTCAAAACACAGAAGATAGCGAAACACAGACAATATCAAAAGATAGATGATGTGTTTCGTTAAAACATAGAAGATAGCGAAACACAGACGATATCAAAAGATAGACGATGTGTTTCGTTAAAACACAGAAGATAGCGAAACATAGACAATATCAAAAGATAGACGATGTGTTTCGTTAAAACACAGAAGATAGCGAAACATAGACGATATCAAAAGATAGACGATGTGTTTCGTTAAAACACAGAAGATAGCGAAACACATACGATATCAAAAGATAGATGATACAAAACCCAGAAGAAGTGACGTCATCACTTAGAAAAAGCGACGTCATCATATAGAAGAAGCGAAAGGCAGAAAATGCAAAACCCAGACAATACAAAACCTAGAAGAAGTGACGTCATCACATAGAAGAAGTGACGTCATCACATAGAAGAAACGAAAGGCAGAAGATGCAAAACAAAAACGATACAAAACCTAGAAAAAGCGTATCGTCAAAACACAGAAGATATACAAAATACAGACGATACCGAAGACAGAAGAAGTGTATCATCAAAACACAGAAGATATACAAAACACAGACGATACCAAAGACAGAAAAAGTGTATCTTCAAAACACAGAAGGAGTTTGTGCACAGTAACACAGAAGGAGCTAAACTTAGAAAAAGTGAAGCAAAACACAGAAGAAGATGATGTCATCAATGACATCATCACAGAAGAAGCAAAAACACAGAAGAAGTAAGAAAAAAGACAGAAGATACAACTTCTGAGAAAACGAATTCCTCTAATCTAGCCTAGATTAAACCAGACTTTCCTTCGAATACAGAACATGAATTTTCTACAATCATTCAATGTCTACACCCAATTCTCAACTTTATGACAATCTTTGAGATTCATAAAGACCGAATTTAAATTCGATGTCTTCATAAGAAATGTAGCCATAGGTTCCTAATTTAATCCTAATCACGAATCTTCTCGTTTGGATAGCGATAGAACCGGTTATGGCTAACAAACCGAAGCTCACTCAGTGAACATTTTCCAGATCACTCTACTTCTCATTTTCAATCAAAATTACATTCACAAACAATCATACCTGGAAGTTGTCAATGAATGCATGTACAATTATTTTTTTGTGCAGGACCATTTACTATTCAATATGTAAATGCATGTCATATTATGCATGAGCATGGAATGTGTTCCTACTTCCTCAGCACTTGCTCTCATCTATCGATTTTTCCTTGGCATGGGTAACGGGATGTTACACTCAAGCCCTTCACTGATGGTTTAAAATCATGACATGCTTCATATAGAGTTTTCTTATCTACTGCTTTGGTAGATAATCTGTTTGATAAGAACACTGTTGCATTCACTGCCTCTGCCCAAAACTTTTTTGGCATATTTTTTCCTGCAACAGATATTTAGTCATCTCCATTACACTTTTGTCCTTCTTTTCACTCACTCCATTTTTTTAGGAGAATATGGAATAGAGAATTGATGTTGGACACCTAATTCTTCACATATAGATTTGAAACTTCCAGAGGTATAATCTGTTCCATTGTCTGATCCTATTGCTCTCAAATTTTTTCCACATTCAGTCTCAACCATCCTTTTAAATTTTGAAAACACTTCTGCAACTTCAGATTTTGCTTTCAAAAAATGCACCCCAACACATCCTACTGTAGTCGTCAATAAATAAAATAAAATATCTGTTGGGACCCATTTTCGGAACCCAACTCATAACGAACGAATCACAGCTTAACTAAAGTCGCTTCATTTTTTTTTTCAATTACATAACATTCAGGGTAGTTCAAATTTCCAATTTGAAATTCGGCAATTCCTCGATTCATTATATCTTTCATAATCAAAACATATCAATTAATTTATCAAAATCATATTATTCCTTTTCTTTTGCCAAATGACACTTAATACCCTTAATTTATCAAAATTGGGCAAGACCTCCTCTAAAATCTCACTAGTCAAAAGTTTATCCAAAACCAACCATACACAAAACACTTCAATATCTCCAATCCATCACACAATTCCTTGACCCCCGTCCGAATCCCATCATACACATTCACAAACCTATATCTAAACATTTCCATAATTCTCAATCACATCTCAAGTCATAATCATAATTCACATTCATATATACTAACCATAATTTACTTGCATAATTCAATCCCATAATCATATACAAACTTTAATGGCATTACAAGCCACAATACAACAACAATATAGGAATCCCAATGCAAATACAAGGATACAAAATCCTTCTTTTCGTTCACCCGATCTTCTTCTCATTACCGTGGATGGAATGAGGGGTGAGCTTACGCTCAATGGGTAACAAGCTTATAACCGAAAATAAGCAAAACTATTGAAAAGTTCAATTGAAATCGATGCCACATATTTCCAAAGTCAATGTTTAGAACTGTTGAAAAGATCATAATTGCTCCGCTTTGGTCAAAATTTTAATTTGGAGCTTTGATAAAACTAAAACTCATCGTGATTAAACACAAAACCATAACTTTTCTTTGTAAACTCACATTTGAAATTCATGTAACATAACTCTTCCAAATTCATCACAAATCGACAATTCAGAAACATTATAAATCATCATTCATTTCATAGCACATCACATGTCAAAATGCAAATGCACATATAACGGCTCGAGAGTTCCGTACACACACGAAACCTGAAATTTACCGTGAACACAACGAGTCTATTTTGGATCTCGTAAGCCAAGCGGGCAGGCGGAGAAGGCTTTTATTTTCTTTTGTCTCGTGCACGAGACTAACACAACGCTCCTCTCGCCCAAACAAAGCACATATTCATTTTCACATGTTCACAATGCCATTCTCTAAGGCATATCGAAATCACAATCATATGATCTTATGATCTCATGACATGTCATTCTCAGGATATTCATAAAATTTCAATGCATTTTTCAAAAATCACAATAATTCACAATAACAATTTCTTTCGAGCATTTACAAGCAATTATGGAAGTAGTTGAAATCATTTAATCAATTGAGTTCCGAAAACTGACTTTTATTTCTTATATTTGAAAACACAAGAAAGCTTAGTGGCAGTGTTATGGCTCATTTCTCAATCATAAACAAGGTACCCACCTCGATTCCATGCTAGGAACTTATCCAATGCTCCAATTTCTCCATTGCTTCCTTCTTTCTTCCAACATACTTTTTCCTAAACCATAAATACCCAAATTCAATATCATAAATATCATAATCCTCAAGATTAACTATAGGGAACCCACTTCCAACATATTTCCAAGCTATCTTAGTCATCAATTTACAAAAGCCCCAATTTCTAAAATTGGGCATAAACCCTAATTTATAATAATCCAAAATTAATCACCATCTTAGCATAATCATCACAAATAACTTCAAAATCCACAACCCATAATATTTTCCATGATTCTAAACCAAAAACTCAAGAAAAGCTCAAGACTTAAAAGTCGGCTCTTACCTCCATCTTCTCCTTTTTGGATTTTCTTAGCTCATCTTGGAGCTCTCTTCATCTTCCACCTTTTCCCTCTTGGAGCATGCTCAAATCCTCCTTGAAAGCTCACAAAAATCGGAACTTAGTCTGCTGTCTCTCTTTTCCCTCCATCGCCGAAACCACTCTTCTCTTTTCTCTCTTCTTTCTTTCTTTTGTTCTATTCTGTTTCTCTAAGTATCGGGCTTCTCCTTCAAACAACAGACAGCCCCTTATATTTATAATGCCATGTCATTTAATGAATGGCCAATGACTTAATTGCCCTTCCTTATAAACCTACTAACTTAACCCTTTAAGTAAACTTCCAAAATTGCCCCTTCGTTGATCTTCAAAACTGACATCTTGTCTGATTATTTCGATCAAGTAAATGAAGCCATTTGATAAAACTTTCTTCTAGAGAAATGTCCCTCTATGTCTTACGAACCCATCGCTTCAAGAATCAGGTCGTTCGGAGCTCTATAACTCAAGATATCTCCAAAATACTGAAGTCTATTCTTCAGACCCGCGGCTGAACACTACACCTAACTTCCGACCTATTTTTGGAAGTCTTAGAGGCTATATTGTTGATCGGCTCCTTCATAACATTTGTAGCCTCATCTCTCTAGTTTAATTTAAAAAAAGAATCAACTCAATCCGAGCTATAGCGAGCTCTAGCGGCCTATAATACTGAACACTATTCAGTCAGTACAACACCAAGACTGAACACTACACTGAACTTCCGACCTATATTTGGAAGTCTTAGAGGCCAAATTATAGCTCGGCTCCTTCATAACATTTGTAGCCCCATGTCTCTAGTTTAATTTCCAAAAGGAATCATCTCAATACGAGCTCTAAGGATCAAGATATATCCAAAATACTGAACACTGTTCAGCCACTACAACACCGAGACTGAACACTACACTGAACTTCCGACCTATTTTTGGAAGTCTTAGAGGCTAAATCATAGCTTTGCTCCTTCATAACATTTTTAGATATATGTCTCTAGTTTAATTAGAAACAAGAATCAACTCAATCCGAGATCTAGCGAGTTCTAGCGACCTATAATACTGAGCACTGTTCGGCCGTTACAACACCAAGACTGAACACCACACTGAACTTCCGACCTATATTTGGAAGTGTTAGAGGCTAAATCATAGCTCGGCTCCTTCATAACATTTGTAGATATATGTCTCTAGTTTAATTAGAAACAAGAATCAACTCAATCCGAGATCTAGCGAGTTCTAGCGACCTATAATACTGAGCACTGTTCGGCCGTTACAACACCAAGACTGAACACCACACTGAACTTCCGACCTATATTTGGAAGTGTTAGAGGCTAAATCATAGCTCGGCTCCTTCATAACATTTGTATATATATGTCTTTAGTTTAATTAGAAACAAGAATCAACTCAATCCGAGCTCTATAACTCAAGATATATCCAAAATACCAAACATTGTTCAAACTTTTACAACTGATCGGCTCATTATAATCCGAGCTATATTTCTCCATTTAATGCAAAAACTGATCTATCTAGCATGGAAAGATAGAAAAATGTCTTAGGAGTCCAACGCTTCAAGAATCGGGTCGATCGGATGTCGGACGAAGAAGTTATGGCCAAAACAAGGAAGAGAGGTCGATTACGCAAGATCAGTCGATCGCCGCACTGGTCGGTCTCCGACCTGGTCGGTCGCCCGCACCAGGTCGGTCGCCCGCACCAAGTCAGTCTCCCGCACCAGGTCGGTCGCCCGTACCAGGTCGGTCGCCCGCACCAGGTCGGTCGGCCTTGTGCGCCCGCGTAGGTCGCTCGACCACTCTGATCCGACCTCCGAATTTCAAACGTTCATATCTTTTGACTCCGAGCTCCAAATGACACGCGGTTTGTTTCGTTGGAAAGCTAAGAGATAGCTCTACCATTTTCAAGAAGGACTCACAAGCAAGCTCGGACTCTAAAGGGATCAAAAGTTTACACAAAGATGACTGGTCGATAATTTCTCAACAGTACCAAAACTTGCAAACATCATAACTTTTGATCCAGAGCTCCAAATTTAACAAACTTGGTGTCTATGGAAAGCTTAAAGAAAGATCTACAACTTTCATGAAGATCACCAACCCCAATTCCAACTATATAAAGGTCAAAGTGGCCTCAAAGATCTGTCGTGATCGCCATTTAGACACCCCTGCACCCAACTCTAGCAACTCACATTAACACCTCCAAAACTAGCTCATACACATCATGGACAAGCTCTACAACTTGTCTACCTCTCTCCATAAGACTAAATGATTCTACCCTATCTAAATCAGTCCAGAAATCGCAGTACAACACACATTCTCAAAATTGACCACATGAACACATCACCCGTAATTTCATACTAAACAATATTCAAACTTCACAATTTCACATCTTTCAGCCTCCACATCCACAAATTGCATATTATACATCAACAATAGCTCACATTCAAAATTCATCAACTCATCATCCCTACTTAAGTCCTCCATACACCATTCGTTAAACACATTCTACGTCAAGCATCAAGCCATTTCTCAAATCATCCATAAGCCACAAAATACAACTTTTGGGAATAAATTTAAAAGCAACCACATATCACACAAAGTCCATGCACAAGGTTCATATACACAACTTATGGCACATTTTCAAATCAATGCAAGGTCATACTTGAACAAGCATGGGCAGAACACAATAAAAGGTTCTTTACAAAGCTTTAGTGGGCATTTCTAGCCCCAATAAATCGAAGTCTCAAAATTTGCAATTTCAAAGAAGTTACATAAATAGTAACTATACAGACTTACTTTTTCAATTATAAGATGTTACCCATAATACAACATACACAAAAACCCATTTCACGCTTTAACCCCCAAATATCATTTAAAATTTCTCCAATTCACATTACCCAAATAAACATTTAACATCACTAATTCCTCATTTAATAATTCTGACGTCCAATTAAAGTTCGAGGTCCAACAATATCTACTCCCATTAAATGAATGTTCTGACATAGGACCACAGACATTAGTGTACACAAGTTGAAGTTGTTCAGATGCTCTCCTTGAAGAATCTGTAAATGGGAATCTAGTTTGCTTACCCAAAAAACAAGTTCTACAATTTGAGTTTTGCATCAATGGCAGTCCAGAAACTAACTCAAATTTCTGCACGTATGTAAGCCCTCTACTGTGACAGTGTCCCAACCTCCTATGCCAAACTCCAAATTCATCATACTACACTTTTAAAGCCCTCTCACTTCCTTCTTTTGGATCAAATGAGAAACACTTGGATTTCATAAGTATATTAAATAGCACTTCACTAGTAGAATCAGCAATCAAACATTCTTCATTTTCAAAAATCACCTTATATCCTCTTTGCATCAACAGATCAATACTAAGCAAATTTGGTCTACATCAAGCACAAACAACACATCTAAAATCAACTTAGATACATTAGGACCCTTAATGATCACATTACCTATCCCTTTCACAGTAATAGATTCTCCATTTCATCCAAGTCACAAAACAAACTTAAAGGACTAGTCATATGATGTGTGCAACCACTATCGACTAGCTAACTGTCGCTATCAACTTCTGAGCTAAAACAAGAAATAGTAAATAATTGCTCTACCTCAGTCTGTACTGCTTGTGGTGTATTTGTTGTTGTTGTTGTGACTTCTTCTCTCTGCAGATAATCTCTGCATGTCCCATTTTGTGACAAAACCTACACTTCATATCAGGTTTCCTCCAACACTTGTAGTGAGAATGATTATTCCTACCACAATGTTGGCATGGTTCCCAAGAACCTTGTTTTCCCTCCTGTTATGATTGGTTGCAACATAATTTCCTTCTTTTCCTCCTGATGATTCACCCTTTGATTTTTGTTGTTTGCCTTGATTAAGTTGCTTCTTTTTTTGTCCTTTTGTGTACACTTTTGATTTGGCTTGAAGAGCACTTTCAGCAGGCTCATCTCTTCTCATCAGCCTTCTTTGCTCCTATGCCTGCAGTGCACTCAACAATTCTACTAACTTAATCTTTGAAAGATCCTTTGCATTCTTAAGAGATGCAATTGTAGCTTCAAATTTTTCTGGTAGTGAAACTAGCAACTTTTGTACCAGTCTCTCATCCTTCATCTTTGATCCAAGAATTCGAATCTTGTTCGCCAAATCAACGAGTCTATCTGAATACTCCTTCACAGACTCATTGTCTTTCATCTGCTGCCTTTCAAATTCCCTCATCAAATTTAACACTTTCATGCCTCGGCCTCTGTTATTTCCTTCATATTCTTCCTTTAAAAAATTTCAAATTTCAAAGGCAGAACCAAGTCTCATGATTCTGGTGAAAATTGTAGGAGAGACCACTACATAAAGACATGACTTTGCCTTCGCCTTTCTTATGATCTTCTCTTTCTAAAACTTCAATTTATTCAAGGTTGGATTTTCAGGAAGAGGATCCACTGCATAACTTGACTCTACTACTTCCCACATATCACAACCTTCCATGGAAGCTATTATTTTTATAGCCCACCCTTGATAATTCTCATCATCAAACACAAGTGGTGCGATTGGTGAAAAATTACTACCACTTGCCTGCATTTTTCTTTTTTGTTGAATGTAGACAAGCCTCTGATAATACCTTCACAGATCCCTTGAAGATCTATAAAGCTTTGATAATACTGTTGTTATATTTTTTAGAGTGCAATATATTCTTACATTGAAATCTCCAACATCATACATACAAAATATCCAACAACAATAATAAAACATAACCGCAGTTAACTAACATACATAACTGCTTACAAAATAACAACTGACAAATAGATAAAAGTTACAGGAAAAAAAAAATTGACATATTAACAGACTATTAAACCAATCCAACAACTTTAATACAATACTTTAACAGGAGAGTTTCTGTGCAACGACACAACTAGTCCTTATAGGACACTTGAAGATCTGTGGGATGATGAAATATAGTTGTATCTATAAGTCTTTCTAGCATCTGCTTAGCCTATAAATGGCTGACTTAGCAATATCCATTGTATTATATGTGTGCCGTATCTTTTCCCTCTTCACATCTTATATTAGAAAAATGATATATCATTGATATGGACGAGTGTTTTCTTAGGAATTTATTAGAGGAGTATGATTTATTAGGAGTCTATTACAGGAGTCTTTTATTTTTAGTAGAAGTCTATTATTTCCCTAATATTTCTGTACTAGTTTCTTTTAGAGTTATGTTAATAAAAACAGCTTGAATAGGATTCTTTCTGAGAGTCCCAGAACAGCTTGAATAGGAGTCTTTCTAGGAGTCCTAGTTTAGGTAGAACTTTTATGTTTCTCTACCTATATAAGGCTATTACGTTATGCAATAAAGTAATGAAGAAGTTACCATAAAAATTAGCCAATTAAGAGTAGAGTAATTTAGCCAATCTCGGCAGACTTTGTCTTTGACAAGTGCTGCCAGTTTTTTAATACCAAAAATAGGTTCTGCAAGGAAGGGAACTAATGTAAATAAGGGGAAAGAGATTGACTTTCTTGAGAATCGTCCTTGGACTCAATCCCAAGCACGGGCACATAACAATCATGTATGCCAATGTCTTCACGGACAGTGAATGTAACTTGTAAAGAAAGTATACAAATGTTTTGTCCGGTCTAAAGGGTCAAATGGGATGATTTCTGCATTGGCATCAACAAGACTTTCTGGTTCAATTCACAACAACATCACTTAGGTAAGGACGGCGTATATACATTTATGGAGTGGCTACATTAGTTGATTGTAAAATCTATGAAGATAACAACACAGTATCCAACTTCGTTCGGGAGATGAGCACCTGGGACGCTGAAACTAGTCCTGATGATGATGTAGCAGCATTATAGGAAACAAGCAACATGAAGCAAATTGCTGAAGATCCATTTCTTTTTTTTACCTGTCATTGCTGGGCTAACATCTGAAGGTAATCTAATCTTGAGAATGCTGCCTACTATTTTCACTGGAATCTGATGGAATGCCTTGCTCAATCCGCTGCACGATTAAGATGAGGAAAGAATTAGAGAACATAATACACTGGATAAGAACAGCAAAAGGAAGGATATCAATGACACAGATATGAGCATACAAGAACAAAGAAAAATTACCTGAAGAAGATAACCATGCAGCCAATCTAGTGTTTGAGGGAATGTTGTTGCTGAGATATTGACAACTGATAGACCCTGATCATCCAAAAGAATGAAGGAACTTGTAGGGATGATTACAGAATGAGAAGGTTTACAGAGACTTCTGAATTCCAAACTGAAATAATTGCAAATTGTGACATGTATTCCCACAAGTATGGAGAAAGTAATGATACTAAGACAAAATGCATATACTTTCTGCAATTTGTTGGAAGTCTGCAGATATATTTAACCCGAAACCAATCTGTGTTCTAATGTATATCATTACTTTACTAATCTAACAGAAGGATAAGAGAAGCTGACATGAATAATATAATAAGCAAACCTGAGACTCAAAAGAGCACAGATAATCCTGAATTGTTTTCAAATTGGCAATCAACCTCTCCTTGCTTTTGACTTTGCATTTGTCATTAAGCATACGCATTGAGGTCCACTCCTCGAGTACAGCCTGCACCGGAAAAATGAAAAATTTGAGGAGAAAGAGAAATCTGAGCTTAAGCTTTGGCCACGCTGAATAAAAAAGAAACCAACCTTATGATCAAACTCAGCCATCTTTAGAGCTATGGGTATGATTATTGGTTCTGCACCATATTTTCCTTTCTTCATTGGATAATTCCAATTTCCTGATGGATGTTCAACAAGGTCACCTGCATGATCAGGAAGCACCAATGACCTCATCAATGTTAAGAGAAGGAAGTTTTAAAAGAAAATTTGCACCTGAACATCACACTCTCTGCAGATTTCCCAAAATTTTCAAAACATGCTACTATATCTGTAGCCTGTCAAGCAGATTATTGAAAATATCCCTGGAATCCTTAGTAAGGGTAACCTTTATGTCTGCAAATACCTGTGGCTCTATCAATAGTTTCCTGGGAATCCAGAAATTTGTTCATTTGATCTCCAGATATCCCTTCTGAGCTTAAATGAGTATCAGCAAAATTGCCATTTTCATCATCAGGCACACCAACACTTGTAGAATTAATATCGATTTGTGTAGAAGGATCATCACCAACTGTGATGAGAGATACCAGGCTTTTCTCTTTATTCATTTCTGACTTGTTAGATGGTGACTGATTTACCTCATCCATTAGATAAATGCTCGGGTCCAGATGCATTCCCTATCATTTCCAAGAGAAAATGTAAGTCATTCAAAAAAATAGAGCAACATTACCATATTTATCTGAATTCTGTTGAGCAAGATATGGTGAACTGATAGCATTTTAATTTTCACAACACAAAATACTAGCAGTGCTACACTATGGTATTCGTAAGAAATGCATCCGAAGGTTCTGTTCCTGTTGTTTCTAGGCTCGCATTTCAA
The DNA here is from genome assembly GCA_029891385.1 of Erythroxylum novogranatense. NCBI lineage: Eukaryota > Viridiplantae > Streptophyta > Magnoliopsida > Malpighiales > Erythroxylaceae > Erythroxylum > Erythroxylum novogranatense. The sequence goes on along the minus strand of CM057233.1, from coordinate 88,849,277 downwards.
GTATATGTGTCGCAAATTCTCATAAAAGCAAACGTAATGTGCCAATGGTGGTAAGAGCAAGGAAAAACCATGTCCAAACCTCGATTATAATTGGCTTTCCATCTTTCATAGCTTTCTTTAGATCACCAGCCAAACCTAGGAGGGAAACATTACTTCTGCTAATTAAAGAGACAAAGAACAACAAACTTGTTTGATGATATGTTCCAATAACGCAAAGAAATAGAAGATAGGAGGTTTCTTTGCAAGGTAGACAGCAAATTGGTAGACTACCTTTGCGAACAACTCTGCATTCTCTGCAGAATTCAGTTATTAACTCCTCGGAGGAGCCGAAATCCCGTTCCCATACAGGATTAGATGCCAATGGTGCACTATTTTAGACAGGAAACATCAAGCAGTTTAGAATAATTCACCAAACATAAGGCTCTGGTATCACAATGTGCTAAGATATTGTCAAGAGGCTTCATGTTCCAAATCCAAGCAAAGAAAATGTTGGGACCCGATCTGGGAACCAGATCCCAACCGAAAGACGGAACGGAAAAATAGAAAATTGAAAAGCGAGAAATCGCTAATCGGAATACAAATCGAATCATCGGAGCGAAACAAATACTCGAAAAGTTTCGAATCAGACCGAATCAGATCAAACCGAAGGTAGCGAAGCGGATCGAATCGGAAAATACAAAGCGAAAGCGGAGACAAACACTTAGCAAAGCGGATCCGACATCCGAGAACCAAAACTAGAGAAAAATGATCGAACGAACATAATCGCGTTGGAAACCTTATGACATTTCAAATCCGGTATATATTTTTTTCTTATTCTTTCCTTTTCTCTTTAATCAAACTCATTCAACATATAAACAATCCCTACATTTCTATTCTTTCTCACTTCATCCATCTTAATCATTTCTTATACATTTATATAAATCCTCAAACTCATTTCTTTAAACCCATTTTACCGAAATTTTATTTGAAATTTCGAAAGATAACTACTGTATTTTGACAAATTTCAAAATTTAAAACAAAGCAAACGACTTCTAATATCGTAATCCATCCAATAACATAAAGCAACATCGGACCTCCCGTCCAAGCATCCAAACACCAATGAAACACAATCTTAATTCTAAACACTTCATAAATTCAATCCATAACCATTTCAACTCAAAATCTCAATCAATCCCAACTACATTCAAAATCCAATTTCATACATAAAGTATAATCATACTCATAACTCATTCAAACACAATACAATCTTATACATTTATCGCCACAAGCAAAACCATTCATATACAATCGGACTAAAATACACTTTACTAGCTTTCTAACTATCCATAAAGATCTAATACCACATCAAACTTTAAACATACGAACATGCACAAGTCGGACTGTGATCATACTCGTCTTCCATCCGATCTCCTGCGTAAAAACCTGGAGATTTGGGGATGAAAGGGGGGGTGAGCTCGGAAGCTCGTGGATAATATATTTATAAACCGAACAATAAGCGAAAAATATTTTCTTTTTAAACTTTTCAAACTTTTTCAAAAATTTCCTATTTAAGCATTTATCCGAAATCGCATTTTCAAACTTTTCAAAACTTTCATAAACCTTCCGAAATTTCATGATTATAAATTTACTGTCTTATTTCTCAAAATCTCAAACCTTTTTCAAATCATGCACAACTTTAAATATGAATGCATCACATTATAAACACATCAAAACACATAACACATCAGAATTGGTTTGGTTCGGTCCTAACAGACGTCTCGCACATTCTCAAGATAACGGTCATGTGCAAATGTGAATAGACGTCTTACACTTTCCCGCATAACGGTCCAGTGTAGCCGTGAAAGGAGTCCGTGTCGGATCTCCATTGCCTATTGCAGCAAAATGCGAAGGCTTAAACAGTAGAGACAATACGACTCACAAAGGACCGACCAAACCCACTTAACACATAACGAAAACGAATTCGACGTTCAAGGCACCTTTTAAAATCTCTTGATTTTCATATTTTCAACTCATAACATCAAATTGTGTCATAATGACACAAGCATATAATCACATAAATTCACATAATCATCTAATGCAATTCATAGCATCAAATTAATCACATAATAATCACATTCATGACAACATATGCACTAATTTCTTTAAATCATAAATCAAATAATTTGAAACCCATGAAGTTCATAAATCTTGTATTTCTTAAACTCATTTTCATCCTTTGAAATCATAATTTCAACTATTTACATTTTTTTTCAAACATTTTTTTTCAACAATTGCTTTCTTTAATTTTTAAAAGTCACATTTAGCTTATAATTCAATAAATAAATATACTACCCACCTCATATCCATGCTAGCATCTTGTCCAATGCTTCAATTTGACCTTTTCTCCTTTCTTCCTTCCAATTGAAAATTTCCTAAATCAATTTCATCAAAATTTAATCTCATAAATAACTTAATCCTTCAATTTGATGCATAAGTCATCAATTCTTACTAATTCTAAGATAGTTACATCACTAATTCCAAAAACCCCCAAATTACAAATTGAGCCTAAATCAATCCAAATCAAATTCATTATCATAATTAACTTAATTTCTCAAATTGAACTTAGGAAATATCAATTCCTTTCATATTCAAGCTATTTCAATTTCAAATTTTGAAAATCCCCAATTTTCAAAATTGACCTAAATCAATACACCCAAATTCAATCTCATAAAACATAATTTCTTCAAAATTGATTTCACATTTCATCAATTCCTACTCTTAATTATGATTCTACACCATTAATTCACAAAAACCCCAAAATTCCTAATTTGGCCTAAACTCCAAATTTACAAATTTTCAAATTAAACTTCACCTAAAGCATAAACATCAAAATTAACTTAGGATATCTCAAATTCATCACTAATTCAATCTATCTAAATCATCAATTTCAAAAATCCCCAAATTTTACTATTCATCATCTTCTTCACTAAGCTTTCTCTCTCTAAAATTTTCCATAACCAAAATTAAATATAACCATAGTCTAATCTCTTCAAATAATCAAAGGAAACTTCAATTCATAACCATATTAAGCTAAATCAACCAATAACTCATCAAAATTCAAACATAAAAATTTTCTCTCTCTTACCTTCTCTCCTCCATTTTCTTTTTTTTTTCAAGCTCCAAGGCAAGCTATCCTCTTCTTCAACCTTTTCCTCTTGCAAAGCCATGAAACCTATTAGGAATCTCAAGGAAAACTCCAACTTGCTTCTTCTCCACATGGCCGAACACCTTCCTCTCCTCTCTTCTTTTCACTTCATTTTCTTTCTTATTTTCAGCAAAATCGTGAATTCCAGATGCTTCATACGACAACTATAGGCTGTGCTTCATGCCAGCTCATTAAAATGGGGAAAAGACCATAATGCCCTCCTTTTAAGTGAAATCCCCAAATATCCCTGCACAGGTTTTGAAAACTGACTACTTGCGTCCTGATTTCTAGTATCTAAACGAAATAATTTGGACAAATTTTCTTCTTGAAAATTGTTCCTCTAGATCTTATGAATCCAACGCCACTGACGGCGCTCAATTCGGATCTAAAACGAAGAAGTTATGGCCGAATTACTAACTGACCTGCACAAAATCCGAAACTGAACTTTAACATAACCTCAGTCCAGAATTTGACAATCTTAGGGATGGAATTAAATTTCGATCCCTTCACAAGAGTTGTATCCCTATACCTTAACTTTATTTTCCCTCAAGAATCAACTGAATCGGAGTTGTACAGCTCCCGAAAATCGCAAATTACTGAACTATGTTCAGAAAATTATCCAACTTATAACCTATAACTCTTCTCTTATTTTGGTTCAATCAATCTCTTTCCATTTAATCTCCTAAAAATCATAATTCTTCATAAAAATGAACGTAATTGTCTTAGGAATCCAACGCTTCAAGAATCAAGTCAATCGGATGTCGGACGAAAGATTTATAACAAAAGATTGCAAAAGGGTCGGAGTTCAAGCAAAATTTTCAAAACCTTAAATACTCACTTATAACTGAATTTTTCAAAATCATATCTCTTAATTCAACTCGAATTTGACGAATTTGGTGTCTATGGAAAGGTAAAGGAAGCTCTACAACTTCCCTGAAGAACAGAAAATCCAATTGGCTTCCAAAGAAGTCAAATTTCCACTCAAAGATTCTGTCATAATCAGTTTTTCCTAAACAACTTCCAATTTTTAATCGCTCATAACTCCTTGCCCCGATCTCGAAAAATTACATACTTTATGGCGTCGGAAAGATCGAAATACAAGCTCCAACTTTCATTAAGACCACTTATTCCAATTCAGACTAAATCCATACGGCGAGTGGCCTCAAATATAGCACATGCAAATCTATACTTATTAACATTTTCAAAACAAAGCATATCTTCAAAATCATATCTCCCAATCCGACATCGAAAAATAGCAAACTTTATGTCCACGAAAAGCTCTCGACAGAGGCTACAAGTTTCACGTTGATCATTTTCTCGGATTTTGCCTCAATTAAAAGTCAACTTTTCCTCAAAGTCAAACTTCCAAGCCAACTTTGATCGATCATAACTCTCACTCGATATCGAAAAATTGCAAACTTTATGTCTACGAAAAGCTCTTAATATAAACTACGAGTTTCATGTAGATCATTTTATCAAATTTTGCCTACATCAAAAGTCAACTCTCAAAGTCAAACATTCTCTCTCCAAAAAGTCAAACTTTCTAAATTCTTCAAATTTTCACACTTTTTCTCTTTTATTCTTGCTATTTAACGTTATTTCAATCAACTCATCCACTTTCCTCTCATAATCCATATAAGTTCACTCAAATATCAAAGTCCTCAAAAATTAAACAATTCTTTTCTCATAAATTATTTCTTAATTTCATCAAGTTTCCTTAAATTCATAATTTTCTCACCAATTTCTTTCTCATTTAAAATTCATTTTAATATTTCTATTTTCATCAAAAGTTTGGGGTCCAACATTTCTCCCTCTTAAAGAATTTCGTCCTCGAAATTCACACTTAAGAACATAATATTTCTTATCTAATTCCTTCTCATAATATTTTCTTAATCTCTTCATAATTTCTCAATTCTTAAATCAATTTCTCCATCCAACATCATATCAAACCCACTAGTTCTACAACTCCATATTCTTTAACATTTTTCCTTAACATTTTAAACAAGTCAATGGTCCACGTCGTAATGACTCTTAATATGGACCATAATCATCATTTCACTTAATTCTTTGAATTGCTATACACATTTCTCTACCAATTTATCTCATTCTTCAAAATTGTCATCTCACATATGCATATTCGAAATCAATTCTTCTAAATTCACCATGTAATTCTCCTCTCAATGTCCATTAACACTTTCTTCAAATCAAACATCACTCATCACCTTAATCAAACCATCCACTAGGTTCTTCATATAATTCATAACAAGGACATTCACTTCATTTCTCAATTCTTACTTATTTAATCTTATCAATTTACCTCTTTTCAAAACCTCATGCATATCACTTATACACATTCTCATAATTTCAATCTTACCAAACCTATAGCCCAAGTATGATCATACTACTGATCTCTGACATTCTCACAAATTCGATTTTTATCCTTATACACTCTCATCAATCTTATGTGCCCAGTTAAGACCATAATACTGGGCTCTGACACTTATCCGAAAATTGCTCATGAAACAAACATATCGCCCAAGTTCATAATACTGGGCTCTGATACCATAAATGTTGGGACCCGATCTGGGAACCAGATCCCAACCGAAAGACGGAACGGAAAAATAGAAAATTGAAAAGCGAGAAATCGCTAATCGGAATACAAATCGAATCATCGAATGAAACAAATACTCGAAAAGTTTCAATCGAATCAATCGATCAAACCAAGGTAGCGAAGCGGATCGAATCGGAAAATACAAAGCGAAAGCGGAGACAAACACTTAGCAAAGCGGATCCGACATCCGAGAACCAAAACTAGAGAAAAATGATCGAACGAACATAATCGCGTTGGAAACCTTATGACATTTCAAATCCGGTATATATTTTTTTCTTATTCTTTCCTTTTCTCTTTAATCAAACTCATTCAACATATAAACAATCCCTACATTTCTATTCTTTCTCACTTCATCCATCTTAATCATTTCTTATACATTTATATAAATCCTCAAACTCATTTCTTTAAACCCATTTTATCGAAATTTTATCAAATTTCTAAAGATAACTACTGTATTTTGACATTAAAAATTTAAAACAAAGCAAACGCACTTCTAATATCGTAATCCATCCAATAACATAAAGCAACATCGGACCTCCCGTCCGGCATCCAAACACCAGCAGAAACACAATCTTAATTCTAAACACTTCATAAATTCAATCCATAACCATTTCAACTCAAAATCTCAATCAATCCCAACTACATTCAAAATCCAATTTCATACATAAAGTATAATCATACTCATAACTCATTCCGAACACAATACAATCTTATACATTTACTGGCCACAAGCAAAACCATTCATATACAATCGGACTAAAATACACTTTACTAGCTTTCTAACTATCCATAAAAATCTAATACCACATCAAACTTTAAACATACGAACATGCACAAGTCTGATTTGTGATCATACTGTCTTCCATCCGATCTCCTGCGTAAAACACGGAGATTTGGGGATGAAAGGGGGTGAGCTCGAAGCTCGTGGATAATATATTTATAAACCGAACAATAAGCGAAAAATATTTTCTTTTAAACTTTTCAAACTTTTCAAAATTTCCTATTTAAGCATTTATCCAAATCGCATTTTCAAACTTTTCAAAACTTTCATAAACCTTCCAAATTTCATGATTATAAATTCTTGTCTTATTTCTCAAAATCTCAAACCATTTTCAAATCATGCACAACTTTAAATATGAATGCATCACATTATAAACACATCAAACACATAACACATCGAATTGGTTTGGTTCGGTCCTAACAGACGTCGCACATTCCTCATAACGGTCATGTGCGTGAAGTAGTATGCATTACACTTTCCGCATAACGGTCCAAGTAGCCGTGAAAGGAGTCCGTGTCGGATCTCCATTGCCTATTGCAGCAAAATGGCGAAGGCTTAAACAGTAGAGACAATGACTCACAAAGGACCCGACCAAACCCACTTAACACATAACGAAAACGAATTGATTGCTCAAGGCACCTTTTAAAATCTCTTGATTTTCATATTTTCAACTCATAACATCAAATTGTGTCATAATGACACAAGCATATAATCACATAAATTCACATAATCATCTAATGCAATTCATAGCATCAAATTAATCACATAATAATCACATTCATGACAACATATGCACTAATTTCTTTAAATCATAAATCAAATAATTTGAAACCCATGAAGTTCATAAATCTTGTATTTCTTAAACTCATTTTCATCCTTTGAAATCATAATTTCAACTATTTACATTTTTTTTCAAACATTTTTTTTTCAACAATTGCTTTCTTTAATTTTTAAAAAGTCACATTTAGCTTATAATTCAATAAATAAATATACTACCCACCTCATATCCATGCTAGCATCTTGTCCAATGCTTCAATTTGACCTTTTCTCCTTTCTTCCTTCCAATTGAAAATTTCCTAAATCAATTTCATCAAAATTTAATCTCATAAATAACTTAATCCTTCAATTTGATGCATAAGTCATCAATTCTTACTAATTCTAAGATAGTTACATCACTAATTCCAAAAACCCCCAAATTACAAATTGAGCCTAAATCAATCCAAATCAAATTCATTATCATAATTAACTTAATTTCTCAAATTGAACTTAGGAAATATCAATTCCTTTCATATTCAAGCTATTTCAATTTCAAATTTTGAAAATCCCCAATTTTCAAAATTGACCTAAATCAATACACCCAAATTCAATCTCATAAAACATAATTTCTTCAAAATTGATTTCACATTTCATCAATTCCTACTCTTAATTATGATTCTACACCATTAATTCACAAAACCCCAAAATTCCTAATTTGGCCTAAACTCCAAATTTACAAATTTTCAAATTAAACTTCACCTAAAGCATAAACATCAAAATTAACTTAGGATATCTCAAATTCATCACTAATTCAATCTATCTAAATCATCAATTTCAAAATCCCCAAATTTTACTATTCATCATCTTCTTCACTAAGCTTTCTCTCTAAAATTTTCCATAACCAAAATTAAATATAACCATAGTCTAATCTCTTCAAATAATCAAAGGAAACTTCAATTCATAACCATATTAAGCTAAATCAACCAATAACTCATCAAAATTCAAACATAAAATTTTCTCTCTTACCTTCTCTCCTCCATTTTCGTTTTTTTTTCAAGCTCCAAGGCAAGCTATCCTCTTCTTCAACCTTTTTCCTCTTGCAAAGCCATGAAACCTATTAGGAATCTCAAGGAAAAACTCCAACTTGCTTCTTCTCCACATGGCCGAACACCTTCCTCTCCCTCTCTTCTTTTCACTTCATTTTCTTTCTTATTTTTCAGCAAAATCGTGAATTCCAGATGCTTCATACGACAACTATAGGCTGTGCTTCATGCCAGCTCATTAAAATGGGGGGAAAAGACCATAATGCCCCTCCTTTTAAGTGAAATCCCCAAATATCCCTGCACAGGTTTTTGAAAAACTGACTACTTGCGTCCTGATTTCTAGTATCTAAACGAAATAATTTGGACAAATTTTCTTCTTGAAAATTGTTCCTCTAGATCTTATGAATCCAACGCCACTGACGGCGCTCAATTCGGATCTAAAACGAAGAAGTTATGGCCGAATTACTAACTGACCTGCACAAAATCCGAAACTGAACTTTAACATAACCTCAGTCCAGAATTTGACAATCTTAGGGATGGAATTAAATTTCGATCCCTTCACAAGAGTTGTAGCCCTATACCTTAACTTTATTTTCCCTCAAGAATCAACTGAATCGGAGTTGTACAGCTCCCGAAAATCGCAAATTACTGAACTATGTTCAGAAAATTATCCAACTTATAACCTATAACTCTTCTCTTATTTTGGTTCAATCAATCTCTTTCCATTTAATCTCCTAAAAATCATAATTCTTCATAAAAATGAACGTAATTGTCTTAGGAATCCAACGCTTCAAATCAAGTCAATCGGATGTCGGACGAAAGATTTATAACAAAAGATTGCAAAAGGCATTGAGTTCAAGAAAATTTTCAAAACCTTAAATACTCACTTATAACTGAATTTTTCAAAATCATATCTCTTAATTCAACTCGAATTTGACGAATTTGGTGTCTATGGAAAGGTAAAGGAAGCTCTACAACTTCCTGAAGAACAGAAAATCCAATTGGCTTCCAAAGAAGTCAAATTTCCACTCAAAGATTCTGTCATAATCGCTTTTCCTAAACAACTTCCAATTTTAATCGCTCATAACTCCTTGCCCGATCTCGAAAAATTACATACTTTATGGCGTCGGAAAGATCGAAATACAAGCTCCAACTTTCATTAAGACCACTTATTCCAATTCAGACTAAATCCATACGGCGAGTGGCCTCGAAATATAGCACATGCAAATCTATACTTATTAACATTTTCAAAACAAAGCATATCTTCAAAATCATATCTCCCAATCCGACATCGAAAAATAGCAAACTTTATGTCCACGAAAAGCTCTCGACAGAGGCTACAAGTTTCACGTTGATCATTTTCTCGGATTTTGCCTCAATTAAAAGTCAACTTTTCCTCAAAGTCAAACTTCAAGCCAACTTTGATCGATCATAACTCTCACTCCCGATATCGAAAAATTGCAAACTTTATGTCTCTTAAAAGCTCTTAATATAAACTACGAGTTTCATGTAGATCATTTTATCAAATTTTGCCTACATCAAAAGTCAACTCTCAAAGTCAAACATTCTCTCCAAAAGTCAAACTTTCTAAATTCTTCAAATTTTCACACTTTTTCTCTTTTATTCTTGCTATTTAACGTTATTTCAATCAACTCATCCACTTTCCTCTCATAATCCATATAAGTTCACTCAAATATCAAAGTCCTCAAAAATTAAACAATTCTTTTCTCATAAATTATTTCTTAATTTCATCAAGTTTCCTTAAATTCATAATTTTCTCACCAATTTCTTTCTCATTTAAAATTCATTTTAATATTTCTATTTTTCATCAAAAGTTTGGGGTCCAACAGAGAATGCTGAAAAGAGAAAGACTATATACTCCAGACTGCAGTCAAAATCTTCTCATTTGCGATAACAAACTCCTCCTGGATTCTTTGGTACACTTCTATTGTAAAGTTGTTGAATTTAAAACAATGAATTCATAGGGTTGGATGTGAAATAATTCAACAAAACAAATACGTACTCTGTCGATGTCCGTAACAGTTCATACACCATTTCTGTCTGTCAGAACAGAAAAAATAAGGCATCAGAACACAATCCCAGATGTGTTTTCATAGGAGAAAAACCTCTAAAGTTAAGTGAAAGAAAAAACCTGCAAGACATTAGGCAAGTTCAGCCTTTGTGCGAGTTGAGTTGCTATGGTAGACTTCCCAACACAGGCAGTTCCACAGACAAGAATCACCAAAGGCACTCTTTGGTGATGAAATCTTAGAAAAAAAGATAAGAACCGGTACAAATTATCAATAATTAATCATTGAAGTAGTATAAATTGTCAGTAGAAACCAATATATAAACAAATTTTGACCTTGTCATCATCTTGTAACGATTGATGTACTCTTCACCGTAACCCCTCCGCGCCATAAGCTATCAATAGACAATCTTTTTCAGATGATGTTACAGTAACACAGAAAGCAGAAACACAAGTTTTTCCCAAATTAGTAGGAGACTTTAGCAGTCAATTTTCAATAGGCAATTCAAATTATAACATATAAGAAAAAGGAAACAATTCATGCCTTGAATAGGTTTGCTTCCAAATCAGATTGAGACCTGTCAAAAGAAATGCAATTAACGGACACTTATCGGAAGATTTGAAGAAAGGACCAAGAGCAGAGAAGGCCATACACGTCGAGAAGGCTATTATCCACCAACAGCTTCTTAAGTTCAAGTGCAATCTTGACAGCTACATGATTTCTCATCTGATGATCATCCAATCAGCAAAAAACATAGAACAAAACCTTCTAAGACTAACCTTATTCGACCCCTTTTTAAGATAAAGTTCAAACCTTGGTGACAGTCAACATTCTGCTGAGCAGAAATCTGGATAGAACGTAGTAGTGATCGGCGTTATCACCCAACCACACCTTTACCTGTCAAACCAACACCAAGCCATTAAGAACAATGGCGGTCTGTTTTGTAATCTAACATAATTACAAGCAAAAAAATGACCCAATAAAGTGAATAGAGATCCCCCCTAGAGACCTTGACAAAATCGTATTTGGAGGAGGCATTGCGGGAAGAGAAACTGACGCCAGGAAAAGACGCAATCTTGGAGTGATCGGAGCACCCTCCGTCATCTTCTTCTTCACCATCTTTAATCCCGACGATGTCACCGAGGTGGGTATCTGATATTGATGCAAATCCATCGTCTTTTGTCATCTTCCAAATTCTGTGTTACACTTACACACTCAGTTCGTCATCTTCGCCTTTATTAAACTTCTTAACTAAAATTTTGGAATACTAGTTAGTGTAAACTATTAATAACTAATGATCCGTTTTGTTTACTAAATTAGTAAGATTTCAATAAAAAGGTAACCACGTCATTGTCTAATTCTGACAGCAACTTGCCCGACATCAGATACGAAGAACAGAACAGTAGATGATGATAACCTCCTCTGTACTGCTTTAGCTTTACTAAGTTTCAATGTCTCAGCCAGTTACTTCTGTCTCATTAGAAGAAGTAAATAAAAACTGTTAATAGGATTCGTTTACAGTGCAGCAATTTTCACTTTTCACTTTCAGGAAACACATTCCTGAAACGGGTATTGGCAAGAACTGGTGTATATTCATCCTCGAAAATTTATGGCGTGAGTTGCTTGGAGAAATGTATATTCACCCTGGAAAATTTCAGAATCCAATTCCAGAAACTTCAAAATCAACCCTGGTCGCAGATCAAGAACAAGATTTGCACCTGGAAAGGATTGAACAAGTTCTGAAAGTTGTCGATAATCGTAAACTGTCTTCCTCTTCCATTTTTTTTCAAGATCAATCCCTGGGAGTCCTGAACAAAGAATTTTCCCTTACAGCTTCAGGATCTTTAAAAATGGCTCCAACGCTCTTGTTTCACAATTCACAACTAATTGTTTTAAATTGAATTGTATTATTAATGGTTTACTAATTGTTTTGAAAATCGGACCAAACCGGTCGGTCGGATCAAAAAATCAGTAATCCGGAGCATGAAATAGTCCGATTTAGCCCATATTTTTTGTAAGTGATTGATTCGTTCATTTTGCGATCGGAGCGGTAAAAACCGCTGAACCGATGAAAGAAATGACTAGTCGTGCTTTGATTTTAATGATTTCAACTTGAATGAATATTACGATTAGTGATTTTTTTAATCTTTTTTATAAAATATGACTAGTGAGCTTTATTATCTTATTTTATATTGTGTTTGTGAACTTAAAAAAGAAAGTATATTTTGAAATTTGAATGTTTGAGTTTACAATTAGATAAATAATTAAATAATATGTTTAAAATTTATCTTATATAATATATATATATATAATAAAAATTTATACATTTATTAGTCACCGATTTGATCACGATTAAATTTCGGTTAAACCATTGACTCTTGAATCAATTGCTTCTTCGATTCAATCATCGGTTCAGTTTTTAAAATATTATGACTTATTAAATAATTTATAAGTGTATGGATAATTTATTTAGTTGGCACCAAAATATAATGATTACAGTAAAATAATTATTCAAAAATGATTTATAATTGTATTTATCTTAAATTTTGTATACATATGTCCTATTATGTTCAAATAATTTAGAATTAAAAGATTAATGTAATTTCAATTTTTACTTCAAATTTTAATTTGGATAAAGACATATATCTCTTGTATTTTAAGAAATCTTAGAAAATCCTCTATTTTTAAATTATGGAAAAATTCTAATTTTAACTTTTAAAAATCTTTCTCTTAAATTTTGGTTAAAAATACGAGTAGTAAACTAATCAAATATTATTAATATCATAATTCAAATCAGTTCTTAATCCCAGATCAATTAAATTTGACACAAATTAACAATATAAGATAATTATAATAAATTATTAATTTAAATAAGATTTAATTAGTTCATTTCAAAATTAAGACTTAAGTTTTGATTATTCTATATTTGATATTTTATAGGTAATTTTAAACTGAATTTTAAAGAGAAGCTTTTATGAAAAAGTGAAATGAGAATTTTCTGGGAATTTTAAAGATTGGGAGTTTGTTAGTATTTCTTAAATTACAAGAAAAGTTTGTATCTTTTACCCTTTTAATTTTTTGTTTTATTCCTTATAAACAAAACTAAAATTTGTAAATTTTCATAATTAAATGCATATGGTACACTCTTATATTAAATTATTTAATAAAGGTAAGATATATGTCAAGTATTAAATTTAATAAACAATGTTTATAATATGTTTAGTTTTAAAAGTTATGAACACCTTAATATTACTTCATAATATCAAAATTTATCAGGATGTTAGTCTTAATATAATAGATAGATTCTTATGATTACTTTAGGATTGGGTCTCATATTTTGAACTTGAAACAAGAAATATCCTTAATAATATCTCTCTAAATTAAGTTAAAAAATCCAAGATATGTTATTTTCATCTTCATAGGTTCTATTACTTTTTTAATTTACAATTTATTCTTATGCATATGCAGAAACATATTAATAACTAAATAACAACAAATAAAAAGTTTGTGAAGAACCCAAAATTTAGTAAGAATTAAAATTTATTAATTATTATACAACAATTAAGATACTTCATTCACCATAATATGATTAAATTAATAAAATCAATGATTAAAAAGTCAACTAGATCAACTCGTTCAATCGTAAATCGTCTAACTTTTGATTAAGTTTTCAACTTTTGGTTCGATTAATTTTAACAATTCTTCTTGTTAAAATTGATCAATTTGTTAATTAATTGATCAATTTTAAAAGTTAATAAGTTCTTATAAATTAAAATAAATCAACTAATTTTATTTAATAATTTATTTTTCAATTAAACTTTAAATTCTTCGTAAGTGAAAACAATCTTTTCAATCATATCTCACAATTTTAATTTGCTAAAAGTCACATTTAGTTAAATCCCATTAAATACTAGATTAATAAAATTTTCAAGTATAACTAGATTATTCAAAATTTACCTATTAATAATAACCTCATATTTAGAAACACTTTGTATATTATTTAGAAAATTTGAAAAGTAATGTTCTTAGTGGAATATCATAGCCTAACAGGGGCTGGGTTAGGGTTTTACCATCTTATGACCTAAATTCAATATGGATTAAAACTTCATACCTAACCCACCTATATGAGAATTGGCAAATAACAATGTATATCTTGTAATTTTAGGAAATCCAATGAAGTTCTCCATAAACGTTGATTTATTTATTATTTACTTAAAAAAGAATTTCTAAAAAATACACGAAAAGAAAATAATTATGCGTGACAAAATATGAAAGAGTCTTGTGTATATAATAATCCTATAATTTTACTCTTTTTTCATTTGTATGGTAAGTATCATAATCAGTGTGGATTCTCTTCTTTTCCTTTTTTGTAGATGAGAGGACTTCTCAAGATCTCACCTACTCTTGTTTAAGTTTCAATCCGTTTCTAAGCAATATGTTGAAGATAAACATTAACCTAGCCCTGTCAAGCAGGCAACTTCTGTCTCTTCCAGTTCATCCATGGACTCCAAGCAAACCTGCAAGATCTGCAACAGAAGCTTTGCTAATGGAAAAGCCATGGGAGGCCACATGAGATCTCACTTAGCTAAGCTACCTCTTCCTCCAAAAGCGTCCAAAACAGTTCACCCTCTTCCTCCGCGAGAGCCTGAAAAAAACCGAACTTCAAAGTCTCAGTCTCAGTCTCAGTCTTCGTCTTTATCTTCTTCAAAGAACTATCACCTTGTTCCAAGCAAGGCTCACGTACCACCTAGTAATTTATCAAAAACCAGTGTTGGTGATGATGGAGAAAACAAAATTGAATATCTGAGGAAGAGGACGTTGTCGAAACGGGTAAGTTCTGTATCCAGTAGGTATAGTGTTGTTGATGATGCAGATGCTGCGTTATGGTTAGTTATGCTTAGTTATGGAAAAGTAAAAGATGTGAAACTAGATATAGACATAGTAGAGCAATATATGAAAGCTAAAGCAACAGTACGAAGATTTAACAACAGAACTGATGCAACTCCAGACGATGAATGTTATGATGATGATGACGATACAAGTCTCGAAGAAGATGAAATTCAAATCAAGGAAAGAAAATCTGTACTTCAACTTGGTAAGTACAGATGTAAAACATGTAGGAAATCGTTCAGTTCTTATCAGGCTCTTGGTGGGCACAAAGCAAATCACAGTAAAATAAAAAACCTTGTTGCCAGCAAGTCAAAACCAAAGGCAAGAGGTGAGTATAAAAGCTTCCATAACCAAATTGATGAGTATGAAGAAGAAGAAGAAGAAGATGATAATGATGATGGTAAAGAAGAAGAAGAAGAAAGTGGGGGAAGATTGTTTAAGTGTCCATATTGCAGCCGAGTTTTTGAGTCAGGTCAAGCACTCGGTGGACATAAGAAGGTGCACTTTTCGCCTAATCCTACAAGTTATGGGAAATCTGTTAAGTTCTTTGATCTCAACTTACCAGCCCCAGAAGCTCCTGAAACTGAGGTTACTTTGGCTAAACTTGCAGCATTTCAAGCATAAGAGATTCTCGTGACATTTTCCATCACTTTCTCAGGAATCTGTGGCTTGAAACTAGAACTCCATGACAAGCTACAAGCTCGTGTATCAGCACTCGACCTCTTGAAGTCTTTCTTGCTAGAATTAAAGCATTTTTTCGTTCATGTTTTTGTTATTTCCAATTGCAGAAATTACTTCATTCTATTTATGTATATAACAAAAAATTGCAATCTTCAAATTATTTCTTTACCAGAGATTTGACTCCATTTTGTTAGAGAAGATTTACGAGAAGATTTACGAGCTGTTTGGAAACCTTCGAATTAAATTTGTGAACGAATTGAATTCAATTACATTAATGAAGTTGGGATTGAATTCAATTTATAATGTTTGGAACAAATCTAGCAATATTAAAATTGAATTCAATTACACTGTTTGGAACAAATCTAGTAATATTAGAATTGAATTCAATTACACTCAATTCAATTATCTTCAAAATATATAAACTTCAATTTATATTTGATTTAATAATTAAAATAACTTAAATAAATATTAATTTTAGATAATTAAAATAATTTAAATAAATATTAAATTCTAGATAAAAGTTAAAACTAAGCACACGAGGGCTAGCATGATTAGTTTTAATTTTATTTTAATTAATTAAATTTATTTTATCTCTTATATAATATATATAAATAAATTATTAATTAAATAAAATGATACATTTTAAAATTAACTGATATAATATTTATTAAAATTATTAATTAAATAAAATTAAATTTTTATCTAAAACTTCATATAAAATTAAACTTTTATCTAAAACTTCATATTTATTTAAATTATTTTAATTATTAAATCTAATTTTATTTAAATAATATTATCCAAAATATAAATCATTATAAAATTAGTGATCTTTATTTTTTCTAATATAATTTCTGTTAATATATTATTAAATTATCTTCAAAATATATAAACTTCAATTTATAATTGATAAAATAATTAAAATAATTAAAATAAATATTACGCTTTAGATAAAAGAAAATTTTAAAATGTTTCATTTAATTTAATTAAGAATTTATTAATAAATATTATATAAGATATTAAAATAAATTTAATTAATTAAAATATTAAAAACAGAGGAACCTCGAGGCTAGCCTTGCCCTCATGAGCTTGCTCTGTTTTTTGTTTTTAAATTTTAATTAATTAAAATTTATTTTAATTTCTTATATAATATTTATTAATATTTTATTAATTAAATAAAATGAAATATTTTAAAATTATCTTCTTATCTAAAGCGTAATATTTATTGAAATTATTTTTAATTATTTTATCAATTATAAATTGAAGTTTATATTTTGAAGATAATTTAACGATATATATAAAATGAAACATTGTAAAATTAACGTTTTATTTAAAACTTACTATTTATTTAAATTATTTTTAGTTATTAAATCAAATATAATTGAAGTTAATTTTAAATGTTTTATTTTATTTCATTAATAAATTATTTATAAATATTATATAAGAGATTAAAATAAATTTAATTAATTAAAAAACAAAAACTAAGCATGCTTTTTTAATTAATTAAATTTATTTTAATCTCTTATATAATATTTATAAATAAATTATTAATTAAATAAAATGAAATATTTTAAAAATTAACGTGTTGTCTAAAACTTAATATTTATTTAAATTATTTTTAGTTATTAAATCAAATATAAATTGTAATTTATATATTTTGAAGATAATTTATTAATATATTAACAGAAATTATATTATTGAATTGAATATAAAAATTGAATTAATAATATAATTTTTATATTTATAATAAAAATATAATAATAATAATATTATTATTATTATTATTACTATGACCCTAATTATTATTTATATTATTTATATGATTAGGCTGATTATTTTGTCCTTAATAATAATAATAATAATAGTTATTATTATTATTATTATTATTATTATTATTATTAAGGAAAATGAAGGGGTTGCAAAAGAGGAGAAGAGGCTGTAGCTGTTGAAGCAAAATCTAGTTGCCTGTGATTTCAATTCACGCAAGTTATAACGTGAATTGAAATAACAAAGGAAGGAAGGATTCAACTCCAATGGGGATTGAATTCTTACATTTCTTATTGTTCCAAACGGCTAAATTAAATTCAATTACATACTTGAATTCAATTCAGCCCTTTCCAAACAGGTGGTTAATCTGAGGTAGTATTCTTATTTTTTTAATGCTGTTTATTTCCATATTTTAGTTTGTATGTACTTTTCTTTAGCCAAAATTTTATTTGATAGATATATAATATAATGTTTTAAAATTGAAACTAAAGTTCAATTGAAATTAAATCATTGTAATATGAGAAGAGTATTTTAACTATAAAAATTAAAATTTAATTAAAAAATTAAAAATAAGAGTGTTGTGGAAAACTAATTGACTTATTTTAATTGATAAAATTGATGAAAACTACCGAATTAATTAATTAACTATTAGTTTACAAAATTGTCTTATTAATTAATAAACTCATAAAAATTTGATTAGTTTACTAAAAATCCTAAAAAATTGATATAATCTATCAAAAATACAAAATTTCAATTTTGCTTTCTACCCTTATTGTAATTAATAGTTTTATCTACTTTCTCTGGTTTTAAATTGATATTTTTAACCAGATTATTATTGTAATTTCAAGTTATGTTTTTCTCTTATCTCAATTTCTTATATTTACATTTATCATAATTAAAGAGTCTGTGATCTTTCAAATTATTTATGCTAAAATTACATAATTTATCAGCGCTTTTCCTTCCATTGTTCTTTTATTGTACTTTTCTTCACCTTTGTAATTTTGTAATTTGGATGTATTATGGTAGAACAGGTGATTATATTCTATTATTTTGTTATTTTATTTTCTATCGTAATTTGTTTAAAATTATTTTGGTGACTGTTGGTGTGTAACAAGGATTAAAACCCAACTAATTTCGATTGGTTCAAACTCTTGTTGTTAAAATTAATCAACTTATTAATTAAATGGTCAATTTTTCAGTAAATTAATAAATTCTTATAAATTAAAATATATTAATTAATTTTCAATTAACAATTTATTTTCAATTAAAATTAAAATTCTTCGTGGATAAGGACAGTTTCTTTCAATTATATTTCAAATTTTTATTTTATTCTATTTTATCATTGTCTAATGTCAATTGAACCTTTTAATTTTTAAATATCTTGGCTTACCGATTTAACTTATGGTCTGGTTTTAAAATATTGGTGAGTAATTGAGTATTTTTGGTGATCACAACTTGTATTAATGTGTCTTGCGGTTCAAATTCTTTTATAAGTGAGATTGAATTTAATCAAAGAAAAATTATCTATTATTTTAAAATTAATTTTGGTTTCGGAGTAAAATATTAAAGATTATTTTAATTCAATGTTTATACCTTTAATTTGAGTCATTTCTTGACAATTTTGTATAATTTTAAGAAGAATAATCAATATTCTTTATAACTCTCTCCATGTTAATGTTTGATATAAATGTTCGATACATATAAGGGAAAATAGGTTTGATTAATAAGGTAAGTCTTGACTTGGAATCACTTCTCCAATAGTTTGTGTTGATTTAGATAATTATATTATTAGTATATATATATATATATATAGGTGATCTCATTCTTATGAACATTTTAAAATTGAATCAGATCGACTAGTTTAATAATAAAATTTTGAACTAGTCAATTTTATTTAATTTTCAATTTTAGAGTTTAATTTAGTTTAAAATTTTATTGTTGAAAATCAATTAATTTATTAATTATTTGATCAAATTTTGTAAATTAATCAATCTTTATGAACCAAAATAAATGGATTAATTTTATTTAACAATCTCTTTTTCAAATAAACTTTAATTTGTTAGATAAGTAAGGATAATCTTTTCAACCATTTTAAAATTTGTAATTTTATTTAATATTTAACTGATTTTATAACAATGTAATAGTAGTTCCTTTTAAACTTTAAATTTCTTGTATTCTCGATTTAACTTTCAATTCGAGTTTGAGAACATTGATTATTATCACTAAGAAGCCCATAGCTCATTGATGAAAGAATGTTTATAGCTTTTTCGTAAAAATTACACTTTAATTTTTAACATTTGTCTAAACTTAAAATATTTGATAATGCTCATAGAATTAGTATATATTATAAAAATAATTGTAGTTCTCTCTAAATAAACATAAATATTAACTTCAATCACATTTCATCAACTTAAGTGACTTTTTAAATGAAAGACTGAAGACTTTTTTTAAGAAAGAGATCTTCTCTTCATATAATTCATTCTTTTGAGATCAGTATATTACATGAGTAGTGCAACAGAAGAGATCTACTGCTATCATATCTTATTAGTTAGTTAATATCTGGTCATATACAATAATAATTAGATAGCTCATATCTACTCCACGTATCTCACTAACACTCCTCCTCAAGTTGTACCTGAACATCTTTTATGCCCAACTTGTCCAATGAGTCATGGAAAGCATTCGTGGTGGCAAATTTTGTAAGGAAATCTACCAGCTGATGTTGTGATTGTACATAAGGAAACTAAATGATATTACCGTCTAACTTTTCTCTAATAAAGTGCCTGTCAACTTTCACATGCTTCGTATGATCGTATTGAACCGGATTCTGTGTTGTCTCAATTGCTGCCTTATTATCACAATGCAAGTTTATGGGTAGTATGACTTTGATCCCCAAGTCTCTGAAAATTCGTTTTATCCAAAACAACTTACACAGTGCATGAGTCATGCTTCTAAATTCCGCTTCAACGCTTGATTAGCCACCACATTTTGTCTTTAACTTTTCCAAGTTATGAGATTACCACCCACTATTATTAGATAGCCAGTAGTAGATCTTCTGGTAGTCTAGTCACTTGCCCAATCTGAATCTAAATACCCTTCAATCTTAATGTTTCCATTCCTCGCAAAGAATAATCCTCGTCCAGGTGTGCCTTTCGAATACTTCAACACTCGTATAGCAACAAGTAAATGATCCTCACAGGGCCCATGCATAAATTGGCTTAAGATACTCATAGCATATGCTAAATCTGGTCGTATATGTGTGAGGTAATTCAACCTTTCAATTAAGTGTCGATAACCCCCTTTGTCTGTTGGAGTCCGATCTGGGTAGATTCCCAACCTGTGATTTAATCCAATTGACGTCTCAACTGGTTTACATTCAATCAAACCCGTTTCTACAAGTAGGTCCAACGTATACTTTTTTTTTGTGTGAGTGCAATTCTACGGTTTGTTCTAGTGACCTTTATTCTGAGAAAGTAGTTGACCTGTCCAAGATCCTTCATCTCAAACTTCGTTGTCAAGTGTTTCTTCAAGTCGTCAATTTCCTTTTGATCATTTCCGATAATGATCATGTCATCCATATAGAGAGCATCACCGTAACTTTTCCTTCTGCCTGTTTTACAAAGAGGGTATGATTACTCTGGTTATATCCAAACTCCTTTATAATGATTGTAAGCTTGCCGAACCAAGATCATGGAGATTACTTTAGCCTATAGAGTGACTTTCGAAGCTTGCACACTTTGTATTTATGTTTTCTTAAGCACTCAACTCCTTCCGGAATGTCCATGTATACTTCTTCCATCAATTCACCGTTTAAAACGTATTCTTTACGTCTACTTGTTGAAGAGTCCAATCTTTGTTTGCAACAATTGAGAGTATGATTCGAATGGTGTTCATCTTCTTAACGGGAGTGAAAGGTCTCATCATAATCCACTCCATACTTCTGTGCATATCCCTTTGCGACAAGTATAGCTTTGTAACAGTCTAGGTTGTCATCCGCCTTGAGCTTTGATGTGAATACCATTTACAACTCACTGTTCTCTTTCCTTCAGGTAGAGCCACTAGCTCCCATGTATCATTTTTTGCAAGGCCTTCAGTTCTTCATTCATTGCTTCCTTCCATTTTGGGTCATTCAATGTTGCCTGTAAATTCATGGGTATATGAACATTATAGAGCCCACCAGTTATTTCGACATTAGAGATTGAAATGTAGTTACATATGGGGTACTTGCTTCGTGCCTTCAGTTTTGGTTCATATTGCCTCTTCAATACACCCTTCATTATTCTCTGTAAGGTTTTGACATTTTGGTCATTTTCCATGGAGGATGGTTCCATCATGGTAGAAGTAATTTCATCTTCCTATTGTTATTGAAGATCCCCACCTACACACGGTTCAACATGTGATGATATATCACAAGAAGATTCAGATTCAACATTTACCTAGCTATGGTGGTGGCTCCACGATATGGGCTAAGGGGACATTCAAGGAGGATCCTTCAGCTAGTGGTGTAGGCAATCTTAGGCTTCTTGGTTCTTTTGGGAAGCAAGTATGGTTTATAGTTCTGCAAGTTTTCTAAGTTCGTGCTCGATGTCAACGTCCTTTATGCTTCCCTTCTCATCTGCAACATCTCTCTCCCCTTAAAGGGAAGTATCATAAGTGATGTAATATGGCTCAGATTCGACAAAGGTGACATCCAAAGTAATGTAGAGTTTACGAGCCTTTGGGTCATAACACCTGTAACCTTTATGAAATTCTGAGTAGCCAACAAAAATGCACTTTATAGCACGTGGATCGAGTTTGCCACATAGAGGTTGAGGGATGTGGACGTAAGTTGTGCAACCAAATATATGGGTTTCTAGATTTGGTATGTGTGGAACCCCTAATAGAGACGGCAATTTTTGTAGTGGAGTTTGGAATTTCAGGGAGCTGGAAGGAACTTAATTTATCCCAGACTTCACAGCCTCTCCCCAATAGGTTCGAGGCATATTCATACCAAAAGGCGAGGCATGGACCACTTCAAGGAGTTGTCGATTCTTATGTTTGGCTAATCCGTTTTGTTGAGGAGTGTAAGAGTATGAGGTTTGGTGCTTAATTCCATAGTCACGAGCAAAGTCAGCCATCACAGATTTTACGTATTCTGTTCCACTATCTGTTTGCAATATTCCTATATTTCGTTTATACTGTACTTGCAACATTTTATAAAAATCACGAAAAACTTGGAAAGTCTCACTTTTTTCTTAAGTAAAGAAATCCACACCATTTTGCTACATTCATCAATAAAAGTGATACAATAACAGGCATTCAAAAAAGAGGGTATGGCTGTAGGGCCTCAAACATCAGAATGAATGACCATAAAAGGTTTATTACTTTTATTCATACTGAGTGCATAATAAACACGATAACTCTTTGCAAGTTCACAAGTTTCACAATGAAAATTGGAACTATTTACCTTAAAACACAAACTAGGCTTTAGTTTCTTAAGATGCCCAAAGGAAAGATGACCCAAACTACGATGCCACAGCCACATATATGCTTTAGTTTTATCCTTAACCATATTTTTTGTTTGTGTTGATTCACTTGATTCCAAATCTAGATAATAAAGATTGCCTCGTCTAACACCATAGCTGATGATCCTCTGAGTTAAAATGTCCTAGAATACACAAAATGAAGGCCAAAACATTACTGTGCACGATAATATAGTAGTGATTCGACTCACAGACATTAAATTATAATCTAGTGATGGAACAAGAAGAACCGTATCCATTGTTATTGTTAGGATATATGTTATATATCTAAATAATTAGTTATGACATTATTTATTAATTGGACATATAAGATATTAATTGGATAATGACTTAGATTCAAAAGCTATATGGATAATCTTCTAGTTGAAAAAGAATCCTACATTACATATAGGATATAATTATCATGTTGATATTGGAATTATATAGCTGGACACGTGAGTAATTGGATGGGTTAATACTTGGAAGAAAATAGAAGATGTTACTATTGCAGTAAAAATTAATGAAACTGTTGAAGTGGTGGTGGTGTTGTGGGACTCTCATTGGTTAATGGATTATATCAATAGTAGAAGTCTATCTTAAATATGCATACTGTCTAGATCTCCTATTCATGGTAGAATCCTTAAAGCTATCAAAACACGTGAACATCTCCTAGTTGTTGATGAAGTCTATCAAAACACGTAAGTGGAGAAAAACCAAGTGGTGTGTTTTGCGGTAATTGCAATGTGGGGTGTGTGGGTGTGACACAGAAGTGTGGTGTATGCGTTAAGTGTCAATAAACAAGAAATCTGCGTTAGGTATGCATGGAGGTAGCTGAATAATGTGTCTTGATGGGATATATGCAACGGTGTAGTGTTTTAATGATGATGTATTAATGCTCCACACATTTTTTGATTTGAGAAAATTGAAGTGAGTGGAATTAATTGTTCAATGCAAGAGTGAGTGCGATGGTGTGGATGTTATGAGCGTCAATATCAAGACACGATGATAGTGGTGTAGATCAAGGGCTTTTGATGAATCCTATGTCGGTGTCTTGAAATTGAATGGGTAGTGAGCGTTAAATTCATGTGTGTGTTTGAGTGAATAATGAGACAACTTTTGGTGAAGAGGTGAAAAGATGAAAACTTTATTCTGCAGCAATTTTTCGGTGGTTCAGCTTTAGCCCAAACAGTAGCGCATTTCTTTGTCGGATGTTCTTTCGTTGATAAAGCGACATATTTAGGAAAGTTGATTTTACCTCAAGTATTGTTTTTATTTATGTTGGTTATTATTTAATCATTTGAGTTGTTTATTTCGTATATTTATTATCAAATACTGTTGACAAAATCCTCTGTTGAGTGTACGAGGTCGTAGTACTTTTGGGTATGAAAATCTTTCACGGAAAATGAGGTTGAAAGATAGTGTAAAAGGTTGAGTAGTGTCAGCTCAGTAAAGCCTTGGGTAAATCTATTGTACTTCGATGAAAGTGATTAAGCTGGGTAAGGGCCTTACAGACGTAGACAAGGTGTGCCAAACTGCGTTACCAAATTTTCGGTGTTGATTTATTTTTTGTTCTCTTAATTTTTCTAATTTTTTGTTTGCTAGAAATGAATTGGAAAGTTTGCGAAACATTTAACACCTTCAATTTCTCAATTGGTATCAGACCATTTCAAAACTTAGTAGCAAGTTGGTACAGATCCTAATTTCGCGAACATGGCTATAAGAAAGGTTGAAAGGAAGGCTAGGAGAATCCAATGTCATGAATGTCAAGATTTCGGACACATTCAATCCGAATGTGCTAATGCTTTGAATAAGAGAAAAGGAAAGTTCTTCACAAGCACCTGAAGTGAGAATGATTCCGAGAATGAATATGGTAACAAAGAAGAAATAGCTAATGGTGCTGCATTGGTTGCCTTACATAGCAAAAATCCAGCTACTTGTTTAACAGTAACTGAGAAGGAAGTAACTGAAGTTGGAAAAGAGAGAAAATCGGAAAATTTCGAAAACATCTCATCTCCAGACCTAATATCATATTATAATAGCAATGGAAGTGACTTAGATGACAAAAAGGGGAATATTTATGAGGCTTACAAATTAATGTACAAAAAATGGGTGAATATATGTAGAAAGAATGAAAGATTGAAGGAAGAAAATCTCTCCATGAAGAACATCATCCAAGAGTTAGAAAAGAAATTGATGTTGAGTTTAGATGAGCTTGGTGAAGCTATAATGAAATTGGTAAGTACTGAAAAGGGATTGAGGATGTTGAATGGAGGCACAGAAAAATTAGAAAAGTTAATGAAAATTGGTAAAGTTAAAGGAGATCTTCAAGGCATTGGATATAAGAGTGAGTGCTTTAAAGTGAACGAGGAAAAAAATAATATGTCTAGATCTATCTGGGAAGAAGAAACATCAAGAAAGAATCAAAGATTTGTACCAACGTGTTATTTTTGTGAAGTTATCAGGCACATAAGGCCGAGATGTTACAAGATGTCACAAATGATGTTTCAAAGGGGTCAGAACTGAAAATTTAAATATTCTTCATTAAATTTCTAGCAGCAACCCATGTTACCGAAACACACTTGGATTAGAAAGGGTAATACAGACACAAAGATATTGTGAAGGAAAAACAAGAAGTTGTCTAGATTCACAGTTAGTTACTGTTTGTAAAGAAACTGGTCAGATATAGGGCAAGTCAGTTAATTCAAAAAAAGAAACTGATGACAAAGATAATATGGCGAAGAAAAAGATCAAGTTTGAATTTCTTCGAGGGGCACAGGGACTGTGTACTTTACATTTTTGAAGTATTTTTTGTGTTTTTTTAAAAAATCAAAACAAAAATTTTTGTCTTTTTTAGTTCCTTAGTTTTTATGTTGCCATTATCATCGCATCTTTTTAGTAGTTTACATTGTGACTTCTATTTAGCTCCACCGAAGACTCCTCAGCTCTCTTATTAGTATGGATCTCTCTCTTGGGTATCTATCTCTCACTACACTGGCAATACTCATCTTTATTTACATGGGTTTATGAAGTTGATCAATCTTATGAAGATAGAATTGAAGTAAGTAATGATATGTTAGCATGTGTATTGACTAGTGGTAAATTGTCATCTCGGTGTGCTGATGATTCTTCCGTTGCATCTATGGTTGATTCTTATGATTATGTGTTTTGATACTGTTTTATCCCAAGGGGGAGACATCAAATTGTTTGTGGTGACTGTTTCTTCAGGGGGAGATTTTAAGGTATATGTGTGACTATTCGTTGTGTTTTTTAGTATCTTTTCGTCCTAAAAGGGAGAAATTTGGATGATTGGATAAACTTGATTTTTGATTAAGGGGGAGTATATGATTTGTGTATTTGAAGGTTATATGTCCAATTATGTTGTTTAGGGGGAGTTTCACATTTGTGACAAACAATATAAAAAAGGAGAAAATTGTTAGGATATATGATATATATCTAAATAATTAGTTTTTGCATTATTTATTAATTGGACATATAAGATATTAATTAGATAATGACTCGGATTCAAAAGCTAGATGGATAATCTTTTAGTTGAAAAAGAATCCTACATTACACATAGGATATAATTATCATGTTGATATTGGAATTATTATATGGCTGGACACGTGAGTAATTGGATGGGTTAATGCTTGGAAGAAAGCAGAAGATGTTATTGTTGCGGTAAAAATTAATGAAGCTGTTGAAGTGGTAGTGTTGTTATGAGACTCTCATTGGTTGATGGATTGTATCTCCACTAGAAGTCTATCTTAAATATGCATGTTGTCTAGATCTCCTATTCACGGTGGAATCCTTAAAGCTATTAAAACACATGAACATCACCTAGTTGTTGATGAAGTCTATCAAAACACGTAAGTGGAGAAAAACTAGGTGGTGTGTTTTGTGGTAACTGCAGTGTGGCGTGTGTGGGTGTGACGCAGAAGTGTGGTGTGTAAGTTTGGTGTGTGCGTTAAGTGTCAATAAACAAATAGACTGCATTGGGCATGCATAGAGACAGCTGAATAATGTGTCTTTGATGGGATATATGCTATGGTGTAGTGATTTGATGATGATGTATTAGTGTTGTACACGTTTTTTGATTTGAGAAAATTGAAGTGAGTGGAATTAATTGTTCAATGCAAGAGTGAGTGCAATGGTGTGGATGTTGTGAGTGTGAATATCAAGACACAGTGTCAGTGATAGTGGTGGAGATCAAGGGGATTTGATGAATCCTGCGTGGGTGTTTTGAAATTGAATGGGTGGTAAGCGTTAAAGTAGTGTGTGTGTGTTTGAGTGAATAATGAGACAACTTTTGGTAAAGAGGTTAAAAGACGAAAACTTTATGCTGCAACTATTTTTTGGCTGTTCAACTTCAGCCCAAACAGTAGCGCATTGCTTTGTCGGATGTTCTTTCATTGATAAAGCGACATATTTATGGAAGTTGATTTTTATCTCAAATGTTGTCTTTATTTATGTTGGTTATTGTTTAATCACTTGAGTTGTTTATTTCGTATCTTTATTATCAAATATTGTTAAGATTAGTATGAGGCGGTCGTACTATTGAGTGTGAAAATCTTTCACGGGAAGTGAGGTTGAGAGATAGTGTTAAGGGTTTAGTGGTGTTGGCTCAGTAAAGTCTTGAGTAAATCTATTATACTTCAGTGAAAGTGATTAAACTGGGTGAGGGTCTTGCAGACGTAGATAAGGTATGCTGAACTGCGTTACCAAATTTTTAGTGTTGATTTATTTTTTGTTCTCTTAATTTTTCTGATTTTTTGTTTGCTAGAAACGAATCGGAAAGTTTGCGAAACAATTAACACCTTTAGTTTTGCAGTTATATTTTCATAGACGCAACATAAGCCATACCCTTCGATACTTGCTTCTTCTCCATTTGTTGTGGATACATGTGATTTTAAATGAGGTTGTACTCGTGCTAATAGTTTGACATCATTCGTCATGTGATCCCAAGCACATGAGTCAATAATCCATCTGTTATTTGAGATTGGAAAATTTTCCTTACCAGTCACATTCTGAAGAACTACATTAGAAGTTGGGTTTATTGAGTCAGGCTCAAGTGTAGTAGAGTTGGGTCTGTCGTCAGAGTGAGTATTCATGGCTTTTGAATTGATTTTTCTCCTAGGCTTCTTAGAGAAATGCCAACATTTAGGGTGGCCAATGAGTTCGTAGCATTTCTACTTCAAGTGACCTGTCTCGCCACAGTAAGAACATATCAAGGATACATTCTTCCACCCTTCGGCTTCGAAGTTCCAAGGTTGAGCCCTTGGTGTGTCTGTTTTGCAAGAAGAACAGTACTATCAATTGGTGGTCGATCACTATTTATTACTTGTGTTGTTGAGATTCTCTTTGAACATATGCATACGTGCTTTACACATCAAGTTGAGCTTCTTTTTGAAGTATCTCGTTTCGCACTTGATCAAATTCAGGGTCGAGTCCAATAAGAAAGATATGAACCCGTAACCTTGTCATTGCTACATGTACCTATACTACACTTGGGACCGAATCTGCTTGTTCTCTGGTGTGGTGGTCGATCTCTTGGAAGATCGCAACCAATTCATTGTAATACACAGATAGCGGTCTTCCATTCTGCTTCTTTGTAAATGACTTATTGTTGAGTTCGAAGATCACATTTCATTTCCAGGATCATAAAACATACGAGCAAGAGCATCCCATATATCCTTTCCAGTAGGCAATCGGATAAACTAATGCATAAGGGTCAGACTTATGGCTTCAATAAGCCAACTACGAACTTTCTGGTTGTCAGTGATTCAAATGGCCAATGTATGGTCCTTTGTTCGATTTCTCTGCAACTCCAGTCAATTATCCAAATTTGTTGCATGCAGTGATTTGCATTTCCATAAGTTGGGACCATAGGAGGTAGTTGGTTTCGTCAAGGATGATGGTGAAGGGAAAAGGAGCACTATCGTGATTCATGATGATGAGTTGAGGGTTACTATTGACTGTTTCATTTGACATAGTGTGAGGTTTACAAAGTTATAATGTAAGGTATTTCAGTATGAGATAGGTTTGGGGCATGTTGTGATACCATAAAAACTTTTTTTTAAGAAAGAGATATTCTCTTCATCTAATTCATTCTTATGAGATCAGTATATATACATGAGTAGTACAACGGAAGGGATGTACTACTATCATATCTTATCAGTTAGTTAATATCTGATCATATACAATAATAATTAGATAGCTCATATTTACTATACGTATCCCGTTAACAAAGACTTATCCCCTACTGGTATGATAGTTGAATTGACACTTTAATTCATCTAAACAAAAGGAATTTCAAATGTATTTCATTTATAGAAAAGAGCTTACAATTACTAACTGCTTTTATCATTAAGTATATATACTAAGAGCGACCGGATGGACGACCACGCAATCCATCCCAGTCGTCCATTTAATCTTACGGCTTACATTCTCTTTCTTCTGTTTATTGAAATATACACGCAATCTTTCTTCTGTTTATTGAAATATACACGCAATCTTCTGACCCAAATATTTTGTCATTTTGTCTAGATATGCACACAATCTTTTGAGCCAGTTTATCACGCGGCCGCACTTGTGATGACTATTTAAAGAGTGAAGAGTGAAAATAGATCTCTGTCTTTGTTTTTCCTCTCCGCCATTGCTTTCCTGTGCTTTTTCCATTCTAGCTGTGGTTGTCGTAGCTGTTGTTGGTGTCGAGAGACAATCTAGCACGTGACGCCTAGCATAAGGTTGGCCGCGCTTGTGACTATTTAAAGAGCGAAAATAGACCGCCATTGCTTTCCTGTGCTTTTTCCATTCTAGCTGTGGTTGTTGTAGCTGTTGTTGGTGTATCGTCTCTGTTTGCACTTGTTCTTTACTTGTAAATCTTCTTAAAGTTTTTTTTGTTTTGTTGTGTACAGATGAGGAGATTTATCATAAATTGCAAAGCTGCTACTTCACCACCGGCATCCTCTTTCTCATCTACTTTAATCTGAGCTAGCACGTTAACCTAGCATAAGGTTGTTTAGTTACTGAATTTCGTTGTTGTTGCCGTCGACTATTGTTGTTGTCCACTGTTGTTGTTCGTCTACAACAGACTTGGATATGACGAGATTTATCGTGTTGTCATGTTGCCATGGGTAAGACAGATGGCTCGAATACAGAAGATGTTGTAACCGCATCGTCTGTAAATCTTCTTAAAGCTTTTTTTGTTTTGTTGTGTACAGATGAGGAGATTTATCATAAATTGCAAAGCTGCTACTTCACCACTGGCATCCTCTTTCTCATCTACTTTAATCTGAGCTAGCATGTTAACCTAGCATAAGGTTGTTTAGTTACTGCACGTCGGATCTTGTTATCTCATCGTCTCGGTTTGCAGATGCTTTTTTTGTTTTGATGTGTACAGATGTTTCCCCACTTTCGTTGTTGTTGCCGTTGATCGTTGTTGTTGTCCACCGTTGTTGTTCGCCACAATGCACTTGGATATGACGAGATTTATCATGTTGTCATGGGTAAGACAGATGGCTCGAATACGTAAGATGTAGTGAGACTTCAAAAAGAGTCGTCAAACAAAGAAGGCCTAGTGCGAGTTGGATATAAGGAGATTTGTGATAAATTGTAAAGTCACTTTCTGAAGCAGATTTATCATGAATTTCAAAGTCGCTACTTCATCACCGACATCCTCTTTCCTTGTACATCTCTTTTATCATGTCGAAGGAACTCCTCTCGCCAAAGCAGAGGTTCATCTACTTTAATGTGAAATAGGATGCCCGGAACAAAGGCGTAGTGGAGACTTGGATATGAGTACATTCATCGTTAGTCTATGTTGATATAGCGACTACTTGTGATGCAATAGGAAGATTGTTAATGTGTTCACCAAGATTTTCTTGTAGTCATAAAGTTTTAGAAGACGATTGCAGATATGAATAATATAGTAACTGCACATTTCGCCGTGCTATTTTTCAAGAATGTGATATATCACTTTGTAAAGTTTTATGTTTTTACTTTCGCTTCTTAATTCGAGGTGATTTGCTTTGCTTTGTTTTCCATCGTCTCGCTTTTCCCGCCATTTCAAGAATTGTGATATTAGATAACATAATAAGGTAATCGTATATATCGCTTCGCTTCTAATTGAAAAGATGACTAGGAAGAGAAAAGCAGACGGAGTAGGCAAAGTGAGCGAAGGTTAAAATAGATGGAGTTGAAAAAGTTAACCAACTTATCAATATAGACGGAGATGAAAAAGTATCATGTTGCCATTTGAAGAATTGTAATATTAGATAGCATAATATGGTAATCGTATATATCGCTTCGTATAAAATAGTTGACCAAGTTATCAATATAGACGGAGTTCAAAAGTAGACGAAGTTAACAATACAGGAGAATACAGAGGTTAGACGAAGACATAAAGATGATTTAAAAGCGGACGATCTGAACAAAAAGCAGATTTAAGCCTAAAAGGCATTTAATCGGAAAGGCGACGAAGTTCAATTTCCTTGTGATTTGTTTTCACCTGTTTTTCCATCGTCTGCTTTTCCTGCCATTTTAAAGCAGAGGTTCATCTACTTTAATGTGAAATAGGATGCCTGGAACAAAGAAGGCGTAGTGGAGACTTGGATATGAGTACATTCATCGTTAGTCTATGTTGATATAGCAGCTACTTGTGATGCAATAGGAAGATTGTTAATGTGTTCACCAAGATTTTCTTGTAGTCATTAAGTTTTAGAAGACGTATTGCAGATATGAATAATATAGTAACTGCACATTTCGCCGTGCTATTTTTCAAGAATGTGATATATCGTTTTGTAAAGTTTTATGTTTTTACTTTAATCTTCTTAATTCAGAGGTGATTTGCTTTACTTTTTTTCCATCGTCGCTTTCTCGCCATTTCAAGAATTGTAATATTAGATAACATAATAAGGTAATCGCACATATCGCTTCGCTCTAATTGAAAAGATGCATTTAGAGGAAGAAAAACAAACGGAGTAGGCAAAGTAGACGAAGTTAAAATAGATGGAGTTGAAAAAGTTCACCAACTTATCAATATAGACGGAGATGAAAAGTCTCATGTTGCCATTTGAAGAATTGTAATATTAGATAGCATAATATGGTAATCGTATATATCGCTTCGCTAAAATAGTTGACCAAGTTATCAATATAGACGGAGTTCAAAAGTAGACGAATTTAACAATACATGGGAGAATACAAAGGTCGACGAAGACATAAAGACAAACGAAAAGCGGACGTCTGAACAAAAAATGTACGAAGCCTAAAAGGCATTTAATCGAAAAGGCGGCCTTGAAGTTCAATTTCCTTGTGATGAAGTGGCGAGCTATGATTTAACTACATCAAAGTTCAACATGGTTAAATATATCATAAAATCAAAGCGAAGCCTAATATTTTTAGGACAATAAATTCATTTTAGGTGAACTTGAAAGCGGGCGAAGTGTGAAGAGTCAAGTCAACGATTATTTATTCTTTTGCATTCTCCGTCGGTTTTCTACTTCGTCTGTTATTGTACGACATCTCAAAAAGTAGACGAAGTTAACAATACACACGGAGAATACAAAGGTCAGACGAAGACATAAAGATAGACGAAAAGCGGACGATACGAACAAAAATGAATTTAAGCCTAAAAGGCATTTAATCGAAAGCGATTTGAAGTTCAATTTCCTTGTGATGAAGTGACGAAACATAACGAACTACATCAAAGCTCAACATGGTTAAATATATTATCAAATCAAAACGAAAGCCTAATATTTTTAGGACAATAAATTCATATTTAGGTGAACTTGAAAAGCAGACGAAGTGTCAAGAGTCGAAGTCAACGATTATTTATCCTTTGCATTCTCCGTCGGTTTTCTACTTCAATCATTATTGTACTTCGCTCATTATTCATTAAAATCATATATCTCAAGTCATTTTGACTTAATATGCTTTTCAATAGTTTCGTGTGTTTTCTTCTTTCATCATTATTTCGTTTTGACTTAACAATGTCGTCCTTTTTAAGCGCATGATTTTCTCATCACGTAGATTGAGTTTTCAATTAATAGGTGTAATCTTCTAATGCTATAATAATCTCAAACACTGCCAATAGCGTATTGCAGAAGTAGACCAGAGCAGAGATTGACGTTTCAATTCATACGTTAACGTATTGCAGAACTAACCAAACATGAGGACTGCAAAGAGAAGAAGAGGACCAGAACAGAGATTGACGTTTCAATTCATACATGATAGATTTCTCACCTGCTACTCCTGACAGGTTGACCTTCTACAATTATTTTATCTTCTTTGGAAATTAGTGCGATTGCTTCCTCGACTCTTCTTGTCACGACAGATGACCTTCTACAATCATTTTCATTTTTCGTAAGAAGAAGATGACCAGAACAGAGATTGCTTGAATCTTGAAAGAACCGCTTATTCAATTGAGTTTTGTGACTAACTCAAAATGATTCTTAATTCACGCGTGGTTTGCTTCGTGTACTTTTGCAGAACTTACGTCTCCTTTTGCTTTCGTCTCCTTTTGCTTCTATCGTTTGAATTCATAGGTGAGAGCCACATAATTTTTTACCAAACCAGAGCAGAGGTCGACATTTCAATTCATAGGTGATAGATTTCTGACCTGCTACTCCTGACAGGTTGACCTTCTGCAATTATTTTCTCTTCTTTGGAAATTAGTGTCATTGCTTCCATTTACTGTTCTTCCTGACAGGTTGACCTTCTACAATCATTTTCTGTTTTTCGCAAGAAGAAGATGACTAGAAATGCTTTGGTATCCTGCTACTCCTGACAGGTTTACCTTCTACAATTATTTTCTCTTCTTTTTCCATTTGTTTTTCAACTTCCGTGTTGTTTTCATCCTCTCCTTTTTCATCATTGTTTGTACTTCATCAAAATAAACGCTGCGAATAGCGTATTGCAGAAGTAAACAGGAGAACAGAGATTGACGTTTTCATTCATAGGTGAGAGCGACATAATTTTTACCAAACCGGAGCAGCGGTCGACGCTTCAATTCATAGTGATAGATTTCGACTGCTACTCCCGACAGTTGACTTTCTCTCGCATTTATTTTCTCTTCTTTGGAAATTAGTGTCATTGCTTCCATTTACTCTTCTTCCTCACAGTTGAGCTTCTACAATCATTTTCTGCTTTTCGCAAGAAGAAGATGACTAGAATCGCCAGATCCTTTCCATCGTCTGTTTTGACTCGCCTACGCATCTAAAAGCGCATTTATACTGAACAAAAAGCATTTAAGCACAAAAGGCATTTAATCACAAAGGTTTTGTAAAAGAAAGCTCAAATGTTTCCCATTTCTTGCATTAAGTCATGCAATTCTAATGTGTTTTCGGAACGCATGCTGTTCGTTGAAACACAAGATCAATGGGTGCACATCTTCGTTAAACCATTAAGTGAAGAAGGGTTCAGGAAATCGATTTAAATCTGAACATGGTTAAATATATCATAAAATCAAAACCGAAGGCGAATATTGATAAGTCAATTAAAATACATACATTTCGGACTTAATTTTGATTGATGTGTTGAAATTGGTATCCTAAATTGATGGAATTGTTTTATAAATGTTTACAGATGGTTTTCAACACTCTAAGGAAGAAAAAGGACCAAAAAGGCGTAAAAGAAGGCAAGAAATTCGAAATTTTCAGATTGGCCGAAATTCAGAGATTAGGCGTGGGCACGCCTAAGGACGGAATCTTAAAACTGCAGATTTTCCAGAAATCGTTTCCAATTAAAACACAATCTCCCAAGATCTGCTGGATTTCTTTTCAAGATATCTTCTACCGAAATTGAAACACCACCTAATCTGGACAAAATCAAATCAAGATAATGGAGAGATTCACTTCAAAGAGGGAGCTCATGATGATTGCCGCATATATATATTCATGTATTGGAGGAGGAGGCGAGAGTAGAGTAGATTAGGTTTAGAATAGGGTTTTAGTTTTCCTCTTTGGGGCTGCCGCACTCTTCGTTTCTGTCAAGAAATTCCAGTAGTCTTTTCATAGGTTTTCTTATTGGTGGCTCACGCACCTTCCTCCTTTGGCTGATTTTTCTGTTTTACAAATTCTGCACCTTCCAAGAAGTGTTGTCGTAGGTTTAGGGATTTTTGGGCTATTGCAATTTTCTGGTTTCTTGCCTTTTAATTTCTGCACAATTCCCTTGTTAGTTTCGATTATTTTCATTAAAACCAAGTTATGGAGATTGTTTCTTTTATTATTTCTTTTGGTTTCAATTCTAGTATGATTAACTAATTCTCTTATCTTGGTTTAGGGATCCATGTTACATGTTATTTTGGTGAGATTATTTGGATGTCTTTCATTATTGTTAATGAACATTGGATATTTTCAGATCTGTCTTTTTAATTGGATTTGTTGGTTTCTAGGAGCGCTACTAGAGATTAATTGATTCAATCGCTAGGTTAACGGAATCTGACGTTCAATTTCGGTAACCATAAGTAGCAATTAGGATTAACTTCTCTACGTTAGAGTCGAAAAATTCTAAGAAAATATTCGCTTGATTGATTGCATGTCGTACATGTTTATCACTTGTCATTGGTTCTTAATGCTATTATTCAATTTACCTATGATCGTATCTAGGTTATTGTTTAATAAGATTGCTAGAATACATGTTTCTAGTCATTACACTTAAGAGAGAAGTTTCCCCAATGAATGTTTATTAACAATTGCAATTTTATGTCGAGGATCCATAATAGCATGATAACATCGGTGACCGAAACCAAGGTATTTTTCTCATTGATTTTTCAGATTTTATTATTGCTTTTGATTTGTGATTTTTCTATTGATTTTCTGATATTGCCGTGACAAAACCCCCTATTTACTTTTGTTATTTGTCACGTTTGAACTAGCTAACCTTTACCGTTAAAGATTCCTCGTGGGAACAATATCCGCTTACCGCTACTACATTAATTTGTTTTAACGGAAGTGATTTCTTTTATATTTGGTTGCAGGCGACAGCATC
Organism: Erythroxylum novogranatense; assembly: GCA_029891385.1. Classification (NCBI taxonomy): domain Eukaryota; kingdom Viridiplantae; phylum Streptophyta; class Magnoliopsida; order Malpighiales; family Erythroxylaceae; genus Erythroxylum; species Erythroxylum novogranatense. The sequence continues at coordinate 88,813,052 of CM057233.1, read as the reverse complement.
ACCAAATATTTTTTGGACAATTAATTCATATTTAGGTGAACTTGAAAAGTAGACGAGGTGCGAAGAGTCGAAGTCAACGTATTATTTATGCTTTTGCATTCTGCGTCATTTTCTACTTCGCATTTTTTGTACTTCGCTTGTTTTTCATCGTTTGTTATTCATTAAAATCATAAAACTCAAGTCATTTTGACTTAATATCCTTTTCAATAGGTTCCGTGTGTTTTTTTCATCATTATTTCGCTTTTGACTTAACAATCTCGTCCTTTTTAAGTGCATGATTTATTCATCACGAGATTGAGTTTTCAATTAGTAGATCGAGCAGATTGACGTTTCAATTCATACGTTAACGTATTGCGAACTAACCAAACATGAGGACCGCAACTTGCGGCCCGCTTTTGCTTCTATCTCGCTTTTCAACTTATGCGTCGCTTTTCAACTTGCGCCTTGTTTTCATCCTCTTCTTTTCATCATTGTTTGTACTTCATCAAAATCAACATCGCCAATAGCGTATTGCGTAAGTAAACACGAACACGATTGACGCCTTAACTCTTCTTCCTCACAGTCGACCTTCACAATCATTTCGCCTTCTTCGGCTTGGCTTTTGCATCCGTTTGTCAATCAATCATTCAAGGGCCATTCCTTTGGCATCAAAATAACTTACAACCAAATTTGATCTCGCACGCAATCAATCGACACCTTTAACGCTTTCATATTATAACATCTTACCTGCTTTTCTGTCTTAACCCTTAAAGCAAATCTACCCCAACCAATGAAACATTTTGTGCAGCAAACTTTACTTGTCTCAAGTACCCTCTTCTTTTAGTGATCAAATTCTCCGCTTCTAGATTCCGATCGCATTTATACTCCATTTCTTTAAGGCCCCTTATTCTTCTTTGCATTCTTCGAGTACTAAGGTATATATGCTTAGGTTAAATAAATTTATTACCTTTTACTTTCTCGATCGCATGTATACTCCATTTTTCTAGGTCCTCTGCTTATTCTCTCACGCATTCTTCGTGTAGTCGGTATCTGTAGTTAAATGAAATAAATTTATTTTATAAATTCGCTATAGTTATTTAAATGGTTTATAATCATGTTTGTTGGATAAATTGTTTGTTAGAGCATAAATGTAATGTTTTTTACATGTTTATCGTGATACGATTTATAATATATATTCAATTTTATTGTTTCTATATATATATCGATATAGCTATATAGATATATATATATATATATATATATATATCAATGCATGTAGGCTGTATATATATATCGACAATTCATTTGTATGCGAACATCATGAATGGATAGATCAAAGACGTTTTTTATGTCGATTCCTCGTATTTACATATGGATAGAAATGCTAAAAGACGCCAAAATATGCGAAATGACAAATGAAAAAACAAGAATTGTTGCGACGGCGTAGACAAAATCGAATCGCAAAAACACAACGTCCACCTCATCTACACTTCAAAAAAGAATTTCTCCTCAATGTAGGATTCTTTCATTAATATCGAACCTTCCACCACCAACTTTGGAGTCATGAACCTCTTTTCATCAAATACGTGACCCTCAGATTGATATCCATGCCGATCGCATAAGTGAAGGTACCTTTTTCCACTATATTGAAACTATTTCCAACCAAACTATTCCACATAATGATAATGTCCTTTTATACGCTTCAAGGATAAATCATCGCGCATTTCCTTCAACATTAAAATCGTTGCGAATTTACCAATTGAACCTCAATGACTCCTTCGCTCCAGATTGTCAATATTGTAACGCAAAACGATTTTACCTTGAACCTCCATCGCTTTGTTGCTCGTCTCGACAAATTTCTATTGTTGCTCCTCGATGCCTTATGCTTTAAAGTGTTTGTTTCTAAATAGCGACGAAGAATCCGAACATTTGAGAAAGAATGTTCAGACATACAATAACAATCTAGCTTTCACTTCAGATGGAGCGAGATATGATCGTGACCTCACAAAAACACAATGGGAGTTTATACATTCCGTGTTCAAGGACAAGTTTACCATTTCCTTGACAGTTTAGTCGATACAGCAATAAAGTATCTGAGTCCAACTTTATTTCTTTGATACGGATGAAGAACTATAACAAAGGGTGAATAGCTCGATAAACTTCGTGAAAGTACATTGAAGTCGATTATGACAATTTTGAAGATAATCCTTATGCTAGGTTCTTTCGCCGCCTTAAAGATATTCCTTCCTTGAAAATCAGCAAATTGTTCTCGTGTGTTGTCCCGGTCTTGATCGGTAGCGTTTAATCTTCCTACTACATCACAAGTAGGCTGCTATATGGATCGAATGATGATGAACAAAGATGATAAATCTCCTCATATCCAAGTCTATCAAATACGCAGTCCCAAATATAGAATTCGATCTTATTATGCATGCTACGACCCGCTTCAATACCCGCCTGTTTCCACGGGTGAATCAGATGGTATCCTCGCATTAAGCGGTTAAATTCACAAACAAATAGCAACAATGATTCTCGATCAAACAAGCGGTGCTCCTTTATCCACTTTTCTTGAACCAAATGAATTATTTGCTCTCGAAAACATAGGTTAGTTTGTGGTTTATTCCTTGGTTGCCAAATATTGTCTAATTGGTCTAAATTTATTTATCATTTTTTCTTGCTATTACTAATTACTCGAAGCGAACTCCAAACATGGCGTAGTATCTGAGAGAGTATTATCGCTATCGACTTCAAATGAGAAGTTCGATGAATCCATGCTTATCCACGACTTAAGACTACTACAACAATTCGTTGTTGGTTCTTATATAAAGATTGAAACATCACGGCTTGACTTCTATAGGAAAAAGCGAGCTAAATACTGAATGAAAATTTTGCAAGGTGTTTTAGATAGCGTTAATATTGGTCAAACTGAAGCTTCTACAATTGGCCGCCGAGTTGTCCTCCCAGCTTCATTTATAGGCGGCCCAAGGGACATGAAACGGCGTTATCTGGATGCAATGGCTCTAGTGCAAAAATATGGGAAACCAGATATTTTTCTCACTATGACTTGCAACCCTATGTGGAAGGAAATACAAGACAATCTGAAATTCCACGAAAAAGCACAAGACAGACCAGATTTATTGTCCAGAGTGTTCAGGGCAAAATTTGAGATTCTGAAAAATGAGTTGATCAAAAAAGCAATTTTTGGAGATGTTGCCGCATTTGTTTACGTAATTGAATTTCAAAAGCGTGGATTCCCTTATGCTCACATGCTTCTAATACTTCAACCACAATTTAAGTTGTTGAATCCAGATTCCTATGATCAAATCATATCAGCTGAAATACCTAATCCCGATCACAATTTCAGATTATATTCTCTTGTCATTAAGCATATGATCCACGGTCCTTGTGGTTTTATGAACAAACACTGCCCTTGCATGAGAAATGGTGTATGCAAAAGTCACAACCCCAAGGATTTTACTCCTTTCACTGTCCATGGCGAAGACAATTATCCCTGCTATAGACGTAGAGATGATGGAAGAAAAGTTAAAATTTCCAGACACGAGGTTGATAATAAATGGGTGGTTCCTCATAACCCGTACCTTCTCATGTTGGTTGACTGCCACATTAATGTTGAAATATGTTCCACTGTGAAGCTTGTTAAATATTTATACAAATATGTGTTTAAGGGCCACGACCTTGTGAACTTCAAACACAACGATCAAGAAACGAGGTCCGATATTAACGAAATAACTAATTTCCAAGAAAGCCGTTGATTTCACCTCCAAGCTTTAAAGGCGATATATGAATTCCGCCTCGCAGAGATTAATCCATCCATCTATATACTCCAAGTTCACCTTCCAGATCAACAATGTGTTTCCTTCGCAAAAGATGCTAATTTGTCGTATTTATTGAGGAATATTGACTTCACCAAAACAATGCTCACACAATTTTTTTGGACCAATTCAACAAATCAAAAGGCTGCAGAAATGAAATGTCTGTATGTGGATTTCCCCCAACATTTTGTTTGGAATCAAAAAACAAGGACGTGGTCAGAAAGAAAGCGGAGAAAAGTCATAGGACGATTAGTTACTGTTGACCCTCGAGAAGGAGAAAGGTATTACTTGAGATTATTGCTGGAAAATGTTAGAGGACCAACATCGTTTGACAATTTGTTAACTGTTGATGGTGAAAAGCTGAACTGTTTCAGGGATGCTGCACTTCAATTAGGATTGCTAGCATCTGACTCTTACATACGACAAACACTTGACGGTCATCATATTTCAAATGCCAACATCCCTCAGATTGTTATTTGCTACACTCTTGTTGTATTGCTCACCGGCAAATCCTAGGGAACTCTGGCAAACTTTCGCCGACCACCTCTGCTCTGACTACTTATATGCTTATTCTTCTTCTAATACGTATACATGTGATGATATTACAAAAATGGCTCTTCAAGATATCAATAAATCTCTCCAACAAATGGGATTAGCTGATTATCATTTCATTGAACATGAATTTCAGATCTTGATTCATGAAACGGCAGACTAAGGAGGTAGAATGTGAGATGAATATAGAGATTGATGAAGAAGACCTCTTATTACAATCAAAACTAAACAGCGAACAAAAGCACATATTTGATTTAATAATGAATTCAGTTCTCACTTTAACGACTGCAAGTTATTTTATCGATGGTCCCGGGGGAACAGGTAAAACTTTCTTATATCGAGCTCTTCTTGCAACTTTACGATCGCAAGGACATATTGCAATCGCAGTGGCGACATCAGGCGTTGCTGCGTCAATTCTTCCTGGCGGTAGGACAGCTCACTCAAGATTTAAAATCCCGCTCGATTTATCAAAGCAAAAAGTTTGTCAGCTGAGCAAACAGAGCAGTGTTGCAAAATTGATATTTGAATCCAGCCTTATTTTATGGGACGAGGCTTCCATGGCAAAAGGAGAAGCCATCGAAGCATTTCACAGCTTACTTCAAGATATCATGAACTCTGATCAGCCTTTCGGCGATAAAATTGTTGTATTTGGTGGCGACTTTCGCCAAACATTGCCAGTTATTCACCAAGCAACGAAACAACAACTCATTGATTCAAGTCTTGTAAATTCACATCTCTGGCGCTACATCTCTAAATTCTGTTTAACGACAAATATGAGAGCTATCTCAAATCCAAATTTTGTGATTTCTTATCGGGTTGAGAAGACTCAACCAATGCATGAACAAGATCAAATATGTTTACCAAATGAACTCATTATTCCTTACAACAACAAGGATCAATCTGTTAATAGGTCACTTCTTTTTTCATTAAACGACATACTACCCTTTTTTTCCATTACGATTATATTTTCCTAATATACAATTATCCTCACTAGGTTATTGGAAAACGTCTTCCCTGAGCTGAGCTTATATTCATCCGACCCATATCAGATGATAAACAGATGCGTGTTATGTCCAACAAATAGTTGTGTTGATGAAATTAATGACATCATGATTCAGAAATTAACAGGAGATTTGCATTCATATGTGAGTTTTGACAAGACGGTTGATCGCAGACATCAAGCTGATTATCAAGATTTTCTCAATTCTTTGAATCCTAAAGGCCTACCTCCTCATAAGCTTTTCTTTGAAAGAAGGCTCTCAATTATGCTTCGAGAAATTTAAATCCAACGGAAGGATTATGCAATGGAACAAGGTTGATATGCGATAACTAAAGATCATACAATTTCAGCTGAAATTGTGTTTGGACCTCACAAAGGAAAAATCATTTTATACCTAAGATTCCTTGCAATCTCCGTGAACGAAAAAATGAAATTCCTTTCATCGTAACACAATTTCAATTCGCTTTGTGTTTTGCAATGACTATAAACAAATCTCAAGGTCAAACACTTGATCATGTTGGAATTTATCTCCGTCAACCTGTTTTCTCACACGGGCAGTTATATGTAGCTCTGTCAAGGGCGCGAACTCCTGAATCAGTTAAAGTTCTTATTATTCCTGGAACTTTTCAATCTTCAGATTTCGGAAAAAAGACAAGGAATATTGTTTTCCGTGAAATATTCCAATTAGTCAAATTATAACACATCAAATTTCGCCTCGGTATATTATTTGTTTGTTTTCTCAGTTCACATTATTATTTGTCTTGGCTTCACCATCCAACATTTTCTTTCAGCATGGATAATCGTTTATTGATAAACAAAATTTTCCCTGGAGCGCAATCATGGTCTTGTCAAGTGATGGTCCAAGAAAAACAACAGGTGGTTGCTTCGGTGAATTCACCGACTAGAAGACAAAAGTTTGTCTTCTGCGATTCTGAGGTATATCGATTACGCTTTCTTCCTTTTAGATTTTTCAACTTACCTATCCATAATTCCTTCATAATTAACGAGGGTCGTAAGTTGAGGTATCATATTCAACAATGATATCCAAAGAATTGGGGACATCTTACGGTAGTGTCGTGAATATATCATTTCTAATGCAATTGTCAAATCAATTCCCCTCAAGATCAAACTAAAATTTGAGATACAGTGGATTCTCACCACCAAGACGGTCATCGAACTGTGACACAACACGATGCGATCATCCTCTCGATTTTCAACTTCACACCTTTCCAAAGTCTTATGGACTATGTCGACGACAAGCAGAAATCTGTTGGTCAGATGCTTAATACATTTGTTCATACAATGTTACAATAACTTTTCCCTTAGTGATTACATTAATCTTTAACACATGATAGATATTTTGGCCGTCGTCGTTGAAGTGTTGGAAAAAAAAGATGTCATGAGAGACGGAAAAGCTTCGACTGTCCAAAAATTTGTTATCATGAATAAAGAGTAATTCTCACTCTGTATCTTTGTGTCTATTTTGTGTCAGAGATAAACAAATTTATCATCTTCTCGTAATCTGTGGTTTTTTGTAGGCAACAAACAGTCATACTATCGCTTTGGAATTGTTTTGTTGAGAACGAGGGCCAGAAAATTATGGACTCACTTCACTCTCATCCAGTTATTGTTTGCACAAAACTAAAAGTTAATTTCTTTAACGGTATTATTTCCTTCCTCATAATAACACATCTTACTCATCCCTTTTCATTCTATCTAAGAAAATGTTTGTTAAATGTTAGTCATTGCATTGTCAACGTGGTTCGACTCACCATCCTCGTTGACCCACCCATGCAAGAAGTCATGGATCTCAAAATTGGTAATCCATTATGTTACCTACAACGTTATTAACATTTTGTTACAAATTATGTACGAATTTACAAATGTCTTTATTTTGTCACGTATATAATTACTATGTTACAGGCACAACGAAATAACAAATACATCAAAACGTCGTCGTGGAAAATCTTACTTTACATATAATCCTCGATATCTTCCGGTTCTCATCGAAATATCACCAAGATCATGTCTCTAGATTCTACGCCAAGGTAATCGTGATCTACATATTCCGCTCACATATTGAATTTGAAACTTCTTCCTCTGAACATTCTTCCGACTTTTCCTTAGATATCATGGATTGAAGCCAAAATATCTTTTCAAAGACATTTTGCAAAATTCGATATATGGCATGCAACAAATGCTTCCGGTCTCAAATGTCGATCCGGAGTTCTCTTCACTTGCAATTCTTGAGAGAAAGCAGACAGAGCCAAGGTTTGTGCTTCTATTTGCAATCTTCCATTTCTTGTTTATTCTTTCCGTGTCCAATCCATAATTTTCGCATAACTTTTTAACTTCTATGTCACCGCACTACTTTTTGCCTACCCTTCTCCTTTTGACTATTGTGACTTTATTGAGCAGATGCCGATATGACATGGATTTGACCGATTTAAACCGAACTATAATGACTTCGATTTTCGCCGACCTCGCTGAAAAACTATTAAACTTTACCGCCGTTGAAGCTATGAAGTATTACAATGAGGTTATATTTTCCCTTCCTTCTTTCATTTACATTTCCAGTTTAATCAGCCGCAAGTATCTTCGTCTACTTATTCCACTGACAATGGACAAATTTTTTTTCCCGTTATAAGAACATCGATCTCCCCTTGGAGAAACTATACGCACAATTGAAAAGCGATAAATTTCTTCTGCACGTGAAGCCAACAAACACTCGGTCTTCAGGGGGGGTGCAACGATTTACTGTTGTTTACTGCCAGAAAATTGATGATCATGAAATACAACAGACTTCACTTTCACCGCTCTCAGGTGCTTCTTATTCTTACTTCATCTTGATTTTATCTATAACATCATCTGTAATTATTTACAGATGTGGCATTTAGTTTAAATTTATCTCCACTTATATTGCTTGCTTAATATATGTTGGTTTCGATATTTTCAGATAAAATTCTGATTCTTCTTCGTCACCTAAACAATGTCTCGAAAAAGATTCTCGATCTTTGAATGCCACTCGCCGTCACAAATGGATAAGCCGATGAGCAAAGAATAATGTACGCCACAATCGAGGCCCAATCTCTGCAGATACTCGTCGTAATAGGAAAAACCCAGATTCTCATAACTTTCGACTTGTATTTAAAACTTTAAAGAATCGCTTTTTGATTCTTTCTTCTTGAATCTTCAAAGAAACAATTATTCACTTGACGTCTTTACCTAACTGGCCCGAATCTTGCATGTGCTTCCGCTCGCTTTATCAACTTCATTTATGTTGTTAACTTCGTGCGTGTTGTTAACCGTCTATATTGTGAACTCCTACCGTGTTGTCACCTTCGTACGTGTTGTGAACTTCGTACGTGTTGTTAACTTCGTCATCTTATCGCCTTCGTCATCTTCTCAACTTCGTCTGTGTTTGTATCTCTTCCCATACTTAGTCTGCTTACGACTTCGCTCTATTTCTCAACTTCGCTCGCTTTTCTTGACTTCGTCCATCTTCGCTCAGTTATTAGATCTTACGGATCAGAACTCCCATAGTTCCAATCTTTTTTCAATCCACTGGTTTTTGGAATATCCTCAACATTATCGTATGTCGCCTCGATGATGGAGTTTGTATTATATCATCTAATTTCTTTGAACTGTTTCCACTCCCCATGTCATCTTCGTTATGCGGTTGCGAACTATCATTATCAACATGAGTAGCCTACAAGCATTCCCGACAGGTAATCTTGTGAAAAGTCTTCAACACCTTGACGAAAAACTGACAAACAACCAAGGTGTTCTTCATCGTAATATGAACTAACAAATTTAAACCAGTTAACTTGATGTCATTTACAACCCGCATTAAATTTCAGTTACCGATTCCATAATCCTTCTTGAAGTATACAAATTGACTAATCCTTCTTGGAAACTATTACATGCACATTTAAACTGTTTTAACTTTTCTCAAGGTAAATCGTTTCTCTTTCACTTTATCATCCCGCAAGATCGCCTCATTTAACACACTACAACTCTTCAACTTTAATTTTCCTTAACCGACTACATATCTTCCCCGCCAGATACCTACGATACCTCTATATCTAAACTTATTCTTCTTTTAAAATATTTTGGTAAATACTAACTTCTTTTCACAAAGGTCATGGTGAATCAAAGTTAATCAAACCTTTTAAATTTTTGTTTAAAACTAAGTGAACATAAGAACTGTGAGCTTGGAGAAGATGATGGAGGAAGCTTATACCGAACAAGCTTGAAGATGATTGACGCAGAAGAGATGAAAGCTTAGGATTTTCTCAAAACCCTTTTTCATTCGATTTCAAAACCCACCATCATCCACCTCTTTTAGTCTTCAAATAGGTGTTTTTCCTTCTGCATATGGCCACATGTCACACACCAACACCATCTTCATTTTTGTCTTTTAGTCATTTAATAATTTTAAATGCAACTTTTTGACAAAGCCTATAAGAAGCTTCCTCTCCATCGACGTAAGTCACATATATATATATATATATATATATATAAGTCACACATATATATATATATATCATAACAAATTATCTGAGAAAAAATAGAATAAGAAAACGCCAACTTCATATTTTCTTCATCTTCATCGCCTTTTCGTCTCAGCTTGATCTTCCTCCCTTTGACAAAATGGTTTCATTTAATTCTCCCATATTCTTCTCCATTTTCTTCTTCTCCCTATTTGTTATAATAAAAATAATTAATGGTCATGACTCGCATAAATTCGACAAAGATCTTCTCGCATATCTATCATCCTCGCCTCGCACGCGTCTGTCATCATCTTCTCCATTCGATTCATTGTTTCCTTCTGTTCTTTTACTTCTTGACTTAAACTTTGTACTTCATTATGCAAGTCACAAGGCAAAGAAGGTTGATCATTATCTGCTGGGAGTTCTAGAAACGCAACTGTAGCATCATATGCGTTTGCAGATCGGATGTAGTCCTCTGCTTTCCTTTTGGACCCACCTTCTGTTATCTTCCGTAAACCCTCGCGCTGAATCCTAGCTGTGTTCTCAGAATCTCTGTTTCTACTGTTCAGATCCTTCAAGCCCATTCTGTTTATAGTACCTAAATTGATAGCACTTTTTACAGGGACTCTTAGGTCTTTTCCACTTCCAAGACGAATTTCCGATTCTCTGAAAACTCTTGTCAACAGCATGCCGTACGGATAACTTGTTGTATCTTTCATTCTTTTCACCATATAATGAAAGATCAAAAATGGTAAATTTACTGGTTGGTGGTTCAGCAGGTAAAATAGGCACTGCTCATCCAAGGTAGTTACCAAGTGTGTTGAACCCGCTCTTGGTATGATGCAGTTGAGCAGAATCGCATGAAGAATCTTAGCTTTTGGGACCAGACTTGAGGTCTTCCTTTCCCATATGTCATTCACTCCATAAAGCTATTTAGTAACATCTTCTTCCTTTAAACCGACCGGTCATCCATTTCGCCTTCTAAAGCTTCTCTCCAACGGATGAACATCCAAGAACCTTCTCAATCAAGTCCATTGTCACAATAATGCTAAGTCCGCTCACCGTTGAGACAATAGTCTTTTCCACCATCTGCATACTTCCAAAATCAAATACCTGATTTGATATACATCCTCTCGGACTTCAAGAAATTTCTCCAACCGCATCGAATAATCTCCTGTTCGATATCCATTCCATCTCTTCGCAGAGATTCGAAGTCCACATGCTTTCCATACATCATAGCTCCGTCCATTGCTTCTGATTTTAATCTAATTCAGATAATCTGTTCTTCAATGGTTATGTCCTTGGAAAGGATTTTGAGAGAGAGAAAGATAACACCTCTAAAGGTTGATGCTACTCGAACGGTTTCTGATTTGAAGTTATACAAAAGGCCTTGTCGGTACCGTGTTTCTGAGTCGTTGGGATTCTCAAGATGAAATTTTCCTCCAAATCTGAACATATTAAATATATAAAAAATTCATAACTAAAGGCCAATATTCTTTGGACAATTAATTAATATTTACGTGAACGTTAAAAGCAGACAAAATGTGACAAGTAGATGAAAGAAGGAAAATAGACGGAGGATCAAAATCAGACGAAAGCAAAAGTAAAAAATAGAACTTCACTAAATAACTGCTTGTTTCAAGGTTCAAGAAGCAAGATTGAAGAAGCAGTTGAACACTAAGGTTATTAATAAGACTAGAAGTCAACATATTATTTATGCTTTCGCATTCTCCGTCTTTTTTCTACTTCGGCTGGTTTTGTACTTCGGCTGGTTTTTCTTCGTCTATTATTCATTAAAATCATATATGTCAACTCATTTTGGCTTTACATACTTTTCAATAGGATCCGCTCAGATAGTTTTTCCTGTCACGTAGATTGAGTTTTCAATTAATAGGTACGATCTTCTAGCCGCTATAATAATGTCAAAGAGTTTCCGTCTAAATAATAATAATCATGTCAAACACTGCCAATAGCGTATTGCAGAAGTGAACCAAAACACAAAATGACGTTTCAATTCATACGTCATAGACTTCTGGACACGGTCAAAATAATTTATTTGTATAACGTATTCCAGAAGTAAGCAAACATGAGGACTGCAAACAGTTGAACTGTTCAACTTTACTCTTTTATTGGGCGACTATATATCTTCCCTCTTAGACACCCTGCTGATAACTCTATATCTAAACTTTGAAAAATCCATTTCATACAACTAAAAAAAAAACCTTAAGTTATGATAACGCTTGAATGTAAAATCTTTAAAGAAACGGTTAATGAGTTGAGTTCTGTAACTAACTCTGACTTCCTCTGTGTTCACACCGTCTGTGTTCGACTTCGTCTGTCTGACTTCCCCTGTGTTGAAATCGTCTGTGTTGGACTTCCTCTGTCTTCAACTTTGTCTGTGTTCGATTTCGTCTGTCTAACTTCCTTTTTATTTATTTTGTTTGTGATACATCAAAATATTTTTAAGTTGAGTCATTTGGACTTAACAATCTCCCTTTAACAAATCATGTAAAGTTAATTTGTTATAATTTGATGATCACAAATTATATACAAGGGAAAAAATACAATCTTATGAAAAACAAAAAAAAACTTATCTACAAAACTTCTTCTTTGACTTCTTCCTTTCTCCGTCTGCTACATTTACAACTGCTTTTCTCAACATCCTTTTCTCGTCTGCTCTCTTCTCCCTTTGTTCATTCTCTTCTCCTCCTATTTGTTATAATAAAAAATCATTAAGGACGACGACTCTTTAGTAGTTCTGTCATCATCTTCTTCAGATAATTCATCGTCTCCTTCATCTCATTGAATTCCCCCCGTAATCTGCTGAGTTCATCTTCGGAGTCACTGGGTAAGGACGATTGATCTTCATCTGCTGAGGGAGCAGTGAACGCAATTGTAGTAGTATAAGCATCAGAGGTCGGAGTGTACTCCTCATTAAGCACAATAGACGGTGGACGAATCAACGTATCAGCTTCACGAAGATTCAAGTCAAATGGAGCAGGCAGCATCAGTAACTGTCTTCCTTGTAGGGGTAACGCTTGTGCTTGAATATACAGTGTATGAGATAGGGGTCTAATACGCAGAACTGTTTCAACGAGGGATTCAGTGAATGTCCCTCTCATTATTCTTCCCCCCATTGGACAGTCTTCTTGCTTATCAGTATAGTTGCAGCTCGCATCGTCTTTATTTTGTGTAAAAGCGCATGCCTCATTAATTTTGCGCACTTCTTCTGCTATTTGATCTGAGGACAGATCATCACTATCTTCTTCAGAAAATAGCTTCGACTTCCCCTTATTCAAATTCAATGGATATCGTGGTCGTATGTGCGGTACAACCTTTATTACGATTGCTACGTATTCGGATAAATAGTGCACTGATCGAGAACACATTTAAGTAGGTATAGCCTTATACCAACAGTACCTTAAAGTATCATAGAAGTTCCTTTCGTCTTCATTCAAATGTGCCATGACTCACTATTTATCAAAATAGGTCGCAAGATGACCTTTATTTGTCTTCCGGTTGGTGAAGATAGCGATTGAAGTACTCCTTCTTGTCACGCTCTCAACCATCGACTTCAAGCTTATCCTTTCTTAAATATTCATAATAGTCATGAACAATCAAACTAGATTCAACAGATACTTCCACCGGTGTCCTCACTAAAGTTGAATCTGCTTGTAACTTCAGTTGATCATTAACAAGAGTACTCAACCGATTAAGCTCCACCGGTTGGTTAACAGGATATCCTGAACTCGCTTTGCTCATTTGCTTTTTGTCTTTGAGCAAAGATCGAGATTTCTTTCTTCCGACTAACTTCCTTAGCGCCTCTTCGCATTTGCCTCTGTTAGTCTTGAAGTTTTGTCGGCTTCACCTTTTCTCTTCTCGCTTCGCCTTTCTCTTCTTCTTGGTCTCCTTGGTTTTATGCCTCTATCCTCTTCCGAATAGAGACTAAGGATCTTGTTTGTCTAGGTGCACCACATGGAGAAGATTCGCTTCACTGCTGTTCTCGACATTCTTTTGTTCTTGTTGCCTCGTAGTCCTAATCCTCCGTGATCTCTTTCCTTCTTTGTAGCTTCACTTAGAAGACTTTCTCCTTGTCTTTTTAGCGCACCTTGTTCTGTCCTTCGGGATTGGCTTTCTTCGATTTGAAGATTCACCTGTTTTATCAACGGTCTTCCTGACACTTTCCTTATTTCATCCGGAGCCGATCTCATACTCACTTCAACTTCACAACTTGAAGTTCGAGTCTTCTTGCTTGGAAGCTCCCCTCGATCCTTGTTCTTGTTGAAGAGTCCGCTTCTTCTTTCATCACGTGTTCGCACCCATACGCCATATGGTGTGTGCATCAATCTTACTCTTCACAACCATAGTCCTTCTATATCCTTTGTGTAGAGCGATACCGATTCCTTAAAATCCTTGTCGAAGCATCCCATAAGGATAACTATTTGAATCCTTCATCCCTTAATCATGTAATGAAAGATTAAGAAGGGTAAGTCTATGGGATTACCATTCAACAAGTAGAACAAACATTGTTCGTCGAGTAGTGGTCACCAAATGTCTTGAACTCGCTCGGTAGAATGCAATTAAACAAAATTGCATAAAGAACCCTAGCCTTCTAACCAAACTCGAGGTCTTCCTCTGCCATGGGTCATTGGCTCCATATAATTGTCTTGTCACATCTTCCTCTCGCATACCGACTTCGACATCCATCCCACTTGGTAGAGAGGTGTGACCAATGACGGACAATCGGTCACCTTCTTTATCAACTCCTTAGTCACAACAACGGATATACCATCTCTCAAGATACTACAGCTTTTGTCTACTAGTGAGCATTCTTCCAAAAGTGGAAAACCTCATTTGTATATACTGGTTCTCGTACCTGAAAGAAGTTCCTCCAACCAGCTCTTACAATCTCTGCTTCCACATCCATACCATCATTCCTCAATGACTCGAAATCCACATGTCTTCCGAATATCATGGCTGGCTCCATTGTTTCAGAACGAAAAACTCACTCTGGTAAGCTTTTTAGGGTTAGATGTTTGATAAAATTGGGAAAGCAAAATGAACCGTCTAGAGACGAGAATAACCGTAATGATTTTACTTTTAGGCTACTTCTACAGATATAGTCCTGAGTGTTCTAGAGTCATTGAAATCGTCGAGATTATCACACTTTCCCTCCACAACTTTCTTGTCAGAGAAGTTACCAGCTGTACCTTACTGTTTTTTACGCCGTTAGTTTTCTCGTTACATCTGCTCGACTGTTCACTTAACATAACCATTATCACATTGCGTCTGATCTTCTGAAACCGTTCTTCACTTAATGGTTTTGTTAACATGTTTGCCTACTGATACTCTGTTTCCATCCACTGTAGACGCACCCCCTTCCTCTGAACATACTCTCTCAAAAAGTGATGTCTCACTTGTATGTGCTTCACTTTTGAATGCTGAATCGGATTCTTTGACAGATTGATTATACTGGTGTTGTGGAAATACATTGGAGTAACATATGCGACTGTTTTTGGCTTCCGTCTGCTTTTCTACTTCGTCTTTTATTTTCTTTCTCCGTCTGTTTTTCTACTTCGTCTGTTTTTCTTTATGCCTCTGTTTTTCTACTTAATATGTTTTACTACTTAATACAATGCAAATCTTAAACTTTAATTTTTAATTCCGTTAATTTTCTGACCCAACCTTCTCATCCAATATTTTATCTTCCGCCTTCACGCGATATACACGCAATCATCGACTCGATGCAATATTTTGTCACGGGCGGGTCTGCATACTACTTTCTCTCGAAAAGTATTAAAAGGTATTCTGATAAAATAGCTCTCGGCTAAATTTGGACTTCATGCTTTTACGATCACTTTTCTCACCTTGTCTAACTTTACAATCTTCGACTTCGACTTGTATTTTTAGTCTTCGCTCTCAACTGCTTCCTCATTCTTCTTTCTTTAATCTTTAAAGAAACTTAATCGATTGAGTTCAGAACCAACTCGAATCGACTCTCGCTCGCTTCTTGATTGTTCTCCTCACTTTATTATACACGCCTTCGCCTATGTTACTATTTGCATCTGCGTCTGCTTTACTATTCGCGTCTGCCTCTGCTTTGTCTCTGCGTCTGCTTTACTGCTCTGTGTCTGCGACTGCTTTGTTTAGCGTGTGTTTTGTGTCTGCGTCTGCTTTGCTTCGCGTCTGCGTCTACTTTATGTCTGCGTCTGCTTCACTTCGTCTGCGTTCGTTTTTTGTTTGTTCTTTTTGTTATTCATCAAAATCATATCTAACTAAAGTCATTTGAACTTAAAAATCTCCGCCTTTTTGATGATAATAAACTATATAAAAAAAAACAAAATTACAAAATTTCGAAGAAAACAAAAACTTATCTTCAGTACTTCTTCTTTGACTTCTTCCTTTCTTCGTCTACTTGAGTCACACATTCATTTCTGAACACTCTCTTCTTTTACTTATCCTCTTCTCCCTTGTTCATTCTCTTCTTTCCTGCTCTTATCCTCCCCCTATTTGTTATAATAAAAAATGATTAACCATGGTGGCTCTTTAGCAGTTCTATCATCATCTTCTTCAGATCATTCATCGTCTCCTTCATCTCATTGAATTCACGACGTAATCTGCTAAGTTCATCACGGTCGGTCAATCGACAAGGAGGCTTGACAAACATCTCCCGAGGGAGGAGTGAATGGGATTGAAGTAGTATAAGCATCGATGTCGAATATATTCATCATTTATCTCAATCATAGGTGGGCGAATAAACGTTTCAACTTCACAAAGATCTAAGTCAAATGGAGCGGCGATGAACAACTGTCTTCCCTGCAGGAGTAATGCATCTGCTTGAATAGACATCAGATTAGACAATGGTCTAATACGCAGAACCCTCTGAACAAGGAACTCAATAAATGTCCCTGTTATTACAATTTCCCCCACTAGACAGTCTTCCTTCTTGTCAGTATAGCTACAGCTCGCTTCATCTTTATTCTGTCTACAAACCAATTTTGACTTCCCCTTAGTCAAATCCCAAAGATATCTTGGCTGAATATCTAGTGCAACCTTTATTTTTGTACTTTTAGTGATCAGAAAAATAGTACACGGTTTGCAGGGACGTTTTGAAGGGTATGGCTTAATAGCAACGTCCCTCAAAGCATGGTAGAACATCTTTTCATCTTCTTTTAGTAATTCCCATGTCTTACTATTAATCAACATAGGTCGCACTACAAAGAACTATCTTCTTTCTTGGTTCAATCTGTAATGCATTAGCAGTTCTCCTTCGCTAACCACTTCGACCATTCTGATCTTCAGCCTCTGTTTTCGCAAAAACCGATCATAGTTGTATACCATCAGACAACGTTCATCACTATCCGAGTCTGATTCCACAATTCCGTCTGGTTGTCCTTCACTACAATTCTCCTCAACCAGGATTTGGTCTCTCGGTTCTTCCGTTGAGCAATGGGGTTTCTGAACTGTCCTCTGCTCAGTTTCTTTTTCTATTTGAGCAGCATCAACGTTTTCTTTCTCTCGACTAACTTCCCCAGCAGTTGACACGGTCTTCTTTCCAATCCTCCGTGATCTCTTTGCCTTCTTTGTAATTTCACTTAAAAGACTCTGTCGTTTTCTTTTTGGCGCACCTTCTTCTGTCATTGGGGATTGGCTTGCTTCGATTCGACGACTCGTCTGTTTTATTAGCGGTCTTCCAATCATTCTTCTTAATTCATCCGCAGGCGTTCTCGTACTCACCTGAGGTCGAGAACTTGAAGCGCGACTCATCTTCAAAACATGCTCCCCCTCAGTCCTAGTTCTCCTTGAAGAGTCGGCTTCTTCTTTGATTACAGTCGTTTCACCCATTCGCCGTATTGTGATTGAATCAACCTTACTCTTCACAAGTACAATCCTTCTATGTCCTCGATGTAGGACGACTCCGGATTCCTTAAAAATCCTTGTAAGTAACATACCGTAAAGATAGGTATTTGTATCCTTCATCCCCTTAATCATGTAGTGAAAGATTAAGAAGGGTAAGTTGATGGGATTGCGATTTAGCAGGTAAAACAAGCATTGTTCCTCTCCAACGTAGTCACCAAATCCCTTGAACCTGCTCTGGGTAAAATGCAATTTAACAGAATTGCATGAAGAATCCTCGCCTTCGGAACCAAACTAGAGCTCTTCTTCTCCCATGGATCGTTGGCTCCATATAATTATCTTCTGACATCTTCCTCTCTCATACCGACTTGGCGTATCCATCCGGCCTTGGTAGAGAGGGTGTGACCAACTGACGGACAATCGGTCACCTTCTTTATTAACTCCTTAGTCACAACAACGGATAGACCATCTACTGATGATACTAGAGTGTTGTCTACTAACTGAGCATTCTTCCAAAAATTGAAAACCTCTTTTGTGTATACCGGTTCTTGTACCTCAAAGAAGTTCCTCCAACCAGCTCTTACAATCTCTTCTTCCACATCCATACCATCATTCCTCAATGACTCGAAACTCACATGTTTTCCGAATATCATGGATAGCTCCATTGTTTCAGAACGAAAAACTGACTCTCGTAAGCTTTTTAGGCTTGGATGTTTGAGAAAATTGGGAAAGCAAAATCAACCATCGCGAGATGATTTTGCTTTTACACAACTTGTAGAGATATAATCCGGTGTGTTCTAGAGTTATTAAAATCCTCGAGATTATCAGCCTTTCCCTCCACAAGTGTCTTGTGAGAGAAGTTACCAGCTGTAGCTAACTGTTCCTGACGCCGTTAATTTTGTCGTTACTTTACCTTGACTGTTCAGTTGACATAACGATTATGACATTGCGTCTGATCTTCTGAAACCGTTCTTCACTTAATGGTTTTGTGAACATGTCTGCCTACTGATACTCTGTTTCCATGGACTGTAGACGCACCACCTTCCTCTGAACATAACCTTTCAGAAAGTGATGTCTGACTTCTACCTGCTTCACTCTTGAATGCTGAAACGAATTCTTTGCCGGATTGATTGAACTGGTGTTGTCGCAATAGATTAGAGTAACATATGCGTCTGTTTTTGGCTTCCGTCTACTTTTCTACTTCGTCTCTTTTTTTCTTTCTCCCTCTCTTTTTCTACTTCGTCTGTTTTTTATTCTCCGTCTGCTTTTCTACTTCGTCTGTTTTTCATTATCCGTCTGTTTTTCTACTTAGTCTGTTTTTCTTTCTCCGTCTGTCTTTCTTTCTCCGTCTGTTTTTTTACTGACTATTTGTTCTTAATCAAAGTCATAAATGTGAAGTCATTTTGACTTAACAGATGGTTCATCACCTTCTAATGTTATTGTTATTTGCAATATCAGTTTCTAATGATTTTTATCATGATTATTCAATTCATTATTATTTTTCAACTTCATTCATATATTTATTCTCATTTGCAATATCACTTTCTAAATATTTTTATCGTGATTATTATATTCATTATTATTATTCAACTTCATTAATATATTCATATTTTTTTATACGATCATAATAACGGCTCATTCCATATTTGTTTTTATTAATGTAGCGAAAATTTTATTATACCTAATAGGAATAATACTATTTACATTAGGATATTAAATAATCTGAATCACTAATATATATATCTCTTGTGATAATCTATGTGTCTTCGCGATATAGGCGCAATCTTCCGACACGATCTTCCGATGCAATTTTTTGTCGGTAGGCTACCGCAATGCATGCATGCCTTATGACTCACGATATCTGCTTATATCTTTTCATTCATTCATATTGTCATTCATGTTGTGTCGTTTCTCTCTATACACACAATCTCCTGACCCAATCTTCTGATGCAATATTTTGTCAGACGACCACGCACGCGGCCCCACAATCCATGCCATTGTGACTACTTATATAGTGTCTTCTTGCTCATTCGCAGTATATCGCTTCCTCTTACTTTTATTGCTCTCTTACTTGTAAATCTTCTTTCAACTTCTTTTTGGTCCGCATGAGATGTTTTCCGAGTTTATTGTTTCTTCATCCACTTCATTCTTTCGTCGAAGGAATATAAATGTTCCCCAACTCTTGCCGTACAGCAGACTTGGATATGAGGAGATTTATCATGTTGTTGTCCTGAAAAATGATGGCTCAAATAAAGAAGACGTATTGGAGACTTGGATATGACGAGATTTATCATGTCTATCATTCTCCACGTCCTTCGTCAATGTCCTTGTGATCCAATAAGAAGATTGTAACAATCTTGATCTTTCTTGTGGTCATTCATAATGTGTGAATCAGTTTTTGGGTAACACTTTGAAGTGTCCTTGTCTATAAGGTACTTCTGTAGGTTGTATCTCAACAGACTTGGATATGACGAGATTTATCATGTTGAATCCCTTCAATCCTCTCAATTTCAATTAAGAGAGCTCCATGAGGATTGATAGAAGTTGTCCCAGAGACATTCGAGGGGGTAGATGTGGTGTATGGCAAATCCACTACTTGTGGTTGTGAAAAATTGTTGGAGAGATGTTCATCAACGGCACTAACTCAAGTATACTCGACTCCATCCTGAGAACTTCATTGACATATAAAAATTTAGAAATTAAGCATAGAAAGTATAGTGATGAATGTGGCTTACTCTCAATGGCCAACATAGTTTCAATAATGAGACAGAAAAAGAGAGAGAAGAGGGAGTTGAAAACCACATGGAAGCAAAAGCAGACGGAAGTTGAAAAGCAGAGGAAAGACAAAAAACAGACGCATGTTCAATAGTAGAGGAAAGCAAAAGCAGACGGAACTCCTAAAAGGAGACGAAAGAAGTAAAACAGACGGAGTTGAAAAGCACACAGACGCAAAAGCAGAGGGAAGCAAAAGCAGACAGATGCAAAAGTTGACGAGAGCAAAAACATTATATTTTATTTTTTTCACTAGGACTTGTGAAAACAAGAAGTTTGTTTTAATTAAGCGTTTTCGTTGCTTTTTTTTTTAAAGGAAATACACAAGGTACAACTTGTTTGATTGAAGTCTCAACTTCTATCGTCTTAAATAACACGATGTAATAATATTACAATTCTTCAAAGTACAATCTTCATTAACGTATTTACAATCTTCCTCATATCCAAGTCTGCAGTACGCATTCTTTATTTGCGGCATCTTTTTTTAGATTTGTCTCTCCTTAATGTCTCTCCTTTTCGCCAAGGTGTTGAAGAATTTCCATTAGATTATCATGCGATGTCGTCTCGCTTTCCTTAAGGCTCGCTTTTGCTTGCGTCTCGCTTTTGCTTTAAATGCGCTTTTGCTTCCGTCTGCTTTTCAACTGCTATCTCCTTTTCTTCTTTCGTCTGCTTTTCAATAGCTTCC
Organism: Erythroxylum novogranatense; assembly: GCA_029891385.1. Taxonomy (NCBI): domain Eukaryota; kingdom Viridiplantae; phylum Streptophyta; class Magnoliopsida; order Malpighiales; family Erythroxylaceae; genus Erythroxylum; species Erythroxylum novogranatense. The sequence goes on along the minus strand of CM057233.1, from coordinate 88,791,881 downwards.
CTCTCTTTTCTGCGTCTGTTTTTCACCGTCTGCTGTCTCATCATTATTTCTACTTCAACGATCCAAAAGTCTAGCGTATCTGTACGCAACCTACAGAAGTACCTTATAGACAAGGACACTTCAGAGTGTTACCCAAAAACTGATTCACACATTATGAATGACTATAAGAAAGATAAACATTTATCTGTCCAGTATCGTCTCGTTTTGCTTGCCTCTCCTTTTGCTTGCGTCTGCTTTTCCTTTCGTTTGCTTTTGCTTCCGTCTTCTTTTCAACTGCCATCTCCTTTTCACAATCTTCATTAACGTATTTACAATCTTCCTCATATCCAAGTCTGCAGTACGCATTCTTTATTTGCATCCTTTTGAGATTTGTCTCTCTTAATGTCTCTCCTTTTCGCCAAGGTGTTGAAGAATTTCCATTAGATTCTCTGCGCAAGTCGTCTCGTTTTCCTTAATGCTCGCTTTTGCTTCGTCTACTTTTGCTTTAAATCGCTTTTGCTTCCGTGCCTTTTGCTTCGTATGCTTTTCAACCTTATCTCCTTTTCTTCTTTCGTCTGCTTTTCAATAGCTTCCCTTTCTTTTCTGCGTCTGTTTTTCATCGTCTGCTGCCTCATCATTATTTCTACTTCAACGATCCAAAAGTCTAGCGTATCTGTACACAACCTACAGAAGTACCTTATAGACAAGGACACTTCAGAGTGTTACCCAAAAACTGATTCACACATTATGAATGACTGCAAGAAAGATAAACATTTTTCATCGATGTCGTCTCGTTTTGCTTGCCTCTCCTTTTGCTTGCGTCTGTTTTTCCTTTCGTCTGCTTTTGCTTCCGTCTTCTTTTCAACTGCCATCTTCTTTTCTTCTTTCGTCTGTTTTTCACCTTCCGTCTACTTTCGTTACTTTGTCTTTTTTTTGCTGCTCTGCTTCGTCTCATTCTTTCCACCATTTTTCCACAGATCAGTCAACAGATGACCCTTGTTTGTCATTTTTTCTCTTATCTATCCAGTATAACAACTGCTTTTGCTTTCGTTTACTTTTAAACTTTTTCTTCTTTCGTATGCTTTTCACCTTCCGTCTGCATCTGTTTTTCAATTTTTGCTGTCTCATCATTATTTCTACTTCAACGATACAAAACTCTAGCATAAGAACTCGTAGTGCAGACTTCGATATCAGGACATTTATCATAAATTGCAAAGCTGCTACTTAACCACCGGCATCCTCTTTCCTTGTACAAACATTTTTCTCATGTCAGAAAGTAACTCCTCTGCTCCACAGATCAGTCAACAGATGACCCTTGTTTGTCATTTTTTCGCCAACTATTGAAGATTTTCCATTAGATTATCTATCCAGTATGTCTACTTTTGAACTTTCGTCGGTTTTTCTTCTTTCGTCTGCTTTTCAACCTCTTACTACTTCAACTCATTTTTGCTTCTTTCAGCTTGCTCTTGTACTTCTTCATTTAAAGCAGTTCAATTGATGTCATTTCCAACTCCGGTTAAATTTCAGTTACCAATTCCCTATGTCTTCTTCGAGTATACCAATTGACTAATCCTTCTTCGAAAATATTTAACCCCCAAAATCTAGAAAACAGATATCGAGACGTCTTTTCGTTATATACAATAATCTTGTAACTGCTATAATAATGTCAAATACTACCAATAACGTATTGCAGAAGTAAACATAGATTCACATTTCAATTGATCGCTGAGCTATGTTTTTGCCTATATATAGGAAAATCATTTTGAGTACTGCGCCTTATTTAATACCACGCATAAATACATCCCATTCTCCATTCCACAAAGATAACAATAGTCAAGGTTACTTCTTCTATTTCATCAAACAAAAACGACCGTTCGAAAATATGAATTCCCAAGAATCAAGTTATGCGGATCCCGAGAAACATTAAAACAGTTGAAGAGTGTTACGAGAAACTTGACAAGCTATACTGAAAAATTCATGGCACCCAAATAGAGAGGAGATAATCACAAATCTCCTTCAAGCTCTGGAACAAATAAAGACGTTTCCATGGCAGAGGCACCCAAACAGAAAGCACATAATCAGAAATCTTGCTCAAGCTTTGAAACAAATAAAGACGTTTCCATGGCAGGCTAAACCTCTATTAACTATTTTGACTTTACTGTCATCTTATTTTGACTCGCTTCTTCTTAGTTTCTATCGTTTCATGTTTTACGTTCCGTAGTTGAAGTTTTTATAGTGTGGTGAACTATGTATTTATGGGATTTTAATATATGTTGTACTCAGTGTTTATGTCTTCCTGGTTTGTATTCTTTCTTTGAATTTATGTGTTCCTATCATTCTTTCTGTTTTTATTAAGTAAGAATGTTGGCTAATGAATGTGAAAAATGTTGCTTTAGGAATTATGTAATTTACGCAAGATTTATCATCTGATATCGGTCGGATGAATATAACGTACTGACGATAATTGTATAAACTAGTCGAATGATAAAGATGGCCAACGATCTCAAAAAAGTAAACTTCGACACTACGAAATTTTTTGAAACTCACATTATAAAACTTATAGATTAACGTATCTTTATATTGCAGATTTCAATACTACACATGTAAAGTATTTTTATCTTATTTGAGAAAATGTCATTTCATCTTAGTTCTTCTTCATATTAAATTTTGCCCTATTTAAAATTCATCAGCACTTTCATCACAGATTTCTTGTGATGTTAACTATAGTTTCTATATATTATCTTATTCTTAGCCTGTTTGTAGTTTTACAATAATTTGCAATAAGAAAATTTGGAATTAATTTATGAATCTTTCGTTATTTCAAGCTTTGTCTCACTAGAGTGCAAAATACTAAAATAAAAATTTGATGAATCAAAACTCACAATTAAAATTTGAATTCAATCGTACTTAAATTTAGTATGATCTATTAATTTTAGGTGATATTGATCCAGACTTGAACTAATTTACTTTTAATTTTAATTTTAAGTAAAGTTAAATTTTAATACTTGAACTTAAATCAAAATTCAGTTAAATCAATTAGGCCTAGTTTGTTAGTGATTGCTTAAGGTAAAGATAAAAGATTATATTTGAACCAGATTAGATTAAAGGATAAGTATTTAAATATAAAATGGTTAAATCTATTAAAAAATTTTGTAATTTAATCTTGTTGTTTTAATTTTTATAATTTTGAATTTATTATTTATCGCTTATCATATTATTTAATTATCATATAACATCTTTTATTATTTTTATTTATTTTATTACACAAAACGATGTAGTGTTAAAATTGTTAAGTTCAATATGTAGGACTGTATATTTTGTACTTATGAACAAACAGAAATTTAACGAATTATAACAAAAATATATATAATAAATAAATAATACTATAAAATAAATGATACTTATCTGAAAACTGAAATAAAAATTTAAATTACAAAAGACTACGTGAAATTAACCATAATTAATTAATTAATTTCCTTTAACAACTACTTTTCAAATAAAATTTAAAACAAAGATAATATTTTTATTTACATGTTACACCTTTTAAATCTTAAATATCTTGTTTTGCAAAAGTCAATACTTTATTTGGGTAATTTTTTCATTGAATTTTATAATCGTCACTTTAATTTTCTATTTTATTAAAAATACAAGTTGTATATATAACAATATAACTCTTAGTTTTAATTTTTAATTCTTAATTTTATATGCCAAATTAAAATATACGGTGTCCCTAGGACAAAATAGAACAAGAACACTTGAAAATTCCATTCAAAATAAAGTAAAAATCACATATTCTATACCAATCGCCCCACCCCTTTGAAAAGAAGGGAAAAAAAAAGAAAAGAAATAAAAAAAAAGTTAGTAGTAAAAATTGATGATATTAACACTCCCCATTAGGTTTTTCTTCAACATCACAATCGGCAGTAATCAGATTATCACCACCATTACTGCCAAAAATGGTTTCCGGCAACTTCCTCTTCGGCTTAGCTTCCTGTAGCATTAAAACCACGTCCCTCATCGATGGCCGGTCCGCCGGATTCCGGCTAGTGCATAACAAAGCAATCCTAAGTATTTGCATCATTTCCTCCCTCACCGACGGTATTGAAGCTCCCGCGTTCTTGTCTAAAATATCATTTATACCATCCTTCGCCTTGATCTTAGACCTAATCCAATCCACAATGCTATTACCATCTCCAAATTCCGAGTCGACCGATCTCTTACCGCTTAAGATCTCCATTAACACCACCCCGAAGCTATAAATGTCACTCTTCTCGTCAACTTGTAGAGTGTAAGCATATTCTACAAGAGAAAAACATAAACCAAGTCAATCATACCATTTAAGGATATTAAGAATCATTTCATGGAGGGTCCTATCAGATTCAGTAACACTATGCATTTCTAAACTTTCATCAACATAGCTTTAATTGGTTATTGTTGTTGTTCTGGCCTACGTAATATTACTACAATGACAACATAGGATTCACTTATCTTTGAAAGATGGTTCATTAGTCCCACCCCATATGCTTTATTAAAAGCAAAAGAGAAGGTATTATGATGATGGGTTGGTATAATATAACTCAAATATTAATACCCGACCCGACAAAAGAGTTTTATCATCTTTTCAATGTCAAGTCCTTGACAGATTTGACACTGCAAGTGGACGTTTCAAAAGGAATTATACTTAAAATTGAAAATGAAGAAGCTGATGTTGACCTGGTGCGATGTAGCCGTAAGACCCGGCGATGACAGACATGGACTCGTCACTCTGGATCAACTTAGCGACGCCGAAATCGGCTACTCTGGCTTCCATCTCACCGTCCAATAGAATATTACTAGGCTTAAGATCACGGTGAACGATCACCGGATCACAGTCGTGGTGGAGATAGCAAATCCCCTGAGCCACACCTAGGGCAATCTTGTACCTCGTAACCCAATCAGAGACTAGGTTGTCTCCCTTGTTGATCCCATGCAACAAGTCGTCTAGATTCCCATTGGGCATGTACTCGTAGAGCAGCATCGTGCACTCCCTGTTGCTGCAACACCCTAGCAATCTCACTATGTTCCTGTGCCTCACGTTCCCCAACACGTCCACCTCTGCCAGCACCCCTCTCCTCCGTCTGATGCTCTCCTTGTGCTTGCCCCACAGTTTCTTCACCGCTATGATCTCGCCACCTGGCATCTCTGCCTTGTACACCGTCCCTGTGGACCCCATCCCTAGGATCTTATCGCTCATTGACAAGCACTCCAACACATCGTCAGCCGTAAAGTTTAACCGCTGAAAAGCGGTTATTTTCCACGGCCCGATCTCGCGGTGGTCGTTCGTGAACCTCCGGTTATAGTTTGCGTGGAAACACCTTGTCCCTGCGACGAGCACGAAGAGTCCGATTCCGAACGCCGCAGCTATGATCCACACGATAGCCCCCGCCGTCTTCTTGGGCTCTTGTCGCCGGCGTACTTCTAACTCTCCATCCTCTAATGTGTCGGCGGCGCATGGTTTGGACAAGATGCCTCCGCACAGTCCCTCATTTCCGGAGAACGACGACGGATGTAGGTTAGGGAATATCGAACCAGTGTTCGGGATAGGACCGGTTAGGCGGTTGTAGGAGACGTTGAAGGTCTCCAGTGTGGTGCAGTTTTGGAAATTGGAGGGAATCGTCCCGGTGAGGAGGTTGTGGGAGAGGTCAACCGCGGTTATCGACGGCAACGTTGATATCTCCCAGGGGATTATTCCGGTGAGCGAGTTGCCGCTTAAATTTAAGGATAGAAGCTTCTCGCAATGATCAATGTCCCAGGGGATTGTACTGTTGAGAGAGTTTCCTTGCAGTTCGATTCTGTACACACTGTTGCAACCGATAAAGTCGGGGACTTTCCCGACGATTTTGGACCTACTGGCGGAGAATATCTGAAGATTCGGTGCATTCCAGATATTTGTTGGAAGAGCGCTGTGGAATGAGTTTCCTGAGATGTTGATGTACTGTAGCTCTGGTGCATTGCCGAGATCTAGAGGGATTGCGCCGGTTAAGTTGTTGTTGCTTATGTCCATGAATGTTAGGTTCTTCAGGAGGCCGAAACCGCTTGGGATTGACTCGTTGAGTTGATTGTTTTGAATTCTAAACCTTGCCAGTGAGGTGCAGTTAGCGAGTGAAGGTGGGATTTTGTCGATGAAGTTGTTAGAGAAGAGTATGAGCTTGAAAAGCTTATTTCCTTGACAAAGATTTGGTGGGATTGGACCAGTAAGCGAGTTGGACGACACATCGAGCCATTGTAATTTTCCGTTGGAGCCCAGTTTTTGAGGGAGAATTCCGGTGAGCGAATTGTCCCATAGTGATAGTGTGTCCATGTTGGGAAGCTCACCAATTCCTTTTGGTATTTCTCCGGTTAATTCATTCTTCATCAGGCTCAATCTGGTTAGCTCTTTTAAAGAAGATAAACCTTCTGGAATAATGCCTGATAATCCATTATCTGACAAATCAAAAATCTTCAGAGCTTTTAAGTTCGCAAAACTTACTGGGATTTCGCCTGTTAAATTGTTCGAGAAAAGCAGTAAGTACTCCAGCTTTGTTAAGTTTCCAATTCCTTGCGGGAGCTCACCGGAGAGGCTGCAATTCGAGATGTCCATGTACTGAAGATTAGTTAACAATGCAAACTCCTCCGGTACTTTGCCTGAGAACATGATATTGTATCCAATCTCCATGTGCTCGAGCTGGCTCAAGAATCCTAATTGTGGTGGCAGTGGCCCTTGAAGTTGATTCCCAGCTAAGTTAAGAAAGTTCAATCTAGGAAAAGTCCCGTAGCTCATCGGAATCTCTCCATCGAAGTAACTACCACCGAGGTTGAGCTGCTCCAAAAAGCGTAGAAACATCAATTCTTTTGGTAGTGGTCCAGTGAAGCTGTTGCTAAATGCATTGAAGTGTCTCAGGAACTTGAGCTTGGAAATCCCAGGTGGGAAAGTTGAGCTGAAGTTGTTATGGCTTATATCAAGTGTCCTAATGTCAGTTAGTTCAAAAATGGTTTGTGGGAATTGACCATTAAACAAATTTCTGCTCAAATTCAGGTGGAGTAAGCTCTTCAAGTATCGGATTTCCGCTGGAATAATACCTGAGAGATTTCGTTGAGAAAGATTAAGTGATGTGACTTGACCTGTTTTGGGATTGCATTTGACACCAACCCATGAACACCAAATTGGCTCTTGTGAATCAGACTTGGAGAAGCTTGGAGTTAGGTTCCATTCCTGGAATGTGTCAAGCGGATCTTTTAACGAGAACTTCAAAGAAAGGAGAGCACGAAGTTGTAGGGGCAAGGCTGTAGCAGAAAGCACTAACCATGGTGTATAGAAGAAAATGAATGTGGAGAGAAAGAAGAGAAAATGAGGTTTCATGGTTACCTAGGATGTGGAGATTTTGGTTGAGAGATGAGCGAGGATAAGAGAAGCAAATTTAAGGGAAGGCTGGTTTTGATGAGCAGAGATGATGATGCTTTTTTTGAGTGCTGAGCACTGAGAGTGTTTCATGATCAATGATTATTTGCTGGAGAAATGAGACATAGAGAGAAAGAAGAGAGGGGAAGAGTAACTACAACTGCCAAGAGTCTCATCTCTTGCTGTTTGGTGTGTTAATAAGCGCCTGTGTCACTCTACACTACACTACAGTTCCACCATCTTTCTCTTTAGTAAGTATTTCCCCTTTGTCTGCTCTCCCACATACTTTTGGTTTTCTTGGTTTCTTTTCCCTTCTTTTTGTTTTTACTTTTCATCATTCCTTGTTTGCTTTATCAGATTTTTTTATTTTTCTCTTTATAAATTTGGTGTGTAACAGTGTTTGTGTCTCACAGGATCCAAGAAAGTCATTTCAATTTCCCACCAATTTCTCAAGAACCAAACATATTTTTAAAGTGTTTCTCCAACATTCTCCACTGTGGAGTTTCCAGGTGAACCCTGACAGAGACTAGCCTCCTGGACCACCATCTCATACCATACATTACCTTCTTCTCAGAACACGTATATCCACAATCCAATTTTTCTCCTTCCTTAGGCTTAATCATTGTTGAAACACCCTAATTGGGAAATTGTTTTCATCTCACCATTCTTCAAGATTTCAACTTTTGTAAAAAAAAAAAGAGAAACCATTTTCATTTACTACCACTTCAAAGCACGCTCATCCTGAATAGGCCACTACAATTATAGCACCTGTAAGAGAATAGTGGCTCGTCAGAACCCAGAAGACCCATCTTTGTCATGCTATTTCACGCTCTTTTTTAACCTTGGGATCGTAAATTTTCACCCACTTGTCGTAGGTAACTAGAGTATAATTCATTCATTCATTCATAACATAGATGTACAGTACAGGACACTGCACAAGACATATTATATTCTCCAACCAAGATCCTGTGTCATTAATGTCCAATTAATACAGCTTAATGTATACTATTATCATATCTTCATGTTAGGCCATGCTTTCATTGCCTGGTTTGACTTTGTGAAAAGGATTGAACATGCTTATCATTTACTTTGTTTGTTATTATCCTTTGTCCGAAGCATTCCTTAAGATAACGACAAAGTTGGCAGGACGTAATCATCTTCTTTTGTATCATCGGTATATTAACTTAGAAGTGAATCATCACAATACATCCGGCCAACATCTTTTCCCCAACTTTTACAATGATTCAATAGTACCGTACCCATTTCTTGTTTTTGCTTCAATTTTGGTTTATCCAACTTGATATGTTAAGTTGAAAGTTAGTTGGATTATGGTAAAACTTCAATTCTGCTTATTTACTTGATTTGATCTAAACTGATAACCCTCGAGATTATGTAAAATTATACTCGAAAGATCCTTGAACAAGCAAAATGCTTGTGTACCATCATTTGGGGTAGGTAATTACATTGGAACTATGATGGTTCCCAAGGCATTTGGTACTATTATGATTGTTAGTAGAAGAGCACATGTTTCTTGTGCCTTGCATTTTAAGTTTCTAGTATGATTATGCACTTCATTATATCATCCATTATATGAATAATGCATTTTTAGTTTGGGATATCATGTTTTTATATCCGCCAAGTAAGCCAATGGGTCAGATACGGTTCGAACTCAACCAGTATGTGATCGACAAATTTAATATAATCCGAATAGATGAAAATAACTGGCTTCTTTTCAAATATTTTTCTATAATATTATATCTATTTTTGCTATTAAATAAGTAAAAAGCTATCCCTATATTTTATTTTTATTTAAAAAAATAAAAGGAAGGGGCATAACATAACATGAAAGGAAAGAAACAAAGTGTTTTGGGCAGTCCTAGCTAGGAAGAAATGTACTTAAAGTGGTATTATACGGTCTCCCGCGAGGGCATTACAGAAATTTCAATCAAAATAATCTTCTACTTTTGACCTATTTTAAAATATTTTAAAATTTTAAATAAATTAAAAATATGAAAGGTGAAGCGAAAGTACCAAAACGTCCATGGTATGAACACAAATTCACTTGTATCGTATGTATGATGTTATGTATAAATTATCAAAAAGGAAGAGGTGGAGTGGGGAGGGAGTGATAAGCGTGTGGGACCCAACAATTCAACTTTTTGTCTCCTTAATACCCTTCACTTGGATTTAGCAACTGCAGGCGGTCAATAATACCAATTATTTGAAAAAAGGAATAAAATTGTCTTTTGTTTTTATTTCAATAAATAATAATAACAATTTGAAAGTAACTTGACACGTGCCCAGTCATGCCTCCTCGCGTGCGTAATGCGCGTGACCCCACGGTTAGAAACATGGATGATGATGATGATCATCATCAACGAAGGAAGGAACGAACGAGCATGATGAATGATGAGGGCGTGCCCCATCTCACGCGTGATTTTGTCCCAATTCCCGCTCTTAACGATTCTTGCCTTTCTCTTTGACGGTTTTGCCCTTTCTCTTTTTCCATTTTTCTTCAATTTTAAAAAATTTAATAATAGTACTTATAATTATTTAATTATTTAATTATTTATATTTCCCTCATTTTAGCTCGAATTAATTGATGGAAGTTCTTAATTCGAATGAATCACTAATCTATCTTAAATGCAATTAAGAGAAACCAACTTGGTGTTCTTTTAATTTTATAAATTATAAAGAGAATTTTATTATTTTAGATTAATTTTAAAATAATTTATTTAATTAAAATTTTAAAATTTTCATTAAGTTCATATCAAATTAAGTGAAATAAAATTATTATTAAAATTAGATTACGACAGTTTAATTAAATAATTTATAAGATATAAATTTTAAGATTTATTAGATATTTTAAAATTACTTTAAATTTTATCTAAAATTTATTTGATCATATTTTTCAAAATATGTTTTTTCATTAAGTTCATATCGAAGCAACTATAATAAAAATTAGTATTAAAATCAAATTGCAATTTTATTAAAATAATTTATGAAACATTTTAAATTACTTTTAATTTTATCTTAAATGTATATTATCATTTTTAGAAAATGCAGTAAAAAAGCATTATTAATATAAATTTGATGTATACCTTACATACAATAGTTGTTATCCCACCCTAACAAATGTCATTGTGCCATATCCCAATATTGAAAAAAAGAGAAGTTGCTTCTTCTCTAGGAATGTCAATGGACTGGCCTGAGCTGGCCTCACTACGAGCTAGGGTAGCCTATGGCCTGACGACTAGAATAGGTCAGCCCGTGGTTTGACCCGATCATGAGTTGATTGACTTATGACTTGATGAGTCACAGGTAAACCGGATTAACCTGATCTATCTTATATTTAAAAAAAAATATAAAAAACAACGTCATTTTTAAAGTAACGATTGACCACTTTTGACAAGTAATTCATTCGTAATCTGATTAACTCGAGCTAAAATCAAGTCGGGTCAAAATTACCACCCTTATTTGTCTAGGTATGCAAATGTAGACATTTCCAAAACAATGTCAATGATTTTTGTGCCATTCTAGATATCCCCAAAAATAATTCCTTCTGAATAAACCACTTTTTGGGATTTTGATCTTCCAAGAAAAAAGGGAGGGGTTTGAAAAAAACGATAATTATAAAAAAGGAGTTTAGTCGCTTTCATTTTTAAACAATAGTGGTCCTAAAATGAATCTACACACATATTCAAAAGCAATCTAGTCTTGTAACATCCTTGGACCACACTCTTTTATATAAATTTGATCCTATCATCCTACACAAAAGTCAAATTGGAATATTCAAATCCGATCAAATTTGACAAATTTTTAAAACCTGATTAATTATAAGTTACCAATCCACTTGGCAGCAGAAAAGGAACATTGAACACTCATCATCCTATCTTGTAAGCTTGTGGAATGGATTTGATATAAAGTTTGAGAACCTCTCGAGATTTTCCTGATATACAATCGAGTTCGAGTAGGAAATTTAGTGCCTATGGATACTCCATTGTCATAAAGAAGTGTCGAATCTTATGAGGGTACACTACTAGCACCTAAAATTTATAAAATACTATATACTAAACAAAAATTTGAGTGTATGAACTTAACATATAAATCATATATTAAGTAAATTATTCAATAATTAATGTATTAAAATTGAAAATTTTGAAATAAATTCAAACATTTCAATGTATGAACATAAAATTAAACTCGAATCACTTAAATTAATATTGTTTGAATCAAATTTATAGGAAAATTTCATGGGTCTATATTTAATAAACCATCTAAGTTCCGTCTATCTGAAGTATTATCAATTTTTTACTTTACAAGTTAGAAAATTTGTAAGAGAATTTTGAAAACAATCTTTTTACTAATTAAGAATAAGGTTGTGTACTATTACGTCTCTCCTGATTCTGCATATGAACGGAATTCATGCTGAATGTTGTTGTTATTTTTGTTCTAATAATTGACTAGTTTGGGATGACTTTGTATTTAATTTAATTGTTAATTTTTAAAAAATATAGATATTTTAAAAATAACCTTTTTATTAATTAAAAATAGAATTACATATTCTTTAACTTTTTCTGACCCTATACTTTAGCAGAATTCTTAGGTTGTTGTCAATTTTCAAAGAAATCGTTTGACTACAAAGCTCCCACTGTTCGTGAACAACAACGACAGGTGAGACTGAGTAGGGTTAATCTATAACCCTAGAGCAGATAAGTGACCACACTTACTTCTACGTCTGGATGTTCATGTTTCGACTTTCGAGTTTTAATGCTCCCAAGTGTTGCAGTCTCGACCTGTGTGTACGAAAGGGAAAGTGTAGTTGTATAGATTTGAAACCACATATTTTCCAAGGCCAACCCAGAAACTCTTGTTCTATTATTTAGCTAGTCACTGTGTTCCTTTAGCTTATTCTAACGAGATGTGTCCAACAATGTAGCAGAAAACGAACCAATTTGCAAGCTGACAAAAGTGGAAAGCATGTTCGACGAGTAGGAGGACAGAGTGATCAAAGATGATGTAATAGAAAGGCTGGTGAGGGTTCCACATGAGAATGATGAAGGAATTGACCAAAACCCTAAAAGATCATGGAAAAAAAAAATTTTATAAAAAATTAGAAATTGAAAATTTTAAAGCGTATTTTAAGATTTTTTTTATTAAGAGAGAAGACAACGAAACAAATTACACGATGAGTCTAAAAAACAAATCCTTGATATATTTTCTAAGAGGTTAAAGTGACACTCAATAAGTTTAATATCAAAATAAGTAATTCTTAAGTCAAAATATTTTGTATAGTTCACTAACCAGTCAGTACATCTGCTACTTTCTTAATAGATATGTCGATGTATAACAATCTAGTTCCGAATTTAAAGATTTTATGGAATAGCCTTAAGGAACTCAACAGTCGTTAAACTTCGATCTCTTAACTTCTAAAGGTTCTCAAAAAGAGACCGACTTCACAGGTTAGAGAGGCAACAGTGACCCACAGTTCAGCTTATCGTTTTTACAGGAAATGGTGTGATGGACACTACACAACAGCTCTTACTAGTGTTTGACTTCACAGTCACACTTACTGTTCCTCATGACTAATGACTATGCACCTCTTTTATTATTATTTATGTTCTTCAATTCGCATTATAGCATATATTATATCATCATTGTTAGTGTTAGTGGAGAACAAAATTATTAGGGTTTGAAGGTGAGTGAAATGGGCATGTGAGTGACCTCTTCTAAGTCAAAGACTAAACATAGACTTAAACACACCAACTAGTTCAGTCCATGATCTATTATCATCCTTAGATGCTCTTTTAACGGATGTTATGCTAAGGAAAGTTTTTCAATTCTTGGCTTTAGTTTATATATATTTAAAGTTTCATTCCAACTGTTATGGGTTTGACCTAATAAAGGAGAAATTCATTAATAAATATATAAAATATATTCAATTTTATAGATTTTTCAATGTTCTCAAAACGAGCTCAAAGTTAAGTCAATAAGATAAAAGGTTTAAAGTTTAAAAGGTTCAACGATATTAGACAATCATAAAATTTGTTAAAGTTTAAATAAAATTGAAGAATTTAAAAATAACTGAAAATATTATCTTTAATTTAAAAATGATTAAAAATATTATTCTTATTTATTGAAAATTTTAAGGCTCAATTAAAAAAACTACAAAATAAAAATAATTGAATTATTTTAATTTGTAAAAGATTATTAGTTTAAGAAAATTAGCTTATTAATTGATAAATTGATCAATTTTAATTATTAAACTAAATGAAACTAAAAATTGAAAATCAAGTTGAGAACTTGACCGATTCAAGATTTTTACTGTTAAATTGATTAAGTATGTTCAGTTTTAGAACATTATATATTTTATAATGAAAAGGAAGTTATCTATTTATAGATTATTTAAATAGAACTATACTTTCCTCACAGATTTATTAAAGTTTCCAAAATTGTTGCCTTTAATTTCTGATATTTTGTTATGATTTACGTTGCTTACCATTTTTTTCAAATAATGAATTTGTGTTAATTTCTACTTATTTTCAACTAATATATTATCCCATGTGTATCAACTAATTTTTTAAATAAAATCTTGAAAATAAAATCCTATAGTTTTTTAGATTGAAAATATGATATATTTCTAATAAAGAAAATAAAAATAGCGAATTAATTTCAATTAAACCTCTTTATTAAATTACTTTTCTATATGTTAGAGAATAATTATTTATATCGTTTTATTAACTTATAACAATTAAGATGAATTTATTTTTCATATGTGAAGTGACTAGTAGTATATGGTTGCCCGAGAAATAAAACTCTCTCATATTTTTCATTGACTCTCCTTTCAAAGAATGAGATTAAATTATTTGTTTCACTTTTGCTATTCTTACGCAAATCTAACTCATCTCATCTATATAAATATGTGGATGAGATAAGTTGAAATAGCGTAGGACCAATAAAAGTAGAACATGTGATTTCGTCATACATAAATATATGGATGAGATAAGTTGAAACAACGTAAGAACAACAAAAGTAGAACAGGTGATTTCAAGGGCAAAGAAATCCCCCCAAGCTTACCCATATAGTTGTAGTGTGCATGATTGTACAATTCATACTAAAGAAGGGAAATGTTAAGCGGTTCAACTCTAAACAAAAACCTATCACCACCCTTATTTATGACATTATGGCAAGCATTTGTGAACTTATAAGAATGAAAGCCACATCTTGAAGATTAATTTATTGTAATTAGCTTTCAAGGTTCTCTAGTTTTTTATTCTAAGTAGAGTTATATATTTAAGTTTTCTCGTGTAGAAAGATTGTCCTTTATGAACGTTGTGTTTTGTTCTCCCATTTTTTATTAATGAATTTCTTCTTTATTTATTCAAAAAAGCAATTTAGATCAAGTTAGTTAAACTAAACCTCTTAAACTTGAACTCAAATTAAAATTTAATCAACTGATTTTGGGTCGAGTACAACTTGAACTATAATATTAACCCTAATTGCCCTTCTATAATCATAGAGAAGGTGTTATATAAATACTCCTATAAATAAATAAATAATGATCGAAAAAAAAGAGAAAAATGATATTACCTACTCTTCATCAAATAGCTCCAATCGACTCTAATCCTAAATTGAACTAACTATACAGTAACTTCACTTATTGACAAAGATAAAAAGCTGCATAGGCTAATTGGACAGTCACTTTGTTTGAGCATGATGAACACTTAGACAAATTTAACAAGTCCTTTTTGGTGATTTGGAAAAGTAAAGAGGATAATTAAGAGGTGCATGTGATCTAAAGGACTAATCACTCACACATTTGAAAGGATTTAAGCAAAAGAATAACAAAAAAAACTTTGTTTCCACAAAGGGTCCCATAATCATCATTAAATCTCATATTCTCTCATTTGTTAGTACCTAAAAAAGAGAGATGCTTTGATAAGAAGACATAACATAGAGAGACAGAAACCTTGCGCCACTACTCACTTTGAGAAACTTAAAAGGATAAAAATAGGGTTAATTATTAAAAAATTTAAAATTTTCTTAATTTTACAATATTAATCCTAACTTTTAAAAATGACACTAAAATGTTTTAATTTTAATTTTAATGAAAATAAGAAGATGTTAAATTTTCATTAATGTAGATAACATGACGAATCAAGTTATATTAATATTTATTTAACATGATAGTTGTCATATATTATATTTGTATCATCCATGAATTTTATTATTTAATAAATTAAAATATCAAAATTCTAAAATTATCATGAAGTAGCCTATAATTATTTTTAGGTTTTTAAAATATATTTTGATTTATTAAATAATAAAATTGACAAACAATATGTAGCAACTATGTAAAAGAATTAGTAATTTTCCGTAGCTCGTCATGTCATTTATATTAATGTAAAATTTAACGTCGAATTATTTTTATTAAAAATTAAAATTAGAATATTTTAGTGTTATTTTAAAATTCAAGTTATCATTACACAATTGAGCAAATTTTAAGTTTTTTAAACTATTAAGCCTAAAAATATAAAGAAAAGTAAAATATCAAACAATTTAGACCTTCCAAGTAAAGAGCTCATGTAAACTTTAACGTGCTTCATTTTCATATTCAAGAGCATGACATTGAAGCTTTCTACAGACGAAAAGCCCTGGATCTCCTGTACAGATTGATTTGAACTCGTTACTTATATCTAATTTATTCAAAATACGTAATTTATAAATTATTATATATATCTGTTAATTTATTAAATGTGTAATAATTTAAAGAGTATTATAAGATTTAATCATGAGATTTGAGAATTATTAGAACACCAAGTTGGAAAAATATGCAAAAAAAATGCAAGACATATATTAAACCTTTCGGAGCAACCGATAACTCTTTTGTAACCATAAGATCATAAGATCAAACTATAAAAACAGTCTCTTTATAAAAATACAAAGGAAAGACTGCGTATATTATAATCTTCTCCTAACTTCCGCAAAGAGGAGAGCGTACATCGGATACGTTGACTTTTATTTTCATTTTTTAATATATCATTCCAAATTTTTTTGAGATAATTTTTTATGCATAGAACTCAGTCATTCTTATTTGAGATGCACATTAATAATCTTTTAATATATGAAATAATTTACAAATTAAATAAATTTGATGACAACTTTACTGGCCTGTGGCTATTCCTGCATTTTGAAGCAAGAAAGGCTTGGCTTGACTAACTAACCTAATCCACTAGGAATCCAAACCCTGCAACTGTGTCTCCACTACGAATCCTACCTCTGAAGCAAAGCTCAAACAAAACCATCATTTCGTTTTAGAAGATGGAAGCCAACTTTATGTTCGTGTGTTTGTTGTTGAATACTTTTGTCTAAACTTCAATGATAATACTCTAGTCTACATCTTAATCATAAGCTCCGACTAATGTTTCCTTGCCTTTTCCTTTACCAGGCTTTCAAACTCCATGTAGTTTGTCTTCTCCTTCCTCTACCTTACTTTACCAAGCTTTCAAAGCTTATAATTACCAGGTGACCCTCTTTGAGTAACACTGGAGTACAACCCACACACCCGTGGGTATCCTATGAATCATCACCTTTGTCCTTTAGATGGCCCTCTCTTTTTTTCATCACTATTGTTTCTGCTTAAAGCTTCTCAAGTTGGTCTGCTAAATTTGCTCAATTTCTCACCACCAACTCTGCTGATTCCCTTTTGTTACATCTCTGAAATTACTGTATCTGGGGCCATTGACTAGAACCCATTATAACGACTATTATGGCTGTTTCAACCATCACCACCTTTTTATGCTAAAGAAATGAAGTCTTTAGAGTCTAGAAACCTTGGTAGTTGGTACAAGAAAATAGTCTCATTTCATGAAAACCAAAAGAATTTGCAAGAGCAGAGAATAAAGTCTCAAGGGAAATGTTTGTCTTACTGTTATCATGCAGGTCTCCCAATGGACGGACCGATTTGTAATAGTTCTTCCAAGAGAAGTAGACATGCTGGAGTTGAAGATAATGAAAATATAACGATGGTGTTGTATATTACTTACGAGAGTAGAAGGAATCAGACCCTGTAATGAAATGTTAAGAGGGTATCCTCAAAATATTACTCATAAATGATCATTTAAAATTCGATATATCAGAAATTAGTCCTCATCCACGCACAACATTCAAGTTAAATTCTCATTTTCCAGTGTTAAGTTCGAGAATCTAATTGCATATCTAGATTTCAAAGGCAGCTAAATAGGATATGCAGTTAGTCATCTTGCAAAAACTCCTACAAAGTCTATAGAGTGTAAGCCATCTTCAAGCTACTTTATTAACAAATAAATGGCTTTCGGTTCTGCTGTGCTCCTCTAGCTGATCTGCATCAGAAATTTATTGGTTCTAATGGTTTTAGCTTATGAAAATGACAAATGAGAAAACACTCGGATGAATATAATTTCACCTTCAAAAGTTGTAGGTTACAGTCCATTCTTCAGTCCACGTGATCACGAAAGCGGATAATTCTCTTGATGAATGACCTCTCGTGACGATAGCTATTTTCATCAAAATCAGGTGTGACAATCACTTTAAATTGGAAAAGAGAACTTGCTGCGCAAGAAGATTACTTACATGATGAGAGATGACATGCAGAAGCAAGAGAACCCAATGCAGAAATGAACTAAAAATGTTGGCCAGAAATTTTCATGATCAAGAAACATTCTCTCGGAAATGAATGTAACTGCTCCTGAAAGCAACAGAAATGTCCAACCAGATGGCAAGCAGCTTGCAAAAGAAAATGCAGGAGACTCCTAAGGAAACAAATCATGTTAACATAAGGTTCCATGTATACCAAAGATATAGACAAGGGTTAATCAAAACCAACCTGGAAATAATGCTTGATGAAGACTGCAGAGTATGTTATTCTCAAAATCATATCTTTGCAACAGTTAAGAAAAGATGAATGATTGAGATTACTTATTTAAGTCATTCCTTTTACAACCATGTTTCTTACTTTGTGATAAGAACCAATAATATACTATATGAACTTCGTAAACACTGCATTCAGTAATTAAATATGCCTGAAAACAAAATTATCTTCACATAATATGAGTAGCATAACCTTGGGTGTAAAAGGATTAGAATCCATTGTAAAGACTTCAGTTCTCATACAATGATGGTCCATGGAATCCACAACATAAAATAAGGATACTTAAAGAATTCGCCAGAATCAAGCCAACTGCACCAGCTGACCTTATAAGAAGGACATTTAGAACTACGTATACCATGGAGAACAAGAGCAATGAATCATTCGAGCGTTTGAGTTGGTGCTCATTTGCAACAGCATGCAGAAACGCCTCAGAAGTTCCTACAGAGAATCAAACTCAGGTAAAAGCATTATCAGAAAGTTGGAAGTGTAACATGCATTCTCTACAGCAAAGGGGTAGGGATGACTATCAATTATTTTTTGGCACTGTGAAATGTGTGTGTGCATGTTGGTGTGGATGATTGGATAATATGATATGCAATATAAAAATATATATCACGGCCTTCAGGGTGCAATAGGTTTTAGCCTCTATTAGATGTAGCTAGCAAGTAAATCATACATCTTGGAGAGCTATGTGAAATGTGTGTGTGCATGTTGGTGTGGATGATTGGATAATATGATATGCAATATAAAAATATATATCATGGCCTTCAAGGTGCAATAGGTTTTAGCCTCTATTAGATGTAGCTAGCAAGTAAATCATACATCTTGGAGAGCTATGTGAAATGAGTGTGTGCATGTTGGTGTGGATGATTGGATAATATGATATGCAATATAAAAATATATATCACGGCCTTCAAGGTGCAATAGGTTTTAGCCTCTATTAGATGTAGCTAGCAAGTAAATCATACATCTTGGAGAGCTATAGTCTTACTAACCATTCATGGCCAAAACAATGATATAAAGGCAATAATACCGGAGGGCTATCGGTGCTTCTCCATCACTCCATTTCTGGCCATATAATATTCTTACAAGGGAGTAAGAGTAACTTGGACCAAATGCCATAAATACAAGACCTAACATCAAAGAGAAAGTAAGTCATTACGAAACGACATTTGATCAAAAGCAGTGTTCAATTTTCAGTGATGAGGGAGAGGGGAGAGAGGAACATAGTTGGCACATAAGAAATCTTCCCACATTCACTACCTTGACATACATATCAAAATACAGTTCTTCAGGATGGAAAAACAATGTTAAATTTGAAAGCAAAGTCAAGAAGTGCATGAATGACCATACCTATTAGCAAAACAAGTTTCAAGGCCTCTGTTAGGCAGCTTCCCAACTTTCTGCTTTTGTCTGAATATTGTCCTGTCAAGCAAAAGCAAACGTTGTGATTTCTGGAAGATGATGGAGTTCAATAACTATACGCAGAAATGCTTTTCCTTCCAAATGAAAGAAAACCAAAGTATTTTCCATTTAGAATACATGACAACAGCACCTTCTAATCTTTTACCATCATCAAAGAGGAACGGAAAGTTCCACTCTTTTCTAAGTCAATTCTCTTGGACACACAACATAAGCTAGTAGCAATACCCATAAGTACAACGGTATTAAATACCTTCATCAATTGCAACACAATGGACAAACTATAAGCCAGTAAATGTCCCTACTGACTCAATATCATCTTGACGCACAATGTTAGACTGACTCAATATCGTCTTGACACACAACAGCCCACACAAGATGCTGCATATGGTGATCAGAAGAAAATGAATGGTATTTCTTCCGTGATAATACATCCTATAGTTTAATAAAACCAAAAAACTGTCCATAGAACGATGAAGGAACGAGATAGACCTGAAGCAGACCTGGCAAATGTTGCATATGAACTCTCTTCAAAGGGAAGAAACACCATCCTCACCACCAGGCTCCCTGGAAATCATATTTAACAGTTATAACTTGTTCAAAAACTCACGTGCAAGATCAACATCATCCATCCAACTGAAATAAAAAGCACAATAATGATTGGATTCAATGTTGACACTGTGATCAGGGAATTGTCACTATAGTCTGCAAGTCATAGAATATAGTCCAGTCACATACCTAATTTATCGACAAGACCATATACAGCTTGGTTATATGGTGTATCCAACCATACAAGGACCATTTTTTCACCTTCCTGGAGTATTAGCTTCCGAAATGATTGAAAAGTAAAGAGCATACACATGCTTGAAAGTTGCTTATCATAATCCATAATAGTTTCCAATCTGTGAAAAAGTTTAGTGTCAATGGGAAAAGGAACCCTAATGTGCATGTATCTATGATCAGCAAAATTAAAGAAGTTCAACACCACTAGTTTAAAATTTAAGAGACTAACAAGCTAAGAAGTTCAAAACAAGTAGAGCCATTAAAAAAAAAAACATTTTGGGTCCAGTCATATCTTGGATAGGTTTCCAATCTGGGAAATGGGTTCAGGCTAAATTTCACATCCTGCATTAGAAACTTGAAAGTCCCAAGTACCCATTCAAGAAGGCAGGTTTATGGTGTATAAAAGCTCACCAGGATTCTTATAGTTAAGTTAACCAAATTTCTTCCCTCATTTTCATTCCACTATAGAAGGGTCCAGGAGTGAGAGTCAAACATAATGATCAGAACAAAAGTGGGGGTGCACAAGAGAAAAGGAAACCATACCTGAAAGGGAAAAGATCGTAACTTTGACAAGCAGTAGAGAGGAGAAAATAACTCCAATATCCTACAAGCAAGCAAAAACCATAGGCTGTTTGTGAAAGTGCAAAAGCAATCACCTTCTCCTGCAAATGTAACCACAAGTTTTCATCAAGCATTTATAAGTGGAGGTTTTTAAAAGGTTAATGATTTAGGATCAAGAAATGGACTGGGATTCAGCAGTTACTATTTCAAAATTATGTCTATTTCCAAATATATGTACCAATAAAGTAAACAGAGCCAAGTTTTGCCATGAGCATCTCGAAATGATTATTCCTATATCTTTCAAAAGGAGAAGGAAACCAAATATGTAAAAGACAAGAAAGGGTATTAACAAAAGCAAATGCTGCTATCTTGCAGTATTTCTAGGAAAAAAGAAAGTTTCCTCTAACATCCCAGCATGGTGTTCTCCAACCCATGTACATAATAAAACTTGCAGCAAAGTAAAACTTGCAGCAACCATAATCAAGGCTGAGAAACAGGGACTCCAAATTAACATAACATTTGAACATCATGAAATCCAGAATGATTATAACAGCCAACTTGAGCATTTTATTGAGAATGCACATTTCTATCTCAGTTGTGCCACTAGTTTGACTATGTCATCAAAATTGCATAATGCATAGATAACAAACCCATCAAAAAATTTTACCATGCTAGTATGCTTCACGATAAGTATGTACAGTGTTAGACAACGAAAAAGTGTAGCTGCTGTTTCTACCACTAGGCGCAGTTTAAGCAGAAGCAAGTTCTGAGAAAGAATATATAAGGGTTCAGCCAATAGCTCCAATATACATGCAAAACCTGCAATTTGAAGTGAACTGACATCAACATTACTGGAAGGAGAACAATAATAGAGTTAAATAATATTGTAATAGATCAAAGAACTCTGAAGTGGATAGCAATTTATTTATTCATTTATGAATGAGGAATAGCCAATTGAAATACTTATCAACAAGATCAGGTAATAAAACACAAATAACTTGAAGGGGAACTTAATAAACAAACAAGTTATCTATATGGTTTTCTCTAAAAAATCAACTAAAAGCACCAAGAAGGCATAAGTTGAGCGTGTATTCTGCTGAAAATAGTATATTCTTGAGAAGTACTGAAAGAAAGTTTTAACTTTTTACGTTCAGAGCCACAAATTAGATGTCTAAAATTAATCAGAGACTTGAGTGACAATCAAAGAGCATGTGAAGACAGAAAACCACAATAATTGAAGCACCAAAGCCAATGAGAATACGTTACCATTAATCAAGATAGCTTGAGCATACGGATCTGATGGACTTAAGCCTTGCCACCAGAAGACAAAAACGCATGCTGCAATTGTGATGACTATTCCCAAAGGGGGAGTCATCCAGGCCACTTTTAACAACTTAGTCCCATATTCTTTACTTGAAGAACCATCACTGCATCGTAAGTTAAATATGAAACATAAGCATATCAAGGAGGTATAACACAATCACGTTTTCTTCAAGGAAATTAACTTGAAAATATTCTTAATTATCAACAACTTTTCAGCATTTGTCCCGTAAATGGCAGCACTCGGCATAGTTTACAACAGTTTAGTCTGCCCCCATAGCCTACACAATACTAAATTGCAGAGACGGGTAATCCTGCAGCGTCACTTATAGATGGCAAAGAGTATATGATGTAGGATTTATAGCAGAAGACAGTACCACTGAATGTCAGCCCTCATGCAAGCTCGTCGGAAGCCCTCCCGACTAAGAAACAAGACGCAGGTTACAAACAGATGGAACTGTACGGCGTACAGCTGCATACGTCAGAGAGAAAATGGAAGTTCATCAATGGAGAAACAACTTAAAGGAGTAAGAATTAGAAGGGCAAGAGTGAACAATTGATTGGGATAAGATACCGCGTAGTCCTCTGCCGTAAGGTGCCTCACGATCCACGAATTGAATACAAATGGAATTCCTCTAGACAAGAACTGCGTAGCTAATCTCACCACCCCCCAACAACAATAATCATGGGATTAAGATTGGTAATCTCAATAAACGCAACAGAGACCAAAATACGAAGATAAAAATAAAGAAGAAGAAGGAGAGGAGGACTAACCCAGCAAATACTTGAATGTGTGTGAGAGATTAACATGGCTGAGGGGTTCAGGCTGTGCTACTGATTCCTTGGACATAATAACTCAAATATAGATATCAGATTCTCGCGAACTAAAACCCTTTGAGGTTGCAACTGCTGAGATTTGGAAATTCAGACTTCGAAGGTTGTTAAGACTTCGAACAGATGTCAACCACCTGTACGAACTCCTATAGTTTAGGTGAGAAGTACCCACTTCGATTTAACAATATACGGACCGTCTTCTGATTGCCCAGTTGTTAACTTGGAATCATTTGCGAGGTTTACTTACTAAATTGGCGAGGCAGGCTCGATTTCGGTTTCAAAGCTTGGGTACGTTTGGACGTGGGCGGAGGGATGGAATAGAATGGAATGGAATGGAATGACTGGAATGACTCAAGCCATTGTTTGAGAATCTATTTTGAAACAGGATGGAATGGCAATTAATGGCTTTGGAAGCCATCCTTTGCCATTCAAAATCCAATATTTTGTGGCCTTCCAAATTAGAAATTCGAGGATGGAATAACGTGACTATTGTCTTGAGTCTAATTTAATAACAAAATATCCTCAAAAATTAATGAAATTACAACCCACCAAAGAAATACCTACGCTGCCATACGTTATTCTACGTTCATTGTGTTTCTCCTTTAACTGGTTTCTTCCATTGACGAACATTTTCCTATACCTCAATCTATAAATAATAGTTACGTTAATGATGATAAGGTGAAAAAAGTTTTTTAATGTTTGATGCGCATCAAATGAAACTTCATGTATTTGTGAGACATGAGCTTTATTTTCCAACCATTCGTCAAAATTTAAATTTAAAATATGTCATTAATAAACACTACTCGAATGTTTCGATAAAGTTAGCATTGTGAATGTTCATAAATTTTAAATATATTATTAATATACACTGCTGAAATGTATAAATAGATTTACAACGCCAAGAATGATTATCGATCATATGAAGACACATGAATAAATGCCTAACGAAGAGTACAGAGCGATGAGGGTTAAAGAAAAAAAACAAGAAAGTTGATTGCTTGTATAGGAAAATGAGAAAACTATATTACGAGCATCCTACAATTTAAAATGCTTTAGAGTTCTACTGATAGTTTCATAGCAACTATGCATATTTTATTACAAGGGTAATTTTGGAAAAAAAAATATTACAAGTCATTCCATTCCATTTATTTTTAGTATCACTTCCAAACAATAGTCAAAGAAGTCTCTTTCTTATTTTATTTAAACTTCCAAACAATGGAGTGCTCCATTCCATTCCGCTCCATTCTATTCCATTCCATTAATTGTCATTCCATTCCATTCCATCCTAAACTCTCAAACATAAACTTTAATACATACCTGGATCACTGTTAAATGGAAAAGAGTCAACTTTTAAACAAACAGGAAACAGAATGACTTTGATGAGGAAAAGCGAAAGATGATGATGAAGAATTGAATATTGAATTACGCAATTGCATATCTTAAATGAGTTGATCTGAAATTGATTTCAACAGGGTTTATTAGAAAATCTTAAACTTTCGAGGAAAAAAAAAAGAGTTGCATCAGAGTCTGCTGGATTGCCCATAAAACGCTGGAGACTTGTGAACGAATCTGCACAATTTCGAGTCTTACATACTGGTGTCGGCTATATTGGACCCGAGCCCAATCCTACAGGCCGATCGGTCGGTCTCACATCCACCAATTAATTCGGGCCTGATCCACACATCCATGGCCCAACAGTAGAAGAATATCTCCCATGCAGATACGTAAAGACCTAAACCTAGCTGAAAAATCATATAAAAGGTATTATTCTCATAACAGAGGTACGCACAATCATTAACCTAGCTTTTCTCTGCGTTTATCAACCTCACCTCACTGAAAACCGACTTGGCGTCGGAGGGCTAATCGGGACCTGACCCGTATAACCTTCCTTGTTTTGCAGGTATCTTCACACCGAATTCACCACAGAAGACAGTCAATCACATGAAGCACAACGGCAACGTTCCATCCTGCCAGAATCGGACAGAACCAAATGGCGCCTACCGTGGGGCTCGACTTCCGGGCACCACGTCCAGAAACACACAAATCGGCCGGCGGCGGCGATGCATCTGATATAGGCTGCATGCGGCTCTGGCGATCAACGTATAAGCTCACAACTTCTGCGACTCGCCATACGCACCGCGTGTCTCCCGCACGGAATCCTCTAATCATAACTATCAACTGTAGCCTCAAACCTTAGAACAAGAAGAACAGAGCGTGGCCTTAGAGGATAACGTTGCGCTCGATGCGCGCCGAATCTCCAAAGACCGGTTAGGCGCGGATCCTCCTCCGTCCACGACACCACCGACCGGAAGCAGATAGAGGAGGCGGTGAATCGGTGATTCGCCAGATCCTGCGGCCTCAACCAAGACAACGACCTTCGTCTCATGCGCCACCGCCGACAAATCGGCTTAACAACCGATCATCGCCCATCCGAAGCCCTAGAAAAATCGCGGATGATCGGATTAACGCGCTATGAGCTTTCGTCCGGATCGCCTGATGGCGCGATCTGACTCTCCTTCACCCTGAAATCTTGGATACCTCCCAAAACACGCACAAAATACCGACCCAAGAAATACACTGGAAGACCGACCCCTGGATTATCTGCGCAGACTTCCATCCATGATGAATCTACATTGTGTTTGGACGCTATCCAATGTAAGGCTTTCGACGGCCTTCCAAGAGTGAGCTCGGCGATGGTTCAACAACTTGCCTCCGAAATTTATATCACATGCTTCAAGATTTCAGGTTGTTATTCCTGAACCAGTTTGCCACTAGTAAGCGGCCGCAAAAAACAGCTCTGGAGGTGATGCAACTTACCCAAGGAAGAAACGAGAGTTTGCGGGAGTTCATCACTCGGTTCAATAACAAAGCGGTCGAGGTGCCCGACCTCACCGCTTTCGTCCATCTTGGCCTTTCATGACCAATCTGAGGACTAGAAGTTTAAGAAGTCACTAGCCCTCGATCAACCCCGATCCGTTCAGGAAATAAGAAACAGGGCGGATAGGTATATTCACGAAGAAGTCTGAAAAATACGAGGCGTCGAGCGGATGATCGCTCGCGAATGACAGACGAGCAATTCGCCAAAGGCAAAAAGGCGATCGAATCGAGAAGACCGGTGGACCGGCTGGGATATCGACGAGTTCACCCACTAAGCAAAGGATATGAAGAGGTGTTGGCGGCAATGAGAGCGGATGGGAAGCGTCTGAGAACACGAAAAATGAAGACCCCTACAAGGACAGAACCCTAATTTGTATTGTCGTTTCCACAAAGAGGTCGGTCATGACACGGAAGATTCTTTGGCGATTGAAAAAAGAAATCAATTCCTCATACAAAGGGAAGGTTAGGCCGATTTGTGAAGCACGCGAGAATGTCGATCGGGATAATCGGCGCAGACAGTCGGCGGATAATAGGCCGCCCCAGGAGTAGAAATAGCGAGGGAGGTAGAATGCGAATTCGGATAATCGACGAGAAGAGAGAGGGCGGTCGAGGGAAAGAAATGACGGAAATGCCATGCAACAAGACGACCGACCGACTAGGGTCATTAATATGATATTCGGTGGAAATGCAGCCGGGGGATCCACCAACAAAGGGAGAAAAAGATATGCCAAACAGGTCGGCAAAGACTCATACATCAAAAAGCCGAGGGAGAGCGACGATATCATTTGACGAGTCCGACCTTAATAGAGTAAGTTGCCCTCATGACGACGCCCTCGTGGTAAACCTGAACATGGACGGATACGAGGTGAAACGGGTGATGATTGACACGGACAGCTCAGTCGACTTGTTGTATTATGAGGCCTTCAAACAGATGAAGATACCCGAAGATCGACTACTACCCACAGACGGCCCCATCAAAGGGGTAACCGGGGCATCGGCCTACCCATTCGTCCGGGTGTACTTGAAAGTGAAGTTCGGGCAGAAACCGTGTCAGATAGAAAGGGACGTTGAGTTCCTGGTCGTAAAGTTTTAAGGGGCGTATAATGCAATAATCGGGCGGACAACTCAAAATGCCCTCAGGTCAGTCGTCTCCACTTACTACCAAGTTATGAAGTTCCCGACACCCCACGGAGTCGGTATTGTCAGAGGTCAGCAGAGAATCGCCAGGGAATGTTACTTAGCAGAGACTAAAACATTAGATGGGGCGGTAGTGCTGACGAGCTCTCTTGATGTGAGAACCGACGAAGAGACGGACATGATGAACCCAGTGGAAGAAACGCAGAGGGTCGTACTGGACGAAGCCGACCCTTCTAAGTTCACAAACCTAGGTTCCGAGCTGCAGGGGGACTTGGTTAAAAAAATCACAGATTGTTTGGTAGAAAATAGGTCGATTTTCGCTTGGGTACTGAGCGACATGTCCGGAATTTCTCGATCAATCGCATCTCACTCCCTCGGTATTCGGCATGACTATAAGCCGATCAGACAAAAGAAGCGATGGCACAGCAAGGAGCGACAGGGGGTGATCGAGAAGGAAGTAGCGAAGTTGCTGGAGGCCGGGTTCATCAGAGAGGTCAAATATCCTGAATGGCTCGCCAATGTCGTTTTAGTAAAAAAGAAGAACGGGAAGTGGAGCATGTGCATAGATTTCACCGACCTGAACAAAGCGTGTCCAAAGGACAGCTTCCCATTGCCTAAGATCGACCAATTAGTAGACTCCACATCAGGGCATGAGCTGCACAGCTTCTTAGATGCTTTCTCAGGCTATCATCAGATCCAAATGAGCCTGAAAGACGAAGAAAAGACCGCCTTCATAACCGATCAAGGCACATATTGCTACCAAGTAATGCCTTCGGCTGAAAAACGCCAGGCGACCTATCAACGGCTCGTCACGAAGTCTTTAAAAAGCAGATGGTGGACGGTGGAAGCTTATGTGGATGATATGGTAGTCAAAAGTAAGGCGTCCATGGAGCATGTACAAGATCTCGAGAAGTCTTCCGGACCACGAATAAATTCGGATGAAGCTAAACCCTAAAAATGTGTGTTTGGGGTGGCATCCGGAAAATTCTGGGATTTATGATCACTCGGTGAGGAATCGAAGCTAATCCAGAGAAGATTGAGGCCATCATACGGATGCCTTCGCCGCGATGCTTGAAAGATGTTCGAATCTTGACCGGTCGGATAGTTTCAACGGCGGTGTTCATTTCGGACTAGGAGACAAGTGCCTCCCATTTTCAAAGTCTTGAAAAAGCGAGCGTGACCCGTTTCAATGGCCGGATGAGTCTTGAAAGCTTTCCAACACTTAAAACAATATTTGTCTAGCCGCCTATTCTGCAAAGCCCGATAGAGGGAGAACCTGATTTTATACTTGGCGATTACGGAGGGTCGATCGGTAGCAGGTACTTATCCGATCGAAGAAAACGAAGACATCCCATCTACTATGTCGACAAAGTGTTGGCCGACGAAACGCGATATCGCCCGTAGAAGCTAGCCTCTCTTTGATAATGGCAGCTAGGAAGTTGAAGCCTTACTTCCAAAGTCATACTATTGAGGTGTGGTGATCAACCCTCGACAAAGTGCCTTCAAAAGCTGAAACTTGGTCGGTGATAAAGTGGTGAGTAGAACCGGGAGAGTTCGACATCTGATATAAGCCCCGCACGACCATTAAAGCGCGGTGTTGGCGGACTTTATTGCGAGATGAGCCAACCTAGCTCGAAGGGCGAGCCTTTCCTGCTGGAGCTTGTTTGTCGACGGGTCATCCAATTCAGAGGGATGCGGAGGCGGGAGTAGTCTTGGTCACCATATGGATGAAAAGGTGAAATCATGCCTTCTGCTAGAATTCAAGGCCTCCAATAACGAGGCAGAATATGAGGCTCTGATAACCGGCCTCCAACTAGCCAGGGAGATGGGGGTGAAGCACCTGAAGATATATAGCGACAGCCAAGTGGTGGTAGGTCAAGTCACCGGGCAGTATGAGGCCAAGGGGAACAACATGATCAAGTATCTGGAGCTAGTAAAGCAGGAATTGAGCAATTTCGAACAGCACTCAATCAGCAGAATAGAACGAGCTCGAAATGCTAAAGTGGATGCGCTCTCGAAAATGACTTCCGACCGTGATGCCATAAACAATGTTCTAGTCGAACGACTTGATCGGCCTAACATTCAGAAAGCCGAGGAAGTTCTCAACGTGAGAATCGGTCGGTCGAGTTGGACAGAACCGATCGCGCAGTACCTTTTAGAAGGAAAGCAACCGGAGGACGCGTCAGAGGCCAAGAAGTTAAGGATAAAGGCAGCCGAATACACGATCGTCAACGGTACCCTATATAAGCGGTCTTCTGACGACCGCTTGATGCTTGAATGAAGAAGAAGCTGAGCAGACAATGGCCGAAGTCCATGAAGGGATGTACGGAAATCACATAGGGGGCAGAATGTTGGCTCACCGATTGATCAGACAGGGGTACTACTGGCCGACAATGAGAAGAGATTGTCAGGAAAAGGTCGACCGATGTCAGGCCTGCCAGAGAAACAACAGCCTGTCTCACCAGCCAACCGAGCGAATGCAAATCGTGAGTCATCTTATCCCTTTCGCCCAATGGGGAATGGATATACTGGGGCCCTTCCCTCTCGGTCCCGGACAAAAGAAATTCCTGATAGTGGCAGTGGAATATTTCACTAAGTGGGTAGAAGCGGAGTCTGTCGCTACAATCACCAAGGGGAAGGTGGAAAGTTTCATAAAGAAGAATATACTATGCCGCTTCGGGATGCCTATGGTGTTGGTTACGGATAATGGTCGGCAGTTCGACAACCACAAGTTTAGAGATTTTTGTGATCGACTAAAGATCAAACTACGGTTGACTTCGGTAGCCCATTCCCAAAGTGATCTCGCAGAGAACACCAACAAAAGATAATGAACGCCTCAAAACGACGGTAGAAAGACACAGGTGGAAGAAGTAGACGAAGTGTTGTGGGCATATAGAACCACACCAAATGGAGCCACAGGAGAAACACAGTTCAGGATGACCTTCGGGGCAGAAGCCCTAGTTCCAGTAGAGGTGACATTGCACAATCAAAGGGTGTCGGGATGATGAAGCCCGCAGAGCAGAGCTCGTTCTCCTTAGCGAGGATAGAAAAAGGGCAGCCGCTCGCTCATAAGCCATCAGGCAAAAGGCGACCAAGTTCTACAATAGAAGGGTCAAGCCGAGCGATGTAAAGGTAGGTGGTTACGTCTACTGGCCGAGGCGGCCGGAAAGCATCCCGAAAGCTCGAGACGGGCGTGGGAAGGACCTGTCGAGTGATTAGCGGTCGGGCATGGTTCTTACATCCTCGGCGATGAGAAAAGGAAGTTTCTCTGAAGGCCTTGGAACTCGCGTAACTTGAAGGCGTTTTACCAATAGATAAGTTTTATTTTAGTTAATCTTTCCTTATTATCATTTTTGTATACATGTGGGTACCTTTTTCCTGTCCCTGCCAGACAGGTTTTTTAACGGCCCACGCCCTCATTATTATCAATAAAGGGGTTTTCAGATTTCTTGGCAATAAAGAATTCAATCATGTATGGCAAAGAATAAAAAATCCAGTTAACCATCGCTCGGCATTCTCCATAGATCGACCACAGTCGGTCGGGTCGCCAAGACAAGATCCTTGGAACCCTCGCCATCGCCAATTGCTCGGCATTCTCCATAGATCGACCACGGTCGGTCGGGTCGCCAAGACAAGATCCTTGGGACCCTCGCCATCGCCATCGCTCGGCATTCTCCATAAATCGACCCCGATCGGTCGGGTCGCCAAGACAAGATCCTTGGGACCCTCGCCATCGCCATCGCTCGGCATTCTCCATAGATCGACCCCGGTCGGTCAGGTCGCCAAGACAAGATCCTTGGGACCCTCGCCATCGCCAATTGCTCGGTATTCTCCATAGATAGACCACGGTCGGTCGGGTCGCCAAGACAAGATCCTTGGGACCCTCGCCATCGCCATCGCTCGGCATTCTCCATAGATCGACCACGGTCAGTCAGGTCGTCAAGACAAGATCCTTGGGACCCTCGCCATCGCCAATTGCTCGGCATTCTCCATAGATAGACCAAGGTCGGTCGGGTCGCCAAGACAAGATCCTTGGGACCCTCGCCATCGCCATCGCTCGGCATTCTCCATAGATCGACCACGGTCGGTCGGGTCGCCAAGACAAGATCCTTGGGACCTTTCGCTCGCCTTCGATACGGATTGACTAAGGTCGATCGGTCGCCAAGGCAGAATCGCCGGGATTGTAGCTCGGCCTCAATTATAGATCAACCTCGAAGCCGATCGGCCATGAGCGACTTTACCAAACTACACTATGATCGAAAGCGAAGCGAAAACACGTAGTAACTTCAAAAAATTTTATTATTGTAGATTGATCCACGCCTGAAGCCGGACCGGTGAGCTCTACAACATGGGAGAAGGAACTACCAACAGTGAAGGAAGGAGAATACCCGGGAAGCCTCGGGGCGGCGGAAGAGATGAAGTAGGAGGCGGGACCCGAGGGAGCAACCGGAGGAATATCTTCACTAGAAGCTCTTCCTCTCGAGAGCGACACATGAGAATAGGAGCGGGACCGGGAGCAGCAGAGGAACATCTTCACCGGGGAGCTCTTCCTCTTCTGAGTGAGATCTAGCTCCTCATCTGGAACGTCGCACGGTTCTCCCTCGACTTTCTTCGTCATCTCCTCCAAAAAAAGCCCAAAAGCTGCGGGAATAAGCCGCTCGGCATACTCTTCGAATAAAGGGCATGCCACCCCCTCAGGAGTATAGAGCTCGTAGCCCCTCTTCAGAACCGAGAGGGCTACCTCACAAAGTAGCTCAAACTCTCCTCGTCTGAGAATCGCCTCTTTCATCGCTTGATCGCTTGATCCATTGCTCCGCATAGGCGCCGCACCTCCCATGAGGTGTTCTCGGCTCTATCTCTATCCACCACGCGAGAATAGCGATCTTGGCGGTACTTCTTGTTGATCTCCGCTCCGCCTCACAGTCTTTCTCCACTCCTCATTCTCCTTCTCCTCCCTCTCTCTCCTT
This sequence comes from Erythroxylum novogranatense, assembly GCA_029891385.1. Classification (NCBI taxonomy): domain Eukaryota; kingdom Viridiplantae; phylum Streptophyta; class Magnoliopsida; order Malpighiales; family Erythroxylaceae; genus Erythroxylum; species Erythroxylum novogranatense. Next base: position 88,759,675 of record CM057233.1, on the reverse strand, counting down.
CTCCCTCTCCTCCTTTACTTGGCCACCGAGCCGTCAAGCTCCCATCTCCCCTCCCTGGCCTTCTTCTCCTCTTGAGGGGCCGCTTTTAGCTGAAGGAGGTCTCTCCCTCCTTCACCTCTGACACCGCCTTTCAAACCCTTCATCGATCATGGAGATCCTGGACTTCTGGTCCGAGTCTCCAAACGCCAGCTGACTGCAAGAAGGACATCGTCGCAGCCAGCATACCAAGACGAACAGCTGAGAACCCAACTCCAGGTTACCTTTCTTCTCCATGAACCGCTCGTCCGTCGGGGGAGTAACCCTCTCGGTAAGGTAGCGGGACACCTCGAGGTCCCCGATCGATCGTCCTTGCTTGACTTGATGGCGGGCTCCCACCGCCCAGGCTCACGACTGCGCCTTCTCCTTGCCTTTCTTACATTTTACCTTTCGGCTTGGTGGCCGGGTGGGATGGAAGGTCACCCAGCCGAACCAACCTCTTCCTCTTAAGAGGAGGACCCGCGTCCTCCTCCTCCTCCTTTACCACTGGTACAATCGGCAATGGCTCCGACGCAATAGGAAGGTCCTCAACAGGGGAAGCACCCGTCGGCACAGCCGAGGAGACCAACCCCGCAGACAAAGCGGCGCCCTCACCGGTCTCCGCCTCACTCCCCTTCTTTCGAGTGGCACCTGCCTCCTGGCGTAGAAGCTTGGTGGGTATCCTCACCATGGCTGCACAATGATAAATTGAGTTAGAGAACAAAACTAATGCACAAAAGTTCAACAATTAATACAATCACGAGGAGTCAGCCGGACGGGCGGTTTCCTCCTTTAGCCCGCTAATCGAGGAGGGGGTCGACGAGGAAAGAATCGGCCGAGGCCCCCAGGGTATCCTGAATGAGCCAAGCAAAATCGTGTCTGCTGAGCTCCTTGATCGACGGACCACCTCCCACTCCTCCTGCTAAGGGACAAGGTCGACGAATCATTCCATTGCTCGATCGAGAGGATACCTCTGATCGGCACTCGAGGAAGATCTGGGGTTTCACAAAGAAATACTTGGTCCGCCAGAAGAAATTTTCGAGGTGTCTGGTCGGGCGATCTGAGCATCTATATTGCAGAAAGGGATTCCAGCCCCGGAGCTCGGACTATGGCTCATCCTCAAGAAATGGTGCAGAATGTCGACAGTAGGCGGATGGCCGAACTGATGGCACAGCAATGCCAACCCGTTTATAAACCTCCAACTGTTCGGAGGAATTTGGCTCAGCAATAACCCGAACATGGCGTACGGGAGCCTCATGCGGCCCACTGAGAAAAAACTCCCGGAGATGACGAAGTATCCACTGAAGTTGCTGTGGATCCGCTCATTCCTAAAGGCCATTAGGGGCCCCCAAGACGTAGGAATATTATACTTAAGAGTCAATTTGTTCAACTCCCCCACGGTCATCGACGATGCTGTCTTTGGCGGCAACTCCACAACTAAACCATCTTTTCTCTCTCTCATCGACATCTCCTCCGCACCTCTGACCATGCTCCCAGAACTACTCGTCGACATGTTCACCAAGAGAAAGACTTTTGGAAAAGAAGAGGGAATGAAGAAAAAGGACGTACCTAATCAGGGGTTCGAAACAGGGAAATCGGACGGCGAAGTGAAAGGAAATTTATGGGAACCGCGAACGACAAAGAACAAGCGAAAACAAAGTGTAAGCGGGAGAACGAAAGCAAAAGGTAAAAACTGCCACAACTCGTCGACTATGAGTATTTATAGAGGGTCGGCAGAAGGAACACTCGAAAGTGACCCAATCGGACTACGACACGTGGAAAAAATCTGAGCTGTGCTCAGACACGCGACATGATCTAAGCCACAAGAATTAGGGTTGTTCGAAATCCGGAAAGGAGCGGTAGTTGAAAGGACGTACGGGACAACTGCACAACGGTTACAAGGACGATCGTTTGATTACGAGCGGTTATCGAGAGCACGCGCCGTCAAATAATAAATGTTTCAAGTCCAAGCGTCTGCCAATGATGGCTATCCGACCTACCATAGCGCAAGCTGTCACACAGTAAGTGCCGAGATCGATCAGTCGGGGGCCCTCAGTCAATCGACCCCAATACGAGCAGTCAGACACGACTAATCGGCACCCGACCGATCAAAACTGCGCGAGCAATCCCATGACCGGGCTACAAGGCCAATACCTGACCGATCGACCACCTTACGAGTCGTCTTGCTTACGAGCTGTGAGGTAGCCGACGAACAACAATGTCCAACATACTCCTTCGACCCTGCTCTTCGCTCAAACTCGAGGAGTAGGGGAGCTTATGGTTGGGTCGGCTATATTGGACCCGAGCCCAATCCCACAGGCCGATCGGTCGGTCTCACATCCACCAATTAATTCGAGCCTGACCCACACATCCATGGCCCAACAGTAGAAGAATATCTCCCATGCAGATACGTAAAGATCTAAACCTAGCTGAAAAACCATATAAAATGTATTATTCTCATAACAGAGGTACGCACAATCATTAACCTAGCTTTTCTCTGCGTTTATCAACCTCACCTCACCGAAAACTCGACTTGGCGTCGGAGGGCTAATCGGGACCTGACCCCATACTGCCCTTCCTTGTTTTGCAGGTATCTTCACACCGAATTCACCACAGAAGACAGTCAATCACATGGAGCACAACAGCAACGTTCCATCCTGCCAGAATCGGACAGAACCACATACCAAATTCTTGCCAAGGTAGCCAAAACATAATTTGGCCCTGATTTTGGCTGATCTTAGGAATGAGTCTTTAATTCTTTAGCAGACTATTAAAGCTATATGAACATCTGGAGACATGAGGGATCAGTATAATATTCAAGATCTAAAATATTTCTAATTGAATCAAGTACATATTAAACAAGTGCAAGAAGTCAATAGCTTCGTCATACATACATGCATATATGATGAAACCTGAAATTGTCAAAAACTTGTCCTGATATAGGGTAACAATACTATAGTTACGCATCTCGGATCGAACGTAAGAGGACAAGAAATGAAGAAATGCGGAAATACCTGAATTCAATCTCCGTAACTTCAAACAACCTTTTCGAAGCTAAAATGAACACGAATCCACTGCCGCCTTCACGGGAACTCCTTTCCAGGACACGAGTAAGGTCTTTCTACAGTTTTCTAAAAACGTAAACTCTTTTAACGGATCAGAGAATCCTTATGCTTACAATTGATTATATAAATAACTGCAGGAAATCTTAACCTTTATATATAGCATCCATATCGAGTTTTCCCATCACAAAACCAATATGGGTCTGGTTCACACTGGTTGGGATTCATTTTTCATACGAACTTTGACCCATTGATTTAAATCATTTATTGAGCCACTTTATTATATTTATCTAGATCAAATTACATAACTTAATCGATAAGTTTTTTAAAAACCAAAAAATACAATAAAAAATGCAATTAATAAAAACCGAAAAATGAAGAATGGATGGCAATCTTTTCGTTTCACAAGTTACATAATCTGGTATGTGCGTCGTCGGATCATAACCCTATCAAATTGATGGCAGAGCGCCAACTTCCAGTAAAGAGGACTACGAGATTTAAGTTTGAGAATAAATGGCTAACGGAAGAAGGTTTTTTGGACTTTGTCTCCAATTTCTGGGTCGAAAGTCAAGCTTTAAACTTCATTCCTAGACTTCGGCAATGCGGCAACAGGCTATTTCACTAACAAAAACAATGGGAAGAAAATTTCTCAGAGCGGATTCAGGTCCTTAAGAGGCACAGGGTTTTGGCGCAACAAACAACATCAGCATGCTTTACTGAGGATACAGAAAACTTCTCTTAATCAACTCCTTGTCCAAGAGGAAATATATTGGAAGCAACGCTCAAAGGTTTTTTGGATGCAGTATGGGGAGGCCAACTCTAAATACTTTCATGCGCAAGCATTCAAAGGGAGGAGAGTGAACCACATTAGTGCACTCATTGACAATAACGGGCAACAAGTTTTGGACAATGAGGGTATCAGAACAGTTATATTAGATTATTTTGCTCAATTGTTCTCAATGTCAGGAGGCTCAGATTTTCAGCAGTTTGATTCCATTCAATCGGTGGTAAATTCAGAGGACAATGATCACCTCTTGGCACCTTTACAGATGGAAGAGTTCAGGAGAGCAATATTTGACATGCATTCGGATAAGGCGTCTGGGCCGGATGAGATGAATTCGGCATTTTTTCAAAAATGTTGGCAGATCTTGGGGATGGACGTGTTCAACAATTGCCGAAATTGGATGGAAAAACAGGAATTTTTGGACACTCTTAATGACGCCATGATTGTGTTGATACCCAAAAAAGACAATCCTAACTGTATGAAGGATTTTCGTCCAATAACTTTATGAAATGTCCTCTATAAACTCATAGCCAAGGTAATTGCGAATCGACTCAAAACCATTCTCCCTAGAATAATTTCCCCAATGCAGTCGACTTTCATCCCAGGGTGCCTCATCACCGATAACATTATGGTGGCCTTTGAGATTATACACTACATGAGAAACAAAGGTAAAGGAAAGGTCGGCAAAGTAGCGCTTAAGATCGACATTAGCAAGGCATACAATAGAGTTGATTGGGATTATTTAAGGTTCATTTTGTTAAAGTTGGGTTTTGATCAAAAATGGGTGGAACTTATTATGGTGTGTGTTACCACGATCCGGTATTCAGTGGCTTTTAATAGTTCTAAAATTGACCCTATTATTCCTAAACGTGGGTTGAGGCAGGGAGATTCGTTATCCCCATATCTTTTCATCCTGTGCATAAAAGGTTTATCAGTTTTGCTCTGGAGAAGTGGGGCACGAGGGGATATCCATGGAGCTAGAATCTGTCCAGGGAGTCCTAGTGTCTCACGTCTCTTTTTTGCAGACGATAGTTTGCTTTTTTTTTGGGAAACCGAGAGGGAAGGCCAAAATATCAAAAGGATTCTTGTTCTATACGAAGTAGCATCAGGATAAGCGATTAACTATCAAAAGTCAGGTATCATGTTCAGTTCTAACACTACACAAATTGATAAGAATGCGGTTGCGTCTATCCTGGGCGTAAGTACCCCTCTTGATCATGGAAGGTATTTAGGTCTCTCATCGTTAATTGGGAGACAGAAAAAACAAGTTTTTCCCTTTATAAAAGATCGTCTTAGAAAGCGCATCATGAGCTGAAAGAACAAATTGTTATCCAGACCAGGCAAGGAGGTGGTCATCAAAACTGTTGCCCAAGCGTTGCTTGCTTACTGCATGAGCGTCTTTCTTCTCCCCCGAGGAACTTGTGATGAACTACAAAAACTGATGACGTCTTTTTGGTGGGGATCAGGCTCGACTGACAGGAAAAATATACATTAGGCGAGTTGGGATCGCCTATGCGTGCCAAAAAAATATGGGGATATGGGTTTTCAGGATCTCCACAGCTTCAATCTTGCCATGCTATGCAAACAGCCCTGGAGGTTTATCGCCTATCCAGACTCACTTCTGAGTAGAATTTTTAAAGCAAGATACTTTCCTACTGGTAGTTTTTTGGAAACAAAGGATCGAGCCAACGTGAGTTTCATCTGGAGGAGCATGTATGCCGCACAAGATATTCTGGTTCACGACGTTCAGTGGAGGGTGGGCGATGGGTCTTCGATTAATGTTTTCAAGGATCTGTGGGTAAATGAGTCTGATAATTTCTTCATCATTTCCCCTCCAATTCAATATTCGAGTAACATGAAAGTGCGGGAGCTTTTTAATGAGTGAGGTTCGGGGTGGGACGGACAGCTACTCGAAGGAATGTTCACACTGTATGATGTCGGACGGATTTTCAAAATCCCCATTGCGATTGCAAAACCCCCTGATCAGTTGATTTGGCACTATAGTAGGGATGGTTTGTACTCGGTTAAGTTAGGCTATAAAATGGCTCTCAGATTGTGCAATGATAGTGCTAATTTCACATGGCGGTGTTGTCGAGAGTCCATTCCATGTAAAATTTGTTTAAGGAGGAAGGGTGTCTTACTCCCTCCTGACTGTGACGTCTACAGGTATGAAGAAGACCTGAACTATGTGCTTTTTGAGTGTCCTACAGCAAAAGAATGATGGGCGTTAGTGAATGTGCATTTTCATCCTATAGGGATTGACGCTACGTTTGGGAATATGCTAGAAAACATGCCTAAACACCTTTTATCGCATGTATTAACAATATTGTGGAGCATTTAGTATCATCGCAACCTCCGAGTCTGGAAAAGTAAGATAGTTCCCTCCAATATGATCGTCCATTTTGCTGATAATTTTCTGCAAGACTGGGAGGTTGCTCGAAGGTGTTTTAAGAGGGTTAGAGCAATATAGAGCACTTCCTGTAACATCCCACCCCCTCCTGGAAGGGTAAAATAGTAAAATTGGCATAGGATAAGATTGATAGGGAATATTTAGAACTGTTCATGCATAATAGGATTGATACACAGTATCAATTGTGTATATGGAATTACGGTAAATGCATTCATGACATTCCCGGTAATTGGGCCTAAAGCAATTTTATTGGAATTAATGGGATAATTGAGTTTGGAAAATTGATTGGACTGCACCATAAATGGTTTTACATTTAAAGGATTTTCAGAATTTTTGGAGAAAATTCGGACCGCAAAATCGCGATGGCAGGCCTAAACATGTTTGGGGTAGAAAAGGTGATTTTAAGTGATTGAAAAATTATTTGGAGTGCCTTTGTTACATGTTTTATAATTTTGGGAATTTCATTAATTCTCGGAAAAATGATTTGGGAAATTCTCGGAAATTCCGGATAGGATAAAATCGTCGATGGCGAACAGGTTGAATTTCTCTTGATATTTAGTCTTGATCTATTGCATATTGTGTTGGGACCCATAAAGGGACCCTTAAAATTTAGTAGGAACCGAAATTGGGTGGAAATTATTGTGAATTGGATCAATTTATATTTAATCTCCTTCTTTGACTTTTCTTATACACTTGGCCAAATAGCCTTTTGCCACCTTTTCCCCTTCTTTAATGCTCATTCTCGGTGATTGCTTAAAGGAAGGAATAAAGTGGAGATTTTGATTGTTTCCTTGAAATTTCACGATCATCCGAAACCCTCTTCATGCTATCCTCCATCGAATTTTTTCATCTTCTTCATTAACTTTCCTCCAAATTCAAGAGCTCCTCTTCATGCAACCAAGCTCCTTTCTTTCTAAGAGGACCTTACACTTGCATGTGTTAGAATAGAGTGGAGAAGGTGTTGAGTAAGAGTAGTAGCTAAAGAATTGAAGAGTTTGAAGATGGAAAAAAAAAGCTTGAATTGAGGTCCAATTGGAGCGTCGATTGACCGACGTCACAGAAGTTTTCCGGCATTAGCTCGGAAGCAATAGGTGAGTAACCTAGATGGTTTCTCAATTTTTTATGTGTTTAATATTTCGCGATTATGCCATGTGGAGATAATGGATGGGTATATGTGTGTTTGACTTTGATTGATTTGGACCATAGGTGTACGAAATATTGGGAATGAGATAACGAAGTGCTACTTGTGTGTATTTGTTTGTGAATGTTTACATTGGAATCTCGGACCAAAGGTCAGGAAATAAAGATTGATATCGAAGTGTTAATTATCTGTCTCGATACATGGGATGTATTTGTAAATGCGATATGGTATGTACGATAAATTGGAAAAATATATGATTGAAATATCGGATCGAAGGTCCGAGAAATGAAATGGCATTGAATGTAAGTGATAGAAATAGCGTAAATGAAAATTGGAACATATGCATTCATGCATAAGGACATTATCGAGATAAAAGCGTTGTATTTGGAGCGACCCACCGTATCGGGGCATATCCGCCTAGCGTATGTGAGCTTTATTTCAGCGCATACGAGACCTCATGTCCAGCGTATTGAGCCTCGGGCTCGATGTATCGAGGCTTGAAGCCCGATGTTTGAAACCAGCTCAACGCGCAATGTGCCCGTTCTTGGGGCGATTTGAGCGCAGTCCTGATAACGTAATGAAAATGGAAAGGGTCACATGTGCATTGCATATATGGTATGATTGAATTTGGATTGTATGAAAGCGTCGCCTTACATTTGTGAAATGTAATGGTATGTACTATTTGAGATTACATTTGTGAAGCTGTGTTCGTATGTGATATTTGTGGTGATTGAGCATGCATGAATTGAGTGAACCATCGATGATGGTTTCTCACCGAGTTCATAAAACTCACCCAAAATTTGCATCTATTTTTCAGGTCTGAAGAATACCGGTTGACACGGGAGTATATCTACTGTGAGCGAGTAAAGGTTAGAGGTTGGGATCGGTTAGTTATGCATTAGTGTTTTAGTAAATTGTATTCATGAATCAACGTATAACAAGGCTTTATATTTTCTTGAGCCGCTTGTGGTATTAATGTTTTACTTGCATTGGTGATTGTAATTATGACCGGATGGCTGTAATAACTGAAGCGGGATTCTATTGAATACTGATTTTAATTACTTCTTGTGTTTGCTTGTGTGAGCGTGGAGTTAATGGCTATAAAGTAAAGAAAAAAAAGTGTATCTTGAATTTTAAATCGTGATGTAATACGCCACTCTCGTGGGACACGGACTCGGATATCACCAGCGATATCGGGTTGGGTCTTCTGGTGTGAGTGTTACATTTAGGTGGTATCGAGCCCAGAGAATGCGTAATGTATCTGGCGCGATTTGAAACATAGGGTGCATGCATTTGAGTCGCGTTAGTGCGAGGCCAGTAATGGCGATCCCTAGTCGAGTCGCACGAGGATAAAGCCTAAGTGCGTAAGTGTCAGTGACTAAGTGAGAGAAGAGTGAGGCTGGATTAGAGTGTAAATCCACAAGGGATAATCAATTAGGAAGGATAAAGGAAAAAAAAAAGATAAGAAGGTTGATATTGTCTTGGGTTAGAAACCCTCGTATGTGATAGCGAGAATGGTGTGTTGGCTAGACTAATTAAGAATTTCCAAATTAAATTGAATGCGATGTTGAGAACTTGGAGAGGTCCAATAGAGATATGGGAAGCATATTGTGAGATTAAATGCAGGATGGTTAGGTAATTACTGATTCGACCGTATATGTCATGAAAGGGAAATATTGGAAGTGAGTAAAATGTAGATGATCGATCGGGCATATTTTGATTCATCATATTGAGTTAGAGATCGATAGATATTATAAGCGAGATGATGATAGCGAAATGGAAAGAAGCTCGATAGAGTCTTTGTAATGGTTTATTGAGGCGAAAGAATGTAAAAGTGTCTGAGATAGTGAAATGAATTTGTGAAATGGTTATGATCTGAACCGCATAAGCTTGAGATTGAAATGGTTATGTGATTATTGTGTTCTGAGTTTGGAAATTAGTATGATAAAATCGTAAAGGAAAAGGCAGACACGATGATTTCTCTTGATGGTGTATCGAGAAATCTTGAATTAGGTGTATATGGACACAAAATGATAAATGGATAGGTATATAGATAGAGATAAAATGGAGTGGTATCAGCGATTTTGTCGGGTATTGGGGAATGAACACCGATCATAGGTATTTGAGGAAATAGAAGATAAGTAGCGAGAAAGCAGAATGAAAGAAAAAATAATAATAATAGGAATCGATCATAGGTGATAAGCCAAATTGATATGACCTTATAAGGTCAAGTTGCACGAATGTGGATATGGGAATGAGACATACAGTTTAATGATACGGGAGAATGAAATAAAGATCTTGAAATGAATGAAACCACAATAGTGGTGTATGAAAAGAGTTATTGCATTTAAATCGATTTACTGTTGGGGATATCTATTGGACAGTGGTGTGGATTGTGATTAATGAAATGTATGTGACAGATATATGGAAATCACAGAGTAAATGAGCGGTAAATGTTTAGAGTGATTATAAGTGTGAAGTTCTTAAGAGGTTAAAGTAAGACAAAGGTGGGTGAGTGTACACTGTATGAGAGGAACTGAAAAGTGATTACGGTATGATTCTTGAATAAGTGGTAAAGAAAGTGTTTAAGTGGTATCATAAGGAACCTTCGAAAGAAATGTTACGATATGTTCAATGATGACATAAGAGTGTCTTGATTGAGATTATGCATTATAGTGAAGAAGGATTGAAACACAATTAGGAATAATCATTGGTTGATGAGACTTTTGTGGACAAAATTAAAAAGTAAAATTGGGTCATAGCTCATCTTCTTTGAGATTATCGCATTGTATGTACAGAAATGTAAGGAATTCAATATGGTGAGATTTTAATTGGAGGTAATCCTATTGCAATGTGAAGTGAATCGATCTCCATTTATGATGTAAAGCTGTTGAGGAATCTAGATTTGAAGCGAAAAATAAAGAGTCCCGAGGCGAGAAGAGATACTAAAATAAAATGGAAAATTTTGGAGGTTTAAATATAGATGACAAGGTATTAACATATGTTGATAGGAATGATATGAAAACAAATGAGAAGAGAAAATGAAAAATGGCGAATAGAGACAAGAGGGTCAAAAAGGAAGCCGACAATGAGGTGATGTAGTGACACCTTCATAAAGAAATTGTAGATACACTCATTGTAGACTCGATAAAAAGGGTAAAAGATGTATGGTAAAGTCAATAAGACCCTAATAGGGATTTATCTGAAGTAAGCAAATGGTAGTAGTTGTGATTAGAGATAGAATGTGTTTGGAATTGTGGAGCAGTGAAAAGTAAAAAGAGCGATGGGACTAATTGAGGAATCGATCTTGATGATATTTATACATTGGAAGAGTGGGCGGTGAGTATTGAGCTGCGGTAATATGTTGAATATGAAATAAATTGGGCTATTTGTGATAAAGGGTATTAGTGCCATTCTCATGATTGAAGCAATGAACGGATCAATTACTGATATTGAGATTTTCAATGATTGTCAAGCAGATTATGGGTAATAGTGAGGTGTTAAAAAAAAAAGAAGTTGTAAGAATAGTGATAAGAAAGGTTAAGAGTGCGAGAAAGTAAATGGGGAGAAATCTTATGATGAGTTTGCATATCTGAATGGAGTTGGAAAACTATAGTGAACAAAAGAAGAAGAAGAAGTAAGTGTGCTAGATAAAAGGTATTAGAACAAGAAAGTGAGCGAGCAAAGTTAGACATTCTAGTAAGCATATTTGAAAAGTGAAATTGAGTAATTGTAGATATAAAATGAAGTAATTCTTGGCTCAAGTGATTATAGGTTGAATGTCCAATGGGAAAAAGGTTTGATTATGGTGCGTGTTATAGAGCTTTGATTCACTTTGGAAAATATATCTTGTTACCTTTGCACGATTACTCTTTGGGAGTTAAAGACCATAATGGGTTTGAGACTAAAATGTGTGAGAAAAGGAAAGTGACTTAGGAAGGCGCATGGTTAGCTAAAATGGAATTGGATCGGACAAATGAGGCGAGTAAATCTGTATATCCGGATAAAGTGTGTGAACATTATAGCATAGTGAATTGTCTTACGAGAATCAATTTGAATATAAAGTGAATGACATATGATAAATGACTGCATTAGGTACATTATTCTTGATTATAGTGAAGTGGAATTAAATATTCTTGTATTGGTACCAAGGAATGTAAATAGTCACTGGCGTGATTAAGGGAGGTACCAAAGAAATGGAAGCGTACTCGATGGAGCGAGAAATTGGACTATATGGCATTGGGGAAAAGTATTAGAGGAATAAAATGTGATAAGTGAATAGATTGAAAATCTTGTCTTGAGCTACATCTTTGTAACCAAAGGTAGTGACTATCTTAGAAATGGCAAGTGAGATAGCTAAGAAAAATGAGATGCATGTTGATAGTTTTGTCGAATCAGTTCTTGTCTTAAGTGATAACGAGTTAGCCAAATCGATGGCGAACCACGGTGAGAGTAGTTATAGTGATCACTCGATAAGTGAATTATTAAGTGGAAAAGTATATGGGATATGAAGAATCATATGATTCTTGTCATAGGGAATGGTTGTTTGAGAATTTCGAGGACGAAATTCTTATAAGGAGGAGAATTGTAACATCCACCCCCTCACGGAAGGGTAAAATAGTAAAATTGGCATAGGATAAGATTGATAGGAATATTTAGAAGCTGTTCATGCATAATAGGATTGATACACAGTATCAATTGTGTATATGGAATTACGGTAAATGCATTCATGACATTCCCGGTAATTGGGCCTAAAGCAATTTTATTGGAATTAATGGGATAATTGAGTTTGGAAAATTGATTGGACTGCACCATAAATGGTTTTACATTTTAAGGGATTTTCAGAATTTTAGAAAAATTCGAGATGGCAAAATCATGATGGCAGCTAAACATGTTTTGGGGTAGAAAAGGTGATTTTCGTGATTGAAAAATTATTTGAAGTGCCTTTGTTACATGTTTTATAATTTTGGGAATTTCATTAATTCTCGGAAAAATGATTTGGGAAATTCTGGAAATTCGGATAGGATAAAATCGTCGATGGCGAACGGTTGAATTTCTCTTGATATTTAGTCTGATCTATTGCATATTGTGTTGGGACCCATAAAGGGACCATTAAAATTTAGTAGGAACGAAATTGGGTGGAAATTATTGTGAATTGGATCAATTTATATTTAATCTCCTTCTTTGACTTTTCTTATACACTTGGCCAAATAGCCTTTTGCCACCTTTTCCCTTCTTTAATGCTCATTCTCGGTGATTGCTTAAAGGAAGGAATAAAGTGGAGATTTTGATTGTTTCCTTGAAATTTCACGATCATCGAAACCCTCTTCATCTTATCCTCCATCGAATTTTTCATCTTCTTCATTAACTTTCCTCCAAATTCAAGAGCTCCTCTTCATACAACAAGCTCCTTTCTTTCTAAGAGGACCTTACACTTGCATGTGTTAGAATAGAGTGGAGAAGGTGTTGAGTAAGAGTAGTAGCTAAAGAATTGAAGAGTTTGAAGATGGAAAAAAAGCTTGAATTGAGGTCGATTGGGCGTCGATTGGCCAAGCGTCACGAAGTTTTCGGCATTAGCTTCGGAAGCAATAGGTGAGTAACCTAGATGGTTTCTCAATTTTTATGTGTTTAATATTTGCGATTATGCCATGTGGAGATAATGGATGGGTATATGTGTGTTTGACTTTGATTGATTTGGACCATAGGTGTATGCGAAATATTGGGAATGAGATAACGAAGTGCTACTTGTGTGTATTTGTTTGTGAATGTTTACATTGGAGATCTCGGACCAAAGGTCAGAAATAAAGATTGATATCGAAGTGTTAATTATCTGTCTCGATACATGGAATGTATTTGTAAATGCGATATGGTATGGCGATAAATTGGAAAAATATATGATTGAAATATCGGACCGAAGGTCGAGAAATGAAATGGCATTGAATGTAAGTGATAGAAATAGCGTAAATGAAAATTGGAACATATGCATTCATGCATAAGGACATTATCGAGATAAAGCGATTGTATTGGAGTAGCCACCGTATCGGGGCATATCACGCCTGACGTATGTGAGCTTTCATTTCAGCGCCGAGGACCTCATGTCAGCGTATTGAGCCTCGGGCTCGATGTATCGAGGCTTCAAGCCCGATATTTGAAACCAACGGCTCAGCGCAATGTGCCCGTTCTTGGGGCGATTTGAGCGCACGTCCTGATAACGTAATAAAAATGGAAAGGGTCACATGTGCATTGCATATATGGTATGATTGAATTTGGATTGTATGAAAGCGTCGCCTTACATTTGTGAAATGTAATGGTATGTACTATTTGAGATTACATTTGTGAACTGTGTTCGTATGTGATATTTGGCAAGCTGATTGAGCATGCATGAATTGAGTGAACCATCGATGATGGTTTCTCACTGAGTTCATAAAACTCACCCAAAATTTGCATCTATTTTGGTCTGAAGAATACCCGGTTGACAGGGGTATATCTCTGTAGGCGAGTAAAGGTTAGAGGTTGGGATCGGTTAGGTTCCGCGCATTAGTGTTTTAGTAAATTGTATTCCGCAATCACTTTGTATAACAAGGCTTTATATTTTCTTGAGCCCTTGTGGTATTAATGTTTCTTGCATTGGTGATTGTAATTATATTTGGATGACCGTAATAACTGAAACGGGATTCTATTGAATACGGATTTTAATTACTTACTGTGTTTGCCGTGTGAACGTGGAGTTAATGGCTATAAAGTAAAGAAAAAAAAAAGTGTATACTGAATTTTAAATCGACTGATGTAGTACGCCACTCTCGTGGGACACGGACTCGGATATCACCAACGATATCGGGTTCGGGTCTTACGGGTGTGGGGTGTTACACTTCCTGCTCTAGTGTTTCATGTTGGCGTCAACCTCCTGAAGATTTTATGAAATGCAATGTGGATGCGTCTATTTTTAAGGACCAGAATGCTATGGGTTTTGTTGTTGTACTTAGGGACACAAGGGGTAGATTTATAGCTGCTTTTTTAGGGCATTACCCATCTTTGTTCGATCCAGTCATAGCCGAATTAATGTCGATACAGGAAGCACTTTCTTGGTTGAAAGACAAACAAATTGATCATGTCATTATGGAATCGGATTGCTTATTGGCGGTTCAAGCTATTAATTCTTTTTCGTTAAGTTATTCAGAGATCGGATTGTTGGCGTTTGATTGTCAAATGCTTAAGCGACAATTCCTTCACTTGTCCTTCCACTGGACACGTAGGATTGTTAATAAGGTGACTCATTCCTTAACAAGGGTAGCCTTATTCCATGCAAACCACCAAAGTTGGGATACTAATCCTTCTTCTTTACGTTCTATTTTATCGTTAGATCAATCTTTTTGTAATGTTGATGATAGAGAAAGGCTCGTAGCATCCGAGTGTATAGGGTAAGCCTGTCAGCTTGGGTTAGGTTTGTAGCCTTTCTGTGTTTTCGATTTTGTTTTACGTCAAAAAAAAATTGTCCAATTTTATGAGAAAAGACAAAATTGTCCAACCGTTCTTACAGTATAGAAAACAAAACTAGGATAACACAACATAGGGTGATACACAAAGTTCTGACAGATCAATGATAACGTCATAGAAAAAGCGTATTGTTTCTCTTCCATGTTGCTCTTCTTGATAGCCTTACTTTGTAGTGAGGGTGTTCCCTTTACACAAAGTCCTTTGTACTTCTTCTCAGCAGAGGTAAGTCTGCAAAGGTCCCTATGCCTATGGACAGGATTGCATATCCAATTCATTATTGGATCATTTCGAATTGCATTGTGGTTAGCATCAACCAGAATACCTGAAAGTATTTGTATGTAGAATCCTATATTAACCATACTTTGCTTAGAAACATGCATATAGATATCAATCCCTTAAAAGCATAAAAAATAAGGTGAAAAAGAAATAGTTAAGAGTAATAACATGACTTGGATCAGTTCCATTACAATATTACAGAAATGAGGGTGATGTTTGAGGCTACGTAGTTCTTCATATAAACTATCCTTCTTATAGTACATGATCTAAGCAACAATTGATATATGCAATAGATAGTTCACCATCATTACTTTAATATGAGCATCAAATGTCATCTCTAATTATTGAAGCAGTCTATGATTAGGTAAAGTTTTACGAACCTCAAGTTGAGAACCTTAAGACCACCCAGTTTACGACCAGCATGTTCCTCTGCAATTGAACACTGTTGCATTGGAATTTGTTGGTGGGATATTATAACTAATATTCCTCTCAAGATACTATACAGATGTAACTAAATTATATTGATAACTCCTAAACCAACATAGTCATTCATAGACTAAATGAGAATAATTATCTAACCATGGTCCTACTCGGTGTTTATGTTCACAAGAGGGAGAGGGAAAGAAAAATACTTAAGCACAATGCCACCTACTGCGTCAGACCCATTAGACCCAAAATACTAGACTTGGATGGCCAAAAATAGCCTTATTATGAGCTTGTTGATCAACTCAATGACCTTGGAAGTCAGCGAACAGTTCATTTTAGCCACATCTGCGAAAGAAATTTGAGAAAATGCCAAACAAACTTATTATACTATTGAAAATATTGATGCTTTGTTCTAAATTAAGAGTCTTTTGAGAAAGACCAAGCAAGGAGAGAAGACAGTGACTCAATATTACACAGTATTGGTGAAGCTATGGCAGCAATTAGATATTTATGATATTCACTAACGGATGAGCAATGTAGATTTGTTTGTTATAGGAGGATTATGGAACGGGAACGAGTGTATAAGTTTCTCTTGGGCTTAAACTTAGTTTATGATGATGTTCGTGGCAAAATCATGGCTACCAATCCTCTTCCAACAGTCATGGGAGTAATTAATCTAGTTAAGTGTGAAGAAAGTAGGAGAAAACTGATTCATGGTACTCTAAACAACAATGGGGTTCATGAATCCTCAGTTATGGCTGCCAAGGGAACTACTGGATTAGAATCAAAGAAAAATCAAGTAAGCTTTGGTGTGAACATTGTTAGAAAAATAGGCATACCAAAGATACTTATTAGAAGATCCATAGCAAGCTGCCCAATCTAAAAAACAGAACCAGAATAGAGAGAAAAAGCTATGCAGTTGCTGGAAATGACAAGGAAAAAGGTGAAAATGTACCAGTAAGTAAGGGTGAGGTCGAGCTACTTAGAAAAATTCTGAGCAAGTATGATCCAAAAATTGAAAAGGTTGTATCTACGAGTCATATGGTGAATACAGATAACACACACACTGCCTTGGGTGTTAAAACCCCAAATTGTGGTATTTGGATTGATGATTCAAGGGCAAATGACCATATGACTTGTGATAAATCTTCATTTGTTGATATTCTATCTTGTGAAGGTCATAGAACTGTCAAGGTAGCAAATGAACAGGTTCTTAAGGTTGAAGGAATATGAACTATTATAATAGTTGATAAAAAAAACTTGTCTTAACTAGTGTTCTTTATGTACCTGAGCTAGATTTCAACCTACTGTCTGTGAAGAGACTTACTAAAGAGCATAATTGCACAACTAACTTTTACTCTAATGGGTGTGATTTTCCAGGATTTGGAGTCGGGGAAGGATTGACAATGCTAAGGAATTTGATGGATTATATTATATTGGCAACTTGAATGGAAGTAAAGCAAATGCTACTTTGTCATTCAACACTGAAATTGCACTTTGACACTATAGGTTAGGCTACCCTAGTTTATCTTACATGAAACAATTATATTCAAATTTTTGTAAAGAAATTGAGCAAATTGTTCCAGAGATCGAGAGAACATTGCAGAGGTTGCGTAAGGAGGCAAAATCAACTTTGATAGACGAATTGGAATCAGAATCTGAAAGACACAATGGCAAATCCAAGAACTCTAAGGGAGTTGGTTGTACCCGATTTAACTCATAGACCATTATGCATAACATTTCCAAATTTCATTGAACATGTTACTTTTGAGTTAAAATCTGGATTAATTCATTTATTACCTAACTTTCATGGCCTTACAAATGAGGATGCAAATAAGCATCTTAAGGAACTCAATGTGGTGTGTTTAAGCATGAAGCCTCATGGGGTGACTGACGAGCAGATCATATTAAGGGCCTTTATGTTCTTACTTAAAGATGCATCAAAGGATTGGCTATTTGATTTACTGGCTGGAAGCGTGAATACTTAGTCAGAGATGAAAATATTATTCTTGGAAAAATATTTTCTAGCCTCAAAGACAACAAGTATTCAGAAGGAGATATGTAGTACTAAGCAACATAATAAAGAATCTCTTTACGAATACTAGAAGTGACTCAAAAAGATATGTGCCAGTTGTCTGCACCATAACATATCGAAGCAACTTCTCATCCAATATTTTTATAAAGGTCTGCTGCTAATGGAGAGGAGTTTGGTTGATGCGACGAGCGATTGGGCACTTTGCGAGAAAAATCTTATTAAAGCCAAGATATTATTTAAGGGATGCCCGTTAATAGCCAACAATTTGGCACTCGCAATGATGTTTGACAAGTAATAAAGATAAGCACTTCATCTATTGAACATCGTCTAGATGAACTATCATCTTTTGTGAGACAGATTGCAGTTGGACAAGCACAAGTGAAAGTATGGGAGATATGTTCAAACACGAGTCATCCAACTGATGAGTGCCCAGTGTTGTAAGAGGGGAGTATGGAGTACGTGAATGTTGCAGGAGGGAACTTCCCCAATAAATACAACCTATACTCGCAAACGTATAACCCAGGTTGGAGAGATCACCCCAACTTGAGTTATAGAGGGAACCGACAGCAAAATTACTTCCAAAATCAACTGTAAGGAGCACAAGGATTTCAACCAAGGCAACAAAGAGCACAGGGAGTTTCTTCTTCCAATTCAGGTGTTGTAGCTTTAGAAGAACTTGTTAAGAATCTTGATGCCAACAATTTGCAATTTTAATATGATATGCAACAATAGTTGTAACAATTCCGACAGGAGACAAAAGCAAGCCAACAAAGCATGGAACACCAAATGGGTCAGATGACAGTAAGGCTCAATCGCTTAGAATTGCAAGGTGAAGGAAAATTTCCATCATAACCCGAGGTGAACCCGAAGAATGTCAGTGCCATAACCTTAAGGGACATAAAGGAGATTGAAGGTCCCAAAAGAACCCCATCAAAGATTGCTATCGAGGAAGAGATTGAGAAGGAATTGGAAAAGGAAGAAAATTTGTCATCGAGTATGAAGGTGAATTTCGAGTCCCAGTATTATTAAAACTAACCCTCCACTTTTTTTAGTAGATTGACAAGACCAAACAAGAAGGACAAGGACAAAGAGATATTGGAGACTTTCTGAAAGGTAGAAGTCAATATACCTTTCCTCAAAGTAATTAAGCAAGTACCAAGGTATGTCAAATTCCTTAAAGAACTATGTACGCATATGAGAAAACTGAGAGGTGATGAGAAAGTGATGATGGGTAAGAATGTGTCGGCAATATTCAAAAAGAAGATGCCTCCGAAATACTAGGATCCAGGTATGTTCACCATTCCTTGCAAAATTGGTAATATTGAGATCAATAGAGCTATATTGGATTTGAGTGCTTCTATTAATGTGATGCCTCATTCAATTTATGCTTCTTTGAATTTGGGCTCTTTGAAAAAACAAGTGTAATCATACAACTAGTTGACCACACTAATGCTTATCCTGATGGTGTAGTTGAGGATGTTTTGGTGTAGGTGAATAAGTTAGTGTTTCTTGCAGATTTTTGTATTGTGGATATGAATGATGACACCTCATGTAATCTGATACCTATCTTACTAGGGAAACAATTTCTTAATACAACTTAAACTAAGATAAATGTTCGTAAAGGCACTCTCATAACGGAATTTGATGGGGAAGTGATTCATTTCAATATTTTTTATGCCATGAAACATCCTTCTAATGACCATTGTGTTTTTTCTGTTGATGTGATTGATCCTTTGGTGCACGAAATGTTTAAATTATGTTGCAGGGATCATTTGGAAATGGTTTTAACTAAGGATATGAAATTAGAAGCCAACACTATTGTTGAGATGGGAGAAGAGCTTATAGAAATGACAGTCATCTTGGACTCATTGGAAAGCTCTCCAAAAAGGTATGATTTGGCTTCTATACAACTACATGAAGCTTACTAGAAGTTGTTACCTTTTAATATGTTGGCACCACAATTGGAATTGAAGTCACTCCCTACACATTTGAAGTATGTTTATTTGGGAGATAAATAGACCCTCTCATTTATCATCTCGATAGAGTTGACTTCAAATCAAGAGGAGAGGCTGGTTCGAATGTTAAGAGAGCATAAGAAGGTCATCGGGTGGATTATCACAAAAATCCAAGGGATAAGCCCTTCCATATGCACGCACCACATTTTGTTGGAGGAGGATGCAAAATTTATAAGGTAAGCTCAACGTAGGCTAAATCCTCCAATGATGGAAGTTGTGAAAAAGGAGGCGTTAAAGCTTCTCGATGCTGGCATTACCTACCCGATTTCTGACAGTAAATGGTTAAGTCCAGTCCAGGTGGCTCTAAAGAAGTCTAGAATCACCATTGTGACAAACCAAGAAGGTGAGTTGATCCGTACCTGAGTGCAAACTGGTGGTGAGTATGTATTGATTATAAAAAGTTAAATTTTGTTACTCGTAAAGACCACTTTCTCCTTCCTTTTATTGGTCATATACTTGAGGGATTAGTTGGTTATGACTATTATTGCTTTTTAGATGGCATTTCAGGTTATCTTCAGATCCTAATCACACTGGAAGATCAGGAGAAGACCATATTTACATACCCTTTTGGTACGTTTACTTACTGAAGGATGTCATTCAGATTGTGTAACGCACCTGTCATGTTCCAAAGGTGTAAGTTATTTTTTTTTAATATGTTGAGAAGATTATTGAGGTATTCATGGACGATTTTAGTGTGAATGGATCTTCTTTTGATGAATGCCCTGAGAATATTGCCATTATCTTGGAACGATGTATAGAAACTAACCTTGTGTGGAATTAGAAAATTTTCATTTTATGGTGGTTCAAGGTATAGTTTTAGGTCATGTGATATCTGTTAAGGGTATTGAAGTAAACAAGTCTAAAGTTGATCTTATTTCTTCTTTACCTTACCCCTCTACCATGAGGGAAGTGCGTTCTTTTCTTAGGCATGCAGGTTTTTATCAAAGATTCATTAAGGACTTTTCAAAGATAGTCGCACCACTATATAAGCTTCTTCAACAAGATGTCTCCTTTGAGTTTGACGAGAGGTGCAAGGAAGCAGTCAATAAACTTAAGGAGCTTCTGACATCTCCATTGGTGATTTAACCGCCAGATTTTAATCTCCCCTTCAAGATCATTTGTGATGAAAATGATTATGCAATGGGGGCGATTCTAGGACAAAGAGTGGAAAAAGCTTTGCATGTCATTTACTATGCTTCAAAAACTTTAAATCCATCTCAATTTGATTATTCCACTACTGAAAAATAATTTTTATTTGTGGTTTTTTGCTTTAGAAAAATTTTGATCGTATTTGCTTGGTGTTAAAGTGATTGCTTATGTTGACCATGCATCTTCATGATACTTGCTCACAAATAAAGAAACAAAACCAAGGTTGATTCGACGAATTCTCCTCCGTCACGACTTCGACTTAGAGATCAAAGATAAGAAAGGGCAGAAAACATAATGGCAGACCATCTCAATCGTTTGATAAAGGAAGCAGTTGATATCCGTCGAATTCTCCTCCGTCAGGAATTTGACTTAGAGATCAGAGATAAGAAGGGGCAGAAAACATGATGGTAGACCATCTCAGTCGTTTGATAAAGGAAGCAGTTGATATCCCTCTACAAGAAAGCTTTCTGGATAAGCAATTATTTTCTGTCGATGCGACAGCACCATGGTATGCAAACATTGTCAATTTTTTAGTACCTAACAAATTACCTGTTGGTTTGTCAAAGGCTCAAAGGGATAAACTACGAAGTGAAGCGAAGTATTATGTATGGCATGACCTATATCTTTGGAGGCACTATACAGATCAAGTTATCAGAAGGTACGTACCGAAAAATAAATCATCATCAATTTTAGCCTTCTGTCATTCATACGATTGCGGGTAACATTTTAGAGTGAAAAGGACATCCCATAAAGTTTTGAAAAGCAGTTTATACTGGCTAATTTTGTTCAAAGATGTATATACCTTCTGCAAATCCTGTGATAGATGCCAACAGTCAGGTAACCTATCTTGTAAGAATCAATTGCCACAAACTCCTTTGCTTTTTTGTGAAAATTTTGACATTTGGGGAATTGATTTTATGGGACCTTTCCTTCCGTCTTTTGGCTTTACTTATATATTGCTTACGATTGATTATGTTTCTAAACGGGTGGAAAACAAAGTCACTAGGACTAACGATGCCAAGGTTGTTGCAGATTTTGTTAAGGCTAACATTCTTTCTAGGCTCGAGATACTGAAAGCCATCATTAGCAAAAGAAGAACCCATTTTTGCAACAGGACGATGGAAGCAATGTTAAGAAAATATCACATCATGTACAAAGTTTCTATTGCTTACTATTCCCAAACCACCGAGCAAACTGAAGTCTCAAATCGAGAAATCAAGTTAATCTTGGAGAAAACCATGCAACCCAATAGGAAGAATTGAAGTTGTAAGACTGGAAGATGCATTGTGGGCATACAGGACGGCTTACAAAACACTAACTGGAATGTCGTTGTATAGGCTAGTGTTTCAGAAGACATGTTATCTTCCGGTGGAATTACAACATAAGACATATTGGGCTATCAAAAGATGCAGCATGCACTTGGATGATGCGGGATCGCATAACAAGTTGCAGCTTCAAGAGTTGAAAAAGATGAGGAATGAGTCATATCAAAATGCAGTGACGTATAAGGAGAGGATGAAAGCTTTTCATGATAAGATAATTTCTGGGAAAAGCTTCTCAATGGGCTAGAAAGTTTTACTATATCATTCCAAACTCAAACTCTTTCTTGATAAGTTGTGTTCCCGTCGGGTTAGTCCATTTGTATCACTCATGTCTTTCTTTTTGGTGCAACGGATATACAAAGCCTCAAAACTAACAAGACATTCCGAGTGAATGGTCCTCGCTTGAAGTTGTATTTTGAGGGCGTTCAAACAGAGGATTTGGAACTATTGATGCTAGAGGATGTGACTAGTGTCACTTAAAGCACGCAACTAGAGGTCGAGTCAACAACGTTAAACAAAGGTGTTGCTTAGGAGTTAACTCAAGGGAAGTTAATTTTGGTCTTTTACATTTTCTCATTTGTTATTTTTGTTAACTACTCTATTTCTTGCATTTTATTTTACATTGATGACAACGTAAGTTTTAAGTGTGGGGGTGGGGTACATTAGTTTTAATGCATATTTTAAAGCTTAATTATAGCTTAGGTAACTTTTTAGGAGGTTTTCAAAATTAAACGAAGAAACTCAAAAAATTTCTTATTTTATATTGCATTTAAGATTATTTAGTCATAATTAGAATATGAATTGATTAGTAAAATCCATAGAAAAATTTGGCATGTACTTTTGCTCTTGTGTTTTGTTAATGTGCATTATCTTTAAAAGAATAGTGACTAGCGGTAGACAAATTCGGTGAGATTTTAAGCCTTATTTGACTGACATATCCATATCAACCTAATTGCCTTTTGATAATGTGTGACCTTCATGACATGTACATCCTGATTTTGAATTGAATTTTTATTAGAGACCACATTTTTATCACATGTGTTAACATGGATATGATTAGGCATTCTTTATTTTTTGTAAACTACATTAGCCAAATAGCCTTTCTTTTTGTATCAACCATATTAAATGCTTTATACTTAACCAAATGTCTTACCCAAGCCATAAATCTAGTGGAACGCTTATGATTGGTGAGTTTGTGGATGTACAAAGTGTAAGTGTGGGGGTGTACATATGTGTAGGTTGGTTAATATTGGGATGTTTTGTTATGTTTTATCATTGAAATGCCCATGTTAATGTAGTTTCTTTTAATGTAAAAAAGAAAAGAAAAAGAAAAAGAAAAAAAGAAAAAAAGAAGAAAAAAATTTTTGTTTAAATAAATTTATCGAGGAAGTGCATATAAGTTAGCAAAGTTCTTTATGATTAATGCACCTTCCTAGAGTTGTAATGAATGTGTTAGTTGAGCATGTTGAACATGAGGTAGATGTTGGCCTGGAAGGTTCACTCTTGTGGTTTCAATGTCTTGTTGGCATAAATTGTATGAGAGATTCCTTCGGATTGGTATATGCTTCATGTGGTTGGTGTGAGAGAGTTAAATGGGGTGGGAAATATAAATGATGCATTCATCATAACTGATGGTACCCATTTTTTGATTGAGTGCTACTTTTGTTTCACTAGCTTTGATGGCTTTCATTCTACTTGACCCAAACACATCTCACCTTACCGACATTACAACCTTGAAAAATCCTTTGATTCATGATTATGAATGTGAGTTTAAGTGGTAGAGATATGAAATGTTATGTAAAGTTATGGACCGTTGTGATCATGAATAGTGTTTGAGTGTACCCATGGAAATATCTTGTTTAAACACCTTATGTCCAAGTCTACCTCTAGATTACTTAATTTCTAAGGATAGTGAATATTGATCGATCATGAGTAGAAGCTTTGAATGTTGAGTTTTTGTTTAGGTTCTGATAGTCATTCACCTTTACTTTTGGTTATCTATTCTTAAGAAATATGGAAAATGATTAAAAGTTTTGATTTTTGATTTTGATTTTGACGATTTGCCCGAGGACAATCAGAGGCTAAATGTGGAGAAACTTGATATGTGTTTAAATTTTGATTCATGTGAGATGCTACACTTAGTGATTAATGTCTTAGAATTCTTAAGATACTCATTTGAACACATATGTGATTTTAGGCACAATTTGGAAACAAAGAAATTAAAATGAGTTGAAAACACCACATTTGACTCATTTTCTGAAGAATCACAATCCTTTGTTGTCATGGAGTAAGAAGAAAAATTAAAAATTAAAAAAATAAAAATGGAACATAAAGAAGCATGCAATGGGAGCACAAAACGACAATAGAAGAAGGAAACAAGATAATAAAATGCAGAAGCAAGGAACAACAATGCAACGTAGGCAAAATGTAGGCAATGCTTGCACACAACGCAGACATTGTGCGTTATACGCTACGTTATGTGTGAAACGTAGGCAACGCTTTTGCACAACACATCTGCGTTCCAAAAGGAGGTGTGTGTTCTATTCAAAACGCAGGGTGTCAAGTAAACAGGAGAGGGGTGGACCAAAAACCCTCAATCTTTATTTGTCCTATCAATAAAACAGTGCAGTATTGTGGGCGTGAAGGCAGGGTCTACGGCTTGGTGGCTGCAACTTAATGGATAGAGAAATGAGAGAAGAGCAGCGTGTGCAGTAAGTTGGACCACTAAGTTGTAGGAAAATCTCGGTGTGTACATCACATGTACACGGTGCGGAAAACAAAAATTTTTATTCCGGGACCTTCCCGAAAGCCAAGATTCATGTGTCTATATAACAATATCAAACCATAACGGCCAAAGGAGACCGTCTCTAACGGTATCCACACAGAGATCGGAGAACCTAACCGGGGCAAACCCTTTAACCCGGGAATAGCTAGAACAAAGTAAAGACTGCTAGATCTTACCTTTGTTCTTGGAGAGCTTGGAATCAACGATGAAGGAAGATGAAACTTGAAGAAGAAGAGAGCTTGAAATCGTTGGTGAGAAGAGAAGAGCTTAGGATTTTCTCAAAACCCTTTCTACCTTTCTTATTCTCCCAAAAACCAATGAACATCCTCATCTTTCTTTCATTTTATGTCTTTCCTTTTGTCTTTTAGCCATTAAATGCAATTAATGACTAGGCAAAAGAAGAAGCTTCTAATGCTTCTTCTCATATATATATATATATATATAATTCTTTAATTAATTAATAATATATATATGTATATAAATGCTGAAGTGGTCCAGTCACACTAGGGTCGGTCCTACCGGCGTACCGGGTCCCGGTATGGAAAAACTATCGGAAACCTTTTTCAGCAATATCGATGTCGCGATCTCATCGGGACATATCTCGATCTCATCGGGATCCATTTAAATCCATTGCTCTCCATATATTGGATCTCTATCCAAAACTATTTTACGAATTCTCCGAATCACTCTTATGCGTGTGACCCATTAGGTTCTTGGTTATGTTGGCCACTTAGATTAACATTTAATCTAAGCAAGTCATGAGCGGTATCTAGCAACACATCATGACCCCCAATTGACTGGAAAGTAATTGGTTTGACGAATGAATATATATTCATCACGAACCATATCACGAACCTTTCCATAGACAATTACTGTGCAATTCGTCCTTTCACCATGCTATACCCCATTTGGTTATGAGTATGGGCAAAGTGTCAACTCTTACTAGATCGACTACGTCAAATCTAGTCCAGTGATTTCAGTTCTTGTCACAGGACTCATTACTTTATATGTCACCAAGACACTCTTCATGACATACTGAACTCCGACGAGAGATTTCCAAGTAATGACCTCGACAAGAGGCCATGGGTATCATCTTCTGCTATCACAGAAGTGGTGAATCCTTTATTGGCTACTCAATTACCTTCGAATACCTCAAACTGTACCCAATCACCACCCTATGAGCGACCTGTGAAAGGCAACAAGGAATGGAGCCAAAGCACAGAATCAATATCCAAGATATCCTTGAGTACCTCAAGTCTAAGGATACTTGCACCATTGCTATAATGAGATTATCACTGACATTAGAATAGGACATCCATATGATGATCTCACAACAGGTCATCCAATGTACTTACTACCTCTAGTAAGCATTCACACCTCAACCCTAAATATCTCATATTTACAGTTTCTGAGATCCACTGCTTGATCAAATCAAGGAGTTTGAGATGTGCTAGTCTCTCCGGATTACCGATGTCTAGTTTTAGTAATCCTATGACTAGGGATAATTTATATACTGACATAATTGCACATGATAGGAATCTCAGTAGTACGATCACATCATAATTTCCTTCATGCTATGTCATATATCATGGACTTCATTAATTTGCTTATAGATCAATATCCATTCATAAATAATGAGCAATAAAAGTAATGAAATATGTCTTTCTTTATTTATTCATAAAGTCATGTACACAACTTTGTACAAAAGCAGCTAAAGGAGATTGCCTTTAGGGCACTACTCTAACAATCTCCCACTTGACCTAAAGTCAATCGCCTTGATATCTAATACCATAAAGCGATACATGAGAATCAAAACTCTTTTGTGATAATGGCTTTGTCAGCGGATCGTAATATTACGCTGGTGGGAATTCTCTCTCTGGACATCACCTCGTCCATGATCTCCCTAATCGGATGATATCTGCGAGTGCGGGTTTGGGTCGTTGATGAGACCTTGGTTCCTTCGCTGCAAGAATAGCCCCATTGTTGTCACAATACAAGCATGGGCCCATCATCTTATGAACCACACCAAGTTCGGTAATGAACTTTCGATCAAGCTGCTTCCTTTCTTTGCGTCTGAAGCGGCAATGTACTCTGCTTCGATTGTTGAATCGGCGATTGTCTCTTGTTTGGAACTCTTCAATGGATCGCCTTGCCGTTCGATGTGAATATATAACTTTGATTGGTATTTGGAATCATCCTTGTCAGTTAAAACGGCATCTGTATACCCGCTCACTTTGAGATCTCCATCTCCATATATTAAGAAAACATCCTTAGTCCTTCGAAGTATTTGAGGATATTCTTGACAGACCACCCAATGACCCTCACGGGATCGATTGGTATTTGCTCGTAACACTTAGAGCATATGATACATCGGGTCTCGTATATAGCATAAGCGTATATGATAGATCCTACCGCAGATGCATACGGGATCATATTTATCGCATCCTCTCATCTTGTGTCTTAGGACACATAGATTTTGAGTGTTATCCATGAGTCATGGGAAGGTACCATCTCTTAGATTGCTCCATGCTAAACCTCTTGACATCTTGTCTATGTCGTTGATTGTGAAAGACCAAGCAATCTTTTGATCTATCTCTATAGATCTTTATCCCAAGATATAAGTTGCTTCACCAAGGTCTTTCATGGCAAATTGTTTGGACAACCAAATCTTCACCGATTAAGCAGATAGAGACATCGTTTCCTAGTAATAATATGTCATCTACATATAGCACAAGGAATACGATTGCAGTCCCACTAACCTTCTTATACACACGGTGTTCATCCGGATTTTGTGAGAAACCAAACTCTTTGATTACCTCATCAAACAGATATTCCAACTCTGGATCCTTGTTTCAATCCATAGATGAATTTTGAAGCTTGCATACCTTTTGTCATCATAGAGCGTGAAGCCCTCGAGGTTGTGTCATATACACATCCTCGGCCTAGATTTCCATTTAGGAAAGTTTGTCTTCACATCCATTTGTCATATCTCATAATCATAATGAGTGGCAATGGCTAGGAGTATCTAATGGATTTAAGCATTACTCTTTGGGTGAAGGTCTCGTCGTAGTCAACTCCTTGTCTTTGGCGAAAACCTTTAGCCACAAGCCTTGCTTTATAGGTAATTACATTACCATCCATGTCGGTTTTCTTTTTGAAAACCCATTTACACCCTATGGGTTTTATTCCTTCGGGTGCCTCAACCAAAGTCCATACTTGGTTTTCATACATGGAATCCATTTCAGACTTCATGGCTTGAAGCCATTTCTCAGACTCTGAACTCTTCAGAACCTCTTCATAGGTTGTAGTCTCATTATCTTCTATGAGCAATACGTCAATTTGTTCATTCACGAGAAATCCATATCTCTCGGGAATAGAGGGTATCCTACGTGACCTACGAATTTTGTGTGTTATAGAAGGTTGAATCACACTTCATCATCAGATGAGTCACAGCTTCAGTTGAACAGTTGATCTGCGTCAGTTCGAGCATCTTGAACTTCTTTAAGTTCAATTTTGCTCTCACTGTCTTCTTGTAAAAGAAACTCTTTCTCTAAAAAGACAGCATGCTTTGAAACAAACACCTTTTGTTCCTCAGCTTTAGGATATCCTACGAACAAACACTTGTCAGATTTTGCATCAAGTTTATTTGACTGTATCTGCTTCACATAAACAGGACAACCCCAAACTTTCAAATGAGTAAGATAGGGTCTTTTGTTAGTCCACATCTCATATGGAGTAACATCAATATCTTTGATGGAACTCATTTTAGTAAATAAGCAATTTGTCTCGATTGCATACCCCAAAAGGATTTTGGTAACTTTGCAAAGCCATCATCGATCGTACCATGTCTAACAGTTTCGATTTCTCCTTTCAGCCACACCATTATGCTGTGGTGTGTAAGGAGGATTCCATTGAGATAAAATCTCATTATCTCTGAGATAATCTAAAAACTGTTGGTCTAAGTATTCCTCACCATGATCGGATCGTAATGTTTTGATACTTTTCCCAAGTTGGTTTTCTACTTCATTTCTGAATTGTTTAAACTTTTCAAATGCTTGATTTGTATCTCATCGAATCTGGTACCCATATCGAGAATAATCATCGATAAAGGTAATGAAGTAAAGACAACCACTTCTGGCATGGATAGACATCGGACCACATACATCTGAATGTATTAGGTCTAATACTCCAGTCGCACGTTCACCCTTTCCCTTAAAGGGTAACTTAGTCATCTTGCCTAATAAACAAGATTCACATGTATCATATGATTCATAATCAAATGACCCTATACTACCATTCTTATGGAGCTTAGCTATGCGTCTCTCATTTATATGACCAAGGCGACAATGCCATAAGTAAGTTGATTTTAAATTATCTCGTTTATGTCTTTTCGTGTCATTGACATTCATAATTGGATGTGACATATCTAATATGTAAATTCAATTGCATAATGTACCAGTACCATAGAGCATTCCATTCAAACTAATAGAACAACCATTGTTACTAAAAGTCAAATGAAAACTAGCTCTATTTAAACAAGAAATGCATATATGTTTTTGTTAAAACAGTACAAAATAGCATTCATCCAATTTAATTACAAGCCCACCGGGAGTGACAAAAATAAGTGCCTACGGCTAATGCAACAACTCTTGCTCCATTTCCTACACGCAGTATAGTTCTCCTTCATGGGTTGTCTCATCGTCCCGAGGCCACATATCATTGCATATGTGTGAGCCACAACGATATCTAATACCCATATGTTATGGTCAAAGCAGATATTAACCTCAATGACAAACATACACGAAGGAGCCGAGGCATCGATGCCTTCTTACCTTCAATTCTTCCATATAGACTTCTGATTTAAGCCGATGGCGGTCTTACCACAATGGAAGCAAGTTCCTTTAGTGCGATTTTTGGTTTTCTTTTGGTTGCACTTCCTTTTGGTTTCTTAGACCTTTTCTTCTTGATTTCTTTTCTTTGAACCGAAGAAGAAGAGTCCACCATAAGCACTTGCTTGCTATCCTTCTTGATAGCTTGCTCTGTTGTCTTGAGCTGATTGATCAACTCGAGGATTGTCGTGGATATTTGGTTCATCGATAGTTTAACACTGTTGTGAATAACTATCGACAATCCAACTAAATTAAGTCAACACTTAATTCATAATCCATAACAAAACCTAAGACAACCAACCTCTCAATATACCCATTCATCTTCAGTGCATACTGCACTGCAGATGAACCTGGAGTCATCTTACTAGTGAAGAGTAGCCTCGAGGTCTCGAACCTTTCAGACCGAGCTTGCTCATCAAAAAGCTCCCTAAGATGAAACAATATGGTATTAGCATCCATAGACTCATGCTGCTTCTGCAGCTCTGGTAACATAGAGGCGAGCATAATGCAGGTGGCCATGTCACTATCTTTGAGATGCTTACGATATGCTTTCTGATCCTCATCAGCAGCATCAACAGCAGGTGGATCAGGAAGTGGAACATCTAGGACATAGCCCAGTTCCTCAGATCTGAGAACAATTCTCATATTTCTCAGCCAATCTCGAAAGTTGGGTCCAATTAATTTGTTCGAATCCATTGGTGAGCGCAAGTTCACACTGGAAGTCATCTTCAATAACCTATAGGGAAAGAGAGAAAGAATGTTAGAATAGAATTACATGCATGATCATAAGGACTTGCATGACATGCATATGGCTACCACTAGTTTCAAAGCATTCATAACCCTCAGTACGAATCCAAGAAACATTATGACAAAATGTCCTAGTGGGTCAATATCCGACATTACTAACATGACCTTGGGTTTACCCAACAAGCCATCTTAGGTCAATCGGTAGGTATCAGTCATACCAATTGCATCATAGATATCCGACATTACTAAAATGACCTTGGGTTTACCCAACAAGCCACCTTAGATCAATCGGCAGGTATCGGTCATACCAATTGCATTTAGATGCAACTATCGACTAGTGCTATCAACTCGTGATGTATGCACACACATTGAGTTATCAACTCTTGATGCGCGTACATCTGATGTACACTACCCAATTTTGCCTCTATCTCTGTTGACCTTGAGTTTACTTAACAAATCAATGCTTCTAGTGAAAACCGACCCATTAATCAAAAAATCGTATTTTCATGGTTTGAACATATCCGTATAGAGTGAGCTTGGGTTTACCCAACAACCCGAACTCTATAAGAACTCTGGTTCTCCCCATATTAATGGAAAGCGTTAGTTTTCATATTATGTGTGAGGGATTTCAAACTCTGGTCTCGTCTTCTTCTTCTCCAAGTTATAGGATTATAGTCACCATGACTATATGGAATGATTTAGGGCATTTCATCAATCACATTGAGTCTATACATATAATCATCCATCATCCTACCTTTGCATGTATTATTCGACTTGTGCATTTGTTAGTCGATTACTTTTGACTACTATGCACGAACTAGTCGACTAGTACATGTGTTAGTGGACTAATCTTGACTACTGTGCACAAACAAGTCGACTAGTGCATATATAAGTTGACTACTTGAGTATGCAAGTCGACTTATGCATGGGTAAGTCGACTTATTTTAGAATTGCTTTCTAATCCGCTAATTTCTCAATCCGTGTAGTTCAAATTCACAATACCAAGTGTAATATACTCTACTTTGATGTACCAATGAAACACTTTCATTGTATCATGCTTACCATATATAGTTATACTATACATGAAATATTTGAAATCGATGAATACACTATTATTCATTTAGATTTCCAAATAATTTTGTGAATATCAAACTATCACCCTAAGTATCTCTAGGTAGTCTACACTTTATCAAGACTACTTCGACACTGGTCAAAAAATTTGTGACGGCCAAAACAATCAAGACAACGAAATACACTAACGAGACGCTAATATGACATATTTGACATCCAAAAAATTTTGGAAACCCAATTTCAAGAAAATCATTTTGGCAAGCATACAACATCAATGTAACACATTTTTAATCACATTAAAAATGATCCAAGGCATTGGAATTGAGAAATACACAACCAATCATTCCAAACAAAACAGCTCCAGCAACTTTCTCAAAACTGTCATGCTCTGTCTTTTGCTTGAAAAACTCATTGAAATAATTTCAATAAATTCTGATAAAATTACAAAGGTTACTACATGTTCACAAAATGCTCCATGAATTTTTTCAGGATTTATTTCCATCAAAAACTCAACCAACCTCAGAAACAAATCCAATGTGGAATCTGTGTTCCTCAACACAGTTATTCCCAAAAGCACACAATAAATTCTCAAATAAATAGTAAATCACCATGAAAACATTTTTCCATCCTTATAGACATTCATAAACATCTTAGAGACATTTCTGTGAAAGAAAATTTGAAAAAAAAAATTCTACAATTTATTCTCGAATTTACAAGCATGCCTGTTCAGGGAATGTGCACAAGCATAGCAACCAGAACATTAGGGAATAAATTAGCAAAACCATATCAAATCACATTGATAAATTCTGGTCTTCCACAGACATATTCAAAAACATCTTATGAGTATATCTGAGTAAGAAAATTTCAAAAACTATATTTCTATACTGATTTCGAAATTAACATAGTCAACATGCATCATCGTCACAAGTAATAGACAGCTCCAACCTAGTTATGATTTCTTCATGATATACGACACAAGTGGCTCTGATACCACTGTAGGAAAATTTCGGTGTGTACATCACATGTACACGGTGCGGAAAACAAAAAATTTTGTTCCAAGACCTTCCCGAAAGCCAGGATCCATGTGTCTATATAACAATATCAAACCATAACAGCCAAAGGAGACCGTCTCTAACGGTATCCACGCAGAAATCGGAGAACCTAACCGGGGCAAACCCTTTGACCCGGAAATAGCTAGAACAAAGTAAAGACTGCTAGATCTTACCTTTGTTCTTGGAGAGCTTGGAATCAACGATGAAGGAAGATGAAACTTGAAGAAGAAGAGAGCTTGAAATCGTTGGTGAGAAGAGAAGAGCTTAGGATTTTCTCAAAACCCTTTCTACCTTTCTTATTCTCCCAAAAACCAACGAACATCCTCATCTTTCTTTCATTTTATGTCTTTCCTTTTGTCTTTTAGCCATTAAATGCAATTAATGACTAGGCAAAAGAAGAAGCTTCTAATGCTTCTTCTCATCTTCCACGTAAACACACACACACACACACACACACACATATATAAATATATATATATATATATATTCTTTAATTAATTAATAATATATATATGTATATAAATGCTGAAGTGATTCAGTCACACTGGGGTCGGTCCTACCAGCGTACCGGGTCCCGGTATGGAAAAATCATCGGAAACCTTTTTCAGCAATATTGATGTCGCGATCTCATCGGGATCCATTTAAACCCATTGCTTTCCATATATTGGATCTCTATCCAAAACTATTTTACGAATTCTCCGAGTCACTCTTATGCGTGTGACCCATTAGGTTCCCGGTTATGTTGGCCACTTAGATTAACACTTAATCTGAGCAAGTCATGAGCGGTATCTAGCAACACATCGTGACCCCGATTAATAGGAAAGTAATTGGTTTGACGAATGAACATATATTCATCACGAACCATATCACGAACCTTTCCATAGACAATTACTGTGCAATTCGTCCTTTCACCATGCTATACCCCACTTAGTTATGAGTATGGATAAAGTGTCAACTCTTACTAGACTGACTACGTCAAATCTAGTCCAAGTGATTTCAGTTCTTGTCCTGGGACTCATTACTTTATATGTTACTGAAGAAACTCTTCATGACATACGAACTCCGGCCAGAGATTTCCAAGTAATGACCCTGACAAGAGGCCATGGGTATCATCTTCTGCTATCCCAAAAGTGGTGAATCCTTTATTGGCTACTCAATTACCTTCGAATACCTCAAACTGTACCCAATCACCACCCTATGAGCGACCTGTGAAAGGCAACAAGGAATGGAGTCAAAGCACGTAATCAAGATATCAAGATATCCTTGAGTACCTCAAGTCTAAGGATACTTGCACCATTGCTATGATGAGATTATCACTGACATTAGAATAGGACATCCATATGATGATCTCATAGTAGGTCATCCAATGTACTTACTACCTCTAGTAAGCATTCACATCTCAACCCTAAATATCTCATATTTATATTTTCTGAGATCCACTGCTTGATCAAATCAAGGAGCTTGAGATGTGTTAGTCTTTAGGATTACCGATGTCGAGTTTGATAATCCTATGACTAGGGATAATTTGAATCTTGACATAATTGCACATGATAGGAATCTCGGTATGATCACATCATAATTTCCTTCATGCTATGTCATATATCATGGACTTCATTAATTTGCTTATAGATCAATATCCATTCATAAATAATGAATAGCAAAGTAATGAAATATGTCTTTCTTTATTTATTCATAAAGTCTGTACACAACTTTGTACAAAACGCGCTAAAGGCGATTGCCTTTAAGGCACTACTCTAACATAAGTTTATTCGTCACGTCATGGAATAGTGGGGAAGCTACAGTGGAGGTGAGGCAGCAGAAGAGAGTGCGAGATAGAAGCACATGGAGAAGATGACCCACGTTTGGAGCATGAAAATAGAGATGGAAGGCTAGTCTCCCGACACGGTTAAGCTATTTTTATTATTTTAAAGTTGTAATTTATTTTCGAATTATTATATTGTTGGTGTGGATTTAATTGGTTTTGGGATGAATAATCTTAATATGTTATTTTGATTGTTTTATTTAGAACCTATCGCTAAAACATTGAATGTAATCCGTAATCATTACTTTTGATATTTGTGAGTAGCATTTAATGATCGTTAATCGTTAGTAACAAAATAACTTAGGTTAGATAACCATAACATGTGAGGTTATTGCCTATGTTGATCAATTTTCAATTCATAATGCGACTACCAAATTGAATCTAGAGATCGTATCCTAGGTTATTTGGTAATTAAATTTAATTAATGATTGTATCTTGATTAAATACAACCTAAGAGAAAACTGAGATTTGTAGAGTATTCTATTAGTTTCAGATCAATAGTCCAAAAAGAGTTGTAAAAATGTTAAAATGATGAAATATGCTTGATCGTGTTTAGGCCGAAATTGACCCTATAAACATTCTATTAGTCTCGGATCAATAGTCCCAAAAGAGTTGTAAAAATGTTAGAATGATGAAATATGCTTGATCGTGTTTAGGCCGAAATTAATCCTAGAACTGGACCTTACTTATATTCGACACTTTTCTCATTTTTATTGTTTATTTTAATTTTTTTTCGATAGTTTATTGTTACTTTAATTTCTAAATTATTTAAAACCTAAAAACCCCTCATAGATTTTCCTTGTATCAAATAATTTCGTTACAGAAATTAACTGAACATTCTATGTGGATTCGATCCCGACTTACCATAACTACAAATTTTAGTATGCAGAGTCAGGTAAATTTTGCAGTGCACTCAACACGCGCTATCACAAACCTTAGGATATTGTGTGAGGATATCTAGGATTAACAAACTTAATTTAAGGCTTCTTGTATTAGATGCCTTTTATTCCAAATTATCTATGAACCAAGTAGGTAACTAGGATTTAGAAGAGAAGGGAATTCCTATGAACATTGGGTTCAACTTGATTAAGTGAACTAAATCGTAAATCAATTCACCGTTACAAGTTTTAGTGTCTAATCCAATTGAAATTCGATACCTTAGCCAATTTCTGTCATTTGATTAAGTCTAATCGTTTTTAATTCATACTTTGCATCTTGCATATTTCCTTGATTCTCTTATTTTATTTTATTTTCAAATCAATCAATTCTTGATTGTTTAAATAATTTTACATCTTTTAATTTGATTGTCTTACGTGTTGGAATCCCCTAGGTACGATATCCAGTTCTTACCATTTTATATTACTTATCGATAGAGTATGTTTGTCTCTAGTTGATCTAGATATAATTTAATTTATATTTCTTTATTTAGACCGCAATACACGTTCTTCACTTAATTGAACTAAAAAATCATATGTATAAATGCTTTGTTAATTTAATTTTGCATTATATAGTATTAGTTTCATTTTATATGTAAAAAAAGAGTATCTACTTTTATCTAATTCTCTATAAAATTACTTTAAAATTAAAATTATCTAATGTACATTACAACTTGCTTATCATCAGGAGAAGATCGTGTATACCATCAAGTCTGTGCCATCCTGTTCCATTTTCCTTCAGCCACAAACTTTGCAATAAATAAATGAGATAAAGCAAAATTTGTGCTAGTGAAGAACAACAAGCTTGATGGCACAAACGATCTCATGCCCTTATCATCAGGCTTAACAAGTTAAATCTGGGTTAAACTTTTAGTTGACAAGATTTTGGATCAGGTTAGGTTAGTTAGGAACTTGAATGATCTAAATTTTCTCTACTTTATTCTTGATTAATTTTGTTGAAAGTGTATTTGTATTCACTATATTTTTGTACTTAGGAACTAAGAATGGCTAGGTTTATATACAAACTTCCTATGACTATTTAGGAAATAATCTAGCTATTAACTATAGGAAATCTCTCAATTATAGGAGAGATTATAGGAGCATTAATAAACATATCAATACAAGATCAATCCTAATTAATACAAAATCAATTCTAATAACTCTATTCAACACTCCCCCTCAAGTTGGTGCATAGATATCACACATGCCCAACTTGCAAACAAGGTTATGAAACTGTTTGTTGTAGAGTCCTTTGGTGAAGACATCTGCCAATTGTTCATTTGACCCCACATGAAATAATTGTAGAGAGTCATTCACAAGTTTCTCCTTCACAAAATGTCGGTCAATTTCTATGTGTTTCGTTCGATCATGCTGAACAGGATTGTGAGCTATGCTAATGGCAACTTTGTTATCACAATAGAGAGATGAACTTCCTTCATCTGTTAGTTGTAATTCATTCATCAGCTTCCTTACCCACAATAATTCGCACACACCTTGAGCCATAGCCCTATATTCGGCTTTTACCTTTGGATCCGCAACTACATTCTTTCTTGCTTCTCAGTGACTAGATTTCCTCTATGAGCGTCTGATAACCAATGGTTGACCTCCTGTCATCTGGAAATCCAGCCCAATCAACATCTCAAATGCTTCTAACTTAAAATGACCATTGTTAGTAAACATAAGGCCTTTTCTGGAGCATACTTTAGATAGCGCAAAATGCTAAACACGACTTGTAAGTGTGGTTCTCGTGGATCATGCATATCTTGACTTACCGGACTAATCTGCAAATCGATGTCCGGCCTAGTGTGAAAAGATAGATGAGTCTCCCAACCAACCTTTGATATCTTCTCATGTCTACTGATGTACCCGTTCCTGCTTACAATTTGTGATTGCATTCGATGGGAGACTCAGCTGGTTTACAACCCATCATACCGGTGTCTTCCAATAAGTCTAGGACATATTTTCTCTGGGAGATAAAGATTCCTCTTCTTGATCTAGCGACCTCAACTCCCAAGAAATATTGCAATCTTCCTAGGTCCTTAATTTCAAATTCTTGAACAAGTAGTTTCTTCAACCTCGCCATCTCTTCTGTATCACTTCCAGTTACAATAATGTCATCAACATAGACAATAAGAAGCGTGATCTTACCGTGGGAGGGCTTGATGAATAGGGTATGATCTGCATTACTCTGTTGATAACCAAAAGTGATCATAGCGTGATTGAACTTTTCAAACCATGCTCGTGGTGATTGTTTAAGCCCATACAAGGCCTTTTTTAGCCTACAAGCTTTCCCTTGTGTCCCCTCATCTTCAAACCCTGGAGGAATCTCCATATACACCTCCTCCTCCAAATCCCCATAAAGAAATGCACTTTTAACATCAAATTGCTGTAAGTCCCAATCCAAGTTAGCTGCACATGAGAGTAAGATTCTGATTGTATTCATCTTAGCAACCGGAGCAAAGGTTTCTTGATAGTCTACTCCATATGTTTGAGTAAAGCCTTTAGCCACCAATCTTGCCTTGTACCTCTCAATGGACCCATCTGGCTTATGTTTTACTGTGAATACCCATTTGTAGCCAACCGTTCGTGTTCCTTCTGGAGCAGTGACAAGTTCCCAAGTCTCATTTTTTGCTAGGGCCTTCATTTCTTCAATCATAGCTTCTTTCCACTGGACAATTTTCATTGCTTCTCTCCAATCCTGTGGAATAGACACGTAAGAAAAGCAGAAGACAAAGGCTCTATAAATGAGAGACAATGAGTCATATGTAACAAAGTTAGAAATTGGGTGTTTGGTGCAACTTCTAACACCTTTTCGAAGAGCAATTGGCTTATCTAAATCATTAGATAAATTATTATCTAGCTCACCAGTGTTCTCGAGGGAAGAGGACGACATTGGCACAGACTGCATGATGGCTTTTTCTGTCTTATCTCGTCTTGAGTATGTCTTTAAGTCTGGTCTATCTAAGCACCGACTTTGATCCTCCTGAACAACACTAGTTATCTCCCCCTAAATTGCTCTTTCTCCTTGGCTCACATTATCTCTAGAGTCAAGCAACACTTCTTCTTCAATCTCATTCTCCCCTTGAAGAAGGGTTGCAGATGTGGTAAAATAGGACTCATACTCCAGAAAGGTGACGTCCATACTTACAATGTATTTCTTAGACTGGGAATGATAACACTTATATCCTTTTTGTGTGGGAGAATATCCAACAAAAACATATTTCAAAGCTCTTGGCTCCAACTTGCCAACATTCCGAGCTTGAACAAAGCAAACACACCCAAAAACTCGTGGAGGTACAGTGTAAGAGTTTGTACCTTGTAATATTTCAACAGGGCTTTTAAAATCTAAGATTCGAAGTGGCATTTTGTTGATAAGATAGGCGGCTGAAAGGACTGCATCACCCTAATATCCCTTTGGAAGATTCATTGTGAACATAAGTGATCGTGCAACTTCCAGAATGTGTCTGTTCTTCCTTTCTGCAACTCCGTTCTGTTCACTAGTATAGGCACAACTAGTTTGATGAACTATTCCATTAGAATCCAGATAAGCACGAAAATTTCCATCCATATACTCCATTCCATTATCTGACCGTAAGATCTTGATTCTAGCATCATGTTGAGTACTAATCATTTTGTGAAAAGATTGGAAACATGAAAAACTTCATTCTTGTTTTTCATCAGATAAACCCAAGTCAATCAGGTGCAACAATCAATAAAAGTCACAAACCATCTATGGCCAGAAAGAGAGGGAGTTTGAGTAGGACCCCAAACATCGGAGTGAATAGTCATAAAAGGAACATAACTCTTATTACTTGATAAATGATAAGAACTTCTGGTGTGTTTAGCAAATTCACATGCTTCACAAAACAAAGAATCAAAAGAAGTTCTTTTAAACAAGTTTGGATAAAGTTTTGCTAGAACAAAAAACGAGGGATGTCCTAACCGCCTATGCCACTGTAGGATTTCCTTATTAATCACTTCGTTTCCAAAAGACACTTGATGTGCAACTGTTAGGCGCTCTTCTTCCAAGACATACAAGCCATCCTACAGTCTACCAGTTCTAATCATCTGCCCTGTGTGAAGGTCCTGAAGAACACAATAATCAGGAAAAAAAATCAACTTTGCAATTAAGAGCCTTAGTGATGGAACTGACAGAGAGAAGATTAATAGGAAAACGAGGTACGTGAAGTACTGAAGATAGGGTAATATTGGGAGTACAGTTAACAGAACCTATACCAGATACGGGAGTAAAAGACCCATCTGCTATTCTAACATTATCTCTATTGTTTCCATGAGAGTATGTGAAGAAATTCTTTTGAGAGCCTGTCATATGTCTGTTAGCTCCAGAATCTATAATCCAAGGATTATCTTTAGAATTGTAGTGTTCAATACTTGATTTGGCAAGGTTTGATGCACCAACTGTGGAAGCAGAGTCTGCTTTTGAGAGAAGCTGTCTTAAAGCCTGAAGTTCCTCATTGGATAATCCCCCTGCTAACGACGTTTCGGACACTTCAGTTCCATTAGCCAAATGAGCCTGACCCCTTACCACGGAGCCACCTCGTTTCCCACAACTTTGATTAGGCCTTCCATGCAATTTCCAACAGGTTTCCCGGGTATGTCTTGACTTTCCACAGTAATCACAATGTAAGTGATCCTTATTAGATAAGGTATTTGCAGGTTTCGCCTTTTCGGTGGAACTTGCTACTAATCCTGCTTTTTCCATAACAGGTGTATGTAGCATAACATTTCGCCTACTTTCTTCTTGTTGTACTAGAGAATGTGCAAGCTGAACAGATGGGAAAGGATCTTTCCCAAGAATTGTTCCTCGGATATGATCATACTCAGGGTTAAGACCTGCTAAAAAATCAAATACCCGATCTTCTTCTATCATTTTACGAAATCTAGCGGCGTTTTTGAGCATTACGCTTGAAAGTCCCGATAATAGTCTAATTCACCATGACCCACACAACTCATAAAATACTTGATATACGCCATATCTCCTTGCTTCGTGTTATGCAATTTATTACGAAGATCAAAATTTGAGCTTTATTACCTATTTGAGAATAGGTCAGAGAAGCAGCTTTCCATATCTTTGCTGCTGTATCAAGTAGCAAGTATGTTCGAGCAATCTCCGGTTTCATTGAGTTTATGAGCCAAGACATGACGAGTGAATTTTCGGATTCCCACCGATTATAATCCAAGTATTGACGTCGAGTCTCTTCATCACATCGATAATGTAACCTGCAATCCTCTAGCTTTGATGAACAACAAACAGATCTTGACCAAGCAAGATAATTAGTTCCATCAAGTTTTACGGACTAATTTGAAGTGAAGGATTATCGAACTCGAAATAATTACCTTCTTTCCTCCATCTTCTAATATTAATCGTAATCTCCAAAAATAGGGTATGTAAGTGTAAAAATACCAGGAACAAAAAATCACCGAAAGAAGACAAGAGAGCAAGGGTACTGCAAGATGGCTGAATGTTGCGTGTGACACCCCCAAAGGAGAGGCAAGAGGCCGGCGAACCTGATGGAGAAAGAACGACGGCGAAATTCCGGTAGGAGGGCGGCGCGTGGTGCCCACGCGCGGAAACGGCAGGACGCTGTGGCGGCGCGTGGAGGCGCGTGGCTATCCGGTTGACGTCGGGTCTTTCACGGTGGTGGTCGCCGGTCATTGCTGAGGTTATCTAAGAGGGTGATGAGAAAAAAAATGGTTGTTGGTTGGGGCGAGTACAAATTCAGCCGGTGAAAAAATGCCGAAAAAATAAAAACAACAGTCCCTAAATCTGATTGGGGGGTGAATTGTAACATCCCGTTACTGTCATTAAGGGTATTTTGGTAATTATGAGTCATACTGATAGGATTGCACTGCATTCACTGACTGAGCATATTACTGGCCTCTAATTATAAGAGGAACAGGTTTATTGCATATGCATTTATTTTTGGTACATGCGTTCATGATTTAGGGATTAGTTTATGAGTATCTTGACGGACTGATTGGTTTGGGGATTAATCGAGAAATTAGAGTAATCGAGTGCAATTGACCTGGTTTAACATTTGTTTATGGTGATTGGTAATTTATAGTGACTTATAGGAAAGTTTCGGAAATTCGGAGAAAATACGGACCGGAAATATTTGAGTGATCGATGGATTATCAGATAGTATTGAAAGAACGTCCAATGGCAATGGAAAAATTAGAATTGTTCGATAGAAAATTTATGTGTTAAGCCATTGAAATTGAGACCTGAAATTTGGGTGATTTGGAGAGTTGGGCTATAAATACTAGGGTTGAAAGAAATTTGGGAAAAGTTTGCTAAGGCATTTTCCAGCTTCTCTTCTTTCCCTTTACGGTGATTTCGATTCCTCCCAACGGTGAGAGATCCTTTGATTTCTTTTGGCTTCTTCCTTATGGTGATTAGTCTAATATGTCTCTACTGATTGATAAAGGTTGGAAGCCTTGAGATTGGTAGATCGAGGATTTTGAAGGATTTCTAGGGTTTCGGTGATTTTGAGAGATCTGTGGATTCGATCTGTGATTGGTAAGTTTTATGGTTTTAATGTTGTCATTAATGGTTTCTCTGCATTTATGGCATTTATTATGTCCGATTGGGTGGTTGAGAGTGTTTATTGATGGGTTCTACTGGGTGTTATCGTGAGTGTGTAAGAGTTAAGGGATTGGTGATCGTTGTAAGCTTGGGCTTTCATCAAGAAAGTTTGCTTCTTTCTTGCCTTAGATAGTACGATTCGTTGACTGATTGAGTTATATTGATGATTGGTCTAGATATTTGATGATTATATATATTAAGGTTTCCGACGAT
The DNA here is from genome assembly GCA_029891385.1 of Erythroxylum novogranatense. NCBI lineage: Eukaryota > Viridiplantae > Streptophyta > Magnoliopsida > Malpighiales > Erythroxylaceae > Erythroxylum > Erythroxylum novogranatense. The sequence goes on along the minus strand of CM057233.1, from coordinate 88,717,425 downwards.
GAAATTGATGAGTTATGTGTGTTGATAAATTAAGGGAAATGGTTCTTGGAAGGAATAGAAGCTAAGGATTTGTTGTATTTTGTGTATCGAATTAATTGAGAGTTGTTCACAGAGAAAATTTTGGGTTAGAGTTTGAGTCGGGATGGAACACTTTGGAATTGTGTTTAAGGATGTGTTGGGAAGAAGGAGAACTGGTAGAGGAGCGAGAGCTCGGTGAGACGGGCGAGAATGGTAGAGGAGCGAGAGCTCGGTGAGCCAGCGAGAACTGGTAGAGGAGCGAGAGCCTGAGAGACGCGAGAACTGGTAGAGGAGCGAGAGCTCGGTGAGCAAGCGAGAATCGGTAGAGGAGCGAGAGCTCGGTGAGCGGGCGAGAATCGGTAGAGGAGCGAGAGCTCGGTGGAGACGAGGCGAGAACTGGTAGAGGAGCGAGCTCGGTGGGCCAGGCGAGAATGGTAGAGGAGCGAGAGCTCGGTGACGGGCGAGAATCGGTAGAGGAGCAATAACTCGAGGCGGCTATGGGCATACGGTGAGCACCAGGCACACTCGTCGCGACCTCCACCTAGTTGTCCAAGAGGTGTGTTTGAGGTTTTGGAATTGGGACTTAGGAATTTACAAATTCAATCGACTAAGGATTAAATTCAAATTGGAGTTTTAATTGGAAATTGCAATAGAGGTTTTGACCGAATGAATAGGAAATTGTTATAGAGTATGAATTGAGAAATTGGTGAATTATAGGAATGGGGCAATTCTCACGATCAATCAACTAAGAGTCGAAATTGGACCTAAGAGTCCAAAATTGGGTTTTAGCACCGGAAATCGTGAACATGCATTGTACATCATTTCATTGAGACATATGCATTACTGTACGGTAAATTGAGCATCTAGTAATGGGACTGTACTTTACTGTTGTAGAGGCACCGTTGGATCATCGTTCCACGGACATTGCTGGGACTTCCAGGTAGTAGCTCGGAAGTTACAGGTGAGTAACCTAGTTGGTTTCTCAAATCTCTGTTGCTTACATGCTTCTCGTGAATTATATGACTACCATATGACTCTTGGTTTCTTGAATCAATCGTCTCGTTACGTGATCTTTGGGTGAATATTGGGCTTTATAGCCATACCATTGAACTCTTGAGCAGCGATGTCTTTGGGCTTTATAGCCACACATCGTAAATTATCGAACATGACATCGCATGCATAAATGCATGATCACATAATGGAATGTGTCCCAAGTTGCTATTTTCACCGAAAAGAGCTTGAGCTCAGATATTGTCTTGACTGGCTTAGCAGGGAGAAAATCACTGACGCGTCCCACACCGATTCTTGATGAGCACTTGGGCACAAAACGAATAATCGAAAGAGTCATATGCATTGCATTTACATGATTGATGTGTGTGGTGACGATTCTTGAAATATGTGATGGCGTGAATTACTATAGATCGTTACTTATTCTTAACCGATTGATTCGCTTTTATTGTTACATGTCTTGTAAATTGCTACGACATCGCAAATGTTATATTATCTTGACAATAAATATTCTTGTACTATCTTGTGCATGGTGCGTAATGCATGATTTGAGTGAACCATCGATGATGGTTTCTCACCGAGTTCATAAACTCACCCAAATTTGCAACCTATTTTTCAGAATTTGTTAGAGTAGACTCCTAGCTCAGAAGATCTTTCTTTCTGCCGTGCGAGTTGCGGCGAGGGTCGTGATGGCACATGTGCTCGTCAATTTGGATTAGTGTTTTGAGGATGACTTAGGATAGATGTTTGTATCGGTTTCCTTTTGGTTTTGTTAGAGACCGATAGACTTGTCTATTCGGATTAGATTTATCAGATGGATAATTTTACTTTGGATGTTAATTTGTTGATTCTTGTTATTTTGTGACTTAAAATCTCGCGATGCCATGTGGATTTTAGCGAAATTTTCGGTAGTGAACCTTTATCGTGGGATACGTGTTTGAGCGACCCTCGGGTTTCCGATGTGTACCTACGATGAGGGGGCGCTACATTTAGTGGTATCGAGCCAGTTGGCATCTTTTGGGCATAGAGCATTATTAGGCGGAATCACCGTGTAAGGATATGAATCGATCGTAATTTCTTATGCTTTTAGGTCATCCGTAATGGGAGATCGAGTAGAGCGACCACCACCAAGAATCAGTAGGAGCTAGTAGGGAGTCCCCTATGCCTCTTTCGGAGGAGTTACCTCCTCGAGTTCTGTGAGGCAGGACGGCACGATCGATCGGCTAAGCATGGCGCGCTTGACTTCTATGGTAGCTTGACCTGCGGAGGCCGAGGATGGCTTGAGAGGATGGCGAGTCCTCGACGGATGGATCTGCGACCACGAGGAGAGGTTCGATTACTCTGTCTCCTTGCATGTGGTCCTGCATATCGGTGGTGGAGGATCGTGTCGGCGGTACCACCAGGCCCCCTGACTCGACATGGGGCGATTTTCTCGAGGGCCTTGAGACAATTTCATGCCCAAGGTCTATCTGGAGATGAAGATGCAAGAGTTCTTAGAGTTGAGACGGGGACAGATGACTGTGGCTGACTATGAGGTTCATTTAATGAGTTGATGGGCTATGCTTCACCTTGATTACTCTTGAGGCCGACGGATGCCGGAGATTTGAGGGTGGACTCAATTTGAGATTCGCACTTGGTGGCCGATCGATATGAGCTCATTTACTGAGTTGAGAGCTGCACTGTCAGATAGAGCATTACTTCTGACGAATCTGAGACCGGACAGGGACCCGACATAAGAGACTAGTGATAGCTTGAAGCGATCTTGGCGAGAGGTTATAATAAGCGTCGAGCGAGCCCTTGAGTCCATTGGAGGGCGAACAGACTGGTATGGGCAGAGGGCGATTCGCCAGATCGCTAGTGGTGGCAGTGGCGCAGAGGTCGTGACAGATCGTCCCAGATTGTGAGCACTGTGGCAAGAGGCACAAGGGAGAGTGCCGATGGTTATCGGGAGCTGCTGAGGTGTGGCTCGATGGAGCACTTAGTGAGGAACCGCCGAGACTTTGGGAGCCCAGTCTACTATGACCGGGCGGTCGGCGATAATACCACGGTCCAGTGGAGCCGTGGTGGTGGATCGAGATGGAGAGGCCGAGGTCGAGGCCGAGGCCGAGTAGAGGTTACAGAGTGAGGTCCGAGGGACCGAGTGGCGGCAAAGAATCACAAAGTAGGGTCTATGCCATGACACGGCAGGAGGCCCAGGACTCACCGGATGTTGTTGGGTATGCTTCTTATTTACGCATAGAAGTATATGCATTGTTGGATCTGGATCCACCCATTCCTTTATTGCACCGCATTTAGCATGTAGACCGCATGGGAATAGGCGGAGGTTACTGATATGGGTTGGAGGTGAGTACACCTCTGGGTAGTCTGTTGTATTGGGAGAGGTATGTATAGGATGTCCGATCCAGATTAATGAAGCGATATTGAGTCTTGATTTGATTATATTGCCTCGAGAGAGATTGACGTGATATTGGGGATGGATTGGTTGGTGTGCATAGGGTCAGCATGGATGGTATTACGCCAAGGAGGTCGTGTTGGAATCTCTGGCCAGCCAGAGTGGTGTTTAGAGGAGTCGATCGGCGAAGGCTGCGAGGATGATATCCTTTATGGCGCCACGAGATTGATTCAGGAGGATGTGAGGCCTATTGGCTCACGTAGTGGATTCTAGAGTGGAGCGGAGATTGGAGGAGGTTCCGTAGTGAGGACTTTCGGATGTATTTCCCGAGGAGTTCTGGGATTGCCGCCAGAGCGAGAGATAGAGTTTGAGATCGATCTCGTTCCGTGCATCGCTCCTATGTCGATCCTCCGTATAGGATGGCACGGTGGGCCGAGAGAGCTTAAGGCTCGATTCTGAGCTATTGGACAAGGGTTTATCGGGCCGAGTGTTTAGCCATGGGGAGCTCGGTATTATTTGTAAAGAAGAAGGATGGGACTCGAGACTGTGCATTGATTATAGGCGGTTGAGCAAGGTGACGATGAAGAATAAGTATCCACCGCCTAGGATTGATGATCTATTTGATCGATTCTGAGGAGCTCAGTGTTCACTAAGTTGGACCTTGATCTGGTTACTATCGGTTGAGGATTGCGAGGCCGATGTGCTAAGAGTGCTTTCCTGAGTAGGTACGGGCATTTCGAGTTCTTAGTGATGCCGTTTGGGTTGACTAATGCCCCAGGTCTTCATGGCTTTGATGAATAGGATTTTCAGCCCCACTGGATCGATTTGTGATAGTGTTTATTGATGACATCTTGGTTTATTCGAGGGATGAGCAGAGCATACCGAGCATCCGAGGATAGTCTTGCAGTCGTGAGAGAGAGCGATTATTCGCCAAATTTGCTAAGTCGAATTTTGGCTTGATGAGATTGTATTTACGGGACACGTGGTGTCCGGTGAGGGTATCCAGTGGATCCTCACAAGATAGAGCGATGATGAGTTTGGGAGGCCCCTAGGGCGCTGCGAGTTGCGAAGTTTTCTAGGATTGGCGGATATTATCGGAGATTCGTCGAGGGTTTTCGTTGATCTCCGCCTTTGACGAAGTTATTGAGGAAGAATGTACCGTTCGGATGGACCGAGGAATGCGGAAGAGCTTTGAGGAGCCAAACATCGGTTGACGACCGCCACGGCGGTGTTAGGTATTCCTTCCGGACCGGAGGCTTTGTGGTTTACAATGATGCCTCGCATCGAGGATTAGGATGTGTATTGATGCAGCATGGGAGAGTTATAAGCGTATGCCTCGAGACGATTGAGGCCTCACGAGGTAAATTATCCGGTTCATGACTTGGAGCTAGCGGCGAAGGTGTTCGCTCAAGATCTCGAGACATTATCTCAGATGGTGAGACATTCCATCTTCACCGATCCAAGAGTTTGAGGTATCTCACGAGCCGAGAGGAGCTCAATCTGAGAGCAGAGGAGATGGATAGAGTTATGAAGGATTATGATTATACGATTGAGTACCACCGGAAAAGGCCAATGTGGTGGCCGATGCATCGAGTAGGAGATCTTATGGGAGTGCGGCTCAGATTGAGTTGATAGATTGCTTAGTCCGATTCATTTGAGAGCGCCGAATGTCAGATGGATCTGGGTCGGATGGAGCACCGATTGCTACTACGAGGCTTAGGCGATCTTTGCATGACAGATTCGGAGGGTTCGGGATCGGGACCCGCATTAGTGAGACTGATTGATAGAGTTCGATGGTGTCGATTGAGTTCGAGTTGAGAGATGGGACATTGTGGATGGGACGGAGGCATGTGTGCGGATATTGATGATCCGAGACAGAGATCCTAGAGGAGGCTCATGTGGCGCAGACGCTATGCATCTGGTTCGACCAAGATGTATAATACTACGAGACGGCATTTCGGTGGCTGGTATGAAGAAGCAAGTGGCGAGTATGTGTCCAGTGTCCGATATGTCAGCGAGTTAAGCGAGCATCGAGCTCCATGGGAAAGTTGCATTCGTTGCCCATTCCGGAGTGGAAGTGGGAACAATTACTATGGATTTTGTGACGAGGTTGCTGGGACACCGAGGCAACATGATGCTATCTGGGTCATAGTGGACCGATTGACCAAATCGGCTCACTTCTTGCCGATGAGGAGAGTAATACTCTCGATCAGTTGGCGCCTGTAAGTATGTTGCGAGATTATACGGTTGCATGGGGTTCCGTTGTCTATAGTTTCGCAGCGTGGATCACGAGTTCACATCGAGGTTCGGAAGAGCCTCTGATCGCTATGGGTACTAGATCGAATTTCAAGACCTGCGTTCCATCCTCGGTGATGGATGAGTGAGAGGACAATCAAGACCGTTGAGGACATGCTTGAGCGTGTATTGGAGTTCGAGGTGCATGGGATCGATTTGGCATTGATAGAGTTTGCATACAATAATCGATGTCGAGTAGTATTGGGATGGCACCGATGAGGCAATTTGTATGGGCGTAGTGTAGATCACCACCGTATTGGGATGAAGAGGTCGAGATCGATAGAGGACCCGAGCTGATCGAGATCTGATAGATAAGATCTGATTGATCCGAGTCGCATCAAGCGCGCTCAGATGAATGTAAGAGTTATGCGGATCAGCATCGGCGTGATATGGAGTATAGTGTGGGTGATCGAGTGTTCCTTCGGGTGTCTCCTTGGAAAGGAGTACTGAGATTTGGCCGTAAGGGCAAGTTGAGCCCTCGGTACATTGGTCCGTATGAGATCCTTGAGAGGATAGGACCATTGGCTTACAGATTGGCTTTACCGAGTGAGATGTCCCAGTTGCATGATGTATTTCATGTAAGTATGCTCCGACGGTACCGATCAGACCCGACACATGTGATTCCGGCTCAGGACATTGAGATAGCCAGTGATATGAGTTATGTGGAGGAGCCGGTACGGATTATTGGATCACGGGTCAAGCAATTGAGGAACCGGGTGATTCCATTGGTGAAAGTCCTTTGGAAGAACCACTCTACTGAGGAAGCTACATGGGAGACTGAGGAGCATATGAGGAATCAGTATCCTCATTTATTCGATGGGACAGGTATGAAATTTCGAGGACGAAATTTTATTAGGAGGGGTGAATTGTAACATCCCGTTACTGTCATTAAGGGTATTTTGGTAATTATGAGTCATACTGATAGGATTGCACTGCATTCACTGACTGAGCATATTACTGGCCTCTAATTATAAGAGGAACAGGTTTATTGCATATGCATTTATTTTTGGTACATGCGTTCATGATTTCCGGGATTCGTTTATGAGTATACTGACTGGACTGATTGGTTTGGGGATTAACTGAGAAATTAGAGTAATCGAGTGCAATTGACTGGTTTAACACTGTTTATGAGTGACTGGTAATTTATAGTGACTTATAGGAAAGTTTCGGGAAATTCGGGAGAAAATACCTGGACTGGAAATATTTGAGTGACTGACCGATTGACTGTATAGTATTGAAAGAACTGTCCAATGGCAATGGAAAAATTAGAATTGTTCTGATAGAAAATTTATGTGTTAAGCCATTGAAATTCAGAGACTGAAATTTGGACTGATTTGGAGAGTTGGGCCTATAAATACTAGGGTTGAAAGAAATTTGGGAAAAGTTTGCTAAGGCATTTTCGGTTCTCTTCTTTCCCCTTTACGGTGATTTCGATTCCTCCCAACGGTGAGAGATCCTTTGATTTCTTTTGGCTTCTTCCTTATGGTGATTAGTCTAATATGTCTCTACTGATTGATAAAGGTTGGAAGCCTTGAGATTGGTAGATCGAGGATTTTGAAGGATTTCTAGGGTTTCGGTGATTTTGAGAGATCTGTGGATTCGATCTGTGATTGGTAAGTTTTTATGGTTTTAATGTTGTCATTAATGGTTTCTACTGCATTTATGGCATTTATTATGTCCGATTGGGTGGTTGAGAGTGTTTACTGATGGGTTCTACTCTGGGTGTTATCGTGAGTGTGTAAGAGTTAAGGGATTGGTGATCGTTGTAAGCTTGGAGGCTTTCATCAAGAAAGTTTGCTTCTTTCTTGCCTTAGATAGTACGATTCGTTGGTGATTGAGTTATATTGATGATTGGTCTAGATATTTGATGATTATATATATTAAGGTTTCAACGATGAAATTGATGAGTTATGTGTGTTGATAAATTAAGGGAAATGGTTCTTGGAAGGAATAGAAGCTAAGGATTTGTTGTATTTTGTATCGAATTAATTGAGAGTTGTTCACAGAGGAAAATTTTGGGTTAGAGTTTGAGTCGGGATCTGGAACACTTTGGAATTGTGTTTAAGGATGTGTTGGGAAGAAGGAGAACTGGTAGAGGCGAGAGCTCGGTAGACGGGCGAGAATCGGTAGAGGAGCGAGAGCTCGGTGAGACGGGCGAGAACTGGTAGAGGAGCGAGAGCTCGGTGAGACAAGCGAGAACTGGTAGAGGAGCGAGAGCTCGGTGAGGCAGGCGAGAACTGGTAGAGGAGCGAGAGCTCGGTGAGCGGGCGAGAATGTAGAGAGCGAGAGCTCGGTGAGCGGGCGAGAACTGGTAGAGGAGCAATAACTCGAGGCGGCCTATGGGCATCGGGTGAGCACCAGCGCACCCACAGTCGCGACCTCCACCTAGTTGTCCAGAAGAGGTGTGTTTGAGGTTTTGGAATTGGGACTTAGGAATTTACAAATTCAATCGACTAAGGATTAAATTCAAATTGGAGTTTTAATTGGAAATTGCAATAGAGGTTTTGACCGAATGAATAGGAAATTGTTATAGAGTATGAATTGAGGAAATTGACCAATTATAGGAATGGGGCAATTCTGTCGATCAATCAACTAAGAGTCGAATTGGACCTAAGAGTCCAAAATTGGGTTTTAGCACCGAAAATCGTGAACATGCATTGTACATCATTTCATTGAGACATATGCATTACTCAGTACAGTAAATTGAGCATCTAGTAATGGACCGCATTTCTTCGTTGTAGAGGCACCGTTGGATCATCGTTCCACGGACATTGCTGGGACTTCCAGGCAGTAGCTCGGAAGTTACAGGTGAGTAACCTAGTTGGTTTCTCAAATCTTTAGTTGCTTACATGCTTACTGTGAATTATATGACTACCATATGACTCTTGGTTTATCAATCGAATCGCATCATTACGTGATACCGGGTCAATATTGGGCTTTATAGCCATACCATCAAACTCTCGAGCATCGATGTCTTTGGGCTTTATAGCCACACACCGTAAATTATTGAACATGACATCGCATGCATAAATGCATGATCACATAATGGAATGTGTCCCAGTTGCTATTTTCACCGAAAAGAGCTTGAGCTCAGATATCGCATCGACTGGCTTAGCCCGAGGGGAGAAAATCTCGACGCGTCCACACCGATTCTTGATGAGCACTTGGGCACAAAATCAATAATCGGAAAGAGTCACATATGCATTGCATTTACATGATTAAGCGTGTGGTGGCGATTCTTCAAATATGTGATGACGTGAATTATCGTAGATGTTACTTATTATCGCAAACCGATTCGACATCGTTTATTGTTACATGTATCGTAAATTGCTACCGATACTTCAATCGTTATATTATCTCGACAATAAATATTATCGTACTTATGTTATGCGCCAATGTAATGCGTAATGCATGATTGAGTGAACCATCGATGATGGTTTCTCACCGAGTTCGCAAACTCACCCAAATTTGCAACCTATTTTTCAGAATTTGTTAGAGTAGACTCTAGCTCAAGATCTTTCTTTCTGCCGTGCGAAGTTCTTATGAGGGTCGTGATGGCACACAGTCGGTCAATTTGGATTAGTGTTTGAGGATGACTTAGGATAGATGTTTGTACGCTTTCCTTTTGGTTTTGTTAGAGACCGATAGACTTGTCTATTCGGATTGGATTCTTGTCTTGGATAATTTTTACTTTGGATGTTAATTTGTTGATTCTTGTTATTTTGTGACTTAAAATCTGCGATGCCATGTGGATTTTAGCGAAATTTTCTGTAGTGAACCTTTATCGTGGGATACGTGTTTGAGCGACCTACGGGTTTTCCGATGTATGCACTCTACTACGATGAAAGCGCTTCTGTCGATACCATGTTAAAAGTGTATTTGTATTCACTATATTTTAGTACTTAGGAACAAAGAATGACTAGGTTTATATACAAACTTCCTATGACTATTTAGGAAATAATCTAGCTATTAACTATAGGAAATCTCTCAATTATAGAAGAGATTATAGGAGCATTAATAAACATATCAATACAAGATCAATCCTAATTAATACAAAATCAATTCTAATAACTCTATTCAACAAATTTAATGTGTAATTTTGAGAAATTTAAAATCAAAATAATGAAATTTTGAAAAATAAAATTAAGACTGCATTATTTTAAAATAATTCAAGTGAACTCATATTGTAAAATTTAAATTTAATCAGACCAATCATTAACAAACCTACTTACCACTACATCAACTCATTGCAAACAGATATACCTAAGCTCAACTAGGCTTAAGTCGGCCCGATAGCTTCTATCTGAGCTCAGGCTCTAAATAGACAAGCTCGAGATTGAGCCCGACCAAGCTCATGTAGTACAAAGCCTAATTAGGTCTGATTCGATCCTTTTAAATAAATAAATAAATAAATGACAAAAAAAAATAATGTTTGAGTCTTAAATCATGTCAAACCAAAGTTTGGGTTGGGTAAAGTCGAACTCCAACTTGGGTATGATTAATGACGTGTGTATGACCCCAAAAAATATTGTTCGTTGCAAGAAGAAAAAATACCTTTTCTTGTTCATATTTAACAGAAACTGTCTCAATTATTAGTATTACGAAAATGGAAAAAGAAACAACAACATAAAGGTCAGAACCTGAGGACGCAAGTACAGTATGGATTTGGTTGGCGGATGAAATGGGACGTTACGTTTTTGTACTAGAAAACCAAATCTGACCATTGATGTTACTTTCGGATTCGAATAAAAACGACATTGTGGTCTTTGCATTTATGATCTGAAACGAAGCAACGTTGAAGTTAGTTTCATTTCATGTCCTTGTTGCCATTTTCGTTCCTGTCGGAATAACTGCTTCAATGATTTGTATGCGACTTCTCGTCTGGTTAGTTTGTTCATGTCCGTCCGCCTCAGAAGCGCCGCCATTTCTAATTTTAGGGTTTTCATGTGACAATTTCTAGTTCTTCACCATTCCAATTTCAGTCTTTTTTTTCCCTATAAATTTGCATGAGTTTTTGTGAATATTTATTGTTGATTTATCATTTTGTTAGTTTAATTTATTTAAATATGATCACATATCGAATTATTCTAATTTTTAGTTCAAAATTAATTTAAAATTAAATACAACTCAAATTAAAATGAGTTCGTTTTATTAATTTTAATTAATTCTTCAATTATTAAATAAAATAACATAATTTTTATTAATTAGTTTAAAATATTTTTCCATCCCAAAGACCAATTAATTCAAATTTGATAGTTAATTTTAAACGGAATCAAAATTATTATCTCTAAATTTACTTATCTTTGGCATGTAGTATTATTATTATTTAGATAATATATTCAAAAGTGTCTAATATTTTGAAAATTTTACATTTTAGTGTCAAACATTTTAAAATTTTAAATTTAATAACTAATTTATTAAAATTTGAATAAATCAAGTTTAAAAAATAATTTTTTGTAACAAATAAATAAATATTCACATGACATTTAGCAGATACGTCACATTAACAAATAAAACTTTTTATTTTATTTATACAAATTTTAAAAAGTTAGTCGCCAAATTAAAATGTTAAAATTTTGGCACTAAATTAAAAATAAAATATTAAACACTTTTAAATATTTTTTAATAATCAATATGCATTCAATATTTGTTTTGTTATAATTTCTTTAAAGTACATAATTTATAAAATTTTAGTAAGTTGGAAAGGTAATCATTGTTTCTCTACTCCTTAGATGTAAGACTATGTACTACTGGATCTTCTGAGACTCTACGTATCAGCGAGATTCATATTAAGTGTTGTTATTGTTGGAAAGATAGTCGTTGTATTTATTTTTCTCACACGTAACAACAATAACAATACCAACAATTTAGTAAAAATTTCGCTAATACGCATAATCTAAAAAGATTCAGTAATACGTAACTTTACTCCTAATTAATAAAGAGGTCATTTCTAATTTTTTATCATAAAGGAAAAACACTATTTTTAAGAAGATGTTAACTGTAAATTAACATCCTTATCATAGAATTTATTTATAAACTATCTAATTAAAATATTACACTTAATGTTAGGTATATGACTCTAATGTTGTTTACTTGTGAAGATAAAGACACAATTAGTGTTATTCTTGTAAGTTTAAGCTTAAATTCCTTTTCAAGAAAAACAAAACAAAACAAAAGTCTAAGCTTAAATGGATACAGATATTATTTTTAAAAAGAAAGAGTTGAGTTTTCTCATTGGGTGATATGATCAAAGTGCAAACTTGGTTTTAGAATAATTTAATAAATATTTAAATTTGACAAAAACAATGGTAGGCTAATATAAATAAAGTCAGATTTTTAATCAATTGTTTCATTTTCTAACTTTTGATTTTCTTATAAATGAAAAGAAACCTTATCTAAATGATAAATGAAAGAAAAATAAAAAATTTTACTGAATAAATTGTTAATATTATAATAATTACTAAATTATGTTTTTTAAAATTTTAATTAATGAATAAAATATTTAAAATTAAAAATAAATTTAGTTTAACAAATATTTATAAATTTATTATATCTTTATCACGTGTTTACAAATTTATTATAACTTTTATGTGCTATTTTTAGAATTTTGGATCTAATTTATACAAAATTAAAATGATTAATAACTAAATTGAAAATTTTAAAATTTGATAGTAAATTAAAAATTAAAAGATTAAACACTTTTTAATTTGTTATTTTAAGAAAAGATGATGAGTTTGATAATTTAAAATTATAACTTTTATCTATTACATGAAAAGATGCAACAACTTAGAATTAATTGTAATGAGTTAATGAATATATCAGAAAATTCCAATGAGTCAAAGGGACGATTTTGAGAAGAGTGCCGTACCTTGGAAGTTTCTCTTTGAAAAGAGTGCCTTACCTTGGAGGTAAAACTATCTTCATTTTCACACTCCAACGTACACTATAACTATTTTTAGAGTTGTATTAGTTGGTAGCAGATTTCGGAGGCGGTTAAATAATAGTTGATTATAGTTGATTTAATCACTGAATACTATCAGTTATTTATTAAAATGTTTGTTAAATTAATTGTTTAATATTAATTATTAATATATAAAATGACTTATAAAAGTATGATTTAAAAAATTATAAAAATATAAATATTATATTTCTTAATATTTCGTTGAATATTTTATAAGAATTTAAATTTTAGATATTTAATTTTACAAAATTAAGTTTGTAAGTTTAATAAAATATAATAATAATAATAATAATAATAATAATAATAATAGCCTACCGATAAATTCTTTATTAATAAGAATGATACAATGAGCTACATCATATTAATATTTTTATATAATATGTATAAATTTTATTATTTAATAAATTACAAATGTCTATAATTATATTATAACACAAATACGATATATAACATAATTCAAAAATTATGAAAGGAGGGTATAATTAGTTTTTATCTATTAATTTTTGGTTGATTATCAAAAAGCTCCTCTTATGGAGCTTTTAAAAATCAACTTATTGTGGTTAAATAAGCTAGCCAAAATAAGTCATTTATTAAATATATTAATAACTTTTAAGATGGTCAAAAGCTAATTTTTAGTTAATAAGCTAAAAAACAACTTAATAATTGTTTGCCAAACACTATTTTTATTTAATGCTAAATTAAGATTTTTCTTTTCTTGATATAGTAATCTCATTGAAGAGATTTTTTATAATTTAAATTGGAGTAAAACATATAAATCTATCTTGTAATCTTAAATATTTAACAAAAATATGTAAACTTTAAAATTATATTAAAAATCTTTTAATTTTCAATTTTTAGAAATCCTTTGTTTTAGACTTTGGTTAAAAATAGCAACAAAAGCACTCGTATTAGGAGCATCAAATATAAATTAATCAAATGTCACTAATATGGTAACTCAACTCAATTCTTAAGTTTAACTCAAACTAATTAAATTTAATTTAAATTAATAATTTAAGATAATCGTAATAATTATTAGTTTGAGTCATATTTAATTAATGTAATTTTAATTTAAAAAGTATGATAATTATCTTGTAAATAATATTTAATTAGTTCACATATAATATTCATGCTGTGTATTTTTGTTTTTGTTTTTTAACTAAGGTTAAGAAGAAGAAACCTAAAGATATGTTATTTTAAACAAACTTGAAACAAGTAGCCTTCTATACCTCTTACTTATAAGCCACACATAACTTGCCCAACAAGTAAAATTAAGAACTACATACAAGACATTTGTTTTAAACTCATTGAGAATTTCCAAATATTAACTCTTAGGTTAGGGTATTCATTACAAAAGAAAAAAACACACATAATTGACCCTTAGAAATTATATGCACATGAAATGTGTTTGTAAACTTTCCAATAAATAGTTTCAAATTGTTTTGTGCGAGTAGCTCAAAATTGTCCTCAAGGGGTGTGACTCGATGGTTGATAGCGGGACTTGACTTTGATTAGGTCTCAGGTTCGATTCCATGCTAGCCTCTTTTGTAAGAATCTGGGGCAGCCGAGGTTTTACCTGTAGATGAAGAACTAGTTGAGCCCTCAATGATGAGTCTTACTCATTTACCACTTTATGTGATGATCTGTGGGTTGATTTCTCGAAAGAGGCTGTCTTGCTACTTCTAAAGAGTTTCCTCGAATAAAAAAAAAGTAGCTCAAAGTTCAATTAAATTTGCTTAAATGTTTTTATTTTTTTAAAATTAAAAATAACATTGTTTTTATCAAAAAAATTTGAACTTTAGGTCAAACTTAACTGAAAAAATTCAAGTCTAGACTTAACCTAAAATTTAAAATTTTTCAAAAATTATTTAAACTTAATCCAAAACTGAACTTATTGATTTTAAGCCTATTCCTAATATATGAGATTGTAATAAGGTCATAAGTGATACAGTTAGAAACTGGAGCTTTAAATGCAGCTTCATTATTATTACATCGTGATCGTCACATTCAATTTGAAGTGACGATCATTCAATTTGAAGTTTCGCAATGAAGTATAATTTGGAGAGGTATGATAATACACAAATACAACTTAAGATTAATAAATTGCGTATAGTTTGAAAGTTGTCACTTTGAATACAACTTAAGATTAACAAAATTGCAGAGAAAATCACAGAAAATTTTAAAGAAACGATTTTGATAAGTTAGTTACAAAAATGGCCGAATCTTATGTTCAGGTCCATTAAAGGCAATCCTCGGTAGCACCAAAGTCTTTCAAAGTTCTCGTGTGAAGGAAAGTACAAAGCACGAAAGTAGCGGACAAAATCTATGCTGGATTCCCCACGTAGATGGATAGATAGATATGCGCATACCGTTGAGAGACAACAACCATATAAAAACCACAAAACACTCAACACGTAGAAGAGCAGAAGATTGGATTATGTTCGGTCGTGGTGGCAGAGGTATGGGTGGTGGCGGAGGAAGCAGTCTTATGAGGGTGGTTGGTCGGACGGTGACGAGAGCTGGTGTCACCAACATACAGGAACCAATCTCAGGTACTGCTGCTGCTACTTCACCGAGGTCAACACACAAACCAAGTTCCAACAACAATAATCTTAGTCTATGTTCTGGTTCTGGTTCTGGGTCTTCATTTTCTGCTTCTGGTGTCCCTTTACATGGGTATTCTAGGGGTTCAAACCCTAGTTACTGGCCTTCTGTTGTTGGAGGTGCTTGCTGTGATGAATATGAGTGGGTTTCTGGGTATGTGAGTGAAGAGGAGATTGAATATGGGGTTGTTGATGATTTTCTTCTGGGACCTGTTCCTTCCGCCGATGAAGTTCATCACGCTGTTTCTGCTCTTAAATCGTGAGGACTTCCAACCGTTCTGATATTGTTTTCTTGTGCATCTACTGAGATAAGTTTGATTATACAATTGATGTGGTTGTTGTTTTATTAGTTTATTTTCCTTATAGAATTAGGGATTAAATTGTCTTCATAATCTTCCTCAACTTGCCAATAATTTGGTGATTATGATAGTAATTGATATTACAGTGATTGGTCTCGACCCAACTAGTTAATCCTGTGATATACTTAAATTGGTGTTAGAAGTCCGAAGTGTGATCTCAATAATGGTTGGTAGGTAGGTGAAGTTGACAATTTTCAATTACATAAGAGGTGGCCCCATAATAAGGGTCGAATTCCTGCAAACCTGGAAACCAGAAGCATGTCAGTTTCTGAAGAGTGAAGACCCATCTATGTTTTGCAAGTGACAACTACTATTGTGTAATATTGTCTTACAGGGTTGTAAAAGATAAGTTTAGTTATGATGTGGAGAAGGAGACTGAAGACGAAATTTCGGTACGGACTGGCTTGTTGCACCGAGTTCCTTCTGCAGGTTCAGAGTTTGGTTGGATAGAGCCCTCTATGCATCTATGCAATTCAAGGGCACTGAACCCTCATGGCCCTAGTCGAGTTTATGATGCCTTCCATATGTTGCAGAATGATCCAGCTGTTCAGGTGCCTAATGATGCTGATAGTTGTAAATGAACGATTGTAATCAGTGTTTGAAACATGTCAGAAGTACTGGTTATAACTCATTCAAAAGCTTATATTCACCTGAAATTGCAACCATTTTTGGTGCAGAAAATGGTGATTTCACTATCTTCTGATAAAACTGTCTGGGATGCTGTTTTGAACAATGAGGTGGTTCAAGAGCTAAGGAAGGCCCACAGTTCAGGTGTGTGAAATTTCTTAAATGAATGGCTATTCCTGTTATAGACATACTACGTTGGTGATGCTATTTCTTAAGGGGAATTTGTGCTCTAATTGGTCGGTTTCAACTTTAAAGTGCACTGTCATTCTATAAGGAAATTGGTTAGGCTTGTATGAAAACGTCCTTATTATCTGCAAAAGGAGGTATAAATCCATTTCCTGTTCAGAAATAAGTGACATGCTTCAGCAGAGATTTTGCCTTCAGGATTCTGAGTCTAGTATGGAATGGTCCCTTCTGTTATGCTGGTAGAAAATTTGCTTTAGATGGTAAATTGCTACTGCTGTTTAGACCATAAGGACTTCCTTTACAATGGTTCTACAAGAATATCATCTACTAGTGAATTTCATTTCTGGTTATAAGGAGAAAAGTCTTGAAAATAATGGGGAGGTTTGATGTCTGGAATTTCCTTTCAGATGAAGATGTTCAATCAAATTCGGAAAAAGCAGATACGATTAGCAGTGCAAACACTGAATGCAATCCAGCTATGAATGTTGTTGAGCGGATATTCGAAAACACAAAAGCTGGAGTCATTGGGGTGGTGGAGAAGATACTGCAGCTGGTGAACCAGTTGTTTAAGCCACATGATGAGAAGAAGACAACAGCAGGATCCTCAAGTCCATTTGAGGAAAAACTGAGATCCTCCTTCCTGCTTTCCGTGGTGGTTCTCCTGATTGTGATCGGGACACGAGCCCGTGGGGCTTAACAATAATTCGTCGACATGACATTATCTTTCTTCCACAGGTATGCTTACCAGTGGAAGTCTGCTTCTGGGTCTTGACTGCTTAAAAGTTAAAAGTATTAGCTCGAAATGATATGAAACCTTTATGTGTATATTGGGTTACTTTTCAAAGAAGTCAGAAACACTAACTGCAAATGATCGAAGTTATGATGTTCGATGTTTGGCCAGAAATATAGTTATGTGGCTGAGTTTGTTTTCGTCTACAACTGTGAGATCAGAACAATTTCATATGTTGCTAAGTGATATGTACAGAGTTATTTGAAATCCAAGCTTTACACAGATCGCTAATTCTGTTGACTCTCTAATTGAAACACTAATAGCCCTTTTTTACAAAAGTCTGGTACAATCATAAGGTAGGTAGGAAAAATGAAAAGTAAAAGTAAATTGTAGAATCTAATCAGGGTTAATCTGAGAGTTTAAGAGAGACTCGATATCAGGGGTCACAACAGCTCGCTTCCTGAGCTCTCCAATATCACAACAGTGTTTAGTCACAGTGTTGATCGCCGTAACATTTTGAGGAAATACACATTCTGCACCCGGTGAAACCTGCAAAGTGCATCGCCTAACTTGTAAATCAAGACCATGCTTTCTTTAAGATACACAAGTATTAGAAGTATAAACTTATCAGTTTGATATCTGCAGAAGAATGAATGATTGGAAGATATAACAAACTGCAGATTTTTAACGCCATTGCGGGAACAGGTTTTTTTTGCTTGTCACATGACTTACATCATAAAGCATATCGCCTAGCTTCAACTTGACTGCTCCACTTCTGTAAACCAGCATTTTGCCCATACATCCTCCTGGCAGCTCTTCCAAACTGCTTACTGTTATGTTCGGCAATGAAGTGAAGCTGTCGGCTTTCTCTTTCCCCTTTGCGCTGGCTGATCGTCTGTAAAGGGGCAACTTTGGAGGAAATTGAAACAGAAACATCTTTGTCTCCTCATTTTCATCCTGTCATTCAGCAGTTCAATTAACAACAGAACGACAGTCAGATTATTGAAAATGAGAATCAATGAGAGGGCAAACCAGAAGGCCAAGATCTGAGGCATGATTAATTGTGGTTTCATCATATTCCTTATTTGCAGCCTCTCCAAACTCAGCCTCATTGAGTAACTCTGAAAGGCAAAATCAGTAGTTGTATCAAGCTTGTAGTCACTCACAAATGGAATAGAGTTGATGTGAGGAGGATGCTTAAACCACTAGGCCAAATATGAATACAAAATGGATGAAAAAGAAGCCTTGCACCAACATATTAAAAACATTCTATGGTCATGCAAACGCATTTAGAAAGCTACCTGGATCACCAGAGTAAGGCCTCCTCAGTGGAAGAGTAGTAGGATAGTAAGTATGATGACAATCCTGCATCCCCAAAGTGCAAAAGCAGGTCATAGCGCATCAGATCAGAGAGCGGAGAAGTGGGTAAGAAAGCAAAAGGCAGTTGATTAAGTCATGGATGAGTATTTCTTACCCAAGGCTCTATATAATCTTTCTTGATTTTCACTGGCAATGCATCCATAGTATCTGAAGTAGATGGAATTGTACGATCTTCATTTGCAGTTGAAGAATTAACAGTTTTTCCATCCTCATCATCGACAATATCGCTTCCTGTAATACTGCTCCTACCTGTACTCTCATTCCTATTAACACCATAACTCCTTATAGCCGACGAAGAGGTGGCTCCAGGCCCAAAAGCAACTTGCACTGAAGCTGCAAGTCCAAAATTCCAGAAGTAAATGAGAAAGCAAAATGGCAGTACTAAAATTTCAGATAGGAAACGATTCAACTATGTCGGTAGCCCGTTAATGGTGTTGTACTTCGAGCTAAGATTGGTGAAAATAAACTCAGAAGGGAACAATAAGAATGAAACAACTTAAATTCATCTATTCTCCTCTCACTCGTAATAGCAGTCAATCATAACTGAACCTCCATTGGAACCTGAGTGAGTCAGCAATATAAGCACTGACAATACTTCTACTTGGTGATTTGAATACACAAGATCTAACTTTTTACAACAAATCAAGAGTAAAGTTTGACGCAACAAAAGTGGTTTGTACTAGCAATTTATTTGAAACTAATGCAATACACCAACACTGAAATGAAAATGCTGAAGAATGTGAACATTCATACAGCTAGGAAGAAGTTACCTTTCTTTTCCACTTTACGGACTTGTCTGGTGAGATTTTCCTGCAAAAGCAACAAGAAGCATAACATGATTCTCTTCCAAAGTACCGAACCGACCTTTAAATCCGCAACTTATGGCATGATGATTTTGCAATCCTTTTCTGAAACAAATATTTTTTCACAATCTAATCTTGCTCCAAGTTATGAGATGAATCACTTCAGGCCAACGACTTCCTCCTGATCTTCCACCAAGTATTAAAGTTTTGTTTGACGATAAGCAAATGATACAGACCCCACTATACTAGTTCTCTGACGCTCAACGTCAGGGTTGGAGCAAGTTAAGTGGTACAGAGGATCTGAACCGAACGATAACTAGCTAAAATTTATGAATGTCATCTTGAAAAGAAATATACAATACAACCATTAACCAAACATGGCCTAAAGTCTAAATAGCTAATATAATATAATAATATGAAGTTTTCTTGGCCACAAGTCCCGTAGTTGAAGGTAAAAACTAGGAAAGTTGCAAACTTTCACCTCCCAAATGGAGAAATCTGAATCTGATAGAAGCAGCGAAATTGGGAAATTATGGAAAATTATAGAACTGAGAGAGCTTACGTTAAATTTGCTCATCAGCTTCTGAGCCTGAGAGGCGTCATCTTCAGTCCTGGAATTGAATTCACTGAATTTGACAAACAACAGTTGTAGCCAAATAAAGAAGAATGACTAGTCGATTGAACTGTGAAGCGAAGAGAAGTTGAAATGAGACGGTATGTGAACAAAATACGCACGTGTTGGGAGGACTGGGTCGGGGCTTTCTCTGAGACGGGGGTTTAGGCGCGAACTTGCTCTGCAAGCAGTTCGCTAGAGATTTAGAACTCAGAACCTTTGGTTCTAGGGTTTGGAATGAAACTAGACGGGAAATGAATTGAAGAATGAGTTGGAGTGGTTTTACCTTTCTCCGGCCGGTAGAGGGTTCATCGGAATCCATGGGAGATGAAATTTCAGGCAGATGGGGAAGATGGAGACAGCCAAAAAAATCTGCAAAAAAGCAACCAACGATATTCGAACCTGCGACGAAACTGAAAGTAGAAGACTCTTTACCGTTTGGGTTATATGCAGCTTATGTTGACAAGTAAAACACAAAACTACAAATAAACATATTTTTAGTTGATTTTGTATATTGGTTTTTGGCTTTACAAAATTGAAAAATAAGGAAATTTCTTCTTTTTAATTTAAAAATAAAACGTGTTATATCATGTATGTATATTTTCAATGTTTTAAACCTTAATAAAGTTAAACTTATCAAATAAAAATTTTATCATTTAAATAGTTTAACTAGTATTATATTGTCATAAAATTAATTAAATATTGAATAAAATGAAAATTTTAAAAATTATTAAAAGAGATTGTCGTTACTTATCGAAAATTTTAACTTTAATTAAAAAGAAGATCGTTAAATGAAGAATAATTATTTTCTTTAGTTTATAAAAATCTATTAGTTTATGAAAATTGGTTATTAATTAATAAATACATTTGTTTTAACAATACAGGTTATTAATATAAATTGAACAAAAAGTTTACTACTTTAAAACTTTCATAGTTACACCAAACGAATCAATCTAATTTTAATTATTAATATTTTCTTTAATCTTCAAAAAATAGATATTTTACAAATTTCCCTACTCAATTCTTGAAAATCAGTTTAACTTTATGTAAGTAGAGAAATAGTTTCTTTTATCTAATTCTTCGGCGAAATTGTTATCATAACTTAAAAGAAATGTTTATAAATATCACTAGCAAAAAGTGATAAAGTTAAGATAAAAATGGGGAAATTATGTTTTATAAATTAAACGACCATCATCCTACCTTCCCAGTACGGATAACAATAGGTCATCCTATGAGTCCAGATTCAGGTGTCTTTACCTAGACTCAGGCTCGAGATTCAACTTTTTTAGATAAAACTATGAGAAATTTTCTTCTTCTTGTGTCCAAATGTTATATAATTTAATGAGTATAAATTCCTAGTTTTAAGGAAACTTATATTGTGCTTAATGTAAGGACATTCGTATAGGTTGTTTTCTTAGTTTTTGGGTCCCTAAGTTTCTTTTTGTCAGCATCTTAACTTATGCTTAGCTTACTTAGTTTGTTGGTCAACGTTCGTTAGTCAATAGCACTTATTTGTTTGTTGATTTGTTAGTTAATTTTCTTTTCTTGAGCTTCACATTTGTATATAAATACGTTGCTCTCTCGAATAAAGAGTGTGAGCAATTTTCCAATTTATTTTCCACATGGTATTAGAGCACAGAGAATATATTCATCTGTTGTTGTCTTCTTCTTCTTAACTTTCTCTCGACGGTTTCTTGGCGGTTTCTGTTTTCTTCTTCCTTCCTTGTTTCTGTATAATCCAGATATGGCGGAAATCATCGATCCTCAATTTTCTATTTCTAGTCCTTATTTCTTGCATCCAAATGAAAATCCTTCATTAACTCTTGTTTCACCAGCTCTCACAAGCTCAAATTATAATACCTGGTCTGCTATGAGATTGGCTCTTCTTTCTAAGAATAAACTACAATTTGTTGACGGTACAATCATGGCTCCTTCGCTACTTGATCCTATGTATCCAGCTTGGGAACGCTGCAATACAATGGTCATCTCCTGGCTCAATCATTTGGTTATACCGTCTATCTTCAGCAGTGTGATTTGGCTCAACACAGCTTATGATATTTGGCATGATTTACGTGAAAGATTTTCTCAAGGAGATATCTATCGTATATCTGATTTACAAGAAGAAATTTCAGTTTTTAAACAGGATGATAAGTCAGTTACTGATTACTTTACTGAGCTTAAGATTTTATATGATGAATTGCTTCATTTTCGCTCTCTTCCTACTTGTTCTTGTGCGACTCCTTGTTCTTGTGGTGTTTTGAAAACAATCAAACGTTATCATGAAGATGATTGTGTTATCCGTTTTCTTAAAGGTCTTAATGATAAGTATCTCTATGTTAGATCACAGATTATGTTGATTGATCCCTTGCCTACTATCAATAAGGTTTTCTCCATGGTTATTCAACAAGAACCACAGTTTGCTATTGGTGTCTCCAAGGTGTTTGTTAATAGTACTGGTGTCTTTGATGCACCATCTGATTCTAGTGTTCTAGCTGTTTCAAAGAAATCATTTGCTCAATCCAATGTTGACAAGAGGTTTTGCACTTTTTTCCAACGACCAAGGCACACCATTGAGACTTGTTTCAGGAAAAATGGATTTCCTCCTGGATACAAAATGAGAGGACAGGCTCGTGCAAACAATGTGTATTCTGATGATGTTGCTGAGCCTTCATTTGTTCCCATTGATAATTCTACTAATGCTTCTGGTTTTACTCTGACTCAAGAGCAGCACTCTCAATTGCTTGCATTACTTCAGTCCACTTCTTCCATATCTTCTACCCCTGTTACCAACAATGTTATCCATGATACATCACTTACCTTAGCTGCCACTGAAGGTACTTTTTCTCCCAAATCACCTTTTTGGATCATCGATACAGGTGCCACTGATCACATTACTTTTTTATATATCTTATTTTACAACCTACAGAACTATTAAGCCTATTCTTGTTACTTTACCGAATGGATTGAAACTTGAAGCCACCATTTCTGGCACAGTTATTTTCACTGATCATTTATCTTTACACGATGTTCTTTATATTCCTGCCTTTACATTCAATTTGCTTTCTGTTACCAAACTGACCTCTACTTTATCTTGTTGCTGTACCTTTCATTCTTCTTCTTGTCATATTTAGGCTCTCCCATCCTGAAGACGATTGGTACAGCTAAAGCATTTAATGGTCTCTACCTGCTTGATCATCCAGTTCAGCCCTTTATCCTTTCTGCTTCATCCACAAATGTTGTTTCTAGTTCTTCTTCCCAGATATGGCATTCTCGTCTCGGTCATATTTCAGACTCAAGACTGAAGTTACTTTTACCCGATATTCCTACACTTTCCATTTCTGATAGTTCAGCTTGTAAAGCTTGTCATTTTGCTAAACACAAAAAGCTTTCTTTTCCTGTAAGTAACTCTATTTCAGCAAACATTTTTGATCTTATACATGTGGATATTTGGGGTCCCAATTCTATTGTTTCAGTACATGGTCATCGTTATTTTTTGACGATTGTTGATGATTATAGTCGGTATACATGGATCATTCTTTTAAAAACAAAATCTGAAGTTCGAGAACACATCAAAAATTTCTTCCACTTAGTTGAGACTCAGTTTTCTTCCAAAATCAAAGTTTTACGATCTGACAATGGACCTGAATTTGATTTTGCCTCCTTTTATGCTTCCAAAGGCACAATTCATCAAACCTCTTGTGTTAAGACCCCACAACAAAATGGTTTAGTTGAAAGAAAACACCAACACATTCTTAATATAGCTAGAGCTCTTTTATTTCATTCACATGTTTCTCAATATTTTTGGGGTTATGTTGTACTTCATGCTGTGTTTCTTATGAATCGTACCCCTACACCTCTTTTATCTAATCATACACCATTTGAAACACTACATCACACCAAACCTGATTACACTCTCCTGAAAGTTTTTGGATGTTTAGCCTATGCCTCTACTTTGTCTGCTAATAGACATAAATTTGATCCTCGTTCTAGGGCTTGTGTTTTTCTTGGTTTTTCACCAACTGTTAAAGGTTATATTCTTCTTGATGTTGACACCGGTGCTATTTTTATCTCCCGTAATGTGACTTTTCATGAAACTCATTTTCCTTTTTTCACCAATCCACAATCTTCATCTCTTGATTCTTTATCGCCTTCCCTGCCTGTTTTCCATTCCACCCCCATTTATGATGATTCTGCATCTGCACCGCATTTTCCTCCACCATCTACTCCTTCTTCCTCTCGGCCACAGCGAATTAGAAAACCACCAGCTTACTTACAAGACTACCATTGTCCTGCTGTTCACGCTTGTACCAATTTTCTTCCAGGTAATTCTCATTCCCTTACAGACACTTTCTCTTATTCTCGTCTTTCTGCTACACACTTACACTATACACTAGCTATCACTGCTTCTTGTGAACCAAAAACATTTAAGCAGGCTTTCTAGCATCCTCACTGGAGGGATGCAATGCAAGCTGAGATCACTGCTCTTGAACAGAATAAGACTTGGATTGTTACGGATTTACCTCCTGGAAAAACAGTTATTGGTTGTAAATGGGTTTTTCGTGTCAAGCACAAGGCTGATGGATCCATCGAACGTTATAAGGCTCGTTTGGTTGCCAAGGGTTACACACAAACTGAAGGGATTGACTACTTTGATACTTTTTCCCCAGTGGCGAAGATGACTACCGTGCGCCCCTTGCTTGCCTTGGCAGCTTCTAACAATTGGTATCTTCAACAACTTGATGTGAATAATGCGTTTTTTCATGGAGAATTGCATGAAGAGGTCTATATGTTGATGCCATTTGGGTTTGAATGTTCTGATGCTAATAATGTTTGTCGGCTTCAAAAGTCCCTCTATGGTTTGAAGCAGGCTAGCCGACAGTGGTTTTCTAAACTCACTGCTTCCTTGCTTTCTCTCAGCTACGCCCAATCTTCCTCGGATCATTCCTTGTTTGTTAAGACCGATGTTCATTCTTTTACTGTCTTATTGGTTTATGTTGATGATGTGATCCTCACAGGCAATGATCAACATGCAATCAACACGGTCAAAGCCTTTTTGGATGTCCAGTTTAAGATCAAAGATCTTGGTGACTTGAAATTTTTCCTTGGTCTGGAGATCGCTCGATCTACTGCTGGCATTCATCTATCTCAGAGGAAGTATTGTCTTGAAATTCTTACTGATAATGGTTTCTTGGACTGTAAACCTGCCAAAACACCACTTGCGACCAAGTCCACATTTAAGCTTCGTAGTGATGATAGTGCGGTCCTTGATGATAACACTCTGTACCGTCAGCTTGTTGGTCGTCTATTATATCTCACCTCCACCCGACCAGATATTACTTTCGTTGTCCAGCAATTAAGCCAGTTTCTTGATAAACCCACTGATTTTCATCTTCAGGCTACTCATCGGGTCCTTCGCTATTTGAAGCTTTCCCCTGGCTCTGGTCTCTTCTTCTCTGCTTCCAGTCCAACTGTGTTTAAGGGTTTTAGTGATTCTGATTGGGCTGATTGCCCCGAGACTCGACGTTCTATTAGTGGTTATTGCATCTTTCTTGGCAGCTCCCTCATCAGTTGGAAGGCCAAGAAGCAGTCGACGGTCTCTCGCTCCTCTTCTGAGACAGAGTATCGTGTTTTGGCTTCCACCGCTTGTGAAATCCAGTGGCTCCACTATTTGCTTCGCGATCTTCACTTCCCGATTTCCCAGCCGACTCCCCTCTTTTGTGACAACAACTCCACTCTTCAAATTGCAGCCAATCCTACTTTTCATGAACGTACTAAACATATTGAAATTGATTGTCATATTGTTCGGGAGAAAGTTGCTGCTGGAGTGATTCATTTGATGCCTTGTTCTTCCCGTGATCAACTAGCTGATATGTTTACCAAGCCTCTCGCTGCTACACCGTTTCAATCCAATTTGTTCAAGCTAGGAATGATGACTCTTCATTCTCTAGCTTGCGGGCGGCTGTCAGCGTCTTAACTTATGCTTAGCTTACTTAGTTTGTTGGTCAACGTTCGTTAGTCAATAGCACTTATTTGTTTGTTGATTTGTTAGTTAATTTTCTTTTCTTGAGCTTCACACTTGTATATAAATACGTTGCTCTCTCGAATAAAGAGTGTGAGCAATTCTCCAATTTATTTTTCCACACTTTTCTCTTATGAAAGATATACACCATCATATTGGGATTTGAGAGATTAGAAGAATTCCAAAAACGTAGCTCTTCAAACACCAACACCAATGATAGGAGGAATTTTTTTTTCCGCATTTATTTTATATAATATTCTAATGTATATAATTATTGAATATATGTTAGAATGTGCTTATATTTGGTATCAAAGCCTTGTGAACATTTGCCTTATTGAAGTTTTAGGAGAATTTCAAAATTTTGGAAAAAATTTTAGATTCAAAAACATTGGATTTAAAGTAGTTTTTCGATGATTTTCTTAAGATTAAAGATATAGATCTTCTATTAAGTGATTAGAAACATTTCTAACTTTAAAAATTTACGTTTTGTGGTGTTTTTCAGTAAGGTTTATAGAGGAACCGATAGATTTTGACTTGGGTCGATTTGACGCAACTGGAGGTTGAAGAAGACCCATAAAGATTAAACTACGTCATTTTGCATGTGTTTTGAAATCAAAATCAGATGTTGTACTGCATCATTTTATATGTTGGTGTTGACTGCGTCTTTTATGGGGTTTTATCTATACTCTGCGTTTTGTTAACAATAGATGTTGTGGCTGGGCTCAAACTAGCGCCCTCATATATTTGAATAACTTTTAATCATGTAACATATTATGCCTCAGCCATGTGAACTAATGGCTTATGCCTGTATATATTATACGTTAATATTATATTTGAATAATTATTAATCATGCAACAAATTATTTTGTGGCTATTATATCTATTTTTATGTCTTGTGAATAACATTATGGATAGAAATTTTTTAGTGATTAATTATTAGGGCTTAGTCACAGAACCCTAATTTTATATTTATGTAATCAATCATATGAAGTTTAGAGATCATTAATTGTAATTAATTATTTTGTATAATAAATTTTGTCCCATATGAATTTTTATTATATTTGAATAATTAATTAGGATCAAATATCAAATTATTTTCTAATTTTTCCCACATCTATTAGAAATTAGTGTATAATTTGATAATTTTATCATATAGTTTAACATAAATCTATTTTAATTAAACATTTAGCCCATAGGCAATTTTTATACCATTTGATTTATATA
Source organism: Erythroxylum novogranatense (assembly GCA_029891385.1). NCBI lineage: Eukaryota > Viridiplantae > Streptophyta > Magnoliopsida > Malpighiales > Erythroxylaceae > Erythroxylum > Erythroxylum novogranatense. The sequence goes on along the minus strand of CM057233.1, from coordinate 88,690,210 downwards.
TTTTAAGATATGTTTTCAATTGGTAATACATATATATAGTTTGTTAGCCTCAATTTATTGATAAGAAGCATATATATTTAATTTATGCAGCTATTCAAACTATTAGTTTCTCTAATACAAGTTGTAAAATTCCCGAACTAAGGGGTGAAAATTATAAGGTTTGGAGAGAAAGAATTCTTCTTCATTTAGGTGGATAGATATTGATTATGTTATCCGGAAGGACGAACCATCTAAGGTAACGGAGGCCAGTACTACAACTGAAATTGCGCTTTATGAACGTTGGGAGTAATCCAATCGCCTAAGTGTGATGTCCATTAAAACAAAAAAATTTTCTGGCATTCGTGGTTTCGTAAAACATGACAATGTTCGTGCTCTACTGAAGGCTATTGATGAGCAGTTCAAAACTTTAGACAAATCACTTACAAGCACCCTAATTATGAAGTTTTCATCTACAAGACTTATCGATGTCTGAGGTATGCATGAGCATATCATGAAGATGAGGGACATTGCGGCTTAGTTAAAGAAACTAGAGGTTAAGATATCCGATTCTTTCCTCGTGCATAACATTTTCAACACCCTTTCACCACCATATGGATCCTTTAAAATCTCTTATAATACACATAAAGACAAGTGGTCAATAAATGAATTAATGATCATATGCGTCCAAGAGGAAGGGAGATTATCGATGGAATAAGGAGAGAGTTCGCAAAGTGCACATATAGTTGTTCAAGGAAAGAAGAAAAATTAAGCAACTCAAAGGGATTGTGTCAAACATAAGCAATGGTTTGAAAAGAGAGGTAACCTAATCTCACTAATATGTTTTGAGTCTAATATGGCTGAAGTTTGTAATGATACATGGTGGATTGCTTCTGGTTGTACAATCCATATTACGAATGTGTTGCAGGATTTGTAAAACTCAAGGAAGCCAGTGGGAAGTAAGAAATATATCTTATCTGAAAACAAGATACGTTCACTTGTGGAGGTTGTTGAGGATTGCAATTTAATTTTATGTATTAGTTTTATTTTAAAACTAGAAAAGACATTTGATATTCCCAATTTCACAAGGAAATTGATTTCAGTTTCACGAGTTGTACCGTTTGGATATCCCTTTCATTTTTCAGACAAATCTTTAAAGTGACATTATAAATTTGAATTTGTTAGGAATGGTACATCATTTGATGGTCTTTTTCGTTTTAATATATAAGATAATACCTGTTACAATGCAACACATGTTCATGCTAGCACAAAACGTTGTGTCATGAATGAAAATTCCTCTATGTTGTGACATCAAAGATTAGGACATATCTCCATAGAAAGGATTAAAAGATTGGTGACTGATGGAGTACTTAGTACTTTAGATTTTGATGATTTTGATATTTGTGTGGAGTGCATGAAGGGAAAGTAGACTAACAAATTAAAGAAAGGTGCTAAGAGAAGTTCAGACATATTAGAAATCATACATACAGACATTTGTAGTCCAGATATGGACTCGTATGGTCAGAAATACTTCATCTCATTTATAGATGATTATTCACAATGTATGTATCTCTACTTGCTTCATAACAAGAATGAAGCACTATATGCTTTTAAAATGTTCAAAGTGGAAGTAGAGAAACAATGCGGTAAGCAAATTAAGATCATGAGATTTAATAGAGGTGAGGAATATTATGGTAGATATACTGAAAGTGGACAAGCACCTGATCCATTTGTGAGGTATCTTTAAAAAAATGGGATAATAGCCCAATACATTATGCCTAGATCTCTCTACCATAATGATGTAGTGGAAAGAAGAAATCGAACATTATTAGATATGATACGGAGAATGTTGAGTAGCTCCAAACTTCCCAGGTCCTTGTGGACTGAAACTCTTAAGACTGATGGGTATATATTAAAATGGGTACCAACTAAAGCTGTTCCAAAGACACCATTTGAGTTATTTAAAGATTGGAAACTTAGTTTGCAATATATACAGGTTTGGGGATGTCTGTCTGAAGTGAGAATTTATAATCGTCAAGAGAAGAAATTGGACCTAAGGACCATAAGTGGGTATTTCATTAGATATACCGAATGTTTTAAGGGATATTAAGTTTTATTATCCATCACATCACACTAAAATTGCAGAATCAAGAAATGCAAAATTTCTTAAAAATGACTTGATTAGTGGGAGGGATCAATTTCAAGATACAGTCTTCGATAATAATTAGATGGATATTTAACCTTCCATCTCAAATAGTACAGTGGTTGTCATTCACAACGATTCTCAAGTTCAAATATACATTGTACAACCAACTGTTGAAATTTAACAGCCTATTGTAAACATAAATGACAATCGAAAAATTCCACAAGTTGATGATAATCTAGCAAATCTAGTTATTTAGGAATTATCTAACAACATTCAGCAACTAGTTGAACAATAGACTCTAAAGCAGAATATTGGTGCAACATTAAGGAGATCTACTAGAATAAAAAAATTAGCTATTATTGGTGATTTTGTTGTATATCTACAAGAATCTGACTACAATATAGGAGCCAAAAATGATCCTAAAATCTGTTTATAAGTCATGAGTTACAATGAATCAAATTTATAGTACAATGATATGAAGGAAAAAATGAATTCTATAAAGAATAACGATGTTTTGGATCTTATTGAGTTACCTAAAGGAGCAAAACTCATAGGTTGCAAATAGGTATTTAAGACAAAGAAATACTCATTAGGCAACATTGAGAGATACAAGGCAAGACTTGTTGCTAAAAGATTCACTCAAAAGGAAGGAATCGATTATACAAATACATTTTCTCCTATGTCTAAAAAGGATTTTAACATTGATTGGCCACTTTGATTTAGAATTGCATCAAATGGATGTGAAAACGACTTTCTTAAATGATGACCTAGAGAAAGAGATTTACATGAAACAAGAAGAAGGATTTTCCTCTACTAATGGTGAGCATTTGGTTTGCAAGCTTAAAAGATCCATATTGGATTGAAACAAACATCTTGCCAGTGGTATTCAAAATTTCATGATATTATTTCAATAAACATCTTGCCAGTGGTATTCAAAATTTCATGATATTATTTCATCATTTAGCTTTGAAGAAAACTTCATGGATCAATGTGGAAGGTTACTAGGAGTAAAATTTACTTTTCTGTATTATATGTGGATGACATATTACTTGCAATCAATGATAGGGGTTTGTTACATGACGTGAAACAATTTCTCTCTAAAAATTTTGAAATGAAAGATATGGGTGATGTGTCTTATGTCATTGGAATTAATATACATTGAGACATATTCCGTGATGTTATGGGTTTGTCTCAAGTAACCTATATTAATGAAGTTTTAGAGAGACTTTAGATGAAAAATTGTTCACCTAGAGTAGCACCCATTGTGAAAGGAGATAGGTTCAATTTGGACCAATGCCCTAAAAATGATTTTGAAAGTGAACAAATGAAAAACATTTAATATACTTCTACTGTCAGAAGCTTGATATATGCTTAGGTTTGTACAAGAACTGACATTACATTTGTTGTTGGAATGTTAAGCAGATATCAGAGTAACCCAAGATTAGATTACTTGAGAGTTGCAAAGCAAATATTGAGCCACCTTCAAGAGACCAAAGATTACATGCTTACATACAGACGCACTAACAATCTGTAGATAACAGGGTACTCAAATTCAGATTTTTGTGTTGATTCACGAAAATTAACATCAAGTTATATCTTCATGTTTACCAATAGAGTCATATCTTAGAAGCGTGTCAAGCAGCCTTTGACTGCTATTTCCATCATGAAGGCTGAGTTTGTTTCTTGTTTTGAGGCTACATCACATGGTGTATGGCTAAAGAGTTTCATAAATAGGCTTAGACTTTTAGATTCCATTTCTATGCCATTGAGGATATATTGTGACAATTCAGTTGTTATTTTTCTAGTTAAAAATAATAAGAGTGGTAGTTGGAATAAACACATCGACATCAAGTTTTTATCTACAAGGGAACGTGTTATGGACAAGAAAGTGGTCATTGAGCACATTAGCACTAAATTGATGATAGGTGATCCTTTAACAAAAGGCATGCCACTAGTGAAGTTCAAGAATCATGTTGTTAGAATGAGATTTGTATGGACAATGTTATTTTCATGAAACTCTTATAACATTTTCTCATATTATGGTGCACATTCTTGAATTTTGAGAAAATTGATTATTCTAGATCTAAAATAAACATAGAGTTTATTCATGAAGTAATGTTCCCACATTCAATTGATACAATTATAATACACTGTAATACATAGAAGATAATACTTCATTATTAGAGGACCTATTGTCATGATTCGTATATTGTATTTGAATCTTATTAGGATTTGATACCAAGTTAAACGTATGGACCAAGTAGGAGAATGTAAGTTTTCTTGTGTCATAATGATCCAAACATTATGTAAGTTAATAGATATGAATTTCTAGTTTTAAAGTAACTGATATTGTGCTTGATGGAAGCACATTCGTATAGGTTGTTTTTTTAGTTTTTAGGTCCTAAGTTTTTTTTCTCTTCTAAAAGACATAGACTATCGTATTGAGATTTGAGGGCTTAGAAGAATTTCAAAATATACTTCTTTAAGTACTAATAATAATAGAAGGAGGTATTTTGTTTTTTTCTTCCGCATTTATTTTATATGATATTCTAATATATATTATTGTTGAGTATATATTAGAATGTGCTTACAAAAACGACACATTTTATTTAAAAGAATTAGATCTCAATTTCGTCTAAGTCCGGGTAGTTGAGACCAGAATCTAAATAAATAAATGTGCATAAAATAAAATAAGAACATTGTATTTCGGGCTGGTCGGCACACATACTATCCTTCGCTGGCTGCATCACCCTAATTAAATTTGTTCTCTCCGCCTTTGTGACGACCTGGAATAGATTTTTCGCAACTTCCTCTGGGCCTCCTCCCCGGGTGTCCAGAAGGCCCACCTAATCAACTGGGATCAAGTCTGTCAACCTAAGGAACTGGGGGGACTGGACATTCGGAAAATTCGCTAATCAAACGATGCGCTTTTAATCAAGCTTAGACGGAGCCTTCTCTTGCAGCCACATGCGCTGTGGGTTCAAATTTTGGCAGATAAGTACAAGCTCAATGTTCTCCACCTGCCCACATCCATTGTGGCAACTGGTGGGTCCATGACCTGGCGCAGTATCAAAGCTGTATGGCCTCACGTCATCCGAGGCATGAGATGGGTAATTTACGATGGCTCTCAGGCCCGCTTTTGGTTGGATCCCTGGGTGGCGGATGTAGGGCCCCTTCTTCCTCATTCTCTTGGTCCCATCGGCCCCACTGACCTTTCTTGTCGCATGCATCATTATGTCGACAGCTCAGGTAACTGGTTATGGCATGCGTTCCAGCATTTTCTTCCTCACTGTATTTGTCTGCTTATGCAGGTATCCTTCCGTCGCAGCCTCACTTTGGACCTGACAAGCTGACTTGGGGCCAGTCGAGACCGGACCAGTTTTCTACTGCAGTGGCCTACTCTCAGCTAATGGAGCACGACCCTCCCGCTCCTAGGGGTCGCTAGATGTCTCTCTGGCACTGGGACGACCCACCACGCATTCGGTCCTTCCTCTGGCTCCTAACTCATGACCTATTACTTACCAATCAGCAACGACGACGACGAGGGCTCACGTCGGTTGCGGACTGCCTTCACTGTCGGACAGACGAGTCCTCTCTTCATGTTATGCGCGATTGCCCACGCGCGCGACGCATGTGGCTCGCCTTCCCACTCCATGCCCTCTCTCCTGACTTTTTCCACCTTCGAGCTCCCGAATGGATACTCTGCAACCTTCAACGCCACCAGCAGTTCTGTGACTTTGACTGGCCCCTCATCTTCGGGGCTGCTTGTTGGTACCTATGGTCCTGGCAGAATCGATCTATCTTTGACCCATATTTCAAATGGCCGACTTCTCCGGTTCATTGCATCCTACACTATGTTCAGCAACTATACACAGCTTCCGTCTGGCAAGCTCAGACAACTCCAAGGCGGCGACCTCGCAAGGAACAGTACATAGGATGGCATCCCCCAGCCCCCGGGTGGGTGCAACTCAACACAGACGGGATGAGCAAAACCGACCCCCTCTTGGCTTCTGCTGGTGGCCTCATCCGCGATCATACTAGTGCCTGGCTTGGAGGCTTTGCTCACAATCTCGATTGGTGCTCTTCTTTTACTGCTGAACTCTGGGGGGGTCTTTTCCGGACTACATCTGGCCTGTGACTTGGGTTACCGTAGAGTGGTCTTGGAAACTGACTCCCAGGTGGCGCTGCATGTGCTCTCGGACCCTACTTCCCGCACCCGATCGTCCAATCCCCTCCTCTTTGGCATCAACGAACTGTTTAATCGCAACTGGACAGTCCTTCCTCGTCACACCTACAGGGAAGGCAAGCGGAGTGTTGATTGTGTAACATCCCGTTACTGATAGCAAGGGCATTATGATAATATTGGGTCAGGCTGATAGGTCTCATTGCATTCACTGATTGAACATGTTACTGGCCTCTATTCATAGAGGAACAGGTTTATTGCATATGCATTTGTCCATAGATACATGCATTCATGATTTTTCGGCATTTTAATTGTGAGTACGAATTGATTGGATTGTGAACTGAAAACTGACTGGATTACAATCGATTGAGAAATTAGGAGTAAGTGGGATTGAATGACTGATTTAGAATAGTCTAAGAGTGATTGATAATTGATACTAGCTTATAGGAAATTTTCGGGAAATTCAGAAGAAAACACCCGGATCGGAAATTTTGAAGTGACATACCAATTGACTGTATAGTACTGACAGAATTGTCTAATGGCGATGGAAAAATTAGAGTTATACTGTTAGGAAATAAAAATGTGGAGCCATTGAAATTTAGAGACTGAAATTTGAACTGATTTGGAGACCTATGTCTATAAATAGCTTAGGTTTTGAGATTTAGGGATTTTACCCTAAGGCTTAAGCGTTTCTTCTCTTCCTCCTCCCACGGTGTTCTTCGATTTCTTTCATAGGTGAGGATTCCTCGATCTTTTCTTATGGTTTCCTTCTCATTGTGCTAAGATAACTTGTTTAAATGTGATTGATGAAGGTTGAGAAGGTTTGAGAGTGATTTATCGTTGAGTTTGAAGGATTTTAGGGTTTTAAGGGATTTGTGGATTGAGGCTGTGATTGGTAAGTTTTTATGGCTTTAATGTTATTATTAATGGTTTCTGATGCATTTATGGCATTTATCATGGTTGATTGAGTAGTTAGGGTATTAAATGTTGAGCTTAAAGAGCATTAATGGCGGAAATCGATCGGAGAAGACGATCGGGCCTTTGCACGTCGCGACGAGCGCGCAGAGGCATGAGGGCTTCGTCGCGACGAATAATGATTTATTCGTCGCAACGAGCTCGGTTGGACGTCGCAACGAGCGTGGATTTATTCGTTGCGACGAGCGGTCTCCACGTTGCGACGAACGAGTTTCCCACGTCGCGGCGAAGGGGCGTAGGTCGCGACGAGGGATAGAAATTTTGAATGGATGAGTGTTAGTTTATTGGGCATAATTTATGGTATAGAGCTCCGATTGAGGTGATTCTCGATTCATTGTGAACTAGGGATAGAGGCTTACTATTAAGGATGATTATGGAAGTTAGAATTTAATTTAAGTGGTATTGATTCATAGAGAATAAGGTCAATTATGGTTCATAATGTGACATAAGTATTGAATTGGAACAATTGGAGTTTTAATTGGAATTTTTAATAAAGGCTTTGATCCAATGAATGGGAAATTGTTATAGGGAGTTTGAATTGAGAAAATTGAACTGGATTTTAGGATTGGATCAATTATTGTCGATCAATTGAGAGAAGAGTTAGAATTGGGCATAAGAGTTCAAAATTGGGTTTTAATGCCGGAAAAATCGTGAACATGCATTGTACATAATTTCATCGAGACATATGCATCACTGAATTGTTTAATTGAGCATCTAGTAATAGGATTGTATTTTACTGCTATAGAGGCGCCGTTGGATCGTCATTCCACGGACATTCTTTGGGACTTCAGCGAGAGCTTCGGAAGTTACAATGAGTAACCTAGTTGGTTTCTCAAATTCCTGATTGTCTAAATGCTCAATGTGATTTACCCGCCAATGTGAAATTGCATGATTACTGAAATGTATATGATCGAATAGCATGCTTTTACTGTATTGGATTGGACTACTGCATGACACTGAGAAATGCAATACTGGGCTTTTATAGCCATACACTGAATTACTGAACACTGCATTACATGCATAAATGCATGATCAGATAATTGACATGTGACCCAGTTGCTATTATCATTTGAAAAGAGCCTCGAGCTCGAACATCAGATCTTGACCGCCTCGAGCCCGGGAGAAAATCACGCGCGTCCCCATCGAATCTTGATGAACACTTGGGCACAATACTGAATAACTGGAAAAGAGTCTCATATGCATTGCAACTTCCTGATTAACTGATTTGTGACACTGACTGATTACGTGATGGCATGATTTACTGTAAATTGCGATATGATACTGTAAATTGTTATATGCTATTGTAAATTGTTAATTGATACTGCAAACTGCTATAGGTTACTGTAAATTGTTATACACTAATTGTATCTTACTGTGTCGTGCTGTATGCAATCTGCGTAATGCATGATTTGAGTGAACCATCGATGATGGTTTCTCATCGAAGTTCATAAACTCACCCAAATTGCAACCTATTTTTCATGATTTGTTAGAGTAGATTCTAGCTCAGAGATAGTCTTTTCTGCCGTCTGACGTCTTTGGCAAGAAAGCGATGGCTCATGAATCGGTCATTGGGTTGGAATTTTGTGGATGACTTAGGATAGATGCTTGTATCAGTTTCCTTTTTGGTTTTGTTTAGGGGACTGATAGACTTGTCTATTCTGATATTGGATGACTGTATCAAGATTATTTTGGATTTTAAAAGTTACCGATTACTGATATATTATGGTTTTAATTATTGCGATGCCATGTGGACTATTAGCGAAATTTTCTGGTAGTGCACCTTTATCGTAGGATACGTGTCGGAGCGACCTTCGGGCGTCCCGATATGTACCCTACGGTGAGGGGGCGCTACAGATTGGCTAGCGAATTTTGCTGCACAATGTAACCTAGGGCTCACTACTTTTATAACCGCGCCCCCCGGGTGCCTCTCGATCCTTCTTGAGGATATCGCTGGGATTAGTTTCCGAAGACTCATCATGTAGTTTTCTTTTTTCCTTTTATGAAAAAAAGAAAGAAAGAAAACATTGTAATACTATCATGTGATCTGAACCACGGTCTCTCCTCTGCTATTGGACTTCTCACTGTATACTCTCCTGATAGCTCGAACAAACAGCGGCAAGGCCATCAAACAACACAGGGAGTTATATCGTTTCACAAATCGAAAAAGGCAACACATCATCGGGAACCCACTTTAACCGGGAGGAAATCTTCTATTCTAGATGTTCGTCTTGTCCTACGTTGGAGCGTTTAGCCTACTCTGGCACAGAAGCATCTGATATAAAGAATCAGGTGCCATCTTAGCGTGCTATGAAACACCTCTCCACTTTTCAATCGTTGAACACTATTCGGTGGACCCATCTTCATTGTCAAAACTTAAAAGGAGAGAACAGGAGAACAAACCAAAACTTAAAAGTTATAGCAGTGATGAAAAAGCGGAAGCGAGACGACGTTAGGGAGTGAAGAAGAAGGTGGTGGCTTCTGTTTCTAGAATATTACTTTCTCTATCGTCTGATTCTTCGAGTAAGATCGAAGTCCAATTTTCTTTTGAAAAAATATTCTTTAATATGGATCAATGAGCCACAACACAAAGCATATATTCCTTACATCGAAGCTGTTCAAAGTTCTAATTGATAAGGAAAGTACAAAGCATGCAACTAGCAGACAAACTCTGTGTATAGATAGATATATACATACCAGCGTCACACATACAACCATGCAAAAACCACAAAACACTCCACAGATAGAAGAGCAGAAGATAGGATGAAGGTGGTTGGTTACCAACATACAGGAACCAATCTCAGGTGCTGCTGCTGCCACTTCACCGAGGTCAACACACGAACCAAGTTCCAAAAACAATCATGAATATTTGGTTTCTGGACATGTAAGTGAAGAGGAGATTGAATACGATGTTGTTGATGATTTTCTGGGACCTGTTCCTTCCACAGATGAAGTTCTTCACGCTGTTTCTGCTCTTAAATCGTGAGGACTTCCAACTGTTCTGATATTGTTTCTTCTGCATCTTCTGAGATAAGTTTGATTATACTACTGAGGTGGTTGTTGTTGTTGTTACTAGTTTATTTTCCATATAGAATTAGGGATTAAATTGTCTTCATAATCTTCCTCAACTTGCCAATAATTTGGTGATTTTGATAATAGTTGATATTACAGTGACTAGTCTCGACCCAACTAGTTAATCCTGTGATCTGCTTGAATTGGTGTTAGAAGTCTGAAATGTGATCTCGATAATGGTTGGTAGGCAGGTGAAGTTGACGATTCTCAATTACATAAGATGTGGCCCCATAATAAGGGTCGAATTCCTGCAAACCTGAAACCAGAAGCATGTCAGTTTCTGAAGACCCATCTATGTTTTGCATGTGACAACTACTATTGTGTAATACTGTCTTACAGGGTTGTAAAAGATAAGTTTACTTATGATGTGGAGAAGGGGACCAACGACCAAATTTCAATCGGGAATGGCTTGTTGCGCCGAATTCCTTTTGCAGGTTCAGAGTTTGGTTGGACGGAGCCCTCTACGCATCTATGCAATTCAAGGGCACTGAACCCTCATGGCCCCAGTCCAGTTTATGACGCCTTGGATATGTTGTCTGATCCAGCTGTTCAGGTGCCAGAAGATGCTGATAGTTTTACACGAACGTTTATAATCAGTGTTTGTAACATGTCAGAAGTGCTGATTATAACTCGTTCAAAAGCTTATATTTACCTGAAATTGCAACCACTTTTGGTGCAGAAAACGGTGATTTCACTATCTTCTGATAAAGCTTTTTGGGATGCTAATCTTGAACAATGAAGCGGTTCAGGAGCTGAGGAAGGCCTACAGTTCAGGTGTGTGAAATTTATTAAATGAATGGATATTCCTGTTATAGACAAACTGTGTTGGTGATGCTATTTCTTAAGGGGAATACGTGCTCTAATCGGTCGGTTTCAACTTTAAAGTGCACTGTTATTGTATAAGGAAACTGGTTAGGCTTGTGTGAAACATGTCCTTATTATCTGCAGGAGGAGTTAATAAGTCCCTTTCCAGTTCAGAAATAAGTGACATGTTTCAGCAGAGATATTGCCTTCAGGATCCTAAGTCTAGTAGGGAATGGTCCCTTCTGTTATGCTGGTAGAAAATTTGCTTTAGATGCTAAACTGATACTGTTGTTTAGACCATACGGACTTGGTGTACAATGGTTCTACAAGAATATGATCTACTAGCTAGTGAATTTCATTTCTGATTATAAGGAGAAATGTCTTGAAAATCTTGGGGAGGTTTGATGTCTGGAATTTCCTTTCAGATGAAGACGTTCAATCAAATTCGGAAAAACCAGATGCGAATAGCAGTGCTAACACTGAACACAATCCAGCCACGAATGTCATTAAACCAGATGCGAATAGCAGTGCTAACACTGAACACAATCCAGCCACGAATGTCATTAAACCAGATGCGAATAGCAGTGCTAACACTGAACACAATCCAGCCACGAATGTCATTAAGTGGATATTCGAAAACACAAAAGCTGGAGTCACTGGGCTGGGGGAGAAGATAGTGCAGCTGGTGAACCAATTGTTTAAGCCACATGACGAGAAGACAACAGCAGGACCCTCAAGTCTATTTGAGGAAAAGCTGAGATCCTCCTTGCAGCTGGTGAACCAGTTGTTTAAGCCACATGATGAGAAGACAACAGCAGGACCCTCTGGTCCGTTTGAGGGAAAATTGGCATTCTCCATTCTGCTTTCTGTGGTGGTTGTACTGATCGTGATGATGACTCGAGCTTATGCAGTACTTCAAATGATTAGGGCCATTAGGGCCGGCTGCAAAGTAATTTTGCCTATTTTTAACTCTTTTGTTATTGTTACAGAGGTCAAAAGTGAGCTCCATGAAAGTAAAAAATGAGACAAGCCGGCCCTGCATATGATGTTTGATGTTCGGCCAGAAATATAGTTATTTGGCTGAGTTTGTTTTCTTCTACAATTGTGAGAACAGAACAATTTAACATGTTTGAAATCCAAGCTTTGCAAGGATCGCTAAGTCTGCTGACTCTCCAATTGAAACACTGATAGCCCTTTTCCACAAAAAATATTAACAAGTCCATTGCCTTTTAACTTGTTAATCAATATCATGCTTTGCTTAAGATACACAAGTATTAGAAGTGTGAACTTTATCAGTTTGAAATCTGCAGAAGAATGAAAGATTGGAAGATACAAAAAATTGCAGATTTTTTAACAAAAACTGCATGTATATGAATTGATGTATTTATGAATTTTGGTTTTAAAAAGTTCAAGAATAAGGAATTTCATTATTAAATTCATTAATTAAACATGTTATATGTATATTTTCAAATGTTTTAAAAGATAAAAGTTAAATCAAAATAAGAGATTTAAGTGTCATTTAAATATTGAATAAAATTAAAAATTAATATTATTGATTTATTCATCGAAAATTTTCAAATTTAATTAAAAAGACTATAAAATGAAAATTAATTAATTTATGATATTCATTAGTTTACAAAAATCAATGAATTAATCTGTTCTTAACAATACAAATTATAAATATAAATCGAACCAAGCTCACTTAGACCGATCAAATCGATACATTTTTATATTAATATTTTCTTTAATGTTACAAATGTCCCTACTCACTTGACTTGAAAATCAGTTTAAGAGAAACAATTCCATTTATCTAATTCTTCATTACCCTCATTTAAAAAGTTGTGAGCGCTGCTTTGCTATCCATAATTTAAAAGAAATGTTATAAATATCATTATTAAAATGATAAGAGTTAAGAGAATAGAAATAAAAAATATATATATTTTTTCTTCTCTTTTTAATTGCTTATTACTTGATTTTTTTTTATTTATACAATAGTGGTTTTTGTTTAAGAAAGGCCACAGTCACCAATTCGGCCAAACTAATTCAAGCCCAGCCCTATCATCCAAAGCCTAATGTCGCAACGACACCGTACGCCAAGCCTAAATCCAATCAAGTTGGTATTTCGGTCTGCCCCTTTTTCCCCTCCCTATCTTTTACTGAAAGACGTCAGGATTAGAAATATAAATAGAGTGAATTTAAGGCAATTAAATATAGAAAGGACGATGGAAATTAAAAATCCAAATTGGGGCACATTGAAAACAAGTTAGTACTAAAACATCTTAAATTTCAAACAAACATCTTACACATATATTAAACATATATCAGGACAGGACAGAACAGGACAGGCAGTCTCCTGTCTCAAGGGGCACATCACAACCTAATGGCAGACCATCAATACCTTCTTTCACAGAGTCCAGAAATGCCAGTCACACCACAACTACCTTGCAAAGATTTCTTTTCATCTCACACCTAAATCCATCCACACCAAACTTGCAGACGGTAAGGTTAACTTATGAATGAAAAACATGCGATAAAAAATGCAATAGGACCATCAACCAACGCACCATCCCCACCTTCATGGACCTCAACTACCCTATAGTTCACCACCAAAGGGTAGAAAGCAAGATTAAACAAGAAATCAGAACAGTGGTCAACGGAAATGAAATTTAAGTTGCAACTAGCAGGTGGTTTAATCTGTAGGTGAAAATTTGAAGACATACTTCGGAGCAAACACACCCAGAACCCTCAAACGATATCAGAATGTAGGACTACGTACATGTCAGAAAATGGGTGGTAATCCTCTATGACTGGACAATTTAAGATTGACCCACGTAACCATTTAACATGACACACGGCTATCGTCAACACATGTTAAATTTTCTAAAAAGAATATTTAACTGACTACCATACTGAGACCAAGAAAGTAAAATTTGTGAACGGAAATGAATAATGATTGTTGCAACATTTTTAGTCCAAAAAAAAAAAAAGCAACAGAGACAATATGAGACCCAAGATATACGATTCATGCTCAGCTACCTGCCACATGGACACTAAAGAAGACATCAGATAGTATAGAGAATAAAGAACAAGGATATGAAGAAAGCCATTCGAGAGCTACTCCCACATGCCCAAATTACCTTCATATCCAAGGAATATTCACCTTGCCAGATAATGAATTGAGAAAGCTGACCCAGGGAAGCTTCAAGCATGGCAACTACTTTAACATGGTTACTTCAAAAATAGATATTATACCAGAATACAGAACCAAGATGAGGTAAATTATAACCAACTAAACAACCCAAGATTTAATGTAACAACAAAAAAGATCAGAAAAGTTGTTCTATGAAGTCCTAATGAGAAAATGAAAGGGATGATTAGCCAAAGCAGATTAAATAGGCGGGATACCAAACATCCAGAAGTAAATGAAATTATATCCTACAAAACAGACAAGGAATCGATAAGAATAAGCTGTGAATGGGTGCCTCAAAGATGCATCCGCATGAACAGAACCTCAAGACCGAATCTCTGCAAATGTCATAACAGTACATCAAGGTTAAAGATGTGAGTCCCAAACTTCCAACAAAGTCATGGCAAGAGGTAAGAAAACAGGTTGCTCCAAGAAACATCAGGCCTGTAAACATTATTCAATAATGGCAAAGGAAAAGGGTTAAGAGACATAAGAAAAAAGATGCTAAACAATAGTGTTTTTAGCGCATGCTTCCAAATTATTAGAATGGAATTAAAAATTACAATGAGAAACAGACCAACTCCATAACCGCATCGCCCCAAATATAGAGAAAAAAAGTAATTAGATAAGAATATCCATTACCAAAACATGGCAAAACATCAGCATTAGCATTAAAAAAGTTAACCCAATGCAACAACTAATTGCATCTAAAGAAGGGGGGTCGTAAATTGCAATTACAGTGCCTTCCCTTGAGACACCTTGGACATACAAAGAACAAGGTGAATGCAAGATAAAATGGAAACATGGAAAGCCAAAATATATCAGAAAGATTCTAATTTCAAAGTTCCTGAATCAATATTCACCGCATTACTGAAAATAGCAAAGGTTAGTGGAAACTGTTTGTATCTTCATTTTCTAGTCTAGAGAAGGGCTGAAGTCCAAAAACTATCCCTGAGCACGAGTTCTGTCCTAGCAGTATATAAGTGCATTCAGTACAAGCAACTAAAGTAAATATGTCAACCGCACATATAACCAGAATTGGAACAAATTGAGGTATTGTGTATGTTTCTAGTCAACGTCTATACCTTTAAAATAGATACTGCCACTACCAAGTCATTTCATCTCAGCCAAGAACTTCTCATACTCGTTGTCAGCACCATTGGTTGCCTTCTCTACGTGTGAAGGTGCAGGGGGCAAAGATGGGTTCGAGGCCCAAGGTACATTAGTCAAGCCCTGAGAATGGTTAGTTGTTGGGACAGGGGCAGGAGGAGGAGGAGGAGGAGGAGGAGGAACTGCAGTATAATAAGCTGAATAACCTAGAGAAGCTGAAGCTGTTGCATAAGCAGGTTGAGCAGCAGAAAATGGAATTGGAGCAGCAAAGTTGGCATAGACATTAGAGGACACAGGAGCATTAGAGGTGCTATTTTCAGTTTGTACTCCTGGTGGACAGCTTTGTTGTGATTCATCAGATGAAATACCCGGTGCAGGAGCAACTGAGGGATTTGTCTGTGATGGCTGAGGATATTGAGCTGGGTAGGTAGGCATAGGCTGAGCAGGGATGGGAGGATACATGGCTGAACCTGGAGGGGGAGGGGGAGGAGCAGTATATGCAGCATAAGGAGAAGGAACAGGAGGTCCCCAAGGGACTGGACTTCCAGTATAGCTTGGAGGGGGAATACCTGCATAGCCAGCAGGAGGAGCGTTTGGAAGAGGACCACCAGGGGTAAATTGCTGCGATGGATAGGTGCCAACAGGCTGAGTTGAAATTGGGTACATGGGCATAGTAGATACCGGAGGAGTTGGAGGAACAGTGGGTTGAGGAGGTTTTCCAGCAACTCTCACAGCTATGGTTCGACCTTCTAAGCGATATCCATTCATGCTTGCTATTGCATTATTGGCCATTTGGACATCACGGTATTTCACAAAACCATATCCTTTGCTCAGTCCCGTAACTCGGTCTTTAATGACCTTAGCCATTACAATATCTCCAAAAGCTGTAAATAATCCAATCAAACCATCGTCGTCAAGATTAGGAGGCAAGTAGCCAATGTACAAATTTGTATCATCATATTCCTTCGTAGAGGGTTTAGCCCCATTCATCCCCAATCCGGCTTGATTTGCACTACCAAGACCACCAGTATTGCTTGCCCATGGTGGATTCGCTCCAGAACCACTCGACCCCAAAGCTAAGGTTGAACTTTGCTTAGTCACAGACTCAGGCATAGTCCCTCCTAACTCAGCCAGAAAGTTCAGATACTCGTCATCCATTTTCTTCCCCGTTGTTCCCTTCACAGGACAATCAATAGTTGGATGTCCACCATCACCACATATCTTACATAGCACATCACTCTTGAACGTAGTAGTACGTGAAGGACAAGCATACTGCCTGTGTCCTGGTTCACCACACAGTCTACAGAACTCTTCATCCCTGATTGTCCCGTTCAAAGATGCGAGTTCTCTAAGCTGCTGCCTCTTATGCTCATTCAAAACCTCATCAACAGGCTGCAGCAACTTCTCAACCATTCCTGCAGCAGCATCTAAGGCCTCTTGAGTGTCTGCCTCAACCAAAACATGCAAATCCTCATTCTCTGATGGGTCTGGCTTTAAATCCCTTTTTTGCTGCAGTCTTCCTTCCTTCACTGATCCTTTTCCCCTAATAACTATCTTAGCTCCGGTCTCCCTCTCCATTCTCTTTTGTGTATTCCCTCTCGGTCCAATAATCAATCCAATAAAATTGTACCCTGGATACTCCTTCATAGGTATATAAAGCTTCTTCTGAAGCTTGGGCGGCCTGTAATCCGCCGGGGGCTTAAAGGCAGGGTTCTTTTTAATGATCTGAGATATAATCTCTTGCCTTTCTTTGTTTAATCTTTCTCTAGCTCTATACTCTCTAGTATTAATCCTAATCCCCAAGTTATCATAAATTGGTTCAGGTGAGGGAGACCTCGCTCCTTCAGGTCTATCATCAAGAGGCATACCCGATTGCAGCAATCTACTGATCTCAAGCAGCCTAGCATTCAAAGCCTGAATTTCTGGGTCAAACTCAATACCTCCGGTGAAGTCCTTCATAAAATCAGGAAGCTGAATGACCGGCTTCGGCTCATCAGCCCACCTCGATTTCCTCTTCCTCGTCCCACTACCAGACTCATTATTCCCACCATCAGCCGACTGATCGTTTCCGGAATCCGCCGGCTGTTCCCAACGGCTCCTCCTCCGCCGGCGACTAGTGGTCTCCTCCTCCCCTCCCGACTGATCCCTATCGCCGCTGTTAGTATTAGTCAGACAATTTCCCGACAACAGAGGCTTTGGAATTTCCAGTTTCGGAGTAGATTCCGCTACCTGGCTATCGTAACCGTTTTGAGATTCACTTGCCAAACCAGCAGTAGAATTTAGGGTTTTGCAGGGCTCCTGTGGCTCTCCAAACTGAGGCACCTCCGAGGGAATCTTGTCACCGGCATCGAATGATCCAGGTGGTGGAGGATGAGCTATTGAGGGATCTAGGATTTGAGATTGGGGGATTGGGATTGGGATTGGGATTGGGTCCATTGATTTCAAGAAGGTCTAGGGTTTGAGAGCAGATTTTATCTTGATTGAACAATAAAGTGACTTTGCTCTTCGATATATGGCCTTCGGGTTCATAACTTTATATAAATATGAGGACGAACTTGAGCTTATTCTTAATATATTATTATCTTATAAAATTATTTAATATTTATAAAATTATTTAATATTAATTTTATTATTTAAATTATTGGGTATTTATGTGTTTGTATTTTTAAAATATTATGTTTCAAAATTGCTAATTGGTAATACAAATATTACATATTTATCAAATTAAGTTAATATAAATTATTATGTCATTAAATAGTATACAAATAATGTCTATATAGATATTTTTGAAAAAAGTCTATATAAATATTGTTAAAATACATAATAATTATTGCTTAATTTAAATTGTGGCATAATAGTTTTAAAATTTATGGTATTAATTTTTTATAATTTTATAAAGTTAAAGTTGTCCATGAAGAAATAAGCTTGGCAATTTGACTTAAGATCGGTCCGACTCGATCTAATTTGAGACCCAACGACTAATAAAATGATATTATTTTGAGACGTAGAATAATGTTATTTTTATTTTTAAAATTTTAGAAAATTAAAAAAAATCAGCAAACTTCGGTTCAAGCTAAGGCATGTGCTTCAAACTTGATCAGGCTGCAAACCAAACTCCAACCCAATCAAAAAATTTTAAGTCGGGGCTCAAGTATCAGTTAACCCGACCAGCCCAATCCATTGCCAACCCCACTTAAAATATTATTACAAAACAATTATTAACAAAGAAAATTTTCTTAGGATACTTGGCCTACTCCAACTCAACCTAAAATTTATTAAATGAAGCGGAAAACCAGTCTAAAATTTGAACTTTTGAAACTTTTTTCCAAATTTTAAATCCAATCAATTCATGAACTCAATTCGAATACTCGTTTTTATGATCAATTCTTTCGGTCACTATTTACTTTTTTTTTTTGGTATGAGAGAAATAGTCGCATCTTCAGTAGACGGTATCGATTACCTCATTACATTATTGATTGAAGATATCATATAGCTCATCTGTTCTCAGCATCTTAGCCTCAAGGATCATATTCAGAGACCTGATTTTCGGCAACATATCTGGAGACTTTCCAGTTAGTCTAATTTTCATTGTTTTAAAAATTAGACTGGATCGATCGATTCGACCGGTTTTGATCAGTGACCGATCGACTATTCGGTCCGATTGATTCCTAAAAATTGATCCCTAATTAAACCGGTAAAAACCAGTCAATTGACCGGTTGAACCGGACTGGTTCAATAAATTTTTAATTTTTTATATTTTCTATTTTTTTAATATTACTAATATTATATATAATTAAATATAATTATTGCATAATAATAACATCACATTAAAACCGATCGAATTGGTCAAACCGATGACCAGTAAGACCTCCAATTTAATGTCCAGTCCGAATTTCAAAATACTACTAATTTCATGTTTGTTTTAAGAGCCGCCTCTGACTTCTTTGTTTCCTTTGTATATAGTTTTTTGAGTGCCTCTTTTGGGCTCTTACTTTATTGTTTTGAACCTTCCCTCTTTTTATAAATCTATTTGTTATTCTTTTCGGGGAAAAAAATAACTTCAGGTCAGATTAGATCGGATAAGAGGAAAAGTGCCCTCTCGGATCAAGCAAGGCACATAAAACTCTACAAGTAAAGGGAGCCTTTCAAGCTTCAATCTTTTTCATTCCAAACGCGGATTGCCATTATTTATGAACCAAAAGCTTATTACACAGCATGTCAAACTGAAAGCAGATTCAATAAATTTTAATTCATTCATTTACAAACGTATAAACAACTGAATGATAGGAATGACACACCAACTGACATTTGCATCACTACTGGATAGATCTTTTATAGTGAGGTGAGGTTAAGTTTCTTCTACATATATGTACAATATTCAAGTGCTGGAGAACAGGGAATAGGAGGTCTTCAGTGTAGTGCAGGTTTCACATGGAAAAGATCTGAAATTGGTGAAAAAATTTTCAAGTTTCGTGTACGGAAACCAAATACCAACAAGGTTAGAGATTAATAACAATAAGATAAAAAAAAAACTGCTTTCTGGTTGATGATGAAGAACAATCGTATTCAGTACAAAAGTTCTCATGAAGACCTAGCCAGTCAACGAAGGACTCTCGTAACAAATTCTGGTCTGTACGACCGATACGGCTCTTCCAATGCCAACTTTTAATTTCAAATAGTGAAAAGACTCATAATTTTAGATTAAATCTCGAGGATTACCTGCTTTCAGCGGCTAGAACTACCAAGATCAAAGTCCATAGTGTAATCATATTCGATGGTTGGAATCACTGATGCTACAAATTTCAGGAAAAGGAAAAGATACCTGCAGAAAATAGAATAGTTTTTACAGGTTCTTGAGATATAAATGAAAAGAAAACAAAAAGATTAGAAGACAAGACAGGGAATATAATTGAAATATGATAAATAATCAGGAAATTGCAGGATTAGAAAGAAACAAATGGACAAACATTAATAAGCAAATCATTAGCCAGGAATCAACCCTACATTTTGTGGAAAATCTTGACAAATATACACAAGAATAATTTCTTTTTCTTTTGCAGTCAATATGTGCCTTATGCGGCAAAACCAATTAGATTAAAGGTTTTACGATATATACTGTGTTGTTGGTGATATACTAATATTCTTCTACAGATACTATACAGTTGTATCTAGATTATATTGAGATATAGATAGGCTGTATATAGATCTTATAGAATAAGGTCAAATCCCTTAAATTAAGGGATAAGATCAGATTAGATTAGATTAGATATATCTGGATATATTTCCAGATTTAAACAGATTTAAACTTATCTTGTAATAGGCTATATATGGCTGTATGTTTTCCATTCAATAACAGTGAAAATTATTCCCACTTTTGTACATGGTATCAGAGCCAGAACAGAACACTAGGGAATGATTTCTTTCGGGACGATCAGAGCCATGCAGGTCGAGTCAGAGGAAATCTCTACCGCTGGCTCATCGGGTGTGGCTCCATTAGCATCGAACCCATCCTCTCTCGAGCAAAGACCGATAATTCCCAAACAAAGATAGTCATCATAGACCGAATGGGAATAATTACCTACCATGGTCTCACTCGGTGCTCATGTTCATAAGAGGAGAGGAAAGAGAAATACTTAAGCATAACGCCACTGCTGCGCGTCGACCCATCGACCCAAAATATCGGACTTGGATGGCGAAAACAACCTTGTTATGAGTTGGTTAATCAACTCAATGACCTCGAAGTCGTGACGTTTGTCCTAGCCACATCTGCAAAAGAAATTTGGGAAAATGCCAAACTGACCTATTCTACTATCGAAAATACTGCTGCCTTGTTCCAGATTAAGAGTCTCTTGAGAGACCAAGCAAGGAGAGAAGACAAGTGACTCAATATTACACATTGGTGAAACTATGGCAACAATTGGATCTTTATGATCCTCACCAATGGATGTGCAATGAAGATTTGAATTACTACTGGGAGGATTGTGGAAAGGGAACGAGTGTATGAGTTTCTGCTGGGCTTAAACTCAATTTATGATGATGTTCGTGGCAGAATCATGGCTACCAGTCCACTCCCAACAGTCATGGGAGCAGTCAATCTTGTTAAGTGTGAAGAAAGCAGAAGACAAGCGATACATGGGACTCTAAACAACAATGGGGTTCCTGAATCCTCAGCTATGGCTGCCAAGGGAACTACTGGACCAGAATCAAGGAAAAAATCAAGTAAGCTTTGGTGTGAGCACTGTCAGAAAAGTGGGCATATTAGAGACACTTGCTGGAAGATCCATGGGAAGCCACCCAATCTGAAAAATAGAACCAGAACAGAGAGCAAAAGCTATGCAGTTGATAGAAATGACAGGGCAGAAGGTGAGAATGTACCAAAGAGCAAGGAGGAGGTCGAGCTACTTAGAAAATTCGAGCAAGTATGATCTAAAAGCTGAAAAGGTGGTATCTACGAGTCATATGGTGAATCTGGGTAACACACGCATCGCCTTTGGTGTTAAAACCCCAAATCGTGGTATTTGGATTGTTGATTCAGGGGCAAATGATCATATGACCTGTGATAAACATCTATTTGTTGATATTCTGCCTTGTCAAGGTCATAGAACTGTTAAGGTAGCAAATGGACAGATTCTTAAGGTTGAAGGAATAGGAACTATTATAATAGTTGATGAACTTGTTCTAACAAATGTCCTTTATGTACCTGATCTGGAGTGCAACCTACTGTCTGTGAAGAGATTTACTAAAGAGCTGAATTGCACAGCTAACTTTTACTCTAATGGGTGTGTTTTCCAGGATTTGAAGTCAGGGAAGAGGATTGGCAGTGCTAGGGAGTATGATGGATTATATTACATTGATAGCTCAAATGGGAGTAAAGCAAATGCTACTTTGTCATCCAACACTGAAATCGCACTTTGGCACTATAGGTTAGGCCATCCTAGTTTATCTTACATGAAACAATTATATCCAACTTTATTCAATAATAAGGATTCATCTTTTCAGTGTGAATTTTGCCAACTCTCTAAACATACACGAAATTCCTACTTTCCTCGTGCTTATGAACCCACTAAACCTTTTTCTATCATTCATAGTGATGTCTGGGGGCCATCAAGGATTAAAACCAAGAAAAATGTCAAATGGTTTGTAACTTTCATTGATGATCATACAAGATTGACTTGGGTATACCTTATAAGGGATAAAGCAGAAGTTTTTCAGATTTTTAAAGACTTTTACTCCTTTATACTGAATCAATTCCACACAAAAATCCAGATTTTTAGAAGTGACAATGGGAAAGAATACCTAAGTCAAGCCTTTGACCAGTTTTTTATCACCAATGGTATTATACATCAAACTTCTTGTGTCAATACACCACAACAAAATGGTGTATCTGAGAGAAAAAATAGGCATTTACTTGAGGTTGCTCGGTCTATTATGCTCACTACAAATGTTCCCAACTATTTTTGGGGAGAGGCTATTCTTACTACGCTTATTTAATAAATCGAATGCCTTCAAAACATTGGGTTTCCTTACACCTTTACAAAATTACTTGAAACCTATCCCTTGGTTCCTTCCTTCATCAACTACCTCACAAAGTGTTTGGTTGTGTTGCTTTTGTTCATAATTACCATGGTGGAAAACTTGAACCCCGAGCTCATAAGTGTATTTTTTGGGCTATTCCTCTACTCAAAAGGTTACAAGTGCTTTTCTCCTACTCTCAACCGGTTCTTTGTAACAATGGATGTAACATTTTTGAGAATCAACCTATTATCCCAAAACACCGATTCGGGGAGAATTGTGAGAGTGAATGGTTGTTTTGGATAATGATGGCATACCGCATACACTATCCCGAAAAATATACCTTTCCTTTCACCCTCTTGACCTCTTCACCGACCATAATCGGACCAGACTGATATTGTCACTTTAGAACCCTTTGAGCCCATCAGTGAAGTTCCCAACCCCAACTAGACAATAATGCCACGAATATGGTGAATGTGATAAGGAGAAGGATACGAAACTATGGTGGAAAAACCAGAAATTATACCAGATTTTACACAAGAAGAAAGGGTACAACACAAGAAAATGAACAGCAAGTAGCAAATGAAAATGGACAAGAGAAATCCATCATATTTTACGAGCAAGGTCATGAATCGAACTCGCTACAAATTCGAGGAGTTGGGTTGGCCTATAGCACTAAGGAAGGAGTAAGATCATGTACAAGGCACCCAATCAACAACTTTGTCTCTTATAACAGTTATCTCCCATTTTCGGACCTTTGTTGCTCGGTTATCTCATGAAAAATTACCTCATAATTTTCGTGGAGGCTATCAAGGATCCTAAATGGAGGAGGCAATAAATGATGAACTAAGTGCACTTAAGAAGAATCGACTTGGGTGGAGACAGACTTACCACAAGGAAAAAGCGTGGTGGGATGCAATGGGTGTTTACCATCAAATACAATTCGGATGGAAGTATTAACAGCATAAGGCAAGACTTGTGGCTAGGGATTTACAGACACATGGGATTGACTACCAAGAAACATTTGCACTGTAGCCAAACTCAATACAATTAAGATTCTATTGTCACTAGCTGCAAATCTAGATCTGCCCCTACACCACTTGATGTCAAAATGCCTTCTTGAATGGTGATCTTGAAGAGGAGGTGTATATGGAGTTGCCACCAGATTAGCAAGAAACAACCATCCTCGAGAGTATGCAAACTCAAAAAGTCTTTATGCGGCTTGAAGCGGTCACCTAGAGCATGGTTTGGGAGATTTGCAAGAGTAATGAAGAATCTTAATTACTATCAATGCCAGTGATCACACCCTATTTATTCAAGGCGTTTGACTAGTGGTAGGATAACTATTCTTATTGTCTATGTTGATGATATCGTCATTACAGGTGATGATTGGGAAGGTATACAGGAGCTAAAGAATTCTCTGGCTCGAGAATTTGAAATCAAAGATATGGGTAACTTGAGATATTTCCTTGGAATGGAGGTGGCCAGATCTAGTAAAGGTATCTCAGTGTCTCAAAGGAAGTATACTCTTGATCTTTTAGAGGAAACTGGAATGCTAGGAGCAAAGCCAGCGGAAACACCTATGGAATCAACTTATAAGTTAAGTCTTAAAGAGGGTGGTACACCAGTGGACACTGGCAGATATCAGAGACTGGTGGGAAAACTAATTTATCTATCCCATACTCGGCCAGATATTAGTTTTCCTGTCAGTGTGGTTAGTCAATTTATGAGCAATCCTCAAGAGGAACACATGGAGGCAGTGTATAGAATCCTGAAGTACTTGAAAATGACACCTGGAAAGGGGTTATTCTTTAAGAAAGGGGGAGTAAGGAGCATTGAAGTTTTCACAGATGCTGACTGGGCCGGATCTGTAACTGATAGAAGGTCCACAACAGGCTATTGCACCTTTGTGTGGGGCAACTTAGTTACTTGGAGAAGCAAGAAACAACCAGTGGTAGCAAGAAGCAGTGCCGAAGCAGAGTATAGAGCTTTAGCACTTGGAATATGTGAAGGAATATGGATCAAGAGGCTCCTAGCAGAACTACAAATCACAATTGGATCTCAAATGAAAGTGTGGTGTGATAACATGGCCACAATAGGGATTGCAAGGAATCCTATACATCACGATAGAACCAAGCATGTGGAGATAGATCGTCATTTCATCAAAGAGAAAGTGGAATCTGGATTAATTGATCTTACCTATGTGCCAACCAGCATCAAGTTGCGATGTGTTTACCAAGGCACTAGCAAGAGTCGATTTGAAGAACTTAGTTGCAAGTGGGAATGATCAATATCTATTCACCACTTGAGGGGAGTGTTGGTGATATACTAATATTCTTCTACGGATACTATACAGTTGTATCTAGATTATATTGAGATATAGATAGGCTGTATATAGATCTTATAGAATAAGGTCAAATCCCTTAAATTAAGGGATAAGATCAGATTAGATTAGATTAGATATATCTGGATATATTTCCAGATTTAAACAGATTTAAACTTATCTTGTAATAGGCTATATATGGCTGTATGTTTTCCATTCAATAACAGTGAAAATTATTCCCACTTTTGTACATGTGTCAAGGAATGAGCCCTAATCATTTTCTTCTAGGTTCATAACCAACTTTTTCTTAATAGTGCAGGAATAAACTCACTTATCAACTTCTGGCTCAACCCCACGTGACATCAAAACATCAATAATTTTCTTCATGACAGCACCATGTCGGCATGGATGAACAGAAGCATGCTTCCCAGGTAGATGAGGATGATCTTCAATAGTTACCTACATACTTCTGAAGTCAGAAGGAATATGGAATGCTATTTTCAGAATTTATATAACAAGCAATATATGTGTGAACAGCTACATAATCTGACAGACACACTTAACCTGAATTTCATATAAATGGCCCAGAGTGAGATTAATACGTGGTGCAACCATAAAGACATTAAGATTCTTGTTTGATTTACGAGATTTAAAAGAAATTGTATATTCAAAACATAGAGACAGGCACATGCACAGAAGCAGGAATAAGAACATTTGATACTGCATATTGGAGACAATAATTCCTACTGTTTTGCGTGCATGATCTTGACTGACATCCTCAAGCACAAGTTCTGGTTGCAAGAGCATCCTTGACTGCAAGTTACAATGAGAATAGTCAAGGGCATTAATGAAAATTTGCTTGACTGCATAAATAAATGGTTAATTAAAACAA
Organism: Erythroxylum novogranatense; assembly: GCA_029891385.1. Taxonomy (NCBI): domain Eukaryota; kingdom Viridiplantae; phylum Streptophyta; class Magnoliopsida; order Malpighiales; family Erythroxylaceae; genus Erythroxylum; species Erythroxylum novogranatense. The sequence goes on along the minus strand of CM057233.1, from coordinate 88,664,033 downwards.
TATTACACAAGTACTAGTTGATTCCCATTAATAGCATATCCAAGTACTAGGGCTTGGCCAACTTTCTAATGTGTGGTCAATGTTTTAGAAACTGTCACCTCAATAATAAGGCAGCATTTCCATTACGTAAACAGTTTGCGTAACAATGATTCTGAAACATAGACAAGAAAATGGAACAGTTAAGAGAACAAACCTCATCATATCCAGTAAGCCATACACGAGGAGTTTGATAATATTTGTCATACCTGGAAATATAAGATTGAAAACTGTGTTTATAATTATATAAAAACGAGTTTGATTTCGATCCCCATATGAATCCTTAACAAGAATCACAAAACTGTTATATTCATGGTTAATTGAACGTATAGCAAATGAAGCCATGAAAGATTACAAAAGCAACCAGTGGCAATACAAATGAGTAATGTGAGGAAGTTGTCAACTATTCTTACGTTATGCTAACATCGTAAGTTCTAGTACGCAGTATATTGTCATCATCTGGCTCATGAGCCACAAGATATGTGGACTGAAGGGTTGCCTGCATCAGGTAGTCAGTTATAAAAATGCATTCTTCCTAAGGGAATCACAATTGAAGTAGTACAGAAGGGAGTGAAAACTTACAGGATCTGTTTCAACTAGATTGTCAGGGTCTTCATAGTCTGCCATGTCAGGAATATCTTCTTCTTCTTCACTTTTAAAATATGAAGGGATTGATTGAATACAGTTCTGCTCGTTAATATCTAGGGCCTCCATTGAAGGCAAGTTCTCATCCTCATCACTTTTGGTTTCTGTTATAGGAGACGAACCATGAAGTCAGGAGATTAAAGTTTGCACAAGACCACTAGTCCACCATAGAAATATACCTTTTGGTTTCCCGTGAGTTGCCAACCAGCCTTCACTCTCTTCCGTATCAAGTAAAATTTCACCTCCAGCAGCTTCATATTCTTCTTCTACTGAGGCGGCTCTTCGTAGGCAAGGCACTGAAAAGAAGTCAGTTTTCCTTTATAGAATTCATTTTCCAGTGCAATATTATGCATAACTATAAACCAAAATTTCTATGTCCAGAGAAACCACTTATGCCCAAATCTCATATTTTTCTTTCCTGTCATACTGAATCAGTAACTTCCTAATTCCATCATATTTGTTCTCTGACAAGATTGAAATAGACACGTTCATGCAACCTTTACAAGGAATAGAACAAAACAAATCCATCACAGGAGGTGCCACCAATTACCGTTTCTAGTAATCAATAACTGTTTATCTGCAGGCAAATAGGGCTTCCTCTTGCTGGGCTCACCGGATTCCCTGGAAGAGAAATTTTAAAAAACGGAAACAAACAATCATATGTCAAAACGCAGACACTATAACGAGGTTACCGAAATATGGTAATTATGGTCAGAGCTCAAAAACAAAAAAACACCAAATGATTAGGAAAGGCCAAACTTGACATGTCAATCACTCTTACACTACCTCATTGCCATTACGTTTATACATAAACAACATGAATGTTTATGCCCAATTTAAACAACATGAATGTTTATGCCCAATTCAATCCCATAAATGCCAAAAGAAAAAAACGATTCGGAGACGTAACTTTACAATGAAACCACACTATCCAATTGATGACGAAATACTTCTACTTACACAGGAAAACAAAAATCGAGCTTGCAAAAACATAGGTAAGTAAATTGATACAGAATAAGCATAGCAGATTGGCTTATTACCAGGACCAAGTAGGGCATTTAGCGACGAGATTGTCACCAGCGATAACAAATTCGCTTACACTGAGGACACCTTTCTCTTTGAAGGCAGAGACCGTGCGTGGACCAGTAATTCTCTCTACCGTTCCTTTGAATGCTTCGTGCAGCCTCTGCGAGAGTACCATCTTGAAGATCAATTGGTAATTTGGAATAGATCAAATACTTGAGATCAAGAGACCTCTAAATTGAAGAGAAAAAAGGGAAAAGCTAAAGGCGCATTTGTTTGGGGAGCCTGATCTTCTGAAACCCCTACCCATTGCCGTCTGTTTCCTTTGTTCTCAACCATCCAATTGCATCGGATGATTGAGATCAAAGGGGAACTGGGTGGGCACGGGGTAGGAGATACAGAAGATCTATACCCTTTTGTTAAGTTAAGAGTCTCTGCTGTGCCCTCATATTCTCTATTATCTTCTAACTCTGTTTATTCCATCTTAATCATACATTTGTGTAGGATTTATATAAATGTATGGTTAAAACGAAGTAGAGAAGGATTAGAACATAATAAAAAGTACAGAAAATCATATCCTTACCGTAGGGGAGCCCTTAATTGACTTGGGTAGGCAAGCTTCACACTAGGGTTTCTCTTTCAGATCCATAAAGATAACTTATCTGATTATCAGAAAGGAAGTTAAGTGTAAGGTCTCAAGTTCGAGTCCCAACAATAACAATGTAGGAGTTTGTCTAATGTGGTGGTTCCTTGTGCGCATCAAGCACTAAGCCACCTTTTTTAGAAGCTAAGTGAGATCAAACTATAATTTACTCCTTCACTCTTCCGTCAGGCCAGAGTGTAGAGGCACCTGGGATGGACGATTCCATCTTTTGAGTGCAAGGGTTCCTCTGTCAGGCTTTTGTCTATTGTGGAAAATTCTCCACTATTACTTTCGGTAGGAGTCTAGGTTGTGTTTGAATCTCAATGTAATTGATTATCCACTCGATCAGCTATTAACGATCTTCAATTCAAAGTTTTAATTTAAATTTAAATTTTATTCAAAAAATAGAAAAAAAAGTATCACTTTTTATAATTCTAATTTTAATAAATATAATGAATGAAATAAATTTTCATATATTCTAATTTTATAATAATAACACTGTGTCTTATAATGAGATATCTAAAATCTCAAGTTCTAGTTATCCTGAACTTTTGACTCAGGATCCTTAGGACTTATGTTAGTAAGTGTTTTAAAAATTAGAAGAAGAAAGAAAATAATATTAAAGAAATTAATTTTAATTTCTTTAATTTTCATAAATAAATATTCCATCAATGATTACTAAATTTATTGCAATATTTATATTATTTTTATTGTCTTCTAATTATTTTAAAATTAATTAATATTTTTAGAAATATCCTTCAATTTACATAAGCCTTTCCCAATAATTGATATTTGAGAGAATATATTTTACTATTGAAATAGCATCCGAGCTTCCTCGAGATATTCATAAAAAATTTATTGGTAATTTTTTATAATTGATTAAATAAAAATTAGATGTTCAAATTACGAAAACAGTCTTTTTATAAAAATTTTTTTTTTTTGCATAGATTATGATCATTTTCAAACTCGTGCAAAGCGAAGAGCTTTGTATGCTGAGCATTTGCTTCGCTGACAAAGCCATGGTGAAGCTTTTCAGGCCTAGATTAGTCATTACTCGTTAGACATTTTTTATTACTAGAAGGGTAATAATTTTTTAAAGAAAAAATTAATAGTTTTATCACTATAGTTTTTGTCCAGACCCAAGCCCAATTTAATTTTATTTTATTTTATTTTTAAATTAAAAATAAAAATAAAACCGTTTTTGTTATAATTGTTAAGTCTCGAGTTGAGTTGGAACAGGGTAGCTTGACAAGAGCTCAACTAGAGACCCATTTTTTTTAAAAAAATTAAGTTTAAAATTTGATCAAATCGGATACAAACGATTATCTAAAATCAGATATGATTTGATCAAATCATATTAATCGGTCATATCCTAGTATGAAATTGACAAGTTATATTTAAATTGATTTAGGTTTGAAGTAAACTAAAACTTGAAAAGTTATGGAAAATCAATCTAATTAATATGATTTTATTTCATTTCTTAAATTGATCAGACTTTAAGACTATTCGAACCTAATAGAATCAACGTCAAAGTATTTAGTTTAAACATAATCAAACTTCGGATCGAATAATAAATTGGGTCAACCTTGAACTTAATCTTACTTGTTGCCAATTCTAATACACAATATACTTATCATAAAACTCACAAATTAGCGGTTCGAGTTTAAACTTAATTAAATTTGAGTTAACTCATAATTTTTATACTAGTTTGACTAATTTTTTATTATTATTTGAATTTTAAAAATTATCAAATTTAAACTTAGAATTTGATTCTTTCGTTTTCTCTAAATTAGGTCGAATTAGAGCTAATCTCGGTATTCAATCTGAATATACTCTTACCCTACTCTTCATTTGAATCATTCATGATAATAATCCTTCAACCGAAATAGTTAAAGAGTTCATAAGTAACAATTTACAAATTCATAAGCTTTACAAGGAAACAAGAACAAGTTGAAATCCCCAAACCCCATAATTGCATAGTCATAAACACAGAAAACAGTTTATTCTTAACATATCAATGAACCTCACTCAAACACAAAGCTGTTATGGAAGAAACTTCCATGTCAATGAGTTCTTGACCTCAGTTTCCTGCGAAATCTCTAACAGTGAACCCAACCTTGTCAAACTTGCCTTCCTCATCACTCTCTCTGAACTTCAAGTAATCCTTACAAACAAATGGCTTGAACACTGCTACTTTTCCTTCTTCAACCACTTTATCAGGAGCTGAAATCACCTTCTCATCCTGAAAACACCAAAAGAAGGCCAAAGAGAATCTGTTAACATCCCTTCTCAGAACAACTCGATGTTCTGATGATCTCAGCCTTGCATTGCTCCAAGCGTGCATTAAGTCTCCAATGTTCACTACCAGAGAATCTGGACATGGGTTTATGTCCATCCATAGACCTTCCTTGGACCTTACTTGAAGCCCTCCAATGTCATCTTGGTAAACTATAGTTACACAGCTCATGTCGGTGTGCATTCCAAGCCCTTCAGTTTCTTCTCCTGCCAAGTTCTCTGGTGCTGAATAATTGATGATTCTCAGGTATCCATGGCAGTCACTGAAGTCTGGGTCGAAGAACTTGTTAGGAAACTCTTCTCCTAAGCTCAATAACACTACCTTCACTATCCTTTCTGAGAGCTCAGACATCTTGTTACAATATTCTGTCAAACTTTGACTGTCAAAACAAAAATCAGAGATAGGAACTTATGAGTAATCAACACTCCATCCTTGGAATGCTTAGTATTGAATAAAAGAAACAAGAACAATTACTTGAATAGAGGATTTGGATGATCGAAAAGAACTTCAGCTGAAACCTGTGCAGAGGCAGCGAAGTCAGGTCCAGACACACGAAGGCTTTCAAAGAAAGGAGATGCTATGAAACGTGGAGTGTAAGTCCTGGCTGAGGAAAATGGTCCAGCCTTTATCTTCATAGTAAAAGGAAGTTTAAAGAGATCATTAGAGACAGCATAGATTTTCCTGTAAAGATCTCTGCAAACTCCATGATTGGTTATACGAAAGAAACCCCAGTCTCTGCAAGCTGAAGATAGTGTAGAAAGTGCAGATGGGCTGAGGAGGAGTGGCTGAGAGACATCAATTACAGGAAGGTCTATGGAAGTTTTAGAATCAGGCATTGCTTTGAAGATCAGACAAAAATGATACGAGTTAGTTTGTTCAGTTTGGATTTTCAGGTCCTTTTTAAAGCTCGTTGTAGCTGGGATGAAGGAACATCATTAACTATGTAAACATTGAAGCTATGTTTTACTTCATTACACGACAAAATTTCACAGGCTGTCACTCATTAACATGTTCATACTTAATCTGAAAGTCAACAACACAGCTTGGCTATTCTTAGGTGGAAGTCATCTTCTAGTTTGTATGTGTAGAAGGTCAACCAAAGGAAACTTGTATTTGTTAATCTGCAAGCTGATGAGCAGCAGAATTATTGTCTTTGAATTAAAATTCTCTATGACTTAATTTTTAAATTTTTATTTTAAAAGTATTTACATTTCATTAATTTTATTCAAAATAATGTAATATTAATTTCAATTATTAAAAAATCAATCGGTTCAACTATAAAATCTTTGAACCGACTAATTTTTAGTTTGATTTTCAACTTTTCAATTTGATTTACTTTAATAATTTAATTGTTAAAAAGCGATCAATTTATTAATTAATCGATCGATTTTTATAAATTAGTAAATCCATATAAACTAAACTATATCAATTAATTTTTATTTAACAACATTTTTATTAAACTTAAATTTTTCTATGGTTAAGAACAATATCTTTTAATCATATTTCAAATTCTTTAATTTTATTCAATCTTTAGCTTTTATAACTGTCTAATACTATTTGAATCTTTTAAACTTTAAATATTTTATCTTACTAGTTTAAATTCTGAACTAATCTTTAAAATATTGAATAATTTCATGCTAAATAGACATAAAATTAATAAAATACTACTGAAAGAAAACGTAAATATAAAAATATTCATTTATGCATTTAAATTAACGTATATATTTCTAGTATTGTATTTATATTATTATTTATCTAAAAACATATCTAATATATGTAATTAATCCAAACAAAGTGTTAGGATTTTAGTATGGTTGAACTTTGAAGGAGGGTCAGAAGCTTGAACCTTACTCTGTATGTACAAGTGCTGTCCATAAGCATATTGTTAAAGCATTTATGGAGCTGAATTTAAGAAAGAGCATGCTTGTTGGTTTCTTAATCCTTACCATTTCACCAACTTGTTCATTCTTAAGCTTATTATGGTTGATAGACTTTTTAAAAAAAGATCAATCTGTGAGCATATGCATATGCTCTTTCTGTTTAATCAAACGTTGAATTAACTTCACAATTATATCAAAGTGCATGATATGTATATATAATAAATTTCCAACTTCAAGTATGACTTACAATCAATAAATTAGGGATGAGTCTGTTGGACCCCGAACTTTCTTAGATTTGTGAATTTGTAAATTGACATTAAATGAGAAACTGAGGTGACTTAGTCATGTGTAAAGGAAGAGAAAAGTTATGAATTTGAATGATTATGTTTAAGGTTTGATGTGAACAATGTCAGTTTGAACAGATTAAGATGATATTTTGAGGATAGTATTTGAAATGAGTGTTTTGAGTTTAATGAATTTGATATGAGGTTGAGTAAATTTGGTGTAGTATTATGCAATTTATTAGAGAAAGTGAAAGTGGATGAGTTGATTGAAATGAAGTTGAGGAATACGAAATAAATAGTGAAAGAGTGAGAAATTGAAGAATTGTGAAAAGTTTGACTTTTGGCCTTTGATGGTTGGCTTTTGATTTAGGCAAAATTTGATAAAATGATCTACATGAAACTTGTAGATTATGTTAAGAGTTTTCTGTAGCCATAGAGTATGACATTTTCGATATCGGAGTGAAAGTTATGATCATCAAAGTTAAGGTTATTTGACTCTGTAATTGTAAATGTGCTTAAGACCGTTAAGTATTGGTGAAATTGTTCATAAGTGTACATTTAGATGTGTAATGTGATTTTGAGGCAATTTATAGATAGATATGTTTTGAATTAAGTTCAATGATCTATATGAAAGATATGAAGATGATCCTAGCTTGTCGATGATGTATAAGATGATATCTTTGGTTATGAAATTTGGGAGATATGAAATGTTATAAGTTTGGATGAGGTATAGGATGAGACATCCCTAGCGAAAGCTTTGATCGACAATTGACCTAATTAGAGGTTTCTATTGCCTTTGAGTTCTTCGTGAACGTTTTGATTGTATTCGATCCTTTCATTGCTATAAAGTATGCCATTTTGGACCTTGGCATATAAAGATAGAAATTTCAGAAATTTCACATTCTTTAGGGCGACCGACCCTCTTTCATTCTTGTCTTCTAAATTTTCCGACCGACATCCGATTAATATGATTTTTGAGCGTTGGATTCCTAAGGCAACGACCTACATTATGACGGGAATTATGATTGTTAAGAGATTTTTTAGTCGTAGTGAGTTAGATATTTTTGAGTATGGTTCAAGATGGTTGATGATATCTTGATCAAGAGATATCCAATTAAGTTGATTATTGTTTCTAAATAAGTTAGAGGCATGGGATTGTAATTATTTGAAGGAATCAAAATTTACTTGATTCAAGATTTTGAATTTATGATATTGAGGTATTAAGGTTATAAGAATATATAAGGGTAATTTGGGCATGGTACTTAAGTTTAAGAGTTTTAAAGCTTATGATGGAGGGCAAAATGGACATTGCTTACCCTTTAAGAATATAAATTAGAAGAAGAAGAAATAAAAGAAAAGAAAGAAATGGAAAATGAGAAAGAAGGAGGAAGCGCCGTCGAGAGGGGGAAGAAGAGAAGAAGAAAGAGTTTGTGATTTCAGTGGTTTCGACGATTTTAAGGCTTCAATCGGTAAGTTTAAGTCCTTTCTATCTTGTTTATGATTGGATTAAACCTTAGGATCGTGTGGATTAAGTAGAATCGATGGTTTAGGGTTTTTGGGGAAAATGTTTAGAAATCCTTGGGTTGATGTGTTTGTGATGGATTTGAAGCTTAGAATGGGTTAGAAATGCATTATAGGTCTTGATCTATTGTTGAGATGTGTTGGATTTGGTTAAGGGAAAGAATCGAAGTTGGGTTCTGCGGTTTCGGAGTCGAACTCCAGACCAGACGTCGCGACGTGCGTATGAATGGCGCCGCGACGTGTGAGGAAGAGCCACGTCGCGACGTGTAAATAATTTTACGATTATTAAATGCGACGTGTGGAGCAGGAGTCGTCGCGACGTGTGATATTTATTCCCGCGACGTGTGGCGACTTGCTCGTCGCATGCGAACAATGACTTGTTCGCCGCGACGTGTGGCGATTGTTCGTCATGACGTCTGAAGGCCTTCGCCGCGACGAACGTCCGTTTGGCTGAAGTGAGAGTTGTAGTATTTTGGGCATATCTTTTGGTATAGATATCCGATTGAGGTGATTTCAGATTCGTTATGAACTAGAGATCAAAGATTGCAAGTGCTATGAAGTTGGGAAGTTTGGAATTAGCCTTGAAGGTTTCGGAATTTTAGGAGAAGGTCGAAGATAGATTTATAATGCTTTATTTTGGATTCCAAGCTTTGAATATTTACTATAAATATTGAATAAATGGAACTTGGTTGTTTTAGGAAACCAAGTGAGGAAAGAGGAGCAAGGGGAACAAGAGGAGAGGCATACCTAAACAAGTTTATAAGCAAGGAAATTTCAGGTGGGTTTCATGTTTATAATTTAGTAATGAGCCACTAAAGTGTTCTCCCAAATCAAGAATGATTTCAACTATTTCGTAAATATTGTTTTGTTACCTGTGAATGATTTGCAAAAAAAATAAAGATGAGAATGCATTGAAATATTTATGTCATATAATTGAGACATTTATGTCATGCCTTGTGAAATTCATGGCATTTTGCATATTCGAAAATGAAAGAAAAGAGCACGAAAGAGTATGATTATGTGCTTTTGTTTGGGCGAGAGTGGAACCATTTCGTTCGTCACGTGCACGTCGACAAGAGCCTTCTCCGCTGCCGCTTGTGGCTATGAGATCCGAATGGACTCATTTCGTTCAGGATGTAAACTTCGGTTTCTTCCTTTTGTTTCCATGGAACCCTCGAGCCATTTGTTTGTGCATTGCATCTATGACTTGTCAAGTATGTGCATAATTTGAGCATTTGATATTGATGATTGATTGGACATGTTGTGTTGATGTGATAATACTTTTCACTATGCAATGACACTTTTCAACTATGGATTTGAACTCGAATTTCAGATTTGGTGAGAATTTGGGAGCAAAACGTTTATGAACTGATTGTGATTTTGTAAAACAAATGAACTTTTCAACGGTTTTGCTTATGCTTCGTTATAAACTCATACCCACGAGCTATAAGCTCACCCCCTTTCATCCCCATCTCCGTAATTGAGCGGAGATTGGATGAAAGATGGCCAAGATCGTTTGTTCGATTGTGTATGGCTTGTATGCTATGATGAAATTGATTTATGGATTTGTATATAGAATGGAAAGTGAATTACGGTTGTGTAATGAATTACGTACATGTATATTGAATTGAGAAATGGGAATGATTTGGGAATATATATGTATGATTGATTTGAGAATTTGATTGAATTATGAGTTTGGTATTGAATTGAGAATTTTGGAAGTATTAGATTTAGGTTTGTGTTTCTTTGGTGTTTGGATGCCGGACGGAGGTCCGATGTTGCTTGGTATTGTTGAGTTGTAATATTAGAAGTGTGTTTCTTGTGTTTTAAATTTTTGACCGTCCAAATACAATAGTTATCTTTTGATTTTTGGTAAAACCGGCTAAGATAAGAAGAGATTTAGTTGTATTAAGATGTTTTAGATGTATAAGAAATGATTAAAATGAATGAAGTGAAAACGAATAGAAATGTATGGATTGGTTATGTTTTGAATGAGTGATTATGAGTATGAGTTTGAATAAAGAAAAAGAAGAAAAAAATTATTATTACCGTTTACGGTTGGTTTATTCTTAAGGTATTCAACGTCGTCTATCTAATTTATAAGTTACGGATGTCGGGAAAATTGATTTGGTCCGTTCGGATCGTTTATGCTTCCGTCCCTTCGATTCGGATTGATGCCTTATGATTCGATTCTATTAATTATTTCGATTTGTTATTCGATTCCGATTTGCATTCGCTTTGCGTTTCACTATGTTTATTCGATTTGCTTTTGATTCAATCACTCCGATTTGCTTCTTCCGATTTCAGTATTCGCTTTCGTCTTCGCTTTTGTTTGGTTGGGATCCGGTTCTCGAATCGGGTCCCAACATTTAATATATCGAGCCCGATAATATGATCTTACTTGGGCATATGAGTATGAGTAAGAAATGGATAAGAGTTTGTGAGGATAAGATTAATCTTGTGAGAATGTGTGCATGATGTGTTTGTCTCTGTCAGAATTATTTGTGAATCTAAATGATTGTTTGAGGAAGGTGATGAGTTATATGATTGAATTAGTGAGGATGTGATATTGATGTGAATGAGTTTTCATGAATTATTCGAGGAATTAAAATGACTGTTTGATTTAAGTGTTAAGAGGATGGTTGATTTTAAGATTGTATGTATGGAAAATTAAGATTAGAAGGTCATGATGAATTAGGTGATTGACTTCGAATACATATATATGAGATGTAATAGCGGAATATTTGAACAATGAGATGAGTGATAGAGATATATGTATAGAAGTTAAAAGGTTGATTTTGAATGATGATTGGTCCACATTAAGGTTCCTTAAGAATTGGACCATTGATTTGAGTCAAATATGTTAAGAAACATTGATTTGTGGATATAGTGATGTTGACATGGTATTGGTGGTATTAGATTCAGGAAGTGAAAGATTGTGAATAAATTGAGAAATATGTATTTGAGAAAATAAGTTACTTGATGATTATTCTTGTAGGAATTTGAGGACGAAATTCTTTTAAGAGGGGAGAAATGTTGGACCCGAACTTTCTTAGATTTGTGAATTTGTAAATTGACATTAAATGAGAAACCGAGGTGACTTAGTCATGTGTAAAGGAAGAGAAAGTTATGAATTTGAATGATTATGTTTAAGGTTTGATGTGAACAATGTCGGTTTGAGCAGTTAAGATGATATTTTGAGGATAGTATTTGAAATGAGTGTTTTGAGTTTAATGAATTTGATATGAGGTTGAGTAAATTTGGTGTAGTATTATGCAATTTATTAGAGAAAGTGAAAGTGGATGAGTTGATTGAAATGGAGTTGAGGAATACGAAATAAATAGTGAAAGAGTGAGAAATTAAGAATTGTGAAAAGTTTGACTTTTGGCCTTTGATGGTTGACTTTTGATTTAGGCAAAATTTGATAAAATGATCTACATGAAACTTGTAGATTATGTTAAGAGTTTTCTGTAGCCATAGAGTATGACATTTTCGATATCGGAGTGAAAATTATGATCATCAAAGTTAAGGTTATTTGACTCAGTAATTGTAAATGTGCTTAAGACCGATTAAGTATTGGTGAAATTGTTCATAAGTGTACATTTAGATGTGTAATGTGATTTTGAGGCAATTTATAGATAGATATGTTTTGAATTAAGTTCAATGATCTATATGAAAGATATAGAAGATGATCCTAGCTTGTCAATGATGTATAAGATGATATCTTTGGTTATGAAATTTGGGAGATATGAAATGTTATAAGTTTGGATGAGGTATAGGATGAGACATCCCTAAGCGAAGCTTTGATCGACAATTGACCTAATTAGAGGTTTCTATTGCCTTTGAGTTCTTCGTGAACGCTTTGATTGTATTCGATCCTTTCATTGCTATAAAGTATGCCATTTTGGACCTTGGCATATAAAGATAGAAATTTCAGAAATTTACGTTCTTGTTAGGCGACCGACCCTCTTTCATTCTTATTGCTTCTAAATTTTCCGACCGACATCCGATTAATATGATTTTGAAGCGTTGGATTCCTAAGGCAACGACCTACATTATGACGGGGAATTATGATTGTTAAGAGATTTTTTTAGTCGTAGTGAGTTAGATATTTTTCGAGTATGGTTCAAGATGGTTGATGATATCTTGATCAAGAGAGATCCAATTAAGTTGATTATTGTTTCTAAATAAGTTAGAGGCATGGAATGTAATTATTTGAAGGAATCAAAATTTACTTGATTCAAGATTTTGAATTTATGATATTGAGGTATTAAGGTTATAAGAATATATAAGGGTAATTTGGGCATGGTACTTAAGTTTAAGAGTTTTAAAGCTTATGATGGAGGGCAAATGGACATTGCTTACCCTTTAAGAATATAAATTAGAAGAAGAAGAAATAAAAGAAAAGAAAGAAATGGAAAATGAGAAAGAAGGAGGAAGCGCCACGAGAGGGGGAAGAGAAGAAGAAAGAGTTTGTGATTTCAGTGGTTTCGACGATTTTAAGGCTTCAATCGGTAAGTTTAAGTCCTTTCTATCTTGTTTATGATTGGATTAAACCTTAGGATCGTGTGGATTAAGTAGAATCGATGGTTTAGGATTTTTGGGGAAAATGTTTAGAAATCCTTGGGTTGATGTGTTTGTGATGGATTTGAAGCTTAGAATGGGTTAGAAATGCATTATAGGTCTTGATCTATTGTTGAGATGTGTTGGATTTGGTTAAGGAAAGAATCGAAGTTGGGTTCTGCGGTTTGGTCGAACTCCAGACCGGACGTCGCGACGCGTATGAATGGCGCATGCCGACGTGAGAGGAAGAAGCCACGTCGCGACGTGTAAATAATTTTACGATTATTCGTCGCGACGTGTGGAACGCAGGAGTCGTCGCGACGTGTGATATTTATTCGCCGCGACGTGTGGCTTGCTCGTCGTCATAACAAAGCAATGACTTGTTCGCCGCGACGTGTGGCGATTGTTCGTCATGACGTCGAAGGCCTTCGCCATGACGAACGTCCGTTAATTGAAGTGAGAGTTGTAGTATTTTGGGCATATCTTTGGTATAGATATCCGATTGAGGTGATTTCAGATTCGTTATGAACTAGAGATCAAAGATTGCAAGTGCTATGAAGTTGGGAAGTTTGGAATTAGCCTTGAAGGTTTGAATTTTAGGAGAAGGTCAAGATAGATTTATAATGCTTTATTTTGGATTCCAAGCTTTGAATATTTACTATAAATATTGAATAAATGGAACTTGGTTGTTTTAGGAAACCAAGTAAGGAAAGAGGAGCAAGGGAACAAGAGGAGAGGCATACCTAAACAAGTTTATAAGCAAGGAAATTTCAGTGGGTTTCATGTTTATAATTTAGTAATGAGCCACTAAAGTGTTCTCCCAAATCAAGAATGATTTCAACTATTTCAGTAAATATTGTTTTGTTACTGTGAATGATTTGCAAAAAAATAAAGATGAGAATGCATTGAAATATTTATGTCATATAATTGAGACATTTATGTCATGCCTTGTGAAATTCATGGCATTTTGCATATTCGAAAATGAAAGAAAAGAGCACGAAAGAGTATGATTATGTGCTTTTGTTTGGGCGAGAGTGGAACCATTTCGTTAAATCACGTGCGCCGACAAGAGCCTTCTCCCGCTGCCCGCTTGGGCCTATGAGATCCGAATGGACTCATTTCGTTCGAGATGTAAACTTCGGTTTCTTCCTTTTGTTTCCATGGAACCCTCGAGCCATTTGTTTGTGCATTGCATCTATGACTTGTCAAGTATGTGCATAATTTGAGCATTTGATATTGATGATTGATTGGACATGTTGTGTTGATGTGATAATACTTTTCACTATGCAATGACACTTTTCAACTATGGATTTGAACTCAGAATTTCAGATTTGACCGAGAATTTGGGAGCAAAACGTTTATGAATCGATTGTGATTTTGTAAAACAAATGAACTTTTCAACGATTTTGCTTATGCTTCGTTATAAACTGTTACCCACGAGCTATAAGCTCACCCCTTTCATCCCCATCTCCGGTAATTGAGCGGAGATTGGATGAAAGATGGCCAAGACCGTTTGTTCGATTGTGTATGGCTTGTATGCTATGATGAAATTGATTTATGGATTTGTATATAGAATGGAAAGTGAATTACGGTTGTGTAATGAATTACGTACATGTATATTGAATTGAGAAATGGGAATGATTTGGGAATATATATGTATGATTGATTTGAGAATTTGATTGAATTATGAGTTTGGTATTGAATTGAGAATTTTGGAAGTATTAGATTTAGGTTTGTGTTTCATTGGTGTTTGGATGCGGACGGGAGGTCCGATGTTGCTTGGTATTGTTGAGTTGTAATATTAGAAGTGTGTTTCTTGTGTTTTAAATTTTGGACCGTCCAAATACAATAGTTATCTTGCCCGATTTTGGTAAAATCGGGCTAAGATAAGAAGAGATTTAGTTGTATTAAGATGTTTTAGATGTATAAGAAATGATTAAAATGAATGAAGTGAAAACGAATAGAAATGTATGGATTGGTTATGTTTTGAATGAGTGATTATGAGTATGAGTTTGAATAAAGAAAAAGAAGAAAAAAAAATTATTATTACCGGTTTCTGGTTGGTTTAGTCTTAAGGTATTCAACGTGCGTCTATCTAATTTATAAGTTACGGATGTCGGGAAAATTGATTTGGTCCGTTCGGATCGTTTATGCTTCCGTCCCTTCGATTCGGATTGATGCCTTATGATTCGATTCTATTAATTATTTCGATTTGTTATTCGATTCCGATTTGCATTCGCTTATGTTTCACTATGTTTATTCGATTTGCTTTTGATTCAATCACTCCGATTTGCTTCTTCCGATTTCGTATTCGTTTCGTCTTCGCTTTTGTTTCGGTTGGGATCCGGTTCCCGGATCGGGTCCCAACAGAGTCACTCTAGTCAATTTAAAAAAAAAAAAAGAAGTGTAAATCAACATCATTTTAATTAAGTCCGTACCTGAATTATCGAGACCAGATCTATCTGAGGCCTAATTCTTTTAAGCAAAATAATGTTGTCTTGTTTAGAATAGTTAAATCTTATGTTAACCTGAGCCTGGGTCTGACTTATAAGTTAACTCATTAAAAATACTTAAATTTAGATTGATGGATCGCTTATTACCATCTAAACAACAAACACTTGGAGTCCATTACTTAAAAAAAAAAAAAAACTTGAATCCTTAAATTTTAGATGTAAAGGTGCTTAGCTTGAAGTTCCATTTAGAATTAAATTTTTGTATGTATAGGTAAATCTTAATTATCTTATTTTTGATTTAAAAATAAGAAATTACATTTTAATAAGTTAATTAAAACCCATATAACTTAACGAGTCCGACTTCGAACCGATTAAATTTTTGTTCATACTCTAATTGAAAAACTTAATTTAAGATTGAATTTAAACATTTTTTGGAAGTTTCAATGTTGTCAAACTCAATTAAAATCTCAAAATTATATATATATGCAATATTTTAAAAGCTGGATTGAAAGTTAAACTAGTAAAATAAGAAATTTAATGTTTAAAAGGTTCAATCGGTATTATATTATTATAAAATCGGTTAAAGATTGAACAAAATTAATATATGATTTAAAGGAATTATCCTTACTTATCTAACAATTTGAAGTTTGATTGAATAAAAATAGTTTTTAAATAAAAATTAATCAATTTATTTTAGTTTATAAAATTAAAATTTATTAATTTACAAAAATTGACTAATTAATTAATTTTAACAATAAAATTATTAAAATAAAATAGACCAAAAGTTAAAAACCAAATAAAAATAACTTATTCAAAATTTTTACGATCCAACTAATTGAACAAATTGAGTTTTTTAATTATTGTTATTTTATAACTTTTCTTGATCCAAATTCAATTAGGTCTTCAATTTTTTCACGTATAAAACTGTTTGATCCAAACTCAATTAGTATCTCAAACTTCTTTTAGTTTGATCAAAATTCGAACATGTCCACCGGGAAGGCAATCAATATACTGATGCATTGGCCACTTTTGCTACTCAGAGCAGCCCGGGCTTTATATTCTTCAGGGCCCTCCATTTTCTGTCCTCACGCTCTTACATCAGGACATGCAGGGAGTATATTACCGCCGAGCTTTGCGTGTGTTAGCTTAATCGAGTTTTTAAGTTTTCTTTTTTTCTTGTATTAAAAAAAAATCGAACAAATGAATCTAACCTGATAGGGCTTTGGGCCAATAAAAAATGTCAAACAAGACTCAAATCATACATTAGCCCAACCTGCTCCGGTCGTACTCCATTGTTTGATGGAGAAGAGCTCTTGGGAGTTGGGACCATTGGGTTGCCAGACTTGACTCCCTGTCGTTCCCTCAGACCCCATTATCAAAATACGAACCCATTGAAGATGATTACCTGGTGTTCGATAAAATGCAGCTCTGGCATCGTTCCACGCTTTAAATCACATTCATAGCTATGGTATCTCTTCCGCATCCAAATCACATACAATCTATAAAGTTTTAACTCACAAACTGAAGTTCTTCGACAACTACGTTTGGTCATATGAGTTTGATTAAGCGTGATAAGTTTTCAAGACAGCAAAACAGGTGAAACAACAAAACTGTAACGTACAAACTTTTGCAGACAGCATAAGATCTGATGTTACCGAACTGTACAGACCAACGAGAAAGATTTCACACGGGATTTATTACAGCTGAGTGATCACTGAGATTTCACACGGGACTTATTACAGCTGAGTGATCACTGTTCCTGCTCGTTCTCTCTCACGGTATCAACACAACCGACCCTGATGTCTTTCGGCCTTCAAGATCTGCATGAGCCTGTGCTGCCAGAGACAAAGGGTATTTGTGATTTACCCGAACCTTCAAGACACCCGAGGCAATGTTAGCGAAGACATCTTGGGCAGTTTCTAGGAGCTCGTCCCGTGTAGTGGTGTAGAACATCAGAGAAGGCCTTGTGATGAACAGCGACTTCACAGCAAGTGCTGACAATGGAACTGGATCTGGCATGCCTGATGACTGCCCAAAAGACACCATGTAGCCTCGAAGTTTTAAGCAATCCAACGATCCCTGAAATTGTTAACTTTTGATTAGCAACAGAAATAGCTCGCAAAACTTTCAGAAAGCTTTCTACAAACTAATCAATTCAATGTAATAGCTGCTTAATTCTTGAGATGTGTAGCTATCGAAGCTGTACTCTGCCAAGTTATTGTAGCTATTGTAGTTTAAACCAGAAAGATGGCTCTTACAGGTTAGAACAACTGAGCGATGAATCAAAATTGAAGAGTAGGATAATGTTTGGCATACGATTTCTTTGAATCACCAGATTTACTCAAGACGACATAACATGCACCTTGAACAAAAAAGTACAATACTGAGAAAGTAATTAACATGAAATTTCAATCATAAGGTAGCTGCCAAATCAGAAAGTAAACTAACTAGCCCATCGGAGAACATCCCAACAGAACAGAGCACAAGTTACCTGAAAGGTGTCTTTTCCGACAGAATCATAAACAACATTGACTCCAATGCCAGATGTTATCTCCTTGACACGAGAAACAAAATCCTCTTCTTTGTAGATTATGGCATGATGGCATCCATCTTCCTTGGCCTGAGCTGCCTTTTCCTTCGTTGAGACAGTTCCAATGACAGTGGCACCAAGGGCATTTGCCCACTGGCATAGTAATGAACCGACCCCACCAGCCGCTGCATGAACAAGAACAGTGTGCCCTGGTTCAACCTGAAGTTCAAGGAGAATTAAGTCATATATTCTTCTCTGCAATAACATATCCAAACTATATGAGAAACTTATTATGTGCTGCTAAAATTGCTCAAGTCATAACAATAGGAAACAATGCCAAGGAACGATGGTCAATATACACCAGCATTTCTTTCTCCTTCTGTTACAATTTCAACTACTAAATGTTAGAACACGTTATTAACCATCTTATCATGTTTCACAATTCTACAAGTAAAACGATCTTGCTTATAACATACCTTAAAGCAACGGCGAAGTAAAACCTGAGCAGTCATGCCCTTGAGGATGACAGATGCTCCAACAATAGGATCAATAGAGGGAGGCACAGGCACAACTTTATCAGCAGGAAGGATCTGCTCCTCAGCATATGAACCCATAGGGTTACCAGCATAAGCAACAACATCACCAACTTTTATATTAGAAGTTCCAGGGCCCACAGCCACCACCTCTCCAACGGCCTCCATACCTGAAACAAAGATATTTTCAAAATCTTAAGTGACCTCTCGTAGAAATGTGACATATACCCCAAAAGATTATCTTAAGGAAGTTCTAAGTTTCCACATCGCTCCTAAAAGAGTCTTTTAGTTCTTTCTCCTCTTTCCATGCATTAAAAGATAGGGAGAGTGCTTTCATTCCAAGATTCAAAAGTCCATTTCAATGTATTTGAACGAGGGGTTCAAGCCTTCATGATAGCAACCAAGTAAAAATTTGGGAGGATATTGCACCTTCAATTAGTTTTATGTTCTATACTATTATGAAATGCAACATTCTCAAATGATTAGCAAGGAAATCATTGGACTAGACTTTCCAAATACAAGATTAACATAATGCTTTTATTAAAGCATCGAACTAAACTTAAGGCCACCAGAAAGCATGACAGCAATTAATCCTGTATCCGCAAATACAAGTAAATCCACGTTATATGCTCCTAAACAAGCCACTAACATCACTGCAACTAAGCTACAATCTCTCTTGAAGTACATCCTCTGCTGCAGATGGCAATTCATATCATTTAGAGATACACATCAATGAAGCTTAACATCAGTGAACTGCACCGAAGGAAACAGAGCACCTGGAGTGAACGGCATCGAAGAAGTCTTGTAAACTCCTTTGCGGTAATACACATCGATGAAGTTAAGCCCAATAGCCTTGTTCTTCACACGTATCTCACCCTCACCTGGTGCTGCTATTTCCACGTCCTCCCATTTCAAGACCTATCATTGTGAATTTGAGATATTCACCATATCAGCTTCAAGACAAGTGTAAGCACAATCAGAGCAATCGTAGATCTCATGAACAGAAGAATTCCAAAAGTCACTAACCCCAGAAAGAACTTGTCAAACACTCTAATCAAAGAGAGAACGGACCTCAAAACTTCAAAAACCAAAATTATGGCATATCAAAGCAAATGGTGTCAGATGGTTTCGGCTCACTGGATAGCTCAAGCTGAGAGATTGTATATTGAGTTTGAATAACAACGTATCATAACCAAAAGATCATCATCCTATGGGGAAAGCTTCAAAATTTGCCTAAACAATGACTGAATAAATAGAATTGAAGGGTTGCTCGAAACAAATCTATGAACTTTCTAATTAAAAGAATATGCAAAAGCTTTCAAGAAACATAAAAGGAAAGAAATTGAAGAACCCACTACAAGGAAGCTCAAGGGAACAATACATGATTAACAAAAAATGAAAAACCACCATCAGAGAAGGAGAGAGACAGAAACCTCAGGACCGCCAAGCTCGTGAACTCTAATAGCTTTGACCATTTGCGTACTGGGTGTTGCAGCTGATACTACGGAAAACGCTCTCACAGCCAACTTTTCTTGGCTTGATGATAGATTGAGTTTGGGACAAGTGATGTTACAATGGTTCTGTCCCAATTTTCCTAGAAAATTCGTAGACGATCGACGAGAATGATGTGGTAGTGGCAAGCACAGCAAACTCTTACTCTGTAGCTTCAGTCTTAATAAACCCATCTAGGAGTAGGATTTGACTGATTTATGCATTTTGTTTGTCCTGTTCATATGCATTTGGTCCATTTTCTAGGCAAGGTACGGTCCACAGGTGGTGCACCTGATAGTGGTGATCCAAGTCTACCAATCCAAATGTATTATGAATTTACAAATTATTATGATGCAATTAGTATGTAAAAAAGATTTATTTCAAGTTAAAATTATAACAAGATAAGGATAAAATTATAAGATGAGTTTTTGTTATATATAAAAAAAAAACTAGAAGATATGATATAGATTAGATGTTATCTCTTCCAAGTCGAGGATTGGGTGGTTCAGTCATTTCTCTGCTAATGCCGCGAACTTGGAACACACCTGTTCTTTAACTACGTTTCTGATCAAAATCATAGATGTTTTTTGCGGATTCAACCATGGAAGGAGGATTCGCCGTAACAAGAAGAGATGATCACTAGGATGGCCCTCAAGAATCTTATATCGGATAAGTGAAGGGCATTTAACTATTTATAATAATATAAAAACCTTTCCTATCAAACTAACTTTTGGAGTAAGTTAAGTTTAAGGATGATAGGACGTTTTCAATTTCATTAATATCTGCACTATTTGATCCACAAAATTGAACATAGATATTAAAAAAAAGATTTTAAATAGATGCTGAAAAATAGATATGGATATGAATTTAGATATGAGTTTAATGATAATCCGAACCGATAGATATCTATATCTTATCTATTTTTTATTAACTTTATTTTTTTGAATATTTATGTTTAAATATAATAAAATATTAATATTTTCTGATAAAAACATCTTTAAATTCTCCACTTTACTCCTCAGTCCTCACTTTTTTCATCATATTTTATTTTCTTACAGAATGATATTAATGCAAAAGATATGGAGATGAAGTTTTGAATACTGTGGAGTTCAAGCAAAGATAATTTGAAGCTTTAGATATTTCAGTTTTTTTTTTCAATTTTTTTATTATAAAAAATATACATTATCTTTGCACTAGACATTATGATTTTTATTATTTCAATTTTATGGTCTTTTAAGACATGCAAATCAAAATATTGACTTATGATTATTAAAGTGCATTCGCAAAAATATGCTCTTTATATTTTCTATTTAGAAGTTATATTTTTATGTGCTATACAACTCAATAGATATCCAAAAACTCGAACAATCCAGTAGATTTAAATATAGGTAGTAAATTGTAAAAATTTATACATATGGATATAGATATGGATATAGGTTGAGTAATAAAAAATGGATATGAATATAAGTTGAGTAATACTCGAACCAAACCCTACTCATTGTCATCCTTAGTTAACTCTTTTAACATAATATCAGAGCCCATTTATTTCAATAGATTGGAGCGGTGTCCGGTTCAAATAAAATTTTCTATCTTTCAATCTTTCACTCATTTGAAGACCGACTTTGTTGATTTTTTATAGATTATTGGGGTCTCTTTGTTATTTATTTTGAACGGTTGAGATTTGATTTGGAGGTTTGTAAGTTGGGGTTTTCGTGTTTGTGAACATCTGTTGCCTCTAGGCATTTTTCTTGTGACCTATCTCCTTATATCTTTTACGGATTGTTTTTTAGCAATTGGATGTGGCTATTTTGTTTAGACAAAGGAAATAAAACAAACTCGACTATCCTAACGAACACAAGGATTGCAAGACAAAAATTCGTGAAGATCACGTTGCATGTGGGCTCAGACTGAAATTCGGAGGCTCCGGAAGGAAATGTAATCCAGGACTAGCAAAATTGACAAGGGAGGCCAAACAATTTGCACTCTGATTTCCTTCGCGGTAGACATGCTGGAGCTGGACCTCCCAGATGTGGATAAAATTTTAACTGCATTGAGTAGAAATTTAGTTGTGCATTATGAACGATAGAGATCAGTTTTCGAGGCCTGTAAGTGACTAGTTTGTTGTTCGAATCAAAGGTGTTTGCTAGTATTCTGCATCTGATTTTATTTATACAGATGTTTCATCTCTTTCGATGTTTGAACGATCTATACTTCTCGGATTTAGCTAAAATTTGATGAGCCTGTTCTAACTCTATAATCTTTAATTTGTACAATGGATATTGAGTTTAGAAGTCCAGAACTTTGCTATTACTTTATCAGTTGTTTACTTTGTTTGTAACTCATCATTGTTGTTGTTTAAGTTGTGAACTTCTTGTTGTTTACTTGTGCTGGATTATATCTGTTGTAAATGTTTACTTGTTTTTTCTATCAGTGTTGAAAAATCGGGTTGGGATCTTGTAGCGCCCCCTTATCGTAGGGTATACACCGGGACGTCCGTAGGTCATACCGATACATAACCTATGATGAGAGTGCACTACGATTCGATCATTTCTATAAACCTCATGGCATCGATATAATTAAACTACAATATCAAATTCACTATTTTTTTTTAACCAAAAGATGCTTCTCATTTCATTTCTTAAAAAATCGTAAATCCACAATTCTGTCTTATTACAACTGTACAAAACAAAAAGGGACTAAAATAACTCCTAACTAGGTCATTCCCAAAAGATCCCAATTGACCGACCTGTGGGCCATACTCCTCTCGTCGGCACTCACAAAGCAGGAAAAGTCTCGCTAACTGGAGCTAGGAGTCAACTATCGCTGTCCTGAAAAATAAATGCAATGTTGGGTGAGTTTGCGAACTCAGCGAGAAACCATCATCGATGGTTCACCCAACTCATGCATAAATAAGCAGTTCACACTATATCATATATTATTACAACCAAGAATCACATGCATTCAATTTCACATTTATAAGGCGGTTCGCCTTTCATACAATTCACATTTGAACATTCAAATATGCAATGTACATGTGACTCTTTCATTTTATTTCGTTGTTGTGACCGTGCGCCTGAGCTCATTTACGTTGAGTCATTGGCTCTGAAAACATTGGGCTTAAAACCCTGATACGTTGAGCATAAAGCTCTGAAAATCGTTGGGCACGAAGCCCTGTGCGTTGAGCTTAAAGCTCTGATATACGTTGGCTGTTCCGGTCACAACTGCCATTATCTGATCATGCCTTTATGCATGAATGAACATGTCTCGATTTACATTCACAATCAGTTACATTTTATTGTCCAATTCCTATTCCTTTGGACCTTCAGTCCGGTATTCATTCATAAACATTTTCACAATTCATTTCATAGCAGCATTCACATACAATATACACAATTTGCACTTCAATATCACATTCCAATACTTCGGACACCCGTGGTCCGAAATTAATCAAAGCAAACACATATATCCCTCCATTATCTCCACATGGCATAAGTGCAAAATATTAAACACATAAAGGTTGAGGAACCAACTAGGTTACTCACCTGGACTTCCAAGCTGTTGCCTGGGAGCTCCAGCAATATCCGTGGAATATCATTCCATCGGTACCACAATCAAGCCTCCAATCTTCAAATCTTCTGAAAATCCTCCAAGCCCCTTCAACATCCACGGGTCTCTCCCTAAATCACACCAAACCTCAATAGTTTTCGGGTTTAAGCTTGGCTTTACCCAAGGAAGAAGAAGCAAGCAAGAATCGTACATGGAGGAGGATCAAAATCAATTGGTGGAAGAAAAATCGTAAGCCCTAGGAGGAAGGAGAAGTTTTTTCCAAGGTGAGGGGATTTCAAAGACTTAGGGCATTAGATATTCTAAAACCTTCATCCCCAAAACCTGTCACATGTCATTTTCCCTACAATACAGTTAAATCTCTTTCTCTTTTCAATTTCATGTCTAGTCCAATTCATCTCCAAAGCCATATTAATTTCTCAAATCATATAGCAAATTTTCCCATAGCCATTAGACAGTCATTTCAGTCCTATAAAATCGATCGGTCCGTCACTCGAAAGATTTTTCGGTCCGAACTTTTTCTTCCGAATTTCCAGAAAAATTCCTAAGGGTCATTATCAATTGACGGTCACTCTAAAACATTTCCAAATCCACTATTCAGACCCAAAAATTTCATAATTCCCAATAAATCATAAATCATATCGTTTTCACAAATCCCATCACAATCACAAATAATTGCCGAGAAAATATCATGAATGCATGTACCTACATGTGCATGAACCAAATGACTCATTCCTCTAAAATTAGAGGTCAAAATAAATGTTCAATTCAAAATATGCAATGTAATTTACTAGCCTGTCCCAATTGACCAATTTACCCTTTCCATCGGGGATGGGATGTTACAGATCTAATCCGAACCGCAGCGGAATAATCACGAAAATTTTTCGTGACTTTTGATTTCCCGAAAATCAAGATCTACTTAATCTATAAAATGATTAACACGAATCATAATAAAGAAGAATTTAATTCGTACCTTATTCCGAAGCTTGATCTTTATCTTGATGTATCATTCGAACTGATACTGAAACCGATCCGTCTCAACCACCGTAGCTGCACAAGTGTGTGACCTCTAACGATATCCACATAACAGGTTGAGAGAACTCTGTAACTTTTATAGAGAGGGTTAAGCATGAAGTGCTAGCTACATAGAGGTTAAACCTATTTATAATAGGCTTTGGACGCTTTAGTAATTTAATTAAACTTAAATATTAATTTCAATTAAACTTTAATTAAAATTACAAATAATTCTAATTAAATTTCAATTATGCCCAAATAAGATTCAATATCTTATATTGATCCTTATTTATAAAATATCTTATATTTAATCATAAAGTTTCTCAAACTTTACAATCAAGTCCAACTTGATTAAATTAATTTTGCTCTCTTCAACTCATTCTATATGTGTGACCTATTAGGTTCCCAAATATATTGGCAATGATTATAAATTATAATTCTAATTCATAATTAGAATTAGATAAATTAAAACTCCTTTTAATTTATCTTTAATTCTCCAATTAAACAATCTATAATCATAGATCAAGATTAGCGTCTAGCAACGCGTTATGACCACCCAAATATTTAGGAATGTCAAAGTGGTTTTGACTAACCTTTCCGTTCATGATTTTTCTGTATAATTCAATCTTTTCATCAAACAATGTTCCAATTAGACATAGAGCATGTAATTAATGTCTACTCTAGTTTGAGTCCAATTATATTAGTTCTCTGCCATTAGCTATTGATTCAATTAATGATATTTGTAAACTGTTTACAAAATATCATTCCACCTTGGCCAAGGATTTCCTGAACCAATATTAATCGAGAACAGCGGAACATTCTCCTTAATTACTTTAGGGTGATGAATCCTATCTTTATCATTCAACTATCTCCATATAGTTCATGCTATATTCAATGACTACCGTTTAACGACCTTTGATAAAATAGATTACGAGTAGTATCAAAACATAACAATCCATGTACAAGATAACTTTGATGATCTCAAGTTAAAGGATCACTTATACAATCATCACAATGAGAATTCCATAGACATACAAGTAATGTTCCAAATGGATTTCTCATATCGGGTCTGTTCAGTGAACTTGTTCTCTGGCAAGCACCCACACGTTTGTTTAAGTATCTCTATATTTTAGCCTATGAGATCAACTACTTCCTTCATAAGGAAAAACAAAACGTGTGCTAGTCTTTTTCCATTCTATTAATGTCCAATCTTAATAGAACAATGACTAGGAACATTTTAGGAATAATACATAAATGAAATATGAATCTCATATTTATAATGTCATTATAATTTCATTTGCAATGTATAATTATCCCATGGACTTTATCATATACATGTAAACATGTACAAGATAAAGAATGTTTTTAAATAATTTGTCACTAACTACAACCAAATCGATTGGCTGTAGGGTATAAACCAACAATCTCCCACTTGCACTAAGCCAATCGTTTAAGTATCTTATATCATATCGCTATATGACGATTGTTCAACTACTGGCTTAATGAGAAAATTCTACATGATTCTCTATAGTGAGCACTTGCTTAAGTCTTATAATTCCTATCTTAATTATCATCATAATTAAAACATTTGCCTAAACACATTCCTGGATCTTTGATGAGACATTAGCTCCTTATGCATGCCCAATAGCTCTAATGTTCTACAGTACATTACTGTCTTGAACAATACAAAGAAACTATATCAAATTCACTAAAGAACTTGTTGATCCAATTAATCATTTCTACTAAATGAAAAATGTATTGTGGCTTAATTAGCAACCATTGCTACATTGGAACCTTTCCAAATCTAAATGATATTGTTCTAAGTAAATAAACCTTAATTAGGATTTACTTCTAAAGTTATATCCTTATCATCTTGAACTCTAATATCAACTCACTCATAGAATAATGAATATCTTCAATATTTCACAAGTATCTGATATCTAAATACTAAACGTCTTTAGTACATTATCTATGCCCTTGGACTTATAATAAGTTAACAACATCCAATCTATCTCTATAGATCTAATTCATAGAATTAAGTTGCTACCTTTCCATATCCAACAAGAGTTGTTCTTAGATTATTATATGTTCAACAATTGAAAGTTAGAACTGTTGTTCTCTGTGAGCAATATGTCTCCACATACTCCTACTAAAGAGGACAACTATACTCCCACTAACCTTCTTGTAGAAGTGACAAATTCACAATCATATTCAAAACAAACTATTTGAATTCATCATGAAAGTGAATATTTCAATGTCTTGTAGCCTTTCAACTATACATCAAATGTATCATTAAAGGCATTAGTTCCAATTAGATGTATAGTCATGAGATTTGAACCTTTCAAATTCCTTCTTGCTCCCACTCCTTATCTTGAGAACCATTCTCCTATAAGCATACATTGAAACAAACAATTTGTTCAATAGGTTTGTAAGATTATATCCAACCTTTTGGATATCTCATAACCTTTTATTATCCATTTTAGTTCTAAACTAAATGGATAATATATGCTTAAGCTAAGCATCACATCCTTAAATCATTAACTTTGACTATTTCAAAGACTTAGCGTTTCATATCTAATATGAAAACTTACTAATTGATTTAACTAGAACTATAGAAGGTAAGTCATTGTACCATGCATTGCTATAAAAGAAATACTATTGCATCCTACAATATCTCATATTGTATGTAACTCCTTACATAAATCTAAACCCTTATGAAATTTTGTTGTGAAGGTACTCACCAGAGAATCTCATTCCCTATAGATAACCAATAATTTCATAATCACTAAATCGATCTCATCGAAATGCTTCATCATTCTCAATGCTTAATTTCTACTTAGATTTAAACAGTTTAAACTTTTCAAAATTTTAAATCATCATTTTATTTAATACATATGACTATATCACATAAAGTCATTAGTAATAAAATAAAATAAAATAAAATATTATTCTTTTATGAATTGTTATTCGATCCAATACATCACATGCATAAAATTTAACAATTCAATACCATCATCATCCTTCCACCAAAGGTTGATTTGGTTATTCTTCAACTTTACAAGTTTCACAAGTTCCATACGATTCATAATCAAAAGGATACATATATCCTAGTATGTAACTTTATGATTCTTGTTATGTTGATTTCACCAATATGTCATAAAAGGATTGTCTCGGTTATCTAACTTTTTGTCCTTGCCATTTATGTTAAGCATAAGTATCCTTTGATCCAACACATACAAACTCTTTGTATAATCTTGGATCAACTACTTTTACTTAACAATCTATTTCTAACGATGCAATGAACATTACAATAATGCTGAATCTAAATTCAGTATCAAATACTCACAAGCATGAATTAGAAATACATATGATCTTAATCATATCACATATAGGCAAGAAAAAAAATCATGCAATCATTTTCTTCTAATGATAACTATTATCATTTTATAACAAAGCATTTAATTGTAGACCACAATAATGCTTTTAGTAGGCTAAATTAAGTGGAACAACTTCAACAAGGTACTATACCTTTCAGCCCTACTTCATGCAACCCTTTGCATTTTGCTATCATGGTGTTGACATACATCTTACATGTCGCCTTCAAAGTTTACGAAACATTAGTCAACTCAAAATGTCAATACATTTTGTCATCTATATGATTTTGACATATCTCAAAATCTTTAACGCCAAATCCTCAACAAGGATTATAACAAATTTGCATAATGGGCATACAATTTTCTTTTCTAACTTTTGAGAACACTTCTCAAATATATCCTATTTCTAAGAACTTGAGTTCACTAACTTAGTATCAACTATACTAAATAAGGTAGATTCCACTAAGACAAATAAAAGTGTAAGGAAAAACAAGTAATCAATTATATGTCATGACTACCAAATAAGATTAGGACTTTAATCATGCATTTGGTTACTCTCACTATTTTATTCAAAATAATAGCCCTCACTATTATTCAAAAAAATTACTCTAATCTCTCTAGTAAGCTAGGATCTCATTCAAATATAGTTGGCCTTGAGTTTGCTCAACAAATCAACTATACTTAAATTAGGTAGATAACAACTTTATCAATCACATCTCATGTGACTCCTAGATCCGTTAGGTGACAACTCTTGCTAAAACATATCTTATATGTCATTCCTAACCCTGCCTCTAAATTCATGTGATCATGAGTTTACTCATCCAAATCACACAAATTTAGTTAAGTAGAATCCACTATTATAAGATTAAACATATTAGGATTAAAGGGGCCTTTAGTTTACTCAACAAACCTCACATTAAACAAAACTCTGGTTTATTCTTATAACAATGGAAGACAACAATCACGTTCTTAACGTGTACTTAATATTTTAATGAGGGATTTAATTTCATTCGTCTCATCAAACACAAATTGCATGTAAAATATCAAACATATAAAACATATAATTTATCATGCAACCAATATATATATCAACCATATAAATAAAGAATGCAACTTATGCAAATCATAATCAAATTATATGCATAAAATATCAAGCTTCGTATGATTCTAGTTATTGATCTTCATAATCTAAAATAACATTTCCAACTCCTTGAAAAATTAAATTAGATTAAAACAATTGATTCCTAAATAAATTAAATCCCTATTCCAAATAGAAATTTAATTTAATTTGAAAACAATTTTCAAATCCAATTGGAAACTATTTCCATTTTTGACTCCTTTAATAATAATTTAATTGAAAACAAATTTTCAATTAATTATTTTTCTTACTTATTATAATTTAGAAAACTTCTTTTCAAAATTATATAAGTAACATATTCTAATCCAATTAGATAACATATTCTAATCCAATTAGAAAACTATTTCTAATCTAATTAGAAATCACCATTTTGTAATCTCATTAAAATTACTATCCCTTAATTAGAAAGCTATTTTCTAATATTAAAAGGAAACTACTTTCAAAATTAAATAAAACACTTTTAAATTTAATTAAGAAAGTTTTATATTATTTATTTATAGATTGATTTCTTAATAAATTAGAAAATATTTCTTTAATAGAATTTTCAAAAATATTAAAGAAAACTTCTTTTCTTGATAAATAAATGAATACATTTTCAAATTTTAATCAAGATAATATCATTTCTAATAAATCAAGAAACTTATTATTTATAAATAAAGAAACAATTTCTAATAAATAAAATACAATTCTCTAAACAAATAAAATTTATAAATCTAATTTATCTCAATCAAATTGAAATAAATAAATTTAATTAAGAAACAACTTTCTTAATTATTTAAGAAAACATTTTCTTAGTTTCAAAAGTCTAATTAATTAATTTCAATCTAATTGAAAATAATTAATTTTAATTTTAGAAATAACTTTTCTAATTGATTAATTTCAATCTAATTGAAACTAATTAATTCTAATTTTAGAAACTACTTTTCTAAAATTTATTAGGAATCAATATAATTATTAATCTTAATCAAATTAAAAAATAATTACCTTTGAATTGATTTTGAATTTTAAAACAATTTTAAAATTATGTTTAGAATTTAATTAAATTAAGAATACACTATTCCTAATTTAATTACTCCTTTTTAAGTTTAAGTCATACTTAAACTTGTTGTTGAACAAATCTAAATAACAGATTTGGAATACCTTATTCCAACATCCAAACAACCCTTATTCTAATATTAGAATGGACTTATTCTTGTGTCCAAACAGACCTCTTCTTCACCTTAGGAAACCCTAAACTCAAAGAAGCTTGCCACCGCCGCCATCTCTATGGCCTCTAGTCTGCACCGCCGTCTGTTTTTCTACTTTAGTACATTTTCATGGGGCACCGCTTGAAGCTACATAATTCCGCATGTTGCTTGCAAGTCACTTAGTATCCTTGAATCCATTGATGAACATAAGCACTGTTCATCGATGGGACAAATAAAGATGGACATCCATCTTTATTTGTTCACGTCTCTGCCAACTTCCAGACCATGCTAGCCTCCAAGTTGTCCACCAAGGCCATGTCCTCTATACTGTTTATTGATGGGGCAAATAAGATGGTGGTCATCTTATTCATGTCTCTTCTTGCTTTCGTTGTCAAACCGCCATACTGCCAATCACAACGCCCAGACGATGGATTCCTCTGGGCCTCTGGCTCGCCTCCTTGACCCAAACCAAAAACATTCCACCATTCTCCATCCACATGCTACTTTACAATCCTTTCGAGAATAAGACAGCTTCTTCAGCAACGCAAACAATTCTGGGTTTTTTCATAAAGGATTAATCCTAAACCTTTCTTAATACTCAATCGAATCTAATTCGATTTTTCTTTAGGGATTTCTAGAACAAATTTCTGGATCGCATAAACTGATTTCATTTAGGTTTGTTCAAGAATCATATCATATCTGATTATTCAATTCCAAAGTTTTCGATAAAAAACAATCACACAGTTTAATCAAATTATAGAAATAAAATCCTGCTCTGATACCATTGTTAGAAAATCGGGTTGGGATCTGATCCGAACCGCATAAGACTTTTTTATGACTTTTGATTTTTCGAAAACCAAGATCTATTTAATCTATAAAATGATTAACACGAATCATAATAAAGCGAAATTTAATTCGTACCTTATTCCGAGGCTTGATCTTTATCTTAATGCATCATTCGAATTGATATTGAAACTGATCCGTCTTAACCACCGTAGCGGCACAAGTGTGCGACCTCTAACGATATCCACAGAACAGGTTGAGAGAACTCTGTAACTTTTACAGAGAGGGTTAAGCATGAAGTGCTAGCTATATAGAGCTTAAACCTATTTATAATAGGCTTTGAATGTTTTAGTAATTTAATTAAAATTAAATACTAATTTCAATTAAACTTTAATTAAAATTACAAATAATTCTAATTAAATACTAATTATGTCCAAATAAGATTCAATATCTTATATTGATCCTTATTTATAAAATATCTCATATTTAATCATAAAGTTTCTCAAACTTTACAATCAAGTCCAACTTGATTAGATTAATTTTGCTCTCTTCAACCCATTCTATATGTGTGACCTATTAGGTTCTCAAACATATTGGCAATGATTATAAATTATAATTATAATTTATAATTATAATTAGATAAATTAAAACTCCTTTTAATTTATCTTTAATTCTCCAATTAAACAATCTATAATCATAGATCAAGATTGACGTTTAGCAACGCATCATGACCACCCAAATATTTAGAAATGTCAAAGTGGTTTTGACTAACCTTTCCGTGCATGATTTTTCCGTATAATTCAATCCTTTCATCAATCAATGTTCCAATTAGACATAGAGCA
This sequence comes from Erythroxylum novogranatense, assembly GCA_029891385.1. Classification (NCBI taxonomy): domain Eukaryota; kingdom Viridiplantae; phylum Streptophyta; class Magnoliopsida; order Malpighiales; family Erythroxylaceae; genus Erythroxylum; species Erythroxylum novogranatense. The sequence continues at coordinate 88,632,233 of CM057233.1, read as the reverse complement.
TGAAATTAATGCTTACTCCAGTTTGAGTCCAATTATATTAGTTCTCTGCCATTAGCTATTGATTCAATTAATGATATTTGTAAACTGTTTACAAAATATCATTCCACCTTAGCCAAGGATTTCCTGAACCAATATTAATCGAGAACAACGGAACATTCTCCCTAATTACTTTATAGTGATGAATCCTATCTTGATCATTCAACTATCTCCATATAGTTCATGCTATATCCAATGACTACCGTTTAACGACTTTTGATAAAATAGATCATGAGTAGTATCAAAACATAACAATCCCTATACAAGATAACTTTGATGATCTCAAGTCAAATATCACTTATACAATCATCACAATGAGAATTCCATAGATATACAAGTAATGTTCCAAATCGGGTCTGTTAAGTGAACTTGTTCTCTAGCAAGCACCTACACGTTTGTTTAAGTATCTCTATATTTTAGCCTATGAGATCAACTACTTCCTTCATAAGGAAAAACAAAACATGTGTTAGTCTTTTTTCATTCTATTAATGTCCAATCTTAATAGAACAATAACTAGGAACATTTTAGGAATAATACATAAATGAAATATGAATCTCATAATTATAATCTCATTATAATTTCATTTGTAATGTATAATTATCCCATGAACTTTATCATATACATCTAAATATGTACAAGATAAAGAATGCCTTTAAATAATTTGTCACTAACTACAACCAAATCGATTGGCTATAGGGCATAAACCAACAATCAGAGCGATCAACAATGGGTTCCAATTCAGCATTGGAATGGGTGGACTGTGTGCAAATCTTATAAACTACAGCATTGAGAAGAACAAAGGAGGCTGGGGTTGCTGAGTTTCCTTAGCCATGGCAGCTCTTCCTGCCTCAATCCTCACTATTGGTGCACATTTCTTACCAGACACACCCAACAGCTTAGTCCAACGAACCAACGACAACTAAAAGGCCAAACATCTGTTACAATGCGTGAGAGGCACAGAAGTTGTTCAACAAGAACTCGACGATCTTATTACAGTAAGCTCCATCTCAAGAACTGTCGAAAACCCATTCAAGAAAATCATACAATGAAAGTATAAGCCTTGGTTAATAATGGCAATAGCGATACCACTTTTTCAGCAAGTGACAGGAATCAATGTCATGGCATTCTACGCTCTACAACTTTTCAGAACAATAGGGAAAAATCGACGGGTAGTAGTTTCACAAACTTTCCAATTTTTATTGTAAATGTTTCTATCACAAACGAAAACAAAAGTAAATAAAACGAAATAATAAAAACACTAAAAATTTGGTGACGTCGTTCGACACATCTTGCCTACGTCGACGGAGCCCTCATCCAGTTTAATACTATCATCGAAGTACAATAGATTTACCCAAAGCTTTACTGAGTCGACACCACTCAACCCCTGACACTATCTCTCAACCTCACTTTCTGTGAAAGAATTTCACACCCATTAACATGATCGAATCATGTTAACCTCAACAGAGAATTTTCTCAACACTCTTTTTAATTAAAAGACAATTAAAAAACTCAAGTGATGAATCAACTAAGAATTAAAAAAAATACTTGAGACAGAAACATAACCACTTTCCTATGAGTTCAACTCCTCTAGAATAGATCAGAAAGTTGTTCACACAAATTAGGCTGATTCATGCACATTCCTGATCCAAGTTACAGCTGCAACAGAAGGACTTTATGCAAGATAGATCTAACAAATAAACCTCTACACAATAATTTACTGAAGCACAACCTTCACCACATTAATTGTGCAGCCTACCAAAAACGAAGATGAAAACCATGGAGATATTTGCAGGTGCAAAGTGTAGAGATCGTAAGTAGGAAGAACATATTCCAATAATGGTGAAATGGCATCCAAATTTGGTGAGCATTCAAACTCAGTACCATCATGACTTTAATAGCCCACTGCACACTTAATAATACACCCACACACCAGATTCACTTTAATGCCCACTATACCTTATATAAAATCCACGGTGTATATATAAAGCATAACATCCACTGCACTGTTTATATCCAAAAAAACCATGCAAGCTACCCACGGTATATTTAAGTCACATTACGTACATTACCTCTAATCAACTAAGCCCCTGTTTGGTTCAGCTTTTGGAACCTTCAAAAGTACTTTTTTTCACCGCAAAAGCTATTTTAAGGAAAAAATGAGTGTTTGGCTGAAAACTTCAAAAGTGCTTTTAAAATATAAATAACTTTTTTAAAAGTCAAAATACAGCCTTTTCAGAAGCTAAAATTTGGAGATTTTTAGAAAAGCCCAAATTTCAGCTTTTTTGGGTAGATAAATTTGTGTTACTTACGTTTATAACATATCAAAATTTTATACGTTTATCGCAAATCTTCCACAGTTCTTTTGCAAACCGATATTCACATGAGAAAAGTAACCACCGATTTCTCAAAGGACAAAACCCTTATTCACTTGGTTCATTTCAAGTACATGCTTTCTTTTGCTTTTTTGTCATTTCTCGATCTATTAGTTTCATTTGTTGCTTCCGTTTATCGATCTGTTGGTTTCATTTTCTGGGTGAATCGTTTATTCGGTAATGTATGATTGTGTTTTGAGGAGATTGTTGTATGTCCGACTATTCTTTCTACCTACGACTGATGATATTTTTCTAGTTGTCCTATAATCTTCTGCTTATCACCTACAACCGATTATACTATTTTTCTAGTTTTCTAACTACGATCGATTATACTTCTTATCCAATGACATTTGCAGTTCATCTTTTCATTCTTGGAATGCAATCACTAAAATTCTTGCTTGTTGGTTGACTGATGTACGCTAGCTAAGGTCTGTAATAAATGAATTGTTGCATGCCAATTGTTTGATTATATTTCCAACTGGCACCGATCAAGTCAGTTGGTTTTAAAAATGGCCAAAGTTTGCTGCTTTCCATGCATTGAACGTTAGTCGATTAATCCAGCAATACTTCTTTATATAACACAAAAGGCTTTCTTTGCCTTATGAAAAAATATCTTTTTTACGATGAATTAAAAAAAACAAAGATTTGATTTCCTTTTAAAAGGGGAAAAAAAAAAGAAAATTGTTGTTGTTCTTAGTGATTCCTCCTGACAGTGAACACTTTTATGCAACGCTTATTAGTTTCTTTTTGTAATCAATTGTTCCTTTCTTCACAATCTACGTAACCTCTTTGTATTCATTTTTTTAGATATTTATCATTGCCTTTTGTTTTAATAACTCGATGCCTTATAAAGAGGTTATTACACTCAATTATATTATATTTCCTCCCAAAGCTTTAGAACATGTGATGCTGGTCGCAAGTCAGCAACAATACTGTGGGAAGTGATTTGATCTCAATTAGACCCTTCATGTAATTGCCTTCATGCTTTTTCCTTGACAAGTGATTCTATCTTAATTAGACCCTTCGTGTAAGATAAGCATGACACTTATTGAAGAAACTAGCATTCCATTTTGTGGCCCCCTTGCTCGATATATTGATTTAAGGTTTGATATAATTAACCTATCTGAAATGTTACAGTCACTTCTATACAAGAAGTTGCTCTAATTTATGTTACAGATACATCTAATAGATCATCCACGTTGCATAAAGATCATTTCTTTCTTATGTATGTTTGATCTCATTTATGCTAATATGAAATGCCTGAATGTGTTCTGCAGGAAAATGGTGAGGCAGCAGAGTTGCAGGAGGGTGAATCAGAGGTTTTCATCAAGAGTCATGAGCATTTAACACATAAGAAGTTAGGTGTTTCCAATTGTAATCAGACCACATTCTTAACTAGATGTAATCATTACCTTGTAAAACTCAACAAGTTCACATTTTAATAAATAAATAAATTATATTTTAATTAATTATATTATAACTAATTAATTATTTATTTGTAGTTAATTATAATGTAATTAATTAATTAATTACAATATTTTAATTAATAAATAACTTATATTTTAATAAATAAATAAATTATATTTTAATTAATTATATTACAATTAATTAATTAATTAATTAAAATAATTAATTAATTAATATATTGTAATTAATTGATTAATTAATTAAAATATTTTAATTAATTAATAATTATAAATTAATTAATAGTAAGTATAATATAATGTGCTTTGCATATTGTTTAATATACTTTAAATATTATTTATATGCATAAATAATTTTATTACAAACTAAAATATACTTAAAATTAATAAAAGTGCTTTTTATTTTTATTTTACCAAATAGTCTACTATATGAAACTCTTTAAAAAAAGTTGTTTTTTAATTGACAGCCAAACAGTTAACTAGCTTTTTGGAAAAGTTCTTTTCAGAAAAGCTCTACTGACAAAAGATCTACTGATAAAAGCTTTACTGATATAAGCTCATCCAAACAGACACTAAGTCTAGAAAAATCAATACACTAAACCACGATGTATTACCATCCTCGAAGTCATGCACCTCTAGTTATTATTTTGCCAATGACAATTAACACTATTGCCCACCGTGGTTTCTCACACGCATCAGATTTTCTTCACTATAGATAGAGATGCGTAAAACATACTCAAGCAAGAAGAGTTCCACTTCAACCACGTAACCACTACTTCTCAGATCAAACACGCAACCCTTTATTTGCTTGTATCCCCAAAATCACGTAAGCTACGTTTTTCCCATATGTAATTAATGCCCACTGAACTGTTGATTGCAAGACTCCCACACAAGAGGCACATCTTCTATGGACATAATCATACATGATATTCATTTAACACATCTTGCTAAGACACACATAAATTAGAGATAGAACTCTATCACAACTAGAAGATTATCACTAATAGCTTTTGAATCCAAGTCGTTATCCAATTAATATTTTATATGTCCAATTAATAAATAAGATGTCAAAATTAAATAAAAGATATATATCGTATATTTTAACAATCTCTCCATTTTTGACATTATTTTTCACATATTTGAAACTCCCCTAAATATCATAATTGGACATATAAGTATCAAATTCATAATTCATATGAAAAATACTCCCCCTTAATCAAACATCAAGTTTATTCAATCATCTAAATTTCTTTCCCTTGGGACAAAAAGATGTCAAAAAGCAAGACAAATAGTCAGAGATGTCAAAAAGCAAGACGAATAGTCACACATTTATCTTGAAATCTCCCCCTGAATGGAACATTCAGCATAAACAATCTGATGTCTTTCCTTTAGGGAAAAACATTGTCAAAATGAAGAATGCCTTTAACATAATCAATCTCAGTGAATAAGGAAACATAAAAATTAGTAGTAGATTGTAGGGTATTCAAATGCATCGCAACAAACATAGAGCTTTAATAGGCAATGATTTGGCACAGAGAATCATTTCCTATAGAAGCTCCTTCCGGAATGGAAGAGTCTATGGAGGCAAATTCAATAGTTGTATGTTCAAATGTCCCTCCTTTTACTAAAATTGTGTGGTTTTGGTTCTTGGATGTATATATATGTGTGTTGAAGTGTTGCGGTTTTTGGTTTGATTGTGACTATTTGTAAGCAAATGCAGGGAAGGCTACTTCTTTTAAGTGTAAATGTAGGAAATAAGAGAGGAGTTTTGATGGTAGGGTAGTATCTATTGATCTAGGTTGTTGTTAATTGCACTATCGTATGTATTTTAAGTGATAAGAGATTACCTACGGATAATCTTTTATGTTGTGCATAACTCTTATTTTTTATAAAAGTTACTGATTTACCAAAAAAATTCAATAGTAGATTTAGCGAAAGAATTATAAACACACCAAGATGATAGTTTACCATCAGTCAATACACATGCCAACATATCATTACTTACTTCAATTCTATCTTCATAAAACTGGTCAAATTTATAAACCCAAGTAAATAAAGATGAGTGTTGTCAGTGTAATGAGAGAGAGAGAGACCCACACTGATGAGAGAGCTTAAGAATCTTCGATGGAGCCAAATAGAAGTCCCAATGCAAACTACTAAAAAGATGGGACGACAATGACAACATAAAAATTAAAGAACTAAAGAAGACATTTTTGTACGTTTCGTCCTTTAAAAAAAAACAACACAAAAAATACTTCAAAAATGTAAAGTATACAGTCCCTGTGCCCCTCTAAGAATTTCAAACTTGGGCTTATTCCTCGTCGCATTATCTTGATCATCGGTTTCTTCTTCTAAAATAACTAACTTGTTCTTTGTCTGAACAGTTTCTTCTAAAGCAGTAACTAACTGTGAATCTGTACAATTTCTTATTTTTTCTTCACTACATTTTTGTGCATGTACTTGACCCTTTATAACCCAAGAGTGCTTCGGTAAAATGGGTTGCCTCTAGAAATTTAATAGAAAGTGTCTAGATTTTTGATTTTGACCCCTTTCAAATACAATTTGTAACATCTTATAGCATCTCGGCCTTATACGCCCGATAACTCCACAAAAAAGACACATCGGTACAAATCTTCGATTTTTTATGTTTCTTCTTCTCGGACAAATCTGGACATATTATTTTTTTCCTTATTCACTTTAGAACACTTACTCTTATAGCCAATGCCTTGAAGATCCCCTTTAACCTTACCCATTTTCATTAACTTTTTTAGTTTTTCTGTTCCTTCATTCAACATTCTCAACCCCTTTTCAATACTTATCAATTTCATTGTAGCTTCACCGAGCTCATCTGATGTCAACATTAATTTCTTTTCTAACTTTTGGATGGTTGTAACATCCTGTTCCCAAATGAAGGGTGAGGACCCGAAATATTGTACAAGTGTACTCAAGGAGAGACAAAGGAAATGCATTAGTTTTGTTCATACATCTTATTATCATACATGCATTTACATAATGATTACTGGCTCTTTAAGTGGTACATGCATTCATTGACAATTGCCAGGTATAAAAGATAGGGAATATGAATTGCTAAAATTTATGGGTAGAAGGTGTTGAAAGAGTGAAAGTAATATGTTTGTGCTGCAAATTGGTATTTATTACTCAAGTAAATGTCTTGATAAATTTGTGGTTAAATTCTCGATTAAATGGGATGGTTATTGATGTGGTATTGATGCTTGCATGAAAGGAGTAGAGTTGTGGTTGAAATCTGGAAAAATAGAACTTGTGCATGTTTCAGGTATTTGTTTATAACTTTTGATGTGGTTATGCTATTGAGTTGAGGTTTGCTTTAAATCAAACTTGAGAAGTATGGCTAGAATTCCTATGAAGGAAGTTCTGCTCAATTTTGGCTTGAAGAGCTGTGAATTTAGCTCGAAAGTTGAGATTTGTGTGCTGGATGAACAGTATCCGGATCTTGGTTCTATTATTGATGACCTGAAACTTTGAGAATTTTTCCAGGATAAAGGAGACAGATTTTGTGAAATTGGTATACTGAAAGTTGAAGATTTATGTGTTAGCTTTCCAACGCCACTGAGTATGGTATTTTTTGATGTGTAGGTTGTAAGTTATGGTCTGATAATGTCCAGGTGATAATTCAGTCCAAAATGTGTTTTGGTGTGCAACTGCTCTAAGGGCATAGGTTCTGTGCTTTTTGTGTTCTGATATTTATTTGGGACTGTAAAGGGTGAAATTGGCTCAAGTGACATTCTGGAAAGTTGTAGAGGATTGTTATAGATTTCTAATGAGTTATTTTATGCGAATTTTGGATGTAAGGACTGTTAGATATAAAATTGTAAAGTTTTGGCTATGGATATGGTCATATGCTGTTTTAATACTAATTAACAGGGCAACTACATTAATGGGTGGATTCGACCTAATTAGAGTTGGAATTTGCTTTGAAGTCCTTCCTGAGAATTGTAATATATTGTCTGAGTTTTTTATTGCTATATAGCATGGAAATTTTAACCAAGGGGATGTGGAGTTATGAATTTTGAAAGATTGGGTTTCTGTTGAGAATAAATTGGGTAGGCTGAATCTTTGTTTGCAAATTTGATTTGGTTAGAGATGGAATTGGCTTCTAAGTTATTCTTGAAAGATGTAGCATTTGTTTTGCTCTTTTTATTGATATAAAATTTGGAATTTTTGGTTAAGGGGATGAAAATTTATGATTTTTAGAAGTTCTAATGTTGTTTAGTGTGAAGCTGATCGACCAGTCACATTGTGTGGAGTTTTTGACCCATTAGAGGTCGATCGAATTTTTAAGGCCTTTCTAAAAGTTATAAAAGGTTCTTTTACCTTTCCGTAGACACCAAGTTTGTCAAATTTGGAGTTCTGGGTCAAAAGTTATGATGTTTACAAGTTGAGGTGTTGTTTAAAGTTTTGAGGAGATTACTGATCAGTTATCTTTGAGTGCATTTTTGAACCCTTTAGAGATCGAGCTTGCTTTTGAGTTCTCTTAAATATTGTAGATCTTTCTTTTATCATTCCAACGGTACCAAGTTTATGAAATTTGGAGTTCGGAGTCAAAAGATATGAAGGTCGAAAGTTAGGAGGTCGGAATAAGTTAAGCAATCGACCATGAAGCGAAGACGAGCGCTCATGAAGTGGTCGATCGGCCGCTGGGTTGATTTTCTCGCCGACCGACCTCTTTCGCTTTTTTATTATAACTTCTTCGTCCGACCTCCGATCGACCTGATTTTTGAAGCGTTGGATTTCTAAGAAATTTTTCTATCTTTCCATACTCAAATTGATCAGTTTTGACATTAAATGGAGGAAGATCGATCGGATTAAAGTGAGCTGATCGGTTGTAATGGTTTGAATAGAGTTCAGTATTTTGGAGATATCTCAATCGATAGAGCTCTGATCGATCTGATTCTTTTTTCAAATTAAACTAGAGACATAGATATACAAGTCATATGAAGGAGCTGATCGACAATTTAGCCTCTAAGATTTTCAATTTCTGGATTGAAGTTAGGAGTAGTGTTCAGTCTTAGCTTTGTAATGGTCTGAACAGACTTCGGTATTTTGGAGATATTTTGAGGTATAGAGCTCCAATAGATCGTATTCTTATTTTAAATGAAACTAGAGACATAGATCTATAAGTTATATGATGGAGCCGATCGACAATTTAGCCTCTAAGATGTTTAACTTTTGGAGTGAAGTTACGTGTAGTGTTTAGTCTTGATTTAGATTTGGTCCAAACAGACTTCAGTATTTTTGAGATATTTTGAGATATAGAGCTCTGATCAATCTGATTCTTAAAGCGATGGATTCGTAAACATAGAGGAACATCTCTCTAGAAGAAAGTTTTGCCAAATTGTTTTATTTACCTGATCGAAATAAGGAGCCAAGATGTCAGTTTTAAGGTAAAAAGGAAGGGCATTTTTGGAGCATCACTTAAAGGGTTAAGTTTATAGGCTTAAATGGAGGGGCATATGGGTCATTCATCATTCATTAAATGACATGGCACTATAAAGGCAAGTGGACTATGCAAAACAGAAAAGAAAGAATAGAAGAAAAGAGAAGAGTCGAGAGCCTTCGGATGGGAGAAGAAGAAAGAAGAAAGAGTGAACTAGGTAGTGATTTTTCTAAGCCCTTCAAGAGGGATTTTCATGGTGTTCAAGAAGAGAAAAACGTGGAGGATGATGAGAGCTTCTATCCAAGCCAAGAAATTCATTGATGGGTAAAAGATCAAGGTAAGATTGAGATTTTTGGTTTGTTAAATTTTGAAGGGGTTTGGTTCATATGGCTTAAGATTGGTATAGGGTTGTGTTTCATAAGCTCAATTTTAGTGTTTATGCAGTATGTGATGTTGAATTTGGGTAATTGTGGCTTAGGGACTTTTAACTTGGATGAAGGAAAGAAATAATGAAGAAATTGATGCTTTGGATAAGATTCAAGCATGGATATGAGGTGAGTGACCTAGACGGTACCTCAATTATTATGTGCTTAGAATTCTGTCTTTATAAAACTGTGGTGAATAATGGCAGAACTGTGATCGATTCAGAACTCCAGACCGAAAGTCCGGAGTATTGTTATGATATGATATAGGTGAAGCTGTGATGGTGTTTCTTTTTCTTGTGACAAATTGTGAATCATTGGTCCGTTTGTGGTAATTTGGAAATAATTGTGGTCATTGAATACATAAATAAAGTGATAAATCGTGGTATATGAAATTCATATAGGCATGCATTAACAGAAAATTGATAGTTGTGACCAGAGCAGTCACCGAATAGAGCTTTTTAGCTCAATGATTAATGAGCCCCAAAAGGGGACAGTTTCAGAGCTTTTTAGCTCAATGATTAATGAGCCCCAAAGGGGACAGTTTCAGAGCTTTTTAGCTCAACGATTAATGAGCCCCTAAAGGGGACAGTTTTAGAGCTTTTTAGCTCAACGATTAATGAGCCCCTAAAGGGGACAGTTTCAGAGTTTTTTAGCTCAACGATTAATGAGCCCCTAAAGGGGATAGTTTCAGAGCTTTTTAGCTCAACGATTAATGAGCCCCCAAAGGGGACAGTTTCAGAGCTTTTTAGCTCAATGATTAATGAGCCCCAAAAAGGGGACAGTTTTAGAGCTTTTTTTTAGCTCAACGATAAATGTGCCCTTATAGGGTCAGTACAGGTAATCGGTCACAACACTGCTTTTGTTTGATTTAGTTGATAGTTGATTGAATGCACTGCAAATTGCCATCTGCTGATGTGATAACAGTCAGGGGGTATTTTTATAACTGTGAGACTATGAGAATAGTGATATGCCTTGTGTTGTATGAATTATAATGGTTGTTGACCAGAGTTGCCACCGATCAGAGCTTCTAGCTCAACGTGTGAAGATGAGCATGGAGCTCATGAGTGCTTTAGAGCCTCAGGCTCAATGTATTAATGAGCCCTGTATCCACTATCGGATAAGGGACAGATACTAATGAGCCCTTCAATGGGACAGTTAGGCACTCGGTCACAGTAAAATGCTAATAGATGGAAAGTGTGTGAATGTGCAGTCTTGTAATAGTGCTTATTGAATTAAAATTTAAATGTATGTGAAATTTTGAACTGTGGTCAAATAGGCAACAGTGGGAAAATATGTTATATATATTGATATTATTGTTGCATTGGCTGGGCGGACCATCAATGATGGTCACTCACTGAGTTCGCAAAACTCACCCAAAATTTGCAATTATTTTTCAGGATCAGAAGAATACCCTGTTAAGCCAACGAGAGTATATTTGCAGGATTCAAATGAAGGATAAGAGTCAGGATCAGTTCGCGTCTGCATTACATGTCTTTATTTATGTATTGAAGTGTATATTTGTATTTGAGAAATAGACCCGAGTGGCTATTGAAAATTGTGTATAATGAATTTGTATATGATTGAATGAGGACCCAACTTGGGCATTGATTTCCGCTTATATTGTTTGTAAAAAAAATGTACTGACTACTGAATGAGTGTTTTTAGCACTCCACTCTTGCTGGGCACGGACTCGGATATCACCGTCGATGTCGGGTTCGGGTCGCGCGGGAGTGGGGTGCTACAATGGTGATCTTCATGGAGAGATTCTCCTCCTTTAATCTTTCATTCTTTCTACATATTTTCACCCATTTTTTTACATTAATTCGTAAGCCTCGTAAATATTTTCTTTTTTACCACCTAAACCACTTTCATCACTTTCATAATCTAAGATCGAGCCTTGAGCTAATTGGTATATGTTTATCTCAAAATTTTCTGATTTACTCCCTTTTTCGTCTTCAGTTACTTCCTTCTCAGTTGCTGTTAAACAAGTAACTGGACTTTTGCTGTACAAAATAACTAACGCAGCACTGTTCACAATTTCTTCTTCACTTCCATATTCATTATCACTCTAAGTGCTCGTGTATGATTTTTCGTTTCTCTTCTTCATGATATTAACACACTCCGCTTGAACATGTCCGAAGCCTTAACACTCATGACATTGAATTCTCTTTACCTTTCTTTCTCCCTTTTGAGTTTTGACTTGTTATTTGAAGTTGTTGTTCAATGAGCTCCCATCGTTTTGTATAAACTGTGGTCTATCCTTTTTCACTCTCTTAAGCCACTTATTAAACTCACGTGTTAATAGCTCCATATCCTCATTCTCATCGGATTCATCTTCTACGTCATTCATACCTTTTCTAGTTTCAACTTATAGTGTTAATTCTTTGCTTCTTTCTTGTTTACTCCTCAACAAATTCATTTCGAAATTGATAAGAATTCCAATTACCTTCTCCAATGACAAGTCATTGATGTCATAAGTCTCCTCGATCACTGCAAGTTTTGGAATAAATCTTGGAGGTAATGATCTCAATGTCTTGTTGACTAGTTTCAGATTGGAATATTTCTTCCCTAGTTGATGTGCCTGATTCGCTATATCTCGCAATCTTTCATGAAAGTCTCCAATATTCTCATTTTCATCCATCTTCAATTCTTCAAACCTCACAGCTAACATCTGTAATTTTGACGCTATCACATATTTAGACTCTTCGTGAATAGTCTACAAAGTATCACATGCTTCTTTAGCCGATACATAAGCTAATATCATTAAGAAGCGTCTTTCATCAACAACACTGAAAATTGAGTGCAATGCTTCTGAGTTTCTAAGTGCTCTTTCTTCTTCAGCTCTTATCCATTTAGATGGATCTTTTAGAACTATCTCTCTCTTATCGTCAGTAACCATCGGATGTGGCCATCCATGTAACACCGAGTTCCATTCTCTTGTTCCCTGTGTCTAAATAAAGACTCTTATCCATTATTTCTATATAGGATAATCGGGACTGTCCAATAGTGGTGGCCTAATAATTGATGCTCCTTCTCTTATGACCATATTTGCAAAACTAAGATCTGCACCAACTTGTTACCAAGTTGTGAATCGGTGACTTTTCTCTAATACCAATTGAAAAACCAAGGGGGGTAGTAGTTTCGTAAACTTTCCAATTTTTATTGTAGACATCTCTATCACAAACGAAAATAAAAGCAATCAAAACGAAATAATAAAAATACTAGAAATTTGATAACGCAGTTCGACACACCTTGCCAACATCTGCGGGGCCCTCACCCAGCTTAATACTTTTACCATAGTACAATGGATTACCCAAGGCTTTACTGAACCGACATCACTCAACCCTTGATACTATCTCTCAACCTCACTTTTCATGAAAAATTTCACACTCAATAACGCGACCGACTCGTGTTAACCTCAACATATGATTTTCTCAATGCTCTTTTTAATTAAAAGACAATTAATAAAAAACAACTTAAGCGATGAATCAACTAAGAATAAAAACATATAACACTTAAGACCGAAACATAACCATTTCCCTATGGGTTCAGCTCCTCTGAAACAGATCAGAAAGTTGTTCACACAAAATAGGCTGATTCATACACATTCTAGATCCAAGTTACAACTACGGCAGGAGGACTTCATGCATGATACATCCAACAAATAAACCTCCACATAATAATTTACTGAAACACAACCTTCACCACATCAATTGCGTAGCCTACAAAAAATGAAGATGAAAACCATGGAGATATGGTGCAAATTGTAGAGATCATAAGTAGGAAGAACATATTCCAACAATGGTGAAATGGCATCCAAATTTGGTGAGCATTTAAACTTAGCACCCCCACGACTTTAATAGCTCACTGCACACTTAATAATACACCCACACACCAAATTCACTTTAATTCCCACTACACCTTATATAAAATCCACGGTGTATATATAAAGACATAACGCCCACTGCACTGTTTATATCCAGAAAACCCACGCAAGCTACCCCACGGTGTATTTAAGTCACATTATGTGCACTACCTCTAATCAACTAAGTCTAGAAAGAATCATATATGATATTCATTAACACATCTTGCCAAGATACACTTCAATTAGAGATAAAACTCTATCATAACTAGAAGATTATCACTAATAGCTTTTTGAATCCAATTCATTATCCAATTAATATCTTATATGTCCAATTAATAAATAAGATGCCAAAACTAAATAAAAGATATATATATCATATATCTTAACAAATAGGATTGAAGGAAAGTGCGTCCCTTATGTCCTCGGTTGTGTCAGGTGTCGTTGGTGCTTCCTCTACACTCATATCAATGTTTATGGGTCATAAAGTTGACAGAAGAACACTCTTCATGATCGGAGGTCTGCAAATGTTCGTATCATTGATTATGGTTTGCTCAATAATAGCGACTCAACTCGGCGATCATGGAGGTATAGGAAAATGGTATGCTTACTCGGTTCTAATTCTGATATGTGTATACGTTACAAGATTTGGATGATCATAGGGTCCTCTAGATTGGCCAGTTTTGAGTGAGCTCTAGAGATATGATCTGCTGGACTGAGTATAGTGGTGGCTATGAGTTTTCTATTCACTTTCATCGTTGCACAGACTTTCTTGGCCATGCTTTGCCACTTCAAGTTAGAGCTTTTCTTCTTCTTTGGAGGGTGGGTTGTAACATTTCTAACATGAAACTGTATCATGTAAATTTAAACACATAAATTACAGGATCTTAGAATCTAATAATTTTTCCCAATAACATAAGCGTACCTTGATTCATCGTATTTCCAATACTTTCTGAACAGATAATCTCCAATAATCTTCAAGATATTCTTAGATTTTGTTTTCTCTCTCTTGGCCTTTGTTTTGTTATTTTCTGTATATTATTTGATGGAGAGATACGTGAAAAACTTAATAGGTAAAGAGAGAGAGGAAGTAGTTATTAGTTTAAAATTCAAACGACATCTCTTTAACAATATAACATAATATGCATATAACAAAACTAAATCCCCTTTATTTTCTTTAGGTGCAACATTAATCATGATTAAGTAAAAACTAGAAAGTATCATAGCAGTTGTACATCTTTTAATGAGACATATTTCCTTCTATGCATCACAAAACTAATTCTTAACTTAATATGTTCTATTATGAGATATATCTTAATGGTTCAACAATAATGTCTTTGTAAAAGACAAATCTCGTTAAAATTCACATAACCATTCATGTATATATGCTAACAATAAATAACAGGATACAATATCGTAAACAATATATATAAATGAGTTCAGAGTATCGAATATATAAAATACATAAATAATAACATATTATTCAATCATGGTACCGAATGATGCCCATTATTTCGACATATTCATTAAATGTATTCAGTGGCAATCCTTTTGTTAATGGATATGCTATCATAAGATCAGTGCTAATATGTTCGATTGACATTCTTTGTTTATGAATTTTTTCTTTAACGACAAAGTATTTGATTTTCATATGTTTAGCGCCTTTGAATACTTGTCGTTTTTTGAAAAGAATATTGTTGCATAATTATCATAAAAAAAATTTTAACAGCTTGACAATACTGTCGACAATTTCAAGTCCTAAAATAAAGTTTGCAGCCATAAACCATGAACCGTGGCTTCAAAGCATGTCATAAACTCAGCTTCCATAGTGGATGCAACAATGACAGACTGCTTCACATTCTTCCACGAGATTGCTCCTCCAACTAGAAGAAATATATAGCCAAATGTTGATTTTCTCGTGTCAACACATCCGGCATAGTCTGAATCTAAATATCCAATCACTTCAAGATGACCGGATCTTCTATAAGTGAGCATATGATCTTTTGTTCCTTGTAAGTATCTTTAAACTTTCTTTGCAACTTTCCAATGTTCCAATCCAGGATTACTCTGGTATCTGCCTAGCATTCCAACAGCAAAACTGATGTCTGGCTCAGTACAGGTTTGAGCATACATTAAACTCTGAACAATAGATGCATAAGGAATTCTTTCCATTTTGTGCGTTCCAATTCATTATTTGGGCATTGCTTAAGACTAAATTTGTCTCCTTTTTGAATTGGAACAACATTTGCATAATATTGAATCTTTCTAAAATCTTTTTGATATATGCTTTCTGAGACAGCCCTAACATTCCTCATGATCAATTACGGAATATTTCAATTCCTATCATATAAAATGCCCCATATCTTTCATTTCGAATTTTTTAGAGAGAAACGTCTTAGTCTCATGTAACAATCTAAGATCATTAGCAGCAAGTAAGATATCTTCAACATATAGGGCTAGAAATATGAATTTGCTTCCACTAATCTTCAGATATATACACTAATCAAAAGCTTTTTCTTTAAAACTAAAAGAAGTAATGGTATCATTAAATTTGAGATACCAATGTTGGGAGATTTGCTTAAGTCCATATATTGATTTCTTAAGTTTATACACAACGTTTTTTTCCTTCAACTAGGAAACCCTCCGGTTGATCCATATAGATTTCTTCCTATAAATTCTCATTCGGAATGGCAGTTTTCTCATCCATTTGATGAAGCTCTAAATCATAATGAGCTACCATTATCATAATAATTCTAAATGAATCCTTTTTAGAAACAAGATAAAATGTCTCATTGTAATCAACACCATCCTTTTAAGTATAACCTTTGACGACAAGTCTAGCTTTATAACTCTCAATATTACCATTAGAGTCACATTTGGTCTTAAAGACTCATTTATATCTGACTCATTTACAACCTTTTGGTAATTCAACAAGATCCCAAACTTGATTGTCATCTATAGATTTTAACTTTTCTTTCATGGTGTCGAATCATTTATTAGAATTTTCACTTTCAAAGGCTTGTGAAACAAAACCGAATCATTATCAATACCTAAATCACCTTCTACTTCTTGTAAATAAACCACATAATCATCCGAAATTGCTAATCTCTTTTATCTTTGAGATCTTTTTAATGCAACTTCATGTAACTCATTTACAACAGGTTCATTAACGATGATTTCATTATTTTTAACTTGGTCATGCATTTGTTATTCATGTAAGTTGTTAAAATTTTCAACAACTCTAGGAACAGACACTTGAGAAGATGTTACACTCAAGAAAACTTGCGATTTAACTTCTTGAATATTTACTTTCTGTGACTCTAAACTCCCACTAATTTCTCCATTTTCAATAAATCTAGCATTTCCAGTTTCAGCAATTTTTATACTATGATTAGGATAATAAAATATATACCCTTTAGACTTTTCTGGATAACCAATGAAAAAACCACTGGTGGTTCTTGAATCCGATTTCCTTTCATGTGGATTATATATCCGTACTTCTGTCAAACAACCTCAAATATATAGGTTTCTTAAACTAGGTATCCTTCTTGTCCATAATTCAAAAGGTGTCTTCAGAACTGCTTTACTAGGAGCCCTATTTAATAAATACATGGCAGTTTTTAATGCATACATCCACAATGATGATGGTAAAGAACAATGTCTCATCATACTCCAAATCATATCCATTAAGGTACGATTGTGCCTTTGTGCTACACCATTTTGTTATGTTGTACCTGACATTGTGTATTGAGTACATATACCACGTTTTTCAAGAAATTTAGCAAATGGGCTTGGACATTGTTCACTTCACTATATCTTCCATTGTAACATCCCGACCCTAATGGGAAGGGTATATGGGTCAATTTGGTCAGGCTAGTAATTTGTATTTCATATTTCTGATGTGAACATTTATTTGGCCTCTGATTGTAGAGGACTGAGTCTTTTGGCACATGCACATATAGGTACATGCATTCATGATTTTTCCCGATTTTTGATTTTGTAAATGATTTAAACTGTGAATGTGTGAGATAATTAGATTGGATTATGATATCTTAGGAATTATGGAATAATTGGGTGTGAATGGTAGATTTGGAACTGTACTAGAGTGATCGCCAATTGATTGTGAACTTTAGAAATGTTTCTGAAAATTTGGAAGAAAATGTCAGGACCGAAAATTTCCGAGTGGCGGACTGATTGATTTTATATGACCGGAATAATTGTCCGATGGCAATGGAAAATTTAGATTTATGATCTTGGAATTTAATATAGCGAGTCATTGAAATTTGGAGATGAATTGGACCGGAAATGAAAGTGAAAAGAGAAAGAGATTTGAGGACAAAGACTAGAGGCTTAAGTGATTATCCTTTAAATGCCTTAGGTTTTAAAATTTGAGAATAAGCTTTCCTCTTTTCCTTCCTAAGGCACGACCGTTTCCCCTTCTCCCTTCAACGATTTTGATCCTCCTCCACCCACGATTGTTGCTTGTTACTTCCTCTTGCTGTGCGTAGCTGGCTTGATGCTTGAGGAAGATGAAGATTGTTGAGTTTTAAGGGTGGAAATCGTGGGAGATAGAGGAAGGTAAAGGGAGTTGGACGATTTTCGGATATCGGGGGATTTGAGTTTGTTTTGGTAAGTAAACTGGTTTAATATTGTGATTATTGTGTTTAAAGCATGCATAGGGGTTAATTGTTAAAGATTTGAGTGTTCAAGTTGAGTTAATACTGGATTTTAGAGAGAAAAAGAGGAAAAGGAAATCGGAGAAGACGAACCAGGGTCGCACGTCGCGACGAATAAATATTTAGACGTCGCGACGTGGAAATTGCTTAGACGTCGCGACGAGCCTCTCCCTTACGTCGCGGCGAGCCCGAAGGAAGCGTTCGCCGCGGCGAAGGCCTCAGACGTCATGGGCGAAGGCCCTCAGACGTCATGACGAAGCGACTCCGCAGACGTCGGGACGACTCGCCAGACGTCACGGCGAGGAACAATTTCTGATGTGTTTTAATTGGAGTTTTAAGCTATAGCTAATTGTGTAGACCTCCAATTGAGGTGAGGTTTGATTTGTTATGATCTAGAAAACGATGTCTATAATTGAGGAAAAGAACGAGAGTTTGAATTCGGGTTTTAGAGATCTCAAGTAGTGAAAGAAGGTTAAGAATGTGATTGTATTGCAACCTAAGGATAGCTTCCAGATAATTGGGTTATAATTATGAGAATTTCGAATATGAATTCAGTGCAATTGGAGTCTTTAATAGTGAATTTGATTTAGTTCAAAAGGAAAAGTTGTTTTGAGATCTTGTGAGCTTAGTTTAGTGCATATGAATTGACCAATGGAACTAATTGGTATAAACAAAATTTGTGAGTTCTACGGCGTGTTATTGAATCGAAATGAGCCAATATTGATCAAGTGGGTGAAAGTTAGATACTGAGTAAAAGAAAGTGGAAAGTGGGAAATGGTACCGGGAAAATCATGAATAGGCATAGTACATCTGTTATTCAAGGCATGTGCATCATTAATTATTTTTGACTGTGCATTTTGTAATGAATGAAATTAATTGATTGTTTTAGAGCCGATGGATCGATAATCCACGGACAGTGCTGGAGCTTCCAAGCAACAGCTAGGAAGTTCAGGTGAGTAACCTAGTTGGTTCCTCAGCCTTTATGTGTTTAATCTTATATGTATTAATGCCATGTGGAGTTAAGGATGGACATATGTGTGATTGCTTTTGATTGATTTCGGACCACGGGTGTTCGAAATAGTGAAAATGTGATATTGAAGTGCTAATGTGAGTAACTGTTTATGAATGCATTAGCGCATTGAATTGTAAATGCCTCAGTGAAAATGAATGGAAATTGCATATGATTGAAATACTGGACCAAAGGTCCGAAGAAAGGAAAAATGGTATCGAAATGGAAAATGAGACTTGTGCATTCATGCATAATGCCCTGATCAGATAATGATGATTGTGACTGGAGCTGCCACTGAGAGGGATTAGTGCATACCCAGAGGGCTCTCATATCCCTAATGTGAGCGGGCAGTGGTGCATACCCAGAGGGCTCTCCTACTTGCCTAAAATGTGATTACTGTTACTGAACCGAGCCTTGTGCTCGAGGGGAGTTAGTGCATACCCTGAGGGCTTTCCTACTCCCTAGACGTGTCCGATTTCTGATAAGTAATAGGCACTCGGTCACAACATCGTAAGAAAATGGAAGTGTCACATGCGCATTGCATATGTATATGATTGACTGCAAAATGTGAAAGATAGAATTGCATGTGATATTTCTGTAAATGTTATTGTGTGATTATGTGTATATGATTTGTGAATGCATGAGTTGGGTGAACCATCGATGATGGTTTCTCACTGAGTTCGCAAACTCACCCAACATTGCAATTATTTTTCAGGAATTGAAGAGTACCCCGTTGAAAAAACAGGAGTATGTTTGCAAGTTTCAAGTGAAGGTCAGAAGTCGGGATCAGTTCGTGTCTGCATTGCATGTCTTTATTTTTGTAATAAAGTGTTTATTTGTATTTGTGAAATGGACCTCAGTGGCTTTTGAAAATGTGTATATTAGAATTGGATGTGATTGAATGAGTACCCAATTTGGGCATGGAATTCCGCACATATGTTTTTAAAAAGAATAATGTACCGATTACTGAATGAGTGGTTAGCACGCCACCCTCGCGGGGCACGGACTCGGATATCACTGTAGATGTCGGGTTCGGGTCTTGCGGGTGTGGGGTGTTACATCCATAATATTCACCACCTTTATTAGATCGAACAATTTTTACTTTTCTATCAGTTGCCTTTCTACCTTATTGGTAAATACTTCTAAAGTATTTATTGACTGAGATTTTTCATGAAGCAAATAAATATATCTATAACGTGAAAAATCATCAATGAAAGTGATAAAAAATTTTCTCCACTAAATAATGGAACATCAAAAGGCCCACATATATCAGTGTGTATAATTTTAAGGAGTTTTGTACTTCTTGTGGCTTCTTTCTTAATTGTGTGTTTTGTATGTTTTTCCTTAATACAATTCACACAAATTTCAAGATTAGTAAAATCTAATTTTGGAAAATTTTCATTTTTTACTAATCTGGTCATTCTATCTTTCCGTATATGACCTAAATGTTTATGCCACAAGTAAGCTGAAGTTTCATTTATAAAACTTCTTTTATTACCAACATTATGAGGCAAGTTCAACAGGATTTCAGTAAAAAGGTTATCAAGCTTTAATTTGTACAAACCATCACAAAGTATGTCAGAACCAGTAAGATAATTATGTTTGAACAAACTAAAACATCCATGACTAAATTTGAAGGAATATCCAACAGTATGAAGTTTTGACAAAGAAACTAAGTTTCGAGAAATTGTAGGAACATAAAGGGTTTCGAAAAGATCTAAATGATGTCCTGTGTCTAAAACCAAACGGTAAGTTCTAATGGCTTCAACTGTAGCTTTGACTTGATGTCCCATAAAGACAAATCTTTCATTTGGGTTTACAGTTTGAATCGTAAGGATTCCCTGCATCGTATTAGTGACACGAGTGGTACATCTAGAATCAATCCATCAAGTATTATTAGGAACTTTTGTTAAATTATATTTGAAACACATTAAAGCACTAGGCTTACCTTTCTTTTCGAACAATGTCTTACGTTTCATACAATCCTTCTGATAGTGTCTAGTTTTCTTACAGAAATGACATCTATCGTTCCTTGGTTCCTTCTTAGAGATTAAAGTTGATGGATTACCCTTATGTAATACATCCTTTCCCTTTCTTTTCTCGTTTTCAAACTTCTTTCTAACTCCATGATTACCCACGAGATTAATCGAGTGAATTCCTTGTTTTTTAAGCCTTGCTTCCTCTTGAGTAAGCATACTTTACAGTTCATTCACGTTCTATTTGTCTTCAATAGTATTGTAACTCATTTGGAATGGACCATATTCAAAAGGTAAGGAATTTATAATAAACTGCACAAGGAAACTTTCACTCACTTCCATTCCTATGGATCTTAATCTTGCTAATGTATTTATCATTTTAGTAACCTGCTCATGCATAGTATGAAAACCATCAAACTTTATGGTGGTCAACATACTCATTAAGGTTCCAGCAAGAGACTAATCATTTTCAGTTTTGGAAATTGTAGCGTTAATGTTGTTAACCACAGTCGTTCGCATAAACATTAAACTTAGTCTATTTCGTCTTTCCCAACATTCATGAAAAGACCATTCTTTAGCACTTCTATTGTCAGTAAGTTCAACAAGCTTATCAATTTGGAGTGTCAAGTTAAGACTTAGGATTCCTAGGTTGAACTGAACTTGTTCACAACCTTCATTAAAGTTAAGAAAATTAAACTTTATAATAGAATAAGCTTGCGATTGGATAGCAACAAAATTAAATGCTGCAAAATTTATATAAAAAAACACTCTAAGTTAATGCTTTGAATCATAATTTAAACACGTAATTAAAATTAAATAACAAATATATCAACAATAAGCATTTATTATGGTTTTCCTTTTGGTAAAACAACATTATATTAAACACATAAATTGATGCTTAGTAATATTTACATAATTGATAATCATGCATACTCTAATTAGATATATTACTTATCTTTGGATATACTAAATATATCTAATAAAGTGTACTAATTAATCATGATGATACTCATTGATATAAAATTAACTAATCAACCTTTGAGTAATTCTTAAATATTTTAGTATCAATAAATTTTAGTACGCCTATTAAATATACCATTATGTCATTGCAATCATAAGCATTACATTATCATGGATAACTATATATCTATTTTAATTTAATATTTATAAAACCTTTCTAATTTGACTACTTTGATGACTAACAAATTATTCATTATATAAATATCAAATTAAATAAATGATAATAGAAGTCATATTGAAACTAATTCTTATTCATACGCATAATTACTTTGTTACATTAACAATCATTAATATATGATGAAACATAATCAATGGGAAAGAGAACCTTTCATGTCCATTAATGGAACGTTTTCAACCTCGAAGAAACATAAGATAGCACTTAATATTGTTTTTCTTTCCCTCGTCATCTTGATAACATGATTTAGGTGGAAACAAAAACGTTTATAATGTTCTGTGTATAAGAAAGAGAGAAGACGTTATTGTTTCCTTTTAAAACCAAAACACATGCCGTAATTGGTAAGGAAATTACTATAAATATCTTCTTCATCGTGTATATCATGTATATAATTATATCGTAATAATTCTTTATTTAATATCTTAAATGAAAATTATTGATTCTTAAAATCATGCTCTGATATCACATGTAACATTTCTAACATGAAAATGTTATCATGTAAATTTAAACACATAAATTGCAATGTTTTAAAATCTAATAAATTTTCACAATAACATAACCTACCTTGATCCATCATATTTTCGATGCTTTCTAAACAGATAATCCCCAATAATCTTCAAGATATTCTTAGATTTTGTTTTCTATCTTTGGCCTCTCTGCTTGGAGTTTGTAATGTGACTCGGATTTCCATCTTACATCAAATTAAAATTTACTATATCAATAATTTATTTCTTCCTCTAGAAACATATTCTTCATGCAAATATTTGTCAATTTAAATTAGACTTATTTTTATTTTAAAAGTTTAAATAATACTCTAAATTTAGATTAAGGGATGGTAAAAGGCCAGGTCGGTTTCGAGGCTCAATCAAGCCTAAGACATCTGGGTTTGAGGCATAGCTTATTTTTTTAATTTTAAATTAAAATATAAAACAAGGTCATTTTTTGTGTTGATAATTTTATTATTTTAGTCAATAATAAATTTTAAAAAACTAATCCATATCAAATTGATATGAGATTAAATTTTATAAATTAAAAGATAATTTTGAAACAAAATTAATTAAAATAGTTGGTTTTGATTAATATATCAAATAATTAAATTAGACCAAATTATTTTATAAAATTGATTTTAACTCTTAATTATGTAGAATAATATAACATATATAATAATATAATATAACATCAAATATATTATCTTATATTAATAATAAAATAATATAAGTGATATGAATAAAAGTATGATAAAAAAATAAAAAAAATATGAAAAAAATCTTATCTATTTGTACATTTAATTATATAAAAAAAAACCATGTGATCCTCACTTCTCATCCGGGGTTATCAATAAGTCATCCATCAGAACAAGACTTGTCGTTGACACACAACAGAAATCTCCCACTTCACTGGAAAGGCAGCTTCACCGCCTTCCCTTCCCGCCATCGTCACCGTCACCGCTGCAAAACCGTTCCTCGCCCGAGGTGATTCTGCTACTGAGATCAAAGGTGAGTTTCGATCACGCGCGACTCATGTATCTGTTTGTAAACCGAGTTTCTGATTCTTTTTCTGGCTTTCTGCTAACCATAGCTGTAGATAATCGAGTGTGGTATAAGAAGGCGAAAGCATCTTTATTGGAACTCTTTTTAACCTTTTTGATTGGCCTTTATTTGATATTGTTTCTTGTCAATATCTTTATTCTCTTTAAGCTCAGTCTTGGTCAAAGTTTCAACACCTCGCGCTTATTAAGAAGATATTGCTTCTTAATGCTAAACATCATAATTAGTGTCATTCAACTTTTCGGTGGTGGACAAATTACCAATTATACTTTCCGTTGCCATATCTTGATGCAGAAGCGAATTAATCTTTATTTTATCTTCTACCCACGTGATTCTACTCTCACGAACACCGTCAACTCAGTGGCTACTAGAATCACTTTCTATAAATATCACACATTAAATTTTGAACACTCTGATGATGGTCAATATGTGAGAGGACTTGATATATATTGAGAGACTAGGATTTTCTCTTTTTCATATAATCATAATCTTCTTGAATCTTATTTAGTATCTATTTGGATGAGCTTTTGTCACTAGAACTTTTCTGAGAAGAATTTTTCTAAAAAGTCAGTTGACTGTTTGGCTGTCAATTAAAAAATAAACTTTTTAAAAGAGATTCATACATAATGAATCGTTTGACAACATAAAAATAAAAACACTTTTATTAATTTAAATATATTTTATTTTATAATAAAATTATTTATGCTAAATAATATTTAAAGTATAATAAACAATATGCAAAGTACAATATATTATATTTACGGTTACCTATTTCTTAGATAACCATCTTGTAGGAAATTTTAGATAACCATCTTGTAGGAAATAATGTAAAGAGATGTCTCATTTTCTTGTAGAAAATAAAATAAATATTAAAACATATAAAAAGTTAAATAATATTATAATCTCAAAATAAATATTCAAGCTGAGTAAATAGTTAAATACATAATAAACTATACATTTTATCGTAATATAAGAAGATTTGCAATATGTTTCCTCGCATCATTCATCTCGTTATTTTGTGGCTCGTCTAAATGATTTCTTTCAACATCTTTATTCTCATTGATTTCTTCATTTGTAGGAAATAGTTCATTATTTTCATCATATGGAGAAAACTCGTCATCATTTTGAGCATTTAACCTTATAAAATTATGAATGACCATTGAAGCAATTACAATTTTAACTTACTTTGGAAAAGGAAAACTTAACATTTGACGCAAAGTCTTCAAAAAGGTTATCGTCAAGATTAATATCAACTATGCTTTCTCTATACGCCACATAATCATCATTTCATATAAAATCTGAAGAAGGTGCCCAAGCTCATTCTCCTGTAGTTACAACATCTTTAAATAAAATATTCAGCTGTTCAATATGTTTCAAGCCTTTAGTTTGAAATTTGGCAGCCTCAGGATTTTCCTACAATCATATTGTTTAAGTTATTAAACTATCAAGTAACATTATAACAATATAAATTTAAAACTTAAATACTTACCTTCAATTTCTTTTCCCATCATTCGTCACTTGCATCAATAGTTTGATTAGTAGGATCCTATCCTAATCCAGTTTCTTTACCTACTAAATTTGTCCAAAACTGTTAATCATTTTTTAATACATCTCATTTATTCTTAAATTGTTTGTATTCATAGTTCTTCTTAATTTCATGAGTAAACTTTGAAACTATATTTTTCCATTCAATCTTGTTAAAGTGACCATTTGGTCGATTTTCAGTTAATGTCTCTTCCACAAAAATTTTGATTAAAATTTCAAGAACTCTATAATTTCATTCCACTTTAATCATTTTTTTCAATTTATTCCAACCTTGAATATCTTGGCTTGGTATTGACATTTTCTATCAACAACAAAATCACCACTGTATATAATAATGAATTTAACAAGTATAAGAAAATATGAAAGCATAACCAAAATGACTATGGAAGTTTGTACACGTACAGAAGTAAAGAAAGAGACACTTCATAAGGAGTTGTTATCTCAAATACAAATTACTCATCATATATTACTTTCACCCTATATTTAAAAACAATTTTACATGCCTATTTTGAATCATTGAGTGCACTTAAAATAACTAGATAACTACTTTAAGGGACTAGCATCTTCACTCACGGTTTGATGGAATCACACCATTCAAAAATTCAAGAGAGCAACATAAGATACCAAAAAAAATACTACAAATTAATTATGTAAGCAATGAGCTGTACAAAAGCTTTTCATGTACTGGACAATATGAAGTCACAATGTTGTTAGTAGCCTCAACAAGTAATGGCTTCTAAAATTTTTGGTCTAATACCAAACAAGAATTTATTGATAACACAAAGCAGACGTGGTCTGCATTGAACAACGCAGACCTTCTTCTACGTTAAACGCAGAGATGCAGACTTTAAATGCAGATGTCGAAACGTCTACGTCGTCTGCGTTCGTTAAATGCAGACCACATAGTATTAGAATAAAATTCGAGGAAGATGAGCGAACTAACCTGTGAGTTGATCGTGGGTGTCTTGAGAAGATGAGTTGTGAGTGAATAGAAGAAAGCCAAAGAAACAGAACAACTATTTTGGGGCTTTTCTGAAAAGTTCTAAATTTAGCTTTTGAAAAAGCTGTATTTTAGTTTTTAAAAAAGTTATTTCTACTTTAAAAGTGTTTTTGAAGTTTACAGCCAAACACTTGGGGCGCTTGGTTCACCGAGGTAATGAGAATGAGAATATGAATGAATATAGTGAGGAATGAGAATGAATATAATCATTATAATTATGATGGTTGGTTAAGATGAAGGAATGATTACCATTACCTTTGATAGTGGTTGGTTTGTTAAACATTTTGAGAAATAAAAATTTATTAAAATTATTTTATATCAAATTTTAAATATATTTTAATTAATTATATTTTATGCACCCTATTACTTATATTTTAATTAATTATATTTTATAATTAATTATAATCAAATTTTGCGCTAAAAAACTTGAACAATGATTCTCATTCATCTGGATTACCAGAGGAATGGAGTATTACCAAAAACTGGGGAATGAAAGTGATATATGTATAATGATAGATTGATACCAAACGTTATTTTTTAAGAGCATACTCATACCTTCTGTCCCATACGCCTCAAACAAGCATACCCTTTTTTTTTTCCTTAAAATAGCTTTTACTGCAAAAAAAAAAAAGAAAAGGACTTTTGAAGCCTCAAAAAATTGAATCAAACAAGTATGCTTAAACTAATTAAATAGAATTCTCCCTTGAAATTGTTTTCTTAACTTGCTCCCAAACAAATAGGAGATTATTTAGGCACAGAAACAACACTCCTTAAGTGGATGTCGTGCCCATTAAAGAAAATACAACATGAGTTTATAATATATATAATCACATGACATAGTAGTTACGTGAGTGTGATCTCTATTAGTCAGGTAAAGTCTGTTCCTCTTGTTCTCCTTCATCTGCTTCTAAACCTCTAAGTTAGTCTTCGCCTCTCGTTGTGTCTCTGAGTTTGTAGATATATCATGCCATGGCGGTAGGAGTAGCCATAACGTCCGGTGGAGGTGAAGCGTATCAGGGCAGGGTTACTTACTTGCTGATTCTATCATGTGGGATAGCGACCACCGCAGGGCTTCTTTTTGGGTATGATATTGGAATTTCAGGTCTGTCACTCCGAACCTTTCTGTGTCTTTGAAGGGCAATACATGCATGAAGATATGTAATGTAGATTCCCTGACGAGTTTGTGCATATGATATTGAGAACCGATGAGAGAAAACTGGAATGCTTGAGGTCATCTTGAGTTGAAATTTAATTAATAATAATTTGTAAAGTATTATTAATTAAATTAATATAGAACCTTTGAGAAGCAAAATATAGAACCTTTGATCTAGCTTGTGTTTCTTGATTTGATATCTTATATGAAACATCATTCAAATACCTGAAAACTAACATGTTTCAACTAAATTGCTAAGGTGGTGTGACCTCCATGGAACCATTTCTGAGGAAGTTTTTTCCAGAGGTGTATAAGAAAATGAAGGACGACACCAACGTTAGCAACTACTGCAAATTCGACAGCCAGCTTCTGACATCCTTCACATCATCCCTCTATCTCGCGGCTCTTGTCAGTTCCTTACTTGCCTCACCGATCACCAGAAACTTCGGCCGCAAACCCACGATTCTTGGAGCAGGTTTTGCGTTCCTGGCTGGTTCTGCACTCAACGGGACAGCATCTAACATATATATGCTGATCTTTGGTCGGCTCTTGCTTGGCTTTGGAGTTGGTTTTGCAAATCAGGTGTGTTATAAGTTATAACCTTAACCTTTTCATTAATTACAATGAAATCTCGTTCAGTTCGGTGATTGATTCTATTTTTTATTTTTTATTTTCATTTTCTCCGAATTTAATAAAAAAATTTGTAGGTGTGATTTTTTAGGTTTTGATTTTTAGTTTTCCTGTTTTAAAATTATGAAAATTATAAAATGTGGTATTTGTTTTCTGTTATCTGTTATCATTTAATATATTATTTAATTATTTAAAATTTAATAAAATTATGAATAATTGAATTCAACATTATATATTTAATAAATTAAAATTAATTATCAATAAAAATATGAATAATTTAATTTAATTTAGTTTTATAATTAAATTAATATGTAATTAAATTTTAATAACTAGTAATAAATATAATTACATTTAAAATATATACATTTTCAATAAATTTTGATTTAATAATTAAAATATATTTTAAATAAATATTAATTTATAAATAAAATTTTAAATTATCATTTCATTAAAATAACATAATTTTATTAATAATTTGTTAATAAATATTAAATAAGATATTAAATAAATTTATTTAATTAAAAGTAATTTATCTTTAAGTTTTATCTAATATAACTATTATTAGTGATAAAAATATAATTACATTAACAATTAAACATGTTTTGTTTTATTTAAAAGAAAAACAAAACAAAACTGAAAACTACGTTAGGAAAACAGATATAGAACTAAATGACCCTTAAATTACTTAAAATTTTTAAACCATTAAACTTGAAAACTAAAGGTTTAAATTTTAAGAATTATTTTGTGAATCGAGGTTAAAATTTTAAATTTTAGTTACATAAAAGGTTTTAAATAAAATTTAATCGGCTTAAACTTTGACATCTATAATTGATTTATCATTATTTTTATTTATAATAGTCAATTTTAAATTAATTAATATTCATATAAAATTTTATTATTTATATATAATTAAAATTATGATTTTATTAATGTTTTAAAACTGAATCGAAATTAAATCGATCATACAAGAAGTTTAAGATTTAAAAGATTTAATAAGTATTAAATAGTCATAAAATTGGTTAAAATAAATAATATTAAAAATTTTGAAATATAATTTAAAGAAATTATTCTTACCTATCGAATCATTTAAAGTTTAATTGAAAATTGTTAGAGAAAATTAGTTAATTTTTAATTTATAAAATTTATTAATAAATAAAATTTAGCTAATTAATTAAGAAATTGATCCATTTTAACAATAAAATTATTAAAATAAATCAAATCGAAAACCAAAATTTGAAAGATTCAATATTTTATGTTTTAACCATTGCACTGACGAATATTTTTATCCCTGATTTTGTGGCTATTTATATAATATATTATAAATATAATTTTTATAATAAGAGAATGTATTTTATTTTAAAACAAATTTACAAAATTATTTTAATAAATAATTTATTTTTGGTATAATGATTACAAATTTTAAATTATAGATTGTAAAATTTTTAATCAGTGAAATTTAAATTTAAAATAATAACTATTTCATACATTAAGTTAAATATAAATTTATAATTTATAAAAAAAAATTAAGCTTTAAGCCCGATTCGTTTGTTCTAAATTCTGACTCTGCAGTCAGCTCCTCTCTATCTCGCTGAAATGGCGCCACCAGGATACAGAGGAGCCATTAACATTGGCTTTCAACTCTTAGTTACCACTGGTGTGATCACAGCAAACTTTATCAACTTCGGCACTCAAAAGATCAAAGCTGGGTGGGGTTGGCGAATCTCCCTAGCTATGGCCGCAATCCCAGCTCTTACTCTAACTACAGGTTCATTTTTCTTACTGGAGACACCCAACAGCCTGATTCAGCGTACCAACAACCACCAGAAGGCCAAAGCTGTGTTACAAAGTATTAGAGGAACACCTGATGTCCAAGCAGAACTTGATGATCTCGTTAAAGCATGCAGATCTGACGAAACTTCCGAGTCCCCATTCAAGAAAATCCTCCGCAGAAAGTACAGGCCACAGCTAGTAATGGCAATAGCGATACCAGTTTTCCAGCAACTCACAGGAATCAACGTCATCTCCTTCTATGCTCCAGTTTTGTTCAGGACTATCGGTCTGAGCGAAACTGTGTCACTGATCATGGCTGCTCTGGTTGCTGGAGTGGTTGGCTTTCTTGGAACGGTCGTGTCGATGTTCACAGTAGACAAGTTTGGTCGTAGAGTGATGTTCATGTTCGGGGGTATACAGATGCTTGTTTCACAGGTTGCCATTGGATGTGTTATGGCAGCTAAGCTAGGTGATCATGGCGTCTTGTCCAATGGGTATGCTTATGCAGTTCTGATCTTGATATGCGTGTATGTTTCTGGTTTTGCTTGGTCTTGGGGTGCATTGGGATGGTTGATCCCTAGTGAGATTTTCCCACTGGAGATTCGATCAGCTGGACAAAGCATCAACGTTGCACTGAACTTCCTCTTCACCTTCATCATCGCACAAACCTTTTTAACAATGCTTTGCCACTTCAAGTCTGCGATATTCTTCTTCTTTGGAGGGTGGGTCGCAGTGATGACTGTGTTCATTTACTTGTTGTTACCTGAGACCAAAAGGATACCGATTGAGCTGATAGATTCAGTGTGGAAAGAACACCCGTTTTGGATGAGAATTGTTCAAGAAGATGATGAGAAGGGTGAAGTTTGACTCAAATAACAATTTTATTTAAATTAGTATTTATAAATTTAACATAAATTAATTTTCTTTTGAATTATTAAAATAAAAATAATTCTTAATATATAATTTGAGAGATTATTGATAAAAATATAGATTAAATTATTCTATTTGACTTAATTTTCAAAAATAATAACTCGCCTGTTGCATTAAACCAAATTTATTGACATTCTTAATTAAAAATTTAAATGATTGGATGGAACTTCTTAGAGTTGTTTACACTCGGCTAAAAGTGGTCGGTTTGACCGTTATTTCAAAACCGACATCATTTTTTATATTTTTAAAAAAATTTATAAGATAGGTCAGGTCGACCCGACTCATCTGTTGCCTTTTGGGCCATCATTCGGTCAAACTGAACTTATTGACATTCCTAATTAAAAATTTAAGTGATTGGATGGAGCTTCTTATAGTTGCTTACATGCTTTATTAATGTTTTAAAAAGTTTACTGAAATTAAAACTGTTAAAATAAGAAGTTTAAAATTATTAAATTTTAACTGGTATTAATTAATTAAAAATAAATAAAATATAAAATATAAAATATAAAATATTTTTGAAAAAGGAGATTATCATTATTCGTAATGAAAACAAATCGATTTATTATGGTTTATAAAATTTAATTAATTTATAAAATTGGTTGATTAATTTTAATAATAAAGTTATTAAAACAAATCGAACAAAAATTTAATAGATTTAATATTTTACTATTAAATTGTCCGAAATGATTTAAATTTTAATTATTATTATTTATAAAGTGTTTTGTTTTGAAATCATTTGAATTTGAATATCTAAATAATTATGCAACATGAAGTTATTGTGAATATTTAAATTTAATAGATATTTTAAAATATTTATTTAAATCATTAATTTATAAAAAAAATTTAAATATGTAATTTTTGTGAGATTGAATAAGACAAAACAAAGATAAGTTTCTAATTATCATGTTCCAATTGGCACCATTTAGTTGAATGAATCATCACTAAGACAAGGGACAAGAAATCCACTCGCTAGCCACTGCGCGTGGGATATAAGAAAATCTGAGTCTGACAATTGAAAGAGACACACCTTACGGTTAAAAGCTATCAACGTCAAAGTCGTATCAACATGTTTCTGTCTGATCCTGGTCCACGCGGCCCCATCTCATTAGTAGGTGCTCTTACTTTGGTCACAGACCATTCATAGTAAAAGTCGTGCAATCATGTTAATTCCATACGCCGTATTAAGAGCAAAAGAACAGCCCAAGTCGAGATACAACTCGGTGAGGTTCGAACTCAGCATCGGCGTGCTGCTTGCTTTGAGCGTTAAAGTACACTAAGTTGGTCTCCTGGAATTTAAGGTTTGTGGTGATGGCTCGTTCAGCTTTTCGTATTCTGTTTCTCTTTCTTTGTTCTTAATTTTTTATCGGCTTGAAAGTAGCTCTTTTGGAGGTGAATTTTTATTTGTTGTGATCTTGGAAGTCTAAGTTTCATGAAAAGTTCGTACTTTCATTCCTGGGATAGTTTAGTTAGTACTGATTATAAGGTGCTGATATGTGATGTTGGTGAAAGTTGGTGATTATTGGAAGTCTGAACTTCGATCACTTGATTGGTGATTGATTGATCATCGGTACTTGTTAAAAGCTAGCACCTTTAGGTTCATAATTCAGCTGTTTATGTTAAGGAGCATTTCACTTACTTGGTTTTCACACTTGTTTTGCTTGTGGGTTTGCTCCAGAGAAGAAGTTTTTGGACTTGTTTTGGGATTTACAGTCGTTGGAACAATGAGTGCCGCCATATCATCTCAATGGCAGGAGAAGGCTACTGGTTTCTTCTCTTCCTCAGGTTCTGATTGATTTATATTTTGAGGTTTTCTTAAGTTTCCCTTCTCTTCAAATGTTGGTTTTGTAATGTTATTGTGGTTTTTAATGCAGGGGTCAAACTTAAGGCGGCTGGACAGTCAGCGGGGACATTTGTGGGTGAAGTAGCAAAAGATACAAAAGGTAATGTTAGTGATGTTGCAGACCGAGTTGGATCAGCAGTCAAGAACCGATGGTCGCTTCTTCGGGAGCCAGCCACCAAGCACATTTTGCACGAACGTGTTATAACTGCTGCTGCTACAACTGGTATGTTATTGAGGAAGGGAATTTTAGGGACAAAGGACAAGGTTGTTGTCGGGAAGACAAAGGTCGAAGAGGTAACTTTTCTTGAAATCAAGCTTTGTTGTTATGGGGTAGTTATGGATTGGGTCGAAGTTTTCTTATGTAGGTAGTAAGACTTATTGGATTGAAGTTATACTAGTGATTTTAGTTGCAAGTGCACAGAATACTTGTCATTGTCAATATCAGCAATACCATATAGGAAGAAACCTCAAATTGAGTTTCAGTTTTTCTTGATTACTCAAACTCAATTATTTCTGTACAAGTAATTGAAAAAAAGGTAACCTGTTCTAATATTGAACAGAATGCATACGAATACAGGAATCCATTGATATATTTGAGTACTTTCAGAGATTGAATTTCATGTGTTCAAGAAAAAGATTTAAGCTACAATGTTGAAGATGTCCAGTACTGTGTTGGTAATGGAATTCAAAGATTACCTGCTTCCACCATCTTCCCTAGTTTTATGTGGCATTTCATTGTTGATTAAGTTGTTGGATTCTCTAATGTCTAATACTTGCTGTTTAGGCTTATGTAATTTGACCTCTGTCATTTCTTCAAAAAAAAAAAAAAAAAATTGACCTCTGTCTTTTAGAGGCTATCAAAATTACTGGTCTGACTTAGCTAAATAAAGCTTAAGGTAGATGCAAATATGCACATCCTCTTTGGGGGAGTTAAACAAAAATTTGATAGTATTATAGTTTCATGTCAAATTGAATGCTAATGTCCAGACTTATAGCTCATACTGTAAGGATTAAAACTGAACAGTGGTGAATTCCTGCAGGTGGCAAAAAAAACTGCTCAGAAGAGTAAGACAATATTGACGGACATCGAAAGATGGCAAAAGGTATTGAATTCTCAGGCCTTTTACTTCAGTTCCCTTATTCTTTTATCTTACTTTAAGTTCCCTGGTCTGATTTTCTATTTTGTTTTCTCATTTCCAGGGAGTTGCGAGCACTGACGGTAACTTTCATTTAATACACATCTTCTTTAGTTTGGGAAAATGCTTGTATCTGAAAATTAAGTTCATTGTATGAGATGCTAGTCTTACTTAAAATGATTATTTAGCTTGTTAGGTTTAACATTGTTTAGAGAGGCTGAATACATAGATTTTGGTTATCTAGGTCTAGATGAAGTTACCCAGAACTGCAGACATTAAGGTGACCTACAGTGATGTTATGAAAGTGTATATATATTTATATTCTCGTTACCTTTGTGATCCTCAGTGTTTGGAGTTCCAATTGAGATCATTGTGCAACGACAAAAATCAAGCAGGCCTGTTCCTCATATTCTAGAGAGATGTGCAGATTGTATTGTATTGTCAGGTAAATGATAGGAGACGGAGATAGATATTGTTTCTCATTTAGTACTGCAAACATTTCAGATAAGGATCAGTGCTTGTTCTTTCAAATTGTTAGGTTTAAGCACAGTTAATTTGTTTAAAGCTGAAGGAGATAAGAATGTTATTCAGCAATTGGTTTCTCTATACAACCAAGGTATGTTTTGTACCCTTTGGCCCAAATTGAATGTCAGTGTATTCAACATTGCTGATTATTAACTTGTTGGGCATCTGTCATATTTTACTTTTCAGATTCCGGTGCAACATTACCGGAAGGTGTAAGCGCAATCGACCTGGCAGCACTGATCAAATGTTACCTTGCAAGCCTTCCTGAACCTCTAACCACATTTGAGCTTTATGATGAGATCAAAAGTTCACGTTCTAGCATTAATGCTATGAGGAACACCCTGAAGAAACTCCCTACTGTAAACTACATGACTCTCGAGTTCATCACTGCACTACTGCTCCGTGTTAGCGAGAAGTCACTTCTTAACAAAGTATGCAAACAGTTGATGTTTCTATGTCTTGCCCTTCTTCTTCTGCTTGGGCGTAGTGGTTGATATGTCAATACCTTTTCCTCCCATTTCTGAATCTGGTTGAATGCAGTGCATAAATTGCAGTTGCTTGCGATTTCCATGTTTCTTTTTCTTATTTGTGTTCTCCGCTTTTGATATATTGAACTTGTCTCGACCATTAATATGCTTGCTCAAGTGTTACACGTTCATCCATATCTCCATATTGTTTTGCCTGTCCATTCCCTAGTATGTATCTGCACAAAGTTGTATTATCTTTGTATTTATCTCTGCTTTATGATAAGACACGAATTGCAGAAGCGTGTACAAAATCTGATACGAACGCTTCTCCTGTGGTTCTGTAACTGTTATGCAGATGGATGCTTACGGTCTTGCCATGCAAATGGCCCCTGTCATTATGTGGCGAAAAGAGAAAAAACCTGAATCTTATGGACAGTATTGGAGTCACTGTGCAAAAGATGATTCCAAGAAGAACATGAATCCATCACCTGCTTACAGTTCGTGGGACATGCTTGCAGGTGAGTATGGTATCTTCAACATGAATTTCTGCTGAGCACATCTTCTGCATGTGCACAGACATAGGCTTATATTGTACCTGTGGATCAAATTAGTTATCTCCAGCCTAAACCTTCTCATGTAAACTGGTTATTCTACTCTTTATGTTGATGCAGAAGAGGGTGAAGATGTAGATGCTCCCTTTCCAATTTCCCTGGAAGTTGGTGCCCCGGAGGACGTAGGAGCTATCGAATTTGTTCGGTGCCTTGTCGAGCATCACAACCAAATCTTTACATATGCAAATGAGACCATTTGGAAGTGAATCAGCTTTACAGAGACTCCATTCTGATTCCTGGACTGATGTAAATTCCTGTGATTAGGAACCTGGAAACTCCTTTGTCTTAGATGAAGTTTTCTTTTTTCTTCTGTAGCTTCTGGGAAAGGCTCTGATCAATTAGACTTGTAGTATATGAACTGCTGCTGCTTACATAAATCACTACTGGTGTCATTGTTCAGAATCATTTTCTTGACATGCCTTTTCTGTATAAGCTTTTTTGTAATATATCATTATTCAATCTGGTCTTAATCTAAAACTCTTATATAATCTTTAAAAATATTTACTAAATTATTTTTTGACATTTTAGTTATATGAAAGAGATTAATTAATTTTATATTGAATTATAATATAAAATTAGAACTTAGTAAAAATAAGATTAAAAATGCTGATTTTGGTGATTATACTAATTTAAAAATATTTTATCATTTTCAATTACTTTTAAAATATTATATAATATTTTAATGTTATATAATAAAAATTATTATGTTATTAGTTATTTACTTTAGTGTCAATAATTATATGATTATTTTGAATCAATTATATCTGTTACTGTTAATTCAGACGGCGAAGGTTAAAGAGAGGGAACGAAGAACTAGTGGCTGAGGAAGTGATGCGCAACGTTTATTCTATGATAGGAGCTGGGAACGTATTGTGTACGTGACATTAGGGGATTACTTTTTTCTGTATTTAAAAACCATATATTTACATGTTTTCTACCGTTGTATGACAGGTTGGTTGTTATGGAAACATTCTCTTCCTCTCTGTGATTCTTGTCTCTGTGTTTTTGTGTTCCTGCTTTCCTCTCTCTCATTCTGTGCCCATAAACATTCGAATTCCTCGTACACCCATCACACGATTATTTTTAACGTAACATTTGGTATCAAAGCAGCCGAGTCTGGGAATCAGTCATGGCGGAAGGAACACGAGGTGCAGAATTTCGTAGGCTGGAGGAGACCTTAAAGGGTCTCATGGAAGCTCAAGGTCGGCAGGAAAGGATGTTAAGTGAGTTGCAAGAACAAAGCAAGAAGGTGCTTTCCGAGGTGCAATGTCGGACGGAGAAGTTAGAGCGCGAGATGAGTGACTTACGATCTTCCTCTTTTCCGGAGGAGTCGAAACTTGGGGAAGGCAGTATGTAACACCCAAATACCCCATGGGAGGATATGTGGATGCCGCCCAATACAGTACAACATGACAAACACATCAAAACGTTTCACGTGCATTTTTTAAAACCTAATGGAACCCATATATACATCTCGGACTTTCCGAAACAAATCCAAAGAATATATACGGGCCAAATAAACCAAACAAAATACATATTCGGTGACACAAAACTCTTACTCAGTTGGCACTGCGGTTGACTTGTCCCAGTCCTTAATCTCTTTGCTCTGTACCTACACGGGGCAAATCCACCGTGCTAAGCTTATAGCTTAGTGAGTATCTATTTTATGGACTTTTGCTTTGTTTTGTCTGTTAATGATAACATCTGTTATGAAGTGCATTTTGCCTGCCTGAGTATTAATCTGTGAAAAGAAATTGGTTAAATTAGATAAATGATTACTCACTAAGCTATAAGCTTAGCACGTGGATTTGCCCTGTGTAGGTGCAAAAGAGATTAAGGATCGGACAAGTCAACCGCAGCCACCAAAGGAGTCGAGTTTTGTGTCACTCAATATGTATT
Source organism: Erythroxylum novogranatense (assembly GCA_029891385.1). NCBI lineage: Eukaryota > Viridiplantae > Streptophyta > Magnoliopsida > Malpighiales > Erythroxylaceae > Erythroxylum > Erythroxylum novogranatense. Next base: position 88,594,789 of record CM057233.1, on the reverse strand, counting down.
TTGTTTGGTTTATTCGGGTGTACATATTCTTTGGATTTGTTTCAAAAGTCCGAGATGTATTATATGTGGGTTCCGCTTAGGTTTTAAAAATGATGCATGTGAAACGCTTTGATGTGTTTGTCATGTTGTATCAGATTGGTGGCATCCACATATCCTCCCACGGGGTATTTGGGTGTTACATCTTTTGGTATCAAAGCATGGTTTAGGCGATTCTGGTTTAACCAGCGCTTAACTATTGCTTGTACTTGAATAGAGGAGTTGTGTCTGGCCTAATGCGGTTTGTCCCATGTTTTGGTTCTAGAATGTCCGTATGAAAAGATTCATAAGACTGTTGATGAGGTAGTTGAGAATTTGTGATTCTGGATAAGATTATAAGAATGCCTGCCAAAATGTCAAAGAGACATAACCTAAATCGGACTAAATTTGCTTAATATGCTAACCCCTAATTTGGGGCGTTACACAGTAGCTCTTCTAGACCTCCATGGCAAAGGGTGCAATTACACCCGAACAAGGATGACACTGGGATATCCGTTAGACTGGGGAGAATCGACTTCCCGGTCTTTGATGGAGATAACGTTACATTGTGGGTGTACCATTGTGAGCAATTCTTTCATATCGACCAAACACCGGAGAACATGAAGGTAAACGTAGCGATCTTACACAGGGATGAGCAAGCTCAAGAGTGGTACCGTCTATTCACTCGAAATAGACCCAACACGGGGGTAGTCAATTGGAGAGAGTTTACTAAGGCTCTCAAACAGCGATTTGATGCCGAGATGTTCGATGATCCTGTGGGTGATTTTAAGGAACTAAAACAACTGGGGACAGTCTTGGAGTACTGCGCACAATTCGACCATTGTTCGAATAGATTGGCTCTTACTGAGGAGTATCTGGTAGGTTTTTTTATGAGGGGGTTGAAACCAGAGATTGGGGTAGCAGTGAAACTTCATGAGCCTCAATCCCTCCATCAGGCTTATAGTTTGGCGCGGAAGCAGGAAGCCATCCTTGCAATAACAGGACATTCCGTGATAAATCGTCAAGCGAGTGTAAGAACGCTGAATGTGAGTAAGACTACCTTTCCTACACCTAGTCGTAACAACACCAGTACTGCAGGGATATTACCAACACCGTCAAACTTCCGCTCCTCATCTGGGAGAGGGTAGTCATCATCGAAGTCAATCAGTAGTAGAGATTTTAACGAAAAGAGAGCCAAATGCTTATGTTTTCGGTGTGATGAGAAATATACTATTGGCCACCAGTGTAAGAAGCGTCAGTTGCAATTTTTTTGGGTATCGGATGATGGAAGTCATGATCCGGATAAGGCCGTGGTGGAGAAGGCGACAAGGTAGGAGGAGGAAATGAGTAATGAAGAGCCTATGATCTCCATGCAAGCTATGACTGGCTTTCCGGGGGAGTCCGAGTTTAAACAGATGCGACGCATTGGAGACCATCAACGTAGACAAATTCATATCCTGATTGACAATGGTAGTACCCACAATTTTGTGGATGAGACAGTGATAAAAAAAAGGGACGTGTGGTCTTCAAGATATACCCCCAATAACCATTAAGGTGGGAGGTGGGTTACTGCTACATTGTACGCAACTCTACACCAACTTTGTTTGGACTATGCAAGGGGTGCAATTTCGCATGGAGGCGTTGGTGCTGTCGTTGGGCGGATTGGATGTAGTGTTGGGAGTCCAATGGCTGTTGGGGTTGGAGAATGTATTGTGTAATTTCCGCACTAGAACGATGAAGTTTACATGGGAAGGGAGGCTGGTCACGCTTCAAGGAGGCCCAAAAGGTAGACCCAAGGTGATTTCGGGGGAGGGACTGCAGAAAACACTGCAAGGTTCGGTAGAAGGACAGCTCTTAATGATTCAGCTATCAACACCGTTGGAGTATCAATTCCAACAAATACGTTTAACGGAGGAACAAGGTAGTGTATTTGATGAACTTAATGTGTTATTGGCTAACTTTACAGAGGTGTTCCAGGAGCCAACCACATTACCTCCGGATCGCTCATTCAATCACAAAATTGTGTTAAAAGAGGGAATCAATGCGATTAATGTGAGGCCCTATCGCTATTCGGGGGCGCAGAAGAGTATAATCGAAATGGAGGTGCAGAAGCTAATGCAGCAAGGGTTCATACGGCACAGCTACGGACCATTCTCTTCGCCGGTGGTTTTGGTGAGGAAGAAAGACAATTCATGGAGGATGTGCGTGGATTATCGGGAGTTGAACAAGTTCGCGATAAAAGACAAATTTCGGATTCCCTCATTGAGGATTTATTAGATGAATTAAACGGAGCAAGTTGGTTCTCAAAACTGGATCTGCGTTCGGGTTACCACCAAATCCGAATGCAACTTGAAGACATCTCCAAGACGACGTTCAAGATGCACGACGGGCATTACGAGTTTTTGGTAATGCCCTTCGGCTTAACAAATGCTCCATCCATATTTCAACGATTGATGAATGAATTATTCATACCTCATCTTCGACGATTCATCCTCGTCTTCTTTGATGACATACTGGTTTACAGCTCCTCATTGTCGTCCCATGTAGAGCATCTGTCTTTGGCGTTGCAAACTTTATTGGACAATCAACTGTACCTCAATGGAAATAATTGTGTATTTGGGGCTCGACAGGTGGACTATTTGGGTTATACCATTTCGAAAGCAGGGGTGGCGACTGACTTGCGTAAGGTTAGGACGATCGAAGAATGGCCAGTCCCGCAATGCACTAAGGAATTGCGAGGATTCTTGGGCATTACAGGTTATTATAGAAGATTCATTAAGAATTATGGGACGATGGTTAAACCATTAACGGAGTTATTAACCAAGGAGAACGCCAGCCAGTGGACGTGGAACAGGGTTGAACAGAGTGCCTTTGAATCCTTGAAGAAAGCCATTACGACGGCCTCGGTGCTCGCCCTGTCGGACTTTTCTAAGCCTTTTATTATTGAAGCCGATGCGTGTGCTCAGGGAATTGGGGCTGTGTTACAGCAGGATGGGCATCCCATTGCCTATCTGAGCAAGGCATTGTCGCAGAGACATTTGGGTTTCTCGACATATGAAAAGGAGTTCCTTGCGGTGATTAAAGCCATTAAGCAGTGGCATCATTATTTAACTCCTCGTTCATTCATTGTTCGAACGGACCACCGCAGCCTTAAATACTAGTTGGAACAGCGATTATCGACCCCCTTTCAACAATCATGGTTGTCGAAGCTCTTGGGATACGATTTCAAGGTGCAATACAAGAGTGGCAAGGAGAATGTCGCTGCGGATTCTCTCTCTCGTATAACGAGTGCTGAAATGTTTTCAATGTCAATATCTCAGGTCCACAGTGAACTGTTGGAAGAAATTAAGCGCAGTTGGCAAGAGGATACGAATATTCAAGGCTTAATTCAAGGATTAGAAGGGGGCAAGCTTACGATCAATGCCTACCAGAGGAAGGGTGGGTTGTTGCGGTGGAAGGGACGGTTGGTGATTGGAGCTAATCCGCAACTCCGACAACAAATCATCAGTATCAGTCACAACGATGCCATGGGGGGCATGCGGGAGCGGTAGCTACAACCAAGAAATTGCAGACTCTATTTTTTTGGAAAGGAATGAATAGGGACGTCCGCAATTATGTTCAGAATTGCACGGTTTGCCAAAGGAACAAATTTGACAACGCTGCCTATCCGGGGCTCCTGCAGCCAATTCGAATAAGGGAGTTGGAGGGAGATTAGCATGGACTTTGTGGAAGGATTGCCACCGTCGAAGGGTAAATCGGTGATCTTGGTGGTCATTGACCGATTCACAAAATACGTCCATTTTATCTCCCTTAAACATCCGTATTCTGCTCATGACGTTGCTGAATTATTCCTCAATTATGTTTTTAAGTTACATGGTATGCCGGAGTCTATAATTAATGATCGGGATCCGGTGTTTTTGAGTAAATTTTGGAAGGAGCTTTTAAGGTTACAGGGCGTCAAGTTGAAGCTGTCAACCGCATACCACCCTCAAACCGACGGTCAGACAGAGGCGGTGAATAAGGTCCTGGAAACGTATTTACGTTGTTTTTGTAGTGAGGCACCACAAAAATAGGAGGAGTGGCTAGCGCTGGCCGAGTGATGGTACAACACGACTTATAAGACATCCATCAATTCTACCCCATTCGAAATTTTGTACGGCTACCCGCCTCCGGTGTATACACCGTATGTGGCCGGGGATTCGAAGGTCATGGAGGTTGATAAGGTATTGCAGAGTCGAGAGGCAATGTTAAGTCTCACTCGATTCCATGTACAGAGGGCGCAGCATCGCATGAAACAACACGCTGATGCTAGACGGTCCGAGTGTGAATTCCAAGCGGGCGATTTTGTTTTGTTAAAGCTTCAACCTTATAAACAATTTTCCCTTCGTCGCAGATGCAATCAGAAATTATAACCATTGTATTATGGTCTGTTCTGTGTGATTCAGAGGGTGGGAAAGGTGGCCTACAAACTGGACCTGCCGGCCCATGCAACGATCCATCTGGTATTTCACGTGTCACAGTTGAAGAAAGCCCACGAAAACCAACCCCAAACGGCGGCAACCCTACCAGAGTTCCTAACGCCTGTTGAGAGGATCCCAGTGGCAATATTGGATCGCAGAATCACTAAGAGGAATAATCGTGCCGTTACTCAATGGTTGGTTCAATGGTCGGATGGGGAGAAGACAAACGCTACCTGGGAATTTGTTTTGATTTGCAGAAATGTTTTCCGGAGATTAACTTGGTTGACAAGAATTTTAAGGGGAAGGGGATTGTTACTGTTAATTCAGACGGCGAAGGCTAAAGAGAGGGAACGAAGAACTAGTGGCTGAGGAAACGATGCGCAACGTTTATTCTATAATAGGAGCAGGGAATGTACTGTGTTCGTGGCATTAGGGGATTACTTTTTTTTCTGTATTTGGGAACCATGTATTCACATGTTTTCTACCGTTGTATGACATGTTGGTTGTTATGGAAACATTATCTTCCTCTCTGTGATTCTTGTCTATGTGTTTCTATGTTCCTGCTTTCCTCTCTCTCATTCTATGCCCATAAACGTTCGAATTCCTCGTACACCCATCACACGATTATTTTTAACATAACAATATCATACTAACCTAAAAATTTTATATAATCTAAAAAATCTATTAAATTATTTTAAAAACATTTTAGTTATACGAGAAAAATTAGTTAAATTATAATATAATCTAGTTGGAATAACTTAATAAAAGTTAATAAAATTATTTTCTAAAATTTTAAATAATAAAATTTTAAAAAATTTATAAAACCATAAAAACTCTCCATATTTTAACTATAAATTTTCATAGCCATAGGATTTCCAAACGACCCTCCACATAAATATGTAGATGAAATTTAATAAAATATGGTTAAAATATCATAACCTAATAAAGAAGCTATTTTCCATTCTTCCACCTATCAGAATTTAGAGAGGAGTCTGTGTAAGTAAATAGAGGAGGCGATAATTGGATTGTGAAGGCCAATGTTTTAAAGATTGAATCGAAAGTTAAATTAATAAGACAAAAATTTTAAGGTGTAAAATATTTAATTGATATTAAACTGTTATAAAATCGTTAAAAATAAAATTAAATTAAAAATTTGAAAATATATTTAGAAAAGATTATCGTTTGAAGAATAATTAAAATAGAGGTTATTAAATAAAAATTAATTAGTTTATTTTAATTTATTCGAATTTATTAATTTAAAAAATTAACTAATAAATTAATAATTTTAATAATTTTATTTTAATAAGTCAAATATATCGAAAAATTGAATAGTTGGCCTTAGGACCCAAAAGTCAAACACTTCGAAAGAACCCAAATCATAATTGAGCGAAGCTCTCCCTTCATGTTTAATGGCCACCAGAAGCTCGCTCGCTCTTCTCTCTCTGTTCACTTTGGTAAGAATCATCCAACACCGATCGGAACTGGAAGTTAGTAAATGAAGTCAAATGAAGTAATCGAATGTATTGAATTGTTTTTGGATAATCAGGTGGTAGGGAACATCGAAAACCCACTTTGTTATGCACATGAATCAAAGCTCGGGATTTCAGGGAAGTACCCCATGGTGGTGAGCACATGGCCATTTAAAGAAGCTGTTAGAGCTGCTTGGAGTGCTGTTGATGGTGGGCTCAATGCGGTTGATGCTGTTGTTGAGGGTTGTTCGGCTTGCGAGGAACTCAGATGTGATGGTACAGGTGTGGTAATCCAGTTTCTGTTGATTCAAGTGTTATCGTTGCTTTAGGTGTTTTGGGTCCTTCTAGTTTCTTGTTCCTTTAATCGATGGTTTGGGAAAAGAGTGAATATTATCCATAAAGGACCCAAAACTCCCATCTTCTCTTCAGATTCCAGTTCAGAGTTTGTCATCTGGGTCATGTTAATGTCACGCTTTACTGTTTAGTGCAAATGAAACTCTCCATCCTGATGATAGTAATGGTCTTAGAATATGCATGATTACATGTAAACTGCCTAATTACGCAGAGAATTTGGTAACTACGGACTTGTACTCGACTCGAATCTGAAGTTACATCTATCAGACTCTTTTCTAGTGACTGTTTTTTAACTTAAATGTTTGGTTCTTGATGAATCACCGGAGAACTGACTGAGAGTATGGCAAATTTAAGTCTCAGGTTAAAGCACGGCTAGGTGCTGTTAATAATAAAGTTTTAAGATTAATTATTTTATTTGATTTGTTGAACATTGAGTTGCATGATAAAAGAACTTGAATTTCATATGTGACTTCAGTGTACTGCTCTTAGTTAACTCTACACTTCCAAATTATAATAGCTCATCAATCTTTCTGAATCTTTTCCTAAATATGAAATGAACAGTTGGGCCTGGTGGGAGTCCTGATGAGAATGGAGAAACCACAATTGATGCAATGGTGATGAATGGGGTAACCATGATGCCTTTCTTATTTCATCAAACTCATTGTTTTTTCTTTACCTTGCTTTTCTTGTTGAGACATGAAGATATATCATTTCTTTTGCCAAGGATGTGCGTAGGTGACAATGGAGGTTGGAGCTGTTGCTGCCATGAGGTACGTGAAAGACGGCATCAGAGCTGCAAAGTTGGTAATGCAGCGTACAAAGCATACATTACTTGTTGGGGAGCAGGCATCGGCCTTTGCTATTTCAATGGGCCTCCCAGGACCCATGAATCTTAGTTCATTAGAATCTAGAGAGAAGTGGACAACATGGAAAGAGAACCACTGCCAACCTAATTTCCGGAAAGATGTTGTCCCTGCGGATAACTGTGGTCCCTATCACCTGAAAAATAACATGGATATCACAGAAGGGGAGTACTCAGATTTTAACCAGATTAGAATTTTTCAACCCAGCATGTCTCATGTTGGTCTTGACAACCATGATACTATATCAATGGCAGCTATTGATAAAGTAAGTTGATGGAAGAAGTTTGTCAAACATATACTGATGTAGGCATGTGAACATCTAAAAAACTTGTTTTCATTTGTAGATGGGGCACATAGCTGTTGGTACATCAACTAATGGAGCCACTTTTAAGATCCCTGGCAGGTAAGTTCAATATGTGGCATCGGTTGTTTCATATCATAAAACTGGGAATTGAACCATTAACTCTTGGATTCTGATAGGTTCTGAAATGTGATAGTTGATAAGTGTATGAAGTATTGGTTGATAGTAGATTAATAAATTGGGAATAGAGAAAAGGGAGAGTGTGTTGTTTGGATGAAAGGAAATAAAGATAACAGATGACACCAGCAACATTCGAGAGGTTGCCTTCTCTCCCAAGACCCACTCAAATAACAAAAGATTCCCAATACCCTCGCTTCCCAAGTGGCTTCAAAAGGAGGGAAATCCTTCCATAACACCAACACCTCTAATCCCTCAAGTGTCTCATGTGTATCCGGAATTTCTTATGGTTCAACCAACCAGTCCATATCAGCAGTCAGAATTGGAGGGAGAGGCTGCACCTGTGAAGTATTTCCCAACGCCTTTTTAAGTTGTGAGACGTGGAAAACAGGATGTATTGTTGCTGAATTCGGGAGTGTAAGTTTATAGGCAACCTTCCCAATACATTGTACTACCCGATAGGGCCCAAAGTATCTCGGAGAAAGTTTTTCATTTGGACGCTTCGCTAAGGATTGTTGACATTAAGGACGTAGCTTCAAGTATGCCATCTTATCGACTGAAAACTCAACATCTCTGCGGTGCTTATCAGCTGTCGTTTTCTTCTTATTTTGATACCAATTGTTACAGGTCTGATGAGAGAATCATCCCTAAAAGTTAGCTTAAAGGGTAGGAGAGCCCATAAGCCTATAAATCCCATATCAGCCTCTTTTATTATCAATGTGGGATAATTAAACCGTAACAAATTCACTCTAATTATTATTAGCAGATGATTTGTTATCTTATTTCTTTTTTTAGATCAAAGGGATAACGAGTTCTCTTCCTCCAAAGTCTCAGTGCATTATTGACTGATTTGGAATGTTATTCTTTTATAAATCCCACAAATCCGTTGTTTTGTTTTCCTGCAGGGTGGGTGATGGACCAATTCCAGGATCTTCAGCATATGCTGACAATGAAGTTGGAGCTTGTGGTGCAACTGGGGATGGTGACATCATGATGCGCTTCCTTCCATGGTATTGCACTGAGCATTACGATTTTCGAGTACGAAGAATAAAAATCCTAGTTGAACTAACATATACTTCATTTTTTTATCTGGTTGCATTGCTATAAGCGGTAAATTATACGAGAGTTTTAGTTGATCCTGAGTTATAAGACATTTCCATTAGCTACATAAATAATTTTTCTTTCATACCGTGATCTTCTAAACCTACCTTCTGGTCCTTCAACTGCGATTATTTGGCTAATTAGTCTTCCTGAAACTAATTTCTGCAAGAACATGTTTCCAGTTACCAAGTTGTGGAAAGCATGAGACTAGGAATGGAACCTCAGCTTGCTGCAAAAGATGCAATAGCGCGAATTGCAAGAAAATTTCCCGACTTTGTTGGAGCTATTTTTGCCATCAATAAAAAAGGTGTGCATGCTGGTGCTTGCCATGGATGGACATTCCAGTACTCTGTGAGAAGTCCTGAAATGGAAGATGTAGAAGTTTTCACAGTAAATCCCTGAAGTAGAAAAGTAGAGCTACAACATTCCCCTCTGAATTACCGTATTTGGCAAAAGGCCGATGGTTCTTCCACTTGTTCATTAATATGATTTACATTTGCATGCATACCTTTCTTTTATGCATGAGCTTAAGCAACTTAAATTAATCATCTGTTAAGGAAATGTTTTGAATAATTAGGAAAAGGCCAAAGGAAGAACTGGGTGTTTTAGCTTGAATACTTTTGCATGAAGTTGTCATTTTGATACTGAACTATGCATTTGGTCATGTGTTAACTAGTCTACATGTAAAGGATGGACAAGTTAATTTTGTGCAATTCCTACTTGAAATAAAATATAAAGGATTGTCTTAGTATACAAGGCTTCTCGTTTTTAAAGGGTCGAAAAAGGGTCATCAATTATACAAAGCATTTTTTTTTGTATTTTATAAAGAAGCTGTTTCTTTGAAGCATTTTTATAAAGAAGCATTTTTTTCGACCTCGTAACCTTTCAGTTATGAAGAAAACCTTCTTAATTACTTTAAGGCTCACCTTTATTGTTAAAATATACTAAAACAAATAATAGAATATTAAGACAATAATAACATTTATCTACTTCTTTTGCTTTTTGCTTAAACGATTTCTTAAGTCTTTTTAGATGATTTTTATTAAATCAATTTTGTATTGTATATCAAGTATTTCTTTCAAAATTAGTTGTTTTAAATAAAGTGGTTTAGAAAAGTTTTTGACTTGGTAATGTAAACTACATTAATTTAGTTAAATTTTATAAATCTTGGACTCTTTAATGTTTAAAATTAAGTATAGCATGGCCGAATTAAAATAATAAAATAATAAAAATTAATAATTTTAATTAAAAAAATTAATAATAGGTCAAATTGAATTCAAAATCTTTTAAAGTCGAATTTAAGTCTAAAATTTTTAAGTTCGAGTCGGACGATTGGATTTAATTATTCGAATTCGAATATAGACATAGTTAAATTTTTTCTTTTAAAATTAATCTAAATTTTATTATGTAATAATTACTTAAATAAAATAATTATTAAATTCAAGCTTGAATAAGTCTAAATACTCAAACCGAACTTGTCAAATCAGGCTAATTTTCCATCCTTTTCTTCGTCTTTAAGTGGCAGTGACTAACTATGATAATCCAATCAGAGTTCTTGTATGTGCAATGCTTATCAAATCAAGTTGGAGAATACTGCAATGCTTCCCAGTATTCTCCAACTTGCAGACTGGCACTTAGTGCTTGGCACAGAAGTCACACAAGGACACAGGTTAGGTCAACCTTGATGAAGACCTTGACTTGTCTTTGTTTATGACTCCAAACTCTCATCTTTGGAATATCCAATGCAAGCAGAAAAACAGCAAGATGCATAACTCTCCATAAACCAACATCTCCTCATAAAAAAATCCCAGGACCCAGAAGCTTCTAACATGTCTACACCAGCAGAGTAAGCTCTCTTCCTCTCTCTAACGATTACAGATGATTACTTTCTGATATTCTTATCTGTTTACTTAACGATTATAACAGCTTCTGTATCTTGAAGAAGATTATGATTGATATTCATTTTTTCTGATTAAAAACTGTTTGTCAGATACTATAATTCCTTGCCACCTGTGAGCAAGATTTATGGAGTTGCCTGTCTGATGACCACGACAGGATTTTATCTTGGTCTTTACAATCCCTTGATTTTAGCACTCTTTTATGAAGATGTCATCAAACGTTTTCAGGTATTATGTTGTGTTATCCGAGTTTTTATGTTTATGGATGACAGGAGCTTTGAACTTGTACGATGTTACTGTACGCAGGTTTGGAGGCTTATCACCAACTTCTTCTTCCTTGGTCCTTTCTCCTTCCCTTTTGCGTTTCGCCTTATAATTATGTAAGAAAAAGTTGGTTTAAACTTGTGATGATCTTGTTTATGCGTTAAGATCAAAAAGAAAAATCATATTTGTGTGCATAAGATTTGTGGCAAGGATACATGAATGATTCAGATGCCTTCCTAAAACATTTATGAAATTGTATACGATAGAATTAAAAGTAAAAGACATTTATTCCTGAAATCTGTCAAGTTCTGCTGAGAAAGTACTGTCTGACGTTTTGATTTGATGGCTTCTTCCATCATAAACCTTGCTCAAGAGCAAAATATGGTGTCTCCCTGGAGAGAGGTCCATTCGACAAGAGGACTGCAGATTTTGTGTGGATGTTCTTCTTTGGAGCACTGTCACTTCTTGTAAGCCATTCCTACATTCTACCTGCACAACAAGATATTGTAATACATAGTACTGGTTCTAAACCTGTTTTAAGACAAAACCATTTCCTAATCTCCACTTTTCCAGGTTATGTCTGCAGTTCCGGTACTATGGTCTCCTTTCATGGGAGTTTCGTTGGTGTTCATGATAGTCTATATTTGGGGACGAGAGTTTCCAAATGCACGAATCAGCATATATGGGCTTGTCTCATTGAAGGCAAGTAGATAGTTTTGATACTTACCTCTTCTTTTTACTTTAGTTTCATGTTAATTAGTTTGAAGCAGGGATTCTATCTTCCTTGGGCAATGCTAGCTCTTGATCTGCTATTTGGGAATCCATTGAAGCCTGATATTCTGGGAATGATTGCTGGTCATCTATATTACTTCCTCACTGTTCTCCATCCACTTTCTGGTGGAAAGCTCATGTTAAAGACTCCTGTCTGGGTGTATCCTTCCATTTTCTGTTTTGAAGCCGAGCGATATGATTTTTTTTTTTTTTTGGGAAATTTGGATGAACATGCTTGTGCATAGTCCTTGATGTGCAATTCTCAGGCACCAACTGGTATCATTCTGGGGAGAGGGAAAGCAAATGAACTCTCCGGTGCGGCGTGATCCGTCTGCCGAAGTAGCTTTCCAAGGAAGAAGCTATCGGCTGAGTGGCAACAGAACTAACAACACTACAGAGGAACAGCAGCAGCAGCAACAGACTGGTTCAGGCGACGGAGTAGCTTTCCGAGGAAGAAGTTATCGTCTTGATGGTCACTAGCAACTTACTTGCAAGCTAGAGTTGGTGTTAAATAGTTTGAGCTATATGTTCAATAAACTCACAGGATGGTTTAAAACTATAAAGCTCAAATTTAATATTTGGATATTAAAATTTAACAAAATAAAATCACTTAAAATAAATAATTAATTCAAATTTTATTATGATACATAATTGATCTTAGTTAAGAACATTAATAAGTTCAACAAAATTTTGAAATAATAAAATTTAATGTAAAATAAAAATAAAATTTAAGCAATTAATTTAATTTTATTAATATAGACAAACGTGTAGATAAAATAAAATAAGATTTTTAACTTTTAATAGTCATAGTATTTTATCATTTTTATATTTCAGGGTAGGTTTTTAATCATTGCTATTTTAAGTAGATCCAAATAATAATAAAAAACTTTAAAATACAATACTCAATGAAATAAACAAATAATTCTATAAATAAAAGTAAGTAAGTAAATAAATAAATATAATAAATCTTATTTAGATTTAATCCAACGTACAAGTCTTCCTACTTTCCAGGCCAGGGAGGGTTATAATATATGCAGTATTATTCCGTAACTTTTAGTGCCTGTTTGGTTGAGATTTTGAAATGTGAATAAATATTTTTCCACCTCAAAAACTTTTTTTTAAAATGATTGTTTAACTATAAATTAAAAAAGTATTTTTTCAATAGATATAGCTTTTTAAGAAACTTAAAATTGGAACTTCTCAAAAGACTACTTTTTCAGATAGATTTTTTATATCAATTAATGAGTTTAATTTTTAGTTCATTTTGCCCATATGTTTTACACATAATTTCTACAATATCCACAAAATCATCTTTACAATCGGCTTCTTAGAAAAGCTTTTCTAGAAAAAAACTCTAGTAACAAAAGCTCTATTAATATAAGTCTATCTAAACAGACATTTAAACATGTGACTTTATAATCACAAACAAGCAACTTTACATGTTATTTCAAAGCTCATCCTCAATTTAATTAATTAAATAGAAATAACAATAATCAAATCGATTTCTCAAAAATTCAATTAACTTAAATTTAACTCGTTAATTTTAAGCCGAACAACTTTACATGTTATTTCAAAGCTCATCTTCAATTTAATTAATTAAATAGAAATAACAATAATCAAATCGATTTTTCAAAAATTCAATTAACTTAAATTTAACTCGTTAATTTTAAGCCGAAACAGGCCAAAATTGTTAGCCCTATCTTTATTTGGATCTTATATATGTATGCTTAATAACATTGGGCTAACTCTGGTGGGTCTTAGTGTTGTCTCAGACCATTTTCTTGTTGACCAGTTTTCTGCGGTCTAACCAAGCCCGACCCATTCTCACCCCGAACCCGTGAACTCTCCGCCTGAGCATGAAAACGGAATATTCAACGCAAGCTCCCTTAACTACCACGCCAATGCATTTCTGAGGTTTATGTTATTACATAGTCACCGACCACGCAACCTTTTTTCTTGTCTCGTCTTCTTACAGAATCTTGCAATCCTAAAGCTTTTCCCATTTTACGCTTTCCAAGAAAACCAAAAGTTGCATAGCAGAAAAGGAGAGAAAAACAAAAATCCCAGTTTTTTCTTTCTTTCAAGTTGGTATTTTGTTTAGATTCGCTTGCTAAGTCCAAATCCATTTTTGTATATTTATATTCCCAGAAGCTAGAATTTCCAAGTTCTGTTCGATTTCGTTGTGTACAGTAACATCATCTATGATTTGGTTAAGACTTTTCGTTGTATTCCAATTCTTAGCGTTGGCTTTCTGTGATGAACATCTCAACTCTCATGTTCTACCACGACCCTTAATTCTCGAGTACCAAGAGAAAATAATGGAGCCGACCCAAGTGAAGGAATTGGACAATGAGCTGCAATTACAGTGTACAAGTTGGAGAGTTGCAGTGGAGGCTAACAATTTGAATCCTTGGAGAACAATCCCAATGGAGTGTGCCGAGTATGTGAGAGATTATGTTAACGGGAGGGGTTATAGTCTGGATCTCGAGAGAGTGTCCAATGAAGCAGGGGCTTATGCGAAGAGTGTTGAATTGGTTGGTGATGGGATGGATGTTTGGGTTTTTGATGTTGATGAGACTCTGTTGTCAAATCTGCCGTATTATACGGAGCATGGATATGGGTATGTATTACGCGTATGAGTTTTTGTCTTTCACTTGAGTTTTCTGTTTGGCTGTTGAGAAAATATAGGAACTGACACGTGTGGAGGTTTTTTAGTGTGCTTCCGTAGGTACGCGAGAATTGAATTTCTGGGATCACAGGATCCTGAGAATTAAGACATGAAGCTTAATTTTGTCTGATCATATGAAAAACAGACTCATACTATGAGTATCAGGCATTAAGATGAGTTTAAATTTTTGTGGTTGGAACTCTAAAACAGAACATAGGATTCTGAGAAACTATGTTATTAACTCACTGGTGTTGGAGATTTTGTTTGGCTTGAATTGATTTGATTTAGAGCTTGTAAGCTTTAAATTTTTTGCAGTTTGGAGATTTTTGATCCGGTTGAGTTTGATAAGTGGGTTGAGAAAGCTGCAGCACCGGCTATAGAGCCTAGTTTGAAGCTCTACAAAGTGGTGCTGGGTTTGGGATTCAAGGTTTTCTTACTGACTGGACGCAGTGAGAAACAAAGAAATGTAACTGAGAAGAACTTAATTGATGCCGGGATTTCGAACTGGGACAAGCTCATTTTGAGGTGAGTGTGAGAGCTTTCTGGTGATGTCAAGTAGAGTTTATTTGCAATTTATGCATTATGTTTGTCTGCTGAGGCTGTGAATATTGGATGATTAATGTTATCTGCGAGGATTTCCAAACTCATATAGCTCTTGTTAAGGTTCATTCATTTGAAATGCTTCCTAGAAAGATGCTCTCTAAAGATATCTCCCCAGCATTCATGACATACGTGTTGTGTAGTGGAAATGGATTAGATCAGTTAATATTAGCTGCTTTATATCTTACCATTCCTTTGTGCAAACTTACGTCCTGAATTGTTCTGAGAGGACAGCTGCAAATCTAAGAATAGAAGACCTAATTCTCATGATTGTTAGTTTTCTCCCCGTTTCTTGGAGAATAATAATAATCAAGTTACCGCTGAAGTTGAAAATCCTGGCAAGTCGATCTTCCTCTGATGAGAGGCAGCTCAATGATTAGTGTTTCCCTGTGCAAGTTTCATTGCAGTTAAACTTTCCATGTGACCTCTACTTCAGTGTTTACTTGTTTTTCTGGACTACATTCTGACGATTGTTATATGAATTGAATGATTACAAAGAATGGTAAAGAATGAGGAACTTTGACGAATTTGATGAAAACATTATCACTAAACGAATCGGCTATCTTTCTGGTTACTTTTATGATTCTTTGCTCTTTTCTTGTTTCCCTTGATTATGATAAAATTTAAAGCTAACATCAAAGAGAAGCACACACTCCTCTTGTTATGTGTTCATTTGCAATAATTTGGTGTTATAGATGATTGCTTATCATCATTGTCTTGCATTATGTACAGAGCTTCAGATGATCATGGTAAAGTAGCAACTATATACAAGTCAGAGAAGAGGACTGACATGGTGAAAGAAGGATACAGGATTCTGGGTAACGCCGGAGATCAGTGGAGCGATTTATTAGGCACCTCATTGTCGATCCGGTCATTCAAGTTTCCGAATCCTATGTATTACATACCCTGACGAGCCATAGTTGCACGTGAATAAACCAGGAACGTGATATGTACAGGTTTGTATGCAGTCAATTATACAGTCATTCAAATTTCCAAGATTTCTTCATTAATACCCTTTGATTCAAATGTGTTATTGCATCATTCAAGTCCTTTGCTTTCTGGAATAATAAGCAAATTTGGTATTCTGGGATAGTTGCTGTTTCTTGATGAACAGGCTTGTTATTTATTAGGTTATGAAAGATCCATTGTCTCAATCCATTTCATCACATCAAAGTTCCACCGTTTATTCCGGTGATAGTTTTATTTCGGGTAACCAATTCTCAATTCTCCGGTCTTTTAGAATTTTTTAAAACTTAAGTTTTTAAAATTTTCAATTGAGTGACCAATCTTTTAAAATCTTTATAGTTAAGCTCAAAACATTAGTTCCGTTGATGAATTTATTGATCTGACTAACGAAATTTTTGTTTTTCATAATATATAAATGACCAGTTGGAAACATAGTGGTCATGGTTAAATTAGAAGAGAGATAATTTTTTCAGGCGGATACTTATATATTTATCGTCATCGTACTCAGTCTGAAATCTCGCAATAAATCGAGATTTGGGAAGATCTGATAGTACGCAGCCTTACCTTTACATAATAGAGAGGTTGTTTTCTATAGATCCACATGTAGATATGACAATAAAAGAGTGATGCAGGTTAAATAGTAAATAAGTAAAACTGACATGCTAAATAATTATGTAAATAAAATTACAATAAATAATAAATAAATAAAATATAAGTCAGCTTTTAGAAATATAATGTATTTTAAAATTAAAATATAACGAAATATATTATCTCTTTATCTGTTTAAAAGTATCAATACTCAAATGATAAGAGAGTAATAAAGCATTAAAGAATTGTCAAAAGCACCAGTATCGATATAATGAGATATTATATTATGAATTAAAAATATTATATTAGTCAAATTAACCAATTATTAATAGAATTAACGTTTTGAATTGAACAGTTAAGGTTTTAAAAGGTTAATTATTCAATTAAAATTTTAAAAGCTTGAATACTATACTGAAAAAAAAACCTTAATTTTTTTTTTTAATATCGGTAGATTCCACCCGTTGACTAATTGAATAAACTATAAGGTACATAAAATTACCAGTAAGTTATGAGGAAACTATTTGATGAAATAGCAATTCAAAACTAACGGCTTCGATTTAAACAACACTTGTAAACTCTAACGTATCTTTACTTCTTGACTAACCATCTTCTTCAAGATTGGTGTGTGTAACTTCTCCGAGGTTAATGGAAGGAAGCGCTTCTCTTTCATTGAATTATAACCACTCACTCGCTACCTTCTTCGAAGAGGACGAAGGAATCAATTCACTTTTCCATCTTCCTTCCAATTGGTTCCTCTCGAGAGAAACAACAAAAGAAGAAACTTGTAGATAACCAAAGATTTGACTCTCTGTCCCCTTTACTTACCTGAACTCCAGGAAAAATGGACAAGAAGATACCATTTGTCACAAGGAACCCAACACCCTTTGGTCCCGGAAAGGTTACTTAGGATTCTTTACCAGCAACTAAAGACACCAATTATGTGTGGATCAGTTCATCCGACAACAGTCACCAGTCCCCACCTGTTTTTCAAATATCTTTATCTTTTGATATGTACGGAGTAAACCGTCGGATTGAACATAATAAAATTTCGTAAGTTTAGTTCGGTGTTTGGATGGAATAGTTTTTAATTGCGTAAAATATAAATAAATGTAATATTAAAAAATTATTATTAGAGAATTAGAAGGATTTATAATGTGTAATATAATAAAATGTTGTTTACAAGAAGGGTTCATAATGTAATATCGTAAAAAGAGATTTTTTGAAAGAACTTCATACAGTTGACTGTTTAACAACAAAAAAATAAATTCTTTTAATTTTAATTATATTTTATTTTATAATAAAAATATTTATGCATATACATATTTAAAGTATATTAAACAATATACAAAGCACAATATATTAATTATTATATAATTTTAAACCATATAAAACATAAATAAAATATATTTAACCAAATATTTTATATATATTATAACATAAGTAAACTAATATCGAAAATAAATATTAAAACGTATAAAAATTAAATAATATTATATAAATCTCAAAATAAATATCCAAATTGAATAAATAGTTAAATACATAATAAACAGGAAGATGAGTTTGTGGATATTGTGGATATTATATGTAAAATATAAGGGTAAAATAGACTAAAAATAAGTCCATTAATTAATCTGAAAATTTTACTTGAAAAATGTTTTTTTATAAGCTCCAAATTTGTGCTTTTGAAAAATTATATTTTAACTGTTAAAATAATCATATCTATTAAAAAATCCTTTTTATTTTATAGTTAAACAATTAACTTTTTTTTAAATTGTGGCGAAGAAAAGTAATTATTAGCCTCCCACAAACATATCCAATTAAGCACTACATCACATTTCATTATGTTATTAAACACCCAACGAAATATAGCATTAAAGTGTATGGCTTTACCACTTGGACCACCTCCGTGGGCATCTTCTTGTTGGCTCGTTGCTGTTGCTGTACGAGTAGATAAGAGAGAGAGCCACCTTAGGGTCAATAAGTACTCTATTGCACTTTCAATGTTAGTATCTTTTTTGTCTAGGGTTAAATATAAAAATATCTCAAATTTTATTTAATTTTATAATATTATTCGGAATCTTAAAATGATAGTAAAATATTCAAATTTTAATTTTAGTAAAAATATTCCGATATTCAATTATCCGCTAATTATATTAAGATAATATTTTTATTATAGATTGTCAAATATAATATTTATGCCATGAATAAATTTTATTATTTAATAATTTAAAATATCAAAATTTTAAAATAATTATACACTCCTTCGTATGTTTACTTCATAATTATTTTATAGTTTTAATTTTATAAATTATTAAATAATAAAATTTATATGTGAAATAAATACAATATATGGCACTCATGTGGTAAAAATACTAATCTAATGTGACTTGTCACGTCATTAACATTAATAAAAACTAATCTCGGGCTATTTTGGTAAAATTAAAAGTAAGAGCATTTTAGCTCTATTTTTTAAATTTTAGACTAATATTATAAAATTGAGTAAATTTTGAAAATATTTTAGAGTAAAATATAAAGAACTTTTAGTAATTTAAGAAATCTTTTAAAAACCCTAATTTGTAAGCCTTTGGGAAATTTTCTTCCAATTTTAATTTTAAAAACTCTTGAGTTAATTTTAATTGAATATAATAATAAAATATACATAATATAAATATTAAACATAAATTAATCAAATATCATTAATATAATAAATCAATTGAACTTTTAAAATTATTTTAAACTAATTAAATTAAAATTAAAATAATTATAGTAAATAACTTATTTGAGTCAAATTTAATTACTTCATTTTGAATTTAAAATTTAGAATGACTCATGTAACTAAAATTTAATTACTTTATATTTGATTTTTTGTTTAATATTGCCTGTCTTCGTACTTTTTTTTTTATGTCTTTTACCTTTTGTTTATAAATGACCCTTTTCTAGGACCCCATATTCTACATTCTAGCCTTTAAATTGTACCATCACCATCCCCACTTTCGCATTAAGGCTGCGTTTGGTTATTGTCCCCAGTCACGGGGACAGTAAACAAAACAACAAAATCCTGTTATCTTTGAATGTTTGGTTGTCGTCCCTTTGTTTTTGTCCACTGACACCGATAAACAGGGATGGTAAATTTTGTTCACACCAAAATCGTGGAACAAAACCCACTGCCTCCTGTCTACCGTCTCCACGCCTGTTTTTACCCTACTCTTGCCCTTCTTTCTTTTTCGTAACCCGTTCTTCCCATCTTCCCACTGCGCCCTCCCACGCCTTCGTTCACATCTTCATATTCAGTCGTCTCTCGCACGGTGAGCTTCTCGAACGATTCTCTGCAGCAAGGTCGGCAAGAGTCTTGACGGTGGGTCTGTTCTTCGATTGGTAAAGTTTTTATATTTCGGGAAAAATTGCAGCCTTTGAGCTCCAGTGGTAGAGTCTTCACGCTGGGTCTCACAAGCTCGTAACATTGTCGTCTTTTTTCTGCTTAGGGTTTGGTGGGTTTATCGTCATCGGTGTGAGGTTGATCAAGCTCGAAAGAAATCGTTTTGAACAGGTAATTCCTTTTTTCTGAGATGAGTTATATAGTGTAATGCTGATGACGATCACCCATTTTCCAGACCAAAACTATATCATTGATCGCAAAAGGGTCAAAGCACAAATTTGGGACATTCTGAATTGTCTGCATTTAGGAGAGTACGAAAATGGGTGATCGTACTGTATGATTATTACAAGCTAACTGGTTTCGAATAATATTAATTGTGGGTTTGCTGCTTTTGACATTATCTTTTGGTTGACATTATTAGGATTTATATCAATAAGTTTTCTCAAAATATCCATACAAAGGAAAACCGGTTTTGCGAGAATTTGTAGCAGAAGGTGTACATTATTCAGATCTTGTGATAATGTTTCGCAATTCCTACATTGGGACCCTTGCCTCCATTCTTGGGTTCCATGAATATGTTATTCTTTATCATATTTAGACTCCATGGAAATCAAATGTACTTTGTGGAATTTATACTTGCATCTTGGCATTTAAGACATCAAGAAATAGCGGTGTATCTTAAAACTTCAAAAGAGAAAGTTCCATTACTCACAATTCTAAATTTTATTGATGTTTTCGTAAAATGCACAAGAATATAAGGAGGTTGCTAACTTGCTTAACATGCTTTGATGGATTTATCAATACATTACCATTCTTAACATTTTCTTCATGCTGCTTTTGACTGCCAGAAAGATGGTTGGACTTTAACTTGCTAGAAACATGAAACTTGTTGCTTTGGTTTTCAACAACTTTAGTTAAGTTGGTATGTTGTGAAAATATTACAACAGCACTTCTTGTACAATTGCAGCCATTAAAACATGCCAGTGATATAGACTTAGGTTTAGAGTCCTAATCACAGGTTTTTAGTTTAGAAAAAACTATCCTTATTAATGCAATGTAAATGGTTCAAAACTTTGTATGATGCATGGACTAATAATTGATGCCAATTAAAGCACAATCTTCAGAAAATTTATTTGTGAACTATGAAGTATTACATGATTCAGAAGCAGTATACTAAGTTATCGGTAAGGGGCATCTAAGTATCAAAATAAGATTGGTCTAGAATATAATATATAATCACTGCTGTTATCTTCATTGATACACATGGAAAATTTAGGATCAGTGGCTTTGAGAAACTTGTATTATCATCATGTGCAAACCTTTGGATGTATGTACCTAAGATAATTACGTATGCTACATGGAAGACATGTTTGTTAATTTGGAAGGGTCAAGTTTGAGAATGGGAATTATATATATGTTAAGTTTCAACAAGGTTAATTACGTATGCTGTCATTTTCTTGTCTTTCATATATATGTTAAGTTTCAACAAGGTCTTGTTTATACATGTGTATATATAAAAGCTTTGTCTTCTTATTCAATCTAATTAATTAAGTCTATTTATAGTTTACTTGTTGCTTGGCGTTGTAGACACTTCTAGTTTCTTGCACATTTGGTTGTTAAATAAGTTCACTTGTGTTATATTGATTTAAATAAGTAAAAAGAAAAGGTGGAGTTGATCTACATAATCTTATGACAATTTTAGGTGACATTGATTAGTTATCTTTATAAGTCGTAATAGTGCATTCGAATTTGTAAGTGGTAATAATGCATTCGAATTTATAAGTGGTAATAATTTGTAAGTTAAGCAAAACTAGAAGTTAACCTACACTTGCATCTTAGTCAAATGATTTAATTAAAATACTTTTATATAGCACTCGAATGGTATGACTGTGAGAAGACAAGTGGGTTTTATACCAATTGCTTGCTATACCAAGGATTGAATTTATCGACTATGAAATTAACAGATATATATATATATATATATATATATATTACAATGCATTGTTAATTAGCTGTTGATTATGGACTTGGTATTCATAACGATCAATACGTTGTGAACTGTTTGCAGATAGTTTTTGTGCCCAAACATGGATAAATCGCGTCGGGATGCGATATTAAAGGCTTTGACTTTTCTTGATGTTTGGAATGGGCATTTGGAATTAATGAAAGTGGTAATTGCGGTAGTGTTGGCAGTATACAGTAGAAAACGGAAGAGGAGTGATCTTGCATTAGGGACTAGAGCCTTGACAGTGCCATCAAGGGAAGCTAATATACACAGGATTTTGCATGAGGGTGATAGGAATAGTCAGTGGGATTTAAGGATGGACGTTAAGACATTTACAGTGTTATGCGAAATGCTTCAAGCCCATGGTGGACTGGCAAATACTGGCCATCTGTCTATTGAAGAAAAGGTGCTAATCTTCCTACGAATATTAGCACAAAATGAAACTAATAGAGTATTACAAGTAAGGTTGATGAGATCGGGAGAAACAATAAGTAGGGCCTTTCATAGTGTGTTGAAGGCCGTACTAAGGCTGCAACATCTGTTGTATGTCAAGCCCATACCAATTCCAGCTGACGAAACAGACCATAGATGGAAATGGTTTAAGGTTAGTAAACTTTGTTTGCTACCACAAATTGTGTAATATCAGTATTGTAAATTACGCAACTCTAACTTAGTTTTCCTGGAATTTTGTTGAAAGGGTTGCCTTGGTGCTCTAGATGGGACCTATTTAGGTATTACAGTTCCTGAGGCAGAGAAACCCAGATACAGAGGTAGGAAAGGGCAAATATGCACAAATGTGTTAGGGGTCTGTGATAAGAACTTGAACTTTGTTTATGTTCTTGCGGGATGGGAGGGGTCAGCATCGGATTCAAGGGTTTTGCACGATGCTGTTACGAGGCAGAATGGGCTTCAAGTGCCAATTGGTATGTAACACAACTTCCAAAATTTGCACACATGTTTGATGCTAAATATCCAAAATAGTAATTGTGTCATGTTGTGTTTAGGAAATTACTACTTAGTCGATGCTGGCTATACCAACGGTCCTGGCTTCCTTGCACCTTTTAGAGGCACAAGATACCACATTCAAGAGTGGGCAAGAGATGGGAGGGCACCTAGAAACCGAGAGGAGCTCTATAATAAGAGACACGCATCTGCTAGAAATGTAATTGAACGTGCGTTTGGCCTACTGAAAAAAAGATGGAAAATCCTTAGAACGCCATCTTTTTATTCAGCAACGACTCATGTTAACATAATTCTTGCATGCACCCTTCTGCACAACTTTATTAGGTTGCATATGGCAGAAGATCCGGTAGAGAATATTGCTGACGAAGCCGAGGATATGCCAATTGGGGAAGATGCTTCGTTGCCTGAAACTGTTGATCGTGTTCAGGCAAGTAATGAATGGAGTCAATGGAGAGACGAATTAGCCACGAACATGTTTGATGAATGGAGAAGAAACAATTAAATTGTGAACTTCCTTTTAGAGTGTCCGCTCTTAGATTAGTGAATTAAAATGTGAACAATTAAAATGTGGCTGAATTGAGGGAGTGTTTGCATATCTTCTTTTATTGATGTCCTATGTAACTATTTCATATCATGTTACTGCAAAATCAATATTGTCTTTTTGAATTTGCATCTTGCTATCAAATGATATATTTTGTTAAACTCATCTGTTGAACAAATTTGGCACGTTAGGGATTCTTGACATTGTTTGGTGTAGTATGATGTCAAGAATTTGACGAACGATGAAACAGATGCTTTGGTTACCTTCATGGAAGAGGTGTCATAGATGGTCGAGGCGATAATGGCCAATTCAAGCTGGTACTTTCCAAACTCTTGCTCGCCGGATGGTGGAGAAATTTCACGAGTGTGGGATCGATAGGAGACATGTAAAAATAAGCGAAAGGTTAAAGACAAATATCAAACGACTTTTGACATGTTAAACTGCGGTGGCTTTGGTGGAATGAGTCAAAGCAATGCGTTGAGTCGATAACAAGCAAGTCCTAGAAGAATGGATGAGGTAATTCGTGGTTATTGTTATGCGCTTTTATACGACCGAATTATCGTATGTGATGCGTTCGGCGTTATCGATGTTTTCTCGAGCCACCCGAACAGGTACTACACTCCTGGCAAGCCATTCCCGCTTTACCGTAGACTTGAAATTGTGTTTGGGCGGGACAGAGCCACTGGTGGAAGGGCTCGTACTGCTGCAGATTCTGTTGATATTGGTGATGCGGATGAAGCAGAAGGCGAAGCCCCATCGGCTGAACCAATATTTGATGACCGTTGCGAACAACCAGCCTTGCCAACAACTCCTCCTCCGCTACTTCACCCGTGTTCTGGATCCATGGCATCTTCCAAAACTTTGTTGAAACGAACAAAATAAAGGGAAGCGAAGATGCGGAAAGTGGCCTTCGGAAAGGCTTGCAACATCGTTCTTTGTTGCTATTGAAACTAGCAAAGATAATGCTAAGGTGATTGCGGACGCCATTGCGAGGAATGCAAGGAGCTAAGTTGGGTGAAGAGCTTGTCGGTTTGGCTTCTCCGTTGGCGAGATTCTCGTATCGCATGAAATTCGGAGGCATCCACGAATTCATGAGTATTCTTGGGGTTTACCACGAGCTTAAACAGCTTATGTTAGGGCCTTTAGATTCGACATATGACATGCTTTTAGTTTTGAAATTTAGATGGTGATGAAACCGGGTATATGTTGTTTTAATGATTCGATGTGAACAATTATCTGACTTATCACTGGTTGTTTTACTTTGTTTTTCATGTTTGTCATACTCGTTGCGTGTATGGATTATGATATAATATGATTTATTTTCAGGTTCTAAAATATGGGTCGATACAATTTTTATGTCGTATTTGCTGGACGTGAAGTTGGTATTTTTACCAACTGGGAAGATGTCAGAGAAGTGACTGAGGGGTTTCCGAATGCTCGATTCAAGGGGTATCGGACATTGGAAGAAGCACAAAATGCGTTTGCCATGGGATTATATAGCCCAGGTCAACGCAATGTAGACCTGCCAATCGCCAATGCGTCCTCCTCCTCTATGCCGACTGCAGTCCAACAACCAACAAATGCACAACTCAATGCAGTTGCCCCTTTGCAGACAAACAAAGATTGGAATCATGAATTTTTACTCATGGCCATTGGCGTCATTGTGGGAATGATTATTCTGCACATTATTAATAAATTCTAAGGCCTTTATGTATGATGAACCAATTATGTTATTATGAACGATGAGTGTTTGAATGTCTTTTTCAATGAATGTTGAACTATCATGTAATTACTTATATGAATGTATGTTGAACCTATTATGTAAGTAATTCTATGAATCCTTAGATGATGTATATGCATGTATGTTGACTCTATTGTTACTAATTTAGTATTGAATATTATTAATATTAATATTATTATTATTGGTCCCAAATTATTATTATCAAAATTCTTATCATATATTTCTTATTACAATTATTATTATTCTTATTATTAAATGTATTATAAACTTTGTTTTTGTTATCATTTGTTTATTATTGTTATTATTATTACTATTGTTAGTAATCTTGGTAGTCATACATGTATTATATTAGTACCGCATCAATTTTCTCTTTAGAACTAATATAATGTTAATAAAATTTATCCTATGTCTAATTATTATTATTACAAATTATTATATAATTTATATTTATTATTATTCAAGTTTATTATTATTAAACATTTTCTAACTTATTTATGTTTGCATATTATTATTATTGTTATTAAAATAATCATAAAATTATTATTAATGAGCATCATGATTAATTTCAAATTGTTATTATTATTCCAAGTTATTTTTAAACTAATACAAACCATTTATAGTAAAAATATCAATGGATTACATATTTTGATCATATTAAGGACCGAGGGCATATTCGTCATTTGCATTATTTTTGTTTCTTGTCCCTCGAACAAACACATTACGCCCGTAAGATGTAATTCTTCTCTGTTCACAACAACCAAACAAACACCACTCGCCTCCGGTTTACATTAGATTCGGTCTGTTTTGTTACATTTTGCGACCATTTTGCATCGCAACCAAACGCAACCTAAGAGTCTCAAATAGTTGGCATATCATAGCTGGTACGTAGCTTTCTGTTTAGTCATTATCAGGCAACAAGGAGCTCGTGAATCATCATTTATGAGCAGTCAGCTGATTTTATCTGCTATTAGATAGTTGATTTTATTAGTTAATTTTATCTGTTAATTATATTAGTTAATTATTAAAATATTTGATGAAATTAACTATTTGATATTAATTATTTATGTATAAAATAATTTATTAAAAATGATTTTTAAAAATTATAATGATATAAATATAATATATCTTATTATTTTGTTGAATATTTTATAAGAATTTAGATTTTAAAAAGTCGTGTTTATATGTATTGTTTTATCATTTATTAAAATTTTATGCAACTCTTTCTTTTTTATTTTTAAGGTTAACATTTTATTTATAACATATAACTGTATAAAACAATTATAAGAATAGGAATTTTTCTTAAAACGTAGATATTTAAGAACCTCAATTGATAAAAGCGCTCCTATGTAGAAGTGTTTTCATTTTTGGTTATTTATTTTAAATCAGTTATTGGATCTGTTACTCTTCGAATAACTTTCGTAGCTATTTAAAGAATCAAATAGCTGAAGACAACTAATTAACTAAAAAAATAGCTAATTGGTTGTTTACCGAGGCCTAAATCTCATTCATACATTTATTTCATATATTTATATACAGTTCACATAAACATGCGGATAAAGTTAAGTGAGATAGGAATAGAACATCCTATTAGAAAACAAAGTATTCCAAACTAAATTGATGATAATGTTATGTTAGATTCAGGTTCAGTTTCAAGTTCAAGTTTAGATTCAAGTTCAAGTTGAGAGATAGAACTAAAATATAATAAATAAGTTTTAAAATATATAACAATGTGTTAATTATATATTTCAAATAATCAATATAAAGTCAATCTTTGATATTAAAGAGGACTAAAAGTTTAGGAATATGAAAATAAGATATTCAACACTAATATTTAACAATTTGAAATTTTGTGTTCTTGAGTTTAGGATATTAATTTTAGGCCACGAAAAGTCTGACCTTTAAACTTTTATTGTTTCGTAGTTATAAATTTTAGACTTTTTTTATTAAATTAACTTTACAACTTTTCTTAAAATTTTAATTTATTGCCATAATAGTGACAAGGTGGCAAATTCTAATAATTATTGAAGATTTTAAAATCTTAGGAATGGAATAAATTTGATTAATTATATTGGATAAATAAAAGTTTTAAGAGAAAACTTTAAAATTTTAAAATAAAATTGATTCAAATAAAAACTAGAAGACTTATATGAAGTAAAAGTTAACCGATGAATGTCTTAAAATTGAATCAATTCGGTTGGTTTAGCACTAAAACTCTTTAATTAGTTTATTTTTGGTTTAATTTAGTCTAATAATATTTGTTACTAAAATTAATCAATTTATTAATTATTTAGCCAATTTTATAAATTAATCATTTTATAAATTAAAATAAACTGATTAATTTTTATTTAACAGTCTTCTTTTCATTAAACTTTAAATTTTCTTTAGGTAATAACAGTATTCTTCGATTATTTTAAATTCTTTAATTTTATTCAATCGTTAACCGATTTTATAATAGTTTAATACTGATTGAACCTTTTAAATCTTAAATTTATTGTCTTATCAGTTTAACATCTGATCTCATTTTAAAAATATTAAACACTGTTAGATAAATCACAATAAATTCACACGCACATTCACACACTTTAAGCACTAAAAATAAAGAAAAACGACACAGATATTTATCAAAGTTCAGCCAATGATGCTTATTACGTCCTTGGGCAAGAGCAGAGAGAATTTCACTATGAAAAAAACGATACTAATGGAATCCTTTACATCTAGGTTTTTTATTTTTCTTTAAATAATAAACCCCTTGTATGTCTCAAACCAAGCCGGTCTAACCGAACTGTCCTAAGCTCGAAGCCTAACACTGATTTCCGTTTTTCTCCGGTTCGAGTTGCATTGTGAACTTATCAGATCAAGTCGCTATTCAGATCTACCAAACTTACAGACAAATAACAACAGACACGATAATGCATATCAATTAGAAAGCATATAGTTCCTACAACTTCACTCCATACTTCTCATATTATATGTACATAAGTGGGTGCATGTGCTGTGATTTTTTAATATGGATACAATGTTTTATTTATAATCAATCATCATGTTTCATGTATGTATGGAATGAATAAATAAATTATAAATTATTTAACGATTTACAATTAAATTATAACTAAATTAATTGATTTTTTAAATCCATTATTTAGACTTTATGCTCTTTATTTGTCCTTTTATAACAAAAACTTGTCGATGTCACCTAAAATTGTAAATAAAATGATGCTATTTTATTTTTTAAAATTAAAATTATATTTAATCAAGCTTAATTCATATCTGATTAGGCTTCAAGTTGAACTCGGGTCACTCTTAATCCGAGAATGATTATTTGGAAAACATGATTAACTATGGAAAGCTTAAGTTCCACTACATGCTTATAATTGATCACTTGAAAGGTATGCCAAAATCCTATTAGTTAAGATAGACTGTTCCGTTGCACCATATTATAATGATTTCCCACCTTGTGTTTTTAATCATATTACTTTGAATTGACAATGTTCCTAATTAAGAAATTTAAAGTGTTGTCAATTCAAAGTGTCCATTTTACTCAATTCCATTGACATTATAACTCTTATCCTCCATTTTAATTCTCGTATTAGTGACTTTTATTTATTTTAATTGGACATATTACCCCAAATAATGAGATAATGATTTAAATTTATTTTATTAACAATTAACAATTGCTACATTTGCAATAGTTTTTTATACATATAATCAAAATTAGATTGAAAGTTAAATCGATAAGACAAAAGTTTAAGGTTTATAAGATTCAATCACTATTATATTGTTATAAAATAGATTAAAAATAATAAATTTGAAGAATTTAAAATTGATTGAAAATTTTTCCTTATTTAAAATTTAAAGTCGACTCTCTTTTAATTTTTAATTTTATTCTCATTTTCGATTTTATTTTATTTTAATCCTCATATTTTAAATATTATCCTTTATTTTTGTATTATTATTTAGTTATTTTCATTTATTTATGTATTTATTGTAAATTTAATTACATAATAATTTAACGTATCGCTTTTACTTATTTACTCTTTAACTGTATCACTCTTTTATTGTTACATCATATATGAGTCTACCTAAAACAATCTCACTATTATATAAAAGTAAGTACATATGTTAATTAAGTATGTACCATTTA
Organism: Erythroxylum novogranatense; assembly: GCA_029891385.1. Lineage (NCBI taxonomy): Eukaryota > Viridiplantae > Streptophyta > Magnoliopsida > Malpighiales > Erythroxylaceae > Erythroxylum > Erythroxylum novogranatense. Next base: position 88,565,527 of record CM057233.1, on the reverse strand, counting down.
TTGTTAATTAAGAACATAGGTAATTTTGTATTGCCTTAACTTTTTGTTGCCCTTTGTTCGTTATTTGTATTTTTGTATTTTTCAAATACCTTTTTTAATATGTCTGCACATCCCGTTTATAATTTTGTTATATCGTCATGCTGTAGTGGATATGGATCTATTAGAAACAATTTCTCTATTATGTAATAATAAAGTTACGTATTATTGAACATTTCAACACCTCGCGTCTTAGTGAGATTTTAACTGAATGTTGATGATAATGATGATTTAAAAATTAAATCAATGATTTTTACAATAAAATTTATTGAAATAAGTCGAACCAAAAATTTAAAACTGAACTGAAAAATTTGATATATTCAAAATTTGTATAGTTAAATCAATTGTTAATTTAATTAACGATCGATTTTTATAAATTAAAATAAACTAATTAATATTTATTTAATATTTTCTTTTAATTAAATTTAAATAATTTGATAGGCAATTTCTTTTAATCATATTTTAAAATTTTTAATTTAGTTTAATTATTAACCGGACGGTTTTATATTATTTAAAATTTTAAAAATTTAAATCCCCAATTATTGATAATAATAAAGCAAAATGATTAACATTTGGTGGGGAAAAGAGGGTTGTGGGCCACCATCTGTAACACGTTTGGAGAGACTATGATAGCTCATGTGGTGGCAACGGTCTCACCAATTCGATGTTTTATGGGGCAACTGATAAAAGAGACGTCAATGCATGGAGGGCGAGTAACGTGGGGTCCACCTTACCAAAATCACAGCAATCTCCGCCGTTAATCCGCACGACGGCTCAACTACCTATGTGAAAGGTTAGGTCCTACTGGTACATACTAAGGTCCCAGATCACCTTATTGATCGGACGGTGGATATCAGCTGGCTTGCATGAATGCCCTTTGTAGGGAATGAATCATGTTAATCTCCATTATGATTTCTATTTATATAATATTTTTACTATTTTAAATTATTTAAAAATAGCTTATAATTTTAATGAGAATTTCATTATGTAGTTTAACCAAATTATTATTTAACAACACTTTTTTGAGAAAAAATTACAATAAATGCGATAATTTCTAGTATGAATCTCGTTGGATCGTGAAATTTGATGAGTCTAATAGTATGCAGTCTTATTGAAAAGATTTAATAATACACACAGAGACGTAGCTACATGGGGGCCAGTGGTGTACTGGGCTTCCTAAAATTTAAAAAAATTAAATAATATATATATATACATATATGAAGATGCAGTTATTTGAGGGGCTAGTAGTGTATTGGGCCATCCAAAATTTAAAAAAAATTAAATATTTGAACCCTCCTATTATAAATTTCTGGCTCCGTCACTGAATACACAATCTTATTTTTAACTAGTAAAGAAACTGTTTATAAAAGACTTATTTGAGAAAAGAACTTATTGTTTAAAAGATTGTATGACTGTTTTTAACTTAATTTTAGTAATCAACAAGGGTCTATTATTTTTTCATCTACAAAATATAAAATATTGAAATAATATAAAATAGAGTAGAAAGTTTTTTAGTATTTCTTAATAACATAAATATTTTAGAATTGTTTTGAATGATAAAAATGCTTTCAAAATAATAAATTATATACAATATTTTGTGTTTTAGCTAAATTATATAAACTAAGATATATATATATATATATATCATAAAGTATGATGATGACAAGGAGATAGAAGTATGATGATGACAAGGAGATAGTATTTACTGTACACATATAGAAGAATATAACCACCCCAAGAAAGATTTTAGGTGGCCAAATTGAAACAAATGGCCCTTAAAGGTTTGTTCTTTTTAATTTTTGTTTCCTTATTCTTTCTACTTTTGAAGTTAAAGGTTGCATCTTTATGGTTGTGCGCCACCAAATCACCAATTATCTTCGCTCTTGTCTCCAACTACATTACAAAGCCGAAAAGACTCCAATTTCTTGATCTTTTGGGCCCACTCTTATGCTCTACACTTTGGATTTGTTGAGCAACTTGAGCAATTTTCTAACTTAGCTTCAGTTTACAGGTACTAATGGCACGAAGCATTATTACTAATTTTAACCACTTGAGAAAATGACCAAAGATCCAATCTTTTTTGTTTTAACTCTTCCAAATTTGTGACACGGCTTGCATAGCTACACCAAACCAAGTCTGCAGTCATAAAACAGATAAAACATCACATGGTTAGATAGGTATGTTCCACTAAATTCAGCTTTCTATATTTTAATGGATTCTTCTGCTTCATTCTGATACAGAAGGCTCTCTCATCTCTCTCAGCCTCTCCTGATCCAAAGCCCATTTGTTCTAACCAGAGTTTAGCAGTTTTTTTTTTCCCCACAGAGAAAGTTAAAGCTTGTGTTCCAAAACCCCACAAAGTTTCATTCTATCTTCTTCTTCTTGTCTTGTTCTCACATATCCCAATACAAAGTTGAACTGAAGCTTCGTCAAGCTTAACTGTTTACACTTTTTACACTGTACCCAGATCTTGTTTCTTTGTTCCTCGTACACTGTAACTGTTAAATTCCTAAAAGCATCGTATGATTTCTCAGTAGGAGAGGTTCAAAGATTTCTTCTTTGAAAATGAAGAAATCCCAGATGCTAAAACTGATTCTGGGACTAACTCCTGCCACTGTTGTGATCATTCTCGTACTTATAATCTTTATTTACATGAGAAGAAGAGCGAAGAAAAACTTCAATGACATAGAGTCCACTGAGCACAAGCATGGGGATGAGATAGCGTCAGAGGAATTAATGGCTTTCCAAGGTGGTCAGGACCTTACGATCAGTGACATTCTTGAAGCTCCTGGAGAGGTGATTGGAAAATCCAATTATGGTACTCTCTATAAAGCTTTGCTTCAGAGGAGCAATTGTGTGAGGTTGCTTAGGTTCCTGAGGCCAATTTGCACTGCTAGGGGGGAAGATTTTCTTGATGTGATTCACTTGTTGGGTGGTGTTAGGCATCCCAATTTGGTGCCTCTTTTAGGGTTCTATGCGGGACCAAGAGGTGAAAAACTTCTTGTTCATCCTTTTTATAGGCATGGGAATCTGGCTCAGTTCATCAGTGGTAAGTTGTATGGCTTTTGATTTCCATTTCTGATGTTTGGTAGCTGACAAAATACAGAAGCTTTCTCTTCAAATTGTTTGTCACAGGAAATTGTAACAACGAACTATATGGCTAAGTGAACTTGAGAATAGTAATACTGAAAGCCTACATTAGAGAAAAATCACGGCTTTCTAAGTTCTGTTACTCTGTTTTATGGATCTTATTTTTCTGAGTAATGGTCACATGAATTTCTAGATAAATGAAAAATCATGGGCAGTAGTGAGAGCAAGATCACTTTTGCTTAATTTTGTTGAACTTTTAAGGCAGAGGAACATGTTTTATTGATTAGAACTTACTTTTAAGTGATATCGGATCCAAAATGCGGAAATAAAAACTTGAAGAAGTTTATAAGGGATGGAAGGTGAGTGTAAATCTCTTTTTAGATCTTGATATTCATGGAACTATGCATTGCATTCTCTACCATATGGGTTTTTCTTAATTCTGTCTTAATTTTTTATCTTTTCCGTGCATTATGAAGTTCCCTTGTGAAGACTAATTTTTTCCAGAATCCTGTTTTACTGTCATGTCATGAGTTCATTTGTTGATTAAACGATCACTGAACTTGCACATATCTTCAATAATTTGACCATTTGGTTCTTCTTCATAGGCTCTTTCCTTCTATAGCTCTCTCTCTTCCTCTACCGGTTTGAGACTGAAGTCTAATTTGTTCTCTGCTGTGCAAATCTCTTCCTGTGCAAGTAGTCAACTAAGTTTGAATGTTTGTCGCATATTTCACTTTCAATGACCTCATTATGGCATTTCAACTTTGTTCAACAAATTTCTTGATGTTCTTAGTTAAATACTACCATTTCATCCCGTGAGTTGGAATCTGTAGCTTAATGACACCAAGTTTGATTTTGATGGACAGATGGGAGTCCTGAATCTCACAAGTGGACTGTTATACTTGAGATATCGACTGGCATAGCCAGAGGATTAGATCATCTTCATTCAGGATTACAAAAACCTATTATTCATGGAAATCTCAAGTCAAAAAATATACTTTTGGACCGTAATCATAAACCATTTATCTCAGACTTCAGCCTATTTCTGTTGTTGAATCCTACTGCTGGACAAGAAATGCTTGAAGCTTCTGCTGCTGAAGGTTACAAAGCTCCTGATCTTATCAAAATGAGAGATGCAAATGAGGAGACGGATATATATAGCTTTGGGATAATATTGCTTGAACTGCTGTCAGGGAAGGAAGCTATCAGTGAGAACCCTAGTAACGATGAGGACTTCTATCTCCCAACTTTCATGAGAAATGCTGTACTTGATCGAAGAATTTCAGATTTATACCATCCAGACATACTTCTTAGCAATGGCAGTGACATTCGGAGACCAGTTACCGAAGAATGCATTCTCAAATTCTTTCAGCTTGCCATGGCTTGTTGTGCCCCTTCCCCTTCGATTAGGCCAAATATGAAAGAAGTCCTCTGCAAGCTTGAAGAAATTGAAAGATAGCATACATAGCAATTGTGAAAAGTACCGTGCGGATGATTTTGACCTAGATTTTTCAATTGTGGTTTGGACAAGAGTGATGAACAGAGATGACAATGACTTGCAGGAAATTCATACATGGTTATTCAAATTATTGAATGTTTCGGATACATAACAAGAGCTGCAGAATTTCAGATGTCGATGCTCATCAATAAAGTTTTGTTGCCAGAATATTAAATTGAAGCAAAATTTGTACTTTTTCAGCCATCCAACAAGAAATGTAGATTTGTATTGGGACTTGGAAATTTGGCTTTGTCAGAATCTGGGAATTCTATATTGCAGAAAACATCAGCAGCACATGACCTTGGATTTCATATCATGCCAGCTTTCTTTTCTTGAGTTCACACAGGAGTCCCAAACATTTCTCCAGCACAGGTGTTCATGTTTGTTTCAACTACCTCACCACTTTCAGGATTTGTGTTCTTGGTTGGGATGATTCTCATGTTTTTACTGATTGCTACCGATTCTGTGCCAAGAAACACCAAATCCAATGCCAAGATTTCTGGTGTTGTAGCTCCTGCATATCCTAATCCTGAATCAAAGTTAGACATGGGAAATTGTATAGTCTAATTATTCTACATTTCTTTGTGTTCATTTCCTTAGCTGGCTAAGGGCGGTGGAGTCAACTTCATCATCACAATCATTATTGCTTGATGATGTCTAATTTGGTCAATGGCCCTTTTATGTGTAAAACACCTGTCTCTTTGGCAACGTGAAGCACACTTTCAAAAGGACCACTCCTTTGTTGATCCAATTGCTTCAGTTAATTCTACTCCAGTTCTGACCTTTAACATATATTTTAGACTTTGTGATGCTTTGTATATTAATGATTCAGTATAGTTGACAATTGTGGCAATTAGAGTCACTATCTATAATGTCAGTTGATGCCAATTCTTCTGTTCTTAATGTCAAGATTCCTTTTAACTCGTCCCATACGCAGCTTCTTGTCTCAGCTGCAATTTGTCATTACGTTTACTAAGAAAGCTTTAATGTCAAGCTTACAAGCATTACTATCAAACAAACTGATAATGGTGATCATCGTGCTTGTTATGTAGATTGACATAAGAAGAACAAGAATCACATGAAAATGAGTTTGGAGTTGATTTTTTCGAAATAATGTGGAAATATACTTATTCTACTTTCCATAAACAATGGATTTAAGTTCATCCATTTAGTTCTTGCAAAAATAATACTTAGAAATTGTACGAGGAAAAAAAAAAGGCACAAAAAAAATTAGAGGGAAGTAATCAAGAATTATATAACTCTTTTGGAATTTACGGAAGATATGACTTGAAATAGAAAATTTAGACATATTAAGATTCAGATAAAGAATCTCTCATAAAGAGGTCATTCTCGTTCTCTTAGATATTTTAGACATTCTTTTCCTAATTTTTCGTTTTGTAATTAGTTTTCTTTTAATTAGTATTACTTACCTCCTAGTTATTTAACCTAGATAGTTTCTTACTTAACCTAATTACATTCTTGATATTGCTCTTGACATTGCTGATTTGATTTACTATTGTAATTGTCTTTTCTAGTTTGTATATTTAATTATTTTATCTATTACTATTAATCTTTATCATGTTCTATAGGTACAGTATTATATATTGTTTATTTGTATATTTTCATTTATACATACGTTTTTATACTTTTGTACCATCATTATTATTTTGCATTGCATATAGGTTTATTGAAAACGATCCCTCTAAAAGATAGAGATAAAGTTGCGTACTATTGGACCTATTCAGATTTTACGTTTCAACTGGACTTTTACTGAATGTTGTTATTGTTTATTTAATTCTTGCAAATTTTGATCAAAATCTATATAAAAAATTTACAGAAAGCTTTTCTACACATTTATAATTTATAGAATCTGAATATTTTTATATAAGAGATTTAATAATTATTTATAATAAATATTGGATATATCATATGCACAACTTGCACTGATAAAATTTCATTTCTTCGATTGGATTTACTTTCCTTGATGTTATCTTTGATCAATTTTCATACTACATCCAACACTAGGAAAGGATTATCATCACTTTCAAATACCATAGAGTCGAGATAGCTCCTACCCATCTCAGGAAATGATCCTGCAACTCCAAGATCAACACTGTCCTTGAGTAGTCCATCTTCATCTCGTAAACATTACATGGAGGAACCTACATTTCAAATCCAGTCAATTGAGTAGGCACCATTGGAATAGATATCACTGAAGTTTACTTTTCCCTGCAAGTGCAGTGAAATATGTAGAACTTAGCAAGCTGAGGAACAGATACATGTTTCCATATAGAAGATTGTGCATTAAGCTTGTTTTGATTAATTGCCAAGCACGTTTTCAGCTTTGTCTTTAATGGTTGTTATGTTCTCGAGTTTGGTATAGTCCAAAACCCACCATTTGAATAAGAAAAGTAGATAGGTTTACTGTGTCAAATCTAAAGAACACTCATAGCGTGTCTATAAATCTTCCCAGATAATAAAAAAGCTGGTTCTTGGAGATATCAAGTGGTGACATTAAAGGTGGAATCTTGCAAAACAAATTCCATAGAGTTGAATGTAGGGATTTTGATACCTTTAAAATCCAAGATCAATTCATATTAAATCATTAAGAATAAAATTGAAGCGAAGCATACCGAATCCATTATAAAATCAACATCAAGTTTTGCGGTTTGTCTTCCAAATTAGAGCGTAGCTCTTTTTCCGAGTTTTCCGTAACTCTCTACTTTCTCTCGACGATGGGATTTGAATAAGAATTAGGTTACGTTTAATTTGGGACCATAACCTTTTATATTAGGATAAAGCCTAATTCAATTTCTAGTTTGGCCCATCATAAAACTAGAAATAGAAGCCGATCTCTACATATAGAGCCCATACTTAAAATAGATGCATGAAGCCCAAATACCATAAACATATTAGACCACTTTAATTAATTGGGCTAAACTTTATATGATAGCCTTTATATACAATTACACACATATAAGCCCACATGTTTGATTAAAATCCTTACAATCTCCCACTTGGGCTCTATGTGTTACCTTAAAATTGTATATTAACCTTATGAGTACTCAAAAATGTGCTATCATTACTGTATGCATCTCCAGACAATCCGGTCCATCAATCATACCAACATAGGATCAAAGCGTCTTTCGCTACAATTAACGTAACTAGAACCATCGATGGTCACGTATGCCGATATAATCAAATGACATGGATCAAGCATGGATGTGTAGCATGGAAATTATAAGCAGCGTGATCTTAGCATGCTTATTTCCAACTGGTCCAACCTTATGCTTTAGTGAGATCAATCTTAAACAAGTTCAGAGACAAAATAAACCAAATATCTTAAAACTGAAAATAACCTCAAACATCTTAACCAAAAATTGTATCCAAAATGACAGTGAAAATGTCTAAACCAAAAGCATCTACAATACAAACTCCCACTGAAACTATATATCCTGAAAAGATGTAACACCCATATGAGCAGTGTGCTCATGAAAGACCTTGGGTGGCACTCCTTTAGTAAGCGGATCCGCAACCATGGAGTTTGATCCAATGTGCTGTATAAACAACTGTCCACTCTGAACTCTCTCTTTAACAATAAAGAACTTGATGTCGATGTGCTTCGACTTTGTCGAGCTCCTATTGTTATTGGAATATAACACTGCAGAGTTATTGTCACAAAATAACTTAAGTGGTCTTTCAATAGAGTCCACAATGCGCAGCCCAGTGACAAAGTTTCGCAGCCATATCCCATGGTTGGATGCCTCATAACACGCTATAAACTCCGCTGCCATGGTGGAAGAAGCTATAAGTGTCTGCTTAGCACTTTTCCAGGAAATAGCTCCTCTAGCAAGCAGGTAGATATAGCCCGAAGTGGATCTCCTACTATCGTGGCATCCAAAAAATCGAATCGAATAACCAATGATCTCCAAATTTATCCGATTTCAGATGTGAGCATATAATCTTTCGTTCTCTGCAGTACCGCATTACCTGTTTGGTCGCTTTCCGGTGATCCAATCCGGGTTACTTAAATATCTCCCTAGCATTCCAACAATGTACGCAATATCCGGACGCAGTACAAACTGAGCATACATTAGACTTCCTACGGTAGAAGCATAAGGAATCTTCGCATTTCCTTAGTTTCAAAGTCATTCTTGGGCATTGACTTAAGCTAAACTTATCTCCTTAGACACGGGGTATCACCGGTTTACTATCCCGCATGCCAAACCTTTTAAGTACCTTTTCGATATAGCTCTTTTGTGACAATCCAAGAATACCTCGAGGCGTTCGATATATCTCGAATCCCTAACACAAAAGAGGCGCCACCAAGATCTTTCATTTCAAATTTCTTTGATGAAATCTCTTAGTTTCGTGCAATAAGCCTATATCATTAGTAGAAGCAATATGTCATCGACATATAAAACCAGAAAAATGTACTTACTCCCATCGAACTTATGGTATATACAATCATCGCCAAGTTCATCTCAAAACCAAACGAAATGACAACTTGGTGAAATTTGTAATACCATTGACGAGATGCCTGCTTGAGTCCATAGATGGATTTCTTTAGTTTGCAAACCATTTGCTTTGCATCTCCTGATACAAAGTTTTCGGTCGCACCATATAAATCGTCTCATCAATGTCACCATTGAGAAACGCCGCCTTAACATCCATCCGATGTAACTCAAGATCAAAATGTGCCACTAATGCCATTATTATCCCGAAAGAGTCTTTCAAGAAACCGAGAGAAAGTCTCTTTATAATCAATGCCTTCTTTCTGTGTAAAGCCTTTTGCGACAAGACGAGCTTTGTACCTTTCTACATTGCCTTTCAATCCTTCTTGGTCTTAAATATCCATTTGCAACCAATAGGTTTCGCACCTTTAGCAATGGTACAAGGTCCCAAACATCATTGTCCTTTATAGACTTTATCTCTTCATTCATGGCATCAATCCACTTTTGAGAGTTAGAACTTTCCATGGCTTGATGGAAGTTGATTGGATCATCTTCCACCATACCAATGTCAACTTCATGTTCTTGAAGAAATACAACATAATCATCTGGAATTGCACTTCTCCTCTCTCTAATGGATCTCCTTAATGGCATAGGTTCTTGAGGTTGTAGAGTTTGTTCTTCTGGAACAAATTGTTGAACTTGGGGAGGAGTTTCTATGACATTGTCTTGATCCGAATTGCTTCTTGAACAATGTCAGGAATGGAAACCTGACCCTGATCATTGTCAATAGCAATTAGAGGAATTTCAACATGTTCCTCTTCAAAAACAAAGTCCTTAATCCTTTCTCCCCCCGCAAACTCAACATCCTCAAAAAACCGGGCATTTCCCGTCTCAAAAATTGCCTTAGTAGTGGGATCATAAAACTTGTAACCCCTGGATCTTTCAGAATATCCAATAAAGTAACAACTGATAGTCCTGGAGTCCAGTTTCTTTTCATTTGGCCTATAAGGCCTTGCCTCATTGGACATCCCCAATGTGCAAATGCTTTAAACTAGGCTGCTTGCCTGTCCAAAGTTCATAAGGGGTCTTATCAGTTGCTTTACTTGGAACTCTATTGAGTATATATGCTGCGGTCTTTAGTGCTTCTCCCCAGAGTGATTCTGGTAAGGTGGAATGACTAATCATACTCCTCACCATATCCTTAAGTTGCTGCTTCGTCTTTCAAGAACACCATTCATGCTAAGCGAACTCGCATAGTGTCTTGTGGGGCGATACCACATTCCTCTAGGAATTTAGCAAATGGTCCTGGGCGTTGTTCACCGATCCGTCATATCTACCGTAGTACTCGCCACCACGATCGATCGACACTTTTAATCCTTTTGTTGAGTTGGTTCTCAACTTCACTTTAAAATTTTGAACACGTCCAAAGACTTTGATTTTCATGAATGAGATAAAGGTAGCCATATCGCGAGAAATCGCTCTATGAACGTTATAAAATACGGTTGACCATTCCAAGACGCCGTAGGAATGGCCCACAAATATCCGTATGAATAAGTTCTAAGACGTCTGAAGCCTATTGGCACCAAATCTCCGACATTTGTTTGTTTCCCTTAATGCAATTAACACAAGTAGCAAAATCAGAAAATCAAGGGATCGAGAATTCCATTGGACATAAGTCTCTCAATTCTCCTTTCGGAGATGTGACCTAATCTCTTGTGCCACAACGAGGCGAAATTCTCTTCGGTTAATTTATGCTTTAAACTTCGTGTACCCACATGCAAGGCTTCATTAAATGAAGTATTAATGTCAAGCATATATAGATTATCGTAACCTGATAAAGAACCGGTACCAACCAAATTTGAATTTTTAAAGAGACTAAATATTCCATTTCCAAATGAACAACAATAACCAGATTTGTCCAAAGCAGAAATAGAAATCAAATTCCGTCTAAAAGGCAATTTGACAAAAGTCTCAACTAAATCCAAATAAAATCCAGCCTTAACAATAATCTAAAAGTCCCTATTGCTTCGACTTCTACCGACTTGCCGTCCCCTACATAGATGTATCTTTCACCATCACTTGGTTTTCGGCAACTCAGGCAACCCTGCATAGACACACTGATGTGAGTTGTTGCACCAGAATCTAACCACCATGTGTGTCTAGGTACCGAAGTCAAATTAACCTCAGAACAAACCAAAGTAAGAAGCATACCTTTCTTTGCACGCCATGCGTGATAATTGGTACATCGCTTCTTTACATGACCTTCAATCGTCACAAAAGAAACAACCTCTTGGTTTTCTTCCTTATTCTGCTTTTTGTGTTCTTTGAACCGCAGCCTTCCTTAGTTTTCTTTCTTTTGTTCCTTTTGTCCTTAGATGTTGTGGCTAAGTGAGCACTTTCGCCTTATCATGCTTCAACCTTTCCTCTTCTCGACACAGTGTGAGATAAGCTCATTAAGAGACCATGTCTCTTTCGGCGATTATATCTCACTTTGAATTGATCTTGTCGGGAAGAGATATCAAAACCAGATGCACCAACAAGTCTTGGATAATTCCAACTTAAGTGCTTTCAATTTTGAAGCAATGTGAGACATTTCCATAATGTACTCCTTATGTTTCCTTTTCCTCAGATACCTCATTGAGATAAGCTTTGCCAAAAGTGTACTTGTTTCACCTTTTCATTTTGGCAAATCTTTCTCAAGATCCTCAAGGAAACCCTTAGTCAGTAGTAACTGTTCTGACATAGTGCCCGAAAAGCTTCGAATGGCACGCTTCATGATCATCAAGCTCATACGATTCGATCTTTCCCACTTTTCCATCTCCTCTTTGATCGAGGTACTCTCGTGATAAGTGGATCAGTTGATTGACTCGTAAGCAAGATCCAAGTCCATGACTCGAGAACAATCAAAACGTTCTCCTTCCATGACTTAAAATTAGTGCCATTAAGCATAGCAATTGAATTAACACTAGCAGAGATATTTGCGAGAACCGAGAACCTAACAGAGAACAAAACAAATAAAATCTAATTACTCACATAACAACACTATAATATGCCAAATTAATTATAAACAGATAATGGTAGGGCCCCATCACAAGATACCATGCACAACATTAATATTTAGTCTTTGGACAGAAATACTAACTTGTAAGTAGTACCTTGGTGTAGTGATCAAATACTGACAATAAGGCATGTCAAACAATAAACCTTTCTTTGGACCGATTTAATGTTCACATATTATACTGAATAATTACCACGCATTTACCACCACAAATGTATATGCAATTCGGGCCAAATATAAACTTTCCTTTGGGCCAGTCCATATTCGCATGAATAACATACACACAAAACTTTTTAACATTCTAAGTTAAATTAATTTCACAAGAGAGGTTGCTTTGGCAACATGTTGTTTCAATTAATTTAATTTAAAATGCTATATATTTCTTTAAAATACCACAATCTGAAATTAATACCAAACTTTACATAAGCTGTATGAAAACTTCATAGCGTTAATTTCTTGATGCTATGATATTGACAATCCTGTCAGCTTAAATCAAAAATTGGGTCAAAATTTTACAAATCAAACCAGAAATTATAAATTTTAGACCCAAAATTTATTCCTCTGAATATTAATCTTCAACATGATAATTAATATATAAAACTCAATAAATCAATAACAATCATCGCCACTGCAGAATAAGAACTTGGAAAGCATTCTGGAAACAATGTTTATCTAACGGAAAACATCTAATAGATAAAACTTCACTTTTTATCCAATGGCCAAAATTGGGTTCTTTATCCAGTGGGTAAAACATCAATTGTTATCCAGTGGGCAACAAAAATCCTTCCTTATTCAATGATTTACGAGAAACAACGATATTGATCATTGAATAAAGACAAAAGGCTCCATGATCTCAGTCTTTATCTATAACTTTAACATACCGTAAACGTTATTTAAGACTACCAGAAACTTTATCCTGCATATCAAGGAGTTATCACCGAATAGAAATACGAAAATCAAGATCTGAAAACCACAGAAACATATTCATATATGCCAAACGAAAGATGTTCGTTTAAACCCAAGAACACCGAAATATATATGAAGAATAAGATCTGAAGACCGAAGATTACCGAAACATAATGGCACATGGAATAACGAAACCGACAGAAAATAGTCAAAAGAAACTCCAGTATCGAAGACAAAACCAATCCAAATAACTATTCTTAATGACCTAATTATGAATTCGCTCTGATACCACTTGTAGGGATTTTGATACCTTTAAAATCCAAGATCAATTCATATTAAATCATCAAGAATAAAATTGAAACGGAAGCATACCTGAATCCATTATAAAATCAACACTGAAGTTTTGCGGTTTTGTCTTCCAAATTAGAACGTAGCTCTTTTTCCAGAGTTTTCCGTAACTCTCTACTTTCTCTCTGACGATGGGATTTCAGACAAGAATTAGGTTACGTTTAATTTGGGGACCATAACCTTTTATATTAGGATAAAAGCCTAATTCAATTTCTAGTTTGGCCCATCATAAAACTAGAAATAGAAGCCCGATCTCTACACATATAGAGCCCATACTTAAAATAGATGCATGAAGCCCAAATACCATAAACATATTAGACCACTTTAATTAATTGGGCTAAACTTTATATGATAGCCTTTATATACAATTACACACATATAAGCCCACATGTTTGATTAAAAATCCTTACATTGAAAGCCTCTGTTACAGATCATGAAGACTTGTTACTGGAAATTCTTGCTCGTTTGCCTGTAAAATCTCTATTCAGATTCAAATCTGTGTCAAAATGCTGGCTTTTTCTCATTTCGAGTCCAGATTTCTGTCGCCGACTTTACCAAGATCCATACCTTGTCTCTGGCCTGTTCTTGCGTTCTCCTGGGATTCATCCTGAGTTTGAGTTCATCTGTCTCGTTGATCATCCCCAGAATGCTCCATTTAGATCTCCCACGTTTGCTACTGACCCATCAGGTATCTATATCTTGCAATCCTGTCATGGACTGCTACTCGGTTGTAGCTTTCGCTTGTACAGACTTCGATATAGTAATTGCCATGTTTTCAATCCTGTCATCAAGCATTCTATTACACTTCCTGAACCTGAATATGATTCTGCTACTCAACAATTGTTTGAACCTGATGAATCTGACGGCCAAATTCTCGGTTTTAGCTTGGCATTTGATCCTGTTACATCCCCCAACTATAAGGTAGTCTGTGTTCGATATTTGAAGTCAATGCAGGACCATCATATAGATGACACATACTATTTCTATCAGATTGAGATCTACTCATCAGAGACACGATCTTGGAGGCTGGCAGGTGATCCTTTTCTTGCACATGTTAATACATTGTTCAAGTATGGAGTGTTCTGCAATAATGCTGTACATTGGATAAGTGCTTGGGGGCATTCCCTGTATTTCAACATTGGTGAGGAAAAGGTTAAGGAAATGCCAATGCCTCCACTTCCAGAGGGTTGGGAGGAGAGGAGGTATGTATACTTTGGTTCAAATCGGAACCATTTGCATCTTGTTGAGATCTATAGCCCTCCCACCACACAGTTTGATGTCTATGAGATGAAGAGTGATTATTCCGAATGGTTGGTGAAATACCGTATCGATCTCAGCGAAATCGTAGCTGCATTTCCAGAGGTCGTCAGGATACATTATGACCCATCAAGCTTGAATTATCACACATTCAACATGGTTCAGCTGGATTCTGGCCGAACGGAACGCTGCCGTTTGGATTCATTGATTGACAACTTTCTGTGATGAACTTCACGTAGAAAACACCTGCAAAACAAAGGAAGGCACGTCGGGGGTGAGGTCCCGATTAGCCCCTCTGACGCTCAAGTAAGTTTCTGGTCAAGGTGAGATCGTAGAATGCGTAGAAAAACTAGGTTATTATCGCCACCGAATTATGGGAGAATTATACCTTATATACGATTTTGCGGCTAGGTTTAGGCAAATACGTGTTTGCATGGAATTTCATTCGCTAATGGGCCATGAATGTGAATCAAGCCCGGATAAACGATGAGTATGGGATGACCGATCGGCCTTCGTGATTGGGCTCGGGCCCAAATATAGCCGACCGACCATAAGCCCCCTACCCTCGAGTGCGGCGAAGAGAAGGGTCGAGGAGTATGTTGGGACGTTGCTCACCGTGGCTTCATAGCTCGTAAGGTGATAGCTCGTCATGTGGTCGATCGGTCGGTCATTGGCCTTGTAGCTCGTTCATGGGACAGCTCGGGCAGTTTCAACCGGTCGGATGATTCAACCGATCGGATGCCGACCTGTTACGCATGACTACTCGGATGCTGACCGGTTGGGTATAACTGTTCGTTCGGGAATAGGTCGACTGATGGCCCCAACTGATCGGTCTTTGGCACTCATTGCGTGACAGCTTGGGCGGAGACGGATCGGTTGGTTATCATTGGTGGCGTGTGAGGCATTTATTGTAGACGGCGCGTCTTTGTCGGACGACCTTCGAATCAAGCGTATCGCTTTGTAATCAATTACCTAGGCGTCCCAGTCGTCCTTTCGATCGGTCGTGTCGTTTCGATCTTGAATATCCTGATTCTCCTCGAGATCTGCCGTGTGCGAGATTGCTCGGATATTCGCCACGCGTCGTGATCGATTTGGTCACTTTCTAGGGTTCCTACCGCCTTCCCCTATAAATACTCATAGGCGATTTAGGTATGCGGTTTTTACCTTTTGTTTTCGTACTGTAATTCGCATTTTGCTTTCACTTGCTCTCAAATCATTCGCGGTTCTCCGAAACTTCTTTTATTTCGCCGTCCGATTTACCTCCTTCTTCTTTCTAAATAGGTACGTTCTTTTGTTTTCACTCCTCTCCATTCTTTTAGTGCTTTTTCTTGATAATCATGTCCACGGGTAGTTACGGGAGCATGGTCGGAGGTATGGAGGAAGTTTCGATGAGAGAGAGGAAGGACGGCTTAGTTGTGGAGTTGCCGCCTAAGACTGCATCGTCGATGACTGTTGGGGAGTTGAGCAGTTGTGCATCAAGTATAATATCCCAACGGCTTGGGGGCCCGATTGGCCTTGAAGCATGGCGGATCCACAAAGAACTTTAGTGGATATTTCGCCATCTTCGGAGCTTTTTCTCGATGGCGGCTGAGGCTCCGTGACGCCCGATTGTGGGCGAGGTGTGCGCCTTGTTCGGTCATTGTCGAGTCGATTCCTCCGAGCAGTTGGAGGTTCATAAATGGGTTGGCTAGCTTTGTGCCATCGTTCGACCATCTGCCTCACCGTCGGCGTTCTGCGCCATTTCACGAGATGAGCCACGGTCCGAGCTCGGGGCTGGAATCCCTTTCTTCAATATCGGGATGCTCGGTATCGCTGGCCAGACACCTCAAAATTTCTTCCTGGCGGACGAAGTATTTTTTCGTGAAGTCCCCAGGATCTTCCTCTGAGTGCCGACCGTGGAGGTATCCTTTGGCCGAGCAGTGGAACGATTCGTCGACCTTGTCCCTCAGCAAGGAGGAATGGGAGGTGGTCCGTCGTATCAAGGAGCTCGGCAGATACGATTTTGCCAGGCTCATTCAGGGGTATCCCAGGAGGCCTCGGCCGATTCGTTCCTCGTCGATCCCCCTCCATGTATTAGCGGGCTGAGGGAGAAAATCGCCCCGTCCGGTTGACTCCTCGTGATTGTATTAATTTTGAACTTATATCAATTTTGTTTTCTAACTCAATTTAACATTGTGCAACAATGGTGAGGATGCCTACCCAAACTTCCACGTCAAGGAAGCAGGCCTCTGGGAAGAAGGGGAGTGAGGCGGAGACCGGTGAGGGCCTCGCTTTGTCCATGGGGTTGGTCTCCTTGTCTGCGTCAGTGGGTGCTCCCCCTGCCGGAGATCTTCCTGTGGCGTCGGAGCCATTAACAATTGTTCCAGTGGTAGAGGAGGAGGAGGACGTGGGCCCTCCTCTTAAAAGGAAGAGGTTGGTTCGATTGGCTGACCTTCCACCCTTGAGCGGTGAAGCGGGGTGAGTAAATGAAAAAAAGGGAAAGAGAAGGCACAGTCAGTGAGCCTTGGCGGTGGGAGCTGCCATTAAGTTGGGCAAGGCGTAACACTCGGGGACCTCGAGGTGTCCCGCCACTTCTTGAGAGGTTACTCCCCGACGGACGAGGGGTTTATGGAGAAGAAGGGAACTGCGGTTGGGTTCCCGGCTACGTGCATTGGTATGCGGCTGCGACAATGTCTTTTGTTGCGTCTTTGCAGTGCTTGGAGACTCTGGACCAGGAGGTTCAGGATCTCCATGATCAGATGAAGGGTTTGAAGGGCAAGCTAGCAAAGGTGAAGGAGGGAAGGGACCTCCTTCAGGCTAAAAACGCATCTCTTGAGGAGGAGAAGTCGGCCCAGGAGAGGGAGGTGGGAGCTTTGGCTCGGCCGAGGTAGAGGAGAAAAGGAGAAAGAGAACGAGGAGTGGAGGAAAGCGGTGAGGCGGAGAGGAGATCAGCGAAGGTGCCGCCAGATCGCCATTCCACTGTGACGAGAGAGACAGAGCGGAGAGAACCTTGCGAGAGGTGCGGTGCTCGTGCAGGAGCAACGGATCGAGGCCATTAAGCGATGGAAGAGGCGGTTCTTGTACGAAGAGAGTTTAGAGCTCGCCTGCGAGGTGGCCCTTTCGATTTTGAAGAGGGGCCACGAGCTCTATACTCCTGAGGGGGTAGCATGCCCCTCTTTTGAAGACTATGTCGAACCGCTTATTCCTGAAGCTTTCGGGCTTTCTTTGGAGGAGATCACAAAGAAAGTGGAGGGGGAACCGGTCGATGTTCCGGATGGGAGGCTAGATCTCAGCTCCGAAGAGGAAGAGCTCCCTCATGATATTCCTTCGGTCGTTTCCCCGGGTCTTGCTACCCCCATTGTGACGATCTCCGGGGAGGAAGGGCTTTATGAAGATGTTTCTCCTGCTGTTCCCTTGATTCCCGCTTCTACCTCGTCTTTTCCGCCCGCTCCCGAGGTTTCCCCCGAGTGTTCTCCTTCTTCTCCTTCGGCCGTTCATAGTCCCCCTTCTCCCCAATTGTAGTGCTCACCTGGTCAGGCTTGTGACCAGGGCTAATTAAAATCAATGGACTTTACGTTTGCTTCATTTGGTGTCTTTTCCCGTATTTATGCTCTTTACCTTAGATATATGTTTGAGTTTTGAAGTTGCTCGTAGTCGACCGGCTTCGAACTGGTCGACCGCAGTCGATCTATGGAGATACCGAGCAATGGAGATGGCGAGGGACCCAGGGATCTTGTCCTGGCGACCCGATCGACCGTAGTCGGTCTATGTAGAATGCCGAGCAATGACGATGGCGAGGGACCCAGGGATCTCGTCCTGGCGACCCGACCGAGCAATGGCGATGACGAGGGACCCAGGGATCTCGTCCTGGCGACCCGACCGACCGTAGTCGGTCTATATAGAATGCCGAGCAATGGCGATGGCGAGGGACCCAGGGATCTTGTCCTGGCGACCCGACCGATCGTAGTCGATCTATAGAGAATGCCGAGCGATGGCATACCGAGCAATGGCGAGGGTCCCGAGGATCTTGTCTCGGCGACCCGACCGACCGTAGTCGATCTATGAAGAATGCCGAGCGATGGCATACCGAGCAATGGCGAGGGTCCCGAGGATCTTGTCTCGGCGACCCGACCGACCGTAGTCGATCTATGGAGAATGACGGGCGATGATTGATTGGACTTTCTACTTTTGGCCTCGTGCAATCTAACTCTTAATTGCCAAGAAATTTGTAACCCCTTTATTAATGATAACGAGGGCGTGGGCCATTAAAAAATCTGTCTGGCAGGGACAGGAAAAAGGTACCCACATGTATACAAAAATGATAATAAGGAAAGATTAACTAAAATAAAACTTATCTATTGGTAGAAAGCCTTGATTCATGAGTTCCAAGGCCTCGGTAGAATCTTCCCTTTCTCATCGCTAAGGATGTAAGAACCATGCCCGACTTGCTTAACCACTCGATAGGTCCTTCCCACATCTGTCCGAGCTTTCTGGATGCTTTCCACCGCCTCGGCTTTTCGCAGACGCACCCACCTACCTTTACATCGCTTCGGCTGACCCTTCCATTATAGAACTTAGTCGCCTTTTGCTCGATGGCTTCGAGGCGAAGCGCCCTTTCTCTCGTCCTCGCTAAGAAGAACGAGCTCGCTCTGCGGGCTTCATCATTCCGCTATTCTTCGTGGCCGACACCTCTCGATTGTGCAATCTTGCCGCTTCTATCGGAACGGGGCTTACGCCCAAGGTCATCTGAATGGAGTTTCCCGTGGCTCGTTCGGTGTGGTTCTATATGCCCACAAAACTTCGTCTACTTCTTCCACCCAGTCTTCGACCATCCAGCGCTTCTTCGTATGTTCATTATCTTTTATTGGTGTTTTCCGCAGACCGTTGCTTTGCGGATGGGCTATCAAGTCGATTGTAGCTTGATCTTGATCGGTCACGAAGTCTCTGAACTTGTCGTTGTCAAACCGCCGACCATTATCTCAGTAACCAATATCATGGGCATCCCGGCGACAAAGTATATTTTCTTTACAAAGCTTTCAACCTTCCCTCGGTGATTGTGGTGACGGATTCTGCTTCCACCTACTTAGTGAAATATTCTACTGCCACTATCAAAAATTTCTTTTGTCCGGGACCGAGAGGAAAGGCCCCAGTATATCCATTCCCCATTGGGCGAAAGGGATAGGGTGACTTACAATTTTCATCCTCTCGGTTAATTTGGTGAGACAGGTTGTTGTTTCTCTGGCAGGCTTCGCATCGGTCGACCTTCTCTTGACAGTCTCTTCTCATTGTCAGCCAGTAGTAGCCTTGTCTGATCAACCGGTGAGCCAGCATTCTGCCTCCTACGTGATTTCCGCACATCCCTTCGTGGACTTCAGCCATTGCCTGCTCGGCTTCTTCTTCATTCAGGCATCGAAGGAGCGGCGATCGAAGACCGCTTATATAGGCGCCATTGACAACCGTGTATTCTACCGCTTTTATCATTAACTTCTTGGCGGTGATCGTCTTCCGGTTGTCTTCCTTCCAAAAGGTACCGCATGATCGGTTCTGTCCAGCCCGGTCGATCGGTATTTACATTGAGAACTTCCTCGGCCTTCTGAATGCTAGGCCGATCTAGTCGTTCGACCAGAATATTGTTTATGGCATCACGGTCGGAAGCCATTTTGGAGAGCGCATCCGCCTTGGCATTCTGAGCTCGTTCTATTCTGTTGATTGAATACTGTCCGAAATTGCTCAGCTCCTGCTTGACTAACTCCAGGTATTTGATCATGTTGTTCCCCTTGGCCTCGTACTGCCCGGTAACTTGGCCGACTACCACCTGGCTATCATCAGATACCTTTAGGTGCTTCACTTCCATCTCCTTGGCGGGAGGCCGGCTATTAAGGCCTCATATTCTGCCTCGTTATTGGAGGCTTTGAATTCTAGTCGGAGGGCGTACTCTACCTTTTCTTCCATGTGCGGGCTGATCAGTACAACTCCTGCTCCGCATCCCTCGGCATTGGACGACCCATCGACAAACAGGCTCCAGGCGGGGAACTGCTCGTCCTCCGAGCTTGGTTGGCTCATCTTCGCGATGAAGTCTGCCAGTATCTGTGCCTTAATAGTTGTGCGGGGCTTGTATTGTATGTCAAATTCACCCAGTTCTACTGCCCACCTAATTAGCCGATCCGAGATTTCGGGCTTTTGAAGGCACTGCCTGAGGGGCTGGTCGGTCCATACCTCGATGGTGTGACTTTGGAAGTAAGGCCTTAGCTTCCGAGCTGTTGTTATCAAGGAGAGAGCCAGCTTCTCTATAGGCGTGTATCGTGTTTTCGGTCCGGTAAACACTTTGCTAACATAGTAGATAGGGTGTTGTTCATTCCCCTCCGACCGAATTAGTACCGCGCTGATCGACCCCTCGGTAACCCCCAAGTATAACACCAGGTTCTCTCCGTCTACCGGGCTTTGCAGGATAGGCGGGCTAGACAAGTACTGCTTCAAGAGCTGGAAAGCTTGTTTGCACTCGTCTGGCCATCGGAATTAAGTCACATTCGCTTTCCTCAGTACCTTGAAAAATGGGAGGCACTTATCCCCTAACTGAAATGAACACGCTTTCAATGAGACTATCCGACCGGTCAATATCGAACATCCTTCAAACATTGTGGTGAAGGCATCTGTATGATGGCCTCAATCTTTTCTGGATTAGCTTCGATTCCCCGCTGAGTGATCATAAACCCCAGGAATTTTCCGGATGCCACCCCGAACACACATTTTTCCGGGTTTAGCTTCATCTGAAATTTATTCAGGGTCTGGAAGACTTCCTTGAGATCTTCCACATGCTCCACGGCCGTCTTACTTTTGACCACCATATCATCTACGTATGTTTCGACCGACCGACCGATCTGTTTTTTAAAGACCTCCATGACGAGCCGTTGGTAGGTCGCCCTCGCGTTCTTCAAGCCGAAGGGCATTACCCAGAGCGATATGTGCCTTGATGCATTATGAAGGCGGTCTTTTCTTCGTCTTCTAGACTCATCTGGATCTGATGATAGCCCGAGAAGGCGTCCAGGAAGCTGAGCAGCTCATGCCCTGAGGTGGACTCTACTAATTGGTCGATCTTAGGCAATGGGAAGCTGTCATTTGGACACGCTTTGTTCAGGTCGGTGAAATCTATGCACATCCTTCATTTCCCGTTTTTCTTTTTCACTAAGACCATGTTAGCGAGCCACTCGGGGTATTTGACCTCTCGTATGAACCCCGCTTCAAGCAACTTCCGTACTTCTTTCTCGATCACCCCCTGGCGCTCTTTACTGTGCCATCGCTTCTTCTGTCTGATCGGCTTGCAGTCATGCCGAATGCCGAGGGAGTGACATGCAATCGACCGAGAAATGCCGGCATGTCGCTTTGTACCTAGCGAAAACCGATTTGTTTTCACCAAGCGATCGGTGATTTCTTTAGCTAGGTTCTTCAGTAGCTCGGAACCTAGATTTGTGAATTTGGAGGGTCGACTTCATCCAAGTACAACCCGTTCGCGCTTCTTCCATGGATTCATCTGTCCGTCTCTTCGTCGGCTCTTCGTCAAGAGAGCTCACAAGACTACCACCCTTCTAGGGTTTTGGTTTCGCCAAGTAACATTCCTGGCGATTTTTCGACCCTGACGACACCAATTCCATGGGCGTCGGAACTTCATAACTGGTAGTATGTGGAGACGACCGACCGAGAGCATTTTGAGTAGCTCGCCCAATTATTGCATTGTAGGCCCCTGAACTTTCGACCGGGAACTCCACGTCCCTTTCTATCTGGCATGGCTTCGCCCAAACTTCACTTTCAGATAGACCGGGCGACGGGTATCTTGACGCCTGGTTATTCCTTTGATGGGGCCGTCAAGGTAGTAGTCGTTCTTGGTACCTTCATCCTTGAAGGCTTCATAAGACAAAGCAGGTCGTAGGAGCTACCGTGTCATTCATCACCCGTTTCACCTCAGAATCATCCATATTGAGATTTACGACGAGGGCGTCATCGTGAGGGCAATTTACTCCATTTAGGTCCGACTCATCGAAAGAGATCATTCCGTCGTTCTCCTTCAGTTTTTTGATGGGCATGTCTTCGCCGACCTGTTTGGCGTATCTTTTCCTGCCTTTAACGGTGGATCCCCCTGCTGCATTTCTACCGAATATCGTGTTAATGATCCCGCCGGTCACCATCTTCTTGCTCGGCATTTCTATCGCTTTTTCCTTGATCGCCTCTCGCTTTCTCGTCGGCTATCTGTATTCGTGCTCTGCCTACCCCCATCATTCATGTCGTTCTGCCTCGAGGGTGACCGCCTGTTGTCTAACCGCCCTGTTCTGCGATCGGTGTTTCGTTCGTGTTTCACGAATCGACCTAACCTCCCCTTTTGAATGAGGAGCTCGATCTCTTTTTTCAACCGCCAGCAATTTTCCGTATCGTGACCGACCTCTCTGTGGAAGCGGCAATACAAGTTGGGGTTCCTGTCCTTGTAAGGAGTCTTTATTTTTTCGGGCTCTCGGATAGTTTCTCCGTCCGCTTTAACGGCCGCCAGTACTTCAACATATGACCTGTTTAGCGGGGTGAACTCTTGGCGATATTCCTGTCGATCGGTAGGCCTTCTCCAGTTCGACTGGCTCTTTTGCCGCTTGTGCGGGTTGCCCGCCCTATCTTTCGGCGAGCGATCTTCCGTCCGAAGCGTCTCGTGTTTTTCAAAGACTTCTTCGTTGAATATACCTATCTGCTTCGGTTTCTTATTTCTGAACCGAAGCGAGGGCGATCGAGGGCTAACGACTTTTGAACTCCTCATCCTCGTATTATTCATGAGTGCGGCCAAGATGGACGGGCGAAGCGGTGGTCGGGCACCTCGACTACCTCGTTATTGAACCGAGTAATAAATTCCATAGCTCGTTCCTTCCTTGGGTAAGTTGCATCACTTCCAGGCGGTCTTTTGCGGCCGTTTACTAGTGGCGAACCGGTTCAGGAAGAGCGACTGAAGTCTTGAAGCATGCGATCTGACTCGGGGTAAGTGTTGAACCATCGCCGAGCTCCTCCCGAAGGCCGTGCGAGAAGCCTTGCATTGGATAGCGTCCTAACGCAATGTAGGCTCATCACGGATCGAAAGTCTTGCAGATAGTCCAGGGGTCGATCTTTCCATTGTACTTCTCGGGGTTGGTATTTTTGTGCGGGTGTCGGAGACTATCCAATATTCAAGTGAAAGGAGAATTGTATCGCGCCATCGGCGATCCGATCGGTAACTCATACGCGTGAATCCGATCATCCGCGATTTTTCTAGGGCTTTCAGATGGGCGATGATCGTTTATCCGATTTGATTTGTCGATCGGGTCAGGCTTGACGGCGGCCTGCCGCGGTGGTTGTTGCGGTGGTTGAGATTGCAAGATTTGGCGGATCAACGGTCGGTGACGGCTTCGATCCGCTTGAGTCAAGGTAGTGTGCATGATCGGAGGAGGATCCGCTCGATCGGTCTTTGGGGTTTGATGCGTATTGAACGCAGCATTATCCTCCGAAGCTGCACTCTGTTCCTCTTGCTCCAAGGTTTGAGGCCGCTGCTGATCATTCGGATGTGAGGATTCAGTGCGTGAGACGTGTGGTGCAGGCGGCCGTGTCGCGAGTAGCTGCGAAACCAGGCGTTGCAACGCCAGAGCTGCGACTGCGGCTACATCAGGATTAGTTGCCGCCGCCTGACTGATCTGCGTGGTTCTGAACGTGGTGCCCGGAAGTCGGGCCCCACGGTAGGCGCCACTTGGTTCAGCCGGATTCTGGCCGAACGGAACGCTGCCGTTTGGATCCATTGATTGGCAACTTTCTGTGATGAACTTCACGTAGAAAACACCTGCAAAACAAAGGAAGGCACGTCAGGGTTGAGGTCCCGATTAGTCCCTCCGACGCTCCAGTAAGTTTCTGGTCAAGGTGAGATCGTAGAATGCAGAGAAAAAACTAGGTTATTATCGCCTACCTGAATTATGGGAGAATTATACCTTATATACGATTTTGCGGTAGGTTTAAGCAATACGTGTTTGCATAGAATTTCTTCGCTAATGGTATGAATGTGTGAATCAAGCCCGGGTTAAACGATGAGTATGGGACTGACCGATCGACCTTTGTGATTGAGCTCGGGCCCAAATATAACCGACCCGTCCACAACATACTATGCATAATTCGGGAAGAACAAGATGAAGATTCGTATATGGTGTTGCATATCCCTGGTAATATCGTAAGTTACAGTTTCAAGGACAAGACATTCAGGAAGATTAGGGATTTTGTGCCAGATTATGCCAATGAAGATCACAATCGTATTCATGGGTCAGCTTTCGGGTTCCGATGGTTCGAGGTTTTCCAATTTGTTGAGTCTTTCTGTGGTGTCTGAATCTGTTTCGACTTTCGACCACTCTACTTCTGAGTAATGATTACATTTTGTTTGACGTGAGAAAGCAAGAATCACATAAAAATGAGTTTCAAGTTGATGTTTTCCAAATAATTTGGAAAGGTACTTATTCTGCTTCCCATTTCTATTTGAGTAAGCAACTGAATGTTGGATTAAGTTTGTCAAATTTTAAATTAGTTACAGAAATTTCGATAAACCTCTATAAAAATTGTTAGAAACAAACAACTAATCAACACGTTTAATCGGAGAAAATACAATATTTCACTTGTAAAAAAAAATTAAAGGCTAAAATATCTAGTAGTGAATTTTCGGTAGGCTTGATAATGAGGCTCGAGGCCCATTGACTTCGGGCCGAATCGCGGGTTAACATCATCATGCATTTTAACTAGTTCAATCACTACCACTCATATGACCAAATATAATGAAAAAATCATCACTTCTAAGTGGCTTTATGACTCTACTGTAATAAGATCATCAGGACATTTTTGGCTCCGCAGATTAAGTTTATTGCCAGAATTTCCAGGACTTTATGTTGTGTTGACCTCTTCCACTCTACCTCCTCTCTGATCCGGATGGCACACTATCCAAGGAGGTGAACATGAAATTCCCAGAAAACATCGCTTCTTTATCTGCAAATCCAATTTCACACTTTTAAGTCCGAGAAATAGATACAGTTCAAAGACAAATACACCAATATATTATAAACAATCTATATTACTTTGATGTAAATGTTGGAAATCCCATGCACAGGATACACCAAGCAAGAGACATTTTGATATTTTTTATGGTAGAACCAAGATGTTGATTTGCATGAGAACTCTACATGCTAAAAAAGGTAACAATAGTGTCAAATTCCCTCCAGTGTCTAAAATCTGTGCATTTCATGCATCCTATGCATTAAAAAATGATATAAAGGTTTGATACAACTTATTATAGCATCCTCATCCACTTTCTTCCTTTTAAGATTTCCACTTCTTTCCCACCTGCTTATCTCATTCTTTTTCTCCAGTAAGTTGTAGAGGAATGGCATTCATGAATCGAGAGTTAATGAAAATCATGGATTGATTTCGTACATGGCAATGCCATCACATCTCAATAAGTTAGTAATGTGATAGTCTCACAGTAGATAGTGTTTTTGTCAACAAAGGAAGTCAAAAACAAGCTTTCTTTTAGTTGCTTCCATGACAAAATTAAACAAGAAAAGCACTTTAAATAAAGCAAGAACTACCTGTCAAGGAAAAGCAGCTAACCTCCCGACGTACATACCTTGTCATTGCCTGCACATGTCGGCGAAGTTATGTTGACATTAATCAGGGGACAGATCTTCATATGAATTTCAAAAAGTTCTATGATAATCGCAAAAATAATTCATGATAGACTCTTAACGACTTTTATCTTATCCTCGGAGATGTGCACGCTACAACAGAATGCGACTTGATTAATGGTCAAGGACTAAAGACACATCCAATAACATATTTTACCAAAGGAGTCGCTTAATCAAGTCCAAAGGTCAACGATTATATTGTTCATATTATAATTGAATATTTTCTTTATTGATATTATTTGGTAAGAACTTAAAATTATGAATAGAAGTTAAAGTGGTTCAATCTCTGCAGAGCAAATCAAGGTCGAGAGAAAAGGACTTTTTTTTCTATAAGCATTTTTTGTTTATATACAACTATAATTACAATCCATCTTATTATTCTCTGTAGTATAATACTCCAGTAGAGCTTTTCTCATTTATCATATTTCTCCTGTATAAATTTAATTCTCAAAAATTCACAATGACATCAAACAACCTACGCCTATAAAGCTAAAGAAATCCTCTAGTACATCTAGAACACCATAAACCACAAGAGAAGATGAGGTACTTGCCTTTACAGCTCTTAATGCAGAATCATCTGGCTCTGCCTTACCATCATCAGAGAAGATATTCCTGCAACACAATTTTATTTTGTTAGACCAATTCAGTCACATAAACGGAAATAGCCATGATATGATCAACAGTAATCCAAGTCCACAGTATACATTTCCTACAAGAATTGAGCCTGTAGAAGAACTTTCCTCAAACTTCAACCACCAACCCTCCCAAATCATAGAGAATGGAACTAACAGAAGAAGATGAACATCAAAAGTATATTTACTGCAGAGATATTCATTGCAAGGAGATGGTATACCAGATATTGATGAAATTCTCACCTCCATAGCACTTTCTGTAGCTCATCGGGTTTAGCCTCTGGAAGCATAGCAGTATCATAAGCAACAATGTTTCCATAAAATATCTTTTCCAATTCTTTCATCCATTTTGTCAATAGCAAGTTAACCTGTTACATCAGAAGTCTATAATTGCAAAAGCATATTTCAGAAATAAAAGTTGAATTATCATGAGAAAAAAATTTTTGAGCAATACTTTAATCATGTGTAGTTAATAATTTGTTTTACTATGAACAGAAGATAATTGAAGTAGTACAGCAATAGTATACTGCAGTAAAGCTTACCCCTGCTTTTGATACTCTAAGCTCCACATCATGATTGTAAATCTCATAAAGGTATTGCCCAAATTCAGTACCTTCTTTTCCCTCTTGTTTCAAGCGGCGCAAGCAAAGCCACATATGGAGGACAAGCAATGAGAACGTCATCTTAAATGTCCTTTCCAAGTTGAAAACTGCAAGAGAAAGAGCTTCTTTTGGTTTATGCAGCCGTCGTGAAACAAGGGGAAAGTTTCACTTTTTCTGTTTATTGTTCAACATATCAACTTAAAACCAAGCTAATAAAACTGAGACTCCCTTCCCCTCTCAAACAACAATATAAAAACAAAAGTGGGTAGATAAACCATGAATATGTGATTCAATATTACCAACAGGATTGCATCAAGAAAAAGGCAATTAAATGAAAAGGCACAGCATGAAAGAATAATTTATTTAAAAACCATATCACCTTAGGAACTTACTGAAAGCAAATAATGGTAATACCTTCATAAATTGTGGGTTTATCCACTTGAGCAATTATACGCCGGTAGACCACATTCGCCCCTCGAAGGGACTTGCTTTGTTTACTATAGAAAAGTAACAGCTTGAGCATAAAGTACCGGATTCCCTCATACTTGGGCTCTTCAATTCTAAGCGGAGAATCCAGGGCCAATGCCAATGAACAAGGCTTAGACCAGAACAAGTTATCCAGATTTACCTAAAGAAGTTCAGATAATTGTATTAACATTGATAAACTAACTAAAAGCCTCGGTACTATTTGAAAGAACGTATGAAATAGACCTACGCAATACCCAATTTAAAACATACTATATCCTTACAACAATTCATAAATTTGAAGAATTATCATGTCAAGCACAACATACTCAGAACCAAGCACTGCACCCAACCCATAACAGCAGGATTTTCATAAACAATGAATTCCGAATCAAACTGAAAAGAAACTCCGAAAAGGAACATAAGTGAGCACAATTCTAAGAATTGGAAATGGGAAGCAGATGCAATATAGTACCAAAGATTTGCTCGGTAACCCCTTTCCAGTAGAATCATTAGGAGCCACAGCTGCAAGAGCAGCCTTGGAAAAGCTTTGACGTGAAGTAAAAATGGCATCTTTTCCAATGTCACCAATGTTATTGACACGAACTGATCCAAGCTTCGACAAATGATTTATGACCCTACTCCATCTGGGTAACATTTTATCTTCCCTATAACAACAACAAAATAACTCAATTTACAAAAATTACCAAGAAAGGTATAACATTAACTTCTGTCATTCACTGAACTAATCCAGATAACAATCAGTTGCCTAGTCAAGATGACTTTGAAAAGGCACAGACCAATTGGAACCAGAGTGACGAACACAGCATCCAATAATCCCAGAACAGTGAACCAAAAAAACTTGCAAACACGTAAAAAAAAAAAAAGGAAAAAGACGAACTTGAGAAAATTGAACTAAGAACGAAACCTGAAATCGGCAATTCATGAAAGTTCCGGCAGAGTGAAGGGAAACCGAGTACGTGGCGGGATTGAATCAAATGGGTTTTTGCTTGGGTGAAGAAAAACCCTTCAAAAGAGCTAAAAGCCGAGATTTTTTTCCCCTTAACGTGAGCTTGAAAAGCACGTAATTGGAAAATAAACCTAAACTCCCATTTAATTAGCTTTTTGTGCCTAAACTCTATTATAAAAGTTTTTTTTTAATAATTATTTGATTGTAAAATAATAAAAAAATATTTTTTAATAGACAACTTTTTAAGAAACTCAATTTTAAAATTTTTCAAAAAAAATCTCTCAAATAATTTTTCTAATAAATTTTTCAGATCAATTAAAGAATATATTTTTATCTTTTTATTATCCGTATGTTTTACATATAATTCTTACAGCATTTACAAATTCATCTTCACATTTATGTTACATACTCATCTTTTCAATTACTCACAATATAAAGATATAAAACAAAACTTTTAAAATTTTAAATTAATTTAATAAAAATAAAATTTCAAAATGTACTTAAAATATTATATTAATTTGGGATTTTATCTTTTGTTAAGAAGCTTGTAGTCAAAATTTTAGGTGTAGTCGTATAGATCAATAAATTATAAATTATGTATGCCAAATTAGCAACTTAAATTTAAAATAAAATGAAAACGGATAGGAACATTGTTGGGTCGGGCGTGGTAGGCATGAGTCCAACCTAAAACCTTATGCTAAAATTCAAATGAAATTGAGATAAACGACTTAAATTTTGATTAAATCGAAGATAGGTAGAATTTAATCGATAAACTTATTTTGATTAATTTTTTTAACGGTTAAAAAGTTGAATCGGTTTTACTAATTTATCAGTAAAAATCTTAATTTTTATTAAAATTTTAATTTATTTTAATTTAATTATTTTTATTATTAATAATAGATTAATTTAATAATTATAGTCAATTAATTAATGTTTATAAATTGAAATAAACTTATTATTTTATTTAACAGTTTTTAATTAAATTAGTAAATAAAGTCTCTTTTAATTATATTTTTAATTTTAATTTTAATTAATTTTATAACTACCTATGAGTTAACTTAAAATTTTTCATTTTACTAATTTAAGTTTTGATTTTTGGGAACAGTAATAGTTAGAGCATAACTGGAGCACAAAACATTGTGAAGTTGACGGACGGGACGTCGTAGGGGTGCAAAAGGCAATGGGAGGCTCCGGTCGAAAAAAAAAAACAGGCTTTTAAGCCCAATAAATAATTTTGAATTTTTAGATAATAAATTAATCAGTATTTTAATAATTAATCTTACAAATTTTATATAAATTTAATTTCAAATTATTTTTAATATATCCTATCTACTAAATATTATTTGAATATTATATATTAATTATATCAATAAAGAATAATGTTTTAATATAAGTTTTACAAATTTTAAAAATTAATTACTAAATTAAAAATTTTAAATGTTACTATTAAATTAAAATATCAAAAGTTCAAAACATTTTTAGTTTATTTAATTTTTATTACATGTAAGTTATCAACTATTAGTATTTTAAAATATTTATTTAATATATATTTAAAAGCAGTGGTTCAAGATTCCTTAGTGTAATGATTATAATGCTATCATAATAATGGATCTCTTGGTCTCTCTCAGAGCACATAGTTCACTTTCTAATTCCAAACACAATAATTTAAAATATAGTTTTAAAAAATCTAAAATTCTAACCAAAGAATATGCTTGATCCAATTGGGCATAATATCTTAAATATTAGGAATGTGAATGGGTCCAAACAGGATAGGGTGGCTCAACTTGACCTATCTTATATTTTTAAAAAAAGTTATCAAAAATAACACCATTTTTTAAGTAATGATTGGGTCACAGATTAAATTAGGTTGATCCGTAACTTGGTCAACCTAAGTTCGGTTAAAATTGACATTCTTATCAAATACCCAATTAAATATCATTTTGGGCAGGTGAAAGGACGTAATTATTCAAATGAATTAGGTTTAAAGTCAAGTCGAATAAAGTTGATGATTAAACTCTTTTATGATGCAATTCAAGTCCATTTTAAAGTTTAGTTAAAATTTAAATAGGCAAAATTTAAACTTAAATTTAAAATCATTTGAATTGTTCAAAATAATCTCGCTTTGATATAAAAGTTGGACGTTTTGAATCAAGTCTTAGATTGATTTTCAAATTCGAATTCAATTCAAATTTTAGTTAGTTTAGATTATGAATAACATTTGTATTTGAATTCTATTTAGTTAAGTCAGTATGATTAAAAATCAGCTCAAATTAAGTGAATTTGGTGGTGGGTCAATTTTCTTTTTCTTAATTTTTAAAATTTTTGACTAAGTTTGAACTTTATGATCTAACTTAATCCAAAGTTCAAGTAAATCAAATATAAATAACGCCATTTTACATCATTTTTCAAATTTCAAACCAAAAGGAAAAAGAAAACAATCAAGGATAACTTGATTCAATCAAACTAAGAACTTTGGGGGCACAGAATGGATGGTCCCGATTCTCAAGGCACAGGGTGACACTGAGAATCGACACAGCAAATTTGATCCCAACTTTAGGGTACTAAAGTCCAATCGAATTCGCACTCAAACCATGATCCTTGAGCTTGCTCAGACATTCGGCCGAGTCTGAACTCTGAACCCTATCACTAACTTGAAACTTACATATTGATTTTATACTAAACAGGGTTAGATTGGATGCGTGGACACAAGTCCTATCCACCATTCGTAGAAGGAAGACACACCTTTTGCAACTTGCTTGCTTTTCCGTGTCTACTACCTACACCTTGCAAGTTGCATTCTGGTGTCTCATTGTATATTGACAGATCCCTACTCTGATCTGTAAAGGCACAACACAACAGAACTCTGGCGACTTGATTACGACGGTAGGACCCTTCCTCCTCATGCATGCAACTTGCTCTCCCGAGTCTCAGCCTCTACGGCCTTTTATTTAATGCAATCATTATCGCCAGAAGGCTTAATACAGACCTTGTCGCTTTGCTTGCTCGATCCAGAAAGGAAATTTAAACGGAACATGGGACCTAGATTCCAGTTGTCGTTGCTGGAAATAGAAAGAAAACTCCAACTTGCGTACGGAACTGGTTGATTTTTCCGGGACTCCAGCTTGTGAGTCGTCATGCTACTGTCCTCGTCGCAGACAAAGTGACAAACTTTTACTTTAGATATTTTTATGGTTTAAAGACGTTATTAAAAAAAAACTTTATAATATTAAAAATATTAAATAATAATTTAAAATCTTATCTGATTTGATTAGTTTAATAGTAACAAATTTAAATTAACTATTTTTTTTAATTCGTAACCTTTCTATTCGATTTATTTTAGTAATTATTATTATAAAAATCGATCAATTTATTAAATAATTGATTAATTTTAATTAATCAATTTTCATAAAATAATTTATTTTTCTGTAACGATTTCTTTTCAAGTAAACTTCAAAATTTTTAATAAATAAATACAATTTTCTTCAATTTTAACCAGATTTATGAGGATTTAACATCAATTCAACTTATTAAACATTAAACATCTTATCTTATTAATTTAACTTCTGGTTGGACTTTTGATTATTAATATTAAATATAATTTTAAATTTTTGTGAAACTATTTTAATATAAATTGATATGCTATTAACTCCTCATTATCGTCACACTCAAAAATTGAACTCTCGCAACAAAGTAAGATCTGAAGAGGTCCGATAATACACAGTCTTACTTTTATATAATAAAGAGGTGTTTTCAATAGACTCACATGCAGATGTAACAATAAAAGAGTGATACATGTACAAGTGTATATAAGTAAAACTAACACACTAACTAGTTTTGTAAATAAAATTACACAAACAATACATAAATAAATAAACAATTTAATATAGCCAAAAGGATATATCCGATAATGACTAGATCTACTAGTACTCAATATGTTGCAAAAACCGGTTCTTCTTGTCGCTACATAAGCCAGAGGATTTTGTTCAAATGCCTTGAAAATACGACAATCTTACGATTTTAGACTCTCTTGCAAGATATAATTTGTACCAACTTTCTAATTTAGTTTTAACAACAAATTATGTTAATATAACTTAACACAATTTAACCAAAAAATATTTTTAAATGTTTATGATATTATGAAATTAATAATTTTATTGTATTTATATTTCACACTCAATTATCATTATTTACAATACAATATTAAAATTGTAAGAAATAAGGTACATTGATACAATCTCCCCTACAGTAGCACGATTGAACCCAACTCCACAAAATTCAGACCAACTAGCTTATTGTTGGTCGAAATTTCACGTAATGATAGTATGAGCCCAACCTTATTAAACAAGAAAAAGGAAAATCCCATTTTGACCTTATGAAACATACTTCACCAATCACGTACTAACACGTCATTGAAACCGGTTCCTGAACCAGCGACGACAGTTGTTCTCCCTCAAGGTCGACTTCCTCCGACGAGTACTCACCCCAACTCTCCGGCGAAGCATTACCTGGTTCAAGGGTCGTTGCCTCTTCCTCCACTGTTTTCGTTCTTCTACGCTTCCCGCCGGTGATCACCGGCGGGTCACAACGACCCGCCTCCAAGGGAAAATTCAGAATTGCTTTTCTGCCCCTCAATTTAAATGCAGCAAAATCATAGGCTTTCGCAGCAGCGATGTCGCTTTCAAAAGTCCCCAACCATACCCGACTTCCCTTTCGGGTCGGATCTCGTATCTCCGCCGCAAACTTGCCCCATGGTCGTCGTCGGACTCCTCTGTAATGCCTTCTGTCTTCTTTCTCAACCGTGGGTTCCTCTGTAGTTGAACTCGATGCAGAAACATACGGTCTTGGAGTTGTTAAGTCAATGATGACTTCAGGTTTTGTCTCCCAGTTAGAGTCTTCATGGACTCCTCTGTAATGCCTTCTGTCTTCTTTCTCAACCGTGGGTTCCTCTGTAGTTGAACTCGAAGCAGAAAGATAAGGTCTTGGAGTTGTTAAGTCAATGATGACTTCAGGTTTTATCTCAACACTAGAGACTTCATGGTTTTGGCAATTCGTGTAAGAAATGGACGAATTGGGCTCCGACCCAGATAGGTTCATCTCGAGCTTGACAGGTTTGAGGTCAATGGAAGCACTGGAGATAGTGGAATCAATTTTACTGATAAGCACATCCGTGGACGTGAAGTCTCCAAGAAGATGCTGTCTAATGAGATCTAAAGCGGAGGATACTTCAGGATTCGCCATTTTTTCAAGAGAATGACAGAACAGAGCTCGAAAAGCGTATACATGAAAGGAAAAACAGAACCAGAATCAGGGGCTATTTAAAGGAACCGGTTTTGGTTGCTAGTTTGCAACTGGGAATTTAAAATTCTGTCCAAAGTGGGGACGGACTTAGGATCATTACAGGGTTTGGTGTTCCTGTTGTACCCGCTGAAGGCACACGGTTTGAATCACAGAGCTGCTTGAGGTGGTGGTATTGGATGATCTTATGATCTTATCCATCTAGTGTGTTTGGGTGTGTACGACCTCATTTAATGATGTCAAGTTGGGAGGAGCCATTTTCGAAACAGAGTTTCAAGTGGTGCTGTGAAATAGGCTGTCTACTGCCTACTTAGGTAGGTTTGACTTATAGATATTTTAAAAATAACTGAAAAATATCTGTTGGAGAATTTGAGTTGTTAAGTAGCTCTCATAATTTAAGTGAGGTTGCGGGTTCGAACTGTTCTCATATATGCAGTCATTTAAAATTTGGTGTCAAAATTTTACCTTCTGCAAGAGACCTATCTGACTCAAGCGGGAATTAATTTGGAAGTAGATAGCTTAAAAGTGTCTCCTTATAGTTGAGATCATTCTAAAATATCTCATAGACAACCAATAAATAAATAATTGAAGATATTTTCCATAAATAACTATATATTAACAATTTGAAATATGAATGTGACTAAAATAATAATTAGTCTTTATTAAAATTAGGGTTGCCAATGAATTTACTCGACTTTTAAATTTAAATTCAAATTTATATCTACACGAATGTAAATGCATAAATCTAATCAAATTAAATTTAGCATGTTAATTTAAACTAATTTATTATTGTTGAATTCAACCTCTTACACTTAAACAAACTTAAAGAATATCTTACTCTTAAAAATTTTAAATTCAATT
This sequence comes from Erythroxylum novogranatense, assembly GCA_029891385.1. Classification (NCBI taxonomy): domain Eukaryota; kingdom Viridiplantae; phylum Streptophyta; class Magnoliopsida; order Malpighiales; family Erythroxylaceae; genus Erythroxylum; species Erythroxylum novogranatense. Next base: position 88,530,365 of record CM057233.1, on the reverse strand, counting down.
CTAAATATAAATGATAATGGATTTTAAATATACAATTTAAATTCAAAGCTAATTAAATTAAATTTGATCTTTAAATTTTAAGCTAATCTAAAATCGATCTCTAATACTTTAAGAATTTTCATACTGAAATTATGTAATAATTTACTAATTATATATTTGAATAAATTATTTAATATAAAAATTCAACATGATATGTGCACAAGACTTTTCGCTTTGCGAGGATTGAAAGATGGTCGTCAATGCACGTAATCTTTTATTATGTTAGTTTTTTTATTGTCATCAATTTAGAATTTGAACTCGACCTCTTATTACTTAAATATACTTTAAGAAGATTGATAATGATTTAAACTCAAGGTCTCCTCTGTCAATTTCCCATGTTGACGGGAGTTGAGAAGAGATAACAACAGAAGAGCAACTTGGTACTAGGCATCTACAGGTCTACTAATGAGAACAAAGCGTTTGCGATGGATACTTTGGCACGTAGAGAGCATGTAGACACTAAACGTTGCTTTGAAGGGGACAAAAGTCTTGCAAGTAGTTCTGGCATAGGGGCTCCACGCCCACGGGCAATTGACATCGTATCGTTAGATGTCGGTTTCTGCGCAGACTCTGATTTGAATGTGAAGTGGGACAGACAATTAAGAGCTGCTGCAAAATTGGCTTATCTAACAGCTAGCTGGATCATCGAGAATCAGGGACGGACGACAGTTAAGCCGGAACTCAACCTGGCCCGCCTAAGCTCGGCTCGAGATCTAACAGGTTAAGGGGCCTGTTTAGTATAGACAACAGACTGTAATGATTGTTAATTGATTATATTAACGAACTAATTTAATTAAGAGATAATATCAATTATTTATTAAAAGTATATGATAAACTATTTAGTATTAATTATTAAGGTGTAATATAACTTATAAGGACACAGTTTTTTTTTAAATTATAAGAACGTGAATATTATATTTCTTAGTATTTTGTTGAATATTCTTATAAAATTTAGAATTTAAATTTAGATATTTAATTTTACAAAATTAAGTTTATAACTTTAATAATAATAATAATAATAATAATAATAATAATAATAATCCAATGTTAAATTTTATATTAATATAACAAGCTACATCATATCAGATTTTTAATATAATATGTATATATTTTATTATTTAATAAATTAACAATAATTTATAAGGACATAGCTTAAAAAATACAAGGTCACGATTATTAATTTTACAAAATTAAAAATTAATAATAATAAAATAGATCAAAATTAAATTTTATAAATATTTCATGTATAATTAATAAGCGTAACATAGAGCGGTGCATGAGATTATTCATAATAATGAATTTTGCTACAGACTGTAGCATAATTAATAATAATTCAATTATGCCACACTATAACACAATTAATTAATTGTAATTAGGCATAAATTGACTTGCAAAATTAATTAATGTATAGCTTTGTTTATTTGTGAAGATATAATTGATTTTTGACTTGCACATATTTAGCTAAAGATGAAAACACTACTAAAATGATATTATTGTGGAGCTTTTCTAAATTCAACGGTTTCGGATAAATATGCTAATTATTCATATTCTTATTAAACAAAATTTCAATTGTTTTTATTTAAATTTAAATTTAAAAATATGCCAGACTGAATTAAAATGGACCTCGGGTTAGGCTGAAGTCCAACAGAACATGTTGGTTTGAACTTAAAGCTTAATTGAATCTAAGTTGGCTAAATTGATTGTCATCCCTATAAATAACCATTAAGAGGAGGATATAGTCATTTTCTTTGAATTGTGATTTTAATTTAGAATTCTTTTTACATTTAAACATAGGTTCCAACTAAGATTCCTTAGATTTATTCAACATTAAATTAAATTAGCTAGAAATTTATTCTATTTATGTAATCTAAATATTTAAGGAAAGTTAAAAAAGTATAAAATCCTTTAAAAATAGGGTTTAAATTTTTAGGTAAATAAAATTTTGAAGCTTGAGTTTTCCATTTTCATAGATTAATATTTTCAAATGTTAAAATATATGATCGTATTTTCAAATTAAAAAAATATTTGAATTACTATATTCTCCAATAAATATATAATTAAATTTAATAAATAAAAAAGATGAAAGATATGCTTTTAATCTTAAACTAAACATTTTATCTTTTCCTACGTATTATTATTAATTATATTTTATTTTCATCTCTGTGAATAAATTGGCATTGAATTATTTTTAATTTTAAATAAATATAGTAATTTATGCACTATAAATTATCAAATAATTTTATAAATTTAAATTAAGTTATAAATTTAGTACAGGTAATTGTTGGATTCACTCATATAATGTCAATTTATCCTTCAAATACTTAATAACACTTGTTTGAAATCTAAAAATTGATTCAATAAATTAGGACGGTACAGATCAGGTCGAGCTTGGACTTGCCAGATTCAAACTAGACTTGATCGTTGCTATTGGGACTTAGCGGAGCCCAATCCTAAGCTATATTTGGTTCAATTCAAACTACTTTTTTTTAATTAAAATTCAAAGTAATATCGTTTTGTTATAATAATTAAACTTTAGGTTAGATCAAATGTGACTGCCTAAATTTGAATCTGATTTGAAGCTCGAACAACCTAAGCTTAGCCTGTTAACTTCAAGTCAGGCCGAACTTGAGTCCAATTGTTATGTTCATTGTAAAAATATAATAATCTTTATGCATTCCATTGAATAAATCGAATTAAAGAACCAATATAATCTTTTAAGTACTCTTTCATCAACCACTCCCACAACACTAGCTTTTTCTATTACTAAATTATTTGTGTATATGTACATTTATTTCAAACCAGTCATCATCACCATTCATTTCTGATCACAACCGTCATCAGCGGCTCTTTGTGGCCGTCTGATCCTCTGCTTTACACAACCATCACCTGGGAATACCCCATCGTAGGATGTGGAGATAACGGCGGTATGCTAAATATTCCGTTATCCTCCAAGTCCCAGTCGTTCCAACTTGACGGCGTCAACGGCTCCGTCGCCATCTTGACGCCACTTTCCGGCATAGAACTCTCCCTCTTCACGACCATGGCATCGGTTTCAGACAAACAACTCTCTATCTTCACCACCTTGTTACTCTCCACAGAACTCTCTGTGTCTTCAGTCTTCCTTTTCTTACAGCTACCAGATACTTTAGATTCCATAGAATTCGAACCACTACAAGTGGAGTCCCCAACTTCAAGAGGAAAATTCAAGATCGCTTTGCATCCCCGAAGCCTAAAAGCTGCACTATCATAAGCTCTCGCAGCTTCTATGGCGGTATCGAACGTGCCTAGCCAAACACGAGTACCTTTCTTATTAGGGTCACGAATCTCCGCCGCGTACTTGCCCCATGGACGTCGACGAACTCCTCTGTAATGCTTCTCTTTTTCAGCACACTCCGACGTGTTGTTGTTGTTCGCAACGTTCACTAGACGCGGTATAGCAACGTTTTTCATGGTGGGTTTTCGCTGGCTTAAGGTCGAAGCCTTTAAGGGGTTTGGCTGGTTATTATCAGAGGTGAAAAGTTCAAGGTTGGAGATGAAACTGTCCATGGAAGTGAAGTCTGTCAGTAGGTGTTGTCTGATAAGTTCCAGAGTTGAAGATTCATCTGAGGAAGCCATTAGAAGCTTAGATGGTGATGAGTGGAAATTTGTGCTCAAACTTCAAAGATATAGAAGAATGTTCTCTTGAGTGGAATGAGGGAGTGGAGAGGAGTATATAAAGGGAAGAAGAACACAACTACACAAGAGACATAGAAGATAAGGAGGCTTCTGAGGTGGTTTCATAGGAGGTCAGAGGAAGCATCCTTAGGCCATGTTGAAAAGTGATCACAAGTGGTCTTGATCCACTTTTGTTTTGTAGTGTACTTACTTAGTAACCCAGTCCTTGTCGTAGAGGGAACAGGAACAGAACTCTGCTTCCAAGGTCCTTCCCGGTCTGAATCTGAGCCGTCAAAAATGTTTTGTACAATTCACTGGCTCGTTGTTTAAACTAAACCAGCAAAATCATCACCTTATCTTGGATTAAAAAATGGACGAGTGTAATCTCATGATATAGAGGAGTTGATAAGTGATTTTTTTTTGTTTAAGTGAGCTCATAGGTTTCTTTATATATGCAATCTTTAAAATTTAAGGTTAAAGCTTTGTCTCCTACAACTGTAAGAGACTTATTCAGTTCGAGCGGAGATTAGTCTGGATATGAATGATTTAAAGGTGCCTTCCTATAATTAAGACCTTTATAAGATACCTTACGAGTAAAAAATAAAAAAAAGGACTAGTGCTCTAGATGAAATAGTCTCTTCAAGGCATTGTAATTTGTTAGATGCATGCATGAAAATTGTCTAAGTTATTAGGAATGCATGCTTAATTGATTGCTCCATACTTAAAAAATCATTTAAAATTAAATTGTTCAAATATAATTCTATGATTAATTGTGTTCAAAAATTTATTAAATCTAAACTTTATTTATTACAAATTTAAGGTAGAAAATCATTTAAATGATTTAATCAAATTAGAAATATTCATAAAATCAGACCTAAGATATTTGAGATTGAGAGTGACGTATCGAGTTATGACAATATACCAACTTATTTAAACGTAACCCAAAACTTAAAATTAATAACAAAACCACATTGTTTTAAACTTAAAATTAATTATAAAATGATATCGTTTTAAAATTTTAATTTAAAAGATAATTTTAATATAATGTCATCCTCAAATCAAATATTATATATATACATATATATATATATATATGTGTGTGTGTGTGAGATTGGATTAGGTTAAATGAACTTTTCATTTTACGTAATATTTAATATTAATTTAAATGTATTAAGTTTATTTAATTTATTAAATACATTTTACAAATTGTGAATGTTTTTAAATATGAGATTAAAAGTGACGTAATGAGTGACGGTGACTCGAACTTTTTATTTGATTGACGCAATAATGCAATTGGTCAACACAGCACGTAAATTTGACCAAAGTCGTCTCTCAGACTCTTCCCTTCCCAGTTTCCCACATGCTTCGCGTTTCCATGTTCAACATTTTGACCCTAAAACGACATCCTCTGCAACCTGAACCTCAAAATACTTCCTGTTTCACTTTGTTTAATTCACCTTTTATTTTTAGGACAACCTCAATTTTTCGTTTTAAAAATTTTAATTAAAATACTAATTTTAAAATTTTAAATAATTTAATTTAAAATGTTAATTTTCACTAATATAACTAATAAATACACATTCACGTAATATTTAATGGACACGTTACATTATTAAAAATAATAATTAAATAATACAATAAAGATTAGTAAGGTAAATTTTTTATTATAATAATAATATAGGAAGAAGTAGAAGTATGGAAATTCAAAAGTAATTAATATCTCTAAATCTTTTTTTTTAATCAGTAATTTTTATACAAATAAAAAGGTTATGTACAGACAATTTCTTATAACTTAAAAGACATAAGGTAGTGTAAAATAATAACAACCTAGATAAAGATAAACGACAATACCACAAACACTCTTCCCCTATTTCCTACCAAGACACTTAAAAATGTAGCCCCTCTCCTTATTTGCATACAACCAATCACGAGCGTTATAGTAAACGCAACATTTCAACACACATATATATATCTAAGAATCAAACTGCAATCAATTTTAGTAAAAAGAGTGATATTTCAATATATAACTGTCGAGTTTGCCTCCATAGTCTCTGCCATTTTGGAAGGAGCTTCTATAGGAAATGATTCTCCGAATATTATGCTTTTGATGCAAGCATAGGAACTCCACCTAAATCATCGCTTGTCAAAGCTCCATGCTTATTAAAATGCATTAGAATAACATGTTGTTTCCATCTATCACGTGTCCATTCGAAGAGTACATGTGCTGAAAAAAATGTTGATATCATATTTGAAAAAGAATCTTTAAAACGGTGTTAATGTATAATTTTTTGTAATTACCTTCCCAATATGTTTGAGCTGAGAAGTTCTAGAATTTGGAAAATTACTCTGAAGTGTAAGCTCTCCACATCCATAGTTACATTCTTGAAGGTTCTTGAGTTCCTTTCAGACCAAATGTTGTATATAATCGTGGACAGTATAATAGTGAAAAAGTTATTATGTGAGGTTGTGTGGTTAAATCAATTGAGGATAGATTGAAGGCTTGTCGGGTTGGGAATGAGAATTTGGAAGTAGTTGAGGCAATGTTTCCATATTACTTTAGAGAATGGACATTCAGAAGCAAATGCTCATTGGATTCAAAGTATGATATTCAAATAGAACAATGGTTAGGAGTCTAAAGAAAAAGAAGTTTATCCCTTGTTTGTAGTTTTTTAAGGACATCCAACCATAGAATGAATGAAAACTTAGGGTTGTTATTTTTGAACCAAATCAATTTATGCCAAGATACTTGCTGGGTTGTAGGTCTCAAGAATTTGTAGATTGCTCCGTTGGTGTACTTTTTTGAAGGACTGGGTAATTGTTATAAAGGTCACCTTGGAGACTCGAACTTTCATCCGAAATTGCTCGTTCACACCCTTTGTACGGCAGTCTTACTTAGATCCGTTAAAGTAAGACTCAACCTATCTCTAACCCTCGAAGTGTTTACCTCGCACACACTCGAAGAAACAATACGGAAGTAATAAAGAATATAGACAACAAGAAAACACACAGAGATACGGTCAAAAGACCAACTTTATATTACTTTCCCTCAAAAGAATACAAAGAATGTTCTCTCTGATTTCCTGAATGAATGTCTGAATGAGAAGAGCAAAGCTCAAATGAGCTATATTTAGGCATCCTAGCTTAGAATCAGAGATTCCCATTAAATCTGTACTACTTAAGATCACGGCTATTCCTATTAGATAAGATTACATGAACCAATTAGATGACACCCCCATCCAAAGAGGACTCTAACTGATAAGATAGAATCTAACAAGATAACATAAGATAGAGTTTATATTTATCTAGAACACTATCTAGAATACTAACATCCTTATCCGCAAAGATCTCCACTATTTTCAGATGTTGAGTTTCACTGCAACTCTAACTCACAGTCATTGCCTCATCATCCAAGATCTCTCCGCGATCTTTATCAGTTGATGATGCAATGTGATCTTGCCGAAGCCTACTAGTAGACTGGTCTGATCTAATGCTCCCACAACAAGTCCGCTAGTCATGGTCCATCCATTCGAGCATAGTCAAGTCCTTAGTCCGTCAAGTCTTAGCATGGATCGAGTCAATCTCCTCAAAGTCCGATGCTCTACCAAAATTTGCACCAAGTCTGATCCCACTCGCTCACATTTGCCTTAGTGTTTTCAACATAGCCTATCCGTACATAAATCCATCAATACACATCCATGGACAAGTCCATCTTCCATATCAGGCTCACTTATGGTGCAGTCTCGTCACTCCATGACTAAGTCACAAGTCACAATCTGAGTTAGTATAAAAATCTCGCCCATTTACATCCCTTCGAGCTACCTTGCCGAAGTTAAGTGTTTAGGCGCCTCATCACGCTCGCATGTCTTTGCGCATCCTCGCGGGTCTCATACACCTTTGGGCCTTCTCGCGCACCCTCGAGTCTCGCATGACTTAGCTTTCCAACTCCGCGAGGCCTCGCATCCAAATCTCACGTCTCATCGAAGATTTTTTCCAATGCCCGTCTATGCGTGCCCACGCGTATCGAATCTCGCCTACTCTCGAGATCTTCGTCGATACATCCCACATCCCTCACCTACTTCCCAAGTTCTTCGGATTTTGCTCGTTAACTCGCAAGATTTTACCTTGGTCCTCGTCAACACGCCTTCCTCGTGCCAACTGTAGGAAAATCCCGGTGTGAGCATCACATGCCCACGGTGCGGAAAACAAAATTTTTTTATTCCGGGACCTTCCCGAAAGCCAGGATCCATGTGTATATATATAACAAACTCAAACCGAACGACCAAAGGAGACCGTCTCTAACGGTATCCACGCAGAGATCGGAAAACCTAACCGGGACAAACCATTTGACTGGGGAATAGCTAGAACAAATTAAAGACTGCTAGATCTTACCTTTGTTCTATGGAGAGCTTGAATCAATAAAGATGGAGGATGAAAAGCTTGGAGGAGAAAGTGAAGAATCGATGGAGAAGATGAAGACTTAGGTTTTTCTCAAAAACCTTACTTCCTCTTTTCAATCCACGATGATGACCTTTTCACTTAATGACTAAGCATGATGACTAAACACATAAGAAGAAGCTTCCTTTGCTTCTTCCTTCTCCCACGTACTCAACATATATATATATATATATATTATTTAATTAATTAATCATATATATATGTATATATTATCAAGTGGTCCAAATCACTGAGTCGGTCCTACGGGTCCCTTATGGAAAAACCCCCGAAAACTTTTTTCAGCAATATCGATGTCGCGATCTCATCGGGACATATCTCGATCTCATCGGGATTCATTTAATCCGTTTGCTCTCCATATATTGGAACTCTGTCCAAAACTATTTTATAAGTTCTCCGTGACACTCTTATGCGTGTGACCCATTAGGTTCCCGGTTATGTTGGCCACTTAGATTAACACTTAATCTAAGCAAGTCATGAGCGGTATCTAGCAACACATCATGACCCCCAATTGACCGGAAAGTAATTGGTTTGACGAATGAATATATATTCATCACGGACCATATCACGAACCCTTCCATAGACAATTACCGTGCAATTCGTCCTTTCACCATGCTATACCCCACTTGGTTATGAGTATGGGCAATGTGTCAACTCTCACTAGACTGACTATGTCAAATCTAGTCCAAGTGATTTCAGTTCTTGTCCAGGGACTCATTACTTTATATGTCACTGAAGACACTCTTCACGACATACATACTCCGGCCAGAGATTTCTAAGTAATGACCCTAACAAGAGGCCATGGGTATCATCTTCTGCTATCACAGAAGTGGTGAATCCTCTATTGGCTACTCAATTACCTTCGAATACCTCAAACTGTACCTAAGCACCACCCTATGAGCGACCTCTGTAAGGCAACAAGGAATGGAGTCAAAGCGTAATCAAGATTCAAGATATCCTCGAGCACCTCAAGTCTAAGGATACTTGCACCATTCCTATGATGAGATTATCACTGACATTAGAATAGGACATCCATGTGATGATCTCATGGCAGGTCATCCAATGTACTTACTACCTCTAGTAGGCATCCACATCTCAACCCTAAATATCTCATATTTACAGTTTCTGAGATCCACTGCTTGATCAAATCAAGGAGCTTGAGATGTGCTAGTCTTTCCGGATTATCGATGTCCAGTCTCAGTAATCCTATGACTAGGGATAATTTAGATAATGACATAATTGCACATGATAGGAATCTCAGTAGTGTGATCACATCATAATTTCCTTCATGCTATGTCATATATCATGAACTTCATTAATTTGATTACAGATCTATATCAGTTCATAAATAATGAACAACAAATTAATGAAATATGTCTTTCTTTATTTATTTATAAAGACTGTACACAAATTTGTACAAAATGCGTTAAAGGCGATTGCCTTTAGGGCACCACTCTAACAATCTCCCACTGACCTAAAGCCAATCGCCTTGATATCTAATACCATAAAGTAGACATGAGAATCAAAACTCTTTTGTGACAATGGCTTCGTCAAAGGATCGACAATATTCGCTTTCGGTGGGAACTCTCTCGATCCGGACATCACCACGCCTTATGATCTCCTTATCAAATGATATCTGCGAGTACGTGTTTGGATCGTTGATGAGACCTTGGTTTCTTCGCTGCAAGAATAGCTCCATTGTTGTCACAATACAACCGTATGGGCCCATCACATTTAGGAACCACACCAAGTTCAAGAATGAACTTCTTGATCCAAACGGCTTCCTTCTTTGCTTCGAAGCGGCAATGTACTCTACCTCGGTTGTTGAATCGGTTAGTCGTCTCTTGTTTGGAACTCTTCCAACCGACCGCCTGCCGTTCAAGTGTGAATACATAACCTGATTGGGATTTGGAATCATCCTTATCGATTGAAAATTGGCATCTGATACCCGCTCACTGGAGATCTCCATCCCATATATCAAGAAAACATCCTTAGTCCTTCGCAAGTATTTAAGGATATTCTCGACACCACCCAAAGACCCTCACCAGATCCGATTGGTATCCGCTCGTAACACTTAGAGCATATGATATATCGGGTCTCGTATATAGCATAGCATACATGATAGATCCTACCGCTGATGCATACGGATCATATCCATGCGCATCCTCTCATTTTGTGTCTTAGGACACATAGATTTCGAGTGTTATCCCATAAGTCACGGAAGGTACCTCTCTTGGATTGTTCCATGCTAAACCTCTTTAGCATCTTGTCTATGTCGTTGATTGTGAAAGACCAAGCAACCTTTTGATCTATCTCTATAGATCTTTATCCCAAGGATATAAGTTGCTTCACCAAGGTCTTTCATGGCAAATTGTTTGACAACCAAATCTTGTTGATTGCGGCATAGAGACATCGCTTCCTAGTAATAATATGTCATCCACATATAACACAAGGAATACGATTGCAGTCCCATTGACCTTCTTATACACACAGTATTCATCCGGATTTTGTGAGAAACCAAACTGTTTGATTACCTCATCAAAACGGATATTCCAACTCCTGGATGCTTGCTTCAATCCATAGATGGATTTCTGAAGCTTGCATACCTTTTCGCCATCATAGGAGGTGAAGCCCTCAGGTTGTGTCATATACACATCCTTAGCTAGATTTCCATTTAGGAAAGCAGTCTTCACATCCATTTGTCATATCTCATAATCATAATGAGTGGCAATAGCTAGGAGTATTTTAATGGATTTAAGCATTGCTACTGGGCTGAAGGTCTCGTCGTAGTCAACTCCTTGTCTTTGACGAAAACCTTTAGCCACAAGCCTTGCTTTATAGGTAATTACATTACCATCCATGTCGGTTTTCTTTTTGAAAACTCATTTGCACCCTATGGGTTTGATTCCTTCGGGTGCCTCAACCAAAGTCCATACTTGGTTTTCATACATGGAATCTATTTCGACCTGTATGGCATGAAGCCATTTCTGAGACTCTGAACTCTTCAGAACCTCTTCATAGGTGGTAGGCTCATCATCTTTTATGAGCAATACGTCATCATGTTCATTCACGAGAAATCCATATCTCTCGGGAACAGAGCGTATTCTACGTGACCTCTGAACTTCGTGTGTTGTAGAAGGTTGAATCACACTTCATCCGTATGAGTTACTGCTTTGAGTTCGAGCGGTTGATCTGCGTCTGTTTCACAAGATCTTGAACTTCTTCAAGTTCAATTTTGCTCCCACCGCCTTCTTGTAAAAGAAACACTTTCTCTAAAAACAAGATGCTTTGAAACAAACACCTTTTGTTCCTCAAAGAGTAGAATTGATATCCCATTGTTTCTTTAGGATATCCTACGAACAAACACTTGTCGATTTTGCATCAAGTTTATCTCGACCGTGTCCGCTTCACATAAGCGTGACAACCCCAAACTTTCAAATGAGTAAGATAGGCCTTTTGTTAGTCCACATCTCATATGAAGTAACATCAATCGTCTTTGATGGAACTCGCTTTAGCAAGTAAACAAATGTCTCGATTGCATACCCCAAAAGGATTTTGGTAACTTTGCAAAACCCATCATGGATCGTACCATGTCTAACAAGGTTCAATTTCTCCTTTCTGTCACACCATTATGCTGTGGTGTGTAAGGAGGAGTCCATTGAGATAAAATCACATTATCTCTGAGATAATCCAAAAACTCTTGGTCTAAGTATTCCCCACCACGATCAGACCGTAATGTCTTGATACTTTTCCCAAGTTGATTTTCTACTTCATTTCTGAATTGTTTAAACTTTTCAAATGCTTCAGATTTGTATCTCATCAGATACAAGTACCCATATCGAGAATAATCATCGATAAAGGTAATGAAGTAAAGAGAACCACTTATAGCATGGATGGACATCGGACCACATACATCTGAATGTATTAGGTCTAATACTCCAGTCGTTCGTTCACCCTTTCCCTTAAAGGGTAACTTAGTCATCTTGCCCAATAAACAAGATTCGCATGTGTCATATGATTCATAATCAAATGACCCTAAACTACCACTCTTATGGAGCTTAGCTATGCGTCTCTCATTTATATGGCCAAGGCGACAATGCCATAAGTAAGTTGATTTTAAATTATCTCGTTTATGTCTTTTCGTGTCATTGACATTCATAATTGGATGTGACATATCTAATATGTAAATTCCATTGCATAAAGTACCAGTATCATAAAGCATTCCATTCAAACTAATAGAACAATCATTGTTACTAAAAGTCAAATGGAAACCAGCTCTATTTAAACAAGAAATAGACAATATGTTCTTTGTTAATACAGTACAAAATAACAATCATCCAATTTAATTACAAGCCCACCGGGAGTGACAAAAAGTAAGTGCCTCACGGCTAATGCAGAACTCTTGCTCCATTTCCCACACGCAGTCTACCTCTCCTTCATGAGTCATCTCATCGTCCTCGAGGCCCCGCATATCATTGCATATGTGTGAGCCACAACCGGTATCTAATACCCATATGTTATGATCAGAAACAGTGTTAACCTCAATGACAAACATACCTGAAGAAGTCGAGGCATCTGATGCTTTCTTCTGCTTCAGTTCCTCCATATAGACTTTACAATTCCGCTTCCAGTGACCAGTCTTGCCACAATGGAAGCAAGTTTCTTTTGGAGCAGTCTCTTTGGTTTTCTTCTTGGCTATACTTCCTTTTGGTTTCTTAGACCTTTTCTTCTTCTGTTTCTTTTTCTTTGAACCAGAAGAAGAGTCCACCATCAGCACTTGCTTGCTATCCTTCTTGATAGCTTGCTCTGCTGTCTTGAGATGATTGATCAACTCAGGGATTGTTGTGGATACTTGGTTCATCCGATAGTTTAACACAAACTGTGAATAATTATCAGACAATCCAACCAGAATTAAGTCAATACTTAATTCATAATCCATGACAAAACCTAAGACGACCAATCTCTCAATATACCCATTCATCTTCAGATGCATACGCATGCGCAGATGAACTCGAGTCATCTTAGTAGTGAAGAGTAGCCTCGAGGTCTCGAACCTTTCGCATCGAGCTTGCTCATCAAACAGCTCCCAAGATGAAACACTATGGTATGAGCATCCATAGACTCATCGCCGCTTCGCAGCTCTGGTGATATCGAGGCAAGCATAATGCAGTAGCCATGTCACTGTCTTTAAGATGCTTTCGATATGCTTTCGATCCTCATCAAGCATCGATGCGATTGGATCGGAAGTGGAACATCTAGGATATATCCCAGTTCCTCAGACCTGAGAACAATTCTCAGATTTCTCAACCAATCTAGAAAATTTGGTCCAGTTAACTTGTTGGATTCCATAAGCGAGCGCAAGTTCACACTTGAAGTCATCTTCAATAACCTATAGGGAAAAAAGAGAAAAAATGTTAGAATAGAATTACATGCATGACATAAGGACTTGAATGACATGCATATGGCTCCCACTAGTTTCAAAGAATCCATAACCCTCGATGATTTAATCCAAGAAATATTATGACAAATGTCCTAGTGGGTCGATATCCGACATTCCTAAAAATGACCTTGGGTTTGCCCAACAAGCCACCTTAGTTCAATCGGTAGGTATCGGTCATACCAATTGCATCATAGATAGATATCCGACATTCCTAAAACGACCTTGGGTTTGCCCAACAAGCCACCTTAGTTCAATCGGCAGGTATCAATCATACCATTTCCATCTTAGGTGTAACTATCGACTAGTGCTATCAACTTTTGATGTATGCACACACATTGGGTTATCAACTCTTGATGCGTGTACATCTGATGTACACTACCCAATTTCGCCTCTGTCCACGTTGACCTTGAGTTTACTCAACAAATCAACGCTTCTAGTGAAAACCGACCCATTAATCCGAAAATCTCATTTTCATGGTTCGAACATATTCGTATAGAGTGAGCTTGGGTTTGCCCAACAACTCAACTCTATAAGAACTCTGGTTCTCCCCATATTAATGGAAGGCGTTAGTTTTCATATTATTTGAGGGTTTTCAGGTCTCTTCTTCTTCTTCTTCAAGCTATAGGATTATAGTCACTATAACTATATGGAATGATTTAGGGCATATGATCAATCACATTGAGTTTATACCTAAAATCATCCATCATCCCTCCTTTGCATGTTATAAGTCGACTTGTGCAACTGTGCACGAACAAGTCGACTTGTACCATATCAGGCAAGTCGACTTATCGTCTACGATTGACGACAAGTCGACTTGTACATTGTGTAAGTCGACTTATCCAAGAGAAATTGCTATCTTAATTGGCTAATTTCTCAATTCGTATAGTTCAAATTCACAATACCAAGTCTAATACACTTTACCTTGATGTACCAATGAAACACTTTCATTGTTGCTTACCATATATAGTCAAACTATATATGAAGAATTTGAAATCGGTGAATATATCTTGTTATTCACTTGGATTTCCAAATAATTCGAGAATATCAAATTATCAACCTAAGTATCTCTAGGTAGTCTACACTTTATCAAGACTGCTTGACCGGTCACAAAATTTGTGACGGCCAAAACAATCAAGATAAGGGAATATACTAACGAGACGCTAATGAGACACATTTGACATACGAAAATTATTTGGAAACCTAATTTCAAAAAATTCATTTAGGCAAGCATAAAACATCAATGTAACACATTTTTAATCACATTAAAAATGATCCAAGGCATTGGAACTGAAATCTACACAATTTCTTAGTTCAAACAAAACAACTCCAGCAATTTTCTCAAAACTGCCAAGTTCTATGTTTTGCTTGAAAAACCCATTGGAACAATTTCAATAAATTCTGAGAAAATTACAGAGGTTTCTACATGTTCCCAACATGCTCCATGAATGTTTTCAGGATTTATTTCCATCAAAAATCATTCAACCTCAGCAACAAAGCCAATTCAAAATCTGTGTTCCTTAACACAGCTATTCCCAGCAGCACACAATAAATTCTCAAATAAATAGTAAATTACCTCGAAAACATTTTTCCATCCACATAGACATTCATAAACATCTTAGCGACATGTAGGTGAAAGAAAATCCAAAAAAACATTTTTCTACAATTTATTCTCGAATTTATAGGCATGCCTGTTCAGTGAATGTGCATAAAGACAGCACCCAACACATTAGGGAATAAATTAGCAAAACCATATCAAATCACATTGATAAATTTCGGGCTTCCACAGACATATACTACAACATCTTGTGAACATATCTGGGCTAGAAAATTTTGAAAACTATATCTCATACTGAATTCGAAATTCAACACATACAACATGCATCATCATCACAAGCTATAGCAACTCCGACTTAGTCATGGTTTCGTTGTTATATACGACACAAGTGTCTCTGATACCACTGTAGGAAAATCTCGGTGTGAGCATCACATGCCCACGGTGCGGAAAACAAAATTTTTTTGTTCCAGGACCTTCCCGAAAGCCAGGATCCATGTGTATATATATAACAAACTCAAACCGAACGACCAAAGGAGACCGTCTCACGGTATCCACGCAGAGATCGGAAAACCTAACCGGGACAAACCCTTTGACCCGGGAATAGCTAGAACAAATTAAAGACTGCTAGATCTTACCTTTGTTCTATGGAGAGCTTGAATCAATAAAGATGGAGGATGAAAAGCTTGGAGGAGAAAGTGAAGAATCGATGGAGAAGATGAAGACCTAGGTTTTTCTCAAAAACCTTACTTCCTCTTTTCAATCCACGATGATGACCTTTTCACTCAATGACTAAGCATGATGACTAAGCACATAAGAAGAAGCTTCCTTTGCTTCTTCCTTCTCCCACGTACTCAACATATATATATTAATTAATTAATTAATTAATCATATATATATATGTATATATATTACTGAAGTGGTCCAGTCACACTAGGGTCGGTCCAACCGGGTCCCGGTATGAGAAAAACCCCCGGAAATCTTTTTCAACAATATCGATGTCGCGATCTCATCGGGACATATCTCGATCTCATCGGGATCCATTTAATCTGTTTGCTTTCCATATATTGAAACTCTGTCTAAAACTATTTTACAAGTTCTCCGTGACACTCTTATGCGTGTGACCCATTAGGTTCCCGGTTATGTTGGCCACTTAGATTAACACTTAATCTAAGCAAGTCATGAGCGGTATCTAGCAACACATCATGACCCCCAATTGACCGAAAAGTAATTGGTTTGACGAATGAATATATATTCATCACGGACCATATCACGAACCCTTCCATAGACAATTACCGTGCAATTCGTCCTTTCACCATGCTATACCCCACTTGGTTATGAGTATGGGCAATGTGTCAACTCTCACTAGACTGACTATGTCAAATCTAGTCCAAGTGATTTCAGTTCTTGTCCTGGGACTCGTTATTTTATATGTCACTGAAGACACTCTTCACGACATACATACTCCGGCCAGAGATTTCTAAGTAATGACCCTGACAAGAGGCCATGGGTATCATCTTCTACTATCACAGAAGTGGTGAATCCTCTATTGGCTACTCAATTACCTTCGAATATCTCAAACTGTACCCAAGCACCACCCTATGAGCGACCTCTGTAAGGCAACAAGGAATGGAGTCAAAACACAGAATCAGTATCCAAGATATCCTTGAGCACCTCAAGTCTAAGAATACTTGCAGCATTGCTATGATGAGATTATCACTGACATTAGAATAGGACATCCATGTGATGATCTCATGGCAGGTCATCCAATGTACTTACTACCTCTAGTAAGCATCCACATCTCAACCCTAAATATCTCATATTTACGGTTTACGAGATCCATTGCTTGATCAAATCAAGGAGCTTGAGATGTCTAGTCTTTTGATTCTGATGTCCAGTCTCGGTAATCCTATAACTAGGGATAATTTAGATAATGACATAATTGCACATGATAGGAATCTCAGTAGTGTGATCACATCATAATTTCCTTCATGCTATGTCATATATCATGGACTTCATTAATTTGATTACAGATCTATATCAGTTAATAAATAATGAACAACAAATTAATGAAATATGCCTTTCTTTATTTATTTATAAAGACTGTACACAAATTTGTACAAAATGCGCTAAAGGCGATTTTAGGACACTACTCTAACACCAACTTACGTGCCAAGCATTGGCCAAGGCTCGCCAATACTTGCACGATTCCGCAGTCTGAACTTAAAGGTCTAACAAACCACTCTCACTAGAAGAATTTGACGTCCTCGTCAAAATAATCTATGGGCACTCCTCCACGAACGGTTCCCTTTAAGACTCCTTAGTCAACTTTTGAAGACAGTAGCAAGTCTTCATATCAAATGGTATTTCCCCCACATACCATTTTCCCACTCCATCGGGGTTGTCTTTGCATCCACTTGGACTCGCCTCCTTAAGGTTGACCGTGCCCGCCAAAAACATGTTGAGAAGAGCTCGGTCCACTGAGCTTTCCCTGTCACCTTGATTTTTCACAATCTTGGCAACTATATGCTCCTTACCCACCTTCTGTTTCAGGTTTCCTCGAGCATAACTAAGCTCCTTTCCAACGATAACAGCCGACATATGTGCTACCAATTATTATAGTCTATTTCGTTTCACCAACGAACCTACAATAATTAACAAAGAAGGATTTTTCATCGTACATAAACATCATACCTCCCAAACTTAGATACAGCACCGTCTTTGCTACCTTAAGGAAGTCGATCCTCAATATCAACTCAAAATCCTCAAGAGGTATAACTATGCAATTCATCCTGGCACTCTAACTCCCTATGTTTACTGGAACGTTGTAAGCAGCTCCCATCACCGCTTGTGCCTTACCCGCTAGGGTCTTTACCTTTGTCGGGGTCTTAGATACTTTAAGTCCCAACTTGCGCACCATCCTTTCCGCTCCCAAAGAATGTGACGCACCCGTATTCACCATCGCGGTCACCTCTATCCCATTAACCTGTATCTTCACATACATCAGTTCATCATAAGGATTAGGTTCTTTACTAACCGCATTCAACAACGCAATCGGATTTAGCACCCCCTCCTCCGAAGATTCACCCTCTTCTTAAGCTATTAAGGCGTTTAGATTCTCTTTCCTCGAACATTCTCTTGCATAAGGTGATCCACCGCATAGATAACAAGCAATCAGAAAGGGACGTCTCCCCACTCTCGAAGCCACCATTTTGCTTGCTTTTCCACCTGAAATCTTCCTTCTTGGAATCCTTCTTCTTTTTTCCCTCGGCATTCTCCTGTTGAGCATGGCCTTTGTCCTTCGTAGAATTAGAGGAGTTTACCTTAGTTTTCTTTATCGCTCGAAAGTCCACCAAGGCATCAACGGCCGCGATTGCACTAACCACGTCCTTCACATTTTGCCTCCGCAACTCCATTTGCGTTCACGGTTGTAACCCGAACAAAAAGTTGAATAGCTTGTCCTCGTCTAATATGTTTTCCATATCAAGTAAGAGAGAACTACAAGATTTCACATAATCTCTTACCGATCCATCCTGTGTTAGCTTCTTTAAGGCATCATTCGCAAGCTAAGAAGTATTCATGGGAAGAAATTGATCCTTTAACTCATTCTTCATGAGCTCCCATGTATCTACAGGAGTTCTACCCGTGCTGATGTAGCGCCCCCTTACCGTAAGGTACACACCGGGACGCCCTTGGGTCGTTCCGACGCATATCCCACAGCAAGGAAGTGCTACGATCGCAAACGATCACTATCACTCGCATGGCATCAATAAAATAAAACCGCAATATGCAAATCACTGAAATATAAAACCACAATAATAATCTTTCATTTCATAAAATCAATCCAAAATATAGACAAGTCTATCAGTCCCCTAAAGTCTAAATACAATGGTCCAAAAGGGGAAGCTAATACAAACGTCTATACTAAGATCATCCCCAAAAATCGACCCAGCTGACCGACCTGTGATCCATCACTTCACTTGATCACACCCTCGCACGGCAGGAAAATCTATCACGGGAGCTAGAGTTCTACTGACGCTGCCCTGAAAAATATTAGCAATGTTGGGTGAGTTTGCGAACTCAGTGAGAAACCATCATCGATGGTTCACCCAACTCATGCATATACACATATATATATATATCACATAGTTACACATTAACACAATTGGAATGCTATAAGACAATTTACGCATTTTAGAACACTATAAACACTTTGCACATTTATACTATGCCATAGCTCAGACAAATTACTTCACAATTATCATATATCACACGCATTCTCAATTTCACTACACAGTCAGATGCATAATGTATGCAAATTCTCATTTTATGTCATTGTTGTGACTGAGCGTTACACTTTTCCGATTCGGGCACTTTTCGCAATGATCACAATTTCGGCAAGTAGGAGAGCCCTCTAGGTATGCACTACTGCCCACTCACTTTAGGGATAGGAGAGCCCTCTGGGTATACACTATTTCCCTTTTTGGCCTTAGGCCTATTCACTGATATTCGAGCTTAAAGCTCTGCACACTGAATGCTTCAGTCACAACTGTTTAATTACCTCTTATAATCATGCCTAGCATGCACTAATACTTGCACAGTCACTAACACATATATTATCACTTTACTCACTTATCACGATCAAAACACTTACTCGTATTTGCAGCACATTTATCTCACATTTGTATCACTCACATTGACAATTGATTTACACATTCACAGCACAGATTATCACACAAAGATCGAGGAACCAACTAGGTTACTCACCTGTAACTTCCGAGCTACTGCTTGGAAGTACCAGCAATATCCGTGGACTGACGATCCAACGACGCCTCTACAAGTCCTCAAATTCACTTAATTTCAATATCTAATTTCAATGGCTCATCACAATAATTCTTAAACTCATAACTCTAAATTTTCAAGCCATTAGCCACTCACTTTCGGAACCGGAACTCTAAAGTCAGTCTCTAGGCCATTTTCCCGGTCCGAACACAAAACTTTAAAAATTCCGAAAAAAATTCCTATAAATCCTCAAAAATATAAAACACTTGATCCCTAACTCAATTCTCAATTTCCAACTCCCACAATTCCATTTTCACTCTAACTCAACTATACAATCCAATTATTCTTAAACTCTCAATCAAATCACAATTCAACTAATTCAATCATTTAATTCAAATTATCGCTTAATTCTCAATAACTCATGTCTAACTCAATTATCTCAAATTCACAATTCAACTCAAAATTACAATTTAAATGCTGGAACAATCATGAATGCATGCCACTATATATGCATGTGCAATTAACTCATTTATCACTAATGCAGAGGCAAAATATACGTGCAATTCAATTATGAATACACTCACCGCTCAATCCATCCAAATTACCGATATGCCCATCACATCAGTGGCTCGGATGTTACAATTCTCCCTCCTAAATAAAAATTTCGTCCCAAATTTCATACTGACCGGGTCAAACAGATGAGGTATTGCCTCCTCATGTGCTCCTCGCCTCCCAAGTCGCTTCCTCGATGAGTGGTTCTTTCATAGGACTTTCACCAATGGAATCACCGCTCTCAATTGCTTGACCATGATCCAATAATCATCCTCAACATAACTCAAATCACTCGCTATCTCAATCTCTTGAGCGGAATCACATGAGTTGGTCCGGCGGTATCTCTGGAGCATACTTCATGAAACACATCGTGCAACTGAGACATCTCACTAGGCAAAGCCAATCTATAGGCCAACGGTCCAATCCTCTCAGTAATCTCATACAGACCGATATACCGGGAACTCAACTTGCCCCTACGGCCAAATCTCAAGACTCCTCTCCAAGGTGACACTCGGAGGAACACTCATCGCTTACATCTGTACTCCATCTCTCGCCGATCTTGATCCACATAACTCTTACATTTATCCCGAGTCGCCTTTAATGCGACTCAATCAATCTCACATTATCCACAAGATCTGGATCACCGGGGACCTCAAGCATCCTCACACCTCTTCATCCCAAAGAAAGAGGTGATCTACACGGTCTCCCATACAAGGCCTCATACGGTGCCATCCCAATACCGCCTGTATCGATTATTGTACGCAAACTCAATCAGAGCCAAGTACTGGTCTCAAGCACCTCTGAACTATAATACACAAGTTCTCAGCATATCCTCAACAACCTTGATTGTCCTCTCACTCTGCCCATCTGTCTGAAGATGAAATGTTGTACTAAAGTTCAACCTCGAACCCAAAGTCGATCAGGCTCCTCCGTAACCTCAAGTAAATCTGGGATCCCTATCGACACTTGTCGATCTCGGGACCTCATGCGATCGCACAATCTTCGCCACATACTTCGGGCCAACGGTCGAGAGTATTATTCTCTCGCCTGGCAAGAAGTGAGCCGATTTGGTCAACCGGTCCACTATGACCCAGATCGCATCATGCTGCCTCGGCGTCCTAGGTAACCCCATAATAAAATCCATAGTAATCCGTTTCTATTTCTACTCTGGAATGGGTAACGAATGCAATCTCCCAACTGGGGCCTGGTGCTCAGCCTTAACCGGCTGGCACGTTAAACACCGATAAACGAACTCTGCCACTTGCCTCTTCATACCCGGCCACCAGAAATGCAACTTAAGGGTATTATACATCTTGGTAACACCCGGATGCATCGCATAAGCGGCCACATGCGCTTCTTCTAAAATCTCTCGTCTCAGATCATCCACGTCAGGCACACACAACCTCTGACCCATCCAAAGAGTCCCATCTCTCAATTCAAAATCAGCAGTCAATCCTGATCTGACTCTATCCATCAGTCTCACTAACACTGGATCTCGATCCTGAACTTGCCTGATCCGATCCTGCAACATCGGTCTCAGCCTCAACGTAGCGATCAAGGCTCCATCCTGAGCTAAATCCATCTGCACATCAAGCGCTCTCAACTGAATCAGGCTAGGCAACCTCTCAATCTAAATCTGAGCTGCACTGACATGAGATCTCCTACTCAACACATCAGCCACCACATTGGCCTTCCCTGGATGATACTCAATCGTGCAGTCATAGTCCTTCAACAGCTCAATCCATCTCCTCTGTCTCAGATTCAACTCTCTCTGACTCAACAGATATCTCAGACTCTTATGATCGGTGAAGATCCGGGCGTCTCTATACAAATAATGTCTCCAGATCTTGAGCAAACACCATCGCAGCCCAACTCTAAATCATGCACTGGATAATTCCTCTCATGAGACCTTAACTGTCTCGAGGCATACGCTATAACTCTCCCATGCTGCATCAAAACACAACCTAAACCCTGCTGCGAAACATCACTGAAAATCTCAAATCCTTCGGACTCTGACGGCAAAGCCAACACTGGCGCCGTAGTCAATCGATGCCTAAGATCCTCAAAGCTCCTCTGGCACTCATCAGTCCATCTGAAAACCACATTCTTCCTTAGAAGTTTTGTCAAAGGGGCGGAGATCACTGAAAACCTTTCGACAAACCTCTGGTAATATCCTGCTAAACCGAGGAAACTCCTCAACTCTGACACATTTCTCGGAATCTCCCAACTCCTCACTGCCTCAATCTTGTGAGGATCCACCCGGATACCCTCACCAGACAATATGTGGCCTAGGAACACCCCCTCATCAAGCCAAAATTCACATTTTGTGAATTTGGCATACAGCTGCCTCTCTCTCATAATCTGTAGCACAATCCTCAGATGCTCCGCATGATCCTGTCTACTCCTTGAATACACTAGAATATCATCAATAAAGAATATCACAAATTGATCAAGGTAGGGCTGAAAGATCTTATTCATCAAGGCCATGAAGGCTGCCGGGGCATTGATCAACCCAAACGGCATCACTAAGAACTCGAAATGCCCATACCTGCTCCTGAAAGCACTCTTAGGCACATCGGCCTCCGCTATCCTCAACTGATAATACCCAGATCTCAAATCCAACTTGGTAAACACTTGAGCTCCCTGCAACTGATCAAATAGATCATCGATCCTAGGCAGTGGGTACTTGTTCTTGACAGTGACCCGATTTAGCTGCCTATAATCGATGCACAGCCTCAAAGTCCCATCCTTCTTCTTCACAAACAACACTGGAGCTCCCCAAGGCGAAACACTGGGTCTAATGAACCCCTTATCCAACAGCTCCTGCAACTGAGTCTTAAACTCTCTCAGTTCCACCGGTGCCATCCTATACGGAGGTATCGATATAGGAGCGGTACCTGGAACGAGGTCAATCCCAAAATTCGTCTCCCGATCCGGTGGCAAACCCGGTAACTCATCGGGGAACACATCCGGAAATTCCCTAATCACGGGAATATCCTACAACCTCTGCTCAATCCTGGTGTCCACCACGCATCAATCTCAAAGCACTCAGAAAGGAAATCATCCTAGCTGGCACTGCCTGACTAATACCTCGAAAAAAAGCTCTAAGCTGACCAGGAGATTCTAACACAACCTCCTTGGTATAACAATCCATCACAGCCCTATGCGCAGTAAGCCAGTCCATCCCTAAAATCACATCTATCTCTCTCAAAGACAGAACTATAAGGTCTGCACTTAACTCTGCCTGCTCAATCACTATCGGACATCCCTTGCAGACCTCTCCCAAAATTGTCGTACTACCTAGAGGTGTACTCACTTCTAACCCACGCTGCAATCTCTCTCTATCACAATGCAGTCTACATGCCACATGCGGTGTAATAAATGAATGAGTGGATCCAGGATCCATCAATGCATATGCTTCAAAACCAGAAATTAGAAGCATACCATGAATAACATCCTCGAGACTCGAGCCTCCTGCCGAGTCATAGCATAGACTCGGCTCGGGGCTGACGGCTTCTCCGCCTCACCTCACTACAGATCCCTCAGTTCGGCCTCGGCCTCTACCTCGGCCCCTGAAACCAGATCCACCTCCACGGCTCTGCTGCACTGTGGTAGCCTTGCACGATCTACTATCCACATGGATGGGCCTCCTGATAAAGGGACACTCTTGAGTGGTGGTCCATCGAACCACACTTAAGACATGCTCCGGTAAACCTCCAACACTCCCCACTGTGCCTCCTCTCACAATACTCACACAGCGGGATACTTTGGCCCGAACCTCTAGATCATTACGGCCACCACTACCGAAACCGTCTGCCTCTCTGCCCCAAATCTGGATTTACACTCCGCCAGACGACTGAAAATCCTAGCCTGGCGCTTACTCAATCCTCGGCTCTCGCTACCCTGACTGCTACTCGGTCTCTTACCACTGGGCCCCACGAGACTCATTTACTCTGTCTCAAAGAATCGCTTATCCTCACAAAGAATGCTCTCAGCTCAACGAAGGAACCCATATCCGATCGGGCCAATCTGATACGGATCTTCATATTGAGTCCGCCCTCAAACCTCCGACACCTGTCAGACTCTGAAGCAATCAAAGCAGACGCATAAGCCGACAGCTCATTGAACCTGACCTCATAGTCTGCCACTGACATCAACCCCTGTCTCAGCTCAAGAAACTCCTACATCTTCATCTCTAAATACACCTTGGGCATGAAATTATCCTTGAATGCCCTCAAAAAATCATCCCAAGTCAACATGAAGGGCCTGGAAGAACTGCCCGGAACAGTCTTCCACCACTGAAAAGTCAACTCAAGCAAAGACATGCAGATAGTCAAAGCGCCCTCGTAATCGCGAGTCCATCCGATCGAGGACTCTCTCATCCTCTCTAACCATCCTCGACCTCTGCGAGGTCGGTCTTTGCCATAGAAGTCACCGCCTCGCCTTCGCAGATTTATCATACCTCTTCTCCATTCTCACGGGAACTCTGGGAGGCAACACATCAGAATGAGGCACAGGGGACTCTCTACTAGCTCCCACGGATCCTAGGTCAGCTGGTTGATCCACTTGCTCTCCAAGAACGGATGACCTACAATCAACAAGAATCTGATCAATTTCTGATTTTCTCACTGAAATTCAAGCCTAAAATATACTATGCCTAAAAGATGCCAAACTATGCTCCGATACCACCTAATGTAGTGCCCCCTTACCGTAGGGTACACACCGGGACGCCCGTGGGTCGATCCGACGCATATCCCACAGCAAGGAAGTGCTACGATCGCAAACGATCACTATCACTCGCATGGCATCAATAAAATAAAACCGCAATATGCAAATCACTAAAATTTAAAACCACAATAATAATCTTTCATTTCATAAAATCAATCCAAAATATAGACAAGTCTATCAGTCCCCTAAAATCTAAATACAATGGTCCAAAAGGGGAAGCTGATACAAACGTCTATACTAAGATCATCCCCAAAATCGGCCCGGTGACCGAATTCGTGATCCATCACTTCACTTGATCACGCCCACTTGCGGCGGAAAATCTATCACGGGAGCTAGAGTTCTACTGACGCTGCCCTGAAAAATATTAGCAATGTTGGGTGAGTTTGCGAACTCAGTGAGAAACCATCATCGATGGTTCACCCAACTCATGCATATACACACATATATATATATCGCATAGTTACACATTAACACAATTGGAACGCTATAAGACAATTTACGCATTTTAGAACACTATAAACACTTTGCACATTTATACTCTGCCATAGCTCAGACATATTACGTCACAATTATCATATATCACACGCATTCTCAATTTCATTACACAGTCAAATGCATAATGTATGCAAATTCTCATTTTATGTCATTGTTGTGACTGAGCGTTACACTTTCCCGATTCGGGCACTTTTCGCAATGATCACAATTTCGGCAAGTAGGAGAGCCCTCCGGTATGCACTTCTCGCCCACTCACTTTAGGGATAGGAGAGCCCTCCGGTATGCACTATTTCCTTTTTGGCCTTAGCCTATTCAACGATATTCGAGCTTAAAGCTCTGCACACTGAATGCTTCAGTCACAACTGTTTAATTACCTCTTATAATCATGCCTAGCATGCACTAATACTTGCATAGTCACTAACACATATATTATCACTTTACTCACTTGTCACGATCAGAACACTTACTCGTATTTGCAGCACATTTATCTCACATTTGTATCACTCACATTGACAATTGATTTACACATTCACAGCACAGATTATCACACAAAGATCGAGGAACCAACTAGGTTACTCACCTGTAACTTCCGAGCTACTGCCTGGAAGTACCAGCAATATCCGTGGACTGACGATCCAACGACGCCTTTATAACAATACAAACGCATTCTCATCACTATATGATCAATCAATAAGATTCACTAATGCACATGTCTCAAATTCAAAGCTATATGATGCATGTTCATGATTTTCCAGCGCTCTAATCCAAATATGCTATCTCTCGCTTCACAACCAAAATTCATTATTCACTAGGTCCATAATATCCCTCAATTTCATAATCCTCCAATTTAAACTCAAGTTAGTCAACACATAACCCTTAGGTTACTCTAGAAACTAAATTTGATTCACTTTCGATAATTAAAATCCCGTTGATAAAATTCAAACTCTCAGTCTCTATCACAATTGTAGACCTCTTTCTCTAGATCATAACGAATCAAGGATAACCTCAATAGGAGGTCTACACTAAAAGATATACCCTAAAAACCACTTTAATTTTTCTCAATTTACATCCCGTCATGCCATTCTTGCCTCTCTCTTGAGAGAGATTCGCCATGGCGAACACTCCTCTCTCACGCCTCTCATGCGACGTCACCAACGACTCGTCATGCGTGAAATCCATCCACTGCCATGACGTCTCCTGCTTGCTTGCCATGCACGCTTTTTCTCGCCGCAGTGTGCGCAGTGTGCCCTTTCTCAGACGTCGCGACGTGCGGCCCAACTTGGTGTTCTTCGATCAATTCTCACCATTTTTACTCCATTAAACCTCCATTAACCACATTCAACTACCCTATCTAACTCATTTAATACCATAAATGCCATAAATAACCATAAATACAACATTAAAACACAAAACTTACCAAATCACAGATTCGATCGAAGCCCTAAAAATCGTAAACGTCTGAGATCCTCCAAGCTCAAACTCCCACTGATTTCACTCTCAACCCAAACGAAAACATCATCAACTCTTAATCACAAACAAGGCTTTCTCAATAAGGAACAAACCACAAAATCTCCAAGGAGGAAAAGTGAGATCGTCGACGGGAGGAAGAAGAAATTGCCTTAGGTTTTTACAAAGTTAAAACAAAGAGGATTTGAACTAAGAACATTAAAAAGGGTTGATTTCAGCCGAGACCCAAAATCTACAAGTCCTCAAATTCACTTAATTTCAATCTCTAATTTCAATGGCTCATCACAATAATTCTTAAACTCATAACTCTAAATTTTCAAGCCATTAGCCACTCACTTTCGAAACCGCAACTCTAAAGTCAGTCTCTAGGCCATTTTTCCGGTCCGAAAACAAAACTCTAAAAATTTCGAAAAAATTCCTATAAATCCTTAAAAATATAAAACACTCGATCCCTAACTCAATTCTCAATTTCCAACTCCCACAATTCCATTTTCACTCTAACTCAACTATACAATCCAATTATTCTTAAACTCTCAATCAAATCACAATTCAACTAATTTAATCATTCAATTCAAATTATCGCTTAATTCTCAATAACTCATGTCTAACTCAATTATCTCAAATTCACAATTCAACTCAAAATCATAATTTAAATGCTAGAACAATCATGAATGCATGTCACTATATATGCATGTGCAATTAACTCATTTATCACTGATGCAGAGGCAAAATATACGTGCAATTCAGTTATGAATACACTCACCGCTCAATCCATCCAAATTACCGATATGCCCATCACATTGGTAACGGGATGTTACAGCTGATCTCCGCAGAGGTCCTCGTTCTCCACCAGAGCTTAGCATCCCCATCCAAGTACATAGCCGTTACATTGACCTTATCAGCGTCGATACCCTAGCGATGCAGCAAATCTTGCTCCATATCCTGAAGTTCTCCAACACCTTGGCGTTCTGCACGCCTTCGAACACTTTCGGTTCACGTACTTTCACAGAAGAAAGTTGCAGTGTTGATCCTTTGCCTCGCTCGACATCTAGCATTGCAACGACACGTCTTATCACATTTATCTCAAACTGGGCATCCTCCAGTGCCTTCAGCGTATCTCCCATCTGTTGCTGCAACTATTAGATCCTCGCCTCCAACATCTTGAAACGAGTATTGTAAGAAGTGACTTCTTCCTCTCCCTAAGGAATAGGTCCAAGGAGTGTCTCTACCCTAGACATCCATTCTGTCAAGTTGCCTACTGCCATTTCAAACTTTGACTCTGATACCAGTTGTTACAAAGGTCACTTTGGAGACTCGAACTTTCAACCGAAGTTGCTCGCTCACATCTTTTGTACGGCAGTCTCACTTAGATCCGATAAAGTAAGACTCAGCCTATCCCCAACCCTCGAAGTGTTTACCTCACATACACTCGAAGAAACAACACGGAAGCAATAAAGAATATAGACAACAAGAAAACACACAGAGATACGGTCAAAAGACCAACTTTATATTACTTTCCCTCAAAAGAATACAAAGAATGTTCTCTCTGATTTCTCGACTGAATGTCTGAATGAGAAGAGCAAAGCCAGAATGAGCTATATATAGGCATCCTAGCTTAGAGTCATAGATTTCCACTAAATCTGTACTACTTAAGATCACGTCTATCTCTATCAGATAAGATTACACGAACCAATTGGATGACATCCCCATCTAAAGAGGAGTCTAATGTTAGAGTTATGTAAATATAGTGCCCTGGAAAGAAAGTGTATTTACATGTAACTTTATCTTCTTCAGTTACAGTTTTGTAATGAAAATATTTATTATTAATAAAACAAAAGAGTTTGGTTTTATCTGTATGAGCATTATATATCCGGTCATAAGGTACCAAGATTCTTTTGTAAGTAATATATATATACATAGAGATGTATGGGAAACATGTATATTATTAGAATCAAATTAATTGATTCACAGTTGAATAATCAAGTTGATCGCTTGATTATGGTTTAGATCTATAGTGTTGCGATTTATCTCCATATAAGTAAAGGAGTTTACTTGAGGAATGATGAGTTTCATATCATGATAGTAGTTGACTGTCGATAATGGCACTATTAAATGAATATGGAATCAAGTATGTTTTCAAGAATAAAGTGGGTCGTTACTTTAATCTTAAAACATACAACTTAAGCATTCACTTATTATGAACCATAATCTTGATGAGTGGTGAACTCATATATGTTTCATTATAATTCTTGATATGATCGAAATGGATTTTTACAGAGTATTAATCAAGTGTCTGCATGTTGGAATTATTAATTGAAACATGTATAAGGGAACATTCACTCAAACAAAGAGTTTATAGTGTTATCATCTCTTCTAGATGTTTTAAGGAGATTTGGTGATTAAACTGGCGCTAGTAGTTTGATGGACTAACTACCCATCAAGTCTTAACACTGAGATGAGATCTTATGTGTTAATTACCATATAAAGTAAAATGAGAGATCTAGAAGGAAAAACCAACATAAGGGCAAAACGGTAATTTTACCTTTTATTGTGCGGATGACTATAATAAGGTTCTAAATAGGATTTGCAATTGAACATATTCTCATAATATTTAATAATTCAAGAGTTCAACTAATTGTCTTTAGTGGAATGACATTTAGTTAATAAGCTAGAATTAATTCCAATGAGATTGAATTAATTCTGGGCTTATTGGAGCTTGAATTATCAAAGTCCAATAAGATTCCTCATTTGGCTTTAAGGAAGGTTATCAAACTAAGTAAGAAATATAAATGAAGGTTAATTAGAAGCCCATAATTGAATCTTGGGCTTGGTCTAATTAAAGAAGCCCAAATGTACATTTAGTAATGGACTTGTTTTTGGTTTAATGTAATTAATTAGATTAATTATATTAAAATAATTTTTTTAAAGAAGAAGATAGCAATTTCGGTTATTCCTAGGTTAAATGTGTAACTATACATTTGACATTAAAATGCTAAATAAAGATGGTCTTTATTATGGTTAATCATCATTAAATGGAGTTATGAATTTACCATTAAATGGTTTAATGGTTGTCTTTTAATGTTGGCTTGTAACCTATTTGTATTCATTAGATTAAAGATGAAAGATGTACATTAGATGGACCATCTTCCTTCTTTCTTCTTGGCAAAACCGAAATTGGGTATTGAATTTTAGGTTATGGTCTTTTCAAATAGCCATTATAAAGATAAATGAAGATAATCTCTTTTATTGGCTATTTTATGAGTGATTAATGAAAGAAGTGATGCATTTGATGCCTCTCTCTCCTTCTATCCAAGCATATACGAAGTTGGTAGGCAAGAAAGAGTTCTTGCATGTTTTTTACACCTTCTCTCCTTTCATGAAAGAGATAATCGAAAATACCAATTGAAAGAGTTTCAATTTTGCTTCTTCTTCTTCTAAGAAAATCTCCTACAAACATTTCTTCTCCTTTCCCACCGAAAGATTTTGTTAACCTAATTGTCCTTGAAGAACAGGTGGCAAATCTAATTGGTTGAGGATACTATAACAAGGAGAAAGTAGATTGCTAAAGGAAAAGAGTCAAAGGCAAAGGATTTGGATACACGAAGAAGGAAAGAATAGCGCAGCGAGGATTTAAAGTTGTAGAGAAGGAGTCGGTAATACTCCTGATATTGTTTATATTTTATTATCCTTATATCATATCATGTATGGATTGACATGTTGATTTGGATTTGTTGCTTCCACTGCAAGTAATGATTTCTTAAAAGTTTTGAAATCTACTGTTTTTTCAAACAAAGCATGTTTTCTTTTTCCGATCCAACATCTAACTGATAAGATGAAATCTAACAAAATAACCTAAGATAAAGTTTGCATTTATCTAGAATACTAACATCCTTATCTGTGAAGATCTCCACTATCTTCAGATGTTGAGTTTCACTTCAATTCTAACTCACAGTCATCGCCACATCATTCAAGATCTCCCCGCGATCTCTATCCGTTGATGATGCAATGTGATCTCATCGAAGCCCACTAGCTCACTGGTCTGATCCAATGCTCCTACAACAAGTCCGCTAGTTGTGGTCCATCCATCCGAGCATAGCCAAGTCCTTAGTCCGTCAAGTCTTAGCCTGGGTCGAGTCAATCTCCACAAGTTCTGATGCTCTACTAAAATTCGCACCAAGTCTGATCTCACTCGCCCACATTTGTCTTAGTGTTTTCAACACAACCTATCCACACATAGATCCATCAATGCATGTCCATGGACAAGTCCATCTTCCATGTCAGGCTCACTCATGGTGCGGTCTCGTCGCTTCATGACTAAGTCACAAGTCACATTCCGAGTTAGTATAAAAACCTAACTCATTTACAAACCTTCGAGTTACCTCGCCGAAGTTAAGTGTTTAGGCGCCTCATCACGCTCGCATGCCTTCGCGCATCCTCTCGAGTCTCATACACCTTTGCGCCTTCTCGCGCACCCTCGGGTCTTGCATGACTTAGCTTTTCAACTACACGCGACCTCGCATCCAAATCTCACGTCTCGTCGAAAATTTCCGCTAATGCGTGCCTATGCGTGCCCACTCGTATCGAATCTCGCCTACTCTCGAAATCTTTGTTGTTACTTTCCGCATCCCTCGCTTATTTCGCAAGTTTCTCGAGTTTTGCTCGCCAACTCGCAAGATTTTATTTTATTTCTCGTCAACACGTCTTCCTCGTGTCAACTTACGTACCAAGCATTGGCCAAAGCTCGCTAATACTTGCACGATCCTTCAATCTGAGCTTAAGGGTCTAACAATAACCATTCCAAATAATTCGGTTTGGAACTATTTGGTTGATACTGAATGGGTTGAGCATTACTAATGATCTTTATATAAAATTCCCGCCATCTCCACTCATTATTTCTTATAATTTCAGAAACTTTTATTGTCTTAGGTAGACCCGACTCATTTAATAATTAAATTATTTAAAGATGTAATATTTAAGGATTAAATAATAATTTTAATTATTTATATTAGATGCGTGTAATACTATAATTAAATTATTTAATACATTAATAATTATTTTTATTGTTAATTAATAGAATAATTTTAAAAGAACATTGGCTTGCCGACATCAAGTACAAACATTAAAAACGGGTGATGGTATTCCCCATACAACTTGAGAGCAGTTGACAGGCACAACACCGCACACGCATCTTATCCACCACGTCGGCCGTTGTGTGTACTTTCATCCAAACCGATGAGGCTTAAAAGTTCACACAAAGACATATTGACATGACTGTTAATGAAAGTTCCCTATGTCTCCTTGGCAACTTGGGCAATCGGAATGTCGAAAGCTGACGTAAAAAATTACAGGGGGTGGTTGGAAATGAATCAGTAACTATGGAACAAATAAAGGTGATTGATTTTATATTATGATTATAGGATATCTTTTATAGGAATAAGTATCGAGAGTAATTCATTCTTCTCGTATAACAATCTAATAGTCATTTATTCGTCTTAATTAATTATTATAATTATAATAGTTATATTCACTTTCACTTCTTATAATATTTGATTTTATCAGATTCAGGCTGAACGGTGCGTTGTCTTTTGGATTCATGAGTTGGCAACCTTCTGCGTTGTTCCTCATCGTGAATATACCTGCAAAACAAAGAAGGCTCATCGGGGGTTGTGTCCCGATTAGCCCTTCCGATGCTCAAGTGAGTTTTCTGGTGAAGGTGAGACCGATGAATGTAGAGAAAACAAATTAGGTTATGATCTCGTACCTCGATTATGAGAGAATAATACCTTTTATATGGTTTTGCAGTTAAGTTTAGGTCTTTACGTGTTTGCATGAGAGACTCTTTTCAACCAATGGGCCGAAAGGGGGCATGAGCTTTAGGCGCAGGACTGATCTTCGATGAATGGACCGATCGACCCATGGGTCGTCTTGACTGGATCCGAGCCCAGCACGATCGACTCGACCAATATTCATTCTCATTTTTATTGTCATTATTTTAATTTAATGTTTAAAATTTTAAATTTAATAATTAATCCTTTAAAATTTATAA
The DNA here is from genome assembly GCA_029891385.1 of Erythroxylum novogranatense. NCBI lineage: Eukaryota > Viridiplantae > Streptophyta > Magnoliopsida > Malpighiales > Erythroxylaceae > Erythroxylum > Erythroxylum novogranatense. The sequence goes on along the minus strand of CM057233.1, from coordinate 88,497,158 downwards.
TTAAAATCATATCAAAAATTAAGCATTTATAAACATATTCTCTCTCAAAAAAGTCTAATATTTGGATTGCAAACTAACTCATTCGCTCCTTTCTTCCTCTCCGATCATAAGTTTGGCTTGCCCTTAAATTCAAGTGATTCCTAATAAATGTAGTTTAATACATATTTTAACCTTAACGAAAAAAGTTAGCTTTTAAGCAATTCATGAAATTGTTACTTTGTGACTATAAAGTTATAGGTTTAAATTATAAAGATAATTTTTTATAAAATACAAAAAAATATTGCGTCTATTATGAGTCGACTTAGCCTATGTTTAGTCGACTTATATTAGTAGAGTTTTTTGTAGATTTTTTAAAATAGCTTTTTAAAAAGTCAGTTATTTGTTTAACTGTCGTTTAAAAAGATTTTTTAAAAGATCTTTATAAAATAAACTGTTTGACAATATATTAATTATGATATAATTTTAAACCATATGAAACATAAATGAAAATATATTTAATCAAATAGTAAAAGTAATATAAAAAATTAAAACATATTTAAAAATCAAATAATATTATATAAATTTCAAAATAAACATGAAAATGAGTTTGTGAATACTGTAGAAATTATAAACGTCATATATATTAAATAAGTGTTTTTTAATTATTTTACATTTAAATACTTATTTTCTTTAAAAAATTTTGTGGTTAAAAAGTGCTTATTGACTTTCTAAAAGTTCATCCAAACAGGTACTTAGACCCAATAAAATAAAAGCTTTGTACACTAAATACGCTGATTTTTAGCTTTTTTTTTTACTTAATGAACTGTTACTTATATCAATTTTCTTATTTAACTTTTGAATTAATGATTCATTAAAATTTTATATTTAAATATATTTGAAATTTTGCTCATACAATCATTGAGCTTGTCTAGATAAAACTTAGTTGTCACCGTGGCATGTGCTATCCGCAACTTTTCTGGACATAATCAATGCAAGAAGTTGAAATCTCAAACTCAGTACGAGCACACATGCATGACTTTCATTTCTCCGTAGATTTTGCCACTCGACCAGTGTGATCTTTGAAGACTGTAAAAGTTCAATAATCTACAATCACAGAAACAATAATTAATAGCAAAGTGAAATCCAAGTCAGTCTGTTCACACTTAAACCAAACTTATGCTTCCAAAAGGTTAAACAAAAATGTAAGCTTTCTTTAAAAAAAAGGTTGAGTACTGCACTCGAATTGAATGAAACAGAGACCAATCAGACCAAATTCAATTCAAAGTTCAAACCCCATGTGGTTTGAATTTGGACTTTGAGTGTTAGTCACTAAAGTGTTAACTTGTCAACAACTTACGATATTAGAATAGGGCCAAGAAGGTGGACTTTTGGTCCCTTTGTACGAAGCTTCAATTCACCACGCATTCACTTACGAGAGGTCACCCTTATCAGCTTGCCGATTATAAACAATTATCTCTGATTTGTGCAATCTATAGATGGATATCAGTGTCTGACTAACTTGTTGATCTAAGCTGTTTTCACTCCCTAATGCTTGTATTGGGACCATGTGCTAGAGTTTTAAGTATCTAAAGCGATTGTTTAAGCCAAGATTAGGTAATAATACCTAATAGAATTACAGGCTGTTTCGACAGAAATGTTTTTGGCATATTATGGTATAATCTCATCTGCTACGTGCCAATAGTTCTGCCATTTCATTTTGATGCATGCATCTAGCTGCGTACACTACAAGAAAAATATAAATTAGCGACGGAAACTTAACAACGGAAATATTTTTGTAGGCAATTAGCGACAGTACTAATACTCGTCGCTAAATTTGGTGAAAATTCGTGGCTGCAAAATTAGCGACGAAATTTAGTGACGGTATACTTTCCGTCGCTAAAATGGAGGGAATTTTTGGCGGAATAAAAAATTTTGAATTTACCTACGGAAAATTTCGTAGGTAAATTTCGTTGGTAAATTAATTTAGCGACGGAAATTTTCTTTCCGTCAGTAAAAAGGCAGGAATTATTGGCGGTTTTTTTTTTGAATTTACCAACGGAAATTTTCATCGGTAGTTTCTTTTTAAATATAAACTCACCCGACATCTCCCTCCCACTTCTATTTTCTTTTTCCTTTCTTCTTCTTCCTTCTTCCTACATCTTCTCTTCGGTTTTCTTAGAGTACATTTCTCTGTTGTGGACTCCTTTTTTACTCGACGATGTTGTCTTCTCCGGCTATTGTCATCGTGTCCTTCGGTTGAGGTATTTTTGCAACTACTGTCATGCGTTTTTTCATATATTAGATGAAAGTTAATTTTGGTATTTATTACTTTCGTTTATTTGTGTATTTTATTATTGGAAAACAACTTTAAGGTATAAATATTAGTGATAGAAGGGACAAGACGTGATTTTAGTTGTGATGTGTTCATAATTTCTTATGCATGTAAAGTGTTTGATGAAATGTTTGTTATTTGAAAAAATAATTTCAGTTCTCTATTTTCAGTTATGTTTTAGTATAAAATTTAATATTTTAATTCTTTTACTTGAAATAATGAAGTTATTTCCATGGTGGCTTCTAGAGAAACTAAACAGTTTGCAGATAAATTTTAAAAAATAATTTTCAGCAAATTTACCGATGGAAAAAAAAATCCGTTGGTAAATATTGGATTTTACCGACGGAATTTTTTTCGTCGCTAATTACCAACGGAATTACAAATTTCGTTGCTAATTTTTTGACAGAAAAATTTACCGACTGAACAAAAAACTGTTGATAAATTTACCGACGGAAATTTTTACTGTTGGTAAATTTACCAACGGAAAATGTCCGCCGTTAAATTTAGTAATGGTCATATCTCTGACGCCTTTTTTCGTGAATAAATTCCGTCGCTAAATAAGCTTACCAACGGAATATGTACAAATTCCGTTGGTAAATTCCATCGCTAAACTTTATTTTTCTTGTAGTGGTATTAATTTCATTTGATAACTCGATTGATTAAAATTTAAAATATATTAACTTTTAATTTTTATATAAATAATTTATAATTAAATTTCTAAACAACCATATTGATATAATAAATTACACTTCACGTACTCAGTTTAACTTTTCAAGGTGTAAGGTGGCTATTGATGTGGAGATAAAGATTGATTCAAAAGTTATATCATAAAATGAGTGTTTTAAGTATCTATGATCTATCATCCAAAACAACAAAGAGATTGATAAAGACATAATTTACCAAATCAGATCATAGTGACTTAAATAGAGAAGTAAATCGGGAGTTTTATGTGACAAAAAGATACCATTTAAATTTAATTGTAAATTATATCATTTAGCTTTTAGGTCGGTCATACTTTATAAGGAGAAATTTTGGCCTATCAAATAAGTGGGTAGTCATAAACTAATGATGATGGAGAAGAGCATACTTCGTTAATAATAAGCTAATGATAACAGATAAGAGAATACTTCGTTAGTCATAAGCTAATGATAACATAGAAGAACATACTTCGTTAGATGTGCAATCTTTTTAGAAGAGATAAGGTCAAGAATGATAGTATTGTTCCAAACGTTCATAACATTATTATGCAACATCCATCATTTTTTATTATACTTTATTACCTAAGCATCCATAACATCCATCGTTACTACCATAACGTTCATTACTTTATGATTATTATTATTATATCGAAAGCGTTTCTTTGCTCTTTCAAGATTAACAACGTTCATCTCTCATATATATACAACAGACACATATACGCGACTCCTCTCTCCACACTCATGCATTTGTCCTGCTTTTCTTGCCTCTCACACATGTGTCTGCTTTGCTCCATACGGCAGACATCTATCTGTTGGATTATTCTTCTTCTTCTGTTTTATCTTTTCTTCAGTCATAAAGATAGTCTTTACTCTACCTTTAGGAGTGCATCGAAGCTGGTGGAGGATGCATTAATCCTAGGATCAGATCTCGTTATCCTGCTGCACCATAGAGGGGGAATTTTTGACTTAAGATAACGATTTTCACGACGCCTTGCATTTCAAATAAGTTGTTCTGATTTATTTATTTATGTTGTTTTTGTTAACAATCTAAGTCGAAAATATTTGTTGCATTATTATTGTTGTCATAAATTATGTTGTTCTGCTTGATCTTTGTTGAGATATTTTTTATTCTTGCTATTGTTTTCGGAATTGCTCCTGTTGGTTGGAAATTACTGCTTTTTTGCTGTTGTGTATGTATTTTAGTATAAGTCATAATAATGCGCTGTTGTGTATTTATTTTAGTATAAGTCATATTACTGTTCTGTTGTGTGATAGTTTCAGTATAAGTTGGAATATTGTTATACTTTATTTGCTACGTTAGTCGAAATATCGGTTGTCCTTGCAATTGTTCTCTTCATATTGTTTGATTATTTCGTGTGAGACATCTCTACTTTCAAACTTAATGTGTAGTCTGTGAATGAGACTAACGTAGGTTCTACACTTACTATTTTCCACATAGGTTCTACCCATATTACTATAACCCAGAGGATTATACATGACCTAACTAGATTAGAGCCTCTAGATGGGAGAAATTTTAAGCGATGGTTTGAGAAAATTCTATTTTACTTTCAACAATGTAAAATTGCTTATGTATTGTTTCAAGAAATTCTTAGTGACAATACTAACTTTAAGACAACTAATGACAATCGCACCGTTAGGGAAGTGTTGCTCAACTATATTATAAACCCATTGTTTGATAACTATTGCAAGTACAAAACTACCAAAGAAATCTGGGATGCCTTAGAAGTTAAATATGGGATGGATGATGCTGGTACTAAGAAATATGCAGTTGTTAGGTGGTTAAAGTTTACTATTTTTGGTGGCAAGCCCATTATGGATCAATTACATAAGTATGAAAACCTAGTTGTTGAAATCTTTGTTGAGTGTATAAACATGTGTGAGTTGTTTCAAGATAATGTCCTTATTGAGAAGTTGTTCACCTTATGGAATGAGTATAAAAATCAATCGATGCATAAGAAGAAAGACATGAAGCTAAAATAGCTAATAGGGCATATAAAGGTTGAAGATGCCAACCATATACATGACAAGGGCAAATCATTCACACCTACTCCTACTGTTAAGGCTAACATCATTGAGTACAGAAATGCAGGTAACTCCAATAAGAATGGTGGACACAACAAGTCTTTCAACAATAACAAATATGGTCAGTTCAAGTGTAAAAAGATTGATGGTGATTATTGGTGGTGCCACAAGCCAGGCCATCCTACTACTTTTTGCCAAGCTATAATCAACTATGAGAAGAAAGACTAGATACAAAAACCACGACAATTCGGAAAAGGAAACTAGAAGGGCTACCAACAAGGTAAGCAAAAGAGTTTTGATAAGCTTCAAGCTAATATGGTCAAAGATGTTGATGATGACGAGGAGATCATTACTGTTATGGTTTCCAAAGTTAACCTTACTAGAAACTTGGTTGAATGGATCGTTGACACAGGAGTCGCATGTCACAACTGCACCAATAAGGACCTGTTTAATGAGTTGAATGATACTAATGGTGAATTAGTGTATATAGGCAACTCCAACAAAGTTCATGTCCATGGAGTTAGGAAAGTTACTCTCAAACTCACTTCTGAAAAAAGTTTTAGTGTTAGAAAATGTTTAATTTGCTACTAATGTTTGTAGAAACTTGATTTCTGGAGCATTACTGAACAAAGTTGGTTTTCAACTTACTTTTGATTTTGATAAGCTAGTTCTTACTAAGAATGAGAACTTTGTTAACAAATGATTTTGTAATGGGAGCCTATTTGTACGTGATGTAGAAATAAATGCATCTACTTCTGCTTATATTGTTGAGTCTCTAAACCTATGACACTCTAGACTTGGGCATATGAATGTGAGGTCAATCAAAAGGATGCAAAGCTTAAACTTGTGAAATGGAAAAATGTCAAACTTTTGTTAAGGCTAAACACTCTAAGAAGCCTTTTAAGTTTGTAACCAAGAGAGTCACAATTGTTGGACTTAAGGCACACAATTTTTGGTGATTTAAAGAATTGTGTGAGTAAAGGAGGCATGAGATATTATATTACTTTTGTGGATGATTGTTCTAGATTTGCTAAGGTTTACTTATTCAAAAATAAAAGTAATGTAGAGGAAATGTTTATGAAATACAAAGTTGAGAGTGAAAACCACTTAGAAAGGAAAATTAAGAGATTAAGAACTGATTGTGTAGTGACTCTAGTACTGATTTCCTTGCTAATTATTGTAAAAAAAAATTGGAATTATTCATGAACTTTCAGCCCCCTATATACTTGAATAAAATGGAATAGCAGAGAGGAAAATCTAAACACTTAAGGATATGATGAATGCAATGTTGATTTCTTCGGGTTTACTCGACTTTATATGGGGGAAGGTATTCTTTCAACTTGTTATGTTCTAAACGGAGTCTCTCATAAGAAACTAGATCAAACCCCTTATGAAATTTAGAAATGTTATCCACCTAAATTGCGGTTTTTGAAAGTGTTGGGATGTCTAGCTAAGGTTGCTCCACCTGAACATAAGAAGAAGAAATTTGGGCCTAAAACTATTGATTCAATTTTTATGGGAGATGCCTCTAATAATGCTGCTTATATATTTATGGATAAGGAAGAGAGATCTAGCACTTATGGACCAATTATGGAATCAAGAGATTCGTTTTTCTTCGAGGATATATTTCCTATGAAAGTGAATGTGCAAGTTCTTAGAGAATCTGTCCCTAGTTCTTCTACTAATGATGACATAGAGGAAGAAGAAATTATTGAACTAAGTAAAAACAAAAGAGATAGAATACCCACCAGTTTTGATTCTGACTTTATTACTTACTTTGTGGTGAAAAAACTTGAGGAGATAGAGGATGATTTTGTGATGACTTATATTATTGAGGAAGATCCCAAAACTTATGAGGAAGTAATGAGATACGTGGATGCTATCTTTTGTAAGGGAGTCATTTATAGTGAGTTAGAGTCAATCATGCCTAATAAAACTTATGCTTTAGTTGATCTACCTAGAGGTTGTAAGCCTTTGAAGTGTAAGTAGATTTTTAAAAAGAAATTGAGACTTGAAGGAACCATTGAGATATTCAAGGCAGGACTTGTAATTAAAGGCTTTAAACAAAAGGAAGGGTTTGAATTTTTTGATACTTACTCTCATGTTACTAAAATTGCATCTATAAAGATGTTGTTTGCTATTGCTTTGGTATTTAAGCTTCATGTGCACCAGATGGATGTTAAGACAACCTTCTTGAATGGTGATGTAGATGAGAAAATTTATATGGTCCAGCCCGAGAAGTTTAGGGTGCCTAGTCAAGAACCAAAAGGTGTGTAAGTTGTTTAAGTCTTTGTATGGACTTAAACAAGCTCCCAAACAGTTGGATAAGAAATTTAAAAGTGAGATTTTCAAACATGATTTCACCTCTTATATTGTTGATTCTTGCATTTATGTGAAATCTGATGCCAATGGCTATGTGATCACAACTCTTTACGTGGATGATATGTTTATTTTTGGTACTAAGTTATATGTCATTGATGTTACCAAAAGTCTGCTAAAGTCTTCCTTCGATATGAAAGATCTTGAAACTGTGAATTTTATTTTGGGAGCAAAAGTTGATAAGATTGACTCTGATTTTAGGTTGAATCAAACTCATTATGTTGAGAAAGTTTTGAAGAAGTTTGGTTGCTATGATGATGAACCAGTCAAATTCCCTATGATGTTAGTGTTGCTTTAAAGAAAAATCTTGGTGACAGTGTAAACCAAGCTGAGTATGCTAAAATTCTTTGTAATGTGATGTACTTGATGAACTATTCTTGTCCTGATATTGCATACTGTGTGAGCATACTTAGTATATATACTCATAATCCTAGTTAAGAGCATTGGAATGCATTAATTCGTTTGTTGAGATATTTGAAAGTTACTATGCATTATGGAATATCTTTTGGTGATCATCTTCCTATATTGGAGGGATATTATGACTAATTGGGTTACGAAAAGTGATGATATACATTATATCAGTGGTTATATGTTTACCTTGTCAGGAGCTGCAGTATCTTGGAAATCATCCAAACAAACATATAATGCGATATCAACAATGGAGGCAGAGTTTATAACTTTGGAGCTGGTAGGACGAGAAGCTGAGTGGCTAAGGAATCTTTTAGTAGATGTCCCACTTTAGGAAAAACCCATTCTGTCTGTGTTCCTTCATCGTGATTCGCAGGTTGCCATTCATGTTGCCAAGAACAGGGCATATAATGACAAAAGTAAACATATCAAATTGAGATATAAAATTTTATGTACTTTAATTAGACATGGTGTAATCTCTCTAGACTATGTCAAGTCAGAGAGAAACTTAGTAGATTCATTTACAAAAGCTTTGAGTAGGAAACTAGCTTCAGAGCATGCTAAAGGAACCCAATTATATAATAACCTCGTGATGGACACCCGTCTTGGAAAACCAAGTTCAATGGGTCAAACGAAGTTATGTGATGACTATTTATTTGTACATTATTTATGGAATAGTATTGAGATATATTCAGTTGTTGAATATCGCCCATAGCATGACTTTTTTGCGTTTGATGAGGTTGGATTATTTAATATTTAATGAGTTTCATTGCCCAAATTTTGGTTGTGTGAGCAGTACACACTTGATGGATTCATTTACGTGATTATGGAGGGGATAGTCACCCTCTTATGAGAATATTTGAGCTATCTCTTTAAAGTGATCATAAGACCAGGACATTTTGAGATTGTTTATTTCTCTAGCAGGTTCTGTCTCTGATTTCTTGGGCACCAGGCTCAAAACTTAGTTCACTTGTTATTCGTCAATATTTCTTCTACATTTTTACACTTTGTTTATCAAGTTTTGGACCAAGTGGGGATTGTTGGTGTTGTTCCAAAACGTTTATAACATTATTATGCAACGTCTATAATTTTTTATTATCCTTTATTACCCAAACGTCTACCATCATTTTTATTATACTTATTACCCAAACGTCCATCATTAGTACCATAACGTTCATCACTTTATTATTATTATTATTATTATTATTATTATTATTATTATTATTATAATACCAAAAACGTTTCGCTACTCTTTCAAGATTGACAACGCTCATCTCTCATATATATAAAATAGACGGACATATGCGACTCCTCTCTCCGTACTCACGCATTTGTTTTATTTTTCTTGCCCCTCATATGTGTGTCTGCTTTGCTCCATACGACGCACATTGTCTTACTGCATCATTGAGGGAGAATTTCTGACTTAAGATAACGATTTTCACGATGCCTTGCATTTCAAATAAGTCGTTCTGATTTATTTATTTATGTTATTTTCACTAACGAGGAATCTGTTAATAAGGGAGAAATTAAAGGTGACAAGTATTATTGAAAAAATAAAAGATACAAGGCTTAGATGATTTGAACGTGTTAAGTGGAGACATTTGAACGCTTTAGTGAAAAAATGCAAGAAAATTGTACTTACAGACTATAAGAGAAAAAATGAAGGCTTAGGAAGAATTAGAAAAAAGGTGATCAAAAATAATATGACATTGCTAAAATATACTGAGAGCATGACCCGCAATAGAAAACTTTAATATAATAAGATATAGATAAAGGATGTCTAATAAACATATCCTTATTGTTTGTATAGGTCTTTTAAAATTTTACTCTTGTAGTTAGAATAAACTTTTAAACATGTAGTACTTACTTCTTAGATATTTAGCCTAAGTTATTACTATTAGTAATACTGCTTATTCTTTATTCGTATTATTTAGTTTTTACTTATTTTATATTTTATTTATTTATTATTTCTTTTCCAATCATTTGTTATTATTTATTTATTTCTATTTATTTTATTATATATTTTATGTGGGTCATTTAAAATAATGTTTTACTAGTTACAGATTAATATTGTTGTGCTATTAGAATTTCTCAAGTTTTATATTTTAATAGAATTTTATTAAATTATTGTTGTGGTAGTTGTGTAGATAATAAATTGTATCCACAAATATATTGTACACGTAACCGATATGTCTTTTTCATGTCGTATGATAAAAAATAAATAAAAGATAACGTCTTTACTCTCTCTCCTTTTCTTTGCTAATCTTTTACTTAATCTGTACGCTCTGCGTAGTCAAACGGTTACGTGTCAATAAAGGTCGGCGACTTCAACACATTTTGATTCTTTCAGTACTCCATTGTCCAGTAAAATAATAGTTAATGTTTTAAAATTAAATTAATTCGACTGATTTATTAATTGTTTTAATCTTTTAATTTTTAGTTTTTAAGTTTGAGTTAGTTTAACAATTTTATTATTAAGTGTCAATAGTTTATTAATTAATTTGTTAGTTTTATAAACTAATTAATTTTTATAAATTAAAATAAACTAATTATTTTCATTTAGCAGTCTTTTAAAATGAAACATTATAATTTTCGATAAGTAATGAGAACCCTTTTAAATCAAATTTCAAAATATTCAATCTTTAATCGATTTTATATCTAATATTGGTTAAATATTTTAAATCTTAAACTTCATGTCTTATCGAATTAATTTTTAGTTTGATTTTAAAATATTAATAATATGTTTTTTGGTGAGCTTTGTGTTGATTTTTGGGAGATATAATAAGTGGGTCTTAGTGCCTATTAAACTTTTTGCTTTTATGTTTTACACATAATTCTCACAATACTCACAAACTCATCTTTCCATTTATTATGTATTTAAGTATTTACTCACTTGAATATTTATTTTGATATTTATATAATATCATTTAACTTTTTATATGTTTTAATATTTATTTTGAAATTAGTTTAGTTATGTTATAAACTTATAATCTATATAAAAGATTTGGTTAGATATATTTTCATTTATGTTTCATATAGTTTAAAATTATATAATAATTAATATATTGTGCTTTGCATATTGTTTAATATGCTTTAAATAATTTTATTTGCATAAATAATTTTATTATAAAATAAAATATGGTTAAAAAATACTTTATATTGTCAAATAATTTACTTTATGAAACTCTTTAAAAAATTCATTTTTAAATGACAATCAATAACCAACTGAATTCTTAAAAAAATTCTTATCATTAAAAAAAATCTACCCATATAATCCCAACCAATTAGACTCTTATTAGTTCTGCAGATAATTAAGTTGACGGGGGCAAGAAATTAAGGAGGAAACATGAAAGTTTGCTTCTTCCCCGCATTCAAATTCGTATTCAAGGGGATAAATGGAGAATAGACCTATCGTGAATGAGTGGCTACTGGCTAGGAAAAGAAGATAGAGCAGAAATATATAACAATTCGACATATAAAAGAAATTGTAGAATATCTAAATATCTAGAACATGTTGGATGTTGGATTCTGCTTTCGTTTAATATTTTATATATTTATTCTTAAATAAAAATATTTAATTTTTATAAATTTTATTCTTTTATTCCTTTTCCATTTTCTCGCTATTAACTAAATTTATATTCTTTAATTATTTAATAATAATTACTAATAAAAATGAGGCTAATATAGTTCATTAATTTAATTTATAATTTTATAAAATGTTATATTTAAAAGACATAAAATCTAAAATTTATATTAGTTTATAAGATATAGTATTAATAGATATTAGTTTATGAATAATATTTTACACTTTTTTACTTATATAATTTTATTCAAATAAAATAAAAATTTATTAATGCTTACAAATAAATATTGTAAAAATAATTGACTTCATTAGTTAATTTTTAATTTATTTATTATCAATAATAAAAGTATTATTAATAAATAAAATGATCAGTTTTTACCAACAACAGTTATTAATATAAATTGAATCGAAAAGTTAAAAATTAAAGAAAAATTTGACGGTTCAAAAATTTTACAGCTAAAACCGGCCGAATTGATTGAGCTTTGTAATCGTTGATCGTGTATGTAAGGGTAAAATCATTGATCATGTTTAGAAACAACCTCTTTATTATGTAAGAGTAAGGCTGTGTATTATTAGAACTCTTCAAACTCCGCTTTGTAACGGAACTTCAGTTTTGAGTGTGATGATCATGTATGAATATAATGTAATATTCACTTCACTTGAGTTATATAATAAAAAATAATATTTTTTTACCAATAACATTTTTTATTATTCACAATATAATTCTATACGAGAATGGAAAATTGCCAACTACTGGTCCCCTCCCTCGATCCAATTAATTCCACTTCGAGAAATTAAGTGACAGAGAATTTGAATTATTGAAAGTTAAAAGCTCGTTTGCAAGAAAGTCTCGAGCTACAAGACAAGTGATGACTTCATTTTCTAAATGACTTGGAATAAACCCTCTCTAGAAGTAAAAGATATCCGATTGCTTGACTTCTGGTTGCTGAAGATTCTCTAAATCCATGGCTGTCCACACTCTGTAGAAATTATAGCTAAGCTTTTGAAGTTCCACATTCACGGGTCCATTGATGTTGTCTGGCGGCTGACCTGAACCTAGGGGTTCTTAACGTAGGAGCAACAGCATACTTCGTACGTCACAGTTAAGCCCCAGCAGTGGTGTGACTTGGAATGTGAAGAAGAATTATGGTGAGTCAACAGTAGACCATACTAAGTATTCATCTTCAACGTTTTGAACACTTGACCCTCTTTCATTCCTGGTGAGCTACGACCAACCATGTCTGCTTCAAACATTAATTAGGTTCAGATAAACTTTATTACTGTGGTGATTTTAGTTCAGCTGGATTCACACAGCTCCGGACGAGTGGACTTAATTAAGTCATTAATTTATTAAATTACTTGTTCAAAATACATAATTTACATATCATTTTTTAATATTCAAGGGTGTTTGATTAAGGGGTACGTATGAGAATAAATTAATGAGAATGGAATGAATAATAATGGTTGGTTGGTTATTATGATTGATTGAATAATTTTTCATACCTAAATTTTAGGTAATTATTCGTACCTTTCATGTGTGAGAGGAATAAGTTTGATTCCTATCAATACTAAATTTTTAATTTTTAATTAAATATAATTAAAATGTAATTAATTAAAATATATTTAATTAAAATATAAAATATAAAATATAATAAATTAAATTAATCAATATAAAATCTAATTTAATTTAATTAATTAAAATAATTAATCAAGATAAAATATAATTAATAAATTAAAGTCTAATTAAAATCTAATTAGTTAATTAAAATATAATTAATTAAATAGCTAATTACAATGTAATTAATTAAAATATTATTCATTAATTACTTAAAATATAACATCATTTGCATTATGAGAAGAATAATTAAAATATAATTAATTACATGATTAATTAAAATATAATTAATTAATTAAAATCTAATTAATTAATTAATTCTTAGTTAATTATAATGTAATTAATTAAAATATTATTCATCAATTGCTTAAAATTTAACATCATTTACATTATTAGAGGAATGTAAATTGTATTAAACTATGTTATTTGATTTTACTATAGCAATGAAATGGTGGATATTATGGTTGTCATTGATGAATTGCACAATATTTTGGATGATTAAACAATATTTTGATAATATTATGTAACTAATGATATGTTGATGTAAGAAAATATTAAAGTATTTTTTCTTCATGAGCTATTGGAAAGGAAAAGCGTAATATACTTGATTTTAAATATTTTGTCATTATAATTAAGATGCATAAATTAAAATAATCATTTCAAATATACTTAAAATTTGATATAAAACAAAATTTTAACAAAACTTTATTTCTTAACAATTTTTACAAACCAACCACTATTTCTTAATATTTTTAACAACCAACTACTATCAATGATAATAGTAATCATTCGTTCATCTTAACTACTTGGTCGGGTCGGTTGAATTAGGCCCAAGTCCAATCATAATAATCCACGGGCCGATCGGTCAATCTCTTAAAAGATGGGTCTCACACCCATTGGTTAACCCAAGTCCGATCCATGCTCTTCTCAACCCGTCCGCATGTAAGAGACTCCCATGCACACGTAAAGACCTAACCCTAGCGTCCGTCCCATATATAAGGTATAATTTCATCGTAACAAAGGTACGCACAATCATAATCTAGCTCTCTCAGCTTTTACAGCGATCCCACCTTCACCAAAGACTGACTTGAGCGTCGGAGGGGCTAATCGGGACACAACCCCCGGCGTGCCTTCTTTTGTTTTGCAGGTACCTTCACGTTGAAGTCATCCCAGAAGACGACCAGATCATGGATCCAAACGGCAACGTTCCGTTCTGTCAGAATCCGGCAGAACCAATTGGCGCCCACCGTGGGGCCCGACTTCAGGGCACCACGTCCAGAAACACACAGATCAGTCATGCGGCGGCGATCAACCCTGATTTAGCTTATTGTCACGGCTTTAGCGATCTGCGCGTGGGTTTGTGATTACCCACAACCTGCGCCACCGCACCTCATGTTTTCCACGGAATCTTGAGACGAACGATCAACCGCAACCTCAAGCCTTGGAGCAAGAAGAACAGAGGCGTGGGCGGAGGATAACGTTGCGCAATACTGCGTCGAATCTCCAACACCCATCGGATGCAGATCCCTTCGCCTACACACACCTCCCTCACCCGGCAGATTGAGGAGGCGATCGATCTGTTGATTAGCAGATTTTGCGATCTCGGCCAGCCTGCAATGGCGGCGTCTGCGACAAGCAGAGACGACGGACCAAAGATGATGACCGTTCGCCATCCAACCGAAGCCTAGAAAAATCGTGGATGATCGGATTAATGCAGCATGAGCATCCGCCAGATCGCCTAACAACTCGATCTGACTCTCCTTTACTCCGAAATCTTGGATAGCCTCCGACACCCGGCACCAAAATATCGACCCCTAAAAAATACACTGGAAAGACCGACCCCCTAGACTACCTGCAGCACTTCCAGTCCATGATGAGTCTACATTGTGTCCCGGACGCCATCCAGTGTAAGGCTTTCTGCACGGCCTTCCAAGAAGGAGCTCGACGATAGTTCAACCGCCTTCGAGTAGATCTCTCCTTTGACGATTTCAGTTATTATTCTGAACGGTTACCACCAATGGCGGCCACAGAAGACAACTTTGGAGGTAATGCAACTTACCCAAGGAAGGAATGAAAGTTTGCGAGAATTTATCACTCGGTTCAATAACGAAGCGATCGAGGTCCCCGACCTCACTTGCTCGTCCATGTTGGCCGCGCTTATGAGCAACACGAGGGATGAGGAGTTTAAAAAGTCATTGGCTCTCGACCAGCCCCGATCTATTCAAGAGATCAGACATCGGGCATATAAGTACATTCAGCTCGAAGAAGTATTAAAGAATACAAAACGCAAGGCAGATGACCGCGGGACGAGTGGTAGAACAGATGAGTCTCACAAGAGACAGAGGGATCAGTCGACCTGGAGAAAGCCGAACGGTCGGCAGTGGCATCACCAAGACTTCACCCCGCTCAATAGGAGATATGCGGAAGTATTGGCGGCTATGAGAGCGGACGGGGAAACTATCTGAGAACCTGACAAAATGAAGACTCCCTACAAGGATAAGAACCCCAACTTATATTGCCGTTTTCACAAAGAGGTCGGTCATGATACGGAGGATTGTTGGCAGTTGAAAAAAGAAATCGAATTCCTCATACAAAGGGGAAGATTAGGCCGATTTGTGAAGAATACACGAAATGCCGACCGAGATAACGAGAATAAGAGCGATCGACACGATAATAGACGACAGAATTGGAGACGGGATGATAGAAATGACGGAGGAAGTCGGAACGCAAATACAGATAATCGACGCGAAGAGAGAGGGCGATCAAGGGAAAGAGATGACATAAATGCCGGCAACACAGCGACCGTGGCCGACCATTGGGGTCATCAACATGATATTCGGAGGAAACGCAGCGGGGGGATCCACTGCTAAAGGGAGAAAAAGATATGCCAAGCAGGTTGGCAGAGATTCAGCAACCAAAAGGTCGAAAGAGAGCGACGGGATGATATCGTTCGACGAGTCTGATCTTGAGGGAGTAAGTTGCCCTCATGATGACGCCCTCGTCGTAAATCTGAATATGAATGGCTACGAGGTGAAACGGGTAATGATTGATACGGGCAGCTCGGTCGACTTGTTGTATTATGAGGCCTTCAAGCAGATGAAGGTACCTGAATATCGGCTTTTGCCTATAGACGGACCCATTAAAGGAGTAACTGGAACATCAGCCTATCCGTTCGCCCAAGTCTTTTTAAAAGTGAAGTTCGGACAAAAGCCGAATCAAATAAAAAAGGGACGTTGAGTTCCTAGTCGTGAAGTTTCAAGGGGCGTACAACGCAATAATCGGACGAGCTACCCAGAATGCCCTTAGAGCAGTCATCTCTCCCTACTACCAAGCGATGAAATTTCCAACGCCTCATGGAATCGGTACTATCAGGGGTCATCAGAGAATCGCAAGGGAGTGCTACTTAGCGGAAACGAAAATATTAGAGGGGGCGGTAGTCCTGGCGAGCTTCCTTGATGTGAGAGTCGACGAGGAGATGGACAGGATGGCTCATAATCATAGGGCGTCGGGCTATGAAGACAAACGAAATGATGAAGCCCGCAGAGCGAAACTCGTTCTCCTCAGTGAAGTCAGAGAATGGGAGGCTGCTCTTAAAACTTGAAGGCCCTTTACCAATAGATAAGTTCTATTTTAATTAGTTGTTGCTTATTATCGTTTTTGTATACAACACGTGGGAACCTTTTTCCTGTCCCTGCCAGACAGGTTTTTTAACGGCCCATGCCCCCATTATCATCAACAAAGGGATTTTAAGATTTCTTGGCAATGAAAAGTTCTATCATATGTGGCAAAGAGTAAAAAATCGTTCGGTATCTCCAAAGATCGACTACGGTCGGTCGGGTCGCCAAGACAAGATCCTTGGGACCCTCGTTCGCCATCGTTCTCCATCTCCAAAGATCGACTACGGTCGGTCGGGTCGCCAAGACAAGATCCTTGGGACCCTCGTTCGCCATCTCCAAAGATCGACTATGGTCGGTCGGGTCGCCAAGACAAGATCCTTGGGACCCTCGTTCGTCATCGATCGGTATCTCCAAAGATCGACTACGGTGGGTCGGGTCGCCAAGACAAGATCCTTGGGACCCTCGTTCGCCATCGCTCGGTATCTCCAAAGATTGACTACGGTGGGTCGGGTCGCCAAGACAAGATCCTTGGGACCCTCGTTCGCCATCGCTCGGCATCTCCATAGATCGACCACGGTCGGTCGGGTCGCCAAGACAAGATCCTTGGGACCTCGGCTCGGACTCGACTACAAGTCGACCTCGATACTGGTCGACCATGAACAACTTCGTCTAATCCTACCATACATCCAAAACAAAGAACATAAACACGGAAAACATGAAACGCAAAAATAGAGATCTTCATTCATTTAAATTTGCCCTGGCCACAAGCCCGACCAGGTGGGATTCAGAATTCGACAGAGGGAGAAGCATCGGGAGACGGGGGACGCACAGGGGAAGCCTCGAAAGAGGGCGGTAAAGTTGAAAAAGGAACACGGTCCAAGGGGTCGGCCGGAGAAGTGCCCTCCGAAGGAAGCTCATCCCCCTCAGTCGAGCTAAGGTCCAACTCCTCGTCCGGGACTGACCCTCGGTCCTCCATGGCCCTCTCCCTTACCTCCTCCAGAGAAAGGCCAAGGACGGCAGGAAGCATCGGCTCGGCGAATTCCTCAAACGAAGGACCGTCCGAACCTTCAGGAACGCTAAAGTCATAGCAATTCTTCAGGATCATGAGGGCCAGGTCGCACGAATACTCCAAGCACTCCTCCTGGAAAAACCGCCTCTGTCATCGCCTGATTGCATTGATCCTCTGCTCTCTTATGGAGGCTCGTTCCCTCCTCAGCTCATCCTCGGCTCTCGATTGCCCCCTCACCGCTGCATGGCAATCTTCGAGGAATTTTGCCTTCAGCTCCCTCTCCGACTCCAACTTCCTCTCCAACCCCGCACATTCCTCAGACAGCTTGTTCCTAGCCGCCATAGCCTTTACCCTCTCCACCTCCTTCGTAGTGAGTCGGGTCATGAAGGCGCTCCTTTCCTCCTCTCCCGAAGCGAGCTGAGCCCTCAGAGTGTCGCGCTCCTCCTCCCACAGCTTCTTCTCCTCCTCCCAGGAAGAGAGTTGAGCCCGAGCAAGGTCTCTTCCCTCTTGGGCCTCCGAGAGCTCGTTCTTCAATTTATCCCCCTGCTCAAGGAGGGAATTAACCTGCCGGTCCAAAGCCTCCAGACGCTGCACCACCGCGAAGGACATGACCGAGCTCCGTATACAACTACGAAGGAGTTGAGACCCCATCTCCTGATTACTTTTCCAACCAATCTCGCCCATCCATGGAGGAGTAATCTTTCCAACAATGTGACGGGACACGTCGAGGTCCCCAATTGAGGAGTCTATGGGGAGCTTGATCAAAGACTCCCACTGCTCGGCCTCAGACACTTGTCTCCTCTCTGCACCATCAGCCGACGGGGTAGCCCGATCCCCCACCTTCTCCTTCCCCTTGCTAGGACCTGAAGGATGAGGAGATCGGTCGGTCACTAGAGGACGAGGAGACTGGTCAGCGACTCTGACGACCCTTCTCCTCTTAAGAGGTCGCTCCTGCTCCTCCTCCTCCTCAATGATCACCAGGGCCTCACCAGGCGGGGCGACTATAGTAGGAGCCGCAGATGGCTCGAAAATGGCGGCAGGGACACTCTGCCCCTCGGAAGCAATGGGCCGAGCAACAATTGAGCTGGCCTCTCCCCTACCCTCCTGTCCCCTGGCTTCCGAAGGCCCGGCAACCTTGTGTTTACCCCTGGCAAACTTGGTTGGGCCGGGGAAAGTATGAACTTTGACCATGGCTGCACAAACAACGAAAGCAGGTTAGAAATCAGACCAAAACTTACAAGTATGGAAAATAATTCAAACATGAGAGGTCAACCAGGCGGGGCGGTCTCCTCTCCTAGCCCGCTAACTTGCGGCGGGGGATCAATCAGGAAAGAATTGGCCGACTCCCTCCCACGGTAACTCGAAATAAGCCGAGCGAAGTTATATCGGTCGAGCTCTTTGATACGAGCGATCACCACCCGCTCCTCTCTGGAAAGAAATAGACTCGACGAGTCATTCCATCGCTCGGTCAAAGGATATCTCCACGGCTGGGGCTCGGAAGAAAATCCCGGAGGCTTCACGAAGAAAAATTTTGTTCGCCAACAAGAATTTTGGATGCCGCCTCATTTGGCGATATCGGGCATCCTTATACATCAGAGAAGGAACCCCACCCCCGGAGCTCGAGCTCTGGCTCATTCTCAGAAAGTGGCGAAGGATATTGACCGACGGTGGATAGCCAAACTGATGGCACAACAAAGCCAGGCCATTGATGAACCTCCACCCGCTCGGAGGATCGACTCGACCAACCGGTGATAGTTGGCACATACTTCATCAATAATTGGGATGTAGGGGAGTCTCAAGCCCCCGAATGAGAAGAAACTCTCCGAGACAGCAAAACACCCGTCGGTGTTGCTATGTATCCCTTCGTTACCGGCGGCCAATCTAGGCTCCCAAGACCGAGGGATATCATTCTTGAGAATGGACCGACTCAACTCTGCTGCGGTCATCCTTGATTTACCTTTGGGCAATTCCCTTACAACCAGCCCATCTCTTTGCTCTCTCGTCGAGATCTCTTCGACATCCTCCAACCTCGACATCGCCGTCGTCTCTGCAGCGATCTCAGAAACCCTTTCGACGAAATCACCACTCGAAGAAACCCCACTTCGAGAACCAGTAGACAACATGCTTATCAAGAAAGACTTAGGGGAGGAAATAAGAAAAGAAGACGTACCTATTTAGTGGTAAAGGGTCGAAAATTTATGCCTGAGTGGAAAAGGAGCTCCGGAAACTGTGAGCAGGGCAAAGCAAACGAAAGCAGAGCGAGAGTAAGAAAGCACGTACGTGAAGAAAACCAGACAGTTGGTTGATTATGAGCTTCTATAAGGGAACGCTCGAGTAAGCAATCCACTCGAAGTGCGACGCGTGGCGAAAATCCAAGCTACCCTCGGACACGCGGCATGATCCGAGCCAAGAAGAATTAGGGTCATTCAAAGTGCGAGCGCGAATAATTTGAAAGGACGCGCGTGATAGGTATCTGACGGTCGTAGGGCGTCGTTTGATTCGAAAGTCATCGACATCACGCCGTCGACAATAAATGCCCCGCGACGCCACCAACGATAATCACCGATCTACTTGGTAGCGGTTGTCATCATAATAAGCAAGAGACCGATCGACTCGGGCATTCAACCGATCGATCCTAATCTGACGATCCGCACGACGACCGGTAGTCGTCCGATCGATCAAAATTATCTGAGCAGTTTCATGACCGAAGCTATCATGACCTTTGCCGACCGATCGACTACTACATAAGCTGACCCACGGACGAACTGCATCCCAATGACCGACCGATCGCCCCAATTACGAGTCGTCTTATGTACAAGCAACAAAATCCTCACATACTCCTTCGACCCCTTCTCTTCGCTTGGACTCGAAAAGTAGGAGGGCTTATGGTCGGGTCGGTTGAATTAGGCCCAAGCCCAATCATAATAATCCACTGACCGATCGGTCGATCTCTTAAAAGATGGGTCTCACACCCATTAGTTAACCCAAGTCCGATCCATGCTCTTCAAATTTCGTCGCATGTAAGAGACTCCTACGCACACGTAAAGACCTAACCCTAGCGTCCGTCCCATATATAAGGTATAATTTCATCGTAATAAAGCGACGCATAATTATAACCTAGCTCTCTCGACTTTTACAATGATCCCACCTTCACTAAAAGACCGACTTGAGCGTCGGAGAAATTAATCGACACAACCTCTACGCGCTTCGCTTTGTTTGTAGAGTGCGCTTCACGTTGAAGTCATCCTGAAGGCAGTAGGATCATGATCTAAATGACGTTTATTTCTCGAGAATCCGACATAACCACTACCCATTATAATTATAACAATTATATTTATTCTTATTTATCGCTATATTCATTTTTATTATATTCTCGTTGCTTTCTTCAGATCAAACGCTCCTCAATATGTATATGTTAATTGCCTGATAGTTCACGTTCAAGGCCCAAGGGTTCCAATAATTGCTCACTGAGGACATCATCTGATGACGTCATTATAAACGTGACAGTCACCATGCGCACGATCCAAATTGCCCACTTGTGTAATGTAATAGAAACACATTGATAATTTGATATAGAATTTTGAATAAAGTAAGGGTTAATTAATAAATATTAAATACCTGTCTTGTCTATATATATCACCTCCCTGGCTCACTTAATTCCTTCACAGGCGATATCATACTGGCCGGAAGTTTTGACAGGAGCTACGATTTACTTCCTGGAAAACCAAACCCAGTATTTCCTTTACCTTGATTTCCATGAAAATGAACGGAATTACTGGTTTTTCCAATCATCAGTATCATCCAAGTTCGAGTTTCAGTAGTCTTGTCCCTTGTCTAACCGACACATGGGGAGACTTGCCATTGAAGGTGGATGATTCCGAGGACATGGTCATATACAATTTTCTCTGGGACGCTGTTAACTCTGGTTGGTCCCCGGTGGATTTGACCGTTAAGCTGGAACCTAGAGATGAGGTGGAGTTGGGTCCAGTTTCAGAGGCTAAGCCTATTGAGGGAGTGTTTACCAGTACGCTTTTGGTAAGTCAAATTAGTGGTGTTGATGAGAAGGGCTCGAGAGGGAGGCGTTATAGAGGCGTGAGACGGCGGCCGTGGGGTAAGTTTGCGGCAGAGATACGTGATCCTGCAAAAAACGGAGCCAGAGTTTGGCTTGGGACCTACGAGACGGCTGAGGAAGCAGCTCTGGCTTACGATAAAGCGGCTTATAGGATGCGTGGATCAAAGGCTTTGCTCAATTTTCCACATAAGATTGGGACTAACGAGCCTGAGCCCGTGAGGATCACGGCTAAACGGAGGGATTCACTAGTGGCAAATAGTTCGGCTCTGGACGGTGCCTCAGCTAAGAGAAGGAAAAGTTCGACGGTTGACGAGGGCGGGTCATCGGAGAGAGAGGCAGGGTTTGGTGTGTTTCAGGCAGCGCCTGGTGTGAGTAGAATTCGAGTTGGCGAGCAATTATTGGTTAGTTAGTTTTATGGCTGAATTGTAATATTGGGAATACTTTGTTGTGGGTATAGAATTAGACCAATAATAATACAAAACAATGACTGTTACTCTTTCTTTATTGTGATTTATTTCAATGATCATCTGGAAAGCTTAAAGAGGCAGAAAAAGAGGATTATTAAATAATTCAAAAAAGGTTAATCAAAAGCAACTTTAATATGTATTGTGTTTCTACTAGTTACGAGTAAGGCTACGTATTATAAGATTATTATTAAAATTTTACCAAATTGTTGTTGTTATTGTTATTTTATCATGATACCACTGTCAATATTAGCGTATTAACACATATTAGATAAATTCTCAAGTGCTTATAATTGATATTCGTAAATTTATCATATATTTGTTTGTAGTTTAATACTTTTAAATTATCAAATTAAGAAAGTAACTCTTAATCACTACTCAAATATTAATATTTTAGATTGTAAGTACATAATAATTAAATTCTACTAATTAAACTATCCCAATACTAATTATTCATTCTTGAGATCTGATCAATTACTCATTGTTAATTACAAGTTATTTTAAACCCTAAATTATTACAAAATAAAATGAATTACTATTTTGAGTCTCTTAATAAAATATATGTTTAAGATAATTGTTGTGTATTTATATGAAATCTGAATATGATATTTGAATTAATTTATAATTTCTTCAAATTAATATTTTAAAATAAAATAAAATTAAGGATTTTTTAATATGCTTAAAATTTTTATCTATTTTATTTTTAATATTTTTTATGTGAGCCTATAGAAAATAACCTCGTTACTAATTAGAGATAAGATTGCTTATTTTTCGATTTCTACGAATAGAGTAAGTTGTTGTGCTTGTAGGAAAAATCTTTTATTGGATGAAGAAATTGACCAAGTGTTGTGGAAATATGAAGAAGTTGTGGAAAAGGGACCAAGTTTGCCCTATCTCCAGGGAACAAAAACCTTACATTTTGTAAAGGATGGCTTGAAAGAAAGGGCTAAATAGAAATATCATTATCACACCCAGTTTGAAGTTTCACAATAAAACGGAGTTTGGGAAGATCTGATAGTACGTAGTCTTATCTCTACATAGTAGAAAGCTAAATAGAAGCATTATTATTTAAAATATCACATTAAATTAAAATTTTAATATCTATTAATGATTTTTAATTAAAATATCACATTCATAATAGTTATGACATATATTTTCTAGTTTTCCTATTTTTTATTCAATCATGGAAAGTGACATTAGCTAGGTCTAATATATGATTACTTCATAAAAAAGAAATAAAAGGAAAACAATTGAAGAAAATGAAATAATTGAGCTACCAACTTATAGAAAAAATGATATAGAGAAGATAAGAAGAGAAGAAGGTGAAATCAAATAACAATAATGAAAAATAGAATATGGAAAAAAGGAAGAAAAAGGTAGTGCTTCAAAAATTGAATCGGTTCGATTGATTTAACGGTAAAAATATTGAACTTACTAATTTTTCGGTTTAAATTAGTTTAGTAATTTTGTTGTTAAAAATTGACCAGTTTATTAATTAATTTACCATTTTTTGTAAACTAATTGGTTTGTAAAAATTAAAATAAATCGATTAATTTTAATTTTATAGTCTTCTTTTTCAATGAAATTTTAAAATTTTCGATGTATAAGAGATATATCTTTTAACACATGTCATTTAATTGAATTATATAGACCTTTCAAGTCTTAGATAATGTATATCATTACAAGAACAGAGCCAATTTTCGACGGAAATTGTCGACAAAAAAAGAGAAATTTTCATCGGTAATAATATTGCTGACAAAATTGAGCGACAGTGCGAAACGTCGGTGTCACAACGATCGATATCTTTTATCGACGGTGAGATAATACGGTCGGTATTTTTATACCGACAGACCGTCGGTATAGGTGGCAGGAATATACCGACGGAGCTGTGGGTACATTTGGTGAGAATTTACCAACGAATTCATCAGTAAAGTTCGACGGAATTTATCGACGCCCTGTTGGTAAATTCAAGAATCTTTATGCCGACGGTATCGTCGGTAAATTACAACCAAAAATTACAGACAGTTTGATTTTCGTCTGTAATTTCAATCTTAGCTCGCTAAAGTCAACTTTAATTCTCTATAAATGTGTTGGTTAATGAATTTTTAAAAAAAATTAGTTCGTGAAATTTGATTTCAATTTGAATAATTATATATTATCGTTACAAAAGTTTTGTAATTTTGAACCCATGGAGTTTGTTTATAAAAAAAGTTAAATGACTTTTGTAACTGATAATTAAAATATTACAGTACATAAATGAAAACCAAGTTAATGACAACAACAATTATATTGTCCTGGTGAACTTGGCTGATGTGAGTCTCTTTCCCTTGCTCTCATTTGGTCAATGTCATTTCAGAGCTTATGCATTACCTCTGTCAACGTCAGCACTGCGGACTCCAGTTGATTGATACGTCACGTTGTCGGTTCTAAACTAGATGTTGTTGTTGTGGACATAGTAGAGGAGTGTAAATAAAATGAGATGGCAGATGAGCTTAGGCCAAAGATCCTTCCCCGACTGTCCCTACCACCCATTGCTTCAAAATATAGCTGGGTCTCATCAACATGTTGTGGATCATGCGTCTATTGCTCAATTGTTTGTTGTATTTGGTCCTATTAAGACACAATGCTTATATTGTAATTACTAAGTGATAATTATTAAGATTGAATATTAAACTATGAAATTCATGTAGCACCCCCTTACCATAGGATATGTATCGGGACGCCCGTAGGTCATTCCGATACACACCCGACGATAAGGGTGCGCTACGAACAACTAACACTCCACATGGCATCCAAGTATCATAATGCATTAATATGAAATTCACTAATTTTTTGGAACCATAAAATTTTCATTTCATAACCTCAAGCAATAAATAATACAACTGGTAGTTTCTGTATATGTCTCCAAAAGAAAATCAAACAAAAAGCTAGTTAGGTCATCCTTCCAAAAAGTGCCAGCTGACCAACCTGTGTGCCATAACTTCTCTTGCCAACTCAATCTACACGGCAGGAAAAGTCTCTTCGGAGCTATGAGTCTACTATCTCGGTCCTGAAAAATAATTTACAATTTTGGGTGAGTTTGCGAACTCGGTGAGAACCATCATCGATGGTTCACCCAATTCATGCATATACACAGATAACACGATTCACATAGTTATATCATTAAAACACATTCGAAGTACCACATGATT
Organism: Erythroxylum novogranatense; assembly: GCA_029891385.1. Lineage (NCBI taxonomy): Eukaryota > Viridiplantae > Streptophyta > Magnoliopsida > Malpighiales > Erythroxylaceae > Erythroxylum > Erythroxylum novogranatense. The sequence goes on along the minus strand of CM057233.1, from coordinate 88,471,768 downwards.
ATCACGATATCGATCGAAAGAAACCAATTCAAATGCACATGAAATACGTATGTGACGCTTTTCCAATTTATTACGTTGTTGTGGTGGCGCTGAAATCGTCCCTTAAAGGGTGCATTAATCGGTGAGCCATAGGCTCTAAATCATTTGGACTCAAGGCCCAATCACGTTGAGCTTAAAGCTCTCGTTGGTACTCTCGTCACAACCGCCAATTCTCGATCATGCAATTATGTATGAATGCAAATGTCCAAATCCACACCATAACCGATTCCCATTTAACATATTCCCATAAGTCATTTCAAGTAATCACATGAAGATCACATATAACACTTCGATATCTCATACCAAAATTTGGACACCCATGGTCCGAAATCAATCAAAATCAAACACACATATTCACATCCATTATCTCCACAGTTGTATAAGTGCGAAATATAACCAAATAATAATTGAGGAACCATCTAGGTTACTCACCTAATAACTTCCGAGCTAATGCCGGGAAGTCTCTGCCACGTCCGTGGATCCACGGTCCAACTGAGCCTCTATAGTAATTAAAATAGGTAAACATTACCAACTGTATAGTTAGAATGACCAAACAATGCACATGGAATAATTAAAACGTGTATAATGCATGTTCATGGCATTCCCGGCCCTAATCCAAAATTTTCCCAGCATAAAAATTCCGTCTACAAATTAGAAAGCTATAGCCACTGACGGCACCCAATTTGGACCTCAATCGACCCAAAAATAACTAAAACAGTGATCACCGGACAATTACCCGGGGCCACGTCAATTTTCCGTCTAAAAATTCCCAATTTCTCACAAAATGAAATTAAATATATTACAAATCCGATGCCTCAAGAATCAGGTCAATCGGACGTCGGACGGAAAAGAAATTGACAAAAGAAACCAAAACTCAACAATTAATATCTAAATATATATATATCCCTTATTTCTCCCTTTATTTTCTAATTTCCAACCAAACTTCCAACACCCATAACTCTTTCTACACATTTCTGAAAAATGCAAACTATACCTTGTTGGAAAGATAATGAAACCCTTTACAAGTTTCATGAAGACCATAAAAATTAATTCCAACCCTAAGGGTGTCAAAAATCCCATCAAAGCTACTGCCTACTCAAAGCCCATCAACACTGGACAGTACCTTACCAATTCAAAAACTCACTGATTATTGAGCCAAAAATTACCACATAAATATGCTCAATCAGTTCACAATGTCCTATACAACTTTCATGAACAACCCAAAATCAAATTCCATTGCTAAACAAGTCAATTAATTCACTCAATGTTGCTGTTCCTGAAATCATTCAATTTGAGCAGTACACTTATAACAAGCATAACTCCCTATACACAAGTCAGAAAAATCCAAACTTTATATTCCTGAAAAGATAACTCCTCAAACCTCAAGTTTCATGAAGAACTCAATCTCCAATTCGATTTCTAACAATTTCAAATCTGTTATGCAAGTTACTGACCTAATCAGCACTTAACATCACAATGTAAGTTCAGCTTTTGAAATTCCATATCTCCCACATATGATTTCCAAATATTACATGCCATACACCAATTTCAAGATCAATGTGTCATCTAAAACTCTTCAGTAGACCCCTAAAACCAGTTCAGTTCACAAAAATTACTAAAATTACTCCAAAACAGAATGTACACCAAATTTGCTAATCCAGCTAGGTTTCACTCAATACATAACAACAGTCAATAGTTATCAGGCCATAACTCCTAATATACAACTCGAAAAATAGCAAGATCAGTGGCAATGGAAAGCTAACTCAATATGCTACAACTTTCATGAAGACCTTTTTCCTAAATTCCATATCAATTAATTCAGAAAAATCACCAAACTAATTAGGTCATAAACGCGGGTACTGTTCACAGACCCCAAAACAGAGATTTTCCATGCAAAATTTCGACCCTCTAACATTACAATTTAGCAACACCTATTTCACACTAAACTGAAGCCAATATCCCAAAGTTTACTTGGGCACAAACCTCACCTCATTTGCTCACCTATACAATTAGTTATGATCAAAACATTCCAATAGGTCAAACACCAATTTTCCAGATTTCAACATTACCCTAACTCCTATCACTTCTAATATCAATAATACATCCCTAAGCATCCAATTATACCTCTAATTCAACCAAAAATTCATCACAACATATACTTACATGATTATACAAAAGTTGGCAGCACTAACACAAATTATCTTCCTAAGTTTTCCATTCATCTAACCTTACAAACTCAATCCAAACCAAGCCAAAATCAATGTAAACCATGTTCAATCACTCATCCTCCCACAAACATGAATTTGTACCCAAACAAGCAAACCATAAGCTTTATGATATTAATACACAATAAGTCATAATTTATGCACAATACCTCCCAATTAATGCATCTAACAACTAAGTTAAAGAACATAAACATCAAGCCTCACCTAAACAAGCTTTCAATTTTCCAAGTCTTCCAAACAATCCCAACTTTCTACCTTTGCTCCTCACCTACAGCCACCACTATCATCATAATTTCAAAGCTTAAGTTTGGTCTTGGGTGTGACTAAAAGAGAAGCAAGTAAGTAGCAAGGCAAAGCTTCTTGTATGGAGGAAGAAAACCAACAAAAATAAAGAGGAGAAGAAACCTACGGATGAGAGGAAGTTTGCCCTTTCAAAAATGACTTTCATTCACTCTTCCTAGGTAAGTGTCGTGGGAGCTTTTGTCTCTTAGATTATTAAAGAGTCATTAATAATAAGACAAGGTAGGCAAGTGACATGTGTCACTTGCCACTTGTCTTCTCCTTAGGCATTCTTTAAGTCCATTCCAATCTCAATTCAATTTCTAGTTCAATTTGTCTCCAAATTCCAATGGCTCACAATTCATAATTCCTAAAATCATGTACCTAAATTCCCAGTGCCATTAGACAGTCTTTTTCAATACCGAAAATTCACTCAGTCAGTCAGTTAGAAATTTTCCGGTCCGGACAAGTACCCCAAAAAATTTCGAAAAAATTCCCATAAATTCCTAAAAATGTAAAACAATTTATGGCGCACTCCAAATAATTTTTCAAATACAATTATCCCATAAATTTCACAAAGAATCTCAATTAGACACTTATGCCGGAAATGTCATGAATGCATGTATACCATGTGCATGTGCAAAACAATCATCAGTTATAGAGGCTATATAATGTATGTTCATGCCGAGTTATAATTTAATACTTCTAACCCGTCCCAAATTACCAATAAACCCTTCCTATGGGAGATGAGATGTTACAATTCACATACATTTAGTTCTCGACATTGGTTGTTGACGAATGTGACATCGTCATGTTTTTTAGAATGTGTATGCAAGAACAACTGATGGGATGTAGGCCTAACGCCCATAGACTTTTCCTGCATAACAATGAAAAGTAATAAGTTAAATGAGAATTTATAAAAATTTCGGCAGAGTCTCCTATGTTTTTATGATATTACCCCTTGTTTAAGAAAACAAAGTACGCAACACAGCCATAAATGGCACCAACAAATTAATCCACACAGTCATGATCATTAGGCATACTATACATATATGTTCATCATAACATTCACACATCAATTGACATTTAAATATAGCGAAGAAAAAATTTAGAATATAAATGTCATATTAATATACTTACAAACCTCTCTGCATGCTCGTGGTGAGTAATTGATTGTTAGACCCCACACCCCACCCGTAGGTGTTTGCGAGTTATCTTTGGCGTGTGTTTCTTGGGTTATCTGCGACATCCAACCTTAATCAGTATTGTCCGCTTTGGCCGCGAATCAAACACGCGATCTCATGGTTTTGTTCCGCTTATGCGGACGCCTCTTACCATTGAGTCAATTGGCTTAATGGTAAGAGGGCTCAATGATAAGAGGCGTGCTGCTAGATAATAACAAAACCTTGAGGTCAGGGGTTCGAATCCTCACCAAAGAGGACAATACCAATTTGTGTTGGATGCCGCGGTATAACCCCCAAACACACACTGCAGTATAACTTGCAAACACCTACGGGTGGGGTGTGAGGTCCATCATTAAAAGATTGGCTCAATGGTAAGAGGCGTGCTGCTAGATAGCAACAAAACCTTAAGGTCAGGGGTTCGAATCCTGACCAAAGAGGACAATACCAATTTGTGTTGAATGCCGCGATATAACCCGCAAACACACGCCGCAGTATAGCCTGCAAACACCTACGGGTGGGGTGTGAGGTCCAACATTGATCCTCCCGTATGAACGGGAAGACTATCCGCCCCTCTCCTACCACATCTGTTGGTGGAGTTACGGCCCAATATGCACATTGCCTCTGGTGATCGCCAATACTCCAGCCAATGACCCTATGTGGACTCAGAAATGAAAAAGGGTCGTACACCAGTATTGTGTATCTGATTAATAAAATCGTGATAACGTGTACGAACTCGCGACTCCCGTACTCTATGTATTATCCCGTTGAATTCAGAACTCCAGTAAAAATGTTTCTGAAAATAAAAATAATAAATTCGATAACTTAACATCTATCTATATGTATGTGAAGAATGTATACAATAAAAAGAAAAAAAATACATATCGCTTATTGTACCTTAAACTCCTGATATAAGAATAAATAAGTTCATAAATTTGCAAAAAAATTAAACAAGTTAATGATAACCATATGTAGTGTTTGATGTGATTTCACTTACTGTTGATCGGATATTGTTATATACTTTCTACCATCAGGACTCTCAAATTTAAGGTGGATCTCGTTTCCTTCCTCTTCCATAATTGTATTGGATGATATATGGGTGTTAGATTGTTGTGTTTCACCAGTTGCAGTTAATGATGTTCCTGCAACTGTAGGTGTTGGAGGTGGTGGTGGTGACTCAGTTTTAGCTGGAGTCTGCAATGGCCCTCCCTCACAATAAGTCCCTCTAAGCATGCTTCTGAGCCTGGGCCGCATGATCTGACGATGTCTCTTGGGTCCCATATTTGTACCTGAAATAATATGCTTATTGAATTATCCTATAAATATCATTATTTATTTCAAAATCTAATATGTTACACAATATATGTATAAGGAATTCATATCATAACTTCGAATTTAGTTATGAGAAACATTGTTACAGTCAGAGTACAATAATATAAGTAGTTTGTAGCACAATCATGTGTATTGTAAAGATACATGACAATGATATTAATTTTTTTATGGATTCCAAGTAACATGAGACTCGCTAAAGGTAAAGGACTCCCTGATAGCTGGATTCCCGAAAAGGTTCCTCGCATGTTTGAACGCTCCAATAGAAATAGTAAATGTTCTTCCCGCACGTGGTTAGTTTTGAATACCTTTTTGTAACAGTGTTTCCGCTATTGTTAATTTTGTTGGTGAAATGTTCGGAAATGGTTTATCTACAACACAATAGGAAGGAACTTACATATTTTCATATTAAAAAAAGGATAATGGAACCTATTCTGTATACGTATACGTACGTGAATTTCCAGATGAGCTTTGTGGAATTGCCAACTTTTTCAAACCAACCGATTTGCCTAATCCTTCATCGATCATTGTGTCATTACTCCCGCCTCCTTCAGCATACATGTCATCTTCGAGATTTATTACAACAAAAAACATGTAATATATTCCATGAAACATTAATATAAGAAATGCATATGTTTGAATTGAGATGTATATAATAAGGAAAGTAATGCTGTTCATATGATACTATACACCTTTAACTAGAAGATCGGTCATGGAAGGCAAGCGATCATTACTTAAAGATGTCGAGATTGTTGCAGCATCCTTTATTCTTTGGGCATGGACAATTTTACCACATTCCTCCCAGCGGAAAGAATTACTTCCATCCGGAACCATACGCCAAGTCGACATTCCTTGATTAAGAATTGGAAATAAAAATTTGATAGAATATATTGAAAACTGTGAATACATATAACTTGTCAAATGAAATTAAATCTTTCACTACATACACAAATTAATCGCTATCATAACTTAATTGTAAATTACAATCATCTTTACTTTATGATGAATAAGATTCAAAATTCGACTCCTCTTCAGATCTTTGACCATCTTCCTCCTCTCCAGACGAAATCTCTTGATATTAATGTGATGGATCGTGCAATGGTTCATTATCATCATATGTCACAGATGCATTTATAAAATACGGATCTTCTTGAAACGCTTCACTTTTAATTCTCTTTTATTGAAACACACCTCTAGGTTTAACTTTGCAAACCGTCAACTAATCTAACTTATCTCGTCGTATGGTAGGAAAAGGGACATAACACACCTGTTTCGCTTGCATAGTCAAAATGAAAGGTTCAAATTGTTTCAATCTTCTGCGTGAGTTGATTTCAACAAGATTGTATCAACTATGGACTTTTGTTCCAATATTTGGAGTGGGATCAAACCAATCACACTTAAATGACATAGTTTTCTTGATTGACAACGCAGGGTACTCAATTTCTAGGATCTCAATGATTTTACCATAGAAATCCATCAATTCTCCTTGTATGAAAACTCCACTATTTATTATCGCAAAAGTATACAGAACATATTTTTAATTCTAATATATGTGACTTGGGACACTTTTGGTAGTGACTCATAAGCTCCTCTTTTTTTTCTTCGATTAGGCTCATACTCGTACTCATGACGGAATTTCCATTAACTATAATGGGTTAAAATATACTAAACGAACCTATACGAAAGATCTCACATATATGTTTCTCATCATATATGTGAGAGGAATTTTTCTATCATTACAAGTCCTATATTTAATATTTACAACATTGAATATGAAATAAGTATTCATCAAAACATGAATACTTATTTTAATAAAATGTTTATAGATATCGGTAGTTTTGATGAACTACGTAAAGTATGTCGATAATGTCAAGTTAAGATAATGTAATTAATAACGACAAAATAGGAATCAAATAAAACACAACTGCATAATTAAAAGTAACTCCAACTATAATATAAGTAACACTCATCCTATTTGACTTTAATAATTAACTTAATTGATTCCACAAAGAAAGATCCAAAATATACCAAGTACAAAAAATACGTAGACAACAACATAGTCACTTACCTTAATCGAAACACAAAGGAACGCAATTGATGAAGCTGGAGACAGAGATAAATACCTGGTCAAAATGCTCTTCAAACTTGCTAGAAATGAATGTACTAGTAACAAAAGAGTTCCTACAACCAAGAACACATTTGTTCTCAGGTTATAAAGCTTTTCTCCTCTATAACACATCATTTGATTAGAAATATTTAAATCAATCAAGGTCAATAACTATATTCAATCGTCATTTAATCCTATGATGCTCTTAATCTTTAAAAAAAACAATGATGTCATAATTTACGAAGATTCTATAAAAAATTCGACAGAGTTTCCCCTATAAAATAGACATCCCCCTTCTTTCAGAACAATTAATCCTGCAAAAAGATATGAAACACTTCTATCTTGACCAGTAATCACAACTCATTTTGTGTCTACCAACTGTATGTCTATTCTCATTATACTCCACATTTACATTAAGGATATTTATGGACATTCTAAAGGAAATTTCCACAACCAAATAAGAATTACAACCATATGAATAAACATCACAACCAAATAAGAATTACAAATAATCAAGTTAAATGAAACCATATGAATAAATCATATATACATACATACAATGTTTTCAAATTGTATTTTGTTGCTCTTATGATCATCACATATTACAATCCCACAATCATTCTAAAATCATTTGGTTGCTAATTTGAAATCATTCTGAAGTCAATCCCACAATGAGGTTAGTTGTTAATACTAGCCTCAACTTGATAAGAGAGACCATGATAGTTAAAAAGGCTCACTACTTGCTTTCTTTTGATATGAAAGGCATATAGATTTTTTAGAATGAGATGCTCATAACTCTCCTTTTTTAATCAAGTGTTGAAACTATGATGTAACTAGTTTTTCCTTGTATTGTTGTAACAAATTTGCTATAGTTAATAAAGAATTCTTTTTTATTCCCATAAAAATTTATCAAACTAAAGTAATGTTTTTTGACCATTTCCAATGATGCATTTACATTCCTTATAGACATGTGCCTTTAATCCCATATTTGCTTTAGGGTAGAGGTGTTAGACCTAGATTATACTTTTGAAAAGCTATTTCCTTTGAGAAAATGGACATTAGTCATCTTGTCAAAATTGTTTCCTTGTTGGTTAATTTTTTAAGATTATCTAAACTATTAAACCTATTTATTCATTTCTTTGATATAAATGATGGTTATACCACCTTAAATCTTTGGCAAATACACCTTTTACCATTAAGCTTTGGCAATTGTGAATTTATTGTCCTGTCCTAGCTAAAGATAATTCTTGAATAATTTTTTGATAATTTTTATAGTGTGTTAGGCAAAGAAAGATGGAATGTCTAAACCATATAAACATTAATTAGAGTTAAGATTATGAGCTATAATATAACAATATAAGATAGACACTTATTACATCAACTATATAATCTTGTATATAGAGTCTATTAAAAGTGGCATTCATTTCTTTGTAGTTATTAAAATTCTCTACTACTTAAAAGGGAGATTCTTATTTGAAACCTGTGATGGTATCAAACTACTCTGTAACTCTATTATGACCTAGGGAAATTAAGAAATTACTTTTTTTGGATTTATGTTGTGATATGAGAAACTTAAATTACTAAAATGCTTTATAAAGCACCTTGATTGATTTAGAATTGGCATCATAGAATTAGTAAATAATCCACAAATTACAAATTAAATATGTTTGATTTATCACATTTATAATGGAAATTAAATTTTTTCTCTAAGTTCTAGGCAATAATTTTAGTTAAGGCTTTAATGCATAAGGTGAATAGATATAGGGACAAGGAATTCCTTTACCTTAGTCCTTTGGCCCCTATAATAGATTGAGTTGGTTCCATGTTGATATAAATATTATATGAGGTAGTCGTGACATATTAAATTATCCATCTCATGAATTTATTTTAGAACCCTTTGAACATAAAGTCCTAATTCACTAACTTGAAAGCTTTATTAAAATCCACTTTTAAGGAACAATTTCTTATCTCCTTTTTCTTATGATAATTCTTAAAGAGTTATTGGGCAATAAGTATATTGTTTTCTACTGATGTCTTGTATAAATGCACCTTGGCAAGCGTTAATGATATCTCTAAGGATAACTTGATGTAAGAAAAAATAAGTTCAGATATTGTCACATTTTAGATTATAGTAAGACATTAACCTATAAGTAGATAAACTTAATGGATTTGGGATCTTTAAGATTAAGAAATATAAATATTATTGGTCTTAGATAAGAACTTCATGTCAGAAAAGAATTCCTAAATTGAATTGATAATATAAGTACTTACGCAAAGCCAACTTTTTTAAAAGGAAAGTGTTAAAAAATCAGATCCGAATCTAATCCGATCGCAGCGGAATAATCACGAAACTTTTTTCGTGACTTTTGATTTCCCGAAAACCAAGATCTATTTATTCTATAAAATGATTAACACGAATCATAATAAAACAGAATTTAATTCGTACCTTATTCTAAAGCTTGATCTTTATCTTGATGCATCCCTCGAACCGTTTCTGAAACAGATCTGTCTCAACTACCGTAGACGCACAAGTATCCAACCTCTAACGGTATCCACAGAATGAGTTGAGAGAACTCTGTAACTTTTACAGAGAGGATTAAGAATGAATTGCTAGCTCCATAGAGCTCAAGCCTATTTATAATAAGCTTAGGACGATTTAGCAATTTAATTGAAATGAAATATTAATATCAATTAACCTTTAGTTAGAATTACAAATAATTCTAATTAAATACCAATTATGCCCAAATAAGATTCAATATCTTATATATCCTTATTTATTAAATATTTCATATTTAATCATATAGTTTCTCAAACTTTATAATCAACTCCAACTTGATTAAATTAACTTTGCTCTTTCCAACCCATTCTATATATGTGACCCATTAGGTTCCCAAATATGTTGGCAATGATTATAAATTATAATTATAATTCATAATTATAATTAGATAAATTAAAACTCCTTTTAATTTATCTTTAATTCTCCAATTAAACAATTTATAATCATCGATCAAGATTGACGTCTAGCAACGTATCATGACCACCCAAATGTTCAGGAATGTCAAAGTGGTTTTGACTAATCTTTTCGTGCATGATTTTTCCGTATAATTCAATCCTTTCATCAACTAATGTTCCAATTAGACATAGAGCATGGAATTAATGTCTACTTCATTTTGAGTCTAATTATATTAGTTCTCCGCCATTAGCTATTGATTCAATTAATGATATTTGTAAACTGTTTACAAAATATCATTCCACCTTGGCCAAGGATTTCTCGAATCAATATTAATCGAGAACAACGGAACATTCTCCCTAATTACTTTAGGGTGATGAATCATATCTTAATCATTCAACTATCTCCAAACAGTTCATGCTAGATCCAATGACTACCGTTTAAACGACCTTTAGCGATCACGAGTAGTATCAAAACATAACAATCCCTATACAAGATAACTTTGATGATATCAAGTCAAAGGATCACATATACAATCATCACAGTGAGAATTCTATAGACATACAACTAATGTTCTAAATGGATTTCTCATATCGAGTCTGTTCAGTGAACTTGTTCTCTAACAAGCACCCACACGCTTGTTTAAGTATATCTATATTTTAGCCTATAAGATCGACTACTTCCTTCATAAGGAAAAACGAAACGTGTGCTAGTCTTTTTACGTTCTATTAATGTCCAATCTTAATAGAACAATGACTATGAGCATTTTAGGAATAATTCATGAATGAAATATGAATCTCATAATTATAATCTCATTATAATTTTATTTGTAATGTAAAATTATCCCATGGACTTTATCATATACATCTAAACATGTACAAAATAAAGAATGTTTTTTAAATAATTTGTCACTAAACGACAACCAATTCGATTGGCTGTAGGGCATAAACCAACAGAAAGAACATTAAATTCATTTAGGCTTGTGTTAGGTCCTAAACTAATTAAGTCCTCGTTGATGTCAAAACTTGGAAAAGGTTTAGTAAAATAGTTTGTTAACTCAATGGTGATGATTAAGGGGATAATATTTTTTATTTCTTATAAGGAATAAATTTTTTTATTAGAAATAACTAATGATTTTTTAAAATAAGCTGAAAGCTAGAGTCCTCATATTAATATTCCAATTACCTTTAAAAGGCCTTCTTATGATACTTCAGATCACTTTTGGGAAGGGTTAACTCAAAGATTACATGTTGGTATAATCAAAATTTATCTTTGCGGAGGAGAAAACTGGTAAAATTATTGTCTACAGTCTACATGTGTATTAGTCCCCTCAAGATTTTCTAAGAATATTTCCAAGGCAATAGAGTGGCTCCTTTGAAGATTCATTTAGACTAGAAATGGATGTGGAAACTATGGATAAATTCAAGTGGAATGAGTTATGTAAGGACATAAAGGATAGGGGGACTTGGCATCTTACTTATAAAGATCACTAAATAGGCATTTTCATACTACATTTTCAAATTCAACACCAATACTACATCCTAAACATCTATAGGCGTTTTGTTAAATACTTGGTGTGTTTCAATTTTTTCATCCCTAATTCAACAATCTTTCCCACATTTTTCCCCTTAATCTACAACAACCACAAACCCATTCATTTACATTCACTAACTAACAGTTTAAATCAAACAATAAATTAATATTAACCCAAAACTAATTAAACATGTCATCTTCGGTGGAGGAAGGAGAGGAAGCCAACGACCTTACCTTCGGATGGAACCACCGGAGAAGAGGACGTCACTGACGAGGATGGGTGAACCAGAAACACGGCAGTCGGACGTCACCGACGAGGATGGGTGAACCAAAAACACGGTAGTCGGACGTCACCAACGGTGGCAATGGAGGAAGATTAGTCGTCGGAGAAGAAAAAGAAGGAGAAGGAAGCTTGGCGCGCGAAATGGGAAGGAGGAAGGAAGTCTGAGGGATTAAAACGTTAACCAAAACGACGTCGTTTTGGTTAACTTCAAAACGACGTCGTTTTGGTTAACTTCAAAACGACGTCGTTTTGGTTAACTTCAAAACGACGTCGTTTTCGTTAATTTTTTAATTGGTAGACGACCACATTCACCAACGGACCGTCGGGATTTACAGACAGAATTATTTCCATCCGGAAATTTTCATCCCTATTCCACCAGTTTCTTGCATTGTCATACAATAGAAATATAATAAATTTTAAATATGTCAAGTAATAAATATAAGTTTTATTTTATTAATAATTAATATGATAATAAAATAAAATATATTAAAATTTTATTAATAATTAATAATCAATATGATAATAAAATAAAATTTTATTAAGTTTTATTTATTACATAATAATACTAATATATAAGATGATAAATTACTCATATTTTATTTATAATACATATTTTATAACTAATTGTTAATTAATTTTATTAATAAATAAAATTTATATTTCTACAATTTATTATACTTAGATGTAAATATATTTTTAAGCATATTACTTTATATATAACATTAGCAAAAAAAAGTTGTAAACTTGCTCTCTCTTTTATTACATAGGAAAGGGTATAATTGAGTTTTAAAGGTCAAATAGTTAGCTGGTTGATGAACGGGCAGCTTACCAAACGAAGCCTTAGCCTCCTTTTAACATTGAAACGTTGGGCTACACAAACTTTAACCTAAAATCACCATGAATAAGCCCAAGATACTAACAAAACCTATGTGAGCCGAGAACCATAATAGTTTGATGGGCTTTTCCTAATTACCATGATCACAATCGATCCAACGGTTCACGAACGATATAGATATGTACTCGACCGTATTCGATTATTTGTTAGTGATGTCCACGGTGTGTCTTAAAGCTAATCCACTTCGTTGCATGCAACCCCTGCATGACAAGTGACAACCTCGTTAACACGTGCCCTTCTCTTCCTACACGTGCCAAGACTGCCGGAACCCACCATCTCACCGCCAACTCTATATAATCCCTTCTCAGTTCTCATTCAGCGACTCAACCACCGCCTCAAGAAAATCACCGTCATCGATCTCAGATCATAAACACCACCTTTGCTTTTCTCCTCCATCACACACCGTCCGATCTTCTGACCATGGAGGAGTACCAACCGCAGTCGATGCATCAAGCCCAACAGCAGCCTGGGTCTCACCAGGTAGTCAAGGCGGCCACCGCAGTCACTGCCGGCGGGTCGCTCCTTGTCCTCTCCGGTCTGACCCTAGCCGGCACGGTGATAGCTCTCACCATCGCTACTCCATTGTTGGTGATATTCAGCCCTGTTCTTGTCCCTGCGGTTATCACCGTCTCTCTTCTCATCTTGGGTTTCTTGGCATCTGGTGGTTTCGGTGTTGCAGCCATCACCGTCCTCTCGTGGATCTATAGGTGCTTTATTTGACGACCGAAAATGACAGAAACCATTCCCTTTTAAACGTTGAAAACTAACAAACGTTTCCAATATTTGCAGGTACGTTACTGGGAGACATCCACCAGGAGCCGATCAACTGGACCAAGCACGTCAGAATTTAGCTGGCAAGGCACGAGAAATGAAGGACAGAGCCGAGCAGTTTGGTCAGCAACAGACTTCTTAAAAGAAAGACATGCAAGCGTGCGACCTATGCTCGTTTGAGTGATAACTGAGGATAATGAAACTTTCTTTCTTCGTCACAATTGGTTGCTTCACCTTTGGGTATTACGAGTTTAGTGTTATTTCTGTCTCTGCAAGTGTTCCTTAATAATTTGTTCATCAGGGTTTTGTACAATGTCCATGTAATGATCCAAGTCTTGTGAAAGATAGATGAAGAAGAATGGTGTTGTTTTTGTATATTTTCTAGAGACGATTTGTACAACTATTTATACAAAAAAATGAAGGTATAAACATGGAAATATAATTACAGTAGAAAATTCTAAGGCTAAAATTATGTTGCTGAAATTATGGAGTTGACTCTTAGGACTGAATCAAAGGCATGCGTTATCATCCCCCTCAAGTTCAAGGTTGACTCAACAGTGAGTTTGTCTCGTAGTTGGCAAAAAGCTGTGGTAGGTAAGAGTTTGGTCATGACATCTGCAATTTGGTCATTGGCAGAAATGTGTCGGACAAGGAGAGATTTTTTGGCAACCAAATCACGAACAAAATGAATATCTATTTCAATGTGTGGTGTGAGCATGAGCAACAGGATCAGCAATGAGAAAAGTAGCACCAAGATTGTCACATCAAAGTGTTGGTGGTGGGATGGAAAGACCAATTTCACAGAGAAGTGATGTAATCCAACATACTTCTGCTGAAGCAAAGGCAATACTCCGATATTCAGCTTCAGTGCTGGAGCGAGCAACTGTAGATTGTTTCTTGGCACTATAAGAAATAAGATTAGGGCCCAGGTAAACACAATAACCAGAAGTGGAGCGACGATCATCAGGACATCCGGCCCAGTCAACATCAGAGTAGGTCGCGAGGGTAAGTATTGGTGATTTGAGAAAGTGCAAACCGTGAGAGATAGTGAAACGTAGATAGCGGAGGATTCGCCTAACGGCTGTCCAGTGAGCATCAGTAGGACAATGCAGGAATTGGGAGACCTTGTTGACGGCAAATTGAATATCGGGACGGGTAAGACAAAGGTATTGGAGAGCCCCAACGGTGCTTCTGTATTCAGTTGGGTCAGAAAGTGGTATTCCATGGTTTTTGGAGAGGGGTAAAGTAGGAGTCATTGGAGTTGGAGTGGGTTTAGATTGATCAAGATTTGTACAAGAAAGAAGGTCTTTGGTATATTTTGTTTGGGTAAGGAGAAGGCCATTTGATGTGGTGGTGGTTTCAAGTCCAAGAAAGTAGTGAAGGGGACCTAAATCTTTGATATAGAATGTGGTATGTAGAGTATCTATGAGAGTGGTAATGAAAGATTGGGAAGAGCCAGTAATAAGGATATCATCAACATAAACCAACACAAATGTAGTAGTAGTGGGAGTAGTGTTAATGAATAGAGAGGTGTCAGATTTGGATTGAGTGAACTGGAGGTCAAGAAGTTGTTGGCTTAGATGTTGAAACCAGGCACATGATGCTTGTTTTAAACCATAAAGGGCTTTATGAAGATGACAAACATAATGAGCATATTGAGGATCTACAAATCCTGGAGGTTGAAGCATGTAAACTGGTTCATGAAGATTTTCATGAAGGAAAGCATTGTTGACGTCTATTTGACGGATGGGCCAAGAATTGGAGAGGGCAATGGTAAGAATTATACGAATAGTTGTTGGCTTGATGACGGGACTAAAAGTGTCAGTATAGTCAATGCCAGGTGATTGGTGATAACCTTTGGCTATGAGACGAGCTTTGTAACGATCGATTGTGCCATCAGGTTTTCTTTTGGTTCTAAAGACCCATTTGCAACCTACGATATTGGCATTGATTGGAGGTGGGACAAGAGTCTAGGTTTTATTTCGATGGAGAGCGTGAAGTTCTTCTGACATAGCTTGACACCAATGGGGAAATTTTTTGACTTGTGTATAACATGTGGGGTAAGGAGGATCAGGAGAGGAGTTGGTAGTATGAAAGGTAACATAATCTAAAAAATTTCGTGGTCTTCTAGTATTTGTGCGAGTGCGGGTTGTCATGGGATGATGGGTTTGTTGAGATGAGTTGTTGGGTAAGGGTTGGTGGGATGAGGATTGATGATGAGAAGATGAGATTGGTGTTTGTGATGGTAATGGTAATGGTAATGTTATTGTGGGTGGGGAGTGAATATGGGGTGGTGGAGTGGTAAGATCTTTGTATGGAAATTGGGTTTCAATGAAACGAACATGTCGAGAGAGATGGATTTTATTTGTGGTAGGATCAAGACACCGATAACCCTTATGTTGAGAAGAATACCCTAGAAAGATGCATGGTTTGGCCTTAGGAGTGAGCTTATCAGATCGTGTGGAGCCGAGGAAGGGAAAACAAGCACATCCAAACACTTTTAGGTGTGTGAGATTAGGTTTGGTATAGAACAGGACTTCATGAGGTGTTTTATTGAGAAGCACTAGTGTAGGGAGAAGGTTGATTAGGTAGACAGCTGTTGAAAAGGCTTCATACCAGAATGTTTTTGGTAGGTGGGCATGGAGAAGTAATGTAAGGCCTGTTTCCGTGATGTGTCTAATTTTGCGCTCAGCAATACCATTTTGTTGGGGTGTGTGGGGATCAAATATGCGGTTGATTATGCCATTATTGGATGTATACTGAGCAAAAGGACCTTTGATGAGTTCAGGTGCACCATCAGTTTGTAATATTTTGATTGTGGCATATAATAAGTTTTCATAGGTGGTTTTGAAATGGCGAAATTGATCAAAAGCTTGTGATTTGTGGGTTAATGGGTATATCCATGTGAAACGACTATAGTCATTAATAAAAATAATGAAGTATCGATACCTAGAGAAAGATAAAGTTGGGGATGGTCCCCCAGATATCACAGTGAATGAGTTGTAACAAAGCTGTTGATTTGCGGGATGATGAAGAAAAAGGAAGTCTAGTACTTTTGCCTTGAAGGCATGAAGGACAAGGTTTTATTACATAAGGTTTATTCGATAGACTTCGAAACATACGAGAGGTTGTGGTATGACAAGGGTGCCCAAGTCGTTGATGCCAGATTGCAGGAGAGACCGTTTGAGCAATAAGAGCAATTGGATTGTGAAATGTGTTAGGTATCCTCATTGGTTAGAGATTGCCATAGATGTTACCTTTGAGAAGTGGAGTCTGAGTTTGGAGATTCTTCAGTACATAACCAAAGGGGTTAAATTCAATGGAACATAAATTATCAGTGACAAATTGACCAACAGATAAGAGATTAGTGGTTATTTGTGGAACAAGTGGAACATTATTAAGGTAAAGAGATTTTGGATGGTTTATGATTGTGCATGTGCCAGTGGAAGTGATAGAGAGGGCTTTGTCATTACTAACAAGTACTTGATTTGTTCCACTATATGGCTCAGCATTGTCTAGGAGCTGTGGGTTGGGCGTCATGTGAGCAGAGGTACTAGTATCAGGAATCCATTCATTGATAATGCTAGTGGTGAGATTAGAAGTATTTGGGTGTTCATTGATGTTCATAGCAGAGAATGCACTATGAAATGTGTTTGGGTTAGGATATGGCTGGGCATTTTTAGAGTTGGAATATCTAAAACGACATTTAGCAGCTGTGTGTCCCATTTTGTAGCAAATTTGACAAAGGGTAGGTGGGTTGGTGTAGTTAGATTTTGTGACAAAGTTGGGGTGAAAACGCTGATGGTGGGCCAAGGAAAAAGATTGAGATTGGGCTGGAGAGTGGTTGGGGTAGGGCTGGTGGGTTTGATAAAAGGGAATTGGGGCTTGAGCTGAAAAGGGAGGAGCGTGGGCTTGAGGAAAGGAGGTTGGAGTTTGGGCTTGGGTCAACGGTGTTGGGTGGGTCAGTGACCCATAAAATTGGGGAGGTATATTTTTAGGGTAAGCCGTCCGATTTTGATGAGGGAATCGGTGAGAGTTGGAATTCCGTCGTCCACCTATTCCATGGTTGCTGATGCGGGCGGCTACAAGGGCGACGTCAAGGTCGTTTGGAGAAGGTGAGTGGTACACCGACAACCGTTGCTCATGAAGGAGAAGCTTGGCTCGAGGCTCGGTGAAGGAAGGTTGGACCTCACGATTCTCGACGGCAGTGACAAAGGCTTTATAGTCAGCTGGTAAGTCGTTAAGAGCGAGAACGACCAAATCTTCATCTGAGACAGAGGCTCCTATGGCGGCGAGATCCTGCGATATGGAGGACAGAGTGGTGAGATAATCTGAAATTGTGGCGTTACCTTTCCTAGTGGTGTGTAATCGGTGACGAAGGAGAGAACGTTGGGCTGTCGTCTGCTGTAGGAAGTGGGTCTCTAGTCGGGTCCACAGCTGGTGAGCAGTAGTACATCTAAGGGCCATGGAGGACACCACCGAGCAGAATAACGATTAGCGCCTGATGAGACCAAGCCATCGTGTTTTCCCAGTCAGAGGAGATAGTGTTGTGAGGCGGGGCACTGGTGCAGTCAATGTGTCCCAGTAGGTTGCAGGTACGTAAAAATGTTCGAACTTAATTGCTCAAAACAAGATAATTGGAAATGTCCAAATATTGTAGTTATGAAGTTGGTAATGTTTTGAAGAGGAAAGGGTGGTAGTGTTTGTTCTGTGTGTTGTGTGGCCATTGGCATGTGAGGAGATTGGTGTGTAAGGTAATTGAGTTGAATAGTTTGTATATGCTGTGGAGTGTGATAGATGCCAAAAAAAAATGGTGGTTTGAAAACTGGGAAGATATGAGCTATGTAATTGTCAGAAGTGTTTGGGAAGAGAACTGGATTGTGGGCTCTGATACCATGAAAGATAGATGAAGAAGAATTGTGTTGTTTTTGTATATTTTCTATAGGCGATTTGTACAATTATTTATACAAGAAATGAAGGTATAAACATGGAAATATAATTACAGTAGAAGATTCTAAGGCTAAAATTATGTTGTTGAAATCATGGAGTTGACTGTTAGGACTGAATCAAAGGCATGCGTTATCATCTTGCATGCTCGACGAGTAAATTTTTGTTTCTGGTTTTGCTAGTAGTGTTCATATTTACAATGCTACTTAGTACAAATCATCCGAACCATCAATTAGCAAGCTCGTAAAAAAAATGGCAATCCAAAACACGATCTTAAAAAAAAAAAGTAAACTCATGAAGTTCATACGATAATGTCGTTTTTCTTCTTCGGTTCATGAAATAATGTCTATCTATCATCCAAAAATAATAGAGAGAGTGACGCCTCAAAAATTAATTAAATTTCGATTTTATGAATATTACTTTTTGAGTGAATACTATATTCGGGTTCAAATTTGGCAACAGAATCAAATTAGAGCTCTAAACAAGTTTGTTTTAAGGGTTTGACCAAGAGTTGACTAAGACGGGCGAAAGTCAAACTTGAAACTATTAACAAAAATTAATAATATTAATTAAGGTCTTTATATGAGATCGATATTAGAGCTCTAAACAAGTTTGTTTTAAGGGTTTGACCAAGAGTTGACTAATGATCAGACTTTGATAAGAGAAAGGGTGAAAATCAAACTTGAAACTATTAGCGAAAATAAATAATATTAATTAAGGTCTTTATATAAGATTGATATTTTTTAAGTCAAACCAGAAGCTATTAACAAAAATAAATAATATTAATTAAGGTCTTTATGTGAGATTGATATTTTTCTAAGTCAAAACTCGAAACTATTAACGAAAATAAATAGTATTAATTAAGGTTTTATCTAAGATTGATATTTTTATGAGTTTTTTATTGAGCAAAAGAATTAATAGATAAAGTTAATTTTAAAAAGAATTGGAAAACTTTTAATGAAGGACCACATGACATTTTTGTCATTTTCTTGTTTTTCTTCACTAAGGAGTGCCGAGAACAACCATTCCTCCTTTCTTCTCCATTTTTCTTTCATTTCTTACATTTTCAAGCCGAATTTCTTTAGTTTTAACCCCTGAATCACTCATTAAACACTAAATCATTAACTTAATTTGGGTCCCTAAACTTACCATATCAACAAAAAAATTGGGAAAAGATGAAGAAAAGGTATATGGGTGCTCTTGGTGAATAATATCTGAAAATTTATAAGGTAAGTTAATGGAGTTTTAATTATTATTTTGTATATGATTTTGATGTAGTTGCATACATTGATAAATAAAATGCATGAAATTGAAATTATTATGCAATATTATGAAGATAAAGAAAAGGAATTGAAGGAGAGAGAAACAAAGGAATAAGGAATTGATGATAAAATTGAAGTTTATGGAAGTTTAATTTGAAGATTTGGAAATAAATTTAGCATGTGTTCTTGCAATTATACTTTTCCTAACAATTATGTATTAGAAAATGTAGGGTTCTTGAGTAAATTGGGGTTAAAGAAATTATTGTTACAAATATTTAATTGGACGTTATTAAATGAAATAGTATATATGATTAATTGAGATTTTGGACTTATAATTTGTACTTTTCATCATTGGCATACATTATGTTTGAATTGAGAAACTTGATATACATGTTATTTTTGATTAATTGGTAATAATATGTCTTAAATGTTGTATGAAATAAATTAAAATCAAAAGGAAGAAAATATAACATTAAAGAATGAAAAATACTTTGGCCGAATAGGAAATAACTTGAATTGGTTATTATGAGTTTTTATTATGAAATTTCATTGAAATTTAATTAGATTTGCCCCTAGTAAAATAGATAGGAATTGGAGGAATGTGATAAGGTTGACATGCCAATTAAGGAGTTAGCAGTACTGCGTCATAATATATGTTACCGAACTGTATTGCTTAGAGAGTTCGATTCTAGTGTAAGATATTTGATTTGTATTATGAACTACATGATTCCAAGAGCTCAATTTTAATATGAATGTATAAAAAATGGATCGTATGGTTTTGAGAACCCGATCTTGTATTTTTTTTAAAAATCCCGTTTATCCGACTTGGTGATACAATTACGATGGATTTTACTTTAGGGCACTTACATAAAGTAAATAAATGCATGATTAGTGATTAAAGAAATTCAAATGAAAGTGGTAATTGAATGTACAATTTATTGATCATTGTATAATTTGATGTGAATTATTAAAATAGATATATGCTTGTATTTCATAACTTGATTTTAAATGCCGATTTATGCTTAATTAGAAAGAAATGAAAATATTTATATGTGAAAAATATTATATATTATGCATGTTATGGTCGAATGAATTGAA
Organism: Erythroxylum novogranatense; assembly: GCA_029891385.1. Classification (NCBI taxonomy): domain Eukaryota; kingdom Viridiplantae; phylum Streptophyta; class Magnoliopsida; order Malpighiales; family Erythroxylaceae; genus Erythroxylum; species Erythroxylum novogranatense. Next base: position 88,450,869 of record CM057233.1, on the reverse strand, counting down.
TTGGATGTGAAATGGAATTGCTTGAATACCACTAAGCCTATAGCTTAACGTGCTGATTTTCTTTTTACGTGTAGGTTTTGAATAGAATTAGAAGAAAGGTGTGGTGAATCTACTACAAGATAAGAATCACATAAAGGATCTCGAAAGAATTGGAGGTTGACGCACTACAAATTTTTATTTTATTTTTGGTTATGGCATGTACACATAAAAAAGTGAAGGATCTTACATGATTTTATTGTGAATTATATATGAATAAATGAAAGTTATGTATGAAATCTAGTTTAGATGTGTTGAAATGTATTGGAAGATGGGTAAACTATTTTTTCAAGGAGTTTGACATGGAGATGGATAGTTTAGTAACATGCATGAGAAGTGTATTGAAGTTTCTTGCAGGAGGTTTTAAGTAAATGTAGAAGAAACTGTGACAAAATTTTAGAAAGTGAATAGTAATTATAAGATTAATGAGGTTTTAAATAAAAAATGTTGTAGTTTGAAGTATTAGGTATTTAAGAACATGGTGACACTTGGTATGCCGATTCCATTATCGGATATGGGATGTTACAAAGACATTGTTTATTTTATCAAAATCAGGGAGATAAGGACATTGTTCATTTTATCAAATTATAGAGGGACGAAGACATTTTTTTATATCAAAATTAGACATGTCTTTGTTTATTTTATCAACATCAGGGAGATAAGGACATTGTTCATTTATAAAATTAGGGAGCAACGAAGACATTTTTTACAACAAAATTAGACATTGGTTATTTTATCAAAATCTTATATCAAGATTAGACGTTGGTTATTTTATCAAAATCAGGGAGATGAGGACATTACTCATTTTATCAAATTAGGGAGGTTTAAATAGAGAAATGCATTAAAAGTTTTATGAAATAAGAAAATATCAATAAGTTTAAAATTAAACTATATCGTTTAGTGATTAGGTTAGCCATATTCTACTGAACGGATTATTGACCCACCAAACAGATGCATAGTTATAAGTTAATGGTGACGAAGATGAATATACTTTGTTTGATGTGCAACCTTATTAGAAGAGATAAAGTTAGGAATATAATGGTAAGAGACAAATTAAAAATAATAAATATTAATAAAAAAATTAAAAGAGACAATCGATTAGACATATTAAGAGGAGACATCTAATATGAGTTTGCTTACTGAGCGGTTGTGTGATATGCATAAGATGCATGTGAAGGTTGGCTTGGGCGTTGTCATGGTTTGGTGTCTAATCTAGGACTTAGCCAATTTGTATTTCCATTTCACTGAAAAAAGAGTGGGGCTGTTATATGACTCCTATCTAGTTGCTACATTATTTATTTAGTTGCTGTCATATAGGGAAGTGTCCCTATTTTCAGGTGAAGTTGAATTTAGGATCTCATTTAAACAGATGATCAATTAATAAAAAAGGGGAAGAACTTTGGTATTAAACTCTCAACCTCTTCTTTTTTTTTTCTCTTTGTTTATCTCTTATAAATTCTCACACCAATTTCGTATCAGAGCTAGGTTAGGCTCGATGTGGTAATCCGAAATCAATCTAATGTAGAATTTCAAAGTGAGGTTCATGAGATTTTGGGGCGTCACAAATCCATCATTGATGAGGTACACTCCACACTACAAACCATTTTGACCAAACTCCAAAATTTGGAATCAACACAAGAAACTCTCACTACCAATCCCAAAATCAATTCCTTTGCACCAGGCACATCATCTCATCTATTCAACCAACTAACAACAAGTCACTCTCAACCCTTTGCTAACCAAAATAGCCACGACATCAAACTTTACTTTGTAAAATTTGATGGAGAAAACCCGCAAGGCTGGGTTTACAAATCAGAACAATACTTCAATTTCAAAGAGGTTGCTTTTGAGCATTGAGTTCAACTTGCTTCCTTCCACCTTGAAGGGATTACACTCCAATGGCACTGGTGGTTCAAAAAGTTTAGGGAACCAGTAATCTAGAGAGAATTTACCAAGGCCTTGCTACTCTGTTTTGGGCCAACAGACTATAAAGATCCTTTCGAAGCTCTAAAACGTCTCAAGCAAACCACAATTGTCATTGCTTATCAAGAGTCCTTTGAGAAGCTGTTGCATCAAGTAGATGGTCTGCCAAAACCCTTTTTAATAGGTTGTTTTATAACTGGCTTAAGAGACAAAATTTGGCTTGATGTGAAGATCAAACAACCACGAACATTAATGGATGCCATTGGGGTGGCTGAACTTGTGGAGGAAAGAAATAGGTTACAAAAGAAAGGATTCAACACCTCTCGACATTCATTGTTCAACAACCAAAGTAAACCCGAAAGTAATCCAACAGTTGGGAGTACTTGGACCACCACTCACAACCGAAACAACTAGGTTCTAATCAACCCGATGTTTCTTTTCGAACAATTACCAACCAAAAGGTATGTGAACGTTGACGAAAGGAGCTTTGTTATTACTGCGACGAGAAGTATGTTATCAGACATCATTGTGAGCGACCCTAACTCTTTATGATCGAAGACCCATACCCAAGTGAAGCAAGTGATAGTCTATGTGAACAAGAGGAAGAGGTAATGCCCTAAATTTCTTTTTCATGCTACTGCAAGCACAGAACATCCACAAACTCTTTGGGTATAAGGAAAATTAAAAAATAATGCGGAGATAATGGTTTTGATTGATGGGTGCAGCATATATATGTAACATCCCATCACATGTGGGAGGTTAGAATAGTCAATATGAGTGATTAGTGAGAGCTTAAAAATGTATTTTTTATGCTCATGTATAATGTCATACGCATACATGTGAATAGTAAAATCTTGCACATGAAAATAATTGTACATTCATTCATGGATAATTTCGGGTATAACTGAATTAAGTTATGATATTTGGAAGTTTTGAGAATTTTGAATTTATTTATATTGAAAATTTTATTGATTAGTGGAATTGTTGTATTTTTTAATTTTGGTAAATTTAGGAATAATTTTCAGAAAATTTTGAAAAATAGGAAAAAAGGAATCAAAAGCATATTGGAGATAATTGGATTGCAAAGATGAGAGTTGAAGAAATTAGTTCAAAAGGAATTTGGTTAGAGCTTAGACATTAGGAAAGTAACAACTAACAAGTGTCACTAACTTAGATAAGTGGCTTTGGAAAATTGTTAGAAGTAAGTTATAGTTATCTAAGAGTTGAAAAGGATTTAATGTTATTTCCAGAGACCTTCTTCGTAGCCACTTTTTTCAAAATTCTTTCCAATACACAATGTTGCTCACCAAAATCCTTTTGAGAGATTTCTTGTTTTTCCTTACCCCATACCTCTACCACATCGTTATTTGTGTCTTCTACCCTAAGAAAAACCAGAAGCTGGTCATATTATACACTGGAATAAGTGATTTTAACATGGAGTTTAGGGCTTTGGAATAGGTTCAGATCTTGGAGTTTTTAACAAGTATTGAGTAAATCCTTTAGAGTTGTGGATTTATAAAATATATTTGATGAATTTACTGTCAGTTGCATGAACATGACATTTACGTATATATTCATGAACACTGTATAAATAGGATAGGAAAATATGCATATAGTGTTATTTAGTATTTGATGGGTTGTTAGTGATTAGGTGATGTAGAAATGATTTTTGGAGTTAGATAGAGCAATAAAATGGTGTATTATATATGAAAAGGTGATATGCTCTGTTTCTTCACTGTGTATGTATATATTTGTGTATGTGTATACGTGAGTAGATGAAAGCTTTAGAAATGATCAAGAAAATGATTTTTTGAGTTGAAGAGTTGTTGTAAAATGATGGTCTGAGATGGGAATGAGTGTATAAATGAAAGTTGAAGAGAAAATAGAGAATATGTATAAAAGTTGAAAATGCAGAACTTGAAGAGTTCAACTACTGATTTTTTTATAATTTTGAGAATTTGATTAAACTTGCATATTTAGGGGTAGTAGGAATTTATGGTGAATGAGTTTAATGAAATGGAGTAGAAAGACTAGAAATAAAAATTGAAGTATTGAATTTTAGTGAATGGCAGTCATCTGAGAAGTTATTGGGAATGAATAGTTAAGAGAGTTAAAATTTTGATTTGAAAATTTCATGAATAAAATGTATTAATCTAGATAGATTTGAATAAAATTATCTTCTTAAAAGTTGTAGATCTCTCTTTTATCTTTCCATTGATATAAAGTTTGCAAATTTTGGAGTTCTGGATCAAAAGTTGTGAAGTTTAGAAGTTGAGATTTTGGTGGGAAGAAGAAGCGGAAATGCACCATTGTACATAAGTACGACAGTGAATTTTAGGAATTAAGGCAAAATTCACCATCATGCATAAGCACGATGGTGACCTTGAGGTATAGTGAAAATGCGGCTTGTTGAAGATATTGGATTTGTACCATCGTGCTTTGGTGATTCATAGGAGAAGGTCCTTTGAAGTTTTTAGGGGTAATGAACATCCGATAGTTTTTTGGCAATATCTTCTTCGTCCGACCTCCAAATGAGATGTGACTTAGACCATTGGACTCATAAGAAATTTCTCTACCTTTACACCAAAAATCCTAGCCATATGAAATGAATTGAGAGAGGTTGAGTGATAAACGTGGGATGGGTCTGACTTGTGCTCTCACCCAATTTTTGTCTTTATCTGTTACACCCATGACCCTTGCACACTCACGTCCCTCTCACGCCCCTGACTCCTGCACCACTGTGACTTTCCTCTCTCACACCCATGAGTTAATTGCAATACTCATGACTTGCAATTGATCTAAACACCCGAGAGAAATTTGCCAACTGAATAGTCCTGTTACTTTTAACCGTAACTTCTTCTCTAGATGTCCAAATGAGATGATCTTTAATTTGAAATAAACTAGAGACATAGGGCTACAAATCATATGCAGAAGTAGAATTATGATTCAGTCTCTAAGACTTTCAATTTATGGATGGAATTTGTTTATAGTCTACTATTTTGGATAAGAGCAGTCTAAAAATGTTTGAGACATATTTTCCAAATTACTGAACCAAATTGAGTAATTTTGGTATTAATAGACACATACGACACAGAGGAACATGTTTATAGAATAGAGTATGACCAAATTACATCATTTTTACCATCTGATTGAATGTGAACAATAGACCCGAAAGTGTATCTTGGAAAAATCTGAAGTGATTCAATGAGAAATGAATTGTGAATTTAATAGTTTTAGTGAGGTATAAACCTAAGTATAAATTATACTTAGGTGAGTTTTGATATGAGAATGATTTTGTGATGAAATTGATGGTAAGACACTCGGAATTGTCATGAACATGCGTTGTACACATTTCATTTCATTCATGTGCATTGTTAAAGACTTATGATTGTACAAATTGTGATGGATGTGTATGTTGTTTGTTATAGAGGAGAAACTGGAACGTCAACCTTTAGACGTTGCCGGAACTTTCAGACATTAGATTCGAGAGCAACTTGTGAGTAACCTAGACGGTCTCACTTAATTACTTGTTTGCTTAAATTTTGTTATAAATGATTGAATGAATATGTTTTGATTGTTGATTCCGGACAATGAAGATCCGATGATTGTGATATTGGAATGGGATATTGAAGTACTGCTTGAATGTGAATGTGATGAACTATGTGCTTCATAATATGATTGATTGTGATATATGCATTCCATACGTTAATGCACAATCAGATAATGATAGTTGTGACCAGAGTAGCGACCGATCAGAGCTTAAAGTTCAAAGTGTGAAAAAGAGCTTCGAGCTCAGAAAGTGATTAAGAGCCTAAGGCTTACTATGTAAAATGAGCCTTGTATCCTCATCGGATAAGGGACAGTTAGCAATAAACCCGGTATCTAAAATAGATACGGGATAGTTAGGCACTCGATCACAACAACGTAACAATTGAAAAAGAATCTCATAAGCATTCATATGTATTTTTAACAAGTACGTGGATTGTTTGAAATGTCAAATTGATTTGCTCTTAAATGTAAAAGTGATATGTGTTCATTATGTAAAGTTATGAATTATATGTTATGTGAATTATTGTGTTGCATAAATTGAGTGAACCATCGATGATGGTTACCTCATTGAGTTCATAAAATTAACCAAAATTGCAACGTTAATTTTTAGGATCGAGAGACGACTCTAGCTATTAAGAGGCTCTACCAGTCGTGTAGATTGTGATTTGGCAAGAGAAATCATGGCTCAAAGGTTAGTTAGTTGGAATTTTGGACAGACTAGATAGATTTTGTGTATTTCATCCTTCATGTAGCACTTTTGTATTAGGCTATAATGATGTTCATGTAAGGAATGTTGCAAGACATACTGTAGGCTTGAAACTCTTGGACTCGTGGAAACTGATTATTATATCTTTCCTATAGTTGTTTGCCAAATTGTCTTAGGGGTATAATGGCTTGAAACTCGGGCTCGTGGAAATTAATTATAAGAACCTCACTATGTCCTTTAAAAGTGAAAACAGTACTCACATTTTCCAAAGTATTGAATGTGATCCTATAATGGCTTTGAAAAACAATGAGAGCTACCATATGGGGTTATTCCTTCATGTTCAACTTGTTACCACTCCAAAAGCACGCCAACAAAATCTGCTATAGCTTGCCCACCTTCTCTCTAAGTTTTTTCACTTTTTCACACCACCTTCACTACAACAAAAAGGACATACGGTAACACTAGACAGTAACACTTTTGACAATATGTTATAAAATACCTATCTATGGTAACATTACATCTTAAAATGTTATGATTCTTAATTTGATAAGTAACACTTTATGATTTTATAACATATAATTTATCATTGATAACAAATTTTTTAAGTGTTACTAAACATTATAAAAGGTAACTATTTTAAGATGTTACGAAAGTGATGTAAAATAATGACACTTTATATTAGTTACTTTAATAATAAATTTATAACACTTTATATGAGTTATCTTAATATCATAAAATAATAACAATTGATTTGAGTTACCTTAGTAATGTAAAATAATAACACTTCATATAAGTTACCCTAGTAAATGTAAAATAATAACACTTTAGAAAAGTTACCATAATAGTGTATTATAATAGCATTATGTATGAGTTACTTTATTAATAAAATAATAACAATTTATGTGAGTTATCTTAGTTATATAATTTAATAACACTTTATATAAGTTACGTTAGTAATACAAATTAAAAACACTTTATATGAGTTACTTTAGTAAATGTAAAATAATAACACTTTAGAAAAGTTATCGTAATAGTGCATTATAATAATATTATGTATGAGTTATCTTAGTTATATAAATTAATAACAATTTATGTAAGTTACGTTAGCAAGATAGATCAATAACACTTTATATGAGTTACTTTAGTAAATGTAAAATAATAACACTTTAAAAAGTAATCATAATAGTATATTATAATAACATTATGTATGGGTTACCTTATTAATAAAATAATAACAATTTATATGAGTTATCTTAGTTATGTAAATTAATAGCACTTTATATAAGTTACGTTAGTAATGTAAATTAATAACATTTTATATGAGTTACTTTAGTAAATGTAAAATAATAACACTTTAGAAAAGTTATCGTAATAGTGTATTATAATAACATTATGTATGAGTTATCTTAGTTATGTAAATTAATAACAATTTATATAAGTTACGTTAGTATTATAGATCAATAACACTTTATATGAGTTACTTTAGTAAATGTAAAATAATAACACTTTAGAAAAGTTATCATAATAGTGTATTATAATAACATTATGTATGAGTTACCTTATTAATAAAATAATAACAATTTATATGAGTTATCTTAGTTTTGTAAATTAATAACACCTTATATAAGTTATGTTAGTAATGTACATCAATAACACTTTATATGAGCTATTTTAATAAATGTAAAATAATAATACTTTAGTAAAATTATCATAATAGTGTATTATAATAGCATTACGTATGAGTAACTTTATTAATAAAATAATAACAATTTATATAAGTTATCTTAGTTATGTAAATTAATAACATTTATTATAATTTATAACAATTTATATAATTAGCAAATTAATTGTATATAAATTAAAATTAATTAAAATGAAGAAAATATATGAGCTAATTAGTGAACAATACAAAATATTAATTAATCTATTGATTATATTAATTTTTAAATAAATTATAATTTAATGAATGAATGAATGAATTATATTATGATTATCATATGTTATACAAAAATATATAAAAACTTCATTATAATGTTAGACTTCAAATTGTAAAAATTAAAATTCTTTATACATAGCAAATAAGCTTCTATTATCTAATTTGAGTCTATAATAATTCACAAGACTATTAGTAATATGAATATAAATATATAAAATGAAGTTTACGTCAATTTATTAATTATAATGTAATTAGCAAATTAATTGTATATAAATTAAAATTAATTGAAAATGAAGAAAAATATATGAGCTAATTAGTGAACAATACAAAATATTAATTAATCTATTGATTATATTAATTTTAAATAAATTATAATTTAATGAATTAATTAGTGAACAATACAAAATATTAATTAATCTATTGATTATATTAATTTTAAATAAATTATAATTTAATGAATTAATTTATTTATTATATTATGATTATCATATGTTATACAAAAAATATATATAAAACTTCATTATAATGTTAGACTTCAAATTTTAAAATTAAAATTCTTTATACATAGCAAATAAGTTTCTATTATCTAATTTGAGTCTAGAATAATTCACAAGACCATTAGTAATATGAATATAAATATATATAATGAAGTTTACGTCAATTTATTAATTATAATATAATTAGCAAATTAATTGTATATAAATTAAAATTAATTAAAAATGAAGAAAATATATGAGCTAATTAGTGAACAATACAAAATATTAATTAATCTATTGATTATATTAATTTTAAATAAATTATAATTTAACTAATTAATTAATTAATTATATTATGATTATCATAAGTTATACAAAAATATATAAAAACTTCATTATAATGTTAGACTTCAAATTGTAAAAATTAAAATTCTTTATACATAGCAAATAAGCTTCTATTATCTAATTTGAGTCTATAATAATTCACAAGACTATTAGTAATATGAATATAAATATATATAATGAAGTTTACGTCAATTTATTAATTATAATGTAATTAGAAAATTAATTGTATATAAATTAAAATTAATTAAAAATGAAGAAAAATATATGAGCTAATTAGTGAACAATACAAAATATTAATTAATCTATTGATTATATTAATTTTAAATAAATTATAATTTAATGAATTAATTAGTGAACAATATAAAATATAAAAACTTCATTATAATGTTAGATTTTAAATTGTAAAATCAAAATTCCTTATACAGAGCAAATAAGCTTCTATTATTTAATACTAATTAATGATATATATATTTGTTATTAATATATATATATATATATACACTGTTAAAAATATATTTATATTATAATAAATATAATGGTGACTTTTTAACTTGTCATTCCCCCTATGTTAGGTTAAAATAAAATTTTAAATACAGAGGTTTTAAGAAACACGAATAGATACATAGAGGATACAGCCGCTGTAGGACTCCCGCAATCACGCAGAGATCGTCACTCACCATCTGTTTGATTGATTCGAGTAAGTTCCAAATCACTTCTTTTACAGACGATTTCTGTTTGATTTCGTATCACTGTGTGAGGCAGAGGTATAGATTGAGGAAACGTGATTCTCAAGCCATCAACCTGTTTTCTTGCTAACTAACAAAGATAGAAAACCATCCAATCACATGGGTTTAACGATGCCTTCAAACAATTGAATGTAAATGAATAGTCCTTTGTTTGTCCTCTGTGCTTAGATTGGGGAAACGTGATTTTCAAGTCCTTTGCTCTTAATTGATTTTCAAATCACATTGGTACAGTATGTTTCTTTCTTTTGGCCTCCTATGTTAATTGATTTTTTAAAAAAATATTTTTTAAAAAATAGAATTAATTAGTTTCGATTAAAGAATTACTATTTAATTAGAAATTGTTTCTTTATTTATGAATAATAAATTTTTGACTTTTAGATAAAGTATTTTCTTGATTAATTTTTGAAAAGTATTTTCATTTTATCCTGTGTCGAGATATCGAATTGTTGTTTTGAACTTGTCTTATCTATCACTGTTTAAATTGTGTTAATTATTAATTTATTATTTGATGAATTTCATATTAACTTTATTTTAAAAAAAATAGGTTCTATAGGAAGATAAAATCTCATGGATTCTAGTGTGAATAAGAGAAAAAGAGGTCCAACTAAGATGAAGACCATTGCTTTATGAACATATATTTTATAAGATGTTCATATGGATTTTACAGGGTGAAAACCAATCATTTGAAGAATCTAAAGATGCATGTTTACAAGGTGAAAGGCAAACAATTGAAGAATCTCAAAATATCTCACTAAGGTTTTTTGTTTATATGAAAATGTACACTTGGCTATGTGTGTGCTTGTGTGTGTGAGTATTTTCCCTTAACTCATTACTTTTGTTTCTCAAAATTGACGCATCCATTTGGTGATGTAGATTGCAAAAACAATTTCGTACAAAAGTAAATGCAAATTGTTTGATTGGAGAGGGTCTAATGAACTAGTAGCCGAAGGACGTGTTTCTTCAAATGATCCAGATGCACTTGTTCATCATATTCCTATTATTACCGATGTTATGAGAGTTTGGATAGATATAGCTAAGGTACCTCTGCATTTTGTGGAGGCCAAAGATCGTAAATAATTTATGTTGAAGATGTCGTAGGCAGTACAGTTGCTTGGCCTTCTGACAAAGTTGTCATAGTTTCCCCAAACTAACTTTTAGGTAATTAACTATTTTCTCTGTTTTCTTGTAATTTTTTAAATAAGGTTTAGTATTTACTTTTATTGGTATTATATCAATGTCTTGCATTAATTATTTAAACGTTCCTATTTTCAACTATTCTTAAGTTTGTAACATATGTTATATCATTATACTATATTTGAAAAGTATACTAATGATTTTTATTTCAATGGTTGCAGATTGTGGAAGTCAAGGGTATTATTCATGGGAAGGTAGCACATGAAATTTGAAGATGATATGGTAGTCAGTTTTTGTTTAAATAATTTAGGAACTATTTTGGAATAACGATTTAGAGACATATGTTATTGCTTTTTGTTACCAGTGTCCATGTGTTCATTATCTATGATTTGCTTATCTTTTATGAACAACATAATATGTTTTTGAAAAGTTAATTTTATAGTTATAAATTTGTTTCGCATTAGTGTACCATTATTTATATAAGTTACACAAGATATATTAGTAACACATATGTTATTGTTATTAAACAATAATCTAGAGCATTTTAGAAGTGTTACGAAACTTATATCCACAACATTTGGCAAATGTAAAAATAAATTTATAAAATAGCTAATTAATAACATTTATAAAATATAATATAAAAACATTTGTAGCTATCAATAAATGCTATAATAAACTCAACAACAACATTCTATCAATGTCATGGAAAACTTATCTATAACATTTTAAAATGTTACAAAATTCATATCTACTACATGTTAATGATGCTGCAAAAGTTAATATATAACAGTTCAAAATGTTACAAATAGCTAATTAATAACATTTATAAAATATAATATAAAATATTTGTAGCTATCAATAAATGCTATAATATACTCAACAACAACATTTTATCAATGTCATGAAAATGTATCTATAACATTTTAAAATGTTACAAAATTCATATCTACTATATATTAATGATGTTGCAAAAGTTAATATATAACAGTTCAAAATGTTACAAATAACTAATTAATAACATTTATAAAATATAACATAAAATCATTTGTAGTTATCAATAAATGCTATAATTAACTCAACAATAACATTTTATCAATGTCATGGAAAACTTATCTATAACATTTTAAAATGTTACAAAATTCATATCTACTACATGTTATTGATGTTGCAAAAATTAATATATAACGATTCAAAATTGTTACAAATAGCTAATTAATAACATTTGTAAAATATAATATAAAATCATTTGTAACTATCAATAAATGCTATAATAAACTCAACAACAACATTCTATCAATGTCATGGAAAACTTATCTATAACATTTGTAAAATGTTACAAAATTCATATCTATTACATGTTAAAGATGTTGCAAAAATTAATAGATAACAGTTCAAAATTGTTACAAATAGCTAATTAATAACATTTATAAAATATAATATAAAATCATTTGTAGCTATCAATAAATGTTATAATAAACTCAATAACAACATTCTATCAATGTCATGGAAAACTTATCTATAACATTTTAAAATGTTATAAAATTCATATCTACTACATGTTAATGATGTTGCAAAAATTAATATATAATAAAGGTCGAAATGTTACAAATAGTTAATTAATAACATTTATAAAATATAATATAAAATCATTTTGTAGCTATCAATAAATGTCATATTAAACTCGACAATAACATGTCAAAACTGTTACTAAAGCATCATATCTTTAGTAACATGGGCTGTCATAGCATAGTCATTAGTGTTACTATTCATATTTAATAACACTTATCACATGTTACCGTATGTCATTTTTGTTGTAGTGCTTGCACATTACTACCCCAAAGAAAGCATGACCACCATTTTCCCTTGATGTCTGAAATTGGTCCAATAAATGTTCACCCTTATCGGTATGTGTACTACCAAAAGATCAAAATTGAGAAGATGGTAGCTTAACTTTTACAATCCGGATTAATCTGTCGAAGTGATAGCCCTTTTTTCTCACCAATTTTACTAGGGAAGAAGGCAGATGGGACATAGTATTTTTGTGTGGATTACTGGGCCCTCAACAACATCATTGTGAAGGATAAGTACCCTATTCCCATTATTGATGAGTTATTTGAAGAGCTTCATGAGGCAAGGTATTTTTTCAAACTTGACTTACAAGTCGATTATCACCTAATTCTATTAAAAGAAGAGGATATATCTAAAATTGCCTTTCGATCACATGACGGGCATTGCGAATTTATTGTCATGTCATTTGGATTAACAAATGCACCTCCCACTTTTCAAAGTCTTATGAATGTCTTATGAATGACCTGTTTCACCCGTATCTTCGTAAATTTATTTAAGTATTTTGTTGACAATATATTGTTGTATTCAAAGAATTGGGAGGATCATTTGAGTCACTTGCAGGTTGTGTCGGAAATTTTATCAACTTGTAAACTCCTTGTCAAAGAATCCAAATGCAAGTTTGGGACCAAGCAAGTCAACTACTTTGGGGCTGTGATATCAGGAAAAAGGGTAGCGTTAGATCGGATAAAAATAGAAGCAGTTTTGGAAAGGCCAATTCCTACTACAATTAAAGGGGATATGGGATTTCTTAGACTCATTAGCTATTACAAAAAATTCATCCAAAGGTTTGCAAGCATTGTCGTACCGCTTAACCAACTTTTGACCAAGGACAGGTTCCATTGAAGCAAAGAGGTTGAATTGGCTTTTAATTAGCTAAAAAGGGCAGTGACTTCAACTCCTATTTTGCGGTTGCTAGTGTTTTTAAAAAAAAATTCATTAAATGTGATGCTAGTAACATAGATTTTGCAGCAATTTTATCTCAAGAGAGTAGGTGCACTACATATTATAGTGAAGTTTTGAAAGGGTAAACACTCACCTTGTTTACCTATGAAAAAGAGATGCTTGCAATTATTAAATCTATCAAAAAATGAAGACCTTACTTGCATAGAAAACCATTCACTGTAAAGACAGACCACAAGAGCCTGAAATAGTTAATTGAACAAAGAATTACAACACCGACTCAGACTAGGTGGTTGCCGAAGATTATAGGCTACGATTATGAAATTGAGTACAAAAAGGGGCTTGAAAATCAAGGAGTAGATTCTTTATCAAGAGTGGCAGATATATTTTTTGGCCATTTCAGTATCCCATGCAAATTGGTGTCTAATTTTACAAAAAGAGGTTCTTTAGGATTCATATTATGACATTGTCGCTGAAAAGAGTTCCACCCATCCTCAATTGCATTTCCTTAATAGAGATGGAGCCTGGTCCAAAGGTGATAAGATTCATTTAAGTCTCACTTCCTTATTAAGTTCTTTAATTTTATCTGATTTCCACTCAACTCCTATTGATGGGCACTTTATTTATCACAAAACTCTTGCTTGTATAAAACTCTTGCTCGTATAAAACAAAGTTTTGTGTGGTTTGGAATGTTAAAATCTGTTAAAAAGTTTTTGAGTGAATGTGAGGTTTGTCAACATTATAAGACCGACTCCATGAGTCCAACAGATTTACTTCAACCTCTGCAAATTCCAAATTGCATATGGTTAGATGTTTCTATGGATTTTATAAATGGTTTGTCTCTTTCTAATGGACACTCAGTAATTATGGTAGTTGTTGGTCACTTGACAAAATATGCACACTTCGTTCCATTGAAACATCCCTATCTGACTGCTTCAGTTGCTACAACTTTTATTCATAATATTGTACGACTCCATAACATTCCAACCTCAATTGTTAGTGATCGTGACAAGGTCTTCACAAGTTTTTTTTGGCGAACATTGTTTCACTTGCAAGGGACCAAGCTCTGTATGAGTTTGAGCTACCATCTACAATTAGATGGTCAAACTGAGGTAATTAATTGTACCTTGGAACAATTTTTGAGATGTTTTAGAGGTGAGCAGCCTAAACATTGGCTAGAGTGGCTAGAGTGGAGGCTGAATTCAGTTACAAAATGTCAATTCACTCTTTAACTGAAATTTCGCCCTTTAAAACTGTGTATGGAATACCTCCTTCAAGTTTATTGTCCTATGTCCCTAGCACTACACTGGTTCAGGAAGATGATGAGCTTCTTAGAAATCATGAAATCATATTAAAATATTTACATCAAAACTTGATTTAAGCTCGTAATCGAATGAAATGTCATAAGCATCGCTAAGAGGTGAGTTATTAGGTTGGAGAATTTGTGTACCTAAAGTTGCAACCATATAGGCAAGTTTCAGTGGCATCTGGTGGTTCTTAAAAACTGGTTGCTCGCTTCTATGGTCCATATCAAATTGTGAACAAAATTAGATTGGTAGCTTACAAATTGGCTCTATCAGCTGATTCTCAAATACATGATGTATTTCATGTAAAGCTTTTGTGAAGATATTTTGGACCAACCCCTCTCACTCCAATTCTGCCAAAACCAATTTCAATAGAGCTTGAGCCTCACCAACAATTGGAGGCTATTTTTGATTGAAGAGTGGTGCAAAAAGGGAATTATCAGCCAAGAACTGAAATCCTAGTCAAATGGAAGGATATGTCAATAGAGGATGCTACATGGGAGAATTAATGGCAGTTTTCCAAGACCTATCCAGATTTCATCGATGGACAAGAATTTTGAAAGGGAGGGAATAGTTAGCGATTATTTGATATGTATAAGTTACATGTGAACTTTGGCTTGGATGTTGTCATGGTTTGGTGTCTAATCTAAGACTTAGCTAATTTGTATTGTTTCCATTCCGTTGAAAAAAGATTGGGACTATTATATGGCTCTTATTTAGTTGTTGCATTTTTTGTTTAGTTGTTGTTATATAGGGAAGTGTCCCTATTTTCGTGTTAAGTTGAATATGAGGATCTCATTTAAACAAAGGATCAATTAAAAAAAAGGGGAAGAACTTTGGTATTAAACTCTCAACCTCGTTTGTTTTTTGTCTTATTCTAACTCTTCAAAATTGTCACATTAACATCCTGATGTTCTAGTGAGAAGATGCGAAAAGATTATATTTAGGAATAGGAAAAAGAAAAAATGAAGGCCTAAAAATAACTGGAAGAAGGCGATAAAGAATGATATGACTCTGTTGAAACCATTGACCTTAGCAAAAAACTTTGATATACTAGGTCACGACAACCCATTGGCTTCCAGCACTTTTTTCGGTCCATCATCACCTCAATTTCTACCACCCACACCCACTCCCTCCAATCAAACTAATACTAAACCGCCCAAACTAACATTCTTTGACAACTTTGGATTGGCTCTTCCAAGCCAACCAACATTTTTACTCTTACTAATTTCCAACATAGCAGCATGTCGACATAGTTTCGTTCTATATGCAAGGCTATGCTCTCAGTTGATACAAATAGCTATTCAATAATCGTCTGCTTGGCGATTGAGATTCCTTTACTTCAAACTTGGAATTGCGCTTCTGCTCGTCGTCTTACGACAACCACCAGACAACCCTCTTTAAAAAAAAAGTCAAGTTAGGGAAATAAGTAATTAACCACTAATTAAGTTGGCAATTCCTCATCCCTGGCATATCATTCCTCTTAGTTATTTAACTTAAGCATTTTGTTACTTAGCCTAAATATTTTCTTGTAATAACTTTTTTGTTTTATTTAATTATTTATTTTCATTCTTTTTTGTGTATTTATTTACTTATTTTATCTTTTATTTTTAATCTTTACCTTGTTATGTATTTATAGTATTACTTATTTATATATTTTATTTTTACATAGTTATTTATTTTATTGTTATTATTATTATCTTACGTCTATGTTACCCCCCAGAGGGTGGTCGAGTTGGTAGAGTGGAGGAGTATAAGGCCAAAGGTTCTGTATTTGATTCCCCCTACTTATGTTCTCTTGATCGAACTTGTCGTATAGGACTTACCTAGTGCGGAGTACCCAATTAGCGTGATTTATAAACTATTGCGTCAAGTCGAAAGTTTACCCATTGCACATCTAAAGGGTAGCAGCCGTGAGTTCCTTCGTTTCAAAAAAATCTTTCAGCTATTATTATTATTATTGTAATTCTTAGTACAATATTATTTTAATCTATACCTTTTATTATATATAATTTCATGAAAGTCCCACATAAATAACCTTTCTACTAGTTAAAATAAAGTTGTGCATTTTTAGAACTTTTTACTTTTCGCGTATCACTGGAACTTCTAGTGAGATATTGTCACGGATGTAGATGTTGTTAAATAAAAAAAATGCACAATCAATTAACTATTTATAACAAATTCACGTTGATTCTTTCACCTTAATATCTTATAGAGAATTAATTGGCATAACCATCATGTCCAACTCTTGGAACCCACTTCAGGTAAGTGTCAAATTAACTAAATCTATCGGTCACATTCATATCAGAAAGTTCAAAGGACACAGAAGAATCTGGCTTCTTTACCACCTGCAACAAAAGTTCAGGGAGAGACATATGGACAACAATAGCTTACTTTGATACCATGTCTTGTTAGCTTTCATACATCATAAATTACAGGAATAAAGCAGGTAACTTTCAGATACTTTTTCTTACACTTGCAGAACCCAACAAAGACAATGCATACACGTATACAGACATGCAGACATAGACACCAAACCATACACGACGAGTAAGAGAGAATAGGAAAGATGGAGATTTAAGGGGTGAAACAGATGATGAATCCAGATACTAACTTGACATCCTTACACACACCAAACTGTACCTAACTTAGGCAGACATCTTTTTGCTTCAGAGTCCAGATCAGTTCTCCGCTCAGTGCACCAAGTCTGAAACCCAATCGATCTCTGGGAAATCCGGATAGTAGAGTTCATCAAGTTCAGAGCTTCTTCTACTTCTTGCTTGTTCCTGATAACGTTTTGTAAGATTCATATCCGTCATACTGCTCAAAAACTCTGACACCCCTTCGTTGTAACTCCCACCATCCATCCTCAGCGTCATGGAGGGCGGTCCGTACAGCGAGTTTGATGATAATGATGAGGATCTGTACCCATTTGCACTTGTGATCAGATTTCTCGGCCTGTACACAAAAGGGCACTCGATCTTCTTCCCAGGCCTGATTTGTGCTGGAGTATGAGCAAAGAAGCAAACCTTTCGCTGGCAAAAAGGTCCTGCATTGCATGCACGTGTACGGTAACGAGCAGGGTGGAGCCAGTACTCAAAAACGCCGTGTGAGTACTGACACAGGTCTCCTTTGGTACATGCTCCGCTGCGAAACATTGGACAAGCGATCGGCAAGTATGGCACCTTCAGTAGATCGCGGCGGGTCGCCTTCTCGCCGCGGTGTGCAAAGGGACACTCCGTCCAGTCGTGGGTGTACATCCTTGGACACCGTTTGATCTTGTAGCCATACATGCGGAATTCATCGGAGCCATAGATCATCTCGTCGATGTCCTCTTGTTGGACGAAGCCGTTTGAGGTCTTCCTGCTAGTGAAGGGGTGGTCGACGAAATCGCTGCGACTGTTGTAACCATAGGGATTCACTCCTTTAAACATCTTGTTTTCTTCTTATTTATTTTTCCCTTCCGTTTTCTTTTAGCTTTTTTGAAGGGAAAGAGACTGATAGTTCAAATTGCTTCCATTTAAAGAGACCTACGACTGCTGTTCCAACCTTAAAATATCCAAAATTTCTGATATGAAGATTCAGAGATTATGCATGTTCAAGAATGTATCGACTTAGTGAAAAGTTGCATATCGGAGAAGACACTAAACGAGTACCTGGGTCAGCTTCAAATACTCCACTTACAACATGACCGGAAAACCAAAGAAAGATCAATCTAACTACAGAGCTAAAAGGGAAAGAAAGCTTCAAGGGAAGAGAAAGGAGGAGAATCTGAGAAGTGATGAAGGGAAGTTTCAGAGATAAAGCTGCATTTATAGAGCAGTAAAGTGAAGATTGCTTAAAGTTTTTAACTCTTCTTAACCAATCTTTTGTTATTGAAGTCCTTAATCTGACCCTTTAGCTCCTGTTTGGTAAATCTGAAATAGGGGAGCAGAGAGGCTCTTCACTCTGCCACTAATCATCTTATGTCAGAATTTTTCTTCTTCTTCCAAGGAGGATCCTATTTGTTTCAGCCATTTCTTATGTGCCTTGTCTTTATTGGATGATTACTCACTTGGCAGGAAATGCCTGGATTTCATTATCATTTGTTTTTGGTTAGTATGATAATTAACCTAGTTTAGAAAAAAAGAAAATTAAAAATTCACAAATGGTTAATGCATGTATAAGCAAGTTGCACTTTAAAATTTTAAATTATCTTTTAAAAATTAATTTTATAATGAATATAACAACAACAATAACATCTCACTAAAAATTTCTTTAATACACGATATTTAAGAAGTCTAGAAATACGTAACCTTATCTTTATCTATCATAAAAGAGTTTATTTAAAAGGATGTTAGTATTATAAATACTTTAGAATAAATTAAATTTATTAAAACTATTTTCTTGTAAAATGTAAAATATTATATTTTATATCAAACAAATATATTTACAAATCATTTTAAAATATATTTAAAATTAATTATGCAATTTATGTAATGGATTATAATTAAATTCATTACAATAATTAACTTTAAGAAATTTTAAACAAATAATTTAAATATTATAATTAACACAAAAAGAATTTGATTTTTACTTATTTAGTATGTAATCATAGCTCACATTCCACCCATAATTTAGTTTGTGAAATTATGAAACAATGCATCTAAATATGATTTGTGTGAGTAGTTCAGCAGTTTCATCCCTTAACCAGAAATCTCAAATTCGAACTTCAAGAATGGAAAAAATACACGATATTTAAGAAGTCTAGAAATACGTAACCTTATCTTTATCTATCATAAAAGAGTTTATTTAAAAGGATGTTAGTATTATAAATACTTTAGAATAAATTCAATTTATTAAAACTATTTTCTTATAAAAATGTAAAATATTATATTTTATATCAAACAAATATATTTACAAATCATTTTTAAAATATATTTAAATTTAATTATGCAATTTATGTAATGGATTATAATTAAATTCATTACAATAATTAACTTTAAGAAATGTTAAACAAATAAATTAAATATTAGAATTAACACAAAAAAAGAATTTGATTTTTACTTATTTAGTATGTAATCATAACTCACATTCCACCCATAATTTAGTTTGTGAAATTATGAAACAATGCATCTAAATATGATTTGTGTGAGTGGTTCAGTACTTTCATCCCTTAATCAGAAATTTCAAATTCGAACTTCAAGAATGGAAAAATCTGCTTGGTCAGTACTTTACTCCTTGCGGACTGATCTGGTACGAGTGAGAATTAGTTTAAGTGTGAATAGCTTAAAAGCATCTTCTCATAGTTAAAATCCTCTTTAAGACACCTTAGCATCTTCTCACAATTGAGATATAACTCGGATATGAAACTCAAAAAAAATTCAATGAACAATGAAAGCGATATCTCCATTTATGCCACTAGATATGGTGGGACCATTCTTCTCGATGGAAACCAAAAGCACAAGGGGGCCAACGGATCACAGAGTCAAATGCTGTGACATAAATTGTTTCCGCCAGCAGAGAATCGAAGCCGCGCACGACTTGACGGTTGGGTAGAAACGTTAGTGACGGACTTTGGGACATCGAAAGCAGGGGTAAAATGGGGAGAAGGTTAAAAGTTTGCATGGGAAAACACACGTGGATATGATACGACGAAGGAATTGCAAAACGACGGAAACGAAGTAAAGATGCTCTGTTACGTGTGTTGAGGTATAGATACTCCGCCACTGCATGCAGCTAATTAGCTAATACGTGTCTCTCAATTTAGTAGCAAGAAGCCAAAACCATACACTCTCCCGTAAAACAAAGTGTATCAAAATATTAATTAAACCTTATTATTAAAATTTTATTTATTTATTTATTTATTAATTTTTATAAATTAATAAGTTCTCGTAAACTAAAATAATAATACATTTTATTACTAAAATTGACCGATTAATTAATTAATTGGTCAATTTTTAACAATAAAATTTATTATTAATTATTAATCAATTGGTCAATTTTATAAATTAATAAGTTCTTATAAATTATAATTAATTAATTAATTTTATTTAATAATCTCCTTTTCAATTAAATTTCAAATTCTTCTGAGTTAATAACAATATCTTTCAATTATGTTTTAAATTCTTTAATTTTATTTAATATTTATTCGATTTTATAACGATCTAATATTGACTGAGCCTTTTAAATCTTAAATATTTTGTCTTACAAATTTAACTTCTGATTCGATTTTTAAAACATCAAAAAATACACAATCTTACCTCTAATTAATAGAAAGACTATTAAGAACAAACTCATAACAAAAATTTTGAAAACGGTTGATAAATATTTTTAGGATACACAAGTATTAGGGTTTATCAAACATTTTGAAATTGTGTTCATTAAATTGAGGTGTTGGTTGTATATGCGAAAGCACAAGCGTTATATTTGACTTGGAGGTCTTAGGAATAACGTAAATACAATGGTAGAGGGACTTGAACTTATGAAAGTGAAAGACCTAATGTTACCAGATAAGAGAGCTTGGGATCTATAATATATCCAAGGCCTTTTTTTTGTGATATTGATTTGCAGAAAATTCTTTTAATTCCTATGCCTATAACTACTCACCAAGATAAGATGATATGACACTTTATGCGAGATGGATTTTACTCAATAAAGTCTGGCTATCGAGTAGCCCTTAAATGGCTAAACACCATGGTTTTTTAGGAATGTGTTGACCCGTGGAAGCAGCTATGGCATCTATCCATCCCCGCCAAATCAAAGAAATTTCTTTGGCCAACTTGTAGGGGGATTCTTCCGGTGAGGGCCATCTTTAGGTGACGAGGTCTGGCCATAGAGGACATCTGTCCTTTTTGTGATGAGACGGAATCAATCTCTCATGCTTTACTACTGTTGGGATCCGATTCGGAAACCGGATCTCAACCGAAAAACTAAAACGGAGACGAAACGGATCGAACCAAAGCAAACAAATCCGACATCCGGAAACAACGAAAAGAGAAACATGATCGCGTTGGAAACTTAGACTATCCAAACCCGGTATAATTTTTTTTCTTTCTTATTCCTTGTCTTTTCATTCTTAATCACTTTATTTCATTACATACCAAATCATCATATGCTTGGATACTCATACAAATCCCAAATCACATTCAAATCATAATCAATCCATACAATTTTCTTTTTGGAAATTTATCCTCATATAACACTCAATTCATATAATTTGTACTTCATTTCAATCAACTCATCCACTTTCTTCTCATAATCCATATAAGTTCACTCAAATATCAGAGTCCTCAAAATTAAACAATTCTTTTCTCATAATTTTTTTAATTTCATCAAATTTCCTTAAATTTATAATTTTCTCACCAATTTCTTTCTCACTTAAATTCATTTTAATATTTCTAATTTTCATCAAAAGTTCGAAGTCCAACAACTACATTGTGCCCATGTTAGAGCATATTGGGATCTATTACCTCTACATCTTGTTGCTCCAAATTTTGTTACTTTTTTGCAGGATCTTTTGAAGGGAAGGAGAGATGAGGTGAGCCGAGCTTGTGTACTGTTGTAGCACATATGACAAGCCCGAAACTCTTTCATATGACAACATTGTCGACTTGACCCACGGGCCATCGTGGCATCATCACACTGATCCTTGGAAGAAAGGACAACTACCCAAGCTCAGATGAGAGATGCCAGTACACCATTAGGAGTGGCTGCACCAGTAACCCATGGTTAGACCCAACCGATGGAGTTGTAAAGCGCAACTTTGATGCCACAGTTCACGATGTGCAGGGGACAAGGTCGTATGGTGTTGTCCTAAGGGGTCAGTTTTTTACAGGATTTTTCGGGTTTTCTCACGCATATTACACCCCTCTTACGGCAGAAGCTATAGCTTTCAAAGAGACTCTATCTTGAATGATACACACAGGAGTTACATCGGTGGAGGTGGAGACCGATTGCCTTCAACTGGTACAATGGTTCCATGGCTCCAGTATAGGCATCAATGAGTTGGGAGTGATCATGGTCGAGTGCAAAACAACAACTGGAGAATTTCGATTTTTTACTTTTACCTAGATTCCTAGGCATGTTAATAGGGTAGCTCATATGTTAGCTAAAGCAGCTACTCGATATCTCAATAGATATAGTTGGGATAGGCCTCTGGTTTTTTTATTAGACACTCTCAACTATGATGCTGAATTATCTATCTAATTAAACCCATTAAAAAACGTAAATACTTATGGCACGTGATTTTCTTCTATTGAATTCATTATGTGCAAGAAAAATTATATTTAATAATAATAATAATAATAATAGTGGTGTTCGTCTTCTTCTTATTGCGATTCAATTAAAAATATAAAAGGTTAGTTGCGTACAATTGATTACTTTGTCTAACTCTAGTAAAGCGAAAAATCTTGTGTATTAGAATTTATTAGAGTATCTCATATTGACTAAATATAAAAATGTTAAAGTGTTTATATGTGATAAGGGTCAACTATCGAAACAACTAGTTCTAGTTATTTGGACAATGGTTGACCCAAGTTCAATTCTTGTTAATGAACTCTATACTCTGCCCATATTAAAAATTCAATATGGTATCAAAGGAGGTTTGGTTCGGATTATTAATTTTTCGATTGTCTGTCTAGATGTTCAGTTTCAGCGACCCGGTTTAATTACTACTGCGTATATTTCAAGTGACAACTGGATGTCTAGTCCCAGTTGCATTTGAGGGAAAGTGTTAGAGTATATCCCATATTAATTAAACATAAAAATGTTAAAGAATTTATAAGTGGTAAAGGTCAACTATCTAAACAACTAGTTCTAGTTATTTTGACAATGGTTGACCCAAGCTCAATTCTTATTAGTGGACTCTACACTCTACCCATATTAAAAATTACTAGAACTAGTTATTTGGATGGTTAACCCTTACCACTTATAAACTCTTTAACATTTTTATATTTAGTCAATATGGGATACTCTAATAGAATTTGACATTTGCTCGGATGTTATTTTTACACGGAATTAATGTCTACCAAAAATTTGTAAAATTTAATTAATATTCTAGCAATAATTTGAATAAATTACCAACAAAAGAATCATTGATGAACTATTTTATTATAAGTTTAAAATACCAAGAATAATATTGCAAATAAACTATTTTGTTGCACTTCTTTCATTATGTAATCAAATTTGATTGATAAAAGTAGGAAATGAATGAGATTTTGACATGAATTAAATAGAAATAGAAGATGATTAAGAAAATAGAAGTTTGTTTAAGGCCTGTTTGTTTACATTTTTATTTGTTTTTGTCGTGGTTTTATAAAAGAAACAAGTCCTTAAAATAAGATGTTTTCTAATATTTCGTAATAGGTTTTACAAGTTTTCATTTCTAATTCCTCTTCTTATAAACATCTTTTTTTTGGTAGAAATTCTATCTCTTCTCTTTTTCTTACTTCCCAAACTATCTCTTTCTCTCTTCTGCTTCTTTATTCTTTTCATCTTTTTATGTCCCTAACTCATATCTTATGTTCATTTTCTATACGTGCAGAAAGCGAAAGCTTAGGCTTTTTACCAGGTTAGGTTTTGAAACTAATTTGATATTTTTCTAATTATATTGTGTTATTTTTTCTGATTTTCTTGGTTTCTTATTTTTTTATTTTTCTGTGTTTCTGGTTTTCCTATTTTTTATTTTTACGTTTATAGTTTCCTATTTATCGTTTATTTACATTTTGCATTTCTAATTGTTTGTTTTACGTGTTTTAGTTTATTTTGGCTTTTACGTTCATACATTTTGCATGTACGGTTTCTTCATTTATAGTTTTTTTTTTATTTCTGCATTTCTATGTTGCTAGTTTTCTTATTTACCGTTTATTTGCATTTTTGGTTTATTTTGGCTTTTATATTTCTGCATTTCGTGTTTCTGGTTTCTTCGTTTCTAGTTTTTTATTTTTTGTTTCTACATTATTGATTTTTCAATTTATCATTTATCAAAACCATGCATTGTAACCATGTTTTTATTTTTAGTTTTATTATAAATCTCAACCAAGCATATTTTTGTTTTAAATTTTTATGTTACAAATATCAACTAAACAAGTTTTTATTTTTAATAAAAAGAAAACAAAACAAAAAATCACAACAGAAAAATAGAAATGAAATCAAACAATTCATTAACTTCTAATTGCAATGACAACAGTTTAGAGTTTCCAACATTCAAAGACAAAAATTAAAAAGAGTCATCTTTAGACAAACATTGAATGATTTCATCAACCCTTTTTCTTGATGAAAGACTTCTTCAACTTCTTCTAGAATTGAATCTCTATGATCAGCTTTCATGCTCATGCAATACATACGAAATAGTTATTCTATGAATCAATCAAAGATTCAACTTCTTAATTCATTAGACTTCACAAGAACATATTAAAATTGAGATTCCTGTTTTAAACATAAATATGACCCTTAAAATATTTCATAGTGATTATAATTATTTTAATTGATAAAATAACTATTTTAAATACATATTTTAGTTTTAACCAATGATTAAGAAACTCAACCCATTCGACCGGTTTAATAGTAAAAATCTTGAACCGTCTAATTTTTTATTCGGTCTTCAACATTCCATTTCGATTTATTTTAATAACTCTTATTGTTAAAATCGATCGATTTATTAATTAATCATTCAATTTTATTAATTAATAAGTTCTTATAAACTAAAATTAATTAATTAATTTTTATTTAACAAGATCTTTTTAATTAAACTTTAATTTTATAATAATTAAGAACAATCTCTTTCAATCATGTTTTAAATTCTTTAATTTTATCTTTTAAAAATTTAATTTTATTTAATCTTTAATTGATTTTATAATGGTCTAATACTAGTTGAACTTTTAAAACCGTAAACCTCTTACTTTACTAGTTTAATTTTCGCCCGATTTTTAAAACATTGGTTTTAATTGTTGAGTATTTATAAATTTTTTAATATTAGAACATCTCTAAGCACTTCAAATGATAGAGTATCATACAATTGATTTACTATTTCATGAACATTGCTCAAAATTTTACTACACTATTTACAACTCTTAATAGCATTGGATTATCTTATTGAGGAACTAATATTTCTTCATTTTTGAAGTGAAGTTTCTCTCAACTTCTCTTTAGTTGATTCATAAGGGCATGTAGGGTTTTGTGAGGTAACTAAAAGACAAAACGCACCGAACCAATTACTTCACTTTTTGTAGTTTATGTATTAATATTCGGTAGTGTTTTCATTTGTTAGCCTTCTTGTTCTTATTTCTATTTTGCTTTGGTTTTATTTCGTCATAAATAGAAATTATGGACGTGTCATCTTATTGCATGCAACTGTTCCGACACGTATGTTCTTTTGAAGAAAATAAAACGACACCATCTTTATATATTACAAGACATCAACAATACTTCTAACAGAAAGAGGTGAATCGAAACGAGAGTGAATCTACTAGCACATTCACAGGATTTACTCACTGAGATATATTAAAGTCTTTCTGTAACTTTTTATATGCATAAACCTCTGAATAGGTCGGAGCATTTTTATGTTCACTATTTGCTACAAAAATTATAGGCGATCTTAACATTTTATATATAGCAACTATATCATGTCTCACTATTACATATTCGATATAAGTTCGATTCATACTAATTGATGTCCATTTTTTTTTTAGACTTCAACTTATTCATTCAAATCATTTATTGAGTCACTTTATTATCTTTAACATGATCAAATATGATTGACTTAACCAAGGACGGAGCTAGACATGTAAAGTAGGAGGGCCCAATGTTTAATTTTTTAAATTTTAGGGGGGCCCAACTCCCAAATAACTTCATATATATATATATCTATATATATATAATTTTTTTTTTTTAATTTTGGGGGGCCCAGGGACCCCCCTAGGCCCCATCTAGCTACGTCACTGGACTTAACTAATAAGTTATTAAAACCGTTAAAATTGTTTTCTACCAAATTGAAAGATATCTAACACATAATACTCTAGAACACAATTAATTAATTAGTAATGATAAATTAGCTGAAAATAAAATGCTTAATTAAAATTGATATATTAATTTAAACTGAATCTAAAATGAATAAGTTATATTTGATTTAAAGCAAATTATTTATTCAAATTTGATTAAATTCAAACCTAACAATTTTGTAATTTGTTCAAGGAATCGAATTCAAATTTAACAAAATATTTCTATTTTTTCAGGCTAAAACCACACTTAATGTGGGATAAGAGTTTTTCTCTATGGATCAACTTATTCCAACTTAGGACTATCAACTTGACTTACGCGAATAATTTTAACTCATATTCATATGTCAGTTAGCTCATTTCCATAGTCCCAACGTGGCAATAATAAAATGTTTAAAAATGGATTTAATATTAAAAATTTTAATCCGTCAAATTTTAGTTCAATTCTTATTATTTATTTGATTTAATTTAATAATTTTGTTGTTAAAATAATAAATTTATTAATTAATTGATCAATTTTATAAATTAATCACATTTTAATCAAAATAAACCTAATACTTTTCATTTCAATCTTTTTTCAATTAAACCTTACAATTTTGATTAAAATTATTTTAAATTCTTCAATTTTAATCAATCTTGAATCAATTTTATGACAGTCCAGTTAAATATTTTAAATCTTAAATCTCTTGCCTTACTAATTTAACTTCCGGTTCAATTTTGAAAACGTTGATTATTTCAACGTAAATTTGAAAGAACAATAGAAAATGCAAAAATTTGCATATAACACTTATGATTGACAGATTATTGCAGAACAAGAATGTCTTTATAACTTGTTCATGCTTGAAAATCTCCAATATAAACTTAAATTCCAACCATTCAATGTCCTAATGATGGGATGGTTCAAAATTTTGTTAGAATTATTGTGAAGAGATACATGGTAGAAGATTATGGTGAACCAAAAGAAAGGATCTTGTGCCATCAAGCACTGCAATGCAGACAATGCCCTGCAAACAATGACGATACATCCAGGTGCCCAAGATCAGTATCAGGAAAAGAAAACCATAGCTCGAATAGCTCCCGTAGATTTTACGACTTCATTGGGCGAGGTTGTGCGGAACCAAGTCCTGATTCTGAAATTGTCCAAGAATAATGTTACAATTGTTCATGGTGCGAGCATCAAGAAGACCATGGTTCCATAGTTTGATCATAAACAATCTCCAACACCTGACCATAAGCAAATAGGATAGGAAATGTAAAATTAGCGTGATGGAAACAACCTCCTGACATTAATCCCATTTCCAATTAGGAACCGAAGCATATAAAACTGTAACAATGTATGATTAGAAGTCAACTAATACCAAATTAGGTTTGGGGCTCTGACAAGATCTTGCCCATGCAATCTTGAGAATGCCTCACATGCCCAAGGGATGTGACCATCTGCCAATACCCTAAAACCCAGACGTGGAGAATAGGTTAAAATAAGTAAATGATAGTTATAAATAATTCATCCGCAATGAGTTCTTGAAAAGGATGAGTTTTAAGTGTAAGACCACAGGCATCTCTATAAGCATTCTTTATCTTATTTCGAGTGAGCTTATGGCAGGACTATACAATATCCAGAAACTAACAAAAATTCTTACTACCAGGTTAAATTCATCACAGATTTTTGAAGTGGCAGACTCACCAAGATGTAATGGTTGATTTCAGATTCAAGGACCATTAAAGAACAACAATGTAAAAGAGACAAGACAGTATAGCAAGCAAATGAAAAATATCTTAGCTTAAGCTTAAAATAATCCTGATAGTAACACGTCTTGTGGTTAAATAAAAGATTCCTCGGGCTAATGAATCGGAAATTATATGTCTACAAGAGCATATTTGGTAACAGACATTTATCCACTTTTCCAAGCAACTCCGAAAAGGTCTATCCAGTTTTCAAATGAGGTCTTATTTAACAATTCCAACAAAGGAATTGGGAAATCCTCCGATACGAGAGATAGAATCTCTCCAAGTAGACAAATCATATAATCGATCTTGTTAAGAACCTCCCACAAAAGAGAAAGCATAATATGGTTTTGCCAAAAATCTGCACAATAGAGAAAGACCAACAATAGAAATGAAAATAACCAAACCACAATAAAGCAGAAAGAGAAGCTCACCGTTGCTTCCTCACAAAGGAGTTCCATAAGTGCATCATTTGCTTCTCATCTTTGGTTACATCAACAAAATCATCTAGCATCTGCAATTGAAAATTATACTTTTTGTGATTGAAACACCGCAAATCTCAAGCACATTGCATGGTCAATTGTTTGAAAATAGTCAACATCAACATAAGATGCTGCTTCCAGTCATAACTGTATAGATGGTCTATTGACTTGGTTAAGCCATGTAATGTAAGCATCAACATACCCTTCTATCTTCAAAATCAGCAACATCATCATCGACTTCATCCTCGCTATCACGATCAGACCACACTTGCTCAATTGCCATTGGCTGAACATAGAAAAGATTAAACATTACAAATATTTTAATATAAGGAACACAAGAGGTTCATGGATATCATTAACAGAGGAAAAGTGAAAGGTTGTTTTCTAGAAACTAGTTACTTTCATCATATTCTTTTAATAAATTTAAATTTCAGTATACTCATTAAGGATTCAGCAAAAGCCTAGCAAAAGCTGACAAGGGCTTCACAAAAAATTTAGAAGACTTAATAATCAACTCAAGGAACATTAGATTTTCATCATAGCACCTTGTGCATAGGGGAGTGGTTGCATATGTTTTTAATCTCGTTATCTTACACTATCAAGGGCAGGTTTTAACCACATCTTCTCACAGGTCTTTTCTTCATGAAGGCAAACTACTAAATAGTGATCCCTAAATATTAAGTCATGCACAGACCCTCACTGATATTAAGGCTACCATTATAGTTTCAGAAGCCATTTCAGTAGGAAAAGGATCCCGACATCTTGTTCAGATCAATTTGGAAAAGGGCCAAGAATACAAATCTCATAAAAAGGTAACAATTTCAGTTGATGAATTAACAGTAACTAATCCTCCAATACTAACACAATTACAGACAAAAAGTAAAATAAAATATTAATTAAAAGAGGAAGTCATTACTCACTTGAGCCCTATGTGAATGGAAAAACTGACGTTTGTGGAGGAGACTGCGGCTAGAGATTAAAAAAATATATCAAACAGATGTCCATGTATCTGTAAATGTTTATAAAAAAATTGATGAAGAAGTACCTATATTATCTTACTAGACACCCTACATTGCAAACCAGTATATAGGCTTAAGAGTTAAGACTCCTAAGTACGAGGGAAGGAAAAGGGAACTGTTAAAATGAAGACTGAAATGAAAGAAAGGAATACCAAGTACAAACTTATGTCCTGTAATACTAGGGGTGACAATCTAAGCAGGTTAGAACTCCTATCATCTTAATGTAACAGAAAATTGACATATACATTGATGCTTGATAACTGAAAGTGTCTGACAAGTGCAAATTTTAGTAATTAGTGGTAACACTTGCTTTTGGTAAAGAATGAAAGAAAAGACAAGACTTTATACACACTTTTTGATGTCAGATCGTTCAACTGATAATTTTCTTGTCTTTGCGAATTGCAGCATGGCAGGAGGTGCAAGATTGTTTCCAGACGCTAATTGGACACGCTCAATATCAGGAAACGCTTGTAATGCAGCACCTGAAACTCCTACAACATCCAGATCACAAGCAATGCGTTCTGTACAGTCAGGCACACTGATGTTCACATTTGGTAATTTTTTCACACCTAATAACAAAACATCCAAACCAAGTTGGTTACTTAAAAAAAGTACGAGGAAAACGAGTAAATAACAATAAATGGAAATATCCTAAGAAAAATTCCTAAGAAGTCAGCCTGCCATATGTTACAATGCAAGGAAACGTTAAGATATGAATTACTACAGGCATTAAACAAAAAGAGATTATTTTCACAATTTACAAGACAAACTTTGTTGAAAACGCCTCTAAATACATGTATATAGAAGAAAAAAAACCTTCATTTACTTGTCACCATTTCCTACCAAAACAAAATCTTACCAATGAAAGATACCAACTAGCAATGATATAATCCTGTTTAAAAAGTTGCTGTCACACACATCCACCGCTCTCAACATTCTAATTTGTTACTGTTCAATAAAATTATAAGCCACATCTAACCCAAAAATGGTTATCAACTGCAGTCAGTATAATAAACATAAGGGACATACCGTCAGCCTTCTCAAGAACCTGATAGGTTCCAACAAGCAAGCTCGACTCTGAGTCCACTGGATGCACATACTTCCTGTCTTGGAAAAGGCTCTTCGTTCTTTTGCGTTTTTGTTTCTTTGAGCTATATTTGAACAAGCAGTTAAAACGTCAGTATAGGCCATAGCACATGATTCAGATAAATGGAACACCATTGAATTTCAAAGTAGCATGATCTGGTCTTCCCATTCTCCAAAACTATGGAACAAGGCCAAAGCAACTTACAGGTCAAGAAGGTGAAGGTTCTTACCGAAAGGAAAATGTTTGTTGTTTGGGATCCACACCATCTGCAACCATCTGAATAAAAAGTTCTAACAATCACTATTTTAAACGAGCCAAATACATTGAAGTTCATTATTGGAAACATATGAATCTCATAGTTGGAATCTACCACAAGATCAGTATTTCTTCCTGAACACAAAGAAATTAGGACTTGCAAACTAACAAATTGATCCTATTTGATACTAGAAGAAGATACTAAAGTCGTTAGCACGCTTTAACAGGCAATTCTCTCTCACTCAAGTATCTAGTCAAGCAAGTTAGCTTCTAAAACTCTTCAAAGAGTTACTGCAGAAGGTAGAAAAAATTGACCTCAGATCTCCAGATATCAGCTTTTACTGATATGTTTACAGCTTGGAACTCTTCAGTCACCTGATGAATGCCATCTTATTAGTATAGTCCAGGAGGCTTAAGTTATCAAGAATTCAACAAACAGTCCAGAAGTTTACCAACCCAAAATTCAAAGTTGAAGAGATCATGTGATGACGGTAAATGGCATCTCAGACCCTACAAAGAAATATGTGATTAAAATTCCTTTGAGCATCAAAAACTAAATGATAAATCCAAAAGCTGAGAAACAAAATAATATAGGACAAAAGTAGTAACTAGCATTCTATGTTTATCAAAATAAACAAGATATACAGTGGAAACATGTCTAACCTTGAAGCTAGCACATTTTACCAAGCAAAATGGACAAGAAAAGTCTTCAGTAACTGCAGCCAAAATCATCCAATGCGAGAGAGAAAACAATGAAACAAAGAATCAAAGTATGGGCTAACCAAAAACCCATTATAACTGTTAGGTAAACATGCAACTTCAAGGAAAGAAGCAAAGGTAGATTAAAACAAAATGTACCATAGGAAGATTACCTTCAGTTTTCTGCAATTTATTATTGTAATACCTATAGTTAAAAATCACATTTCCAGCTCTCAACCTGTAAACAAAGAGAAGAAAAGCTTCAATGAAATATGCAAAAAAAAAAAAAAGCAAAAAGAGAAAATCACAAAAATGATTACAAAGAGAAGAATTACCGAATAATATGAGATAATGATGAAGAAGAAACGTCACTACACGTATACAAATGATAAGGAGATCTTTCCTTAGCACCAATTTCTTCCGCAAATATATTAACTTGCACTTGTTGTGATGAATTCTTTAAAAATTGGAACAATGCAAAGCAGCATACACTAATCAGCCAAGGTAATCCAGAAATATTTAGCCAAAAATTAAGAAGGCATTAAGACAACAAACCATGGTTTCAGATGTATATGGAATTTGCATCAAAACACATTTTTCCTCGTCTGAACTCAACTGCAAGTGGGAAAAAATGAAAAGTAGTCAATTCTTTCAGAAAACTACTAATATCTGACGAATCCTGCAACATTAACTTGCAATGTAGTCGCTATCAAACAGTTCTTCAACCATGTCACTGTTTCTCTAGTTAAACTATTAAATAAACATATTAAATGTCATTAAGTCGACAGGTTAGCATCCAAGCATCAGTATTTGTTGACATATTCCAATAAGCATGACATATGTACAGATGAAAATTATGGCACAAATGTTGCAAAGTTACAAAAGAAGCAACAATGTTAAATCTCCTTAAGACAGTTAATAAGCATCAAAGCATTTGGTGTAACCAATGAGGCAATGATATATACCAACAGGTCATTAAATAGAAAATTTAATACACAATTAATGAATTGTTTGTTCCTTCAAAAGAGCCATCACAATACCTTCAACAAGCAAGCATTCATGTCAACAGACAATATCAACTCCAATCTTTGTCCAAGAATCAAATTCGGTAATTTCTCCCAGGAAGTGTAAATTGATTCCAAGGGTATCTTACCCAATAGGCATGATCCACCAGCATTTTCTGCAATGTACGACACTATTCAAACTACATAATGATAAAAAAGAGTTGAGAGAAGAAAAAAGAAGAAGATAAAGGTATAGAATGAATAACATCTTGAATAATTTATAAGTAGTGAAGCTTTTAGTCACTGCATGCCATAGGGGGGTCTCAACAATGTGCCTAATATTATGCATACCAATACCATGTAGGTTAACGTTATAAATAATAACATGAGGCAAACAACTTAAAAAATATATCATACCCCAATGATTTCTTGTCAAATCAATACCACGCATAGACCTTTGAGCTCCAGCTGTACAGAAAGAAGGAAGAATAAGGCCAATATTTGCGATCATAGGTGGTCTGCCAACAAAACCAAAATAACTACATACCAAAGCTAACAAGCAATATAGCAAGTGAGCCGGACTTAGCCTCCAAAGCTAATTTATTAATCTCAGGGAGCACAAAACTAGCTTGCGCTTGATTATCTCCCTCAACTCCAGTAAAGTTGGTCAAAATAGATGTACGATTAAATCCATACACTGCAGAACACTACATGTTGGAATACAGTCAAAAAAAATATCATCAAGAATTACAAAAAGATGTCAAAGAGTAAGTCTCGTGCCATAAAGAAGACAATTACTATGAAAAATGAAACAATTTCCATAAATTGATCAACGCATAGGACTGGATAAACTTGTACCTCTGTAGCTTGAGTCTCAGAAAGGAGTCTTGCCAGCAGAATGTACAAAGGAAACAGACACTTAGATTCTACAACTCCATTCAAAGCCCTCGAAAGTGAAATTGTCATTTGTATCCTACAAATTTAAAATAAAGAGAACTTGGTCAATATCTCCAACACATTTCTACTGGATTCCAGATGAGCTTATGTGAATTTCCTTGTGCATTTAGAAATTGTGAAGTTAGAGTTATTGCATATATGAGAAAGGCAATAAAACTTGTCCAATCTCCATTACCATAGACAAATTTTCAAATGCACTGAAGAGAAAAAACTGATAAAAAATCTAATGAAGTCTTGAGGAAAAAAAAAAGGCACCTCCTTTTGTGCTTCGCTTGCAATTTGTAATTCAAGCATCTCTGAAGGAACATCGGCTGAAAAGAAAAGAAAACATGTTCAATCATGAATATTACTAGAATAACAACAAACAAAATGACAAAATTAATTCAACAAATTTGCTGACGGAAACAAAAAAAGTCCGATAATATTGAAAACTAGAATCCTATTTAACCACGTTAGTTTTCACAAGGGGAGAATCCAATCAAGGACTATGAAAAACTGGATCAAATCATGCGACTAGACTGATTTACGACCATATGATCACCACGAACCAAAATTTCAAGCCAAACAAGCCAGGAAACCCAATAAATACTAAACATCAACAACAGTAACCAAACAAATTACATTTCTGACAGCTCGACGCTGAAGGATGTTGTAGAGCTCGACAGGCTTGCAATAAACAGAAAGGCTCTCTTCAGCTGCCATTTCCTCTTCCTCTGATAAATGCACTCGACCATCTTCTCGGCACATCTGATTCGTGTTTCTTGTATAGCTGCAATTGCGAAAAACATTTTCAAAATAATAATCATAATAATACAAAATTCACTTCATCACTAAACAAGCTTCAAAAACCACCCCAAGAGAAATAATCAAAATGAAACACTCAAAAATTAATCGTCAGATAGGCAAGCCTATACGAGGAGGTTTCACGAGCCACTAGAGGAATGCCCGGCATTCTTCGGTTACATTAAGACACTGCATAGCTCCATAGCTATCAATCACTCGTTCCTGACCTCGACCAATCGCTTGAACCCCGCAAAATCGCGACAAAAATTCCAGCTCGTTCGTTAGGTGTATCAGCTCGAGTCTTGGACAAAATCGGAAACCCTAAGGAGAGGCGTTCGCTTCACACTACGGGGTTCGGGAAATTTCGAGCTGTTCGTCTTTTGGATTTTCTCTTTCCTTACAGGTAAGGCAACAACAGATAAGCAGCTCTTCACTCGATTAATTTATTTTCAGGACCCCTTGAACAGACTTTAGTTCATTAATATTTAATATCTTTTAAGTTTACAGAAAGCAAGAGAATCTCAACTCAACTGTTGTCTGTTGAATGTGTATGATATCTATTAAAGAAATAACTAAATATGCATTTAATTCCGTAAACTAAAACAAAGGTATATCTTCTTTTTCCAATTTTTATATACTTTTCCCACTTATCTTAATTTCTTATTTTTTATAAAATATCTTAAAAACCGTAAAATTGTTGGACTCTTAGAGCCGGTCTTTGCAACATATCAAGTATTAGGAGATCTGGTCACCGTAAGGTATATTCTTTAGTTATATTTTATTTTTATATATTTATTATAATTTTATTTACATAATTATTTAATGTATATGTTTTACTTATTTACTCTTTAACATGAATCATTCTTTTATTGCCACATCTGTATATGAGTCTACCGAAAACAGTCTCTCTACTATGTAAAAATAAGACTGCATATTATCAAACCTCTCCAGACTTTACTTTATTGTGAAACTTCAAATTGAATATGATGTTGATGATAATGATAACCTTAAAATAATAAAACATGCACATATAAATAAATCAGATATCATTAACATGTCACAGAATTCAATTTTATCTTATAAGAATTAATTAAATTTAAATTAAATTAATAATTTAAGATAATTATAATTAGTTATTCCTTTCAATTAAATTTAATTAATTTAAACCAATTTTAAATACTAATTTAAATCGTAATGTAAGTATCATTTAATTGTTTATATGAAATTTGTATTTTGACACTAACGTATTAGATTTAATATTAATGTATAAATATTATAAATTTAACAAAATTTTAATTTTAATATAATTTTAAGAGTATAAATAAATCATAAAATAAGTAATATGAGGGAGTATTTTCAATTTTTATCCTTATAAAATAGATTTACTATTCTAATATTTATTGAGATCCGATTGAATCGTAAAAATTTTAAACCATCCAAATTTATGATTCGATCTTTAACTTTTCAATTCGATTTATTTTAATAGTAATTATTATTAAAATTAATCAATCATTTTTTAATTTTATATTTTATTTTTCCATATTTTAGATTTTAAATAACGATAGTTACAAGTGAGGAGATGATGTTTCAAAAAGGTGATCACTGTCCACGACTGGACCACAGTACTTACCTAGCGTTTGGTTAGTGTCTGCAGCGAGGTTGGACGGGGACGAGACATGACGAAATTGGGCGAGACAGACAAGCGAAGACAGTGAGATGTTTGGTTGCGATGGGCGGAGATGAAAATATTGTCCTTGTCACGAGGACGAAAATGTGTTTGGTTGCGATGAGTAATGAGCAAAGAAATGTTTAATGACAAAATGCCCTTGTAGTATAATAAGAAGAGTTGTTGTAATTCATTTATTATTTTATCATTGTATAATTATTTACATTACAATATTTAATTATGGTATTACCCACTAGAATGTAATAAAATTTATAATTATTCAAATTGATCAAATTATTATTATTATTATTATTATTAGTATTATTATTATTATTATACCTATTATGACTTCTATTTGTTAATCTTATTAATTTTAATTGCTCATTTGTTTAACAAAATTAGTTATGTTATTATAAGTAATATTATTATTGTGATTAATTATTGTTATTATTAGTGAGATTTTTCTAAATTATGTAATCAAATAACAAGAATAATTATTAGTATTAATGCAACGTTATTATTTGTTAGTATGAGTTTATAAAATTAAACTAATTAATAATAGTTAGTAATTAAACGCAATTACCGGATTCGCCTTCTTATTATGATTATAATAATAAACATTAGTTATGACAAACAAATTACATAAAACATCTTAACATTAATAATAGGTTCAAATAAGTTTGACAACCAAGAAATTCAAATACATAATAATTTACATAAATTTAGCTAGAATCTCCTTAATGATGAATCCCAAATGACCCCAACAAAGAATTAGTAACAAGTCACGAGTACATGCCATTTGTTCCTCCAATGTTGCAATTGCGATTGGTTGTTCGGTTGGGACAATCGATTGAACCGACGTTGTTGGCGGTGATGGTGGGAGCAGTTTCTTTGCATGGGTGCATTGGCGGTTCGATGGGGTAGGTGAATTTGGTTGTTTGACGATCACAAGACGTGTTGATCCTCGGTATAAGCGGCTTCGCTTCTTCCAAGGTCCGATACCCTTAAATCTAGCGTTTGGGAAGCCCTGAGTTTGCAATCTCACGTCGTCCCAATTAGTGAATATTCCTACTTGTCGCCCAACGAAGACAACATAATAGCTGTATCTGGCCATAGTGATGTACCTGCCAATGTAAAATATGACAACCATTCATGAACGCATCAAACATGTATCCACCGAAATAATGTTAAACCCAACCATTGAGCATTGATGAAATGCTAACAACCATAGTCACAACTATATCATCTCATCAATAGACATCACCATGTACGAAAACAAATAAATTAAGTTTGACGGATGGTAAGCATCATACATGTCCATATAATCGAAACAAATTAACATACAAATATAAGGTCATTTGTCATAAAGTCAGAATTGATCACGTAAGAGCCTCCGCACATAGGCCTTCTTTGTTCGCTTTCAACCCCGTAAAAGAGTCCCAAAGATGAGCATTTCTCGCGAAGATCATTGTTGTCGTAACAATGTCTTCAGTGGAGAAACCTAACCGCTCAAGCTCATCACCAAGCTGGGGAATTTGCGGCTCGGGATTTTGTTGCTGGGGAATTTGCTGTTCGGGAGGTTGCAGTTTCCGATTCATGGCTTCTGCAATGAGCTCCGCACTCCTTGCACTGGATTCAGCGGTACGGGCAAGTGTTGTAGCAAGGTGTTCCAACAATGCATTGTCCCTCACCTTCCGTTTCTTGGAAGGTTGTTGGGTGCCGTCTGCGTTGGAAGAAGAGGCGCCAGACCCACCAACACGGATGGTTGTTGTTGGCGTGTGAGTGTCTGCTGGTCCTGCTTCACTCAATGGGGAACCATGAAAGGGTGAAGCTTCTGCTTCACCACCTTCATTTTCTTCCGCATCAAACCGAACCTCAAAGATCTTCCGGATCTTGAGATGTTGCACCAAAGGGCTCTATCCTTCCCAAATAATCGACTCAAGTCTACGGTACAATGGAAACGGCTTCCCGGGGTATAATGCCGATTAGGGTGGCTCTGCATAAATTTTAAATATAATGTTAGCATGATAACCAAAATATAATCATCATGAGTATACAAACATCTTACCTCATCCATTCGTCAATGACTTGCTTGCTTTCTACATCGACGCATTGCTTGCTTCGCTCCACCCAAAGCCACCGTGCATTGCAACATGTCATACCGTCTCGAAATTTTTCCTTAAGCCTCTTATGCTTATTTTGGATATGTCTCTTCTCGATTGCACACCCAGAAACTTCTCAACCATCTTTCTAGCAATCGCTTGGAAAGTCCCAGCTTAAATTGGCCATTGTCGCCTTCCGCCATCAACAACCGCCTCTTCCAACAAGGTAACGAATGTGTCTGTTTCATCGTCTGTCAAACCCGTGACATTGTACCTAACCCATACAATGTCATACCCCAAACCATGACAAGAACTAAAGTAAACGACACATGTAATTTGTGTAGGTTGAAATAAGGCAACATTTAAGTAAACGAAACATGTAATTAAGAACAAACGCAGCAACAATATGAACACAAACCCCATCTAATATAAAGTACACAGGTTTAATGGTTTCTTCTCCATTCAAAGAAACATGTTGTTTGCTAAATCATCTCTCCATTGAGTCCATGCATTACTTGGTTCAACACGATCGAGAAATTCGTGCAATGCTCTATCTTCCCAATTGGCATATCCTCATCTTCAAGAGAAGTGTGCTCGAGTGGATCAACATTCATATGCAACCTAATAAAATTGTGCGGAAGGCAAGATGCCGAATGATGTGCATACGAGTGGTGGATTATAGAAAGAGGGATTTCTAAGGATTTTCCATCTTTTTTCAAGACGCCAAATGCACGCTCAATCACATTTCGGCAAATGAGTGTCTCTTATTATAAAGCTCATGAGGATTGCGTGGTGCCCTTCCATCTCTTGCCCACTCTTGGATATGGTATCTTGTGCCTCTATAAGGTGCAAGAAAACCAGACCATTGGTATAACCAAAGATCTACTAAGTAGTAATTTCCTATAAGCAATAAACACAATCACTTAATGGTTACGTAATCAACATTCCAAAAACACATTGCTAATTTCTAACCATTCCATTCGACATACCCGTGGAACTTGAAGTCCATGTGGCCTACTCACAAAGATCATGGAGAACCTGTGAATCTGCAAATGAACCCTCCCACCAATGAGGACATAAACAAAGTTTAAGTCCTTATTACACACTCCTAAAACATTAGTGCATATTCTCCCTTTCCTTCCTCTCATATCTGGTTTGTCTACTTTTGGTACTATTATATCTAAATAAGTCCCATCTAGAGCACCCAGCAACCCTATGTTTTCAATTGCAAACACCAAAAGTCTTATTAAATTATGTCATAAAGTTAAATGACACAATGCACCTGTGGAAACATAAGTTAACTAACCTTAAACCATTTCCATCTATGGTGCATGCGGTCCTCTGGATTGGTATGGGCTTGACAAGCAACAGTTGTCGAAGCCTGATTACAGCTCTTAACACACTATGGAAGGCTCTACTTATTGTTTCTCCTGACCTCATAAACCGAACTTGTAATACTCTATTAGATTCGTTTTGTGCTAATATTCTTAGGAAGATTAAAACTTTTTCCTCAATGGGCACATGGCCATTATCCCTCAACCTACCATGGCCCTGAAGCATTTGACATAACAATGTAAATGCATTATTGTCCATCCTTATATCCCACTGACTATTCCTATCACCCTCATGCAAAATCCGATTTATATTGGCTTGTCTGTTAGGTACGGTTAATGCCCTAGAACCTTGAGCATTTTCACTTCTACGACGCTGTTCGGTGTATACATACAAGCATAACAACATTAACATTCTCAACACATTCAATTGCCCATTCCAAAACTCATACAAAGCCAAACACTGGAACATATGATCATGATCCATTAAGCCCAAATTTGTAACAACAACTATCTGCGCAGAGAAATGAATATAATGATCATCCACTACATTTATATGTATGTATACAATACCTACATTTGTAAATATGTACAGAATAGTAAGCATTGCATGCCATCTTGACATATATGTATCCATTCAGCTATGTATACATTCAGCTATGTATCCATTCGGCTATGTATCCATTGTATTTATCAGATACATTCTCATTACACTTCAATACAATTGCAAATATAAGCACTTACCACATTCAGCTATGTATACACAACAAACACATAGAAGGTTTGAATTAAAAAGTTAGCTAAAGAAGGATGAAGTAAAACCAATAAGTGTAGTTTTGATAAGAAGGATGAAGTAAAGGCCTTTTCCTTGTTATCTTGGCAACTTATTCTTTAAAGGAAAAGGCAAGTTCCCAGATCGCTATATTCAAGTGAAGATGTGAAATTTAATACTATTATTGGAAATTCAGAAATTAGTGAATATTAAAGTGCATTTTCAAAAACTTCATCATCAAATAGATGGACATACGTAAGTGATGAATTTGGAGCTTAGGAGATGTTTGGCGAGTCACAATGTTAATAAATGATATAAAATTCTTGCAATGGCTGAATTCTAACATAATGATTCAATTAATAAGTTGAATCAAGAAATCTCTTTGAAATCATTCTCAAGATTCGATGCATCACCCATTGATCATATTTCTCAACCATATGATTCAAGCAAGAAGAAAGGTCTTGTTAGGCCGGATGGGACATGATTGATAAG
Source organism: Erythroxylum novogranatense (assembly GCA_029891385.1). Taxonomy (NCBI): domain Eukaryota; kingdom Viridiplantae; phylum Streptophyta; class Magnoliopsida; order Malpighiales; family Erythroxylaceae; genus Erythroxylum; species Erythroxylum novogranatense. The sequence continues at coordinate 88,409,617 of CM057233.1, read as the reverse complement.
TCGGGGAGAAAATAGCAACCAAAGAATCTTGTATTACAAAGGTAAATCTAATTTGCATTGTCGATCGAGAAATTTGGTGTAGATATTGTCATGTTCAGATTCATCCAGAGTGACCTCCTAAGGTCAATATAACTTAAAACAGAGTTTAACATCATAAGATTCTTAGCCCACGCCTTGAAGTACCGAAAAGTATGGGGAACAAATCCAACTTTTGTACTAAAAAAGTTCAAAGTACACCATTTTGATATTCACAAAGCAAACAGTTCTACAACAATTTGAATTGTATGAGATGCTCTCACCAATCAACGGTGTATCTGAAGTTTCAACTTAAATAGAAAAGGAGTCGGCTTCGAAGCTCTACGATTTTTCTACTAAAACCAGATTTGTTAAAGTGCTACTCATCTCCACCGATTTCCTCAAGGCTCAACAATTTAAGCCAATAAAATAAGCATATCTAGAGCATTAAAATTACATTCTAATAGGGTATAGTTCATTCTGTGAAACTCGATCTGTAGAAGTACTGGTTCATTTTATTATTTGCAATTATGTTAACAAATGTTCCACAATGAGAAAGGATACTCTCCTGCCATACTAGTGGTTTCCACACCCTGATAGTAAGACCAGCAGTCAACCTTGTCTCTCTAAGGCCTTATTTCCCCTTTACTTGAAGCATCCAAACTATGTGAGGGAAAGAATCTTTCTATTTCTCATATATTGAATAGGAGTATACAGCCATATATAGGACATTACAAGTAGGAATTTAAATCTGGAAAGTTACCTAAAGCTATGTAATGTTAATCTCTTAATTTAAGGGATTTCAAGCTTATCTTATCTATTTACAACCTATCTATATCTAAGTATAATCTATTTACGTTATTTAGTATCTCAACACCCCACCTTTTCTTTGCATGCAAATTTTCACATGCCTATGGATTCAACTTTTGAGCATTTTCAATCTATACACTTCTACTAATGGGCAATTGAATATGAAGGTCAAGATAAGAAGGACTTACCACTTTGAGAAGAAGTCCTCAAATGTCAAGTTCCGAATGCAAGAAGATTGTCTTTGAAATAATGCAAGTACCACACCTGTACATGAAACATTAATCTCATTGATTACTTCACTCAACATCAATAAAGATATATAATTGCAAAAGTAGTTAACTAATCATACCATGCAAGGCCGATAGGAAGAAGGAACTAAAGTAATTCCCATTTTGTAAACATAGGAAGAAGGAACTAAAGAAAATCATGAAGTAACACAAAGCAAATTAGAAATGGGTCTAAAGTGAAAGGAGGTGGTCAATTAAGATGCAATTGATAGTTACCATGACAACCTCTAAAATATATCAGAATAAATTTAAAAACCTGAAACCATCAAAGAAGAAAGTATCTCAGAAAATGATTCATCAGACAATGCAAAATGAATGAAAACCATTAGTTGTAAGGTTTGACATAGTCGATTCTCCGTCACCTTAAGCAATTTCTCAACGGGTATCTTTTCTAGCTAAAGAGAATAACAAGAACAAGTTCTCCATTGAATCACAACAAGAAACAAAGTAAATAAATATAGCGAAAGATGTTAGTGTTGAAGATGTTAAGCTTGGACAATTCATGTGTAGATTTGATTCTTACCTCAGACATCCATCAATAATTTAATACTAGTCAACAACAATAGAGTTTACAATCTTCTGAAAAGACGAATACTTTCGGCTAACCATTCCTAAATCTTGTCTTCTATCAGTGAAAAAGGACAAAATGAAAAGGCATTAACCTTTTGGGAAAGTTTTAACACATTTCAACTCAATAACACTTGTTTTATATGGTAACGAATCAACTCTTATGGGGCCTCATCAAACCATAACACTATCTTTCTTGTTTGGTTGTTTTATACATGATCTAAATTCATCAATACAATCAAAGAAGCAAATAATCAAACAGAAAGTGAACATTCAAACCGGATCCCCAACCAACGCCAACCAAGCCAAAACTCGAACCAAAACTAAACATCTAAAACATGGAACAAGAGATAATTTTGAAATTACAATTACAATTCATACACTTTTGTCAAATCCAAGTTCCAAAATTTACAACTCCAAAAATTACAATTCATATGCTTTCTTCAAATCCAATTTCCAAAATTCTATGACAAAACACTATATTAAAAAGAGCACTTTGTTATCCTAAGCCGGACTTTAAAAGTAATGAAGGTAGAATGGACTTACCCTCTCACTACATGACCTATGCAACACATCGACAAAAAAACAAGAACTAGATGCAGATGTTAAACGAATAGAATTCATATTCAGATCAAACATAGCCATATATAAAGCCAATCTAGGAAGCTCATCCAAATGTTCGCCATTGATTTAGATCATTGACGATGGAATTACATTATACTCAAAACAAAGTACAAACTTCAATGTCAATTAAAGAGACGAAACTTTCCGGGCCCAAATGCAATGTGCAAATTGGTAATGTCACTTTTGACATTATCAAAAGCAAGCTCATAACCTTCAAGACACGTACCATTTCAATGATATAAATTAACAATCTTTTTTCTCACAAGAATTGTCTAAGCTTTGCTTAAAGCAAGAAATAGTAGTCTCCGAATAAATTACCTAAACTCTTACAAACTCCTACACAAATGCCAATAACAAAAGAAGTGAACGGAGAAATGAAGGGAAAACAAATTTCGTGTAACGATTTGTAATGCGATCGGTTTCGGTTGAAACAGAGCATCAACCCGTAAACTTGTATCGACCAAACCTAAACCTAACCAACGATCCAAGTAAATCCAAACATCGAGACAGGAAGACACTATATGGACGGCGGAATGGGTTGGCATTGTTGGAGTAAAAAGATCTTGGTTCATTCGAAATAATCAAACCAAAGAAGAGTGTCTGAGAGAAACACGAACAACAGGAAGACATTGAGCGAGAACAAGTTCACATGGACAATGACGGAACCAAACAAGGGAAGAGGGATGAAGCATGGAAATCATTACTGCTGCGTCTGTGAAGCCCAAATAAGAAGGACGGAGAGGTGTGAAGCGTGATGAAGGACGGAGAGCTGCGAGATAAGATCGTTGCAACTCCAAAACGATAGGGTTTTGGAGTTTAATTCAGGGTATTTCCGCCATTTCACGTTCTTGTCCTTACCCATGCCGTCAGCGTACCATGGTTTTATATTGGACGAAATTTTTAGTCCAATGTCCCTTGAAGACAGATGAGTTAAGGACGAGACGACAACCAAACATTGGCACGGACAAGATTTATATGTCCTTGTCCTCTGTCCTCACCTCCGCGGACGCCAACCAAACGCTGGGTTAGTAACGAAACCAATGGATGGGACGAGCAGATTAATTTTTAAAAAAATAATTACAAAAATTCGAAGTACAATCACGTTATGAATTTAAAACTCTCTCGATTTTTCAAATTTTTTTGAATTTCTAGGAAGACTTATAAGTTAAGTAAAGCCTTCAACTATTTATTAGGTGGCCCCTAGGTTAGTTACGTCAGGACCGCCTGACCTGACCCATCGCTCTTCATAATTTTAAGTTTGAATTATTTGAATTATAAAATTATTATTATTATTATCAAAGACAAATGCACATAATGAAAATAATAATTACAAATTCTTTCCTCATAAAATATTAAATTTAATACCCTATCCAGAAATGATATTTTATTTAATAATTAAAAATCACACCTGTAAATACCTTAAACTATTTAATTTTTGGTTTATTAAAATCAATTTATTAATTGATTAATTTTATTAATTAATAAATTATTATAAATCAATTAATTTTTATTTACCAACCTCTTTTAATTAACTTTTAAATTTTTTATGAATAAGATCAATATGTTTCAATAACATTTTAAATTCTTTAATTTTATTCAACCTTTAGCGGTTTTATAATTTTTAATATCAATCTAATACAGTTAAATTATTTAAACCTTGTGTCATACCGGTTTAACTTCTGTTTTGTTTTAATTAGTGTTATTTTGTCTTTTAGATACAATTCAGTTCAGTCTTGTAATTTTGACTCTAAATTTTTGATATTGTAAAACTTTAAAGTTTCTACTTCTTGGATATGTGCTATGATGCCTTACCATGGGAAGGCCAACCAACAAGAATGAAAACTTCTTCTCATTGTAGAAGGAAACAATTGAACTATATTGGAGTACTTGATCAACAAATCTCTGTACAGGCATGTCATAAATAAGATAAACACAAACAAGTTTCTAAATTTGTTTATAGAACCGATAAAGCAGATCAATTTTGAGGTGAAGAAGGTCTACACCAGGACAATTGAGAGGCCATTCTTGCATAAAGCTGTGTCGATCTGTTGCAAACTTCAAACGACTAAGAAGAGCAACAACCGGACTTCTGGTTAACAGGTTGCCCGCGTATCTGCACGGTAGGGGGTCTTGCATTGTTTGATGCAGGTTGACTAGCCATTCTGTAAAGGTATAGATCGTAATCAAATCACAGATTACAAAACTAAAAAACAGGAGGTCCTGCTTAGAAGTGTGGGGAGTAACAATGAAGGCATTTTTCTCAATGCGTGAAACATGTCCGCAAATAAGTATTCCCATTCCCCATTCATCTCAGTTCAAACATCTCAGATATCCATATACTAGAACATGTACCTGTTCTTGATGTCTGCAGCCATAGCCATAAAAGCCTCCTCTACATTGGTGGCACTTTTTGCACTTGTTTCCATGAATGGAATCCCGATTTCATCTGCAAATGCCTTTTGAAAACCCAAAAGATTCGTACAATTTAGTCGCCAATTAGCATAAAACACTTCACTTTTTAACACAATACGAACCAAGAACTAAAGATTCTTTCTACCTTAGCTGTTTCATATGAAACAACTTTGTTGGCTGTGAGGTCACACTTGTTCCCAACCAGCAGTTTGTTCACATTTTCACTGGCATAACGGTCAATCTCACTCAACCATTGCTTCACATTGTTGAAACTCTCTTGGTCTGTCACGTCATACACTATCTGGCATTTGCAATGACAATAACCAAATGTATTAACAGAAAGCATAAGATCAAAGAACTTCTTTATATAAAAAATGAAAATAGAACTCACTATGATGCCATGTGCCCCGCGGTAGTAGCTGCTTGTGATTGTCCTGAAACGTTCTTGTCCTGCAGTGTCCCACTAGGAACAAGGAGAAAACAAGAACAATCTCAGTAAAACTACGATTGCCATAACTAACAGAGGAACCAAATAAAAGAAAGAGCAACACTGCACATTTGCTTATAGCAAGACTAATATGTGAATAACCTATTAAACTCATTCCCATAACTTTGATTTTTTCGACCCAAATGGGTTTCCATGAGATTGGTTGCACTACAACCTAGAAAACAAAAGTGGGAAAATAGATCTCACTATTTGAAGTTTAATGGTCTTCCCATCTTGCTCCACTGTGCGAATTTTCTGCAAAATCGCAGATCAAATGGAATCAGTTACATAACCAAAATCAAAGCAATGATCACAAGATCATCCAAAAGCCACATCCTCCAGAAGCTTACAAAGTCCACTCCAATTGTGCTAATGTAACTGTCCAAATACGAATCATCCTGCATAAGTAAAAGAAAGACCAATAAGACTATATCCATAACTAGAGTACTACATACGAATGTTCAATTCCAAGAACATGAAATTCAACGTGTGAGTGCTACCCATCCATGGACACAGCGGTTAAATGCAAATATAATGGTATCCCCATCTCTTCTTCTCACGAAAGAATCATAAAAAAGAAATAAAGATTCAGCTTTCATCTAGAAAACTACTACCCATAATTCCTAATCCGTTATAAACGAGTTCCTCGTGGAGATACAATAGCAATCACCACAATAGAAGTGAAAGAAAATTAAAGAAAAGAGTAATAGCTTACAGCGAATCTCAGAAGAAGGCATGACTTTCCAACTCCAGAGTCCCCAATCAACAACAACTTGAACAGGTAGTCACTTCACCGCAAAAACAATTCAAATAAACAAAACTCACATGTATAATCAAAAACAAACCAACCCCAGAATCCATCGATCTCGAAAATCGCAACTAGAAATCACGAAACAAACAATCAAAATATAGGGAAAATTTCACTCGAAACATCGTGAAAACCAGGATTTCGAAAGGGTAAGATCCAAGACTTACTACTCAGGATTCATGATGATGAGGAAGATCAAAATAGAACCTTTGGACTATAGATCAGATGATCTCGTGAGAGCGACGACGCAGATGAGATAGAGGTAAAGTAAACAGAAGAGGACACGGCGCCTACACGTCCGGGTATTATAATAATTAATAACTGAATAATGTAAGCTCCAGGACTGCTTTATTACACAAGTTTATCCGATTTTAAGACAAACTCTGTCCTCAGTAATTAAAAAAAACATGTTTTTCTTATAAAATTAATATTTATAACACGTAATATGGATTATTGTGTTCATTTCATAATTTATCACGTGTATCACATTGATTATTTTATATAAGATACTCGATTTATTAAAACCCTAAAATTATGAGTCATCTTCAAATTAAGATTTAAATATTTTTGTGGAAGTCTATAATTAAATTAAAGAATTTAATGAAATAAAGCTTCATGGCTAAGGCTATATTTAGTTAGACGAAAGTTTTTAATAGAATGAAATGAAGCGAAATGATTTATAACCTAATAAAATATAAACGGATATAATATTACTTAAGATAAATGGAAGAATTCATAATGTAATATAAGAAATGTTGTTTAGAATAAGAATTCACAATGTAACATACTGAATTGTTATTTTTATTTTATATTTCATCCCTAACTCTTTAAATTGAAGATAACTTATTTTTATTATTTACGATGATATTAGATGGAATGTCACGTAAAACTCTTTCCTTCTATTTTATTATATTTTATTTCATTATAAATCTTCCTTTTAAATAATAGAATAATATTATATTACATTTTGGTACACTAACAACCACTCAACAAAACATAGCCTAAAGATAGCAAATTGAATTAGATTGAGTTAATAGACCAAATTTAAATTAATTAAAATTTAAAATTGATCTGATTAAATTTTAAAGTAATAATTTTAAAAGTGAAATTATTGTTTAAGTCTATTTGAGTTTGACACTTGTACGAATGGTACTGGAATTAACTTTTAGAGTACAAAATTAGGTAAGGGACTAGGCAAATCAAAGTTAGTGGGCCTATAAATAGTAAAAAACGTGGAGGGCAAGAATTGCTGTTGGCGATGAAAAACGTGAAAGATGCAGCTCGTCAAGGGCTTAAAAGCAAATATAGAAATGAACCGCCCACTTTTGATGTTAAGTAAGATATAAAAATATGGATCTAAATCTTAATGAGAATTTTAACAAATTTAATGCAAAAGATTGTACCATCTGACGTGGATTTTAAATTTTCAGATTAAAAAAAGAGATCGATACTAACTTTTTTTTAAATTACTTGCATTAGATTGTACGTATTAAAAATAATAAATAAGATAAAACATAATCACAGATATCGTGTGAAAAAAATATAATCATTTTATATGTATATAAAACAAAAATACATACTTGTTTTATTGTTGAAGTTTCACTAATTAAAGAACTTCTCGTTTGTCACAATCTTCTTTAGAGATATCCTAGTTATTCTTCTTTTGTAAACTTTTAAGGAAGAAAAAAATAGAAGCACAAAAAATACCTGCTGAGAGATTTCTTCTTAAACATTTCGTTCATTGCATATAACTACCTTTGGTAGTTATGTAAGGTAAAATTACCTTAATACCCCTCATGGTGTATTTAATTCTTTATCTCTCATTCACATGATTGGTTTTGATCTTATTAAAAAAAACACTTTGCAGTTCTCATACTTGTTTAATAATCGGTGTGATCAGCATATGATGAGAGCACATTGCCATATATCTATTAGGAATATATGATATCTCGATTTAACAAATTGATCCTAAGACTTATGAGTCATTGAGTAGACATTGTATGTTATATCCTATATCATATCTCGCATTTGCACATTTCTTTGATCTCATTTAGTTTCTTATATCATGACTGTGTTCAAGTTCTCTACTAAAGAGACGATGGCTATCTATGAATACTTTTCATGCGAGTTATTGATTCTCAAAAAAATAAATGACTCTCCTCTGTTCTCAATTACCTTTTGAATAAAATTTAATTTGCTTTCCTAAAATTATTCCGTATAATCACATCTTGCATGATCTTTTGATAATAACCTAAAGTAGCAAACCTTAGACTCAATTCTAAAAAATGAAACAAGAGTCATAAGGGTATATGATGAGATTTTTCTCAACCTCAAGGGTCTCACACAATATAAGATAAGATATTGTGACTTACATTAATCCCCTTTTTTGTGGTGAGCTGTGCACACGTGGTACGAGTCATGTGCTACGATATTTACCCACCTCGTTTAACTTGAATATCTTTCATTCAAGAAATATCGTATAGATGATAGTTCAAACATACTCAATGTTTAACTTGAATTCATTTATCTACTCAATAACTTATTCAAAACTCACGTCTAGCAACATAAGACAGGTATAGTGATTAATAAATCACTTTTAACCAATTTCGTTGAGGCATTTATGGTTTAAGTCTCTCACTCTCAATTATCACCTAGATAATAAACTTTAAACTTGCCTCGTCTCTAGCGAGCATAAACACCAGAGATGAGTAAACCTATAATCTGTCTTATATACATGTGATTCATCCCAAAATATATTTATGCAAAAACACATACATTCATGAATCAAATAATACACAATGCATAATCTTCATCGTACATTATATCCAAACATATGACATTGGACTGAGTGAACATACATAGAGAAATGTTTATCAGTACATTTCAACAGCTACGTAGTCCTAATAACTTTACATGCCCAATGTATACATCTCTAGAAATTGGTTTTGTCATTAGGTATGCTATTATATCTCGTGTAGATATATATCTCATGTTCACTTCTCCTCGTGCAACTATATCTTTCACATAATTATACTTGATATATATGTGCTTTGTCTTGCAATAAAATTTGGGGTCTTTAGTATAAGCGATTGTAACTTGACTATTATAGTTGATAGTCACTGGATTAATTTCACTTTTAGTGACTCCCAAATGCACAAAAAATCGATGAAGCCACACAACCTCTTGTACTGTAGTTGAGAATGCTATAAATTCAGCTTCCATTGTAGATAATGCAATGTAAGATTGTTTCTTACTTTTCCATTATATTGCTTAATGGTTTAGTAAAACTACATATCCTGATGTAGATTTTCTTTCATCTAAATCTCCTCCCTAGTCTGCATTTGTATACCCTTGTATACATAAATCATTGCCTTGATAACATAATGTACAGTCCACAGTTCTCTTTAGATACCTCAATATTCTCTTTACTGCTTTCCAATATGTTTGGCATGGGTTTGATTGATATCTACTCACCATCCCAATAGTGTAACAAATATCTAATCTTGTACACATCATTGCATACATAAGACTTCCAACTGCACCAGAATAGGGAACATTCTTCACTTGTTCCGTTTCTTGTGGTGTTGACGGGCAATTTCTCTTACTAAAGCCTTCATTTTTAGCAATAAGATTATCAATTGGTTTGCAATCTTGCATACGAAATCATTCAAGAATTCTTTAAATGTACATCATTTGTGAAAGCGATAACAATCTCTTTGAACGATCTCTTGAAATCTTGACTCCAAGAATGTATGCCGCTTCACCTATGTCTTTTATTTCAAATTCAGATGATAATTAATCTTTGATTTGCGTAAGAAACACACAGTCATTACAAGCAATCAATACATCATCCATGTATAAAGATAAAATCGCGAATTTATCTTTGGATCTCTTAACATACACACAATGGTCTTCATCGATCATTTGAAAATCATACGAAATGATTACATTATGAAAACGAATATACCATTGTCTTGAAGATTGCTTTAGGTTATAAATTGATTTTAATAATCGACATACTTTATTTTCTTGACCTGCCTTGATGAAACTTTCAGGTTGTTCCATATAAATTTCTTCATCTAATTCTCCATTCAAAAAAGCATTATTTAACATCTATTTGATTTAATTCAAGATCCATATTGGCTACTATAGACAGGATACAACGTATTAAAGCAAACTTCACAACAGGTGAAAAAGTTTCCTCGTAATCAATTCCCTCCTGTTGTGTGCATTCTTTTGTTACAAGTTGTGCTTTATATCTTTCGATATTGTCATTAACTTTTCACTTAATTTTTAGAACCCATTTGTTCTCAATTGCTTTATGTCATTCAGGGAGATCAACCAAGTCCCATACTTGATTTGAGCTCAAAAAAGTCGATTTTTCTGTCATTGCTTTCATCCATTCTTCTTTAGCAAGACCAGTAAAAGCCTCATTTACATGCCTTGACTCTTCTTCCTCTTACGGAACAATCATATTAATTTCTCCTTCAATCTCAAAACGACGTTGGGGAATTATTCCTCGATTACTTTGTCTTAATTGAGATTCATCATAAACAAACTTATTGCGCCCACTTGGATCAGTCATCATAGAGAACTTTTCTATGGAATTGCTCCCACTTGGTTGAAGTTTCTCATCTTGATTCTTCATAACATAATCATTTTGATCAAGCGACTCATATATCAATAGGTCTTTACCTATTTTACTTTCCTTGAGAAAATCACTCTCTAAAAATTTACATTTTGTGATTCAAATTCAGTTATACCTCCATTACCTTGTTCACTAATGAGCACGTATCCTTTTGAGAGTTTTAAGTATCTAATAAAAATACATTTTCTTCCTCTTGGGCGTAATATTTCATATTTATGAGAGAGACCGTGAACGTAAGCTGCACAGCTCCAAGGTCTAAGACACGACACATCAGGTCTCCTACTAGTTCACAACTCATATGGTGTGCTAGTAACTAATTTCGTAGGCACATGATTAAGTACATAGGTGGTTGCTAGCAACGCATCATCCCAAAAAGTGGTTGGTAAATTTGTTTGTGCCATCATGGACCTAATCATTTCTAATAACGTCATATTTCATCTTTCAACGACGCCATCTTGTTGTGGGTTCTAGGAATTGTTAATTGCCTTTCTATTCATTTCTCATAATATAAAATCTTGAACTTTTCTGGCAAGTATTCTTGTCTACGATTAGTCCGTAATATTTTTATTTTCTTATCTAATCGATTCTCAACTAAGTCCATGTATTTTATGAAACAATTGAATGCTTTCAATTTATAAGAAATTAAATAGACATGACCATATCGAATATATTCATTTATGAATGTCATGAAATAAACTGTCCCACGTCTAGCCCTTACATTCATTAGACCACAGATGTCAAATGAATTAATTGCAATGGACATAAAGCTCGTGTTCCCTTTCCAAATGACTTTCTTGTCATTTTACCAGCTAAACAATGCTCACATGTAGGTAGATCTACTTGACTTAGATTACTTGAAAGCCCTTCTTTAGCTAATTGACTAATTCGATTTTGACCAATATGACATAGTCTAGCATGCCACAAAGTTGCAACATTATTGGAATTACTTAGATGTAAATAATGAATAAATAATATTATTATTTTCCTTTAACACATCCAATACAATAAAACCATACAATAAAAAACTATGACCATAATTAATAATTCCAAGATACAAATCCATTACACCATTATGGAAATTTATATTAAAAACAAGTCTAACCAACATTAACACAGATAAAAGATTCCTACGAATCTATGGAGCAAATAATACTTCGTGTAGCATGAGGTGTCGTCCTCCACTGATGTCCAATTTACATGTGTCAATTCTTTGTACAGCAACTCTGGAATTGTCACATATATAAAACCATTGACTACCAAGTGAGATTTTACGAAACTCAACGAAGGCATCATGATCATTCGCTAAATGGTTGGCTGCTCCTGAGTCTGCAATCTATAAAGGATGTGATTTAGTTAGAAAATCAGAACAAGAAACATTCACAAAACAAATGTTTGTACTATAAAGCTATACCTTCTTGGGCTCGGTATAATCTCGAACAAAGTGGCCCTTATTGCCACTATTATAGCACTTTACATGTTTCATGTTCTTCTTTTTGAAGGGACATTTTTCCTTTCCACGTTGGTTCTATTTTGCCTTCTTGGATTCCTGAGGAGAGTGGTTGAATTTTTTGTTCTTCTTCCACTTATATCCACCATGATGCTTGCGTTTTTTGTTCATAGCTTCATGTGAGCTAGAACTAGCTGCATATGCCTCAGAAGACAATTACACAAATGATATTGGAATTAACTTTAAGCAAGGGACTAGGCAAATCAAAGTTAGTGGGCCTATAAATAGTAAAAAACTTGGAGGGCAAGAATTACTTTTGGTGATGAAAAACGTGTAAGATGCAACTTGTCAATGGCTTAAAAACAAAAATAGAAATGAACTGCCCACTTTTGATGTAAGTAAGATATAAAAATATGGATCTAAATCTTAATGAGAATTTTAACAAATTTAATGCAAAAGATTGTGTCGAGCTTTTTTAAAAATTACTCGCATGAGATTTCAAGTGTGAATGAGAATCTTATCGAAAAAAGATGAAATTAATGAGGAGCCTATAAGTAAAAGGATCCATAAATCTAATATTTTAAAATTTTGGATCAGAGTGTGGTATCAAAGCTCACGAGTATGTTTCCTCACTAGATCTATGATGTAGATCTCTCATGAAAGTGTGCTTCCTACATTCAACAATTAGTATTAGAGTCGATAGTTAGTCAAGGAATAAGTATGGAAAGGTTAATCGGATCTCATGGTTATGTCTCCATGTGAAAGAGAAAGGAGACTCCTAGTGGGCCTATATCAGTGGAGTCGAAGGGCTCTTGCTGACATCATATACTTGAGTTGTTAAAAAAAATTGTTTAAGGGGGAGTTTAAACCTAATATAGAGGTTCAAACTAAAGGGAAAAATTGTTAAGATTTCAAGTATGAGTAAGAAACTCACAATAGAAAAATATGGAACTTGTAAAGGGCATATAAATGAAAAAAAACCCACAAACTTAATGTTTTAAGGGTTTGAGTTGGAGTGTAATGTCAAGGTTTACGAGTATATTTTTTCATTAGACTCATGATGTTGATCTCTTGTAAAAGTGGGTTCCTAGTATCCAAATATATTCTTTAAGTGTGGGTTCTCTAAATAAGTGTAGATTAGAGTCTTAGTCTATGTGACATTAGAACTAGTTAATGCAACCTCAAAGATATCTTATTGGAGATATCCCAATTGCATGTCTCTAAATATGATAAGGAAATACTAATGATCGCAAATGCAAGTTGTATCTAGACTATTTGGAAAAAGAAAAACAATAAAAGGTTTAAAGGGAGCTCTAATAGCCTAAACTTTCTTATAGAACTCTCTATGACAATTATTAGGGAACAACTGATTATAAATTAGTCGGGACATCATAGTAATAGAGGACTGACTATTTTGAAAAATATACTCCTCAAGGGGTTCTCTATAATTGGTATTCAGTAAAGCAAATAGTACTTCCTAAGCATAGATGTTCCTTAAGCAACTCAAACATTTCAAACAGAATGGAAAAAGAAAATTAGAAAGAATATGACTCACCTTCGAGGCTTCGAGAGCTATTGGGAGTACCTCCAAGTCTACTGCTTTACCAAACGGGTTAATGAAGGTCGGTCTTTGGTTGTACACTCAAGACTCCTGATATCCAAAATGAAGCATGTACTCTTGAAGATTGAGGTAAACAAACAATAGAATCAAACCTCCTACCTAAGATATAAATCTTTTCAAGCTAGAGACGGATCAGAGAGAAGCCGCATCGCCATCGGTGCATCACAGCCTCTGGAGCTTCTCATCCCAATTGAGTAATCGTTTGAAGAATCGAGAAAGGAGAGGAGTTTTTTTACCCTAATTATCGATACGTTGTCGCTCATTATCCTACCATCCTTGGTTCCTACGCTGTTGTTTTATTTATTGACCATGTAGTGTACAACATCGTTGTGTGATCTCACGACGGAGAGTTTCCTCTCATTAGCTGTATACTACACTTCATCTATTTAATAAAATTTTCAAATTTTCAAAAACAAAAACAACAACAATAACAAATCTCTAACAAAAGTCCTACTAAAATGCGAAATTTACAGAGATTTAGTAATCCACAACTTTATATCTTTACCTCTATTCGATAAAAATTTTGTTTTAAAAGTCTACATGTTCATTAAAATTTCAAGTTTATTTACAATCAAAAGTGCTTTTATTTTTTTATTTTTTTAGAGAAAAATATCAGCTTAAATTAATAAAAAACGGTGCACAATACAAAAAGGAAGAAAAGTAGAGAACATAAAATTAGAGAACGAAAGCGAACTACGAACTAAACTATGAGCTAAGATGTTAGATGTACGACTCAGCCACTGAACATGGATATCTTGCCTTTGTACTAAAAGTATCAAAAGTGCTTTTATTAACGCCATCAACTAAATATTATCAAAATTAATATTTTAAAATATTTTAAAAACTAATCCCTTAATTAATAAAATTTAAAATTAAATTAAAAAATCTTAAAATTTTTCTCCTTTTAGATTATATTATCCCTAAAAGCAACCTATGCCTGTCTCTTTACGTGTTAACGAAGCATACTTTGGGCTTGCCTGTGAAACCCTGGTGTAAAAAGCCACAGCTCAACAGCCTAAGGTGAATCCCAACTTGGACCTGGAGGCCACTATGGGGCCAAAACCAACCTCCACTTGCCATCTTATAAGCTTGTGATTGTTTAAGGCTTGGTGAGCTCTGAAGTAGTCGAGCTTCCTAGTAACATGATTTAGTCGATGGATATCCTTTTTTTGTTTTTTTAAACAATATTTAGTTGAATGGTTATTAACGAAATAGGATAAAATATAATATTATTTTATTATTTTAAAAAATATATAATAAGATATAAGAAAAAAATTACGTTACATTCAATTACATTCTAAACAGTAAAATAAACTCACTCTTAAAAAAAAGGTATCACCAATTTGAGAGGATTATGATAGAATGTAAATTAATAAACAATATTTCACTATATTATATTATAAAATCTCATTCTAAACAATATTTCACTATATTATCAATTTGAGAGGATTATGATAGAATGTAAGTTGATAAACAATATTTCACTTTAGAAATTATTTTATAATTTTAAAATTATCCAAAATAATATTCAATATTAACTAGTATTGGTCGTACTAGACCATAATCAAATCTAGTATCAAGTCTAATACGATAATTTTAACATTAGCCACATAAGAATTATACTATGTAATAAATAAAAAACCAGGCACCTATTTGTGTCATATATGAAAGGGTCTAGTATCAAGTCTAATACGATAATTTTAACATTAGCCACATAAGAATTATACTATGTAATTAAAAAATCAGGCACCTATATTTGTGTCATATACGAAAGAGTCTATAACTATTTTAGGGTTTTAATATTGTTAATTAATTGAATAATAAAGTTCATACCTAATATAAACATAATATGTGATAGTTGCGTGATAAAAATATTAATTTAACGTGGCCCGTCACGTTATTCATGTTAGCAAAAAATTGAACATTTTTACTAAAATAAAAAATTGAAGTAATTTAAAATTTTGACCTCATATTGTAAAATTTAGTAAATTTTGTTTTTGTTTTTTATATTAACCCTCGTATAAGATATAGAGATAGGTAAAGTAGCATGGGGCCAAGATTACTGCCCCGAGTCAAAAACAAAACTAAGAGGTTGGAAGAGGTTTAACTCCCATCAGCCAACGAACATTTCGCGCACAACTACCCCACCAAACATCAACTCATTTATACATGTTAGTTACATATACATATATATATATATATAAATATAAATATATATATATATACACAAAACGATTTACTATTTAATTAATTTAATGAATCATGTAATTATTATTCAAATAACTTTATTGGGTGTAGGTTAACAAAAATAATTAAAATAAATCAATGACTATTTATATTTTAAAAATCGGACTGGAAGTTAAACCAAGACAAGAAGCTTAAGATTTAAAATATTAATTTAATATTAAACCGTCATAAAATTAACTAAAGATTATATAATTTTAAATATAATTTAAAGATATTATCCTTAATTATTAATAAATTTGAAGTTTAATTAAAAAGATTGTTAAATATTTATAAAATTGATTAATTTACGAAAATTGACTGATCGGTTTTTAACAACAAGATTTATTAAAGTAAATCGAGCCAAAAAGTTAAAGCTAAACTAAAAATTGAAAAAGTTCAAGATTTTTGATATTAGACGGGTTGAATTTTTCTAGCTTTTTTATTATCACAAACAATTCTCAAAATCAGCATATAAAATACAAGAGAATAAATGTTACAAAGCAGCTAAACAAGGCACGCAACACTAGCGTTAGGTCATCTAAAATCAATCAACTTTGCATATATAATAAATATGCATGACATGTCCACCATCTCCCTCTCGTCCTCAACACCGCGACGATGGCTAAGCTGGTTTTGACTTGTATCCTTCTTGCCTTGTCCTTGGCATTAACATGCAATGCAACAAATTACATGGTCGGAGATACCGCCGGTTGGGACTTAAGTACCGATCTCGACTCGTGGGTACAGGACAAGAAGTTTAAAGTCGGCGACGTTTTATGTTAGTATAGCTCTTTCATCTATTCTTCAGGTTATAGTTCGTGTAATTTATCGTCGTTATGCTTTTGTGTGCATGCTGCAGCGTTCCAGTACTCTTCGTACCATAGCGTGGACGAGATGACAAAGGATGGTTACGAGAGTTGCAACATGAGCAAAGTACTAAGAGCATTCCCAAGTGGGAACACGAGCGTCCCTTTGACGTCGCCGGGTACGAGGTATTTTGTGTGTGGGAACAAGTTGCACTGTCTAGGAGGAATGAAGATGCAAGTGAACGTAGAAGGCAATCAACCGGCGAATTCGCCGGTCGCCGCACCTCAGGCACAGCCGCAGCCAGGTGGTACTGGCACACAACCTTCTTTTAAGAACAATAATCCGACTCTGAATTCTGCAGGATTTTCGTTAGATGGAAGAAGAGATTCTCTGGGAATGGCTTTCACTGCATTAATGGCTTTTTGGTTGTGGATGTTCCAAATTTAAATTGACCATATCATCGTGTTCCTTGTGATCTTTCTATGTTTACTTTTTGTCAATATTTTAAAAACCAAACTTCACTTTTCATCATTTTTAATTATTTTAATTAGTTTAGTTTTATTGTATTTTCTTATTTAAATCAAAACCAAACTCTTCCATAACTTAAAGACTAGCTTTTTTCATAACAAAAGCTAACCAAACATATTTTTTACGGCATCGATTTAGACTTATCACTCGTTATAATTTTAAATCTAGTTATTTTGTATTGTATTATGACACATTATCACAATTTTAACACTGTTTTCGGGGATCGAACTCGGGTCGCTCATGTGACAAGTAAAAATAGAAAGTTTAATACAAGACGC
Source organism: Erythroxylum novogranatense (assembly GCA_029891385.1). Lineage (NCBI taxonomy): Eukaryota > Viridiplantae > Streptophyta > Magnoliopsida > Malpighiales > Erythroxylaceae > Erythroxylum > Erythroxylum novogranatense. The sequence goes on along the minus strand of CM057233.1, from coordinate 88,392,052 downwards.
TTAAGATTTAAAAGTTTACTAATATTAGACTGTTATAAAATTAGCTAAAGATTTAATAATTACAAAATTTAAAATATGATTTAAAGAGATTTTGTATCTATAAAATTGAAGTTTAATTGGAAAAGAGATTATTTAAAAGAATTAATTTATAACAACTTATTTTTTAAAAATTAAATAATTAGTTAATCGATATTTAACAACAAAATTATTAAAATAACTCGAATAGAAAATATGACCAATTTAAAATTTTATAGTATAATCGATTGAATTTTTAATTTCTTTAAAAATGATAAAGATTTTTAAAAATTTTAAAATTAAAATTACTTAGATTATTTTAGAAAACATAAGTCTTTTATCGGTTTTATTTAATATATACTTTAAGAATAACAATAACACCGCCGGAATTCAAGGCTAGAGGTCATCAAATTAACAACATCAATTGATATTTTAATTAAACTAATTTAGATAAATTTGAATTTGTTTATTCCAAACCTTCTTGAGTTTAAATTCATCTTATGAAATTGAACTTTTCAAGATTAGGACGATTTTGTCACTTTTAATGATAAGATCTCGTTCGGTATTTAGAAATAAAAATCATAGTAATAAACAAGAATAATAGAAAACGGGTATCGAAATAGAAATAAAATGCTAATTATACGTTTAGATATGTAAAATAAGATTAAACAAGTTAATAATTATTCTAATATTTTGTATCAAATATTAAGAATAATATTAAAATTTTCACTTATATTTAATTATTATAAGATTAATTTTGTAAATAATTAAAATATTTATATTTTATAAATAGTCAATTAAATTTATTTTCAATTATTTGTAAATTGTTATTTTCGGATGATTATAAAAAATTTATGATAATAAAAATTGAATAACTATAAAATCTTGCTTCAATTGATATCATTAATTTAAATGAAATAAAAATAATTATTAAAAATTAAATATAAAATTTATATTAAGTAATTTTGATAATAATATTTTGATAAAATTAATATATTAAGAATATTATTAAATAGTATCTTGATAATATTATAAAATCAAGATACTATTTAATGACGGCTTAATATTAAAATTAACTAAATATTAAATATAATTAAATATATTGTCTAGTTATTAATAAATTTGAAATTTAATTTAAAAGATTGTTAAATGAAATTAATTGATTTATTTTAATTTATAAAATTGTCTAATCAAATTTTAACAACAAAATTTATTAAAACAAATCAAACCGAAAATTAAAACTAAACTAAAAATTAAAAAGTTCGAGATTTTTAATACGAGACTGGTTGAACTTTTCGAGCTTTCTGATTATCACAAACGGTTCTCAAAATCAGCATATAAAATACAAGAAAATAAATGGTACAAAGCAGCTAAACAAGGCACGCAACAGTAGAGTTAGGTCATCCAAAATCAATCAACTTTGCATAATAAATATGCATGACATGTCCACCATCTCCCTCTAGTCCTCAACACCACGGCGATGGCTAATCTGGTTTTGACTTGATTCCTTCTTGCCTTGTCCTGGGCATTAACATGCAATGCAACAAATTACTTGGTCGGAGGTGCCTCTGGTTGGGACTTAAGTACCGATCTCGACTCGTGGGTACAGGACAAGAAGTTTAAAGTCGGTGACGTTTTATGTTAGTATAGCTCTTTCGTCTTGGTTCTGTCTGATTTTGATGGGGCTGGACACTGCTGCTAGGATTCATGGGATTGGTTGACTTTGGCACAAAAATAGCTGCAAAATAATAAGACACATCGGAGGTTAACTGCCAGTAGGCCCCTTCGACGCTTAAGTTAGTCTCTTGTGAGAGTTTTGGTGGCTAGTGAATAAAGAATACTAGAGTTCTCGAAAATCGTATCTTTTTATGATGAGGTAATGAACTTATATATGAAAAATAACTACTAGGTTTAGGTCTTCCCTCATAAGTGGGAAGTCACCATCTATGAGTGGATCGTCTATGCCTGGGCCTAGCACGGCCGACCCAACCATAAGCCCCCTATTCCTCGACTCTGATCATGGAGAAGGGTCGATGGAGTACATAAGGACTGTGCGGCTCATCCGCATGACAACTCGTGATAGGCTTGATCGATCGGACATCGTCATTTAGTGCATGACGGCTTGGGATAAGACCGACCGATCGAGGGTAGAGATAGGACCGACTGATCGAACGTAAAGATAAGATCGACCGATCGAGCGTAGAGATAGGATCGATCGATCGAGCGTAGACTCCTAATCAAAGCATTGGATTTAATCATTACTTACAGCACGTATCCACTGGTGGATTTTCAAAATTTGAAATGAAACGTCTTTGTAACCGCTGTGCAGCTGTCACACATGTCCTTTCAACTGCTGCGCTATTCCAGGTCCCATCCTTTCTACTGCTGCGCCGCTCTAGGTAACTGATAACCCTAATTCGCACGGCTCAGATTTTGTCACGCGTTCAGTATTCCGTTATAAATGCTTGGAATTGACACACTTTTTCACTTTCTGCGCGTTCGATTCTCCAGTTTTTGCTTCCTCTCTTCTTCATCTCCTTGTTCGCAGTCATCGGAATTTCCTTTTTCACCATCATCCAAATCCTCAACTCCAGTCACTAAACTAGGTACGTCATTTTTCTGATCCTTATCATACAATTTTCTTTTTCGTATTCATGTCGTCGACCAGCCCTAGAGGTGAATTTAGACTTAAGGATGAAGCTAGCTCCCCCTCTCCTGTTTCATCGCCTCCTCGCTAGTCTTCACTACGAGCATCCCCAGGTCATAGCGAAGAAGTAAGTACAGTTCTGAGGGAGCTCCATCAGGAACTGGCCGCCGAGAGGGCTTTACAAATTGTTGGGCTGCTTGAGATAGCGGCGGAAATGGTGGAGGTGCCTGAGCCCGGCGGGAATGAAGCGCAGGAGGCAGGGTGAAATGAGGAAATTGGGGTGAGTGCCCGGAAGGATGAGCAAATTGTTGAAAAACCACCGGCTGACCCATCAACGATGATCGAAAGGGAACTGAACCGATCGATTATCAAAAAAAATATCCCTTCGTCTTTGGGACCTAGGCTGGCCGACAAGAACGGACGGATTTATAGCAATATGGGCAGCTCCTTCGCTGTTTCAGACAGCTTTTTCTAGGTCGGCGGTATGCAGCTTCCGTACGCCCTTATTATTGATGAGGTATGTTGCACCTACCAGCTAAGGCCGAGCCAAATTCCGTCGAACTGTTGGAGGTTCATTAATGGTCTGGCTCTGCTGTGCCATCACTTCGGATGTCCCCCATCGGTCGGCATTCTGCGCTACTTTTTGAGGATGAACCAGAGCTCAAGTGTCGGGGCCGGAATTCCTCACTTCCATTATAGAGATGCGATATATCGTCCGGCTGGGACAGCTTCGGCAATCAAGGCCTGGAAGACAAAGTATTTCTTTGTGAGGTCCCCAGGATCTACCCACGAGTCCAGGCCATGGAGATATCCCTTGTCCGAGCGATGGAACGACATCTCCAATCTGTCCCTTACTAGGGAGGAATGGGAAGTGATCTATAGGATTAAGGCGCTCGGTCAGTATTCTTTCGACTGTCTCGTTCTGGGGTATCGTGGAGGTGCATCAGCCGATGCCTTTTTAACTGATCCCCCTCCTCGAATTAGCGGGCTAGAAGAGGAAACTGCCCCTCCTGGTTAACTCCTCGTAGTTTTACTATTTGCTGTATTCACAAGTTCTAGTTTCGATTTCTAACCTGCTCCTATAATTGCGCAGCCACGTTAAAGCTCAAGGATTTCGTCAGGTCCTCCAGTCTCCCTAAATCCAAAAGCCAACCCAAAGAGCCTAGATCTTTGAAGGTGAATAAGGAAAGGAAGGAGGTAGAGGTCAGCAAGGACATCCCTCAGTCGACGATGCTGGACCAGTCTACAACATTGCTAGCCCTTCCATCCACTGAGGACCGACCTGACGAGTCTGCGTCGTTACCGATCCAACCAGTGAGTGAGGACCGAGCGGATACGGAGAAAAAGATGGAGCCACCGCTCGGAGTGTTGATCGATCATCTTGCCAACTAGACAGAGGACAGGGGGAAGAGCGAGTTCCCCGATTAGATAAAGGCAAGAGGAAAGAGCAAGCCTCCAGCGGTGGAAAGTGGGTGTCCACGATCAGCCTTGATAGGACTGCATCGATTAGGGACATCAATGTTGCTCTGCATATTGCCCAGAAGGTTGTTCCTCCTGCAGACGAAAGTTTTTGGATACGCTAAACAACAAGGAGCTGATGGCTAGTCTCGTCCGTAGCTGTGCCAAGGATCTGGCGTTCGCCTCTGCGATGCATCAGCGTATCGATTAGCTCGATGAAGTCAACCGAACGATGGACCGGGAGGTTCACGATCTTCTTGAGCAAGTTAATGCTTTAAGAGTTGAACTTTCAGAGGTGAAGGAGGAGAAGGATGTTTTACGACCTCAACTCTCTTCACTGGAGGAGGAGAAGAGTGTTTTGGAGGAAGAGAAGAGCGTTTTAAGAGCTCAACTTGTTTCGGGGGAGGAGGAGAGGAGTAGAGCAGATGCTTCCAGGGGTGAGCAGGAAAGTGAATGCCGAGCGTTGCAGCTCAGTAATGAGGGCCTAAGGAGAGAGGTGCTTGATGCCAATTCGAAGGAGAAAATGGAGGAGGAGCTCCATTTTAAAGTCCTCCATGACTGTCATGAGGCGGTGATGGATAAAATGAAGGCTGAGAGGAAGCTGCTGAAGCTGCAAGGCTCCGTCAAGGAGCAAAGGGTTTAAGCGATCAAGCGATGGAAAGAGCGGTACTTGCACGAAAAGTGCAAAGAATTTGGTTACGACTTGGCTCTTAAGATTTTGAGGAACTGCCACAGCGTTTGCGTTCCTAAAGGGTCGGCTGGTCCTTCATTTGAGGATTATGCCGAGCCGATGCTTCCCTCCGAGCTCGGCCTTTCACTTGAGGAGGTGAGAGAGATAGCTGAGGAGGAAAGAGAGGCCTTGCCGGATGAGATGCTGGACCTGAGTTCAGATGAGGAAGATGATGTCTCTCCATTGTCTTCTCCTGCCAATCCGGCTGCTGGCACTTCCTCGCCAACCGAGGGGTCAAAATGATTTTTTTCCTTTTCAAGACTCATCTGGTCGGGCTTGTGACCAAAACAACAATTCAAGGAAATAGAAATTTTTACTTTTATCTTTCGTTGCCTTCTTTATTTGTCGTGTTAAGATTGGACGATCTTTTCAAATAGCAGGTAGTGAACGAGTGCACTCGATGTACGTCGATCGGTTGTAGGGTTTGAGAGAGTCATGGTTGACCGAGATAAGAGAACTTGGCCGAGCGATGCTGAGGCCAAGCGATCTAAGATTTTAGCTCTTGGCATCGCCTAGTTCCAAAATCCTGCCTTGGTAACCTAGTCGAGCGATATAGAGGCCGAGCGATCCAAGATTTTGGCTCTTGGCATCGCCTGATTCCAAGATCCTATCTTAGCAACCTGGCCGAGCGATCCAAGATTTTGGCTCTTGGCATCGCCTGGTTTCAAGATCCTGTCTTGTCAACCTGACCGAGCGTTGTAGAGGTCGAGCGATCCAAAATTTTGGCTCTTGGCATCGCCTGATTCCAAGATCCTGTCTTGGCAACCTGACCAAGCGATGTAGAGGCCGAGCGATCCAAGATTTTGGCTCTTGGCATCGTCTGATTCCAAGATCCTGTCTTGGCAACCTGACCGAGCGATCTAAGATTTTGGCTCTTGGCATCGCCTGATTCCAAGATCTTGTATTGGCAACCTGGCCGAGCGATGTAGACGGCGATCAATTGGTAGAATTTTCTCCTCTTGCCCAATTTAGTGAGATTTTTCTTGCCCAGAAATTTGAAACCCCTTTATTGACGATGACAAGGGCGTGAGCCGTTAAAAAACCTTATTGGCAGAGCCAGAAAAAAGGTACCCACAAGTTGCGTGTACAAGAGCATAAACAATAATAAATAAACAAAGAAATAAGTGAACCAAAATAAAGCTTATCTATTGATAGAACGTTCTCAGGTTTTGAGAATTCCAGGGCCTCGGTAAAATCTTGCCGTTCGTATCGCGTAGGATATAAGAGTCGTGTCCGGCTTGTTTGACCACTTGATAGGGTCCTTTTCATGTCTGACCGAGCTTCCCAGGATGTTTTTCAGCCACCTTGGGCTTTCGTAGAACGTACCCACCTACCTTTATGTCACTCGGTCTTACCCTTTTATTGTAAAACTTGGTTGCCTTTTGTCTGATGGTTTCTGAACGAGCGGTTGCCCTATCTCTGTCTTCATTGAGAAGTACCAGTTTTGCCTTGCGGGCTTCATCATTCCTTTCTTCTTCGTAACTCGAAATTCGTTGGTTATGCAGTACAACTTTTACTAGGACTAAGGCCTCTGCCTCGAAGGTCATTCTGAACGGTGTCTCACCAGTGGCCCCATTTGGGGTTGTTTAGTACGCCCACAATACTTAATCTACTTCGTCCACCCAAGTCTTACGTTCATCTAAGCGCTTCTTGAGGGCACTTATTATCTTTTTGTTAGTATTCTCCGCAAAATCATTGCATTGAGGATGAGCTATTGAAGTCAACTGGAGCCTTATCTTCAGTCGTTCACAGAAATCTTTGAACTTGTCGTTATCAAACTGCCGACCATTTTCTGTAACCAAAATCATAGGTATCTAAAAACGACTTAGTATATTTTTACGTACAAAGTTTTCAATTTTCTGCTCAGTGATGGTGGCAACTGCTTTTGCTTCTACCCATTTAATAAAGTATTCGACTGCCACTATCAGAAACTTCTTCTGCCCAGGACCAAGAGGAAAAGGACCTAGTATGTCCATTCCCCATTGAGCAAAGGGAATGGGATGACTCACAATTTTCAACTGATCAGTCGGCTGATGAGACAAATTACTATTCCTCTGGCAGGCCTCGCATCTGTTAACTTTCTCTTGACAATCATTTTTCATCGTCGGCCAATAATACCCCTGTCTGATCAATCTGTGAGCCAACATTTTGACTCCTAAATGATTTCCACACATTCCTTCATAGACTTCATCCATTGCTCGTTCTACCTCTTCTTCATTCAAGCAACGTAGTAGCTGCCAGTCATAAGAATGCTTGTACAAAATGTCATTTCCTGGCCTCCAAAGCTTCTACCGGCTGTGTTCCCTTAAGAAGGTACTGCCTGATCGGCTCCATCCAACTTGACCGTTCATCGTCTGCTTGAAGGACTTCAGTAGCCTTCTGGATGCTAGGTTGGTCGAGCCGCTCGACCAAGATGTTGTTCCCAACATGTTGATCGGAAGCCATCTTGGAAAGTGCGTCTATCTGAGCATTTTGCGTCCGTTTTATCCTACTGACAGAGCATTGCTCAAAATTCCTCAACTCCTGTTTTACTAATTCCAGATACTTGATCATGTTGTTCTCCTTGGCCTCATACTACTCAGTAACTTGACCAACCACTATTTGGCTATTGTTGTACACCTTCAGATGCTTTACCCCCATCTCGCTTACCAACTGGAGGCCGGCTATTAGAGCTTTGTATTCTACCTCGTTATTGGATGCTCTAAATTCTAACCGGAGAGCATACTCTACCTTTTCTTTCCGGTGTGGGCTGATCAATACCACTACTACTCCACATCCCTCAGCGTTGGACGACCCATCAACAAATAGGCTCCAGGCAAGGCATTGCTCACCCCGCGAGTCAGGTTGACTCATTTCTGTAATGAAGTCCGCTAACACTTGGGCCTTGATCGTCGTTCGTGGTTTATAGTGTATATCAAACTTCTCCAACTCTACTGCCTATTTTATTAACCGCCCAGAGGTTTCGGGCTTTTGGAGGCACTACCTGAGGAGTTGATCGGTCCATACCTCGATTGTATGACTCTGGAAGTAGGGCCTTAGTTTCCGTGCTGCAGTTATCAAATAAAGAGCCAACTTTTCAATGGGTGCATACCGCATTTCTGGTCCGTTCAGCACTTTACTGACATAGTAGATCGGGAATTGTTCACTACCGTTCGATCGAACAAGAACTGCGCTGATCGCCCCCTCTGTGACTGCCAAATAAAGAATCAGATTCTCCCCCTCAACAGGGCACTGCAAGATGGGTGGACTTGTCAGATATTGCTTCAAGTGTTGGAATGCCTTTTCGCACTCATCCAGCCATTAGAACTGGGTCACATCTGCCTTCCTCAAAATTTTGAAGAAAGGGAGGCACTTGTCTCTCATCATAGAGACGAATCTGCTCAAAGAAACTATCCGTCCGGTTAACATCTGTACATCCTTCAAGCATCTCGGTGAGGGCATTTGGACGATAGCTTCGATCTTTTCTGATTAGTTTCGATCCCCCGCTGAGTAATCATAAATCACAAGAACTTTCCAGATGCTACACCAAAGACACACTTTTCAGGATTCAACTTCATTTGGAATTTATTGAGGGTCAGGAAGACTTCTCTAAGGTTTTCCACATGTTCGGCAGCTGTCTTGCTTTTGACCACCACGTCGTCCACATAGGCCTCGACTGTTTTGCCGATCTGTCTCTTAAAAACTTCCATAACGAGCCGCTGGTAAGTAGCCCATGCATTTTTCAAACCGAACAGCATCACCTGGTAGCAATACGTGCCCTGGTCAGTTATAGAAGTCATTTTTCCTTTGTCTTCGAGGCTCATTTTTATTTGATGATAACCAGATAAGGCATCCAAGAAGCTGAGGAGCTCATGCCCTAACGTGGAGTCTACCAGCTGATCAATCTTGGGCAGGGAGAAACTGTCCTTTGGGCATGTTTTGTTCAGGTCGGTGAAATCAATGCACATTCTCCACTTTTCGTTTTTCTTCTTCACCAATACCACGTTGGCTAACCATTCGGGGTACTTGACTTCCCAAATGAACCCAGCGTCAAGCAGCTTCTCTATTTCTTTCTCGATCACCCCCTGCCGCTCCTTGCTGTGCCACCACTTCTTCTGTCTGACCGGCCTATAATTTTTCTGAATACCCAAGGAATGAGATGTTACCGCTCGAGAGATTTCAGGCATGTCGTTCGGTACCCAAGCAAAGACCGATTGGTTTTCTACCAAGCAACTTGTGATTGCTGCGGCCAACCCTTGTTCAAGTTCGGTGCCAAAATTTGTGAATTTGGATCGGTCTTCATCATCTAGTATGACCCGCTGCGTTTCTTCTGTAGGGTTCATCCTATCGGTTTCTTCATCTGCTCTTACATCATGAAAACTTGCCAACACTACCGCTCCCTCAAGGGTTCTTGTTTCTGCCAAGTAGCATTCCCTAGCGATCCTTTGCTGACCCCTGACAATACCAATGCCATGGGATGTTGGGAACTTCATCGCCTGATAATAGGTTGGGACGACAGCTCTAAGGACGTTTTGTGTGGCTCTTCCAATTATTGCATTATAGGCTCCTACAAACTTCACAACTAAGAATTCAACATTCTTCACTACTTGGCATAACTTTTGTCCGAACTTTACGTTCAAGAGGACTCGAGAGAATGGATAGGTTGATGCTCCTGTTACCCTTTTGATTGGTCCCTCTATCGGCAGTAGCCGTTCCTCCGGAATTTTCATCTGCTTAAAAACATCGTAGTACAATAGGTTGACCGAGCTGCCTGTGTCAATCATTACTCACTTCACCTCACTATCGTCCATATTCAAAGTGACTATTAGTACATCGTCATGAGGACAGCTGACACCAGCCAGATCAGATTCGTCAAATGAGATCACTTCATTAGTTTGTGGCTTTTTCGTTGTTGATTAGCCCTCAGCGGTCTGCCTAGCATACCTCTTCCTTCCTCTGACAGTGGACCCTCCTGCTGCGCTACCACCAAAAATCATATTTATGACCCTAACCGGTCGGTCATCCTGCTGCCCAGTATTTCTATCATCTTTAGCCTTAGATTGTCCCCTCGTGTCGCGTCGATCGTCCATATTCCTGGTCTGCCTTCCTCCATCGTTCATGTTGTTTTGTCGCTAAGGTTTTCGCCAATTGTCAGATCGACCGCTCCTACCCTCATTATCTCGATCGACATTTTTTTCGTATTTCAAAAATCTTCCCAACCTTCCCCTCTGGATAAGGAGTTCGATTTCATTCTTTAAGTCTCAGCAATCCTCCGTGTCATGACCGACATCTCTATGAAAACGACAATATAAAGAAGAATCCCTTTTTTAGAGGAGTTTTCAATTTATTGGGTTCTCGGAGGGATTCCCCTTATGCTCTCATGACCTCCAGTACTTCCGCATACAGGATTCTCGCCGTTGGTCCTTTCGGTCGGTCGGCTTCCTCCAGCTAGACTGATCATTTTGCCGTTTATGTGAATCATCAGCTCTACTACTCGGCCAGCGGTCATCTGCTCTACGTTTTGCGTTTTTCAACACTTCCTCCAGCTGGATGTATTTATCTGCCCGATTTCTTATCTCTTTGATAGACCTGGGCTGATCATGAGCCAGCGACTTCTTGAACTCTTCATCCCTCGTATTGCTCATCAAGGCAGCCAAAATGGACGAGCAGGTGAGATCAGGGACTTCGACAGCTTCATTGTTAAATCGGGTGATGAACTCCCGCAAACTTCGTTCCTTCCTTGGGTCAACTGCATTACTTCCAATGCAATCTTCTGTGGCCGTTTACTTGTAGCAAACTGGTTAAGGAATAGCAGCTTAAAATTTTCAAAACTGGTTATGCAACGTGGGGGTAAGTTGTTGAACCATCTTTGGGCTCCTTCTTGAAAGGCTGTGCAGAAGGCCTTACATTAAATGGCGTCTGGAACGCAATGCAGGATCATCATCGATTGAAAGTGTTGCAGTTAATCGAGAGGATCAGTCTTTCCAGTATATTTTTCTGGCGTTGGTATCTTAGTACCGATCGCTGGGAGGCTATCCAGGATCTCCGGGATGAAAGAAGAGCTGTATTGTGCTGATGGTTGACCAGAACGGGAATTCATGGCTATATTGATACGGTGGACGCCAACTGGTTCTGTCTGATTTTGATGGGGCTGGACGCTGCTGCTAGGATTCATGGGATTGGTTGACTTTGGCACAAAAATACCTGCAAAATAATAAGGAACACCGGAGTTGATCGCGGTGAAATCTCCGATCTTTGAAGTTAGCCTTTTGTGAGAGTTTTGGTGGCTAGTGAATAAAGAATACTAGGGTTCTCGAAAGTCTTATCTTTTTTTATGATAAGGTAATGAACTTATATATGAAAAATACCTACTAGATTTAGGTCTTCTTTTATGAGTGAGAAGTCACCATCTATGAATAAGTCTGAGCCTGAGTCTAACACGACCGACCCAACCACGCCTATTTTTGAGGTTATAGTTCGTGTAATTTATCGTCGTTATGCTTTTGTGTGCATGGTGCAGCGTTCCAGTGCTCTTCGTACCACAGCGTGGACGAGATAGCAAAGGACGGTTACGAGAGTTGCAACATGAGCAAAGTACTAAGAACATTCTCAACTGGGAACACGAGCGTCCCTTCGACGTCGCCAGGTACGAGGTATTTTGTGTGTGGGAACAAGTTGTACTGTCTAGGGGGAATGAAGATGCAAGTGAAGGTAGAAGGCGATCAAACGGCGAATTCACGGGTCCCTCACCTCAGGCACAGCCGCAGCCAGGTGGTACTGGCACACAACCTTCTTTTAAGAACAATAATCCGACTCTGAATTCTGCAGGATTTTCGTTAGATGGAAGAAGAGATACTCTGGGAATGGCTTTCACTGGATTAATGGCTTTTTTGTTGTGGGTGTTCCGGATTTAAATTGTAATCTTGTGGTAAATGATTTTTTTTTTAATTTTTTAGATGAAATCAATGTTGTGAAATTTTTACCATATCATCATTTTCCTTCTGATCCTTCTATATTTACTTTTTCTCAATATTTTAAAAACCGATCATCGCTTTTCATCATTTTATTTTTAATTTATTTTAATTAGTTTTATTTTATTTTATTTTCTTATTCAAAACTAAATCTTCCGTAACCTAAAGACTAACTCTTTTCGTAACAAAAGCTAACCGGACTTTTTTTTTTTTGTATAAAGGGAAAGAAAGAACTTCGATTACAAAATAAGTCTCGGGAAACTGATTCCCGACATATCTTCTAAAAGAAGACTATAACATCCTATAAGTGTTACATCGAAAAAAGTAACCCCAATATCGGAATGACCTAACCGGACATTCTTCATAAGATCGACTTAGACTTATAACTAACTATAATTTTAGGTCCAGTTATTTTATATTATGATACAACATGTTATCACAATTTTAACATCATTGTCGGGGATTGAACTCGAGTCGCTCATGTGATAGAAAGAAATAGTAAGTTAAACAAAAGAAATTTAAAATTTAAAAAGTTTAATGATAATATATTGTTATAAAATCAGTTAAAGATTTAATAATTAAAGAATTTAAAATATAATTTAATTCTTTTTTCAATAAAATTTTGAAATTTAATTAAAAAGAGATTATTTTAAAAATTAATTTATAACAAATTATTAATTTATAAAATAGAATAATTAATTAATATTATCTTACTTTTATTCGATGTACAATATTTAATTATACGTGTGATTTTTTTGCACAACTATCTCAAATGAAAGTACGCCTCTTTCAATTATCATCAACGTATTATTTTTACTTTTATTTAGGGTAAAAAAGAGAGAAGTAATTTAAATTTTTTATATAATTTATAATTTTTATAAATTCATTATTTTAAACTTCATATCAATAAATATATATAACATGAATATCACACGTAAATCAAATAAAAGTTCTTAATACAATGATTTAATTCAATTTTAATTTGATTTGAATTAATTTTATTCAAATTAAACTGATAATTTAAGATGATTATAATAAATTATTAATTTAATTTAAATTTAATTAGTAGTAAAAAGCTGGTTAATTTAAATTCTTTAAACTTAAATTTAATTTAAATAATCATAATAACAGAAAAGAATAATAGAAATCAAAATAAAAATGCTAATTATACGTGTTAGATATGAAATCACTAAAATAAGATTAAACAAGCTACTAATTATTTTAATATTTTGTATCAAATATTAAGAATAATATTAAAATTTTACCTATATTTAATTATTATATAATTAATTTTGTGAATAATTAAAATATTCATATTTTATAAATGGTCAATTAAATTTATTTTCAATTATTTGTAAAATTGTAATTTTTGGATGATTATAAATAATTTTTATTTTAATAAAAATTCAATAACTACAAAATCTTGCTTCATTTAATATCATTTAAATGAAATAAAAATAATTAGTAAAAATTAAATATAAAATTTATAATATGTAATTTTGATAATAATATTTTGATAAATTAATATATTAAGAATATTATTAAATAGTATCTTGATAATATTATAATTATATTTTACTCGTTTCTATGTTTAGTTCGACGAAAATATTTAATAGAAAAAATAAAATAACATAAAATAAATTGATTTATAATATAATGAACTGTAAATAAATGTAATATTAAAAATTATTATTCAATATAACTAAAAGAATAATAATATAATATAATATAATTTAAATAAAAGACTTATAATATAAAATTAGTTATTACTATAAGATAATATAGTCTAAAGTTATTTATTATTTTTTACTTTATTTTAAATTTTTGAAAGTTTTTTATTTTTATTATTTAAGATAAAATGTGACGTTATATGAAAATCTGTCGTTTGGATGCGAGAATTGAACGGATTAACTTCCGTAGACGATTTGCTATTAACACGTCAGACGCGCGCTCCAAAATAGAAAAACGAACGGCATTTGCCTTGCGCGCCACCTCTCCACTGCTGCTCCGTTCCTACTCACCTCTTCGTTTCTCTCAAAGCCCTTCCTTTCTCTCTCTAAAATCCCGTTTCTCTACGTCAAAGGCCTGTCTCCCACTACAAGCCTCCCATGAACATCCTCAGCAAACTCAGATTTGGAGCCAGGTCACCGGACCCGAACATTCCTCAGGAACCAGACGACGACGTTCCGGGGCCTGGTCAGCAGTTTGCACAGTTCGGAGCTGGATGTTTCTGGGGCGTTGAATTGGCGTTTCAGAGAGTGCCGGGAGTCAGCAAGACGGAGGTTGGGTATACTCAGGGTACGCTGCACAATCCTACGTACGAGGACGTCTGTACTGGGACTAGTAAACACAGCGAAGTCGTGAGAGTTCAATATGATCCTAAAGAGTGTAGCTATGAGACTCTGCTTGATGTTTTCTGGGCCAGACATGATCCTACTACCTTGAATCGCCAGGTGGGTTTTTCTGAAACTGATTTTGGTCTTTGTCTGATTCTATTGGAATTCTGCTTTGATTTGATTGTGTTGAAAAGTTGTTGTTCCGGGATTTAGCTAATTTTGTTCGAGTTCGAGCTTTATTGGATTATTGGTATTGCTTAAATTGTGACGGGTTGTGAATCGGGGCATTTTGGGTGAGCACTTGGTATAGTCATTAGATTGATAAGTTCTCTTTCTGTCGTGATTTGATATAAAGGCATGTTTGCCTTTCTATTATCAAAGAAACCAAATTGCTTACTCATAGTGAATGAATCATGAACTGTGAAATGATTTAGATAAAATATTATATTTAAGACAGGAATCTATAGCTGGGTACCTTGAGTCCTGCTTAATTCTTCTGCACTGAAGAGAGGAGTTGTCGATTCCACCAGTGTTCTGGTGGCTTTTTAGTGGAAAATTCTTGCAGTTGTGGTGGAGTAGAATGCATGTTAGAAACCCTCCTCAGGTTTTTCAATCACAGTTACTTGTAAACTGGTCGGTAATTGGTACTGTTACGGCAATCGTAAGCTTGATGGATACTGAGCCTTAAAGAGGTGGCTCTCTTTGTTACTTCATTTTATAATTGCTTGTGATCAGTGTGTACATGGTTTGTTTGCTTTAACTGGACCCTTTTTAAGGGTATGCTTACTTGAAGACTGAAATTCGAAGGTGGTGAAAGCTCAAAGTAAGAGCTACTGCTATGAGATTAAAGTCGTTAAACTCAAAGACAAAGATCATCGAAGAGGGCAGATCAGTTAGATAAACATGAACTTGTGCTATGCAATCACCAGTCCTATCATTGTTTCCCTTCGTTACAACTGCAAGAATTGTTGTATAAGATGTCTAAGTGATGCCAATAGGAGTATGTAGGTGTTTGAATGGAAATGGAAATTCAATTAAACTCCTACTTCTGTTGAATTTTTTCAATTTTAACTCTCAACGCAATTGAGCGGCATCCCAAAATTGAAACTGCAAATCTCACAATGTGAAGGGATTTGTCGCCTGTACAAAAGTTGTGAACAGACTATTATTGGTCAATGACTAGTGTAGTTTGGACTAACAAGTAGAACTGTTTTACTAAATAGAAAAACATGCTCCAAGATGCATATCTGAAAGGAATAAGCTTGGCATGCCATGAATTTGTAATCTGATAGGACTTACTGGTTATGGTAGCAGAACAATCTTTTTGTGAGGTGAAACTTGTTTGTCTTTGCAAATTGAACGGTTGGGATGTAGGATCATGTTACTTGGTGGCAAAAGTTTTATGTAGTTAGGACATTTCCAGGTCAGTTTGATTTATAATCGTTCTTATGGAACATGACAGGGAAATGACGTGGGAACGCAGTATCGATCTGGAATATACTGTTACACACCTGAGCAGGAGAAGGCAGCAAGAGAATCTTTGGAACGGTACCAGAAGCTATTGGATAGGGAAATAGTTACTGAGATATTGCATGCTAAAAAGTTTTATCCCGCAGAAGAATACCACCAGCAATACCTTGAGAAAGGGGGGCGTTTCGGATTTACACAATCTGCTGCTAAAGGCTGCAATAATCCCATCCGATGCTACGGTTAAGTCTGGCACTTATAACATGATCACCATCAACTCAGGTTTAAGAGGTTATTGTTCTGAGATTCTAGTAGCATATGTTTGATATGTCTGGCTCTTATGTGCTTAAACTGCAATGGAAATGCCTTGTATACCTAGTTTAGAGGGCATGGATCTGGAGTCTACAATTGCAGAGTAACATGCAGGAACAAATCTCTATATGTCCATGAACTATGTCAAGGAGAAACTCAAAACATAGGAAATCTGATTGGCAGAATCATGTGTGTATGGTTTGTACATGTATGAATGTCTTTTTTCCTAATCACTTGCATGTAGTACATAACACGAATTTTAGTTGCACGTCTCGGATTGGAAACTAAAGGGAAAAAAAAAAGTGAAAAATACTTGATTTTGATTCCATGACTTTAAATTAGCTTTCCGAAGTCGTAATGGGTGCTAATCCACTGACAGCTTCACGAGAGTTGCTCATCGAGACATAGTTAACATCTTTCGGTAACTTTCTTAACAAGTGAACCTCTAAATGGATTATAATATCTGTACGTTAATGATTTGTTTAAGCAACTATAAAAGGCTTTTACTTTTTATATATAACATTTATATTGAACTTTCTCTTCATAGACTTAATATAGATTCAGTCCATATTGATTAAGGTTCATTTTTTTAACTAAATTTTAACTTATTAATTCAGATATTTTAACGAGCTATTTTATTATCTTTATCTGGATCAAATTTGATTTCTATAATCATAAGTTTATTGAAAATTTTAAAATATAATTAATTGTTGTCTAATTCATAAAAAAATATCTAACATTGCATACCTAATTGCAGGGATGGAGCCATGTTATGGGGAGGGGGGACTATGCCCCCCTTTCAATTTTTTTTTTAAAATTATCTATATAATTAAAATTTTTAAAATTATAAATATATGTGACCCCCTTAAAAATATAAGTGCCCCTTTAAATATTGACCCCCGGCCCTATTTAGAGTTGAGTCTGACTCCGTCCCTGCCTAATTGGTTCAACCTTCAAGCATATTGACTGACAAAAGGTAACATTAAACCGATTAAAATTAGTATAGCGTTATTTGTTTGCTTTCTCTGATCGAGTATGTCTAGCTATAAGCCCTATTGAGCTTGTGGAATCATGTGTTTGTTTTTCGATAAAAAAATCGATCCTGAGAGACCTTTTTTTCTTTTATTCAGACATGTAATTTATTTATAATGCGTGATTTATGCTTAATTATATATATTTGAAAGTTTACCTTAGGATTGGAAAATAATAATCATTAGCAACAACAACTTAATAAAATCTAAGCTTATAAACAGAGTTTATAGAAGTTCAGCAGTATGTAATCTTACTTTTAATTAGTAGAAAGACTTGTTTCTGAATAACTTATATAAAAAATAAATAAACAAACATGAAATAAAAAAATCACAACAACAATAATAACAATAATAAGGCTACGTGGGAAAAAGTTTACACTAAATTCCTAAGAGGTAAATGATAAAGATTTCTTTATGAGAGATCATTTATTTATATCCTAGTACGTTAAAATTTTCTATTACGGGTTATGTTTTCGGTAAATTATAGAAATGTCATATCATTCTTAGTTACCTCTCTTCAATTCTTGGTTACCTCTTTTCAATTCTTCTTAGGTGTTTTTTTTTAATTTTCTCTAAATATAATCTTTTCGTATCTTCTCATTCAAGTGTCTGCATATCTTTTCTTAACATGTTCATACCATGTCCAAACCATCTAAGTCTTATCTCTGTTACTTTTTCAATAATATTAGTCACATTTAATTTATTCCTTACCATTAAATTTCTTACCTTATATTTTCTCGTAAAGTTGTACATCTAATATAACATCTTTATTTCTATCATCATTAACTTATAATCCCCATGAATCAAACACTTTGTCCATAAAACATGGTCGAGTGCCTATTTAGATGAGCTTATATCAGTTGAGTTTTTGTCAGTTGAGCTTTTATAAGAAGAACTTTTCTAAAAAATCAATTGACTATTTAGCTTTCATTAAAAAAAATTTAAAAGCTTCATACAATAGATCTGTTTGACAACATAAAATAAAAGACATTTTAATTTTAATTATATTTTATTTTGTAATAAAATTATTTATGCATATAAATATTAGTTAAAATATATTAAACAATATGTAAAGTACAATATATTAATTATTTTATAATTTTAAACCATATAAAACATAAATAAAATATATCTAATCAAATCTTTTATATGGATTATAATATAAGTAAAATTAATATAAAAATAAATATTAAATCATATAAAATCAAATAATATTATATACATCTCAAAATAAACGTGAAGATGTGTTCGTAAATATTGTGAAAATTATGTGAAAAGCATAAGGGTAAGCGGAACAAAATAATAGGCTCATTAATTGGTTTGAAAATTTATCTGAAAAATACTTTTTGAAAATTTCAAATTTAAGCTTTCTCAAAAGCTGCATTTTAACTTTCAAAAAATTATTTATATGAAAAAGGTACTTTTAGATTTTAAAGTCAAAGACTTATTTTCTTAAAAATAATTTTTGTGATAAAAAGTGCTTATTTATTTTTAAAAGTTGAAACAAACAGCCAATTATACTCTCTAAACGATAGAAAATAATAATCACTAATTACTAAAAAAAGAGAAAATTTCAAGTCGTGACATGTAATTTCACTTGAAAGCATAATTGGCGAGCCCAAAGTCAATCTCCAACTTCCATGTTATCGCATAGAACACACTTAATAATTCCCACTACCAACGTTACTTATTTCTAGGGAAAATGAAATGACTGAGGAGTTGCACATCACATAAGACTTAGCGAGAAGCTCGCATGGACCAGTCAAATTGTGCCGAAATATTTCCGCTTTCTTTTGTGCCTCTCTTTATCCATTTATTTATTAAAGGTTACATGTAAAAACGAGCAAATGTGAATTTATCTCACATTATTAAAAACTTTATTTTAGTTTTTAATTTTAAGAAAATTTTTAGTTAAAAATAATAAAAATATAACATGGCATCATATTTATAGTAATAATTATTATATAAATTATTAATTTAAGTCAAATCTAATTAATTCGGATAAATTTTAAAATTGAATTAGATTTCTATTTTACTGATATTAGTTAATCTATGTCTATGATGTTTTTACTGTACTTATTTCATCATTAATTTTAAAAATTTAAAATTATTATTTTACTTTCTTAAATTATAAGGAATGATTTATATTTTTACCTAAATTTTAAACTTTGCTACAAGGAAGAACATAACCATTTGAATATACTTAACAGTACATTTCAAATGGCGCCTGAAAGAGTGTCTTCTTGAACAGTTTTAACTTGTGAAATTAGATCAGTTCATAAAACGAAATGATTGGAGCACTTCCTTACGTTTTGGCATGAAATGTTCTTGTTGCTAAGTAAAACTAACTGGGCATGATTAACCTCTACAAGTAAGACATGACAGGAAAATAATAACGTTGGTGGTTGACCAACTTGAGTGCTAACCCAAACCACCTTAACAAAAAGCCTTTAAACCTGTCGCATTTCATGTACACTACTCATGATGTTGATTTGTCTCTCTGTTTTTTTTTTGGTATTAAGAGAGACAAGCACTTAAAAAGTATTCACCCCTAGAGTGAGACTTACTATCCGACATCAACATCTCTCCTATCCGAGCAGAGGAGATATCTTAGTACAGTACCCCGTCGTTATACTGTGAGCATGTTTCACAATAAAATTCGCACACTGATTTACTTCTCATGGCACATGCAACATACTTACTCTCCAGTTCCTGTCAAGAAGCTCCTTGATATTTTGTAATACCTGCGTGTGTCCACCAGCATTTTCTCCATGTATCACCATGTTAATGGCCACCTCACAATTGGATTCCAACACCACGTTTCCTGTTCCATGCCACCGTGCAAACCGCAATCCATGGTAAATTCCTATAAGTTCAGTTTTAAGTGCAAATTCTGATAGGTCCCATTCAAAATCTGCTAAAGGAAATGAAAAGAAAAAAGCAAATATGCAGAACAAATATGCGAAAATTCTATTTTTGGTGAGAATAAGCTAGTAACTTAAGTTGACGCTAAAAAATCCCCCCTAACATTGACAATTGAAACTTTTAAATACAAAGTCTGCTACAACTACCTTAGCCCACTACAAGAAATCAGTGTTTTACCGACAGATATTTCCGTCGGTAAACACGAGATATCCGTCGGTGAAATTAATCACCGATAGAATTTGGTGGAGCAACATTCGGTCGGTGAACTGCCCGAAGCTAAAAATACCGACGGATATTTTCCGTCGCAATGTTACGATAGAATTGTCGACCGAAATATTATTGTCGGTATTTATTTAACGACGGAATGGTAAGTACAATTCCGTCGGAGAAATATTGCTACGGTCATTCAGTCCGTCGGTGATGCGAAGTTATCATCAACGACATTTTCCGACGGTGTAACATACCGTCGGTAACTATGGTAACTTTTTCGATGGATAATTGACCGTCGGTAATGAATGATCTTTTTTTTTTTTGCTTTTTGTTTTTATAATAATGATTATATTATATATTCACTTTATTAATTTGTGTTACGTTAGAATAATGAATAATGAGAAAATTAAGAATTAATAAAATATAAAAAGAGAATAATTTAATTATTAAAATATAAGAAATAACAAATCTCTTATGTTTTTAATTGAAAACACATGACAATGTTATGGTAATTATTATCGTAATGATCATGGTTGCTTTGAACTATTTCCCCCCCTCTTTAACATTTCCATCTCCTGCCTAAGCTTAATCATCTCCTCCGCATGCTGTTTGTCCTTGGCCATCTGCTCCATCTTCGCTTTCATCTTAGTCAGCCGCTTCATCTCCTCTCTCATCTTAGTGCTTGCCCATCTCGCTCCAAATGACTCTTTGATCTTTAAAACTTCTTTGCACTCAGCTCTCGCTTTTCATCATCTGTAGACTAATCTCCTCCTCACCTTAGCTATGTCCTCTATATGCGGTGATGTTGAGTAATCACCGCTTGTTTTGATTAGCTATCTGTTCCTTAATGAGTCCATGTGGCGGACTCTCGATACATCATGAGATTGAGATGGCCGAAGCGAGATGTTGTTGTATCTAGAAAGGGAAGAGCGCGAATAACAGTGTTTGCATATGAGCCCAGTAGAATATTCTTCCACGACGGTCCCAATCACCCACAACATCAAGATATGTCTGAGTCTCGTCCACAGGTTGTTCCTCCTGAGATTGTCACTGGATATTTTCTTGTATTTGATCATATTAGGAAACAATCTTTACATTAGTAAATAAGGTATAATTGTTAAGAAATTATTAAAATATGTTAATTTCACTGACATTCACTTTTCTACATCGACTGTTGATGAAGGTGACACCATCATGTTTCTTCGTGTGGGTATGCACAAATACCTGCATAGGTGTAGGCTTAGTGCCCAATGCCTTTTCCTAGACGTATAACTTAAATTGTCAGATGTTAACTAGTATTTAAAAAAATTTCGTCAGAGTTTCCTCTATATATATGATATTTGCCCCCTGTTCAACAATGAAAAAAACTTCACACAGCCATATAGCACCAAACATTTATATCATAATAACATTCAATAGAGCAAAGCAAGATATATGGAAAATTGACATGAGAAATTAGATACTTACTAGTCTATGTGCATGCTCGATGTGGGTAATTGATCCTCCCGTATGCACTGCAAGACTCGGGCCTCCCGGCCCTCCACGTCTGTTGGCCGAATTACGCTCAGATATGGACATCGCCGCAGGTGATGTCCAATATTCAGTCCAATGACTCCAAATTTCATCCGAAATATAACGCGGGCATGTACGAACCTTGCTTATTTGATTAATTAAGTCGCGATAACGTATGTGAGCTTTCTTTTCCCATTGTTTATACATGAAGGCGTCAAAACAAGAATCCCAGTAAAATTCTTTCTGAAATAAGATGAGTAAGAATAACAAAAAATTAAAATGTTGTATGAACATTATGAATATAAAGCAATGTAACAAGAAAACAACTATGATTTTTACCTCAAACTCTTGAAAGTATAATTGCTTTGTGGTGTCAGCTAAATTTTTCCACACATAACCATCTGGTTCAATTCTTTGCTTGAACGAGGAAGTCATATTTCTTGAAATTGGTCCAGACGGAACCAACCTAACATGTAAAGTAATGTTATCCTATGTACATATTGGTAAAAGTCCATGTTGATAATAAACAAATTGTAAAGTGCTTTGAGTTTACTTACTGGTCATTGACAATAGAAACAAACTTTCTTCCATCAGGTCCCTCAGCGCCAGGCGACGGTAACACTATTTCGGTCGGTATTTCCAAGATTGGCAAATTTCAATCTTCAATTTAAAGTGAAAATTGATACTTTTTGTAAAGTGATTCGCAATGTCTTGGTGCAAAAAGGTGAATTTATAAGCTTAAAGAATCAAACCTAATAAATGTTAACAAATGGTACATGGAGATGGTGGTAGTACTACGTTATCTTGATGCTTGATGAGTTTACCTATTATTGGGGAAAATCATAGCAATGATGCCTTTATATGACACCTAGAGTAATATATTTTAATAAGTGAAAGATGATGTTATCAAGTAAAGTACTTACAACTATGATAATTTGACATTTAATTCATGATAAAGAGAGTCTATATGTTAAGTAGATGGAAGAGGAATACTTTAAAAGTGGAAGCTTCTCTATATAGCCTACGCTTAACGTTTCTTCATTCACTAAACACCTATTGAAGCTCAAAGACAATATTGTCTACGAAATGAAGTATTTGATAAGAAAGGGGAAAGAAGCAAGGTTTTGGTTGGACGATTTATATTCTTTAGTTGGCATATAATTTTGTTTCCTTAATTCTTCTTACATTCATTATTTGTGTGATGCTTAACATGCCTAGAAATTGATAAGATCTTGTAAGAGTTTTTAAGTCATTTTTCAACATACAAAACTCTATGGTAAACAATATTCATTGAATCAGGTTTGTCATATGGAAACATCTGTACTATATATAGATGAAAGAGGAGGATAAATAGTAATGAATGGTCATCCTACAGATCTATGAGTATAATAATACATACAAACTAAAGAAAAACTTTCATACATACTAATAATAGATACCTTTAAAGTATCTACTCGGTAAAACTCATTTTCATACAAAAATTCTGAAATGGCATAGAAACAAGAGTAACCTTAAAGAGTACTTTTATTTGTTTTATGAATTAGGATAACATAAATCCAATAAATAGTAACATAACTTAATTTCATATTTAGAAGGGAATAATGCATATTAGATGATCTTGGAGTGTATTTATTTTGGAATTTCTCTCTGTATATATAACCAAAATACTAAGGTAAATGATTAAATAGAATTTTAAATATTTTTTACAATGGAAAATAACTATATTAGCGGCATATAACAATACAGATTGTCTCAAAGATAATAATTCTAATAATAGGATTTAGCATTTATAAATCCTACTATAAATGTTATATATTATCTAAGGATGAGTTGAGGTTTAAGATAAGGTTTAAATAATAAATTAGGACTTGAATTATTTTAAATGTAGCCTTGTTTGCTTGCTCTTTAAACCTTAAAGAGTATCAAAAATGAGTTATGCCCATGGCTAGCAATTTAAAGAAAACCATACTTTATTTGTTTTTTATTTAATAGAGTTTCTCACCTTACGCTCTCGATCTTAATTGGAGTAAAAAAATAATTTTTTTTTCCAATTTTCTGTATTGGAAAGATTTGCTATTGAGGCATATTCTTAATGTCATGTATGCTAAAAAAAACATTTGTAAGAATATTTTAGGTACTTTGATGGGTATTGATTACAAATCGAAAGACACAATTAAGGATATAATAGACTTGGAAAGCGTGAATATAAAAAATATTTTCATTTGAAAAGGAGAGATGATGGGTCATCACGTGACTCCACTGTATGTTACACTTCACAAAAATGAGAAACAAACTTTTGTCTATTTCTTAAATCAAATAAGTTTCCTCGTGATACCACCTCTAATATGGCTCGTTGTGTCATCAGTGCTAATAAGGGGGAAGTTTTTGGGCTTAAAGAGTCATTATTTTTATGTACTTTTACAACAATTACTTCCTATTAGAATACATAGGTTTTTGTCAAAGGACGTGTCCATAAATTTGGCACAATTAGGTTAAAAAAACAATTATGATGTAAGATACATAAACTAGAAGACTTGAAAAAATGGAAGAAGATATAACTTTGATTCTTTGTAAGTTTTAATGAGTTTTTCCACCATCATTCTTTAATGTTATGCATTTTGTAGTTTATTTACCATAAAAGATAAAACTTTGTGAAACTGTTTAATTTCGATGGATGTTCTTGATAAAAAGGTAATATGTATTCACTTCTACATTTTTTTATCTTTTGTTATTTAAAATGTTACTTGTCTCAAATTATGATGGAAATGAAGAGGAAAGTGAAGGGTATTAATTCTATCTCATAGCCTTATTCTATCACTTCTTGTATATACTATAATTTAATTTTAATACTTTTCTCCGATTATAAAATGGATAAAATGTAACTAATTAATGATTATGTTATGAATGGTAAAGTTATATGGTGTTTGCTTTACTTACAACCAAATAATTAGGTCACCATACTTCTATTTGATTTTAACCAACCTTACTATTTGTTACAAGTTTATGGACTTAAACAACACTAAGTAGTTATTTGAGTTATGCTCAAATGTTTTTGTAATTGAGCATCTTTGTCAAGATGTCGGACATATTTCAATTTGTGAAGTGTATCTATTTATTATGTTATCTACAAGGATTGCTCAAACTTGTATAGGAATAAATGATCATCCTTTAGTGTAATATTTCTTTTTTTGGTACAATTTGATGATATTATATAATTTTACTTTATATATGGAATACTCGATATTTTTACAGTGTCTACTTTCATATGTTTGTTGTTCTAGGTTATGGCGACAAAGGGCCATATGTATTAGCCATCTCTCCTGCACGAAAATATACTATATTTGTATTATCTTATTTCGAACGGGCTTAAATGTTCTTTTTTCTCATTTCGATGTATATAGTTATATGTTTTGTTATTTAAGAATAGTAGATAACATGCGAAACTTGTTAAAGAGACCATTCACAAGACTTATAGTGGGTTTGATAGTAGTGAAATGTTAACCATACAATTAAATTAACTAATTTATATTTATTTAAACTTTAAATGAATTTCACTATTATGACAAGATTCTAGACTAGCAATTGTAACAAAAAAAAAAACAAAATATTAGCAATATCAACAACCAAACTTGAAATAGAATAAGTGATAGTGACTAGAAAGAAATTTTCTACACATTGAAAACAAAACAAACAAACAAACACTTCCAATCTCTAGCCATTACATGGATGAACTATCGAAATAAATTCAAGATAGATCAATAAGAAAATGCTTTCATCCTTATCTCATACGATATACAATGAAATCAATTTTTAATAATTTCATCAATCGACATACTTAAGAAACACTTTATAATCATAAATTAGCATTACACAAGCTAAAGTCTCATAACCATTTAAATTTTCCTTCGACCAAATGTTTAACTTTAACATTAAATTTTAAACTTGATCAATGGAACTTCTAATGATGAGATGAAAACTCAACAAAATCTAAATAATACATACATACATACATACATATATGTATATATATATATTTATTTATTATCCTATGTAAAAATTAGCTCTAGATAAAAAAATAGATAGCTATAATAAACATCATACATTAAAAATTAATTACTTGCCAAAATAAGTTCCATATACACAAACGACTAGTCTCAATGTGCATCAATTACAAAAATAGCTAGGCATAACAACGTTAGTGTATTTTTCTTTTCTTTTTTTCCTTTATTTTGGTCATTGTTTCAATTGGCTATTATGACCATCAAGAGCATTATCATGTATCTATTTGAACATTTTCTTGCTTTTATGCCTTATGCAAATGACTTAATTAGCTATCTTAATTAAATAAGTAGGAGGTAAATACTACATAGACAAAAATGTAAATCATCTCAATATTTAATATTTAATTTAACAGATAAAATTTTAAATTTTAATAAGAACATTATAAATCACCTCAATTTCAAAAAGGAATACACGATAATTTGTTAATATTACTTAAATTAGATTTTTCATGTCAAGCTAAATTATTAATTTAGTAAACAATTCAACCGAAAGGCATAATTTATGAATCATTATATATTTAATAATTTAATTAACATATATTCAGAAATTCATTTATACAAATTTCACCGTATTTTATGTTACTAATTTCGGACCAAGCGTAGCTTTGGATTAGTAGCATATATAGTCTTGAGTGAGATGTGATTAAGATGATTTTATGTTACAGAACATAATTCAAGCTAAGTCATTATATGTATAGTTGAAGTTCAAAATCTACATCCAGATCTATCGGACAAAGAGGGGAGGGAGGAGAAGGGATTTACCTTTCAAAGACCGCCGGCGTTGGAGGAGACGACTGGGCGACACGCGGCGGCGATAGAGTCGAAAGTTGGAGGAGAACCGTCGAAGGGAGAAGAGAGAAGGAAGAACAGAGGAGGAAGAAAGGAGGTCTGCGTGCTGGAGAGGAAGAAAGGAGGAAGAAGGAGGGTTTATTCCATTTTCAAAACGACGTCGTTTTGGTTTAAACCAAAACTACGTGGTTTTGGTTTTAATGAAGGACGACCATCGGACGTATTTACCGACAACTTTACCGACCAAATACTCTGTTGGTAAATAACTAGAACGAAATTCACCGACCGAATATTGGACCGTCGCAATGCCTTTTCTCCGAAACTATCTTCCCCGACGGCGTCTCATTTTCGGTCGGTGATTGTAACGGTTTTCATACCGTTGGTAATATTCCGTCGCAATTCAGGATTTCTCTTGTAGTGGCCCTAATTGCAAGGAATTCTAAATACTAAAGGTACTCTACTAACGGCTAATGAGTAACATGACCTATTAAACAACTAGATTGACTGAATCATAAGCAATAAATTGAAGAAAAAAGGTTTATCCCACATTTCTCATATTGCATGATTTACACAATCTACTTGTATCGTGATATCTCAACATTGCCCTCCCCTTTCACTACAACCTTGTCCTTAAGATTGAAGTTAATTGTAGCTTGACTTTCATGCCTTGCAACGGTATCCTCCTCACTGTTTGCATTGTCTCCTTCCGACAAGAGCAATGGATGACCCTTGCACTTTTATCCAGGTGTAAATTTTTCATTACAATGGAAGCAAAGCCCTTGTGCATGCCTCTTCTGTATTTCTTCCCAGGACAATTGTTTTGCTGTAAGCACAGGCCATGCAAGTTGAACAAACTTTTGTTCCCTAATTAATTGCTCGTCTCTCATTCGCGCCAAACTTATGGCCTCCTTCAATGTTTTGGGCTTGAACATACGTATGTCATCTACAATTTCAGGTCTCAACCCTCCCATGAATGTTCCTACTAGTCCCTTTTGAGTCCATCCCTGAACTTGGTTGCCCAATCATTCAACTTCTCTTTGATAATCCCACAAGGTTCCTGTTTGTTGGATTTAGAAAGTGCTTCATCGAAATCTTCACATTCCGTTGGCCCGAACTAAGTCCACAGTCCTTATTGAAAATTTTTCCATGTCACCTGTTGCCCCTCGTCAGTGTATGTCTTACGAAGCCATTGCCACAATTGGTTTGCCTTACTTTCAAGGTGGAAGGAGGCTAAAGGAATTTTTTGCAAGTTCGGAGTTTCTTGATATTCAAAAAATTGCTTCAAGAGACTAATCCATTCAGTAGGATCGCCGCTGGCAAATCTCAGGAATTCAAGCCTTGCGAGTTTAGAAGAGAACATATAGGGTCCCTCCTCTACAACCCCTTTGAATCCTTCTTGGGTGTTTGTGAGTCGACCACGGGAATTGCTAGCAGATCCTTCCCTTTAAGAAAGGACTACATCAGATAATAGAATAATCGCTTCTTCCATTGAACGAAGCTTATCAGCAAGACCTTGCTCCATTCAGCTCATTCCATCTTGAAAATTGCCTAGACTTGCTTTAAGATTCTCGATTCATTCTTTGCCCGTCGACATGACTCTGATACCAATTGGTGGGTTCCAGTTAAAACCTACTAGAACAAATGAAAAGAGAAAAACAAATATGCAAAGCTTCTACTTTTGGTGAGAATAAACTAGTAACTTAAGTTGACGCTAAAAAATCCCCCCTAACATTGATAATTGAAACGTTTAAATATAAAGTATGTAGCAACCACCTTAGTCCTAACTACAAGGAATTCTAAATACTAAAGGTACTCCACTAATGGATAATGGGTAACATGACCCATTAAACAACTAGATTGACCAAACCACAAGCAACAAATTGAAGAAAAAAGGTTTGTTCCACGTTTCCCATATTGTATGATTTACATGATCTACTTGTATCGTGATATCTCAACAGATTCTCTCCTCATATTAATGGCAAAGCCCTTAATCCAGACTCCATTGTGATCCCTCAACAATCCCCCAATTGTAGCTAGTCCTGTGATTAGCTACAATTGTTTTCTAGTATTTGAATGTTCAAATGGTCTTTGCCAGAGGATCCATATACCATTGGTGAAACCAACAGCTTCGATGTTGTGTGAATTTTTAAATCCACTACGATGAATGATTTCATCCGCTTTTGCTCACGAGACCCGAGGTTCCAATAAGGCGACAAGTTTTAGGAAATACATTTTGCAAATTTGTCGAAGAATCCTACGAAACTTTGGGGGTGTCGCCCCTTGGCAATTTCTCATTATACATTTAAACACCACAATATAAAAATAAAATTTAAGACTCCATATCTAGAGTCTCCTTATTGCTGTGTTCAACCTCCATAGGCGGAAATTCACTATCCTCCATATTACCAGCAGATTCCCTATATTGAGCCATGTTCTCATTCTCAAAATCCCCATGGTCCGTACCTGGCTATTCCAAACAATGTTTTTGAGGAGGTGGATAACGATATGGGGGAACAATGTCCATGTCAACGCCATTCCGTATAGCAATGTCTGGGTGGTTATCAGGTTGCTTACTAGAACTTGGGTGACGATGAAAAAATTGGGTTGAGGTCTCAAGTGATTGTGTTAATGGTGGTAAGGTGATCACTAAATGTTTATGGGAGTTTGAAAAGGACTTGGATTTGTTTTTTTGTGTTTAGGTTTGTTTGGGCAATTATGGGCTTTTTGCCTAGAGCAATATGCACCTGTGTTGAAATTTGTATAGGATCAGGGTGACTATTTCCTGAGGGATATTCTTGCAAACTGGAGGCTTAAGGAGTTTGTGGGTGATGTTTCCAAGGATTATTTCTCTCAACATAAGTAGGCCCAATTTGGTGAATGGCTTATCAACCAAAAATTAGCTGATTAACCATTTTAGCTTATTGGCTATATTAAACAACTACCTATTGTGTTTGGTAATTCAACTGATTAGGTTGGTTAATTGAACTCAATCGGCTGATTTTCAAAAAGCTCAGGAGGATCAGCGTTTTACCTTCAAGTGATGAAAACTGACGAAATACCCACAAACATCAACAATTCATTCAGAAAGTTTTGGGTAGATTTTTCTCTCTTTTTTCTTTAAACGTCTTCTCTCTTCACAAACCTTTGTTCTGATCACAATTTTCTACCAGCATTTGATCTTCTACTCCTTCGTTCTGACCATGATTGTGTCATCAGAAAAGAATACCCATAAACCTAAGACGACGTTGGTTCCTAAGACGATGGGTGATTGACGCCCATCATCAAATGCTATACATGACAATCAAGCTTCCAAAAAAGTGGTGGTATGAGATGCCATTGAAGGCCCCACCATGTTGAGCTTCATGAGATGGAGCTAGTTGCTACGGTTTCAGCTGGAGCGTGGTGACTGGAAGATCAAGAGGCAGCGGTAGTCTAGAGGTTATGCAGAGAAGAGGAAACATGGGAAGCAATTAAGACAGATGCGAATAGTAACTTAGGACTAAAAACCTCCAACCTTTTCTTCTCTCAAAATGTTGCTTGGGAAACTGCACACCGCCTCAGCCAGGAACTTCAGGTTACGTGCATGTCGGACCTCGGCAAGTATTTAGGGGTTCCTTTGCTCCACGAGCGGTCCTCCCGGTGCACCTATCAGTATATTCTGGATACTGCTCAGTGGAAACTTTCAGAGTGGCGAGCCAGGTTACTGTCTCTTGCAGGTAGGGTTACGTTGACTCAGTCCTTCCTGTCGGCGTTGCCCATGTTCACCATGCACACGGTTCGTCTTCCGAGGCGTTTGTGTGACAACCTGGAACGAATCATGCGTAACTTTATCAGGGGTTCCTCGCCGGAGCACCTTAAGGTGCACCTAGTCAACTGGGAGTCGTTGTGTAAGCCAAAATCGGAGTGGGGATTGGGCATCAAACACCTCCGGTCTACGAATGATGCCCTTCTGGCCAAACTAGGTTGGGGCCTGCTCACGGACCATCAGGCTCTTTGGGGTCGGGTCCTTCGGGCTAAATATCGACTTGATCCCACCCATATTCCCCTCACGCTCCATCGGTCAGGAGCGTCATCAGTTTGGCACGGGATCTCGACGACTTGGCAATAGATCCGGCACGACCTCAACCGGCAGTTGGGAAACGGGCGGCGGGTGTTATTCTGGATGGCTCGGTGGCTGGAGGGGTGGGGTCCTCTTATCCACGTGGCCTCCTCCCCGATCCCGGAGCATCTTCGGTTGGTTACGGTCGCAGACCTCCTTACGGACGATGGTGGTTGGTGTTGGCCCGAGTTTCAACAGTATCTCCCGACCATGGTTTGCTTGGACATTGCGCGCTTAGGCTCTCTTGACGGGAATAGGGGAGAGGATAGACTGATATGGGGACCTTCTCCCCATGGGGGCTTGACTGTGGCTACTACGTATGAGCTTATCGAGGGCCGCGTCCACCACACCAGACACAGCTTGTGGGACATCATCTGGAGATGGGGAGGCCCCCAGCGTATTTGATCGTTTCTTTGTCTTGTTGCTCACCGTCGACTTCTCACGAATCATCAGCGAGCCGCCAGGCATATTGCCTCCAGCAGTAGCTTCCATTTCTGTGGTTAGGAGGAGAGCACGGTGCACGTGGTCCGGGATTGTTTGCGGGCTCGTGCTCTTTAGAATCGTTTCCCTCAAGAGGTGGTGGATGAGACTTTCTTCCAGCAGGAGGTGGACACTTGGTTGCAGTGTAACCTCACTCAACAGGCCCCGGTGCCGCAGGACGCATGGGCCACAGTCTTTGGGGTTGCTTGTTGGTTCCTCTGGAAATGGAGAAACAGCAGCATTTTCGACTCGACTTTTGTTTGGCCCGAGGATGGGCACCGAGTTATCATGGATTACGTGGGATGGCTTGACCGAGCCCGGATGATGGAGAAGTGTGTGTTTCCAACTCAGGACTTACCCGTGGGTACCTATGTTGGGTGGCAGAAGCCTGGGGAGAGTTGGGTGAAAGTTAACATTGATGGCGCTACGAACCCTGCTTCCTCCAGGGTTTACTTTGGGGGTCTGATCAGGGATTGCTATGGAAAGTGGCGGGGCGGTTTCCAGCAGCATATTGATCAGGGCTCACCGCTTTTTGTGGAGTTATGGGGAGTCGTCTCGGGACTCCAGCTGGCCTGGGACTTAGGCTTTCGCCGGGTTATTCTCGAAATCGACTCTCTTGAGGTTATTAATCTGCTCTCTACTCCCCTCTGGGTATTGACTGAGTTTTCTGTTTTGATGACAGGTGTACACCATATTGCGGCGAGGAGGGACTGCTCAATTGCAAGACGGCGATGTCTGGAAGGAAACCAGTCAGATGGCGACTAGCTCAACTCGTTGGGGTGTGCAGTCCGGGTCTCTATATACTCCACAAGCCTCCTATTGGCATTCAGGATCTCCTCACTTGCGATCTGTGAGGCGCCTGCCTACGTGATTTAATTTAGTGTTGTAATCCCCTTGTCTAATTAAAAAAAAAAACCTCCAACCTTATTGGTCAAATCAAGCTGCAGTACGTTAATGGTGTAGGCAAATTGTTTTGTTAGGCTTTTGATTTTTTAAACATTTAATTCCAATTAAATGAGTTTAATTGAAGTCAAGTAATTTTAAATTTCTAATAAATTTAAAAAGGTGTTTATAATTATTTGAAAATTGTTTTCCAGTTAATTTTAATAGGAATGTTTTAGAAGTTAATTAATTTTTAATTTAATCATACCCTTATACTTTTTTAAATTATGTTCTTATAAGTCATTTTACACATAAACAACTAATACTAAACAACTATTTTTACCAAATATTAAATGACAAATAACTAATACAATCTGCTAGTTAAATTAGTTGGTATAATCGATTAACAACCAATGCAATCACTAATTGGCAAACATGATCATAGTCTTTTTAATAAAATATTAAAATCAAATTTACACTTTTATAATTTACACTTTTACTTATTTATAACAATTTTTGATCGAAGAAAACAAATTTATACCCTGAGGGGTTGGTAATAAAATGGGATGAAATGTAACACCCTTTTATTGTTTGGTTGAGAGTTTCATAATAAAATAGAATGGAATAAGATGGAAGTAGAAGGTTTCATGTTACATTCCATTCCATCCTAAATAATGAAAATAAGAAACCTTCGATTCGAAAGGTTTAGAATAGAACGTAAACTAATAAACATACTATCTAATATACCTTCAATAATTTTTCTTAATACCAATTACTTCTTCTAACCCTAACCTTCTTTTCCCCATACTCATTTATTACGGTCAATAAAAATTGTATATAATTAATAATATTTTTATATTATTTCTCCTTACCTAATAATAATATTTTATATTATTAATAATAAATTGTATATAATTAATAATAATATAAAAATTAATAACATTTTATTAATGAAAATAGAAATAAAATATATTTAAAATTATTCTTTAATTGTTTGTATATATTTCTATATAAGTAAAATGTAAATAAATTATTTTAGATATAAATCACATAAAATAAAATAAAATATATTAAATAATTAATAATAATATTTTATATAATTAATAATAAAACTTTTATTATTTTAAAATATAAAATATAAAAATTATTTATCACGGTTATGACTTGAACCATAACATTTTAATTAGACATGATTCTTTTTTAAATTATAACGTTAAATCTCTTATAATAACTATTTTAATATCGAGAATATAACAGTCATTTATTCTAAATAACATTTCACTGTACTAAATTCTAAACCCTTCCATCTCTTCCAAAAAAATTTTATTATATTATATTTCATTTTATTATAAAACGCTTAATTTAAAATCTCGAAGATATCTAAAGACTCAAATCTGAAACCTCAATTGATAGAAGCTCTTTTAAGAGTTCCCGTGCCACAAGTGGCTTAATCAAAACTTGCCACCTGTCAATGGTACGCAATGTACTGAAACTATATCGGTTTTCGTCCTGTTTTGGTGATAATCTTAGTTGGAGTAACTCATGCACGAACTGATTATACTTTTGAAGAGTTAGATAACAAATATTAGTAGGTGCTTAGTCCTTTTCTCTATCGTATCCCCTGAATTGGAGGGCAGAAGTGACAGGGATTGCTAACTTTGCTTGAAAAGCTTGACTTTGCAATATTATAATTAAGAATATTGAAATATGTTTTGATTTTACACTTATAAAATTTAAAATCAGTATTTTGATGTATATATTAACTAAATTATTGGGTGTATGTAAGAATTTATAACACTTCTAATTCATTAACAAAATTGAGGTAATTAGTATTGATAAATCTAACTAACGTGAGAAATAATTCTAACTCCCATATATTTGAATTAGTAATAAAAAGTAAGAGATATAAACCTCTCGTGTAATTTAAGATTCTTGAATTAGTTTACCATTTTACAAAGAATATAATTGACAATTGAAGTTTCAAATTATCCCTTTTCTTATAATAATCTTGTGAGAAAAGTGTTTCTAAATTTATATTGTTTGTCATCTCATATATAATTACAGGTCGAATCAAAACAAAATTAATTACCATAGTAGTGACATTTTATTGGTTTATATCTAAGACTAATGTTCATATTTATTGTTATTTTTAATTAAAGTTTAAGAGAAAGATTTCCCAAAAAATAAACATAAATTTTTTTCAACAAATTTAAATTTAAAAATTTTAAAATTATATAAAAACTCTATATCATTTATCGATATATATATATAAATAGGTTTTTTTTGGGGAAAAATGAGAAACTAGTTTTCAACTAGAATATGCATTTTTTTAGTTGTTGACGAAGTATTTTGGGAGGATCTTAATTATTTAAGATACCTTTAAGCTATTCACACCTAGACTAATCATCATCCAAATTAGGTAGGTCTCTTGTGAAAAATAAAGCTCTGACCTCAAATTTTAAACGACTGCATATATGAAGAAAATTTAAAATTGTGATCTCACTTAAGTCAAGAGAACTCCTAATCAACTCACCTGCGCTAATATGTATTTTATTACTTAAGATAATGTTTATTAAATAAAGTTCCATGGAGTTTGGGGGGAAGCGTAATTAAGGACAAGTAAAGACATTAACAATCTCACACTTAAATGTTACTTGAGTTCCAATTTTAGAATAATTTTGTACCACTCAAAGCAATAAAACGACGAAGCTTTGTCAGGCATTATGTTCTCTAGAATATAAGAACAAACCTGAAGGGTTGGTGTAGGTGGCACGTATCTTCGTCGCTTAATCAAGAGATCGAGAGTTTGACTCTTAGAAATGCAGCAAACTCCTGAGCTAGCGATAACCTTCATTGATTTGAGATGTTTCCGTCGTGAAGGAATTAGTCCTCAAAGGCTCAAACTAATAAAAAAAATTTGATAGAACAAGCTGCCCACGTGACTCCAATCCCTACAAGAAACGCAAGCTGTCACGCTGAAAATCCCACAAGGAAAAAAGAGGTCAACAACACATACTCTAATCCAGCCGGGAGAATTATACAAAGGAAGCTAACTTTACCAGCAGATACAATTAGCTCGTGATTGTTAAAAGATATTTAATAAAATTAACTATTTAGTATTAATTATTTATGTATAAAATAATTTGTGAGAATATGACTTTATAAAAATTATAAAGGTATAAATATTATATATCTTAGTATTTTGTTAAATATTCTTAATAAAAATAATGAATTATTTAATGAATTAATAAATTAGAGTTAAATAAATTTTAAATCTAATAAAAATTAATATTTTTATGATTAATAATTTTGTGAATTATTAAAATAAATAACAAAATTAAAATGTTTAAATTAAAAAATAGAAAACAAATTTTTACAAATTAATTATTATTATTAATTGTTGGATGATGAATATGAGTGAAGTTTAAATATGATAGAAAAGGAATAACAAGCTTACATAACTTCCGAAACAAATGACTGCAATATGGTATAGAAAACAAGAATTAACTGAGGGCATAATCGTCAACTAAACAAATATTTAACAGCTTATACACAAAACGCTACTCTTCCTGAATTTTTTTAAAATTACCTGATCGGGTTCAATTAATTAACCCAATCAGCTGATTACTAAATACTAAAAACAGCTAATCAACAAAGTAATAAGCTATTTTTTTTGGCTGAATTAATAACCAAACGGGGACCTAAACCTTCTTATGATTTGACTAATCCTTATATTTTGAAAATTATTTTATTTTTATTTTTATATAATATCGTTTTGTTCTCAAGTAAGTTATTTTGTCACATTTTTATTAATTTTTGTCTGTTTATAATTTTAAAACAATATCTTAAAACTTTATCATTACTTCGTTTTGGTATAATATAACTAAGTAATTTGTATGATAATTAAATGATTTTGTAAGAATGTAATTGATAATTTCTAAAATATGACTGAGTTGAAGTGGCTTCAAGTTGACATTAGACTTAATTACCCAATTCAAAACTTATAATTTTTATGTAAAATATAATGTTTTAAAATAAAACCAGAAGTTAAACCGATAAAATAAGATATTTAAAATTTAAAAGTTTAATTATTACTAGACAGTCGGTAATGATTAAATAAAATTAGAAAATTTGAAATATGATTAAAATATATTGTTCTTTAAAGAATCTAAAATTTAATTAAATAAGATATAATTAAAAATATTAATTTATTTAATTAATTTATAATAATTTATTAATTTACTAAAATTGATCTATTAATTAATTAATTAATTAATTAATTTTAACAATAAAATTATTAAATTAAATTAAATTAAAATAAAAATTCAAAATTCAAAAATTTTACGTTAAATAATAGACCGAACCGATTGAATTTTTTAATTATCGGAGCAACCAGCTATGCTTTTATGATGCATTGCCAACTCTAGCAAAGTACACTGAAGAGTCACCAGAATTGAAATTCACTCTAGCAATCACACAAATCTTTGGTTCCTTGCACTTGCATTAGACTTGCTTATGCCATCCATAATTCTTAATCACATAAACCACAAGCTTTTCTTCGAACAGAAGTATGAGTAATTGTCACATCAACTTAGAGAAAAAAGTATGCAAATCCAATACTCACTGGAGTCTGAGTCTTCTCTATCGTCATTAGTAATTATTGGGCTTGATCATGTTTTCGATAGCTAAGTTTCTTGTATGCGTAATTTTAGATCATTCTTCTCTTATCAATTATATTCTCAATAACATTATCTTAGAAGCAATTGCTCCCCTTTTACACCTGAATTTCAATCCAGCGACTTCTTCGTCAAGAAACTTTCTTTTCTCACCACACCCCACCTAACATGAAAATTCAATTTTTTTAAATATGAAAATTCAAAATAGTGAAAAGGGAAATTAGAAAAGGGAGAAAGGAAAAGAACTTGAAACTACCAATATATCCCTTTCATTAACATCATTATCATCATCATTACATCAAGCTCGAAGTCCTGTAATAAAGTGAGGTCTGGAAAGATATGATAATATGTAGCCTTACTCCTACATAATAAAGAGGTTGTTTTCAATAGACCCATAAATCGTGGTGACAATAAAAAAGTGATACAGATTAAATAAATAAAATTTTAAGGTCTTAGATAAGGGATGAGATTGTTAGTACCAGATGCTCTGTGCCAATCTCATGACAGAGCATCTGATCCACACATTTTTGGCACAGACCATTTGGTATAGACGATTTCATTTGTTTATTTTTTTAAAAATCAGACCGAAAATTAAATCGATAAAATAAGAAATTTAATGTTTAAAGGATTCAATTGATGTCAGACTATCATAAAACTGACTAAATTTTAAATAAAATTAAATAATTTAAAATATTATTGAAAGAGATTGTCTTTGTCCATTTGAAAATTTGAAGTTTAATTAAAATTTTGTTGAAAGAAAATTAATTGATTTATTTTAGTTTATTAAATCTTATTAATTAATAAGACGAGCTCAAAACCTAAATTTAGGTAAAAATATAAAAGATAAATTGATATTATTTTGAGTTGACTAATTTGAAGCAGCAAAACTACTTGAATAAGAAAATTGGAAGGGTATGGCTCTCACGTAATTAAAGAGGAAAAAAATGATAAAAAGAATAGTTTTTCTTTGATTAACGACCAAAATTTTCGTTTCTGAATAGGGACACTCGTTTTCAATTTCAGGTATAAAAGGCAATAACTCAACAAGGAAAGCAAGTGCTCCCTCACACGCCATATAAAACAGAGAAGTACAGCCTGTGGTGTCTCATAAGCCACAACTAAACCCCAAAGAAACACAACTGAAAAGCAATGGCGGATTTAGAGACTTCGTCGGTGATGCCCAGAGTCATAACATTCCTATCCTCACTCCTCCAGCGGGTGGCAGATTCAAACGACTTCAGTTCTCAGTTCATCCCACACAAAGTTTCAGTCTTTCATGGCCTGGCAAGGCCTTCCATATCCATCCAGGACTATCTTGAAAGAATCTACCAATACGCCAATTGCAGTCCCTCTTGTTACGTGGTTGCTTATGTCTACCTTGATCGATTTGTGCAGAAACAACCCTCTCTCCTTGTCAATTCTTTGAACGTGCACAGACTGATTATCACCAGTGTCTTGATCTCTGCTAAGTTCATGGATGACATGTAAGTTTTCCCTTCTTGAATCCTCCTCCTCTTAATCTTTCAGTTCTTGTTCTTACACGGTTTAGTTCTTACGATTACGTGGGTCTCTGTGGTTTAACTCTGTTCTTAGTTTCACCTCTAATACATGACAATTGCATTAAAAGCTCCTGGCTTTTAGTTTCTTTGTTGCTCAGCGCTGAAGTTTCTTCATCCTTACTCTGTTCTTTCTGGTGAACTCTTACGTGGTAAAAAGATTTTGTCTTCAATGTAGAATTTGGTTCCTGCGACTTTTCTCATTATTGTCCGATTTCGTTTTCAACTAATTTTCCACTTTCCACTATTTTTAATATTAATAAATTAAAAAAATTTATATCACACTCCTCTTATGATAATTAATAATGACCACCGAATAATAATTTCATATTTTTTTAAAACAAATGAATCAAATTAGGTGGTCATTTTGTCATTAATTATTTAATAATAAGAAAATGTTTATTTTATAAGAATAATATTTTTAATATCTTTTAATATTAAACCATCTAAATTAAGGTAAGAGTAAAAAAAAAGAAGAAGGTCATAGTTGGAACAATTTTAGTGAAAAAAAACAACTCGTTTGCACAAATTTTAGGCACCTTCGGTAAGAAAACAACCCGTTGACATGATTGTTAGACACTTTCGGTGAAAAAAATAGCCTATTAGTATAGTCAAATTAATATTTCTTAATATTAAACCATCTAAATTAAGGTAGAGTGAAAAAATAAAAAAGAAAAGGAGGGTCATAACCATTTCCTCGTTTTGAACCAATGAGCTCATCAAAGTAAAAAAAAAAAAAAAGCACCCATGTGAAGATCTCCGTCCTTTGTTATAGACAACAACAACAAAGTTTGCGGAGGTTATTGTTCCTGTCCACGGAAGTGTATAGCAAATTGGAAGCACGTCATCATCATGTAGTGAGTGACAGCTCGATCAAGGTCGTGCATTCTTTAAGAACACATCGGCCTACTTGTTTATTTATAAATTATAAAATTTATATAAACTGTACTATGTTGTTATCATGGTTCTGATTAACGTGCTCTGTTCTGGTCTTGTTTGATGTTTCAGAAGTTACAATAATGCATATTATGCTAAGATTGGAGGGATCAGCACAGCAGAAATGAACGTTCTTGAAGTGGATTTCTTATTCGGTTTAGGTTTCCAATTGAATGTGACACCAACGACCTTTCACACATACAACTTTTACCTCCACAAAGAGATGATGATGCAAACAACTCCACTATCAGAGCCATCAATGCACATGGCGAGATCACCAAAGTTTCATTACTACCTAAATGAAGATGAGTCCACCCATCAGAAACAACTCACCGTTTGAGGCCATCTCGTAGGGTGTGTGTACTTGGGAAAAGTTGGGTGTAGTACTAATTTTGTGTAAAGCAGAAAACTTGTAGCCCTTTAGCTGAATGTGGTCGAGGACTTCTTTTCTGATGATACTTGCTTTGCTTAAAACAGAATCTGGAGCTTGTGCTGAGCCTGAGACTTTCAGTTGAATGTACATATGCAGACTCCTTATTGTCAATGTATGATCTGATAAACGTTTTCTGGAACTTTACAATGGCAATCCACAAATGCCAAAGTCAATGTCCGGTTTGATTCGAAATCAATGGAATAATTGTTTGGTTGAACTTTTGAACGATAAATAAGTACTTTTTTTTTATCACAAATTTCTTTTAATCAGTGTTTAACTGTAAAATAAAATAAAATTTTTTTTTTGAGGCAATCGACAAACGCCAAAGCCAATGTCCGGCTTAACTTGATATCAATAAAGTAAATGTCTTTTTGATTGAACTTTTGGAGGATAAATAAGTTCATTTTTTCACCGTAAAGGTTGTTTTTAAAAAAATTAATATTTAACTATAAAATAAAAAGCATGTTTTAGTAGATATAACTTTTTAGCAGTCAAATTTGAGCTTATCAAAAAACATTTTTAAATAAAATTTTCAAATTAATTAATAAGCCTATTTTAGTCCCTTTTATCCTTATATTTTACTCATAATTTTCACAATACCTACTAATTCATTTTATTTTGAAAATTTTACAATATTATTTGATTTTTTATATTTAATACTTATTTTTAATATTAGTTTTACTTATATTATAATTCATATAAAATATTCGATTAGATATACTTTTATTTACGTTTTATATGGTTTAAAATTATGTAATAATTAATATATTTTACTTTGCATGTTCTTTAATATACTTTAAATAATTTTATATGTATAAATAATTTTAATATAAAATAAAATATAGTTAAAATTAATAAAAGTATTTTATTTTATATTACCAAAACAGTTTATTGTATTAAGTTTTTCAAAAGAATTGATTTTTTAATTGACTGTTAAACAGTCAATTGACTTTCAGAAAAGCTCTTAAAAAAAAAACTCTACTGAAAATAACATTATTGACAAAAATTCTACTGATATAAACTCATTCAAACAAACACTAAATTTGAGTTGGATAAATTACATCAAAACGATGTCATTTTAACGTTAAAACAATCAGAATTTGGGCTTCTCGAACTTAATCGAGCTAGGCTTCAGACTGTAAAAAAGTTTGGGCCGATTATAACCATAGTCCGATCTAAACTACTGTACTACTCGCAAATTGGTGCAGGACAGAACGAAACAAGCGTGCCTAGACTGCGGTTTGTGGATACGTCCAAGACGAACTTGTCGTTTAACGGAAGCAATGATTCAAATCTTTGTGTACCGCAAAACCATGGCTATTACAGCTTCCATTTCCATATCAGGGTTGACTTTCTCTTGCATCGCCGTATCAAGATTTTTACTTTTTGCAGAATGTATGTATGGTGGGGACATGACTCCATATCTCACGGATCTTCCATGTGATTGGCGTACTCCTAAAAAATAGACAGATCCTGTCTGGATCTCGTCTTTATCACATTTGTTCGCCCCAAAATATCTAGTTGGATGAATATCTCAGAAGAAAGGATACAAAATGGAGATGTGGAGTGTTCACGATGCTATTGTGTCAATGACACAGGAGGTCTCGAGTGGTGTGAGTGGTTTATCACTCTTATCTCTAAATTAGAGGTCTCGAGTGATGTAAGTGGTTTAGTACTCTCATTTCTTAATTAGAAGTTTCGAGTTCGAGTATTAGGAATGGAGAAATCTGTTTGGCCAGCACTTTATTTCTTACGGGCTGACCCGATATGAGCAAAAATTAATCTAAAAATGGATGACTTAAAGGCGTCTTCTCACAGTTGAGACCCTCCTAAGATACCTCATGGACTAACCAAAAAAAAAAAAAAGACACAGGAGCCTTACTTCGGAAGGTTCTGGGACTTTTTTCCTGTGAATGGTGAATCTGCTTAAATCCAGAAGATTTCAACCGTTCATGCTTGGAGCATGATGTTCCTCGGCAACATCGATGTTCTTGAAACTTTACTCACGCCATAGTATAAATAAAGGCTTTAGGTCACAAAGGCTGGAAACACAACCACAAAGGTTGGTAGGGTAAATACCACTCTGAAAGAGGGATACAAACCAAGAATGTTTACGGGTTTTTGGTAACTGCTCGATACCACTCGTAAGGCGCTTTTGTCCGTCGACGACGTAGACACGAGGATATGACCATTGGCTAACCCACAAAGGGTAACAGCTTCATCTAAACCACTCATTTGGTTGATGGCATCGACTAACCAAAGTCGGATTGGAAGTGTGTATCACAAACGTAGATATCCGATTATCGGTCTTACACCCTCAACGCCTCTCCTTGGGCAACACGGGACTTCTTGCTCACGCCTCTTGGATACTCTACCTCACTCACACACTCTTACTCTTCATTCCCGTTAATGCTTCTATCTCAAGCGTGAAATTTAGAAGGCGGCGAATCTTTACCAGATTGTCATAAAGATGTTACGATATACCGATCCTTATAAAAGGCAAATATAGAGCATACTAATCTTCTACAATCTCAACACCCAAAGAATAAGCTCACCGAAAAGGAGATAAGGTTTCAGACAAGAAGGAGAACTATTTTTGTGAAGAAAAGTTCTTCATTTTCA
The DNA here is from genome assembly GCA_029891385.1 of Erythroxylum novogranatense. Lineage (NCBI taxonomy): Eukaryota > Viridiplantae > Streptophyta > Magnoliopsida > Malpighiales > Erythroxylaceae > Erythroxylum > Erythroxylum novogranatense. Next base: position 88,349,925 of record CM057233.1, on the reverse strand, counting down.
TTTATCAAATTCCTTATATCAAAATATAAGTGAATTCCCCTATGTTTACAAACTAAGACGAGGCTTGCTTAAATAAGCAAGGCGAAGGATCAGAATGTAAAACTAGCTACAAACAAAATGATTACAACTTTAACTAAAGCATACCTAACCTTATCAAAAGGAATCTACTTTAGAAAAAGTAAGCCTAATAATACAACAACTTTAGAAAAAGTCTAAAGTTCTACAGTACACCTACTACTTTGACAAAAGTAAAGATGAATGAGAATCTGCTTTCGGTGAAGTGACTTGTGGGACCTTTCTCATTATGATGTCTTATTTGTCTCGAATACATTCTTGCCATATTGCAGTTAGATGGTGAGTCGGGATCACTAGAATCGTCGGAAGAGCGTTTTCTCTTCTTGAATTACGCTTGGAATTTGAGCGAGAGTATCAATTTGAAAGATGACATATATGGAGTTTCTTGAGGATCTTGAGCATCTTGAAAAGATAGGATCGTGAGATGGACACCTTCGTCGGAAGCTATATGAGTAATGGCTTCGGTTACGTATCATATTCGGGACTATTAGGACCGGCATATCAACTTACGGTGCATAAGGTTCACGGGCATAAATTCTCGAGGGAATGGTCGATAGATGTGGTTAACACGGTGTAGAGGAAAATGATTAAGTTCTTTAAGAACTTCTTTTAATCCTTTTAAAACACCTTTCTTATATCGTGGCCAATATAATGATGCATGCCAAAATTGAACCCGAGATTACGTATAGAGATGACCACTTGCGGTTTCTCTGTAAGGTCGATGCCTGATAAAAAGCATTGTGTCTGTTGTCTCTTAGCGAGATGAAGTTTGTAACTTGTGTTGATTGATGACAATAGAACACTTCTTTGTTTCCATTGGTCTAATGGTTGAAACCATTCAAGGAATGTCCATAATAATGAACGGCATTATTAGGATTACGAGAGATCTTGTCTGATTTAGTGGAGACTTTGAAAAGAACAAGCATACAAGGCGGATAAAGCCCAAAGATACCAAAGATGATGTTCAGAAATGGACTCTTGAAGAAGAGTAACATTGAGGTATGGTGTTTTGGAACTAAACATATTGGGCAAACCAGGAGAAGTGTTCTCTAATAAATAGAGATGAAGATAGTAAAACAAGCTTGTTCTAGCGATGATCGCTACTTCAGAAAGAGTAGTAGGTTTACGAGAAAGAGAAGGAAAATCTTTCTTCACAAGAGCATATGAAGGTAAACTAGCCATAAGAGTGAAATGGGAAGACAAACTAATCTTTTTGGTATTTTTCTGGGAAAGATTAGAAAACTCACTGATATAACAAGGCCGGAGAGTAGAAGAATACTTATAGGCTGAAAAAGTATCTGGAGGCCAAGGTGGATGTTGTCGAAGAAGTGAGAGAATAACACCTGTCTGCAAAGATAAATATTGTTCAAAAGACTTCAAGAAAGAAGCATATGAACCACTGCTTTTGAGATAAAGGACAGCTGTTGTTTGTTCTTTTCCCCACTCTGGTGGATTCTTACGCAAGAGCGTACTCAAGCAAGATGTATAGGTGGCCACATGTGGAATGAAATCTCGAATATAATTGACAATCCAGGAATTGTTGAATCTGCATTTCTTGAGAGATTTTCATCCGAAACCTATAGAAGTTCCTTAGCAATGTGTGGTCTGGTTTAAAGAATCCATCCTTGAAATGCATCCCGAAATTCGATTTACATTGTACCAATAGTGCTCTTAGATCTTTGAAAGCATAATCCCATCTTGTTGGGTCACGTCCAAGAACTGTTGTAATAAGGCTGATGCTCCTCGTGGGTCTTTGAGAGCGATAGAATATCATCGATGTAGATCAAGGCCTTTGTAGAGGATAGGCTCATAGATCTTAGTAATGGACTTTTGAAGCAGTGAGGTGCAACCTTCAAACCAAAAGGCATGACGGTCCATTGGTATTGAGCATTGGGAATGCGTAATCGCGATCTTGTATCGTTCTTACGGGTGAATACCCAATTGCCAAAACCACGCTTTCAAATCAAACTTTGAAAATATCATAGCTTCCTTAAGGAATAGTACGTAATCGATCTTAGGCAAAGGAAACTTATCATCTTGCGGGAATGCATTCGGTGGTTTGTAGTCATGACTAGGCGTTTCTTTCACGTTTACGCTACGAGCGCTTGTTGACATAGAGCGCTTGCAAGCCAATCGACTTTGTGGGCTCAATCAATCCTTCTGCATCAAACGGCACACTCATCAATTCGAGCTTCATATCATCGATTCATTCTGGATGTGTAGCCTTGGTAGGATTGATATCCTCATTCTTCTTGAAAGGTAGACTTATGAAAAAGTCTCTATTCTTCCATAGAGGATTTGGATGAGAAAGCGTAATGAGACTACGGACGATGGCTCAGCGATTTATCTCGAAGTCCAGTGTAATGTGCGAGGAACTGTGTTAGTTCAAACACATTTTTATCCTCGTATGCGGACTCATAAGGTTTGATACGAGGCACATGGGTAGAATCAGTAGATGTCGGGCTTTACATGAACATCCATGCCAATGAGAATATCTGGGCTGGTAGATTGCTTCCAAGAACTTTGGTCCATCTTGTACCTTTGAGGAAAAAGCGGATGCCAATTCGCTTCTTGTCTTTAACCCAATCTTGAAGGTATTGCCATCACCGCCATGAAATGTTCATCATGTGTTTTCCATGCTTGAGATGGTAATATCTTTGGATTTCATGATCGTGCGTGTAGACCTGTATCTATAAATCCAATGGCTTTGATAGGCGATCATATTTATCTTGCAAAAGATCGGATATTGACATATGGTGGTTGTATTGAGTACGATCTACTTTCATACATGTCTGCTTCTTTGTTGGATCATGTGAGCAGATTCATCAATGCTAGAGTCGGATGATGATGAATGAATAAATGCATTGTAGAAAGCGAAACAACAATCGAGTTTCATTGTCCTCACTTGACTGTTCTTCTAACAGATCTTCTATGTGGCTGTGAGGATGTATAGGCAAAAGTTTATCAAGCTTCTCCAGGAATTTGGCATCTTTCCTGGTTGCCTTAGGACATGAGTTAGCTAAGTGCTCTTTGCTTCCACAGACAAAGCATCGGGGTTTATTCCGATGAGATGATTTCTTGAAGAACCTCATACGTCTGACTTTAGAGCTTCTGTTCTTCATTTTAGAGTTCTGCTTCCATGGCTTCTTGCCATCTTTCTTGTGGAAGTGCTTCTTATGTCGCTTTTCATAAAAGACTTGAGTAGAATGAGCTTTCTTGCTGCTATGACATTTGCAAGTCTTTTCTGATTTGCACTTAATCTGGAGATGTGGTTGTTTACAAGCTTTCTTCAGAACTGGACCTCCCTTTAGGATATTCTTGACAAGCATGTGTTGGTCACACAGTTTATCAAGAGAAGCTATTATGGTAGTAAATTTCTCCAAGAGAAATTGTAGCCATTTCTCTGTGTAGAGTAGCTATAGTCATTGAAGTTACGGTTGTATTTCATCGGAAGGATGAGATAAATGTGTAACGAAGATTAACATCGTTCCATCCATTCAGAAGATAATACCTATCCGTCATGCGTTTGTAATGCTTTGCAAGATCACGCTTATCAAGAGAACAACATTTCATCTTGAAATATTCCTGACGAATTTGCTTGTCAATCAACTGGAAGTCACCAATAAATTCTTTATGTAATACACCAAGTAATGCTCCAGCTGTTGTAACTTGGATATACTGAAGTCGTTGATATTCAGAAATACTTTGCCACCATTCTCGCAAAGTACCAGTGAATCTGGAAGTGAATTCAGACAAAATATCCGGCAAAGGATGATTGAGTCTGGTCATTTGTAGATCAATCCATGCACCGAACTCATGAAGTCTATCTCTCCATTTGTTAGGAGGTAGATCATCAAAAGTAAACCAAGGTCCTGAAGTAGGCTTGGTTGAAGGTCATCTTGTTGCCATAGTGGGTGTTTCGGAGGTGCGATTCAGTCGACTTGATCGGTTCTCGAGGATTCACTTCACGATTATGGGTTCAAGATATCTTGATATGATGAGGCATTGTCATGAACATTAGAAAGTTCTGAGAGATCAGCTAAGTTTTCATCAGTTGTATCTCCATCAACTGATTCGTCATATATGGCCTCTGTAGAGTATTCTGAGGGATCAGATGGTCGATCTGAGATTAGATCTAGCAAATTGGGTTCTGGATCCGATGTATACTCGGTGGTGTGCGAAGGTTCATCATCGCTTGTCCCATCAAGGGAATAGAAGTCGTCTTCTGATTCATCAGAAGATGTAGATGCATCTGCAAGAGATTCAGCAGTAAGAGTAGCAACGTACTCTGGCAATTTAGCTTTATCCTTCCCATGTGAAGAAGTGGAAGGTTGAACTGGTGGAGGAGAATCAGATGGTGTACGGATCTGTACAGGCTTTCTCCACTTAGGTGAAGGTTCAAGTGTTTGAGAAGAAGTTGCTTCTGGAACCTTATATTGTTCAGAAACTCGAGGTTTAAACTGTTGCTCAGATGAGCTTTTCGTCTTATGACGTCTTGAACTTCCTTGAGTTTTCTGAGTCTGAGGATGAATGTACTGTCTAATCAAAGGATAATTGAATTTGAATACCTTTGAATAGTCAGCTTCCTCTGGATATCGTTGGTATCACGAGAGAAGGATATGATGGTACATAGAGTAGGAAACTCTGAAGAAGATGAGCCATATATCTGGTGAGATTGTGAAGCAAGCATGTCTGCTTCCATTTGTTGGACAGTCTTTTGCATCTCCTGAATCTTACGAACTTTCAAGTCGAAATCTGGCCCCATATATCGGGCAGAGATGTAGTGTCTGAGATCAGCATCCAATTGTTGGATCTGAGCTTTATAAGATCGATACATCTTTTGTATCTGTTCCGAAACAGAGTCGACTTTCTTATGAGTAGCCACATGCTGTTGACTGAGTCCATCCAGCTTGGAATCAATCCTTTTGAGAACTTTGTTTTGTGCTACTGCATTATGAGTTTGCCAGTTGAGTACTTCATCTGTAGGATTTGAAGCAAATGTTCCTTGAGATGTAACTCCTGTAGCTCTGATAAATGGGTTAGAGATAACCCTCTGAGAATCATCAGTACTCCTTGAAAGTGGAGGAAAGTTATCCTCTTCTGATCTGAGCATCATACAAGACTGAGGAGTAGGAGCAATAGAAGGAATTCTTTGGCAATATACTAGATCCACAAGATCTTTCGATGAGATTTGTTTGACGACTGAGCATCTTTTGAATAGACTTTGGTGCATATGGTTCAAATTGTCTTAGCTGGTAGGATAAGACCATTATGATCGTCGGATCTTGATCATCCCTAAATGGATGATACTTACGAGAAGGCAAGCAACTAGATTTACCTTTGACTTCTTCTTTCTTCTCGATATCTAGGATCATCGTCGTCATCGTATGCGACTCGAGGATTGAGGCAGATCTCACGATCTGATTCGCACATTGATGGGTCGACATCCCATACAAAATGTCCACGATGATGACTTATGTGAGCGGGATCTCCATTAGCATGGAAATAATGGATCGGAGGACCGTCTTCTCCTTGATGTGTGAAGACACTTGGTGGATCTGGATTCTAAGAGCCCGGAAGATAGATCTGCTGTGTGTTCTACCAGATCTGTAGTACTTATAAATTTGGATCATCGAGGATGGGACTGATGTAGAAGGACTGACGATGTCGTCGCTAGATGCAGTGTAGATGGACTTGGTGAGCCATCTCTCGAGTCTGCGAGAATCGGAGGTGATCTTGTATGAAATGAATGTCGGTGTGGTGCATGAAATACCTTTTGGTAGTTGGTAATCCATTACATGGGCATCAACTTCTCAAGCTCATGGGCGAGTAATCGCTTGGTATTTGGAGGATAGTTATGCGAGAATTTAGACCATCGAGAACCATATAAAGTGCATCCAGTAGCATTAGGAAAGTTGAGATCTAAGGCATGATTACGAAGGCGATAGATCATCTGGTGATGTAGCGTCGCCATGATAGCGAACGGATCTTTATCTCTCCGATGATGCGGATCGAACTTGTAGCGTTCGAGATAAAGTAGGATCATCAACGATGTTAAAATCGGGTGCTATGGTCGAAACGACACTTCCTTTGTCAAGTGTAGTCGACAGGTACCAATCATTGCATTTTGAGTGCGTTGTATAGGCGATGTCGAAGAGAGATATCTGGCGATGGCGGGGATACCTTTTCTTCCATGTAAAGTCAGAACAAGGCGAATAGCTCCCACATGCAGATGTGTGTGAGATTGTTCTCTCCATAAGGATATGAATTCCTTAGGGATCTCCAGTTTAACATATTGTTCTGCTGTTGTAGATCTGAGACCACACTGTTCCAACTTGGAACTTTGGATGATTTCCTTAACACGAGGATGGGTAGTAGAAAACACTCTCTAATATTTCTCGTCGAAGAACGGTCACGAGAATGAATCTTGTAGGGGCTGAGCAAAGGCAAAGAAGACTCACTAACACGATTTTCTCAGTACATGAGTAATTTCAACAAGGTTTTCTATTTTTTGTGATAAAACACGCTTAACACCCCTAGGTAAAGACGCTAAAGACAAGCTAGAAGATAAATGAACTGGATCTGAAGAATCCATCACAAAATCTTATACAGCTCTCGTTCTTACTCCCTTATCTTTTTTTCCTATCAATGGTGCCCCCCTCTGAGGAAAAGATTGCGAAAGGTCAAGTTCCCAATAAACCACCAAAGTGATTTATGGTGTAAGAGTTCAAGAAACAAACTCTCTAAGAGGTACAAGCAAGTACTTGGAAACTCGGAAACAAAGAACCACCATGAAAAGTGGAACCTCATCCACAAAGGCTGGAAACACAACCACAAAGGTTGGTAGGGTAAATACCACTCTGAAAGAGGGATACAAACTAGCATGTCCACAATATAATCTCTTATCATTGAGTTCTTCTAAAAGAACAGCTCCCCAGTGGGTGTCACTAGCATCTGTTTGTAAAATACGCTTTCCTTTATCAGGAATCTTTAGTGCCGGTGGATTTTGACAAATGCTTTTCAAATGTTGGACAGCAGATGTTTGTGCTTTCCCCCACGCTGAACAACACTATCATATTTCCTATAAGGAGATTCTCGCTGTTAAAAGAGGTATTGAAAAATTCTCTTTACACCTCACTCCTTATCATTTCATCATTGAGATGGATAACACATCTTTTCCCAAAATCTTGAATCAAACAGGGAAAAAGATTCCAAATAACCAACTTCTACGTTGGCAAGAGTGGTTCTCTTCCTATAAATTCACAGTTAATCATTTGAAGAGTCATCATAATCTTTTAGCAGACTTTCTTTCTCGACCTTCAAAACCACTCTTATACATTTCTTCTTGTGTTAAACTTCCTATCCCATTATTTTGGCTTATGGAGTTTCCTCGGTTTGCAGTTATCGGTAAATTTCCTCCTCTTTATTCTACTATTCCATCTTGTGTTAAGGATCTTTATCCTATCCTTCCTCATAGTGTTTTTTACTACTTACATCAGGTCTTAGTTACCAATGATGTCATTGCTCAACCAGGCATGTTTGATCCATCTGCTCCTTATCACATGATCTATCATCTATACGATGATATTGATGATTACATCTTATGGCATCTTTGGGCTGTTTCTGCATTATATGTATGTGCTATTGCTCTTTCCCCTTTGCATGTCTATCGTCTGCTTCATGACCCAATTCAGTCCAGTTCTCTTTTATGGACGTTCCTTGAATGGTTTCAACCATTAAACAAAGAACCACCATGAAAAGTGGAACCTCAACCACAAAGGCTGGAAACACAACCACAAAGGTTGGTAGGGTAAATACCACTCTGAAAGAGGGATACAAACCAAGAATGTTTACGGTTTTTGGTAACTCAGCTCGATACCACTCGTAAGCACACACTGTCCGTCAACGCGTAGACACGAGGGATATGACCACTGGCTAACCCACAAAGGGTAACCGCTTCATCTAAACCACTCATTTGGTTGATGACATCGACTAACCAAAGTCGGATTGGAAGTGTGTATCAAAAGCGTAGATATCCGATTATCGAGTCTTACACCCTCAGCGCCTCTCCTTGGGCAACACGGGACTTCTTGCTCACGCCTCTTAGGATACTCTACCTCACTCACACTCTTACTCTTCATTCCCGTTAATGCTTCTATCTCAAGGCGTGAAATTTAGAAGTGATGAATCTTTACCAGATTGTCATAAAGATGTTACGATATACGAGATCCTTATAAAAGGCAAGTATAGAGCATACTAATCTTCTACAATCTCAACACCCAAAGAATAAGCTCACCAAAAGGAGATAAGGTTTGAGACGAAAGAGAACTATTTTTGTGAAGAAAAGTTCTTCATTTTCATTTATCAAATTCCTTATATCAAAATATAAGTGAATTCCCCTATGCTGGTGGATTCTTACGTAAGAGCTTACTCAAGCAAGATGTATAGGTGGCCATGTGGAATGAAATCTGAATATAATTGACAATCCAGGAATTGTTGAATACATTTCTTGAGAGATTTTCATCTGGAAGCTGTAGAGTTCCTTAGCAATGTGTGGTCTGGTTTAAAGAATCCATCCTTGAAATGCATCCCGAAATTCGATTTACTGTTGTACCAATAGTGCTCTTAGATCTTTGAAAGCATAATCCCATCTTGTTGGGTCACGTCCAAGAAGCTGTTGTAATAAGGCTGATGCTCTTCATGGGTCTTTGAGAGCGATAGAATATCATCGATGTAGATCGAGGCACCGTAGAGGATAGGCTCATAGATCTTAGTAATGGACTTTTGAAACAGTGAGGGTGCAACCTTCAAACCAAAAGGCATGACAGTCCATTGGTACTGAGCATTGGGAATGCAGAATGCAGTCTTGTATCGTTCTTCTGGGTGAATACCCAATTGCCAAAACCACCTTTCAAATCAAACTTTGAAAATATCATAGCTTCCTTAAGGAATAGTACGTGTAATCGATCTTAGGCAAAGGAAACTTATCATCTTGCAGAATGCATTCGGTGGTTTGTAGTCTATGACTATCGTTTCTTTCCACGTTTACATTACGAGCGCTTGTTGACATAGAGCGCTTGCAAGCCCAATCGACTTTGTGGGCTCGATCGATCCTTCTTTGCATCAAGCGGCACACTCATCAATTGCGAGCTTCATATCATCGATTCATTCTGGATGTGTAGCCTTGGTATGATTGATATCCTCATTCTTCTTGAAAGGTAGACTTATGAAAAGTCTCTATTCTTCCATAGAGGATTTGGATGAGAAAGCGTGCATGAGACTACGGGCGGTGGCTCAGCGGTTTATCTCGAAGTCCAGTGTAATGTGCAGGGAACTGTGTTAGTTCAAACACATTTTTATCCACAATATGCGGACTCATAAGGTTTGATACACGAGGCTGTGGGTAGAATCAGTAGATGTCGGGCTTCTGTGAACATCCATGCCAATGAGAATATCTGGGCACAGTAGATTGCTTCCAGAACTTTGGTCCATATTGTACCTTTGAGGAAAGAAGCGGATGCCAATTACGCTTCTTGTCTTTAACCCAATCTTGAAGGTATTGCCATCACCGCCATGAAATGTTCATCATGTGTTTTCCATGCTTGAGATGGTAATATCTTTGGGTTTCATGATCGTGACGTAGACCTCATATCCATAAATCAATGGCTTTAATAGGCGATCATATTTATCTTGCAAAAGATCTCGGATATTGACATATGGTCGCGTTGTATTGGAGTGCGATCTACTTTCATACATATCTGCTGCTTTGTTGGATCATGTGAGCAGATTCATCAATGCTAGAGTCGGATGATGATGAATCGTAAATCATTGTAGAAAGCGAAGCAATGAAATGAGTTTCATTGTCCTCACTTGATTGTTCTTCTAACGATCTTCTATGTATTTGTGAGGATGTATAGGCAAAGTTTATCAAGCTTCTCCAGAATTTGGCATCTTTCACGGTTGCCTTAGGACATGAGTTAGCTAAGTGCTCTTTGCTTCCACGAGACAAAGCATCGGGGTTTATTCCGATGAGATGATTTCTTGAAGAACCTCATCGTCGACTTTAGAGCTTACATTCTTCATTTTAGAGTTACTGCTTCCATGGCTTCTTGCCATCTTTCTTGTGGAAGTGCTTCTTATGTAAGCTTTTCATAAAAGACTTGAGTAGAATGAGCTTTCTTCTTCTATGACATTTGCAAGTCTTTTACGATTTGCACTTAATCTGGAGATGTGGTTGTTTACAAGCTTTCTTGAGCTGGACCTCCTTTAGGATATTCTTGACAAGCATGTGTTGGTCACACGTTTATCAAGAGAAGCTATTACTGTCGGTAAATTTTCAAGAGAAATTGTAGCCATTTCTCTGTGTAGTAGCTATAGTCCGTTGAAGTTACGGTTGTATTTCATCCGGAAGGATGAGATAAATGTGTAGCGAATTAACATCGTTCCATCCATTAGAAGATAATACCTATCCGTCATCGTTTGTAATGCTTTGCAAGATCACGCTTATCGAGAACAACATTTCATCTTGAAATATTCACGACAATTTGCTTGTCAATCAAGCTGAAGTCACCAATAAATTCTTTATGTAATACACCAAGTAATGCTCCAATTGTTGTAACTTGGATATCTTTGAAGTCGTTGATATTCGAAATACTTTGCCACCATTCTATGAAAGTACCGGTGAATCTGAAGTGAATTCGGACAAAATATCCGCAAAGGATGATTGGATGCGGTCATTTGTAGATCAATCCATGCACCGAACTCATGAAGTCTATCTCTCCATTTGTTAGAGGTAGATCATCAAAAGTAAACCAAGGTCTGAAGTAGGCTTGGTTGAAGGTCATCTTGTTGCCATAGTTGTGTTTACGGAGGTGCAGATTCAGTGCGACTTGATCGGTTCTGAGGATTCAACTTCGCGATTATGGGTTGATATCTTGATGTGATGAGGCATTGTCATCGAACATTAGAAAGTTACGAGAGATCGGCTAAGTTTTCATCGGTTGTATCTCCATCAACCGATTAAATCATATATGGCCTCTGTAGAGTATTACGAGGGATCGGATGGTCGATCGAGATTAGATCTAGCAAATTGGGTTACGGATCCGATGTATACTCGGTGGTGTTGCGAAGGTTCATCATCGGTTGTCCCATCAAGGGAATAGAAGTCGTCTTGATTCATCGAAGATGTAGATGCATCTGCAAGAGATTGAGCGATAAGAGTAGCGTACTCGGCAATTTAGCTTTATCCTTCCCGTGAAGAAGTGGAAGGTTGAGCGGTGGAGGAGAATCGGATGGTGTACGGATCATGCACGGGCTTTCTCCACTTAGGTGAAGGTTCAAGTGTTTGAGAAGAAGTTGCTACGGAACCTTATATTGTTCGAAACTTCGAGGTTTAAGCTGTTGCTCGGATGAGCTTTTAGTCTTATAGCGTCTTGAACTTCCTTGAGTTTTACGAGTGCGAGGATGAATGTCTTGTCTAATCAAAGGATAATTGAATTTGAATACCTTTGAATAGTCGACTTCCTCTGGATATCGTTGGTATCACGGGAGAAGGATATGATGGGCGTAGAGTAGGAAACTCGAAGAAGATGAGCCATATATCTGGTGAGATTGTGAAGCAAGCATATACGCTTCCATTTGTTGGACGATCTTTGCATCTCCGAATCTTACGAACTTTCAAGTCAATCGGCCCCATATATCGAGCGGAGATGTAGTGTCGAGATCGACATCAATTGTTGGATCGAGCTTTATAAGATCGATACATCTTTTGTATACATTAGAAGCAGTCGACTTTCTTATGAGTAGCCACGTCTTTGTTGGTGAGTCCATCGACTTGGAATCAATCCTTTTGAGAACTTTGTTTTGTCTTCTTGCATTATGAGTTTGCCAGTTGAGTACTTCATCATAGGATTTGAAGCAAATGTTCCTTGAGATGTAACTCTGTAGCTCGATAAATGGATTAGAGATAACCCTACGAGAATCATCGATTACTCCTTGAAAGTGGAGAAAGTTATCCTCTTACGATCTGAGCATCATGCAAAGCGAGGAGTAGGACCATAGAAGGAATTCTTTGGCAAAATACTAGATCCACAAGATCTTTCGATAGATTTGTTTGACGACACGAGCATCTTTTGAATAGACTTTGAGTGCGTATGGTTCAAATTGTCTTGGTGGTAGGATAAGACCATTATGATCGTCGGATCTTGATCATCCTAAATGGATGATACTTACGAGAAGGCAAGCAACTAGATTTACCTTTGACTTCTTCTTTCTTCTCCGATATCTAGGATCATCGTGCGTCATCGTATTCGACTCGAGATTGAGGCAGATCTCACGATCTGGATTACGCACATTGATGGGTGGACATCCCATACAAAATGTCCACGATGATGACTTATGTAGGCGGGATCTCCATTAGCATGGAAATAATGGATCGGAGGACCGTCTTCTCCTTGATGTGTGAAGACCTTTGGCTGGATCTGGATTCTAAGAGCCCGGAAGATAGATCTGCTTGTGTGTTCTACCAGATCTGTAGTACTTATGGGCTGGATCATCGGGATGGGACGATGTAGAAGGACTGACGTGTCGTCGCTAGATGCAGTGTAGATGGACTTGGTGAGCCATCTCTCGAGTCTGCAGAATCGGAGGTGATACCGTATGAAATGAATGTCGGTGTGGTGCATGGAATACCTTTTGGTAGTTGGTAATCCATTACATGAGGCATCAACTTCTCAAGCTCGTGGGCGATGCTTCGCTTGGTATTTGGAGGATAGTTATGCGAGAATTTAGACCATCGTGACCATATAAAGTGCATCCGAGTAGCATTAGGAAAGTTGAGATCTAAGGCATGATTACGAAGGCGATAGATCATCTGGTGATATAGCGTCGCCATGATAGCGAGACGGATCTTGATGCGCTCGATGATCTGGATCGAACTTGTAGGCGTTCGGATAAAGTAGGATCATCAACTGATGTTAAAATCGGTGCTATGGTCGAAACGACACTTCCTTTGTCAAGTGTAGTCGACAAGGTACCAATCATTGCATTTTGATGCGTTGTATAAGCGATGTCGAAGAGATATCTGGCGTGGCGGGGATACCTTTTCTTCCATGTAAAGTCGAACAAAGCGAATAGCTCCCACATGCGAGATGTGTGTGAGATTATTCTCTCCATAAGGATATAATTCCTTAGGGATCTCGGTTTAACATATTGTTACTCTTTGTTGTAGATCTGAGACCACCTTGTTCCAACTTGGAACTTTGGATGATTTCCTTAACACGAGGATGGGTAGTAGAAAACACACTCCTAATATTTCTCGTCCAAGCAGGTCACGAGAATGAATCTTTGTAGGGGGTGAGCAAAGGCAAAGAAGACTCACTAACACGATTTTCTCAGGTACATGAGTAATTTCAACAAGGTTTTCTATTTTTGTGATAAAACACGCTTAACACCCCTAGTAAAGACGCTAAAGACAAGCTAGAAGATAAATGAAGCTGGATCTGAAGAATCCATCACAAAATCTTATCTGACTCTCGTTCTTACTCCCTTATCTTTTTTCTATCAATGGTGCCCCCTACGAGGAAAAGATTGCGAAAGGTCAAGTTCCCAATAAACCACCAAAGTGATTTATGGTGTAAGAGTTCAAAAACAAACTCTAAGAGGTACAAGCAAGTACTTGGAAACTCGAAACAAGAACCACCATGAAAAGTGGAACCTCAACCACAAAATTGGAAACACAACCACAAAGGTTGGTAGGGTAAATACCACTCTGAAGAGGATACAAACCAAGAATGTTTCGGGTTTTTAGTAACTGGCTCGATACCACTCGTAAGCGCTTTTTGTCCGTCTTCGCGTAGACACGGGGATATGACCACCGCTAACCCACAAAGGGTAACCGCTTCATCCTAAACCACTCATTTGGTTGATGACATCGACTAACCAAAGTCGGATTGGAAGTGTGTATCCTAGCGTAGATATCCGATTATCGAGTCTTACACCCCTCAACGCCTCTCCTTGGGCAACACGGGACTTCTTGCTCCGCCTCTTGGGATACTCTACCTCACTCACACTCTCTTACTCTTCATTCCCGTTAATGCTTCTATCTCAAGGCAGCGGAAATTTAGAAGGCGGCGAATCTTTACCAGATTGTCATAAAGATGTTCTGATATACCAGATCCTTATAAAAGGCAAGTATAGAGCATACTAATCTTCTACAATCTCAACACCCAAAGACTAAGCTCACCGAAAAGGAGATAAGGTTTCAGACAAGAAGGAGAACTATTTTTGTGAAGAAAAGTTCTTCATTTTCATTTATCAAATTCCTTATATCAAAATATAAGCGAATTCCCCTATGTTTACAAACTAAGACGAGGCTTGCTTAAATAAGCAAGGCGAAGGACTGGAATGTAAAACTAGGCTACAAACAAAATGATTACAACTTTAACTAAAGCATACCTAACCTTATCAAAAGGAATCTACTTTAGAAAAAGTAAGCCTAATAATACAACAACTTTAGAAAAAGTCTAAAGTTCTACAGTACACCTACTACTTTGACAAAAGTAAAGACAGACAGAATCTGCTTTCGGTGAAGTGACTTGTGGGACCTTTCTGTCATTATGATGTCTTATTTGTCTCGAATACATTCTTGCCATGACTGCAGATTAGATGGTGAGTCAGGATCACTAGAATCGTCAGAAGAGCGTTTTCTCTTACTGAATTCTGCTTCATGGAATTTGAGCAGGAGAGTATCAATTTCAGAAGATGACATATATGGAGTTTCTTGAGGATCTTGAGCATCTTGAAAAAGATAGGATCTGTGAGATGGACTGCTTCGTCGAAGCTATATGAGTAATAAGCTTACGGTTACATATCATATTCAGGACTATTAGGACCAGGCATATCAACTTCTGGTGCATAAGGTTCACCAGGCATAAATTCTCCAGGGAATGGTCCAATAGATGTGGTTAACACAGGTGTAGAGGAAAAATGATTAAGTTCTTTAAGAACTTCTTTTAATCCTTTAAAACACCTTTCTTATATAAATGGCCAATATAATGATGCATGCCAAAATTGAACGAGATTACGTATAGAGATGACCACTTGCGGTTTCTCTAAGGTCGATGCCTGATAAAAAAGCATTGTGTCATTGTCTCTTAGCGGATGAAGTTTGTAACTTGTGTTGATTGATGACAATAGAACACTGCTTTTCCATTGGTCAATGGTTGAAACCATTCAAGGAATGTCCATAATAATGGTGGCATTATTAGGATTACGGAGATCTTGTCTGATTTAGTGGAACCTTTGAAAGGAACAAGCATACTGGCGGATAAAGCCCAAAGATACCAAAGATGATGTTCAGAAATGGACTCTTGAAGAAGAGTAACATTGAGGTATGGTGCTTTGGAACTAAACATATTGGGCAAACCAGGAGAAGTGTTCTCTAATAAATAGAGATGAAGATAGTAAAACAAGCTTGTTCTAGCGATGATCGCTACTTCAGAAAGAGTAGTAGGTTTACGAGAAAGAGAAGGAAAATCTTTCTTCACAAGAGCATATGAAGGTAAACTAGCCATAAGAGTGAAATGGGAAGACAAACTAATCTTTTGGTATTTTTACGGGAAAGATTAGAAAACTCAACGATATAACAAGGCGGAGTAGAAGAATACTTATAGGCTGAAAAAAAGTATCTGGAGGCCAAGGTGGATGTTGTCGAAGAAGTGAGAGAAACACTTTGTCTGCAAAGATAAATATTGTTCAAAGACTTGAGAAAGAAGCATATGAACCCTTGCTTTTGAGATAAAGGGCATTTGTTGTTTGTTCTTTTCCCCACTCTGGTGGATTCTTCTGTAGGCGTACTCAAGCAAGATGTATAGGTGGCCACATGTGGAATGAAATCTTGAATATAATTGACAATCCAGGAATTGTTGAATCTGTTTCTTGAGAGATTTTCATCTGGAAGCTGTAGAAGTTCCTTAGCAATGTGTGGTCTGGTTTAAAGAATCCATCCTTGAAATGCATCCCAAGAAATTCGATTTACATTGTACCAATAGTGCTCTTAGATCTTTGAAAGCATAATCCCATCTTGTTGGGTCACGTCGAAGAAGCTGTTGTAATAAGGCTGATGTTCCTCGTGGGTCTTTGAGAGCGATAGAATATCATCGATGTAGATCGAGCCTTTGTGAGGATAGGCTCATAGATCTTAGTAATGGACTTTTGAAGCGGTGAGGTGCAACCTTCAAACCAAAAGGCATGTGATCCATTGATGCTGAGCATTGGGAATGCGAATGCGATCTTGTATCGTTCTTTTGGGTGAATACCCGATTGCCAAAACCACCTTTCAAATCAAACTTTGAAAATATCATAGCTTCCTTAAGGAATAGTACGTGTGTCTTGATCTTGGGCAAAGGAAACTTATCATCTTGCGGGAATGCATTCGGTGGTTTGTAGTCTATGACTAGGCGTTTCTTTCCACGTTTACATTTTGAGCAGCTTGTTGACATAGAGCGCTTGCAAGCCCGATCCGACTTTGTAGGCTCGATCAATCCTTCTTTGCATCAAGCGGCACACTCATCAATTCTGAGCTTCATATCATCGATTCATTCTGGATGTGTAGCCTTAGTAGGATTGATATCCTCATTCTTCTTGAAAGGTAGACTTATGAAAAGTCTCTATTCTTCCATAGAGGATTTGGATGAAAGCTGCATGAGACTGCGGACGGTAGCTCAGCGGTTTATCTCGAAGTCGATGTAATGTGCGAGGAACTGTGTTAGTTCAAACACATTTTTATCCACAATATGCGGACTCATAAGGTTTGATACGAGGCACATGGGTAGAATCTGTAGATGTCGGGCTTTCGATGAACATCCATGCCAATGAGAATATCTGGGCACAGTAGATTGCTTCCAGAACTTTGGTCCATCTTGTACACTAAGGAAAGAAGCGGATGCCAATTACGCTTCTTGTCTTTAACCAATCTTGAAGGTATTGCCATCAATTGCCATGAAATGTTCATCATGTGTTTCCATGCTTGAGATGGTAATATCTTTGGGTTTCATGATACGTGCGTGTAGACCTGTATCCATAAATCAATGGCTTTGATAGGCGATCATATTTATCTTGCAAAAAGATGCGGATATTGACATATGGTGCGTTGTATTGGAGTGCGATCTACTTTCATACATGTCTGCTGCTTTGTTGGATCATGTGAGCAGATTCATCAATGCTAGAAAGTGGGATGATGATGAATAAATAAATGCATTGTAAAGCGAAGCAATGGCGGGTTTCATTGTCCTCACTGGTTTGTTCTTCTAACGGATCTTCTATGTGGTTGTGAGGATGTATAGGCAAAAGTTTATCAAGCTTCTCCGGAATTTGGCATCTTTCACGGTTGCCTTAGGACATGAGTTAGCTAAGTGCTCTTTGCTTCCGACGACAAAGCATCGGGGTTTATTAGATGAGATGATTTCTTGAAGAACCTCATCGTCGACTTTAGAGCTTACATTCTTCATTTTAGAGTTACGCTTCCATGGCTTCTTGCCATCTTTCTTGTGGAAGTGCTTAACTATGTAAGCTTTTCATAAAAGACTTGAGTAGAATGAGCTTTCTTCTTTGCTATGACATTTCTGAGTCTTTTGATTTGCATAATCTGGAGATGTGGTTGTTTACAAGCTTTCTTGAGGCTGGACCTCCTTTAGGATATTCTTGACAAGCATGTGTTGGTCACAGTTTATCAAGAGAAGCTATTACAAAGTGGTAAATTTCTCGAGAAATTGTAGCCATTTCTCTGTGTGAAGTAGCTATAGTCAGTTGAAGTTACGGTTGTATTTCATCGGAAGGATGAGATAAATGTGTAGCAGATTAACATCGTTCCATCCATTAGAAGATAGTACCTATCCGTCATGCGTTTGTAATGCTTTGCAAGATCACGCTTATCGAAGAACAACATTTCATCTTGAAATATTCTGACGAATTTGCTTGTCAATCAGCTGGAAGTCACAAATAAATTCTTTATGTAATACACCAAGTAATGCTCCATTTTGTAACTTGGATATCTGAAGTCGTTGATATTCGAAATACTTTGCCACCATTCTCATAAGTACCGGTGAATCTGAAGTGAATTAGGACAAAATATCCGTGAAGGATGATTAGGTGCGGTCATTTGTAGATCAATCCATGCCGAACTCATGAAGTCTATCTCTCCATTTGTTAGGAGGTAGATCATCAAAAAGTAAACCAAGGTCTGAAGTAGGCTTGGTTGAAGGTCTTGTTGCCATAAATTTAGTGTTTACGGAGTGCGGTTAGTGTCGACTTGATCGGTTCACGAGGATTGAACTTCGCGATTATGGGTTCGATATCTTCGGTATGATGAGGCATTGTCATCGAACATTAGAAAGTTACGAGAGATCGGCTAAGTTTTCATCGGTTGTATCTCCATCAAGCGATTAGTCATATATGGCCTCTGTAGAGTATTACGAGGGATCGGATGGTCGATCGAGAGATTAGATCTAACAAATTGGGTTACGGATCCGATGTATACTCGGGTGGTGTTGCGAAGGTTCATCATCGGTTGTCCCATCAAGGAATAGAAGTCGTCTTGATTCATCGGAAGATGTAGATCATCTGCGAGAGATTGAGATAAGAGTAGCGGCGTACTCGGCAATTTAGCTTTATCCTTCCCGTGTGAAGAGTGGAAGGTTGAGCGGTGGAGGAGAATCGGATGGTGTCTGCAATTTATCGAGCTTTCTCCACTCGGTGAAGGTTCAAATGTTTGAGAAGAAGTTATACGGAACCTTATATTGTTCGAAACTTCGAGGTTTAAGCTGTTGCTCGGATGAGCTTTTAGTCTTATAGCGTCTTGAACTTCCTTGAGTTTTACGAGTCGAGGATGAATGTCTTGTCTAATCAAGGATAATTGAATTTGAATACCTTTGAATAGTCGACTTCCTCTGGATATCGTTGGTATCTTGGGAGAAGGATATGATGGTACATGAGTAGGAAACTACGAAGAAGATGAGCCATATATCGGTGAGATTGTGAAGCAAGCATATACGCTTCCATTTGTTGGACGATCTTTGCATCTCTGAATCTTACGAACTTTCAAGTGAAATCGGCCCATATATCGAGGCGGAGATGTAGTGTCGAGATCGACATCCAATTGTTGGATCTGAGCTTTATAAGATCGATACATCTTTTGTATACTGTTAAAAGCAGTCGACTTTCTTATGAGTAGCCACGTCTTTGTTGGTGAGTCCATCCGACTTGGAATCAATCCTTTTGAGAACTTTGTTTTGTCTTTCTTGCATTATGAGTTTGCAGGTTGAGTACTTCATCTGTAGGATTTGAAGCAAATGTTCCTTGAGATGTAACTCCTGTAGCTACGATAAATGGATTAGAGATAACCTCACGAGAATCATCGGTACTCCTTGAAAGTGGAGAAAGTTATCCTCTTACGATCTCGAGCATCATGCAAAGCGAGGTAGGAGCAATAGAAGGAATTCTTGGCAAAATACTAGATCCACAAGATCTTTCGATAGATTTGTTTGACGACTGAGCATCTTTTGAATAGACTTTAGTGCGTATGGTTCATTGTCTTGGTGGTAGGATAAGACCATTATGATCGTCTGGATCTTGATCATCCTAAATGGATGATACTTACGAGAAGGCAAGCAACTAGATTTACGCTTTGACTTCTTCTTTCTTCTCGATATCTAGGATCATAAATGTCATCATCGTAATACGACTCGGGATTGAGGCGGATCTCGCATCTGGTTAAGCACATTGATGGGTGGACATCCCATACAAAATGTCCACGATGATGACTTATGTGAGCGGGATCTCCATTAGCATGGAAATAATGGATGGGAGGACCGTCTTCTCCTTGATGTGTGAAGACAACTGGCTGGATCTGGATTCTAGAGCCCGGAAGATAGATCTGCTGTGTGTTCTACGGATATGTAGTACTTATGGGCTGGATCATCGAGGATGGGACTGATGTAGAAGGACTGACGATGTCGTCGCTAGAGTGCAGTGTAGATGGACTTGGTGAGCCATCTCTCAGTCTGCGAGAATCGGAGGTGATCTGTATGAAATGAATGTCGGTGTGGTGCATGGAATACCTTTTGGTAGTTGGTAATCCATTACAGCAGGCATCAACTTCTCAAGCTTATGGGCGGTGCTTTTCCGGTATTTGGAGGATAGTTGTGCGAGAATTTAGACCATCAACAACCATATAAAGTGCATCCAGTAGCATTAGGAAAGTTGAGATCTAAGGCATGATTACGAAGGCGATAGATCATCGGTGATGTAGCGTCGCCATGATAGCGGGCGGATCTTGATGCTGCTCCGATGATGCGGATCGAACTTGTAGCGTTGAGATAAAGTAGGATCATCAACGATGTTAAAATCGGTGCTATGGTCGAAACGACACTTCCTTTGTCAAGTGTAGTCGAAGGTACCAATCATTGCATTTTGAGTGCGTTGTATGGCGATGTCGAAGAGATATCTGGCGGTGGCGGGGATACCTTTTCTTCCATGTAAAAATCGAGAACAATGCGAATAGCTCCCGTGCGAGATGTGTGTGAGATTATTCTCTCCATAAGGATATGAATTCCTTAGGGATCTCGGTTTAACATATTGTTACTGCTTGTTGTAGATCGAGACCACCTTGTTCCAACTTGAAACTTTGGATGATTTCCTTAACACGAGGGCGGGTAGTAGAAAACACACTCTAATATTTCTCGTCGAAGCAGTCCGAGAATAGAATCTTGTAGGGGCCGAGCAAAGGCAAAGAAGACTCACTAACACGATTTTCTCTGGTACATGAGTAATTTCAACAAGGTTTTCTATTTTTGTGATAAAACAGCTTAACACCCCAGGTAAAGGCGCTAAAGACAAGCTAGAAGATAAATGAACTGAATCTGAAGAATCCATCACAAAATCTTATCAGCTCTCGTTCTTACTCCACTTATCTTTTTCCTATCAATGGTGCCCCCTACGAGGAAAAGATTGCGAAGGTCAAGTTCCCAATAAACCACCAAAGTGATTTATGGTGTAAGAGTTCAAGAAACAAACTCTAAGAGAGTACAAGCAAGTACTTGGAAACTTCGGAAACAAAGAACCACCATGAAAAGTGGAACCTCGACCCTGAAGGCTGGAAACACAACCACAAAGGTTGGTAGGGTAAATACCACTCTGAAGAGGATACAAACCAAGAATGTTTACAGATGAAAATCTCTCGATAAAAGCAGATTCAACAATTCCTCGGGATTGTCAATTATATTCGAGATTTCATTCCATGTGGCCACTATACATCTTGCTTGAAATGCGCTCTTGCGTAGAATCCACCAGTGGGGAAAGAACAAACAACGGTGTCCTTTATCTCAGCGATGGTTCATATGCTTCTTTCTTGAAGTCTTTTGAACAATATTTATCTTCTGCGAGCGGTGTTATTCTCTCACTTCTTCGACAACATCCACCTTGGCCTCAGGATACTTTTCAGCCTATAAGTATTCTTCTACTCTCGGCCTTGTTATATCGGTGAGTTTTCTAATCTTTCCCGAAAAATACCAAAAGATTAGTTTGTCTTCCCATTTCACTCTTATGGCTAGTTTACCTTCATATGCTCTTGTGAAGAAAGATTATCCTTCTCTTTCTCGTAAACCTACTACTCTTTCTGAAGTAGCGATCATCGCTAGAACAAGCTTGTTTACTATCTTCATCTCTATTTATTAGAGAACACTTCTCTGGTTTGCCCAATATGTTTAGTTCAAAGCACCATACCTCGATGTTACTCTTCTTCAAGAGTCCATTTACGAACATCATCTTTGGTATCTTTGGGCTTTATCCGCCTTGTATGCTTGTTCCTTTTAAATGTCTCCACTAAATCATATCGGCATCTACTGTAATCCTAATAATGCAGTTCATTATTATGGACATTCCTTGAATGGTTTCAACCATTAGACCAATGGAAGCAGACGTGTTCTATTGTCATCAATCAACACTGATTACAAACTTCATCTGCTAAGAGACAGACAAAATGCTTTTTATTGTGCATCGACCTTGGTTTGTATCCCTCTTTCAGTGGTATTTACCTACCAACCTTTGTGGTTGTGTTTCCAGCCTTTATGGTTGAGGTTCCACTTTTCATGGTGGTTCTTTGTTTAGAGTTTCAAGTACTTGCTTGTACCTCTTAGAGTTTGTTTCTTGAACTCTTACACATAAATCACTTTGGTGGTTTATTGGGAACTTGACCTTCATAATCTTTTCCTCGGAGGGGCACCATTGATAGGAAAAAGATAAGGGAGTAAACGAGAGTATATAAGATTTTGTGATGGATTCTTGAGATCCATTCATTTATCTTCTAGCTTGTCTTTAAGCGTCTTTACCTAGAATTGTTAGCGTGTTTATCACAAAAATAGAAAACCTTGTTGAAATTACTCATGTACACATGAAAAATCGTGTTAGTGAGTCTTCTTTGCCTTTGCTCGATCCTACATTATCTATTCTCGTGACCGTTCTTGGGCCGAGAAATATTAGGAATGTGTTTTCTACCATCCTCGTGTTGAAATCATCCAAGTTTCAAGTTGGAGCAGTGTGGTCTCGGATCTACAATGAAACAATATATTAAGCTGGAGATCCCTAAAAATTCATATCCTTATGGAAGAACAATCTCACACATATCGCATGTAGGGCTATTAAGCCTTATTACGACTTTACATGGAAGAAAAGGTATCCCACCCTTTGCCGGGATATCTCTCTTGGACAACGCCTATACAAGCGTACCAAAATGCAATGATTGGTACCTTCTACTGACTACACTGACAAAGGAAGTGTCGTTACGACCATAGCACTGATTTTAACATCGGTTGGATGATCCTACTTTATCGAGCGTCTACAAGTTGAGATCCGGATCAGCAGGCGGATCAAGATCAAATGCGCTATCATGGCGACGTTACATCACCGGATGATCTATCGTCTTGAAATCATGCCTTAGATCTCAACTTTCCTAATGCTTCTTGGATGCACTTTATATGATTCTTGATGGTCTAAATTCTGGAGACAACTATCCTCAAATACTGAAGCGATTACACTTACGTGAGCTTGAAGTTGATGCCTACGAATGGATTACCAACTACCAAAAGGTATTCATGCACCACAGCGACATTCATTTCATACGGTATCACCTCCGTTCTAGAGACTACGAGATGGCTCGATCAAGTCCATCTACACGGACCTAAGCGACGACGCGTCGAGGTCCTTCTACATCAGGTCCTATCACGATGATCCATTATAAGTACTACATATCACGGTAGAACACACGCGGATCTATCTTAAGAGCTCTTAGAATCCGAATCCACCGGTGTCTTCACCCTTTGAAGGAAAGGCAGTCCTCCCGATCCATTATTTCCATGCTAATGGAGATCCGTCTACGTAAGTCATCGCCGTGGACATTTTGTATGGGATGTCGACCCATCGATGTCTGCGAACGGTTGTGAGATCTGTCTCAATCACGAGTGGAACCTGAGATGGCGGCGATGATCTGAATATCGGAGAAGAAGAAGAAGTCAAGCGAAATCTGTTGCTTGCCTTCTCGAAGTATCATCCATTTAGGGATGATCAAGATCGAACGATCATAATGGTCTTATCCTACCAAGCTAAGGCAATTTGAACCATGTCGGACCAAAGTCTATTCAAAAGATGCTCGGTCGTCAAACAAATCTCTTGAAAGATCTTGTGGATCTAGTATATTGCCGGTAATTCCTTCTTATCCTACTCCTCGGCCTTGTATGATGCTCGGATCGAAGAGGATAACTTTCCTCCTTTCAAGAATGCTTGATGATTCTCGGAGGTTATCTACAATCCATTTATCGAACTACTGAGTTACATCTCGAGGAACATTTGCTTCAAATCCTACGGATGAAGTACTCATTTGGCGAAACTCATAATCTCGGTGTACGAAACAAAGTTCTCAAAGGATTGATTCAAATTTGGATGGACTCGGTCGGCGTGTGGCTACTCATAAGAAAGTCGACTCTGTTTGGAGCGGATCTGAAAGATGTATCGATCTTATAAAGCTCAGATCAACAATTGGATCTGATCTCGGACCTACATCTCACTTGATATATGGGGCGATTTACGACTTGAAAGTTAAGTAAGATTGAGGAGATGCAAAAGGCATCCAGCAAATGGAAGCGAGACATACTTGCTTCACAATCTCACGGATATAGCTCATCTTCTTGAGTTTCCTACTCTACGTACCATCATATCCTTCTCACGCATACCAGCGATATCGAGAGGAAGGCTGACTATTCAAAGGTATTCAATTCAATTATCCTTTGATTGAGGCGATACATTCATCCTCGAGACTTCAGAAAACTTCGAGGAAGTTCGAGGCGTCATAAGGCGAAAAGCTCATCCGAGCAGCGATTTAAACCTCGAGTTTGAACAATATAAGGTTCCGAAGCAACTTCTTCTCAAACATTTGAACCTTCACTGAGTGGAAAAGCTTTGTACAAATTAATTACCATCTGATTCTCCTCCACCAGTTCAACCTTCCTTCTTCATGGGAAGGATAAAGCTAAATTGCGAATGCGTTGCTACTCTCTGCTGAATCTCTTGTAGATGCATCTACATCTTACGATGAATCGAAAGGCGACTTCTATTCCTTGATGGGATGACGATGATGAACCTTACGCAGCACCACTGAGTATACATGGATCGAGGACCCATTTGCTAGATCTAATCTCGGATCGACCATCGATCCCTGAGGAATACTCTACAGAGGCCATATATAATGAATCAGTTGATGGAGATACAACTGATGAAAACTTGGCGATCTCGGAACTTTCTAATGTTACATTGACAATACCTCATCATCTGAAGATCTCGAACCCATGTCGGTGAAGCTGAATCCTCGAGGCGATCGAAGTCGAGTTGAATCGCACCTCGAAACACCGATATGGCGGTGCGACCTTCACCAAACTGCCAGGACCTTGGTTTGCTTTTGATGATCTACCTCCTAACAAATGGAAGATAGACTTCATGAGTTGGTGCATGGATTGATCTACAAATGACCGGACCAATCATCCTTTGTGGATATTTTATGCGAATTCACTTCAGATTCTTTGGTACTTTGCGAGAATGGTGGCAAGTATTTACGAATATCAACGACTTTCAAGTATATCAAGTTACAACAGTGGAGCATTACTTGGTGTATTACATAAAGAATTTATTGGTGACTTCGGTTGATTGACAAGCAAATTAAGTGAGAATATTTCAAGATGAAATGTTGTTCTCTTGATAAGCGTGATCTTGCAAAGCATTCTGAAGCGCATGAGCGGATAGGTATTATCTTCTGAATGGATGGAGCGATGTTAATCTTACGTTACATTTATCTCATCCCTTCAGATGAAATACAACGAGAACTTGACGGACTATGCTACTCTACACGGAGAAATGGCTACTGATTGCTCTTGGAGAAATTTACCGACTTACAATAGCTTCTCTTGATAAAGCTATGTGACCAACACACATGCTTGTCGAGAATATCCTAAGGAGGTCAGTTACGAGAAAGCACATAAACAACCACATCTCAGATTAAGTGCAAATCAGAAAAGACTTGCGAAATGTCATAGCGACAAAGCTCGATCTACTCAAGTCTTTGATGAAAGCGACATAAAGCACTTCGCGAGAAAGATGGCAAGAAGCCATGGGCAGAACTACAAAAATGAAAACGAAGCTCACAAGTCGGGGCGTATGAGGTTCTTGAAAAATCATCTCATCGGAATAAACCCGATGCTTTATGCGTGAAGCAAAACACTTGCTAACTTTCGTATCTAAAAGCGACCAGGAAAGATGCCAAATTCACGGAGAAGCGATAAACTTTGCCTATACATCCTCGCAGTCATGGAAGATACATTGAAGAAAACGGTCAAGTGAGACAATGAAACTTCAGTTTCTTGTTCTATTTCTACAACGAATGACGATTCATCATCGTAAACTCACAGCATTGATGAATACATTCACGTGATCCAATGACGAGACATGTATGAAAGTAGATCGTACT